>OZ030020.1:12705000-14065000 GCA_964023405.1 Apodemus agrarius | reverse complement strand
CCTACGGCCTCCTGACCCGCTTGCTGTCTGTCACCTGCTTTCAGGCCCACGAAGCAGTCATCCATGGCCACCACCCAGCCCCTGAGGAGAGCCTGCAAGTGCTGGCTGCCTTGAGACTCCAGTACCTGCAGGGCGACTACTCCCTGCACACCTCGGTCCCTCCCCTCGAGGAGGTCTATTCTCTGCAGAGACTCAGGGCTCGCATTACGCAGTCGACCAAAACCTTCACCCCCTACGAACGCCTGGAGAAGCGGCGGACCAGCTTCCTGGAGGGGACGCTGCGGCGCAGCTTCCGCACGGGGTCCGTGGCCCGGCAGAAGGTGGAGGAGGAGCAGATGCTGGACATGTGGATTAAGGAGGAAGTCTGCTCGGCTCGAGCCAGCATCATCGACAAGTGGAAGAAACTGCAGGGGGTGAACCAGGAACAAGCCATGGCCAAGTATATGGCCCTGATCAAGGAGTGGCCTGGTTACGGCTCAACACTCTTTGATGTGGAGGTGAGCACTGGCTGAGCAGACAGCTGTGGCCTGACCCGGCTGTGTCAGAACCCCGACCTCCCTGGGGGTCGTACAGGAAAAGGGACAGGAGGGGCCACTTGCCACTGCCCCTTCCGAGTCTTACCCTTAGCACCCTCACGTCCCAGAGGGGGTTTGTTTTGATTCATTTATTTTTTTGTTGTTGTGTTTTCTTCAGTAGTTTTTGTTTTCACCTTTCTTTGTGTGTGGTGTGTGTGTGTGTGTGTGTGTGTGTGTGTGTGTGTGTGTCACATCTGGAAGAGGACAAAGGTCAGTGAACTGAAGTGGTCAGCTGTGGAGGCAAGCGCCTTACCCACTGAACCATATTGTCAGCCCTCCCCAAGGTTTATTTTCTGTTCCTTCGTAGTAAATATTTCTATAGTAGAGTCCCCAGTAGCATGACCTCGGTGTGTGTGTGTGTGTGTGTGTGTGGTTGGCTGGCTGGCTTGTTGTGTTGATGTTGAGCTGGATTAACAGCTGGCCCGCCTGGCTTCACACTTACCCTGTAGCTAACGGTGGTCTTGAACCCCTTTCGTTCCTCTGCACTCCCGAGTGCTGTCCTGGAACTCAGAGATTCACCCGCCTCTGCTGGGATTAAAGGCATGTGTGCCGCCACTGCCAGGCAGGAAGACCCAACTGTGTGAAAGATGCATTAACTGTTCCTTAACCCAGGCTCTGGTGCAGAGGCAAGCACTTTCCCCCTGAGCTCCCATCCCCCATCTCCATCTAAATACTCTCTTCCCCAAGTCAGCACTTAGGACGGTTCGGACTTTAGAACATTCCGGATTGCAGATGCCGGGGCAGAAGTACTGGGCTCTCACGCCCCTTCTTGTTCCTCGTGATGATCTGCTTGAAGGGGCGGACGGCATCTTGTAGACTGGAATCCTGGTTACACTGCTTCAGCTTAGCCACGCCCCGTCCCAGCGTGACGTCCTTCTGTCCTTATTTATTTAGGACCACTGACTGGAAGGATATTTTCCTGGTGGTGTACAGCAGAGTGAAACTCGCCAGACAGGCCTGCCTGTCAGATCCGGCCATCTCCCTTGTGTGTCTTCTCTGCAGATGTGGAGGGTTCAGTCAGTGCCAGAGACCACAAGGCCTCTGGCAGCCACACTGCATAAGCCAGTGAGGCATTCCCTCCTCCTGTTCTGAACAGACAAGTTTCCCAACACCTTTACAGATGAGCTGCTTTCTAGATTTCTTTCAGCTGCAGCAATTTAGTATAATCTTGAATGGCTTCAAATCGAAGCTTTATACAAATCTAAATATACTTTAACTGCGTGGGAGGATGCTGGCCTGGGTGTGGTAAATTAGTCGGTATGGTTGTGTGTGTTCTGATGCAGTAGTTCTCAGCCTGTGAGTCAAGACCCCTCAGATGTTTACAGTTCATACCTGTTACTACAGTTACAAAGTAGCAACAAAAATAACTTTATGATTGAGGCTCCCCAGGACACTAAGTGTATTAAAGGCAGCATGAGGAGGGCTGAGAGCCACTGTTCTGATGGAAAAATATAAATGAGACCCTTTGTGCCTCACACATGCTCCATTCCGGGCTCCTAATTCACAGCCCCTGTCTGTGCTCTGAGTCGGATCATTCCTGGGTTGCTGTTCCCTCTCAGGCCCTTGGTTTCCATACAAGCGAGTCTGCATGCAGTCAGGCCAGAAGCGTGTTTACACTGAACATACACCAGGTCATTGCCGCATCTTGTGGAGAGAAGCCAAGACACAGCGACTGGGAGAATTTCCCTCTCAGATCCTAGATAAACCAGCCCAGACAGGATGGGGACAGGCCTAGAGTCAGAAAGAAGAGCAGACCTGCCTTACTCTGGCTGGCGATGTGGTTAAGTTGGTTGCCCAGGCTGTGTGTTATTTGGTCTGTGGCTGATGCAGGGGACTGAAATTGAGTAGCTAGTGCAGGGTGGAGCTGAGGCTGAAGGAAGAGCACCAGGGCGGGGCATACGCCTTTACCCACTTGTTTCCTAAGAATCCTAAGATCAGTTCCCCAGTCAGAAGTCAGCCAGGATGTGCACGGAGGTACCGCCCGTCCCCGTCCAGTGTCCGCTTACGCTGACCCTCCTGCCCCCACAGTGCAAAGAAGGCGGCTTCCCCCAGGAGCTCTGGCTGGGCGTGAGCGCAGACGCCGTGTCTGTCTACAAGCGCGGAGAGGGCAAGCCGTTAGAAGTCTTCCAGTACGAGCACATCCTCTCTTTCGGGGCACCCCTGGCCAACACCTACAAGATCGTGGTTGATGAACGGGAGCTGCTCTTTGAGACGAGTGAGGTAAGAGGACGAGGGGCAGATGGGACAGGGGTCTCTCCATCCCAGGGGAAGAGAACAGCGCCCCCACCTGGCCGCCACTGTCCAGGCTTCTCCATATGACCCCTCCGGGTCTCGTTTGGAGCACAGTATGGCGGGCCCTCTCTCTCCTAAAGCCAAAGTCAGAGGGCTCCAGATTTGCCTTGTCCCATCCGTTGAGCACGGAAATCGGTTTCTTTTACAAGTGGGTCAGGAAGGGATACAGTGAGAAGGAACCTTGCTGGCAGTGCCACCCCACAGAGAGGAGGTGACCGTGGCTGGAAGCCACAGCGGTCCAGCTCCGCTCTGGAGGCTGGAGAAGAGGGCTCAGCAGAGAAGAGCCCTTGGTGTTTCATAGAGAAGCGTAGTTTAATTCCCAGCACTCGCATGGTGGCTTCCGACCTCCTCAGGCACCAGTCCCACACACGGTGCACAAACACACAGGCAAGTAGAACACACACACAGGAAATAAAATGATAAAAAAAAAAAAGACTGTACTCCGGAGGTAGCCACAGAGCAGGAGGGAGCCGAGGGGCCTCCCTCCCCCCACCCAGCGTGAGCTGGGCCTCTGGGTCCCTCCCGTAGGGCTAGCCCCGCCCACTAGACTCCCTTCTGCTGCAGCTCTGTCCGGATAACTGGACCTGGAATTAGCTACCGCGGCCTATAAAGGCTGCAGCGGTCTCCAGATTCACACCATTTTCACTGAGGATAGCCGTTGGAACCCTCATGGTACCAACTCTGGTGTAATCGTGGTCTACTAGTTCAGAGTCAGCCAGCACACATCAAATAAAATCACTGCTTTCCATACACGAGCCCCCCAGTGGCGCATGCGTTATTTAGGAAGGCTCCAGTTCACTTTCTCCCGGGCTAGAAATGGTCCACTCTGCTCTACTCCGGGCTCCCTGTGAGTCTGGACCTGGACTTAGCGTTGGAAGCTACTGGCTCGCACATGGAGGGCAGTCAGCGGGTGTCTGCTTAGCTAGGTCCTCGACTCAAACCTGGTAGAGACTGTTAACCATGGCTCCCACCCCCCCACCCCACCCCACCCCCACCCCGCTCTCCCCGGCAGGTGGTGGACGTGGCCAAGCTCATGAAAGCCTACATCAGCATGATCGTGAAGAAGCGCTATAGCACCACACGCTCCGTGAGCAGCCAGGGCAGCTCCAGGTGAAGACAGCCCAGCCCCTGCGACTTTCCGATCTGCATGGGCCGCTCTTGGCCTGGGCCAGTGCCGGGTCCTGACCCAGCTTTGGAAACACAGCTGTCCAGGCTTCTGGAAACCCTGTCGTCGTCGTCAGAGGGAGGCGTCTCCTCCGGGGGGTCCCTCCCCACCCGATCAGCCTCAGTGATCACAGATTAACCTGTCAACCTTTAACCGTCTGCACAATTTCTTAAGCTTTAGTACTCGTAGATGATACTTGCCTTAAAGAAAAAAAGAGAGGGGAGAAAAACCACGCGGCCACCAAAGCAGCCAGAAGTGCCTTAACTTGCAGAGTGGACCCTAATCGACCTTAACTGTGCTACTGAGGAGAAAGAAGCGCTTTCACCTCCTGGTGGAGTTGGCAGAGCTCGGAAGCGGAAGCAGGGCGTCAGGGCGTCAGGGCGTGTCCACTGATTGTGCACTAACCTCCCCACCTGATTCCCTGAATACGCGGGAGCCGAGGGAGCGGGGAGGGGACACAGCGGAGGAAGGGGACGGTGTGTTGTTGTTGGAGCGCTGCTGGCAGCCATCCGTACGGACACGCATTAACGTTTTTTTTTTTGTTTTTTTTTTTTTGTTGTTTTTTTTTTGCTTTGTTTAACTGTCTGTGCTTGCCCGCGCATGCGTGCGTTCACACACTCAACACTTTAATCATTGTCCTGTGAGCATGAAACACAAAGGGAAGGAGGACGTGCAATGTTGTAAACCGTCTGTATATTTTCCTCGTTCAGAGTTCTAGTCCTGAGGCGGCTTTGTCGACAGACCTGGATCCTGGATGTTCCTGTCCTTGCTGTATTTTGGAAAGAGGCGATTTGACTCGGTTTCTTTTGTTTTACATGTAGCAAGGGCTGTGACCTGTGACTGCTGTATTACTAACAGGTCCACGGCCCAGAGAGATAACTGTATTTATAAACCACTCTTAAACTGCTGGCTCCAGTGTTGTCTTTAGAACAATATGAAGTCATTTCGGAGTCTTTTATTCCTAAAAGTTAAGTTAATTTTTTTTCTTTTTTTTTAATCTTCTTTGAAGGGTAACTTGTACCAACACTCTGGCTAGATTGCAGATATAACCGTGTCGAATGTGGGGGGACACTGCTGCACCCCAAAACTCTGTACCCCTCAAGCGAAGCTCTAAGGGACCCTGACAAATGCTGAGGCGTTCATGGAATCCACACGTTGTTTTGTCCCTAGTTCCTCAAGGTGGCCTGAACGCAGCGCCCGTAAATAACGGAGATGTAACCAGAAGAAAGAGAATCCGGACTGGGACTTTTATTTTTATATGGAAAAAAAAATTATAAAGATGGGCCAAAGAGTCTACTCACAAAGAAAAGTCCCCTTGGCCTTACCCCTTACAGACAGCTACTTGGAAGCAGTGTCTCTTGGCTCTCAAAATTTGACAATAAAAGATATTAATTCCGCTGTGTCTGCGTTCCTTGAGTAGTTTTGAATAACCACGTGAGGGGTCTGACTTTTACATACTTATTTTTAGATCTTAAATATTGTATTGAGTTACCTAGGGCCTTTCTTATAAAATGTGATCTGAGCCCCTCTCCTCCATATTCAGCCCCCGACCCCTTCTTGTTCTCCTCTCTGTCCCCGTTAGACAGAATGTCCCAATGTCCCCATTGACTCTCCTTTCACGTCATCTACACGTGTAGGATGTTTTGAGTCTATGCAAGTAATATTTTTCTGCCAGGGACTTAATTCACTTAGTGTACTTTATTGGGTTCTTATGCCTCCACCACCCTTCCGATTCTTATTCCACCCTAATCCCTTCCAATCCCCCAACACTAGGTAGGAGAGAAAGAAGGTTAGAGGGAAAGGGGGAATAACCTATTTAGTCTACCTCCTGATTAGGGACATTGTCAGGTTCCTAGGGGCAAGTGTAATCTTCACTGTCAGAATATCCAGCAATCCACACACAGCAGGGGAGACACCACCAGCCATGTTGGAGCTCCCCCCTTTATACCCTCTTCAGAATCCCCAGAATTCAACTATCTGCAGCTGGCAAAGCCACAGCCCTGCTAGGGCAGGAGGCAAATCATAATTACCTGCTGTGAAGCTGCCTTTCATTCCACACCTGAGATTAAAGCAAATCCATCCATACATATATACACCTCTTTAAGAAGCCAAAGTCCTCACTATGTCCAATTGTCCATTTTTCCCTCAGATGATGTAATTTAATTTTCTTTATGAGTGAAAGACAAATTCATTGTGTTAATTTTTTTCTTTATTCATCCTCTATTGATGGGCACATTAATCTAGTAAAGCCTCTAAAGCAGGAGCGATCTTCAGCTGTCCAGAGGCTTAATAGATATTAAGATAGAGGCTATACGAAGAACTCAGAGAGCTAAGCACACTAAAACCAAACCCAATCACATGGCTAATAAAACGACCAGATGGTTCTCAAGATAATACAAGTGGTCCGTAAACATGAGACATGCTAATAAACTGCTTTTCGATTCCATCTCACCCCAGTCAGAATCGCAGCCACCATGAGAACTAATGCAGGTGAGGATTCAGACAAAGGGAACCTGCCAAGGACCAGCCTCAGCTTGGAGGTGGTGTTCCTGAGAGAAGGGGTGTCCGGGAGTGGTGAAACAAACAACTGAAAGTCAAATCTTCCAAGCTGGAGGCCTATGTTCTGCTCAAGACAGCTTTCCAGACTGCTCTCTTGTGTTCTGCTTTTTCAGGATGGCTTTCTCTTGCTATTCTAAAAACTCCGGACAGCTCATCTCTTGCAGGTCAAAAGTTCAGTGTTTTTTTATTTACATATCAAGCCAGTCATTACCCCGGGTTCCCTTTTGGTTATACCATGAATCAGCATCCCCCAAACCTGCCCCATTGGTTCTTAGAAAGCAATAGCAAGCACAGACAATAAATCTCTGAAATTACTATTCCTACCATGCCTGGGCCCAACCTAAACTCAATGTGTCCCAGGTTGACCTTGGGAATCCACCTGCCTTTGTAAGCAAAAACAAACATCTCGGCTGGGTGGGATATTGCCCTGCGATCAGCACTCCCACATCTCTATGCCCTTCCTTCGTATCTTTCTGACAAGCTGCTGATGGCGCAGCTGCCTCTGTTCCTTCAGGTCTGTGAGACTCATTATGCAATTCATACTGCATCCTTATATTTTGCGTAGTTGAGAAATTATATGCTTTTGAACATGTTTTCAGAGCTCTTTGCCACAGCCTTAAGGGATGTCCTGAAGCTCTCATCTTTCTAGCTTTTTTCTGAGACATTTACCCACACTCCTATCCCCTGGACTCTATGATTATCATGGAGTCATTAACCTTGACAGAGAGGACATTCCTCTGAAGGAGAAACATAAACACACACACACACACACACACACACACACACACACACAAATATACAAGCAAGCCTTGACACCCCTAGCAACAATCAACACCGGTGGAGGCCTATGCCGTACTGGCTTTGTTCCAGTGGCAGGGATCATGTCACATCTTCCCTGTCATGGCGTAGCATGACTGTAGGAACCTTTGTACATTGCTGGTGGGATGTAAGCCACTATGGAAGACAGTACGGAAATTCTTCATTCTTCCAAACACTAGAAATAGACCCATCATGTAATACCTTCTGGAGGGTATTTATCTAAGTGACTCCCAAGTCAGTCTGTCACAGAGGGCTGGTTTGCTTGTGTTTGAGTGTCACTACCTTGGGTGTCTTGGTATCCAGGTGTTGTTTTTTTTCTATAGCAGTCCCTCAGAATCTTCACAGATTGGTTCCAGGGACCATAGACAGGCAAACTAAGGTGCTCAAATCTCTTGTAGGAAATGGAATTGTGTTTGCATAACTCCTGTACACGTACACATCATCCTGGACGAGGCTATCATATCTCGACTACTTATCTTGATACAATGCCAGTGTTAATATATATATATATATATATATATATATATATATTCTGATTTTTTTATTTCTTAGCTTGAGGTTGTTGGAATCCCTGGGTATTGAACTCTTGGATGCAGAAGGCCATCTGTATTTGTTCACCCAGTCTGAAAGCAGAGCCCTGGCCATCTGACCACACAGCCATGTCAGCTTTTACTGACACCATTATGTCACGTCAAGGAAGCAGATAAGGGCAAAGATGGAGGGCTTGTACGTGAAACCACACAAATGCGAGGGCCTGAAATATCTTCATGGCGAAGAACAGTGTCCTTTGCCTGTCTACAAAGTGTGTCTGGCCTCAAAACCCGTGGCCCTTGAGCCCATCTGTGACTCAGAGAGTACGCTGGTAAGCACGCTGGCTCTGGGCACCGGCTGTGTGATGTGCTTTGGGACAGCGACCTCGAGGGAGGGCTGGGAAGAGCCTGTGGTCTTGTGAGACTGGAGGGAAGCAAGCAGGGAGGACCACCGCCTTCATTTCCGTCTTTGTGGAGAAATATTTTGGCAGAAATTCCTTCCCACTGGTCAGCACTGAGGAGCCTATCTGTAACCTTGTACCCAAAGGGAGCCACACCCCATTTATGATGAAGAAATGGCTAGGAAAGGACCCGGGACCACTGCTTACACAGGTGGTACGGCACATGAGCTGTATTTGGTTTGACGTTTTGCTGAGAAGTGACTAGATTCGGAAGATGTCTTTCCTCCAGTGCCGCCTCCTTCAGAACCCCAGAACAGGCCTGCCCGGCAAGGGAACTCTGTCCTTCCTCACCCACAAGCCATTCCTATTCTGGGGAAAGGGGAGGGTTTGAACATCCTCGTGTGTGTGTGTGTGTGTGTGTGTGTGTGTGTGTGAGAGAGAGAGAGAGAGAGAGAGAGAGAGAGAGAGAGAGAAAGAGAGAGAGAGAGAGCTTTGAAAATGGCAGTGGAGTAGTCTGGTATCTGTTTATTAGTGAGGAGGATATATCTCTGCTAACCTCTTGTTCTATTTTTAATCTGTTTGGTTTTCTCTTTTAGAGGAGTATAGATAAATTGTTGTTTGAAATGCAAATATCTAAAACTACAAGTAATGTCCAGTCATGTCCTGAACACATGTGTGCATGATGTCCGGTCATGGCCTGAACACATGTGTGCATGATGTCCAGTCATGGCCTGAACACATGCGTGCATGATGTCCAGTCATGGCCTGAGCACATGTGCGCATGATGTCCGGTCATGGCCTGAGCACGTGAGCATGGCACATATTGCACACACATCAGAGGACGACTTGGTGGCGTCAGTTTTCTTCTACCTCTGTGTGGTTCCAGAGACTGGCTTCAGGTCACCTGGTTGGCAAGTCTTTATCAGCTGAGCATCACCTTGTCCCTCCCTTTGCCTTTCAAAACATAAGTTGTTAACATAGTTATAATCTTCATTTCCTTGAGGAAGAACGGTAAATCCTAATCAGTCAGAATGGTTGTCATGTCAACAAATAACATCATGGATGTAAGGAAAGGGAGACTTACAATGAGGTATGAACTAGTAGTGTAAATCAGTGTGTTTTCTCAAAAAAAAATTAAAAATAGGACAACCACAGGTCCCAGCTACACTACTCGCTGGCTTATACACAAAGGATACATGTGTTTATGTCACTCTGGTCACAATAATAAGGAAATGGAATCGGCCAACGTGTCCACCAGAGGAGTGGATAGCGAAACTGCAGAAGCTATATGGAAAGGGATTTTATTCAGCTATGAAGATAAATAAAATTTGTAGAAAAAAATGGGTAGAACTAGGGCTCGAAGACATAAGCACAAATGTTCTCTGCTACATACATCCTAGCTTCTAGGTTTTATATCTGTGTATTTAATAGGTGTGAGTGGAGGAAAGGAATACAGCAGAAAGCCACCCCACAAGGGGAGAAGAGGAGGAGGCTTCAGGAGGGATCGGAGAGAGCAATAGAACATCATGGTCTGAGTTGAAAAGGTAGTGCAAATGGTAGGGGTGTCATTGGGGAAGGGAGAGAAGTGGGGGGGAGTCAACTGAATTAGAACGAGAGAATGAAAGCTAGTCAGTCTTAAGGTGTAGAATCTGTTACTAGATCCTCTGAGAGAGAGAGAGAGAGAGAGAGAGAGAGAGAGAGAGAGAGAGAGAGAGAGAGAGAGAGAGAGAGAGGGAGGGAGGGAAGGAAGGAGAGAAGGAGAGAGAGCGCACGATCAGAGGCCAACCTGTGGGAATTGGCTCTCTCCTTTCACAGGTGGGTCCTCGGGATTGAATTCTGATCATCAGTTCTGGAGGCAAACACCTTTACCCGGCAAGCTACCTCATCAGCAGCCCTGTTCACAGCTTTAATTTTCCTAGGGTACATCTCATCCCTTTGAGTGGGAAGAGTGCCCACTAGAGTTGATGAACAGTCTGTAAGCACGGTCTACTAATGCCAAGGCACCTGGGTATTTAGTAGGTGGGTGCCTGTCGTTAAATTACTCTTTTCATTCCCTCTTGGAATAAAAGGTAACTACAAGTAAAAGGGTGAATTAAAAAGTAATGACGTTAATAATCCTGAAAAGGGTGATCTCTTGCAGATTCATAGCATGGGTTTCGCACTGAAGAAGTTTGGTCAACATCCAGGTTAGCAAAAGAAAAAAAAAAAAACCAAAGTTCAACACTAGCCATAAAAAATCAATTAATCCTAATTTATTAAGTATGTACTGTTCAGTTATTGTTTGGCTTCAAAAGGCAAAACACCGACACTACCCCAGTGGAATTTGCAAAGGAAAGAGAATTGTGTGGCGCTACTTGGAGCGTGGCCGAAAATACAATATGTAGATATAAGAATGATAAAGACAACTGTGACTGTCACAGTCTGTGAGCCATCCACGTATGTGCTGAAGGCACAGGAAGGAAGAAGATGAGGAAAGCAAGAGGACTTTAACACACACACACACACACACACACACACACAGATCTCTGTCACTTACTGTGAAAATGGACCAGCCCAGTGGAGCAAACATCAAGAAAACTCACAAGATGGAGATGGCCGGGATTCCTAAGGTGATCCCTTCACCTGCCTTTCCTTGTGCCTGTCATTCAATTGTCTCTGCCTGATGTGCTCACCACATACATATGTGTCAGGCTCAGTGCCAGACTCATCACCTTCCTCATCATCACAGCAGCCACCACGCAAGTTCTTCTTTAAAGTGCGAATACTGAGGTTTAGAACAGGAACTCCGTAACTTGCTGTAATAGTTAGCTTTGCTGTGTAACAAATCATTCCTAACGGGGATGACTGTATAAATGACTCTTTGGGGGTTTGGGACAAAACATCTGACCGAAAAAAGGCTTATTTTGGTTCACAGTTTGAAGGTATCGTCTGCCATGATGGGGAGAACGTGGTGTTAGAGCATGAGGCTGGCCAATGTCTCTAGAGTCAGGAAGATGAAAGGGAAATGTTCAGTAAGTTATTCCAGGCCAAGAAATGCTGTGTTTTTATAGTATTGGTCTTCCCATCTCAATTACCCTGATCAAGAACGTCAGTCACCAGATGTTATCAAATTGACATATTAACTGTCACACTGGCTAAAGTACACAGTTGAGTTGGTTGGCTACTCTGCCGTGATTCTCAGCCTTCCTAATGCTGTGACCTTTCAACGCGTGCTTCCTCGTGTTGTGGTGACCAACCACCATAAAATTATTTTGCTACTTTATAACTGTAATGTTGTTACTGTTATGAATCGTAATGTAAATATTTTTTTTCTGATCATCTTAAGCAACCCACCTGAAAGCATTGTTTGACCCCCAAAAGCAGTTGTGATCCCCAGGTTGAGAAGCACCGCTCTGGGTCACCTGGGCCATCTTCATGTTCACCCTTCATGCCTCTTCAGTTACCTCCCGGGTCACTTTGGTGCGTCTGTTCTCAGTTTCTCTCATGGTGAGATCCCCTCAAGAGATGGCTGAGCCTTCTTCTCTCTAGTGCTTCCCCCACTTTACACAGCATTTGGCCAGGTCTGGAGAAACCCAACCAGACAGACAAGGCCTCTGGAAACCTGGATTCAAACGTTGCAGATTGCTACTTCCTCTACATCTTTCACTCAAAGAAAAGTGATGCTATGGGGTGATCAATAGGCAGGGAGCTATAATCTGTATCTTACCCGAAGTTACATTCTGTATCCTACAGGAAGTCGCTTCAAGGTCATTTGGCAAAATGGTGAGGACTTGTGACCAGTTTTATCATTTACTACACACGCTTCAAATCATAGTGTCTTGGCAAACAGATTGCAGATCCAGGGCCTCTTGTTCTTCCCCACAAATTACACTAAGTGGAAACATGGTCTTCATTCTCCCTTACTGTAAAAGTAACTTTTGCCCAAAGTAATTGTTGTCTCAAAGGCTTACTGATGAGAATAAGTTCACCCTTTCTAGCTCTTTCTGAACTCTGGCTGGCTGGTTCAACTCAGCTGTTCTCGCTCAAACACCACCTCTCGCTAACTGATTAAAACTGTCTTCTCAGCTGGGCGCTGGTGGCGCATGCCTTTAATCCCAGCACTTGGGAAGCAGAGGCAGGCGGATTTCTGAGTTCGAGGCCAGCCTGGTCTACAGAGTGAGTTCCAGGACAGCTAGGGCTACACAGAGACACCCTGTCTCGGAAAATAAATAAATAAATAAATAAATAAATAAATAAATAAAACTGTCTTCTCTCGGCTTCTCACTGAATTGCTCTGCTTGGCTTCATATGAACTCTGGCAATTCATTCTAATCTTCTGGCTCCTTATGCTCTGGCTTCGACTGCCTCTGCTAACATGCACTGAAGTACTGAGCTCATGATTGAACTCAGCTTCACTGCACTGCACTCACTCCTGACTGACTGAGCAAACTCAGCTTCCCTCAGCTGAACTGAGTGACTCTCCTTTTAACTCTCTGTTCTCAGGAGAGTTGGGATTATTCCATCTCTGCCTCATTCTGTCAAATCTTTCTCTGTTTCATCACTTTGTCTGCCCCTCAATTTGATCCCACTTTCAAACATGGCTGCTTCCTTCTACAAACTAGTGTTACCTACATTGTTTAAGATTAAAGGTGTGTAATGAACCAGTGTCTGTATTCCAGTCGGAGCAAACCCGTTGCTGAATTAAAACTCCCCTACACCTTGCCTTCCTGTATGGCCACACCCTTTCTAGGTGGTGTGACCCAGCACGATCCCACACTGGCTTCCTGTCTTAGGCACTTTTCATGGAAGCCTGCATTCTGCCCCTCTTATGGCCCCCTTTCCAGTATCTCCTCCTAGTCTCATTTCTCCGGATTCTTCCATATTCATTTCTTCTTTACTCATAACAACATCGTCCAGGGCTTAATGTCTTCTGACTTGGAGTGGCATGTGCCAGACTGCTAACCACCCTCCAGGAATCCTCCACACACCCTCTCCGTTTGCTCTTCGGTGCTGAATTACTCAGAACTTTTCTTCACAGAGGAAGTTTAGCTGCAGAAGGTGTCTCCAAGACTCATTTGCAGTTCTGTGCAGGTGGCGGTTTTATATCAAGTCACAAATTCTTGAAACCCCTCACTGAAAGGATGAAATTTAATTCTCACAAGAATGTGCTAGCCACAGTGATCATACCTAGTGAATAGGGTGATGTGTAAAAGATGCTACATGGATGTACAAACCAAGGTCATAACTGCTTTTTCTCTTGGGTTCCCATACTCTGAGATAACATATAAAAGTCTCACTAATCTGAAGCTAGCTATGCCATAGTATGTATGTGTGTGTGTGTGTGTGTGTATTACATATATATGATAGTTGTAATATATAATATATTACACATATGTGCATTATATATATGAAATACACACACACATTCCTACATTTCAAAAAGATGTCAAACCCACCTCAGGCTAACTATCTGAAGCTGCTTATCACCCCGATCTTCAACCATAAGAGACCTCCTTCACTTTAATTTCAACCACTCTACCTCCTGCTGTGGTAAACCTGCCCTGCCCTGTTAGGATCTGTCTAAATTGCAGTTTCATGAGCAAAGTCAACAGTGATAGAGTTTGGGATGGTTGGTTAAACAACATTAGATAGCCAGGCCTTGTTCCGGTGGTAGACATTGGGTGTTGCCAAAACAGCTTGCCCGTGACCTTTGGACCAAGTGGGAAAGGAGCTGACCTTAGGAGCCATGCTAAAGGGAACTGAGAGAGTTGCTAGGGGCCTGGTGGCCTTCTGGATGGGCGCTGATACGACTTAAAAGTATTGCTGGAAGATGGGAGAAAGGACACCTTTGTAATTGGGTAGAAAGTCTATCAACCCACAGACTGTGGTCATTCACACTCCAGAGAGGTTGTGGAAGACACACTTGACTTCTTTCTGCTTCTCATAGGAGAGAGACAGGAATAAGCTGGAAAAAATACTGCTGAATACAAAGGAGCCAATGTGTGAAGCACCTACCTATTCGCCCAGCTGGTTGTCGTGGATGCCTCTATTAGCCTTTGAAATGTAAGACCCGAAAGAAAAACGGGGATGCCCCAGCACCCCACGCCTCAGAAGGCGACACCCCAGATCACTCGCGAAAAATGTTCTTGGTGCAGCAGCAAGAGGATTTTAATCCTCTTGGGGAACACAGCCATACACCACGCAGGGTAAAAGACTGTGTACCACAAGTGCAGAATCAGGACAGCTTTTATAGGCTTACAGCAGAATCCGCCTAACACAAACCAATCATCCCTTAGCATCAAGAGCCCGCACAGTGCGAGCCAATGGATTTGTACCACTCCATAGCTTCTAAGCCAATCAGTTTAAATTATCCAAGCCCAGGCTCTGAGAACCAATCAGTTTTCTATAGAAGTCAGATAGAAACTAGCTAGCTCATTTCCGCTTACGTGGCTGCCACTTACACATTTCCTATTACGGGGCCAGGGTCACACACAGGGTCACATACGTGTTTCCTGTTACGGGGCTGGCATGAGCCCCACAGCCCACCGCAGTGACCCTGCAGGCCCAGCTGCGTTCGCCCTTGCCCCAGATGCTCCGTGGAGGAGAAAGGACGCTGGGGACCTTCCCAGGCCTGCGGCTCGCAGCTGGACCCTGCAGCCACAGGGTGTGATGTGTGCATTCCTAGGCTAACAAAGAGCGGGCTAAACTTCTGCTTTTTCGGGTCATTTAAGAGTTAGGTACGGGGGATTCTTAGCCTGTAATTCTCATCCTTTCAGAATGAAGAAAGAAAATTAAAGGTTAATAATATGTGCCACGTGTGTGTGGTGGCCCAAGCCATTAATCCCACTCAGCACTTGGAAGGCAAGGAACGGGTGGATCTCTGTGACTTTGGGGCCAGCCTGGTCTACACAGCAAGGTCCAGTTTTGTTGGGAGAGTCCAGGTTGTTTTTCATGCTATAAGAACAGTTAATATTGGAAAGGAAGTATAGGAGGAAAACATTGCATCCTCTCCCTGCATTGTGCTCAGGCTGAGCTGAGCTCTAAACTGATTCACTGATACACAGCGAGAAGAGGTACTGTGCGATGACGTCATCACAGCAAGACAGAGGTTACACCCAACTGGAAGCCAAAGCATTGTAGCTCCTCCTCTGAGAATCCGTCAAGGCTGGATAGAAAACATAATGAGAGATCAATGTGACTTCTTCAAGGCCACAGACTCGATCTTTCATGGCCAGAATGAGGTCCCATTCTCAGGTGACAATTGTTTGACACATTTCATTTTGCACTTTAAGCCATCAACCTCCAGCTGCTCTTCACTATGCAGATCCCTGGACTCTCCCATGAGAGGGGTGCAGTGATTGCCAACTGATCCCTGTAGCCAAGAGTGCCCCTTGCCCTCAGTCCATACAAATGATTCTTTGTCATCTTGTTTTTTTTTTTTTCTCGAGATAGGGTTTCTCTGTATAGCCCTGGCTGTCCTGGAACTCACTCTGTAGACCAGGCTGGCCTCGACCTCAGAAATCCGCCTGCCTCTGCCTCCCAAGTGCTGGGATTACAGGCATGCGCCACCACGCCCGGCTTGTCATCTTGGTCTTACTTAAAGTCACTGCCAGAGGTGCCTTTCCTCACTGCTAAATATAGAATAGCAGGGGTTTTGACTTTTTTAAAAAAGTGTTATATTTTAAAGTTATATGTATGTGTCAGTGTCTGTCTTTGTGTATGTACACACGAGGGCAGGTTCCTGCAGAGTTCAGAAGAGGGAAAAGTCCCTTAAAGCTGGAGTTAGAGGTGGTTGTGAGCTGCCTATTTGGGGCTCTGAGAAGCCAGCTTAAGTCCTCCCCAACAACAGTTGTTTCTTGTGTCTTGCTTTCTCTGTGTAATCCTGACTATCCTGGAACTTGCTATGAAGACAACACTGGCTTTGAACTCACAGAGATCCACCTGCTTCTGTCTCCTGAGTTTTGGAGGTCCGGCCAATTGCTTCTTGATAAAAGAAGGAACCCATTGTGACTCAGTTGGGGGCCCCTTCCAATAAGTTTTCCTAGAGATTGGAGCATGAGGTGGAGAGAAAACTGTTGATGTTCTGAGATGTGTTCTTGCAGAGACAAGAAGGATAACGGATGGAGAAAGAGAAGTGTCAGAGACTTTGGATAAGACACTGTACTGCACCAGGCTTCTTCACCTCAGGGTTAAGGAGAGAGACCCATCCCAGCTGAGGGCTCAGCAGGAGCACTTATGTGATGTTTACATAGGAATCAAAGATGAATGGCCATCTGTGCATAAAATATCAACCCTTTGTCCAGTTTCTAGGCCTGAGCTATGGCTGAGACTTGGGCAGCTGACTGAAGAAAGAGTGTGCCCTCAGAAGGCAGAGCCTTGCAGGACCACAGCACGTATGAGGCCCCAACTCCTCTTCTCTTCTTGTCTCAAAGAGGTCTTCTTGGGCCTCTGGCCATCCAGGTCCAGGTTTAAAGGCATGTGCCATCACACCCAGCTCTCAGTAGGTCTTATCTCCTTGACGTAAAGAATTCAGTTGAGAAACACAGGCTACTTAAGCAGAAGTTGATTTAGAAAAGCAAATCGTACACTCCAGACAGAGATTTGAGTGGGCCATCTTGACAGGGTGTAGCAAAACAATGCATTCTACATGGAGGATGCTTTTCTGAATATTTATGAGGTGCATGGAATATTCATAGAGTAAGGTGGCATGTTCTCACCTCCCAAACCATGATAGACTTGCTCTCCCTTTTAGGGCATTTCTTCCTATTCATGAGATGACCAGTTCTCTCACCTTCAGCGTTCCTCAGTTTGACGGTAGCTCTCTGTTTAGGGTTGAGACCTCTCAAACTTTCCCACGTCCATGTTAGCACGTCCCTAGGTGTCTCCGTTTGTTCAGGCCGTTTCTGCAGCCACGCCGACGAGACTTCATGGGTGTAGGCTCTCCGATGTTTCAAACTAATTTTAAATGGGTTTAAGCCAAAATGAAAACTAACATCCAAAGATAAGTGAGGTAGGTGGCATTATTTCTTTCAGTAGTTCTATAATTAAAACTTAATGAATGTCACATATAATAAAGTATGGGTGTGTTTCTTATTTAGCAAACCTAATAATTTTGAGCTTGGCCAGGAATCTGTGAGGAAGCAAAATATGGATACATGTGAATAATTATCAGCCATGTGAGCCTCGCAAACATGGCTCCATGGAGATAATAACTGTCCACATGAGCTTTGCTCGTTCTTCTTTCAAAAAGTCAGAAAAACTTTTCTTTCATCTCACTCACCAATGCAGTCCTCTCTACCTGCTGCCCTAAGGTTCCTGTGATGCTTGATCTGTCATCGTGCGCATGTGCACACACACACACACACACACACTCTCTCTCTCTCTCTCTCTCTCTCACACACACACACATATATATGCAGACACACATACACACATATATCCATATTTTCTCTTACACACGCACACACACACACACACACACACACACACACACATCTAGAATCACCTGAAAAAGAATTGCAATTGAGTCATTATCTTTATCAAGTTGTCTTTGAGGGATTGTCTTCATTCTCCGTGATTGACGTAAGTCGGCTCAGCCCACCATGAGTAGCGCCATTCCCCGTGCAGGTAGGCGGTCCTTGCTGCATTAGTTAAGCACGAGCCAGCAAGCTAATCAGCAAACAGAGTTTCTCCATGGTTTCTGCTTTGATCTCCTTTCAATGATGTACTGTAACCTGGAAGTATAAGCCAAATTAATTCCTTCCTCCCTGTATTAGTTATTTTTTCTGTTGCTATCATAAAATTCTATTACCATCTAAGGGTCTTGATTAAAAGGATGGAAAAAATCTTAGATGGTCAGAAGAAACTGGCGATAAACTTTATTAAAAGTAAAGATGAGGGCTGGAGAGATGGCTCGGCGGTTAAGAGCACTGACTGTTCTTCACAAGGTCCTGAGTTCAAATCCCAGCAACCACATGGTGGTTCACAACCATCGGTAAAGGAGATCTGATGTCCTCTTCTGGAGTGTCTGAGGACAGCAACAGTGTACTTACATATAATAAATAAATAAATCTTTTTTAAAAAAAAGTAAAGATGAACACTGTTGGTTTTTCCCGCGCAGGCAGCCGGAGTGGGACCGTCTGCTCCGAACCGCCCCGTGCAGGCAGCCCCGAACCGCCCACTGCGGAAAGCCGGGAGCAGGTGGCAGGCTCGATCCGCAGCGCCCGCGGTGGAGCCGGGCGGTGTGGGCTGAAACAGTTAGACCAGACCAAGTAACTCCACGTGGTTTATTTAAGATGGGGGTACAAGGGGAATGGGGTAAGGGGAAGGCTGGGAGCGATGAGCAGAAAGAGAAAGAGAGAGGGGGGAGCAAGCAACTCCTTCTTATATGCATGATTATTCAAATTACAGGTAGGCTAGGTGGGCCTATTGAATTCTGGGTACATGGTGGTCGTTGCCTTGGTAACAGGAGTAAACCTGCAGGGCTGCATTAGTGTCGCCTATATGACGTCACAGGTCTCAGGACCAACAAGCACATATACCACACACATATATGCATGCACATGCACACAAAGAGGTGGGGAGAGGGCAAAACACACAGAGAAGATTCCTCAAAGAGCAGAAATGGAACCAAGACATTAACATCTATTTTCCCCTGGGAAAGTTGGGGGGTTTAAGTGGTTTTGGTGGCCGGAGATGGGTCTCTTCCCTCATGTTTTGTGTAAGTCAGCGTAAATAAAGCAAAAGAAACGGATAAGGCCACAGCTTCAGGTAAATATTCGTTTACTGGTTTAAGGTGGCAAAAACAATTCCCTAGCTTTGGGATAGTCAACTTAGAAAAAGAAAGGGAACGGACAGGCTCGCACAGCTTCAAGTGAACACATTCAGGGCCAGCCTGGAGTATATCTGACCATCCTGGATTAGTCAGCAGGAAGGGTGACCCTGCTGGCAAGAGTAAAAGGCCACCACTTCTGTCTCAGGTCACGAAGGTAAGGAAGAAGCCTGACGTTCTTATCTACCCATGGTATTTTTCCCTATCTTATCCGTCTACCTGCCTAGGATGTCTAGCTCTTAGTCCCCTCAGTACCATGAGAGAGAGCAACAAGAGTTCACTTGGGCTTATAGGTCCAGGGGAGGATCCTGGTGACTGGGGGGACGTGGTGGCAGGCAGCTGCAGAAGAAAGCTGAGAGCCAAACCTTCCAACATAGAGCAGAGAGCGTGAACTGGAAGTGGAGCAACACCGTGAACTCTCAAGGTCCGCCCCCTAATGACGTACTTCCTCTCTGTGAACACACTCTCTCAAAGCCTGCCCCCTAATGACGTACTTCCTGTCTGTGAACACTCTCTCAAAGCCTGACCTCTAATGACATACTTCCTCTAGCAAGGCTGCAACTCCTAAAGGTTTCATAGCATCTTCCAGAAGGCACTACCACCCGAGGACCATTACGTCAACCTTTCGGAGATACTTCTCACTGAAGCCACCGCCCTCCGCTAAGCTGCTGTTGATCGGTGTTCCTGTCCCAGCGACAGAAGGCAAGCTTGGGTATTGCCTTTATCTGTAGCTGTGCCACAGAGCGTTTCCTCTCGTGAATAATCCATCCCGCCGCCTGGCTTCTTGGTTCCATGACCTCTTTCATCCTCCGAACTCTATAGTGTTCCCAAATCACTCCATCCTCATCTCTTCCAAACTCATTCGTCCCGATGATACAAGGATCATCATCTCCAATACTTGCTCCTCCACCCCTTCCCCGCCCTGCCCCTCCGCTGGACGAGTGACGTCACTGCCTTCTTCACGGTCCGTTGCCTTCTCCACTCCCAGTTCAGAAGCGCGATAACTTTCATTTGTATGTTCTTCCAGCTCCCACTTCATGCCTTCCTCCCCCTGCGTGGGGTAATCCTACCCACGGATCAACCCGTCTCTCCAAGATCCTATGTGATGGTTAACGTCACGTGTCAGCGTCACTGAGCTCTGCGGGGCCCAGACAGCTGACTAAACACAATGTTCGGATGTATGCAGGAAGGAGTTTCCAGAGGAGATGAGCACTTGACATGGTGACTAAGCAGAGCAGATGGTGCGTCTCGGTGCCCCTACCCCTGGCGGGTCTGCAGAGGGCCAAAAGCAGAGAGAAGCTGACGTTCCTCTGGTCACTGCATCAGACTGAGCGGGATCCCTGGTGTGCTGTGAGAGCTTTTGACTCTCAGGCGTGGAAACCTAGCTGGTGTACGGATCACTGCTCTCTGACCTCAGAGCTTTGACTTGGACTCTGCTGGCTTTCCTGAGCGTACAGCTCGGAGACAACAGCCTGTGAGGCTTCCTAACTCCGTGAAGCAATGTATATATCTTTAGCCACATAAGTATACAGAGTTCCTATTGGCTTTGTCTGATTGTCAGCACTAACACTCTGAGGTTAAACATCTGAAAGTTGATGGAGAAACAGTGATTCACTTTCCTTTTTTCTCCCCTTCCCTTCCCTCCCCTCCCCTCCCCCTCCCCCTCCCATTTGCTCTGTCTGCCGTGGCCTTGCTTCCTGAATGTCACGTGAGACCTGTGATGAAAGGATAAAGGCTGCAGGCTGGAAAAGGTCCCTAGCATCCTCTCCCGCCTCCCCTCCTGTGGAGAAGTTGAGGCAAGGGCGGACATCGCTGCGCCAGCCCTGTACATACGCATGTGACGCTGTGCATAACCCTGGCTCGACCCTTTGCGTGGCAGTCACGTAGGCAGAAATGACTTAACCAGATCCCATCCGGCCTCTGTGGGAGGCTGATTGGTTCTCAGAGAGCCCAGGCTCGGATGGTTTGAACTGATTGGCTTAGAAGCTATGGAGTGACTTGTATAGGCGGGCTTTGCTGAAAATCTATAAAAGCGGTCATGTTTCTGCAGCCAGGGTTCATTGTCCTCTACCCGGGGTGGGAGAGGGGCTGTGAACCCCAGAGCTCTGGAATTAAAATCCCTCTTGCTATTTGCATCAAGACTGTTTCTCGTGAGTGATTGGGGTGCCGGCTTCCGAGGCATGGGGTGCTGGGGTCCCCTGTTTTTCTTTCGGGTCTTACAGTATCACTTTATGTCTCAACTTAAAACATCACTGACCACCCCTGCCTCTCTTGCAGTGAGCTGTCCTGATTTCTGCCGCACGCTGTCTCCTTCACTGGACTTAACACGTGTTAGAATGTTAACGCACGCTATCGAATTCCAGGCTTTTGTGTTGTCCGCCTATATGCGAGTTTATCTCCGTCATTTGCTATGGTCCTTAGGGAAATCAGATGGAGCGGAGAATCACGGAGGCCTTACACAGTGGGGCTTGCCCCGGTGCAGCCGTGCCTGTAGGAAGAGAGGTAAGCTGGGAAATGCCACATGGACAACAACAGAGGCATGGCAGCCAACGGCCCCAGGTAGCTGGAAGACATAGAAGAAGCCACCTAGCTTCTGCCACCTAGTGCCTTGGCACTGACACACCCAGGAACAACACCACATGGATTCTAGAACTGACTCAATAGCAAGATGTCTCCTGAGCACTTGTTCTTGTGGACATGACTAGCTGAAAAGCGCCATCTCCCAAACTCAACCAAACTCAAGCCTCTCTCTCTCTCTCTCTCACTCTCTCTCTCTCTCTCTCTCTCTCTCTCTCTCTCTCTCTTCTCTCTGTGAGTTGTGAGTTTGTCTTTCCTCACTATGCCATGTCTTGGTAAGCACAACAAATCTCATTGCGATGGTTAATTAATTTGTGAACACACATATGTTTTTATTTATACATGTCTGTGCGTACTTGTGTACATGCCAAGGTGTATGTGGAGTCAGAGGACAAGCCGTGGGAGCTGGTTTTCTTCTATTATGGTGCAGGTCTTGGGGATCAAACTCAAATTATTAGGTTTAATCACAGCAAGACAAACCTAACTGGGACACTGTGTGTGCAAGCATTCTCCATGTGCAAGTAACTAGTTGTCAGTCCCCAAGAATGCCATGCTCACTTGATATTGCATGTTCTGGTTCCTTTACTTGGGATGCCTACCCATTTGTCTGGAAAACCTGATACTTTTTGTATTAGTCAGGATTCTCTAGGGGAACAGACCCAGACCTTATAAAATGAATGTGTGTGTGTGTGTGTGTGTGTGTGTGCATTCATATGTATGTATGTACAGAATTATCTATTATATATGGGATATATCATTCATATGTCTGTGTATATGGGATTTATTAGAATGGCTTACATATTGTGGTTCAGCTAGCTCAATGATGGCTATCTACCCATAGAAGTTCTGAGAATCCAGTAGTTGTTCAGTCCGCAAGGCTAGACATCTCAGCTGGTCTTCAGTATACACCAGAATCCTGAAGAAGAAGCCTCCAGTGCCAGCGAAGGAATGGACTTGCCAGACAGAGGGAGAGAAAGGACTTTCTGTCTTTCAGAAAGTGTGGATTTTCCCACCTCAAAGGATCCAGATTAAAACTTGGTCTTCCACCGGGCATTGGTGGCGCACGCCTGTAATCCCAGCACTTGCAAGGCAGAGGCAGGCGGATTTCTAAGTTCAAGGCCAGCCTGGTCTACAGAGTGAGTTCCAGGACAGCCAGGGCTACACAGAGAAACCCTGTCTCAACCCCCCTCCCCCCCCAAGAAAAACTGGGTCTTCCCACCTCAAATTATTTAACTAAGAAAAACTGTCTCTCTCAGGCAGATCCAGCTGCTTGGGTTTTCGTTAATTGTGGAAGTGGTCAGGTTGACAACCAAGAACAACCACCACACTCTCTGAACTCTGGCTCAGAAGCGTTTCTCTGTTGCAGATGCTTGGCTATGATTTTGGAAATGGCAAAGGTCTTTTTACCAGCCTCATGTAACTGACTGAAGTTAGTGTGATCCTCTGTATTTAGACAAGGTTCCATGATGGCCCTTATGTCTACCAGTAGAATTTCTCCTCCCAGTTGACTCCATCTTTCCACTTTTGATTCTATACCCATCGATGGCAGGGTATTTATTCATCTGTGTTACTTCCCTTCCAGGGTCTTAGGTACAGATGAAACGCAATTAAAAGCAAAAACAAACAAACAAACACACCAGGGAATTTAAGTACTGAACGTTGGTTCTTGGACAAGGTAAACATTTCATCTCTTCCTGCTGCCAGAAAAGCCAGTGTCACCCTGCGAAGCAGTGTCACAACGATCTTAAGTTGAGCAACAGTTCACAAGAAGGAAAAATCGCTGTTACCTGTGAGGCTCTGGTTTGGGGAACAGGAAGTAAAAGGAAATGACTTAATTTTTTATTTTAGAACTGCTCGATTTCCTATTTTCTCTGTCTTCTGAAAAGCACTTTTTTTTTCAGTTGTTTTGAGAGGTTTCAAAGCCACATTAAGTCAGACACTTCTAGACTTACACTATGAACCCCTGGCTCCCCTCACACACGCACACCAACATCTTTGCACACCAGCTTTCTCGTTCCCTTTCTCTCATACACACTCTTTCCATTCCCTCCGCTGACAGCAGGCAGCTGTTCTCACAGCATTTGATCCCCTGCCTACCTCTTGCCTAATTAAAAAACACAATGTTGTTTTCCAGCAGGTTAGAATCACTGTTATACTGAAGACAATCAATGTTAAGTCAACAAAATCATCTAGCGTGCTCTCTGGACTCCGATTTCCCCAACTGTCCTCTGAATAGCCTTACCTGCACCTATTGTCTTGACTGAGGATCCAATCAGATTTGTCACAGTGATTGACTTTTGCCTCTCCCTGTAACTTTGCCAATATTGTCACTTGGCTCTGAAAACCCAGCCTGGCCAACCTACAAAATGCCCACGCCCTGGATTCTTCTGCATCCTGGTTTGCTTTCTGGTGCTCTGGCGAAGCACAGAACAAAAGAGCTTAGGGGAGGAAAAGGCTTTCTATTGGCCTCTACGTCCACGTCATAGTCCATCATTGTGGGCAGTCGGGCAGGAGCTCGAGCAGAAACCTGGAGACAATAATTGCAGCGGGACTATGGAGAGATGCTGCTCACTGCCTTTCCCCTACGTTCATGTTCAGATGGCTTTCCTATAGAGCCCAGGCCACCCTGCCCAGGAGGGCACTTCCTGGGAGTGGGCTGGGCCCTCTTCCACCAGCTAGCAAAGAAGAAAATGCCTCAAGACATGGTCACAGGTCAGTCTCATGGAAGCAGTTCTTCACTGAAGTTCCCTTAACCCAGGTGTCTCTACCTTGTGTCAAGTTAACAAAACAAAAACAAAAACAAAAAACAAAAAAAACCTACCTAGCACGTCCTTGTCTGTTACAGCAGAATGTGATGTAGGTGAAACCTTTCCAGGATACTTTGTCCTGAGGTGTCCTTCCCTGGCACCTTCAGATCCGGAACTTAAGAGTCGGGTTGTCCCACTACTGCTGGTGCCAACATAACAGGATGTGGTCCCGGCAGGTCCCGGCAGATTTCCTCAATGTAAAGGCCAGGTGGCCTTTTTTAATTAACAAGTAACTTGTGAGGTCATGGGAATATCATTTTCCCTCTAGTCTTCTTTTCAGTGGGTTATGTGATTCATTGGTTATCACTGTCTAAATAAATCATTACATAAAGAATTACAAAATGGCATAAAACTTAATCTATATATTTAATACATTTCCATAACCAGATCTTTTACTTTTTTTTTTTTTTTTTAAAGTCAGTGTCCTTTACCAGGATTCTTTATCCTCAAAACTTTGGATCTCAGGTTACTGAGATCCCTTTGAGTCTGGGTTCTGTATCCTTGACAAGAACGGTCACCGTGCTTACGAGGATGCCTTTGCCTTCTGGCGTACAAGACCTAAGGCACTTTGGTTCTCTTTGGCAGCCAGTAACATTCAGAGCGCAATATCTGGTCCGTCCATGAGGTCATTCCTGTGGATTTGTTATTGACTTTAAGCTTTTCATTTCTCGGCCACCACACTTTACTCTTTTTTCAAACCCCGCCCCAAAGGGGCCTCCACAATTCCTCGGTCCATGCTGGAGTGTTCGCCCACTGGAAATCTTCATCAGTTCAGAGCTAGAGAAGTCTTCAAGGCATTGACTTTACTCATAATAGAAATGATCACATCCCAGGGGATGTGATAGTCTAGTTGGACTTTATCCAAGCACATACTGTGACCCGATTTATTAGAGGCCAATGTGGACTTCCTCCCAATGGCTTCTGGGCCATCTCTCCTGGAGAGTTGGTTAAGGACAGGGTGGCCTGTGCAGTTTTTGCCATGAAGATGACCTGCTTCCAACACAGACTCACTGAGCCCAGCACCTGTGGAGAAGCCTCTCCCTGGCTCATGGCTATCACTTACATACTCTGCAGAGCACTATGGCGAAACTGTGCCCATGAGGAAAGGCTGGCTTCTCCTTCTGACTCTTCGCACTGCAGCAATTCCAGCCCCCGTTGGCTGTGACTGAGTTCCACCCTCCCTACAACAGTCTGGGATGCTGTTGTCTCTTATTGTTTCTTTTTTGTTTGTTTGTTTTGTTTTGTTTTTTCAAGACAGGGTTTCTCTGTGTAGTCCTGGCTGTCCTGGAACTCACTCTGTAGACCAGGTTGGCCTCGAACTCAGAAATCCGCCTGCCTCTGCCTCCCAAGTGCTGGGATTACTGGCGTGCGCCACCACGCCAGGCTGTTGTCTCTTATTGTAAAGTCAAGGAGAACAGTCGAGAGAGACCATGCGGCAAGAAGTTACAGAGCTGTTGCGCTCTGTTGAGTCTGACATAGCTAAGTTTTCCAGGTAGCTTCTGTTTCTAGGCCTGCTAAAGTGTGGAGAAATGGAATGTCTCAGGTTGGGAAGAGAGGTCATTGGTTAAAGAGTTTGCCTTGCAAGTACAAGGCCCCTAGGACATCTCCAGAGCATCTCCCACTCACTCCCGGGAGGTAGCATGTGCTTACAGTCCCAGCACTGGGCTCACTGGCCAGCCAGCCCAGCCTTCTTTGTAATTTCTGGTACCTGAGTAATGACCCCTGAGGCTGTTCTCCGGCCTCCATATTCACATATGTACATGCACACCCACATACACATATGCATCTGAACATGAACCTACACACACACACACACACACACACACACACACACACACACACCAAGAAGGAAAAAGAGAAGGAGGAGGAGGAAAAATCAAACCACATTCTCCCAAGGAGCCCACAAGCTTTCTGCTTGATCAAGCATCCAACAGAAGAGGTGTGTGTAGACGGTGCTGAAGATACAGTGGTTGGGGTGTGAAAAGGCTGAGAAGCCAGCGAAGGGTTTTACAGTTTCAGCAAGAACACAGGTGAGAAATGTATTTAGCGTGTGCATTGAGGGTAGCTGGATCTGCCTCTAGTCGGGTGTACAGATCAGAAGTGCCTTCACAGGCTCTGGGAGGCTGCCTCTGCTTATTTGCCTTCGTAGCACTAGATGGGGCTAGCTGAGAACACCAGGGTGGGTGTCTTAGGGTTTCTATTCCTGCACAAACATCATGACCAAGAAGCAAATTGTGGAGGAAAGGGTTTATTCAGCTTATACTTCCACACTACTGCTCATCACCAAAGGAGGTCAGGACTGGAACTCAAACAGATCAGGAAGCAGGAGCTGATGCAAAGGCCATGGCTGGATGTTTCTTACTGGCTTGCTTCCCCTGGCTTGGTCAGCTTGCTTTCATATAGAACCCAGGACTACCATCCCAGAGATGGTACTACCCACAATGGGCCCTCCCCCCTTGATCACTAATTGAGGAAAGGCCTTACAGCTGGATCTCATGGAGGCATTTCTTCAAGGGAGGCTCCTTTCCCTGTGACAACTCCAGCTTGTGTCAAGTTGACACACTAAACCAGCCAGTACAGTGGGGGTTATGTCAGTCCCTTTCCTTGTTGCTGTGAAAAGACCCCGGCGGAATCTAGGTGCTTTGGTTTGTAGTTTCAGGGAGGCTTCAGCTATGCTAGGGAAGGCCTGGTGGCGTCTGTGGTGGGAGGGATGGAATCTCTGGTGGCTGGATGGTGTCTGCGGTGACAGGTGGTGGTGTCTGTGCTAGCAGGGTGGTATCTCTGGCGGGAGGCACGGAATCTATGGTGGCAGGTCTCAAAGAAACCCTGGGACAAGTCTCACTCCGTGTGTGTGGCTCTTCCCAGCACTTCTCGCCCCGCCCCCTCCCTAAACCGTTCCTACCCAGAGGCTGGGTTTGAATCCTTCCTCCGGCTTCAGATTTCTACCAAGCTCAGCCGTTTGGCTATGTGCTATCTTGGTTCCCTGGAACTCTCTAGCTCTCTCGGCTCACTATTGGACACTTGTTCCTTGGCCCCTCTCCTGATCCACTTGCCGCCCCCACTTCTCTTCTTCATCGCTCCCGCTCCCCCTCCCCCTCCCCCACTCCTTGGAGTGGCCTGGCTCCCTCTAAGACCCTTCCACATGCTTCGGGCTGTTTTCTCCTTCATATCGACAATAAAATCCTCTCCTTGACCACACGTAGGAGCGATCACTCAGCAGGGTGGCGTTTACGGAACCTACCGGGGCGGCAGGAGTGGGTGGTGGAGGCTCCCGGTTCCTTGACAGATCAATAAGCAGAAGGCGGGACTGGTAACAGACCAGGCTGCCGCTTTCAAAGACCACCGCTAGTGATTTCCACGGGGCGGATTCACACAACCTAAGTGCTCCACAACCTTTTAAAAATAGTTCCTCACGTCGGCGATTGAGTGTCCAGACTATGGGTCAACCAGACCCCTTAGAGTCAAGCAGGAACTAACCTTCTGCTCCCGGCCTGGAGAGATTCACACCCATTTTGCAGCACAGAATGTAAAAAGCAGAGCCAAAGGGGTCGGCAAGGCTAGACACGTGAGTGGAGTTGTGGACATAACCAGTGTGACAAAGCAGCTCTCGTTGTCGACAAGCCCAGTGACATCAAAGAGAAGCTCTTCTTTTAGCATTGGGTTAATAGGCATGGAGCCTGGAGAGACAGCCCCGCCCACCAATCCTTCAGCTAGGGGCGGGTCCTCGGGAGCTCCTCCCTCCTGGTTGTTTTAAAATTGCTGGATCCCGACACTCCAATCAGCTGCACAGAGAGGGGGTGTGCCAACTCAGGAGGCTCCGTGGGACGGCTGGGATGGGCTTTTCTAGGCAAGGAGCACTCCCGCCCAGTTCACCATCATTGAGGTTTTAACTGGACACTATTGTTGTGGGAGAAGAGCGAGACAGGTGCCGAAGACTTGCATTGATTGCTTAGGAAAGCCGGCTGCCGACTCCTGGGAGAGCCTGGGGGTCAGTGGGAGACTGGCTTTGGGAAAGCAGCACTGAGGCTCTGGGGTCCTGGCTTCAAGTGCATCTCATCTTCCTTGAGAAAGGAGAAAGGCCTCCAGGACCTCATCTAGTTAACCTGGAATGGACCCCCGAGGCCATTTTGGGAGGCAGATTTGCTCAGGGCCGTGCACTATCCGGCTGAGAGAGGGATGCACACACGAATGAGGGGCTACGCGGGCCAGTGTGGCATTACCATAGGGTGAGACGTCTCTGCTCTGTCGTCCTCCTCAGCTCAGCACAGAACATCTCAAGCTCTCGGAAGATCCCGAACCACCAAAAGTGAGAACAATATAGCTCTGAATTCATAGTAAACCTTTTCATCTTCCCCAAGTGACGTCACAGGCCCTCAGATAGACCTGGGGTAAGGGTGGGTAGCCAGAGGAACCAATCACGTGACCGGAGTGGAGGGACCTACGTGCTACACAGAGACCTCTGAAGACCACAGAGGGTGGAGATTGAGCTATCCGTCAATAACCAATCGCCTCCACACACATGACTGCCATCTGGAACCTCAGTAAGAACCTCTAAACGCAGAGTTACAGGGAGGCTTATGATTGGCGAACATCATTTTGTGCCAAGACGATGGACACACGCCCCAGTGGGATAGAAGCTTCAGTTCAGGGTAGTTTGGGACCCTGCCCTCTGAATCTCACTCGCGTCTCTTCTTTCCTTTATAAGGAGCTGGTAACCGTAACTGGAATGAGTTCCAGTTGTGAGAGCCATCCCAGCAACTTACCAAGCCAGGGCTGTGGGCTGTAGGAATCCACTTTACAAGGGTTAACTCAGAAATACAGCAACCCAAGGACTTGTATTAGTCTACAAAATGGGGCAGTCTTACAGACTGTATGGTCAACCCTCAGGCACTACTGCTAACCCCTGGTGGTAAGCGTCAGAAGTCCCACGTTGACAACTGGCAGGAAAAAAAACAACCCACATTTTGATGTCAGAAGTGCTGTGAGCATAACAGCTTGGCGGTGGAGAGAGAAAGCATCGCCCTTTAGTGAAATGCTCGGCAGGGCTGTGGACCCTGAACAACACAGAACCTTAGTACTAATGCTTCGCTGGTACAGAAAGCACTTGAATCCTGGGGTGTCCTAGCTCTTTAACACACTGGCTATGTGCATTTATTCTTGGCTCATGGTGACATACATCACAGTGAAACTGCAGGGTCTGTAGTCACCAGACAGGTGTCAAACCAAACGCACGCCTTCAAAGGCTGGTTCGCGCGGTGGGACTTTCACGGCTCTTTCGTTATGTTCTGAGAGTCTAATTTTAGCACACAAAATACCCCAGGAGACTAGAGGCCTGAATCTGAGACCTGGATTTAGAGATAATGACACTCTGGTTTTGCTTGGGTGACAGAAGCTGACTCGGAGTTCCTGGGACCTTTGAGACTGGTGTCTTAATTCTGTCACTTCTTTCACAGAAGACAAAGAGAAATGGGGGCAGCAAAGAAACCCACTATCTTGAAAAAGTCAGGAAGACAAAACCTCGGTAGCAGAGTCAGGGCTTTTTTTTCTCTCTGATGTATATCTGAAAGTCTTTGCACATATTTCCTTGGACTATCAAGGGGTTACATGTGGATAAAACCCTCGAGTTCTTTTTATATGCTCAGCCTACTGTGTGCCCTGGTCATACACAGCACACTGACTGAACCATCTTGTTGATTTCCCTCACAATAATACAGTTGGAAGACGTAGCCAGAAGCTGCTTTCCACACTCAGAGCATGACGTCACACACTGCTAGCAAATGCGAGAAAGTTCAAGATGGTTTCTGCCGAGTAAGCCTTGCTTTTATAACCTCCAAAGCCATCGATTTTAAGTTGAGCAAGTCCAAGCTCGGACTGCGAGCACTCTGCCCCATGCAGTCACACCGGCTGGCCAGTGCCTCCAAACTCAACTTGATCATCACACCGGGCTCTCACCCAGGACATCCCATGTGCCTGGATCTACACCTTGGCCTCTGAGCTGTGGTCGCTGTCCACGCACGTGGTATTTCCAGAAATTATTTCAAAGAAACCATCTGCCTCCCACAGCAGCCTGTTCTTTCTCCCAGTGTCATAGTTTCTTTCTTACCACTGTGACAAAACACCATGATGGAGCAAATTTATACAAGAAAGCATTGAACTGGGGCTCAGGGGTCCAGAGGGTGGCAGAGCCTGTGACCAACATTAAGTGGAACATGGCGGCAGGCAGGCAGGCAGACAGACAGACAGATGGACAGACAGGGCCCTGGAGCAATAGCTGAGAGCTTATAACTAATCCACAATCATTAGGCAGGGAGAGAGAGAGAGAATGAGAGACAGAGACAGACAGACAGACAGACACAAGAGACACAGAGACACACACAGACATAGTTAACTTGTGAAGGGTTGTGGGCTTTTGAAACCTCAAAGCCACCTTAGTAACACATCTCCTAATCCTTCCAGAGAGACACTTCCACTAGCTTTTGGACCAAGCATTCAAATATACAAACCTATGGGGCCATTCTTATTCAAAGCACCACATTCATCTTAGTGAATGACTAAAAAGGAAAAGAAAAAATAAGAACAGATAAGAACTCCTAAGAGGGTCTTACCTCTGCTGTGACTCAGGACAAACCAGAAACTCTTAGTGTCTCACAGAAAGAAATGTGCCAGTCTCTCTGTTCTCCTACCCTGTCCTCTAGGTCAGAAACTGCCCTGCTCTCCTTCCAGGGCCTGGGGCTTGTCTTCTTCCTCGGTCCATCCTCCTGGCCTCAGACTCTGCATACTTTATGCCGCAGAGATCACAGTGGCCACAGCACCCTGGCTCATCTGAACACAGGCAGTCTTTGAGCTGTGTTCAGCAAACAGTGGTTGAAGAAGTAATGACCGATACGGAAACCCAAGGGGGAAGAAAGGATCAAAAATGCCCCCAAGCTAAGTCCAAACAACGATGAACTAAAACAACAAAGCAAGACAAAACCAGGCTGCGGACCAGTACTGAAACAGTGCCCTGGGAAGAAACCAGAAGTTATGGTACCACAGCCACATTTGCAGTGTGTGTGTGTGTGTGTGTGTGTGTGTGTGTGTGTGTGCACGTGCACATGTGTGTGCATTTGTTTGCATTCTTGAGTGAGTACACACATGTGTGGCTGGGAATAGACAGACAGATACATACCATTTGAAGGCGTACTCCTATTTCACTGTGTTGAGATTCAACTACACCCCTCTGTATTAGCTGTTTTCCTGTTGCTGGAACAAAACACATTGGCCAAGGCAATTTATAGGAAGCGTTTACTTTTAGGCTTACTGTTCCAGGAGGTTAGAATCCATATGGGTGAGCCAGGGTGTGGTATCACTAGCAGGAAGCTGAGAACTCACGTCTTGAACCACAAGCAGGAAGGAGAGAGGGGTAACTCAAAATGGCCTGAATATTTCGACTCTCAAAGCCCATCTCTAGGAATATACTTCCTATGACAAGGTCACACCTCCTGAGGCACCCTAAACAGCAGCTAATTAGCTGGGACCAACCATTCGGATGGCCGAGACTGTAACAGAGGCCCCCTCTGACGGCATCACTGGGTTCGTGAGAAGAGGGTGAGAGGCTTCGGCTGGCATGTTCCCTTCCCTATCGTGTGCTACGACCCTCTACTATCAGATGACACGACTAGAAGGCCCTTGGCAGATGCTCTGGGACTCCCTGACTCAAGAACTATGAGACCGATAAATCACTGTTCTTTATAAACTGTCCAGGCTTCAAGTATTGGGGTTACAGTGACAGATGATGGCCTGACAGCGTGGCCTCAGTTCGTACTAGTTTTTATTATTGAAATCTTTTATCATTGTGGTGTGTGTGTGTGTGTGTGTGTGTGTGTGTGTGTACGTGCATGGATGGTTGTACAGGCACACATGTACTTGGAGGGCACATGAATCCCACTGATCAAAAAGGGTTTGTAGCATCCCTCGAACTTTGCAGTGGCATCTCATTATCTCCACTTCTTTTGAATTTTGCCATTTTGAAGTCTTCAAAGAAAACCCATTCTGGAGTTGGAGCAATGGCTCAGTGGTTAAGAGCCAGCACTGCGCTTACGGAGGATCTGAGTTCATTTCCTAGCACCATGTTAGATGGCTCACAGCCATCTGTAACTGCAGCTCCAGAGGATCTGATGCCCTCTTTTGGTTACTACCAGTACTTATAATAGTGTGTGTGTGTGCGCAAAACAAAATCTTGAAAAAAATCCTTTTTGGAAGACAGGACAGTGGTCTTATTAGCTGACAAGTGACTTGGATCGATAGACAATGGAACCACTACTCAGTGATTAATGAGGCACCATCAAAGTTGGGCACATAAAAAAAAGTATGGCCTTTAGTTTGCAGTGAGACCAGAAGGGTAGGAGTCGGGGACCCAGCAGGACACAGCTGTAGCTCAATGTCTGCCCCTCCCCCTTCCAGGTGCTAACAGAAGGATTAAGACTAGCGACAAGGCATCAGGCACAAAGATTCTTTAAACCAGACACCTAAAAATTAAATAAAAATTTTGACATTGGTGCAAAGGGTGAAGTAAAGCCAAAAGAAAGAACAGCTCCCTTGGGCAGCAGATCACAGTTACTTGAGAAACCTGGAGAAGTTAACATCACAGAACAAATGATCGCTGACAGAAAGTTGGCCAGTTTCGTCACTGAACAAGGACATCTATCTACAGAAGGAACTAACCTGAGGTGGAGCTCGGCCTGTGCTCTGTTTGCTAAGCGGTGCTCCCTGCTGGGTGGCTTCATCTGCTTAGAACTGGGGATGCCTTGACTAATTTGCACAAAGTCGCTGCACAGCATGTGCAGTGCTCACCAGAAAGCCTTTGTGTTGCTATGTGCATAGGATCTGCAGATATGACCTCTTCTTGGACAGAGAAGAAAAATATGATCTCTCTTTGGTGTAAGGTGGTGATACCCAAACTGGTTACCCCAACAGGTGTCTGGGAGGCCAGCCCTTACTGGGAGTCTGTTTGTTTGTGTTTGGGCAAACACATTCCTTAGGAGAAGCTGGTCAAACAGATATTTCTGGCTTAGTCTTGCTTTTACAAGCACCGCAGACAATCAGCTGGACATGGGAAGCAAATTACTTTTGTTTCAGGCACTAGACCAGGAAATAGGGTCAGAAAAGGCTTCGGGCTGGGGTCGAATCTCCCTTTTCATTGTCAATGCTACATGGTATTCTTATTGATTCGTGCCTAGAGTCAGCTATCTGGTCAGTGACTAAAAACATCGAGAAAGTTGGGAACAAGGAATAGAGAGCTTGGTAAGATAAGGATAGAAATGATTGGAAAATATTAATCTACAAAAGGTCTATCTACAGCAACGATGGTCTACCCAACACGTTCAATGGCTCCTTTTAAGAACTGTGGAATCGCTGCAGGAATCCAAAAGGGAAAGTGGAAACACACACACACACACACACACACACACACACACATGCCAAGTTCTTGGTGGTGTTTCTAGCTCTTCTGTGGCTCAACTTGATTTTGCCCAATGAAACTCTACATGGGAAGTTATTTATCCCTTTTGTCTTCTGTAACAAACTTTCCACCTACTTTTAGAAGAGAAAGACAAGAGTCCCTGTGTGCTTTGTGCTAGCCTTTTCAAGACCTGTTGGTTTCTGAATTGTTCTTTCCCCCCCCCTCATCCAGTAGCTACATTTTTTTCCTCTTTCATATTTGGGAGGGGGTAGCTTTCTGGCTTCTTTGTCCTTTTCTGATATATATTGTCTAATTATGTAGCTTATTAGTACTCATGACTCTATTCCACTGCCCCCTCCAAAAAAAAATTACCAAGATCAAAATTGAACAAGAGTCTTAAATAATAATAATAAAAACCCACAAGACTTGTTTTTTTTTAAAAAAAAGATTTTATTTATTTTATTATTTGTAAGTACTCTGTAGCTGTCTTCAGACACTCCAGAAGAGGGTTAGATCTCATTACAGATGGTTGTGAGCCACCACGTCGTTGCTGGGATTTGCACTTGGGACCTTCAGGAGAGCAGTCAGTGTTCTTCACCGCTGAGCCATCTCTCCAGCCCTGAAAGTTTTGTTTTTAATTATTTACTTTGAGTCAGGGTCTCACTGTGTCACTTTGGCCAGACTGGAGCTTGCCATGTTGACCAGGTTGGGCTTGAACTCACAGAAATCTGCCTGCTTCTGGTTGGGGCTCTGCCTCCCAAGTGCTGGGATTACAGCCGTGTACCACATCCCAGTTGTTGGAAGTAGGGAACAAGGCATGGCTTCCGCCCAACATCAATTTTCTGTGCTCAGGGCTGAGTCGATTACTCAGGCATCCCAAAGATAATTAGGCAAAGAGTAATTGGCATTACTCAGAGATACCAACTTGTGTACCTCCACTAGCGTGTCCTTGCATTCTGCAAGTTTTCAGTCATTATCAGAGGTCAGAAATAAAGGAGAACACGGGGATAGAGCAATCACTCCGGTCTTTGTCTGAGCAGCCTTTTCTTTATGGTTATTTGGAGAGAGGGGGAAATAAAACCCTTCAGGAAGCAGAGGTATTCCGGAAAGAGGTATTCATCATTAAAGAGGAGATGATGAAGACAGAAATCAGACAGCCACCAGGGCTTAGCCTTTTGGCGACTCCTTTGCCAAGAGCTTTTACTGCATCTAGACAATAATAATTAGAATTCGGGGAGAGGAGGAATGTGAAAATCTTGTAAACTTGTTCCTGAAAGTTTATCAGTCCTGGGTTCGGGCCACAGGGTCTACAGTCCCACTGAGTCCTCAGCTTGGGTCCCTGGCAAGTACTAAGCAAAGCCCAAATGACACCAGAGAGCATCTTTATTCACTCAAAGCTCCTGCACCAAGGCCAAGAAGGTCCCACACTGGATCAAGTTCTTTGGGTGGGACGGATGACTGAATTTCAGTGCTTCCAGGACCTCTCTGCATGGAGCTGTCACCTGGATCGCCCTAAAAAAACGCAGGTTGTCCCTGCTGAGTAACAATGTCCTTGAAGAAAACAAAGATGGATCTAAGCCTGCTACTTTCAGGTAACCTTTTCCCAACATAATGTACTGCTTCCTCTGGCCACGCCCACTGTGCCCCCCCCCCCCCCCGGAGCTGTAACAAGTCAGGAAAGATGCTCTTTCCATCCCAAACCCTTCTGAAACACGATTTTCGGATGCAGTTTAAAGGAGACACCTCTTGACACTGAGGATTTCCATCACGGCATTTATCAATTTTAAGAGGGTACCTTTTGGATTGAGAATCTCTTGCAGGTAGAAGCCACGCCCACAGGTCGCAGCAGTGTACCAGGCACATAGTGGGTGCTCGGCAAACTTTTGTGTGAACCCTAGACATGTGATCCCTTCAAACATAACATTCATTTAGACAACTGCCCACTTCTAGCCTGCAACGTCCAAACAAATGTTTGCATACATAGACGCAGAAGTATATACTGGCCATCTAGATTAGCATTACAAACTTTACAGGCAGTGGTCTCTCTCATCCTCTTTGAGGACGCACCAAATTCATCCGGTGAATGCAGGCTGGATACCGAGCATGGCCAGAGGATGCCGCCAGGTACCCTGATGCACCAACTCTCGGGATCGATTCGTTCTAGAGAAAACGAACAGAGACTGGACAAGCACAGCAGCCCTTGAGTCTTTCCCACAACCAGGAGAACCACACGGGGAGCTCCAGGATTCTCCACCTCTGAGGCCGCCCTGTGACACGCACAGCAGATCTACTGAAGCAACGTCTCCGAAGCTTGGCACTCTAGCCGAGTCAGGCCACAGGCCACCCTCTGGCTTCGGTGCTTCCTGATCAGCTCACCGACATTCTGCAAAGAACACCTCTCACTTCACTTCGGAGCCAACAGCGTGTGGCCCCCGTGACCTGGCCGGTCCTCATGCTTAAAATCAGAGGGCCAAACCAGAAGTCATTCCTTGACACCACATGTGTTTTCCTTCCTTTTCTAAGTCAGCGTTTGTAACTGACACAGTTAGGCAGGGTATACCTGCAAGGGACCTGGACAAGGGCGTGCTGAGTCCCGAGTGCTCAAATACGTGGCCCGGAGCACCCGGTTATTTTCTTCTATATTAATGGATGGTCGACTGTCTGCTCTGGCTGGAGAAAGTGAGAATGCGCCCCCTTGCCCCTTTTAAAATCCAAAGCCCCAGACTCCTCTTGGGGCGAGTCCTCTGCCTGCCCCCCCTCAGCTGGAAGGGAAGAAGGAGTATTTTCGTTGTTCCCCAGCTCCCCAGGGACACCGCCCAGCTCGCACCCACCGAGCCGAGCCCAGGATGTGCAGCCAGACCCAGGCGGCCCCGCCCCTACACGAACTTGACCGCACCCTCTTTCCCGGCGCCGCCAGGCCTGACGTCACAAGGCACCCTGCCGCCAGCACCCCGCGGTGCGCACCCTGCGCCCCGACCGGTCCCCCGTTGTCTCCGCTGCTCTCCCGGCGCTCACCGCCAGGCGCGCGCGCGCGCGTGCCCGCCCGCCCGCTCGCCTCCCTGTCCCCGTCCCCATCCCCGTCCCCGCCAGCAAAACATCGCGGAAGATGGCGAGCCCGGCGCCCGAGGAGCACGCCACACAAGGATGCCCGGCTACGGAGGAGCAGCCGCCTCGGCCTGGGGTTCCCGGGGAGGAGGCAGGGCCGGAGGGCGCGGGGCCGCAGGTGGAGGAGGCCGCCTGCAGGGTGGGTGCCGCCCTGACCTGGCTGCTCGGGGAGCCCGTGCTGTGGCTGGGCTGGCGCGCCGACGAGCTCCTGAGCTGGAAGAGGCCGCTGCGCAGCCTGCTCGCCTTCCTGGGTGCCAACCTGCTGTTCTGGTGAGCGCTCGGGCTGGGTGGGGGCGCCCCAGAGGGCAGGTCACCTTGGGGCACCCATGGCCGGATGTGGCCTGGTTGGGGGGGGGGGAGCTGGGCGCCGCTGCGGTGGAAGTGACAGCCTGGTCCCCACTTGCTTGGTCACCTGTCTGAAACAGGTAGTCACCCACTTCAACTTTCCTCTAGACGCACTTCCCTGTGAGTGGCTGTCACCCTTGCTGCGGGTGTCCAGTCTCTAAGGGGAGGTGATGGTCAGCTGACCCACGCGTATCTAGGGATGTTCCAGAGCGCTCGAAAACTTCGTCCCTGGTATTGTTAACTCTCAGGTCTTGACCTGTATTTTCAAGTATGGGGGTACGGAGGCCCGTGGGCTTGAATTAATTTTTGCACCCACAGAGGCGTGTATCTGGACCACTTTAGGTACACTCTAAACGCTGCTGCCTTCGTCGGCCACCGGAGATGGGCAGTGAATGATTTGTTTTTCTTTCCCCTGGAGGGTAGGGTTTACTGTCTTTGATCCCCAGATGAGGAAGCAGGAGGTAAACAAACAGGTGGATTAGGTACATCGCCCCGCCCCAAGATCGCACAGCTGTGGGGGAGGGGTGGGGTGGGAGGGAGGGGGTGGGGTGAGGAGTAATTTCAGAGGAACTCCAGAGGGACTAGGCAAGGGATTTTCTTTGAGTAGCCCCCCAAATCAACAAGTTTGCCAGAAAGTGTTCTGCCTAGGTAAGCATCAGGCAGTGTCTGGCTCCATCACGGAAAGATGAGCCTTATCATCAGGTACTAGTTCATCAGGGGTGAAGCAAAACCTTTGTTTGCTAACATACACGGCCCTCGAAGTACGGAATAAGCAGTTTCACTAACAAGTACCTATTTACAGGACGTAGACTTCTTAACCCCAAAGTTGGGAAATAAAATAAATGCATAAAAGGAGACGTAGCCTGTTATTTTTTTCCCCCCTAGATTAATAGCTTGAGCAACGTGAAGGATTTTCTTCAGATCCCTGCTGGTCTTGGTTTACTCTGAAAACGAGCTGTGTCTTGTTACTGCCTGTGGATGTTAATTAACTTTGGGTCTCCCAGTCTTGCTGTTTCTGGAGTTTATCCCAGGTCTCTATCCTGTTGTAAAGTTACCTTAGCCTGTAAATAAAGAGGTTATATCATGTTGAGCTGGGCAACACACCAAGTCTTAGGGCAAGTGTCTCAATTATTTACTAATAAGCAGCATGTTTTCGATTTTAAAGTTTTGTTTTCTTGAAAACACCACAGTTCTAAAGCGTGAAGGTACAAAAATGTAAACACTTTGAAAATCTTTTCCCTTTGAAAAATCTCTTTCCCACGCCCGGCTCTTCAGCTTCCTCCCAGAGGCCACGGGGGTGTGGGGGTGTGGGGGTGTGGGGGTGTGGGGGTGTGGGGGTTGGGGGTTGGGAGATGGGGTTGGGGGTGGGGGTGGGGGGGCCTGCTAGCTCTTTGAAGTTCTTCTTTTTCTTTCTGTTTCAGCAGAAGCTCTGTGTGTTGTGTAGATTGTGGGCTGGGCTAGTAAAAATTCCTCTTGTAAGGGTCAGCGCCTTGCTGAGTACTCCCTGTTCATTTGATGCATAGAATTCCTTTCCAAGAGTGCTGAACCTGCCTCACAAGGAGGTGCAGACGTAGTTTCCCAAGCGTGTGCATTTTGCGTGTGATAGCTGAGTCTTGTCGTGTGTATCATTTTGTATATAGGAAACCTTTTAAAGGCGAGTCCCACAAGAGAAACAGTTGGGTCGGAGGGCATGGGTGTGCCCTTGCATTTTAATGGCTGTCCGTCCTGTGGATTGGCCACCACGCTGTCGTTGGGGCTCTACCGGGTCACCTGCTCCCTAGCAGTGAGTGTGACAGCCTGCTCCTCCACACTCTTGCCAAGAAGCTTTTGAAAAACGTTTTACTCTTTAAATCTAGTAAGTGGAAAGGGTACTCTGGTATGGCTTTACATTTACATTTGTCTAAGACCGAATGCTTTTCTTGTGTTTAAGGACATCATGGTTATCTTTTCTCTGCAGTGCCTAGTTATCTATAACAACTCTGGTTTATTTCTTCACTTTAGCTGTTGGTCTTCTTAGTGATTTACTGGAACTCTTTTTATATGACGGATTTTACTTAATGTCAAGAGTTATCGCTTCTCGGCCTTTTGGCCGAGATGAAGTGTAATGTCAAGAGTTACATTTTTTCAGTGATGTATTCTTGCAGGTGTGTGTGTGTGTGTGTGTGTGAGAGAGAGAGAGAGAGAGAGAGAGAGAGAGAGAGAGAGAATGTGTTCTGGTCTACATCTATGTACGTGCCTGTAGTAGAGGCCACAGGGCCTCTTTAACTGCTCTGGTTAGTTTTTCTCCAACCAACCCTGGAGCTCACACACGTGGCTGGCTTGGTTGGTCACTGAGCCTGGGGACATGCGTGTCTCTCATGCTGGAGTCATCACGCCTGGCTTGCTTGTATGTGGTGCTTGGAATCTGAATGTTTGTGTGACAGGCACATTCCTGACAGAGCCGCCTCTCCAGCCTCCCTGTGACATCTTCTTTCAGAACCATTGTTGGAACTATTTTTTGTATAAATAATTAAAAAGTATATTTGCTATTTTTCATGTCCGTCTTACTTATCACTCTGATGGGAGGGCAGACAGTGGCCACAGATGGGACCTACTTAGGAGCTTATTTGTTTTCTTTTTCCTGTTTGCAGTCGCTGAATCCCACGCATGCATTTCCTCTGACAGACACCCATCCTGCTCTCAGGACCCTGAAGCAGTTGCTGCTTTTGTGTTATAATCCATTGAACCATAGAACTTATTTTTATTGATGCCATAACTGGTTTTTTTAAGATTTATTTTATTATATGTAAGTACACTGTAGCTGTGTAAGAGCAGTCAGTGCTCTTATCTGCTGAGCCATCTCTCCAGCCCCGCCATAACTGTTTTTAAACCTTCCTTATTTGAATCTTTGGACTTAAAATATCCTGTTTAAAGCTTAATTTTTTTTTTAAAAAGCTAGTTTATTTCTTCTCAAATGAGCCTATCTTGGTTTTCATTACTTCCCCCCCCCCCACAGGGTTTCTCTATATAGCCCCAGCTGTCAAGGAATTTGCTCTGTAGACCATGCTGGCCTTGAACTCACAGAGATCCATCTGCCTTTGCCTCTGAGTACTAGGATTAAAGACATGAGCCACCACTGTCCAGCTTAAAAACAACAACAACAACAACAATAACAACAACAACAAACCAGGTTATTACTCTGTTACCCAAACTGGTCTCAAAGTCAAGACCATCCTCCTGCCTCAGCTTCCTGAGCACTAAGACTAGGTGTGAGCCATCATTCCTGGTTATAAATGACCTCGTTTTGTTCTTTAATATTTTGTGTTCTGGGAATGCTAACACTTTTGTTTTCTATGAAAAAAAAAACACAATATGAAGATGTCAATATGTTGAAAATATAATGGGCTGTAGAATTTGACCCTGTTTCAAGAACAAACACAACTCCCCTCCTCCCCCAATTTTAGCAAAAGCAATGGACGCTTCATTCATCATCGCTGCCATTCCGTTCTGGGGGAAGTTAACTTTCGCATCATTTAATACCTAGTGCTAATAGTTGCTTTCCGGATTTTGAACTTGACTCGGGAATTCCCGACACTGACTTCCTGCCCGTGATCTGCGACAGCGGTGCTGTGCATTGGAAAGCGGGCACTGAAGCAGGTCCCGTCAGGTTGGGTTATGTCTAGTATATATTCAGCAAACAAACGGGTGGATGTTTTGAGGAAGGATAATTCACCTTGCGATGGTCTGGCTGGGACAGAGTCATTGCGGATGGGAGAAACTTAGGCGCTTCATGGGTAGCGCCGAAACTGGGCCTTGATGAACAGAAGTGGTTCAGTAGATCTTGGACTGGGGTAACTGTCTAACTGTAAGGAATATACCCAGTGAAAGAAAGACATCTTTAAGGGAATACCCTGTATTCCATCTATAAGTCAATCTGGTAGAGAGAAGCACCAAGGGTGTAAACTGTTGATGAGGTAGGTGAGGTCTATGGGGGCATACTTGGGGTCCAGTGCTTGCCGGAAATGCTATGCTTAATGTTTTAACTCAATTATTCTTTAAGGACAATAAAAAAAAATGTCCTGTGAAATGTGCATACATATTAAAATGGATAAACCAGTTGGTGATCACTTATTCCTACCATAGACAGTTCATTGTTGTGAAGAGACACCATGACCATGGCAACTCTTATAAAGATTTAATTGGGGCCAGCTTACAGTTTCAGAGGTTCAGTCCATTATCATCATGGCGGGAGCGTGGCAGCTTGCTGGGAGACATGATGGTAGAGGAGAGTTCTGAATCTTGATCTGAAGGCTTCCAGAAGGAGGCACTCTTCTGCATTGGGTGGATCTTGAGCACTAGGCACCCCCCCAAATCCCGCCCCCACAGTGACGCACTTCCTCCAACAAGGCCACACCTCCTGATAGTGCCACTTCCCACAGGCCACACCCTCTCCAACAAGGCCACACCCCCAACAAGGCCACACCTCCTCCAACAAGGCCACACCTCCTGATAGTACCACTTCTACAGGCCAAGCTTTCAAACACTGAGTCTGTGGGAGTCAAACCTATTCAAACCTGCCATAGACAACTACACAGCCGTGAAGACAAACAATGGATCATTGCAGATGAACTCCACAAATGTAGTTTGGGATAAAAGACGCACAACGGACTGCTGGGTCTTGCAGTGTTGCAGACTGAGTTAAAGTTAAAAGATTTGTGTGAAAGTAACGCAGGCTGATTTAATGACACACGCTTAGGGGATAAGACTGCAAACATAGCGTTCTTTAATCAGGCATGCACGCATATTCTTATATATGATATACTTAAGAGAAATGCTAGCATGTGAAGAAGTGCCAAAAATAGAGGTTTAGTCATATCATAGTGAAGTAAGATTAAATGTAGGCTGCAGAGAATGCCAGTCAAGGTTCCCACAGTGGAAACAAACCGGACCACAGTTCAGTAGTCCTGGACTGACTAGACCAGGCTTCAGAATGCATGGTCTTACTCATTTAACTTACAAGGAACACACTTTTCTTAATTTTTAAAACAGCTAATATAACTTCATAATCCCAAAGATTAAAAAAGTGGGAAAAGATAAACATTTTAGAACTCTTCCCCATGCCTGGCACCCAGCCTTCTCACAAGGGCAGCTAGCGTTTTACAGTTTTAAACTCAGCTTGACGTGCACCTGGTAAGGAAGGAATGACAGTTTACTTTTTTAAAGATTCATGTTTTAATTTCTAATTGTGAGTGTGTGTGTGTGTGTGTATGTGCGTGCATGTGTGCGTGCATGCATGTGTGCATGTGTGTGTGTGTGTGTGTGTAAGGTTTTTTGTGCATGTGAACACACGTGCCTGTGAAGGCCAGAGGTCACTGGATCCCATGGAGCTGGAGTTACAGAAGATTGTGAGCTGTCTTAGGTGTGTGCTGGGGACTCAACTCAGGTCCTCTGCAAGGGCCACACGTGCTCTTAACTACTGAGCCACATCTTCAGCTGAATACTTTTGGTTTTAAAGAATCAGTTTTTTAATTTATACTAAAGAGAAGATATTGTATGTATATAAAAATATATACATGTGTATATTTCTGTATGTGTGTGTACATATCTATGTGACCACAATGGCAATCAAGATTTAAAGTATTCTGTCAACTCGTGTCTTAGTTACTTTTCTGTTGCTGTGACAAAAATACCATGACCAAGGCAACTCATAAAGGAAAGCATTTGGTTTGGGGGCTCACTCTTCCAGAGGGTTAGAGTCCATGACCGTCATGGTGGGGAGCGCGGCCGCAGGCAGGCAGGCAGGCATGGTGCTGGAGCAGTAGCTGGGAACTTGTCTGGTCAACAAGCACAAGGCAGAGAGAGCTCACTGTAACGGTCTAGGGCTCTGAAACCTCAAATCTCACTCCCGGGGCTGCACCTCCTCCAACAAGGCCACACCTCCTCCAACAAGGCCACACCCCTCTATAAAGGCCACACCCTCCAGGGCCACACCCCCAACAAGGCCACCCTCCTCCAACAAGGCCACACCCCTCCAACAAGGCCACACCTCCTATAAGGCCATGCCTCCTCCAACAAGGCCATACCTCCTACTTCTTCCTAAAGAGTTCCATCCACTGTGGGCCAAGCATTTATATGAACTTAAGGGGCCCATTCTCATTCCAACCACCACGACCTAAAAAGGCATTTAGGTCTGTTTCCTGTTAGTCCTCATTCAGGGTCTGATCTATTTCAATATGACCCCAGTCTCCTTTCCTAAAGTTCCACATGAGGATAGCATTTGTGTCTGACCTCACTGAGTTTGCGTCAGGTTTTGAGCCTCACTCCTGCTGTGTGCATTAGTCATTTGTTTTTTTATTTTTTGTTTATTTGAGACAAGAGTATTTTTGTATAGCCCTGGCTGTCCTGGAACTAGCTCTGTAGACCAGGCGGGCCTCAGACTCACAGAGATCCATCTGCCTCTGCCTTTCAAGTGTGGGGATTAAAGGCATTGTTCATTTTATTTATTTATTTAATTTATTTATTGCTGAGTGCCATGCTACTTCGGAGGACTGTGTCACATATTGGCTTCTCCATTCGCAAGCTGATATTCATGTAAAGGATTTTCATGCTTGCCCGTTATTATTTAGTACTATTCAAGTTACAGGAAAGCTCCGGGACAAGCCTGGGTGTGACGTAGGAAGTGGTAACCTGGACTTTGTTACAGACTCCCCTGGATGAGGAAGGAATGGAGCAAAATGCCGGCCTTACACGTCTCCCTGCCGGCCACGATTCTGAACGAGTGTAACTGTGACTCTGCAGCTTAAAAAGCTGCTCCGATCACGCTTCGAGCTCACCGTCGGTGACCGTGGCATCCAAAGTCTATACAGAGGGGATTTTCTTCGTGTCTCGCATTATGTGAAGACATTTCCTTCCACCCGTGGCACTATTAAAATGCGGCGAGTTGGTATTCTTGAGTCGGCTACACAGGGACACACCTCGCAGGGGACCTGGGGCACTTTGACTTTTGAGGCACGTCGGGTACATTCTGGAATGCTGATGGGACCCGCTGAGAGTCCGTGGAGTGCCATCTGTGGCGTTGGCTCAGAAAGGGGCGCATTCCAACCTCCCGCGTGGGGTCAGGCGTGCCCTCTCCCCTGTCTGATGGCTCCCCAGCTCGCAGCGTGCGCATGCGCGGCGGCAGCATTTCCTGCTGGTCACCCAGCCTTCCCCAAGCCTCCCTAACCAGAGCCCCTGGAGGTGGGGTGGGATCCCTGGGCTTCTCCAGCTCTCCGGGTTGCCGGATGCACACTCACATTTGAGTAGCATCAGGTTTGAGCTCCTTCTAGAGTTGTGAGTTCTCTTCTCTATAAAACATAGCATTTCTATTGCTGCCTGACTCCAGCAGGTAGAAGAACATCTTTACCTGGAGCTACTGGCTACACCTTAGTGACATCCGCAGTCACCAGTGGCTGCACCGTGGTGATATTCGTGAGCCACCAGCATCCCAGTCCCACCTATAACAGCGGGGAAAGCTACAACTTTGGTGGCTTGTCAAAGTTCGTCAATTATAATGATAAGACATTTTCATATCTAGTATCTCATTTGCATATCACTTACATCTCATTTACATTCATTTACATACATTATACCCATTTTACACACACAAAAAAGCAAAGGCTCACTGAAGTGAACTTAACCACCAAAAATGACCGCCTATGGACTCTTCAGTAGAGAACTGGCCACGAGGGAAATTAGTCTACACTTGCCTGGCCCACTGCAGTAAGCAGTAGGTTCTTGGGGGCTCTTGAACACCTAGAATATGGATAGGAAAGTCATTTTGCAACCCCTTTGGGACGGACAAACCTTTCATAGGGGTCGCCTAAGACTATTGGAAAATACAGGTATTTACATCACTATTCATAACAGTAGCAAATAGTTATGAAGTAGCAATGAAATCATTTTTTGGTTGGGGTTAGCACAACATGAGGAACTGTATTAAAGGGTCTCAGTGTTAGGAAGGTTGAGAACCACTGGACTGGAGTAGTGCTTTTTTTTTTTATGTATGGTATCTCTGTCTCTGTCTCTGTCTCTGTCTGTGTGTGTGTGTGTGTGTGTGTGAGTGTGTGTATCATTCAGCCCCCTGTGGGACAGTGGACCATTATGTTATGTTACCCCTCCGGTTTACGTTGTGTTTTATTTTGACCCTTCTACCCTACTCAAAAATTTCATTACAAGTAACAATCGAGACGCGCCTCTCTCTTCTGAAAAGGAAAGGAGGAACTGTGATACAGTGGACCACGGCAGGAAACTTGGTAAGGTAGAGCAGGTGTGAGAGCCCGGAACCCAGGTACACACCGGGATGCTAGGTGCCTCCCTGCTCCGTGCTCCCTGCCCCCTGCTGCGTGCTCCCTGCTCCGTGCTCCCTACCCCCTGCTCCGTGCTCCCTGCTCCATGCTCCCTGCCCCCCTGCTCCGTGCTCCCTGCTCCCTGCTCCCTGCCCCCTGCCCCCTGCTCCGTGCTCCCTGCCCCCTGTTCCGTGCTCCCTGCCCCCCTGCGCCGTGCTCCGTGCCCCCTACTCCGTGCTCCCTGCTCCGTGCTCCCTGCTCCCTACTAGATTCCTGGCCCGGAACGTTTCCCACACTCCCCACATTGGTCACATAGCCCAGCCAGAGTTCTCCACGCGCATTAGGTACCCAAAGGCCCTGAGGAGTTAGCTAATAAGCTTCCCTTCCCCGCCATTCCTCCCTGCAAAAGATATTTACTCTCTGGTCCGCCCCGAGAAGTTGGTAAACATTAATTTTTCCATGACGAACAGTCAATAAACGGTATGGACAGACGTGGGCCGTCTCTTTCACCAATATCCACCATGGGGGGCATGGAGACCTTCGCCTACGGGCCCGCGGCCTAAGTCTCCCGTGGAGGGCCTCTCTGCGGCCAGACAACCACCTTTGCTACCACTAACTTTGCTACCTTCGCTCGTGAGCTCAGCTGGAGTTCCCATTCCCCTGGCCCGGGCTGGTAGCTGTCCTCAGCCCGTGCGGATCCCCAGTGGTCCCGGTCGATGGGCCCACGGACCCTCAACCCTTCATTCCTGATCCCTTTGTGTGACACCCCAGCGGCTGGAGGTCTGGGAGTCAGGAGAACCCCAACTCTAGCCCCTTCATCTTCATCCCACCCCCTGAGCAGTGTTTCAGTGCTTCCCTATAGCCTGACACCCAGAGGTGGCAGCCAGGGATCAGGACAGTCAAACCCCCCCCCCATGGTTCGCCTTCCCAACAGTGTGTCCCACATCCCCTATGGTGGGGCCGGAACGTGGACCCACGGTCACCTCTGAGGCTGTGTGTGGACGTCAGTAGTCACCCTCGGGTGCCTTCCTCTTGTAAGCTCTGTCGTTGTTTGGAGATGGTGCCTCACTGAACCTGGGGCATGCCATTTTACTTAGAGACTGGCTGTTGTTGAGCCGCTCGGAGCCGCTTTGCCCGTCTCTGTGCTCTAGAACTTGGGGCGTGAGCACCCACCCCTCTGCCTGGCGTTTTCTGTGGGCGCTGGGGATTGAACTCGGGTCCTCACGTTTGCGTCGCAAGCACTTTAACCTATCGAGCCATCTCTTCACGTCCTCAGTAAAGGAATTTTTAATTATATTTACTTTAAATGTAAAGCGTCCTGTGGGGTTGATGGCCATCCTGTTAGACACACAGTTCTTGATGGTAGGCATCAGGAGGAGCCATGAGGCATGTCCGTTTTCATAAATTCAGCATTCCATTGCTTAAAAGAATACCATGAGAAAACGCAGCTCAGCGGGCCACGTTTTCTAATATTATGTAATTACAGCTAGTGATTCCAGGACAGAATAAAGGCATTGTTGTTGGACAGTGGGTGGTTGTTTTTGCATCAGAATTATTTTTTTTACGCTGGGTGGTGGTGGCGCACACCTTTAATCTCAGCACTTGGGAGGCAGAGGGATTTCTGAGAGGGAGGCGGATTTCTGAGTTTGAGGCCAGCCTGGTCTACAGAATGAGTTCCAGGACAGCCAGGGCTACACAGAGAAACCCTGTCTCGATACAGTCCCCCCCCAAAAAATTATTTTTTTAACCTTACTAATGCATGGAGTCAAACTTCCTTGATATCCTTTGTGTTGGTTTGAATAAGAAATGTTCCCCCACAGTCTCGGACATTTGAATAGTTGGTCCCCAGTTGACGGTGCTGCTTGAGAGACTTGGGAAGTGTGACCTTGTTGGAGAAGGCATGTCCCTGGGGCCATCTCAGGTTTGCCCTCTCTGCTTCTGAATTATCCTTCAAGATGTGAGTCCTCCATTCCCCACGCAGGCTGGCTGCCATGCCTCCGCTCTGAGAGACTCTAACCCTTGGAATATATGCCCAAATACACTCTTCCATAAGTTGCCTTGATTGTGTTCCCCCCCCCCCCGAGACAGGGTTTCTCTGTGTAGCCCTGGCTGTCCTGGAACTCACTCTGTAGACCAGGCTGACCTCGAACTCAGAAATCCACCTGCCTCTGCCTCCCAAGTGCTGGGATTACAGGCGTGCGCCACCACGCCCGGCTATGATTGTGGTGTTTCATTACAACGATAGAAAGAAATAATTATGTTTCTCTTTGACTTGGGTTGCCAGAAGACACCGCTGAGCGTATGTTCAGTCTGGTGCCGGATCCAGGTTTGGCGCAGGAGTCCGAGGGCTACACTTGCCCCAAGAGCTTCCCTTTCTCCGGGGAAGGCACTGCTGGTTCCAGTGGACGGTTGAACCAAACAGTCCATCCTGGTTCTGAGTTGCTTGTCAGAGTCTCCAGGACTTTGTAGCTGAGGGCAAAGTGCAGATCTGGGTAGCTTGGCGATGCCAGTGCAGGCTTTGTGTAGTGTGTTTTATAGGTTTAAGGGAAGGAGTGAGGGTTAATGCCAAGAGCTTTTGACCATAGGTAAACCAGGAATGAAGAAGAGGTGAGCTCTAGCTGTTCGAAGACCAGGGAGGCTTACCTGGCCCCCCCCCAGGGGTGTGATTAGGAGAGTTAGAAGGATGCTATGATATACCTGAAGCAGTAGAGGATCTGAAAGGCAGAGGTCTAGAAGAGGGGACGGTTCCAGGGGAGCTGGATCGTCTTCCTCTTGCCCCAATATGGGAGAGCGGGGTTGAAAGGGGCCTTCAAAATAGAGAGGACTCAGTCCATTGAAAACAGCTATAGCTCTTTAGATCGCGAGCCTTGAGCACATGTTTCTTGAGCAATGGCTTCTTGACAGACACAGTAGCTCTTTGTGAGGCTGTCTCTGAGCCCCACTCCCCAGTACCAGCAGAAGCAGGGCGGATCTCAGCAGCTCGGTGCTTTTTTTTTTTCTTGTTTTTTTTTTTTTGTTTGTTTGTTTGTTTTTTTCGAGACAGGGTTTCTCTGTATAGCTCTGGCTGTCCTGGAACTCACTCTGTAGACCAGGCTGGCCTCGAACTCAGAAATCTGCCTGCCTCTGCCTCCCAAGTGCTGGGATTAAAGGCGTGCGCCACCACCGCCTGGCAGCTCGGTGCTTTTCTTATTTCTTTTAGAAAAACCAATCGGGTCGCCTCTGCGCTATGGCAGCCACGAACCCCAGAGCCACCTCTTAAGGCAGTTCCGGTGATTTTTGCACAGATTTAGCTAATCACGGTCCCTCAGCTCCATTCGGCTTGTCTGGCTTTTTATCTTGCTCTGCGCACGAATGTTCTCAGGCTGCCCAATTGATCCAAACGAGCACAAGGAAATGAGGTGTGTCGTTATTCTTGCTGCTGGGGATAGAGTGACGACACAGACATGGTCTGATCCCCTGGGGGGTTGGGGATGAGGAGGGAAGCATGTTAGTGACTGTGTGTAAGACGGTTGGGCTGTGAGGGAAGAAGAGGCAGGAGTTTTCAGCCGGGGGATGAAGAGATGCTATGCTATTAAAGTGTCCCCTAAAAATTCACATGCTGGAAATGCAAGCCTCAAATTCATCTTAATGGGATTTGCAAGTAGAAACACTGAGGGGGTGGTAATTAGGGTTAGATGAGGTTAGAGGTTAGAAGACCCCAGAAAGAGAAAGAAGCCCAGAGCTGCTGTCCTTGCTCTGTCACATGACACTGCAGCAAGAGGCTCTTACCTGGTGATGACATCGTGTTCCTGGGCTTCCCAGCCCCCAGAAGGACAGCCAAGCCATATTTTATTCTTCAAAAATTCTCCTATCTGTGGTTATTCAGTTAGAGTAACAAAATAGGACAAGATAAGAGGGTATTGGGGTTGAGAGCGAGGGACACGGGGTGATCGGTATGTAAAAGGTGCGGTTGAGCTGCTACTGTGTTTTGACTGCTAAGTTGGTTTGTGGAAACAGAACATAGCGGCGGGTGTGAATTTCTTCACATAGGGAAGGAGACAGAGATGGGCGGTGGGTAGCTTTATGTGCTGGCTGGAAGGACAAAGCTTGGGATGTCAGTTTATGAAGACCGTGCAATATCCTCATCCCATTCTTTACATCCCGGCACAAGGGGCAGAGAGATGGCTCAGTGGTTAAGAGCACTGACTGTTCTCCTGAAGGTCCTGAGTTCAAATCCCAGCAACCACACGGTGGCTCACAACTAACCATAGTGAGATGTGACGCCTTCTTCTGGTGTGTCTGAAGACAGCTACAGTGTACTTAGATATAATAAATCTTTTTTTTTAATTGAGATATGATCTCAATTAGTTGCCCAGTCTAGCCTTGAACTTGTGACTGTTCTAACTTACCTCTTAACTAGCTGGAAGTAAAGCCTTGCGCCACCAGGCCCGACTTGTTCCTCCTTTTCTCTAGGGAGACAAAGTGTTTCTATGGCTTAGAACTTTATGCTGCAATCTTGCCAGATTCTGCTCACCGGCTTTCTATTCATTCTCCATATGAATCAGGGGAGCAAGAACCAGGAGGATAGGGACCCCCGAATGCTCGATGCAGGGGCAGGGGGTGGTGGTGGTGTGGGGGAGGCTGGATGAAGGTGCTTTCAGTGTGGGTGGGAACGAGGAAAAGGATCCAGCTAAAACGGAGGGTAAAATCTGAGAGGATTGGCTCATTTGGTTAGATGACCCCAAGTGGCTGGGGATGTCAGTTATCAGGTTGAGGGTCATGGGGATGCACCCCCTTAGAGGTTTTGTCCAGGTTTGGGGATTTTGACTTTTGTGGGCCTGTGACTTCCGGGGCAGTCACATAGGTGACCTATGGGCCTTCCATAGGTGGCTCTGGGTCAGATCCAAGGGTCGGAGCCGGAGGTTTGGGCCGAGTAGAAGAGCATCGCTGGGCCTGTTGCAGCGTCGCTCTTGCAGATTTATGAGTAAGCGAAAGTTCTGGGGAGCATGTGGTGGGAATGATGTCACAGGGGAACGTGCTGAGGAAGCCAGTGTTACCAAGTGGGGTGACCCAAAAAAGTGTCTTGTGGAGAGAAACACTGCGGGCCAGTTCCAGGTTCACATTTCTCCTGAGAAGCCAACAGGGGCCAGCAGTGAGAGTGAGACCCGCCTTGGATTAGCATCCCTGGCTGATGGCTCAGCATCAGTTTCCACAGAGATCTGAGGAGCCCAGACTTTACTTGAAGGGGCGGTGTGTGTGTGTGTGTGTGTGTGTGTGTGTGTGTTACAACCCTCTCTCTCTCATTTGTCTCCTCCTTGCCACAATGAAATGGCTCTTTATTTCTGGGCCCCTATTTGAACTCCGACTATTCCTGACTTGGTCCCTGGGGGAGTTCTAGCAGCCCAAGAATCCTTTCCTCCAACTACCTCTGAATGCTTGTCCTCTCCAAATGACAGCATGACTCTCAGGTAGTGACAGGAAAAGCTGGGACTATGGAGCGCCATCGGGTCACTGAAGGAAGAGCTGAGGTGAATGGGATTAGTGCCCCTACAACAGATACTCCACGGGGCTCCTTCTCTTCTTCCGCCATGTGGGGACACGGCGAGTAGCTGCCCCTCACAACTCAGGAAGTGAACTTCAGCAGACGCTACATCTACAGGTGTCTTCAACCCTTTCATTAAGTTGGTGACTTATGGGCTGCAGAGTAGACGGCTTTCTTGACTTAGCAGCCCAAGCCAGCCATGACTCTTGGCTTGATGCTTACTCAGAAGCAGCGTGACCCTTGCAGGTTTTCTGTGTTTTCCCTAGCACTCGCTGGTTATTCTGCAAAATCCTGGGTGTCTGGGTGGGTTCTCGGAAGCATGGCGGAGTTTGTAGAGAAGAGAGCCACGGATAGCAAGATTGATGTTGACCTGGGAGGAGTGGACTGGGAGGGGCTGAGTTGGAGGAGGGAGTGGACCGGGAGGGGCTGAGTTGGAGGAGGGAGTGGACCGGGAGGGGCTGAGTTGGAGGAGGGAGTGGACCGGGAGGGGCTGAGTTGGAGGAGGGAGTGGACCGGGAGGGGCTGAGTTGGAGGATGGAGTGGACCGGGAGGGGCTGAGTTGGAGGAGGGAGTGGACCGGGAGGGGCTGAGTTGGAGGAGGGAGTGGACCGGGAGGGGCTGAGTTGGAGGAGGGAGTGGACCGGGAGGGGCTGAGTTGGAGGAGGGAGTGGACCGGGAGGGGCTGAGTTGGAGGAGGGAGTGGACCGGGAGGGGCTGAGTTGGAGGAGGGAGTGGACCGGGAGGGGGCTGAGTTGGAGGAGGGAGTGGACCGGAAGGGGCTGAGTTGGAGGATGCCTTTTCCTCTGGTACTGAGACCAGCACAGACACAGGTGTGCTCACAGTGGGAGTGGGCGGCAGGTCATGGCATCTGGCCTTTCCCTGAAGGAGGAGTTGGTCTCTGGCAGGACAGAGGAAGAGGAGGCAGGCTGAGGAACGCAGAATTCCGCTGGCGTGGGAGGATTTCATCACAGTACAAATGATTAGGATAAATGGTGACATGACACTGTTTTCTTGGCTTTATGTATATTTTATCATTTTTCTCTGATTATATTTCGGATCATATTCTGGGTCTTCCTCATTGTCCTTAAAGATTATTTTTTTTTCCCAATATGTGTTTCACAATGGAGCAGCACATGTATAGGTGGCTTTTGTTAGGTTAGTAGTTGTTGGTTCCGAGACCTGTGACGTCATATAAGCGACAACTAGCACCTTACTGCAAGCATAGGCCCGTTACCAAGGCAATGGCCACCATGTACCCAGAATTCAATGGGCCTACCTTTTTACCTGTAATTTAAATTACCACCCATATAAAAGGGTAGCGTTTCTTCCCCTCTCTCTCTTTTTCTTCATTCCCTGCCTTCTTCCTACCCGCTCACCTGTACCCCATCTTAATAAAGCCATGTGGAACTGTCTGGTCTAAGCCCTCATTGCGGCAGCCCACATCTCCCCGGCTTCTCTGCCCTGGCCCGAGGCCCGAGGGGCGGGCATACAGGTGGCCCGGGTGGTAGCTCTTAGAGAAGGAAATAGAGATTTTCCTAGCACACAGAGGGGCTTAATTCCCACAGGGATCCCCACCTCTATGGGGACTTCCTGTCCCCACAAAGGCCTCCCCCCCCCACGGAAGTCCCCAACCACACGGAGGCCTCCATCTCCACCGAAGTCCCCACCCCCCCAGCCCCACCCCCACGGAAATCCCCACCCACACAGAGGTCCCCACCCACACGGAGGCCACCCTCTCATCCTCACCGAAGTCCCCACCCCCATAGATGGCCTCACCCCCAAGAAGCAACCTTTGTTTTGTGCTTCGGGCCTCAGTTCCCAGGCTGGGCTACATTTTGAGTTGTCCGGTGACCCAGTTTCATCACATTTCACTTCCTCTTTGTGTTTGCCCTTTTGACCCAGAAATGGCTCTTAGTGTGCAGGTGAAGTGTCATGTGAACTCTCTTGCCGGTCCAGATGCCTTTGTGGGTCTGTGGGGTAGGGTGGAGGTGTTCGGTGCTGCCTTGGGTGACACACTGCCTTTAAGGAGGGTGGGTGGGGTTGGACTGCTGAGCTGTAGTGCTGGCGCAGGCATTGGCAGAGCGCAGAGGATATTGGGAGTTGCGTATGCACCTATCCCTCTCCGGGTCGAGTCACCACCATCAAGGAGCCTATTTCAAGGCCCTGTCATGTCTCCTTAGCCTCTTCTCTGTCATCGGGCTTCACGGTCACCTCCTCAGCCAAGATGTTTCTGGCTACCTGATCTAGGGCTTGTCTCTTACATTCATGTATTTTCTGTTGTTAAAGCAGAATGCTTATAACTGGGTATTTTTAGAGAGCATATATATGTATATGTATATATATATGTATATACATATATATGTATGTATGTATATACAGTTATATATATATGTGTGTGTGTATATATATATATATATATATATATTCATTCTCAGTGTGAGAAAGGGTCTTGCTATGTAGCCACGGGTAGCTTGGAACTCACTATGCAGAACAAGTTGGCCTTGAACTCACAGAGAGCCTCTCGCCCCAGCTTCTGGAAAGCTGGGACTAATGCCTGCTCCAACATACCTGACAATACCATGAATTTACTGATTTACATTCTGGAGTCTGGGAAGTCCAGGAATCTGACAAATTCCAATGTGCGGTATCGAAACGTGGTAGGAGGGGAAAGGTAAGAAAGACCAAGCGCAGCAGAGACGGGCGCAGTTGCTAAGGAACCCAGGCCTGTGATAACCAGCTAGTCCCCGATAGCAGCATCAATGTATTCTCAAGGGTGGAGCCCTTGACCTAGATCAGTTCTGTTACCCCATCTCCCACACTGTTGCACGGGGAACTAAATTGCTAACATATGAACTTTGAGGTACACATTTGACCCATAACATCTATGAGACTCTTTCTTTTTTTTTTTTTGCAAAAGGAAAATTTTTATTTAGAATGTTTATGTGTGCTATACTAATAAACCAAGTTTCCCCAAAATGTATGTTGTAGAATCCCTAAATACTTCATAAACTAGCCTTCAAGGTTGTGTGAAGTTAATTTAAGGTCATATTTAACAATCAAGGTAATTATGAATCTGGAGAAGTGCTTCCTTTAATCTAAATTACGATATGTAAAACCCTGCGTACATTAGAATTGAATTATCAATACGTGTCGGCGAGGCTTCTGACCCTGATGAGGACGCAGCAGATAGGATTTAGAATTTGTACTGAAAATGAGATTTGACCTCAACGAGTTAATGAGACGGCCCTTGCCTACTTCAGAGGGCTGTCTGTCAGTCCTTTAAAACAAAACCCTGCACTAGAGCAGAAAAAAGCCTTGTTTGCATTCAAATGCTGGTGCAGGAGGCACTGTGCAGAATTTAAATAAGCACCCTCTCTTCCTCGCTGTGTACGCAACTCCGAGGACTGGGCTGAGGAATGTCTCTATTTTCTTTGGAGACCATTAAGACTTCATTGGGCTTAATTGCTTATTGTATACTTTATTCCTGTAAAATATATGAGTACTAAAGTCTTTCGAGAGGTGAATTAGGAGTAGGTTTGGGGGACAGAAGTTGAGACAGACTAGCCTGGAACCTACCTTGACTTCACAGCAGCTCCTGCTCCAGTGCCATAAGCAGCTTCTATTTCAGCTTCTGTTCTTCGGAGAATTTGTTAAAACTTGGAGGCATTTTATTTACTTCTCTGTGTGCTTATTTTCTAAGTCTTAGAGTCAGAATTGCAAATACTGTCAACTTGATTTAGATCAGACAAAACTGCCTAGGCAGAACCTATGATACGGAGAATAATGCACATAGAAATCAAGTCCCATCTTATGTGCACACACACACACACACACACACACACACACAAAGACATAATACAGAGATATATTCATGTAAACAGATGTTTACATCTATACACATGCATACACCCCTATACACATGAAGACCCAGACATACACACACACAGGGATATAGTCACCTAAACAGATGTTTATATCTATACACACACACACTCACACACACACACACACACACACACACACACACACAAAGACATAATACAGAGATATATTCATGTAAACAGATGTTTATATCTATACACATGCACACACCCCTATACACATGAAGACCCAGACATACACACACACAGGGATATAGTCACCTAAACAGATGCTTATATCTATACACACACACACACACACACACACACACACACACGTATACAGATATAGGCACATAAGCATATACATGCACAACACACATACAACCCAGACACAGATGTGCAGGCATACACACATGTACATACACAGACATAGGCCAACACGCATACAGATGTGTATACACAGACACACACTACACACGCACACCCACAAAGACACATGCAGACACACATACACAGGTGTACATTCATTACACAGATGCACATGCACACACCCAGAAGACACATGCACAGACACACACACGCACCGTAGTCCTCTGAGAGGTCACTGGCCTCCGAGGCCGACTGTGCTCGCCCTCTGCTGGGCTTGACTTCCGGCCCTGTGTCTCAGCTCCGCAAGCTCAGCTAGCTCTCCTTAGACTAACTGCTATTCCTGGGATGCCTTAAGACTTGACTTAGCACTCTAAGGGAGACCTAGGAGGAACTGGGGGTTGGAAGAGAGTTGGGGGGGGGATTCCCATTTCTTCTGAAGAAATGTTTAAGTGCTGGTTTGTTCTGAGTGTGGGTTTTTTGTTTTTGTTTTTGTTTTTGTTTTTTTTGAGTCAGGATTTCTCTGTGTAGCCCTGGCTGTCCTGGAACTCACTCTGTAGACCAGGCTGGCCTCGAACTGATAAATCCGCCTGCCTCTGCCTCCCAAGTGCTGGGATTACAGGCGTGCGCCACCACGCCCGGCCTGAGTTTTTTCTTTTTTTCCCACATACCTTCTTCCTGCTCTGCTTCCACTGTGCGTGTTCGTATCACAGTTTTTGGTTAAATCATCTGGTGGAGCTAAGTAGATGTCATGTTCATACTTCCTTTCTGTGTGTGTATGCATGTGTGAGTGAGTGTGTGTGTATGCACATGTATGTATGGTGGAGCTAAGTAGATGTCATGTTTATACTTCCTTTCTGTGTGTGTGTGCGCGTGTGAGTGAGTGAGTGTGTGCATGCACACGTATGTATGTGGAGACCGGAGGATAACCTTGGCTGTCATTTCTCTGGAGCCCTCCCTCTTCCCTCTCACGGGCCTGTAGCTCACAGCTACGTGGTGATGTAGTGTGGGAGCTCACCACACAGTGTGTCTCGGTGGGCCGGGGGACTCCAGCTCCGCCTCCCCAGGGCTGGGATTCTAAGTGCATTCCCTTCCCCTCCCCCTGCCAGTTTTTACACGTGTTGTGGGCTGTGACCTCGGGTCCTCATCCGTTTAGGACAGGGACTGCACAGGGCTTTCCCCGTCGCCCGTGACTTCTTAGACAAGTGTGCCTGGCTGTCGCTCTTAATATTTCTGTCCAGTTGATCTTTTACACTCTCCAGCATACCTAGAGAATTCCTTGAGCTCAGGAGAGACTCTGGCTGACAGGTCAGACACGGCAGCTCCTCTGTTATCTCCACACTTGAAAGTGACCTTAGAGGAGCGGGGCTTGAGGCTCTTGCTCTGATCTTGTGAGATGGTCCCTAGTGGCTCCCTAGACCTTCTCTCCGCCGAGGACATCAGTGTCTTCCTCTTTTGTTTCCCCCTATGGGGGCTCTTACTGGACCCAGGCTGCAACCGAGAAAGTCAGACTCCTCAGCGGTGGCCTCTTTCTCCCCCAACCCCCTGAGATTACTGAGGGTGGTTTATGACTTCCCTGTGCTTGCTTGTTCAAAGATTTTTATTTCTGTTTGTTTTTCCCTGGGCTGAACTCGTTCTGGGTGCTCACCTCGGCACCAGAGCACGAAGGAAGTGTGTGTGTGTGTGTGTGTGTGTGTATGCTCGTGCGCGCACAAAATATCTTTAGCTCAGCCTTGATTGCTGGGTCTCAAACAAGTTTCCTTTCGAACTGGAAGCATTTCCTGCTGTCCTTCTCTTCCCTTCTTCCTCTCTCCCCTCCCCCCCTCGTGTGTGTGTGTGTGTGTGTGTGTGTGTGTGTGTGTGCGCGCGCGCGTGCACTCTCGACCACGCGAGTGCATGTGTGCACATCTGTGACTTGAATGCCAGGCTTTGCTCGCGCTGGGCCAGTGTTCCATGACAACTTCACTACCACTCCTCCCAGGGACAGTTCACTACCACTCCTCCCAGGGACAGTTCAGCTTGAGGCAGGGTCTCACCTTGTCGCCCCAGAAGTCCTCAAGCTCACAGTTCTGCTCCAGCTTCTCAGGTAGCACGGGTTAGAGGCCTGAGCCACCAACCCGGCCTGGTTTGCATTTGAATAGTGATGGATTTCTTCCTTTCTGTTCACTCTGCAAAGCAGAGGTCCTTGTCTCCCCTGGCTTCCTGATGCTTTGTCCCAGCAGATGCCTCTCCTCCTACTTTATTCCTTTTCATTGACAGAGGTCTCCTTTGCAAACTCAGCCTGTCGGTTGCAGAAGGCTTCCTTACAACCCTGAGCTGGTTTCTGTTGTGATATTTTTAATTTGGTTTTGCAATTTTGTTCTTCTGGAAATTGCATGAGCCAAACATTGGGCTTCTTGGGTGGTTCCTGATTTTCTCAGCATTTGTCTCTGGGTTTATCTCTGTTTCAGTTCTCCACTGGGATTCGCTTATCTCTCAGTTATTTCAAGTTTGTTGTCTTATTTTTAGTTCTAAGATATTTTCTTTCTCATTTTTGATTTCTCCTTTTAGAATGCTTTTGTTTATTTATTTTTTTCTGGATTTGGGCTTTTGGCTTTTCCTTCTGGAGAATTTCAGGGGAAGAGACGGGGGTGTATTAAGGTTTTCCTGTCTTCATTTTGGTGTGGCTTATTTCCGTGTGTTTAGTACTCTGTTATATGTTGGAGCCTTTAGATAAATGTCTAATAGGGAGCCTTAGTCCCCTCTTCCTATTTCACAGTGAATGACAAGAAGCAGGGTCTGACCTCACCCTGTGGTTTTCCCCCCGGCTCTCCTGATGAAAATTCCCTCTGCATCCCGAGGGAGTGGCCAGCAGCGTTCTGGCCTGCCCACCTTTGGAACGACCTGGCCCACTCATGCCTCCTGCGGCTTCAGGGCCAGGCGTAGAAGTGGTAGGAGCCTGGCTGTGTTCTGGGCACTGAGTCTGAGAGGTGGAAGGGGTGAAGATGGGGACTCTGGGGTCAGAACGATAACTGGTCCCCTCTCCGCTGTTTCTAGTGCAGTTCCTATGCCCTTTCTCTCTGAGTGTGAGGACACTTCCCTAGTGCTGTCAGAGAGTAGCGCTCTAGCTCTGTTTTTGCAAGGGGATTAAAAAGGCATCTCTCTTGAACTTGTGGTGTGGGTAATAAGATGGGACGTGAAGTGAAGATTTTGGTGCTCCCCAACCCTGTCACCCATATTCAGCATAAAGTCTTTCCCTTAGTTAAAACTCTGGAAACGCCCCCCAAAGACATGTCCAGATGCGTATATCCAATCACAGTGACGATTAGGCACCCCAAATATAAGGTATATTGTTTTTTGCTGGCTGTATTAACTTGAAAGTGATATTTTGTACATCATAATATTTTATTTCTAAAATCTTGAAAATAAGCAAAATAGAGCGTGCTTTGGTGAACAGAGGGCTCCATTAGCAAACATAAACCCAGGGTATCTTTGGGTCATTTAGATATGACATTAAGTTTTTAAAATTTTTATTTTATTGTTGCCTGTGCCCTGGACTCCTCGCTGCTGACCCTACCTGCCCTTGGGGGTTGGAGGTGAGGTTGCTCGAATTCAACGAGACACAGACCCCAGGAGCAGGTGAGAAACACCACAGCAAGCTCCTCCGAGCACTGCCGCAAGCCTCTTTAATACCCCCCACCCGTGCCCCATTGGTCCCAAGAAAGCGTCTCCTCTAAACAGCAGTTCCTGATTGGCTGGCATTATTTACACCAGCAATCCTTGGTCTCTCAGGCAGTCCTCAACTAGGTCCTCCTGCAGGAGATGCTTTTGTGGCTGCAAGCCCCCCCCCCAACATGTACATAGAGGTGGCCCCGCCGTTCCGGCTACATTTTATGTATATTTTGCTGGCATGTAAGTATGTTCGTGTTGGTGCTGGGAATCGAGCTCAGGTCCTTAGGACGACATCCAGTGCTGTTAGCCTCCGCGCTCTCTCTCTAGCCCCGACATTGAGTTCGTTGGTGTCAGTAGGTTATCGATAACCTACTGACTATTAATAAAGTCTAATAAAGGGAGGACCAAACAGTTTGGGTTCCCTTTTCCTTTTTTTCTTTCTTTCTTTCTTTCTTTCTTTCTTTCTTTCTTTCTTTCTTTCTTCCTTCCTTCCTTCCTTCCTTCCTTCCTTCCTCCCTCCCTCCCTCCCTCCCTCCCTTCCTCCCTCTCTCTTTCTTTCTTTCTTTCTTTCTTTTTGTTTTTTGTTTTCGAGACAGGATTTCTCTGTGTAGCCCTGGCAGTCCTGGAACTCACTCTGTAGACCAGGCTGGCCTCGAACTCAAAAATCTGCCTGCCTCTGTCTCCCAAGTGCTGAGATCAAAGGCGTGTGCCACCACCGCCCGGTTTGGGCTCCCTTTTCATCCTTAGATTCACCAGAATCTATGGATCTTACAATTTGATGCCCCTTGGGAGAAAATACGGTAAGTAGTGGGTACCTGTGATGTGAAGAACACACGTGACATGTACCCCAAGCTAGTAATGGGAACAGGGGTCTATGCTTAAGTAGGATTCACTTGGGATAGCTACACCATAGCTGAGTTAGTAATGATAATTAGAAATACTTTGGATGAGAAAGACTCTCCTAGGCCATGAAGGATGGAAAGAGTGACAGTAAATGACAAATTAGTGATTCATTCCATTAGCAAATGTCTACTGGGGACATGTCATGTAGAAGTCACGGAGCTTAATATTGGCCATGGTGTGTCTTTCCTGAAGCTCAGGGAAGAAACTAAAGTAAAAGAATTGTAGATATCTTCTAGATTATTCCAAATCCAGTCACCACGAAGACCAAACGCCGCAAGTACAAGTGTATTTGGGCTCTGTCGAGTGTCTTGACGTGAAGATGACATTCTGAAATGGCCGTTTCAGGGTAGTACTCGGGTATCCAGGAGGGCAGCCGCATGGCCGGTAGGATCTAGAGGAAGAGACAGTGTGGCCAAGATCTTAAGTGATCAGCGGAGCTGGCCAGGTCGCCTGGTGTGCAGAGGAAGGAGCTGTTCCAAACAGGAAAGCAGTGTGTGTCACCCTCCAGGGGAAAGAGCATCTGCAGGGGGTGGGGGCAGCCACAGGGTGAGATGACAAAGCTCAGGAGGCATGAACGGCAGGTCAGCCATGAAAGGTCTCTGCAGCGAAGGGAAGGGGCCGGGCTTTTCCTGGAGAGTAGCTCAGAGCAGGGTGTGTCTTGGTAGCTAAAGCAGCTGCCTACTTCTTTCTAAGGGCATAGTACTTGAAGTAGCAAGAGATGAGATAGAAAGGAGCTAGCCTCGGTCCATGATGCCCTAGGCACTGGCTCAGGCATGGGGGCCAATCCCTTGTAGACCTGGTGAGCCAGCGGGGGTGGTAGTGGTGGTGGTGGTGGTGGTGGTGGTGGTTATTATATATAATGTTTGGCACTGGTGTGAGGTGTTCTATGACAGAAAATGTTTAGAGGCAAGACGGAGGGATGTGTGGAGACCATTTAGAGGCTAGCAAATAGGCAGGATAGAGGAAATCCGTGAGGATTCCCAGCTCTCCACAAGGGAACGCTGGTAGAAATGGCCCGAGGCTACTGCGTTCTGTGGAGTGGCCACAGGGCGTAGCAGATATGACCCAGCCGTCCCTCCTGAAGAGGTCACAGACATCCCACCAAATCTCAGGCCCTGCTCAGCCCAGTTCAGCCCAGCTCAGCCCAGCCCAGAAAAGGACCCGTGTGAGGCCACTTGACTTTGGAGGGTGCTCACCTTTCTAGTCGAGAAGGATTAATACACCTGTCATGGCGTCAAGCTTAGGTTTCATCGTTTGGGATTTAGTACAGCGGTGGGGGTCTTAATGGAAGTCACAGTGAGAAAGCAGTGAGTTGGACTTCTCAGCCAGTGCACGGATGCTTGGGCCGCCCGTTTTAGGCAACCATATAGGTAACAACCGACTGAGAAGACATAAGTATGACCATCCATACCCCCAGTTCATGGGTGACCCCGTGAGCAGAGAAGTCAGGTGGCTTACCGAGGGGGCGTAGCTCGTCTGTGTGGTTGGTATCACCTTATGGCACTTGCCCTTGCCGTTTGGGGGAGGGGCTAATTTGCATATCCATCACCATTTGCCAGTCTGCTTGTCAGTATTCTTTGCTTGTCGCTGGGATAATTGTCCTTCTCTGTTTGGTCTAGCGGCTTACTGCAACGTCTGACATTTAGGGAAGCAGACCGCAGACGAATTCCAGCGTGACGATCGCTCATTCTATAGGCCTTCAGGACAAGCTCAAAACAGTCCCCTTTGCCTTCCGTGGTCCACTGTCTAGTGGATGCCTTGAATGGGGCTCCTGTGTCCTGCCTAGGAGTGGTGACCCGGAGTTGTGGAGGAAGGCTACCCTGGCTCGTCAAATTTTTTTTTTTTTTTTTTTTTTTTTTAATTTTTGGATTTCCCTAGTTGTACCTTGAGGGGTCAAAGTCAGGTCTGACAACTGACTTGGGTTTTGGGGGGAACTTTTTGTCATTCTAAAATAGATTGTTTTCTGAGCAGCCTACATGGTAGTAGAGGGAAAGTCATGCCAGGACTTGGTCCTACAACATTCGAAACAAAGAGTCCAGCTTGTCAGTGTCCAGGATGTGCCGAGGTCAGGGAAGGTCATTGCTGTTTATACTCTAGGCTTACGGCTTCAATGGAACCACTTCGCCCTTCCGGGCTCCAAATGTCACTTGGCCTTTTAGGTTATTTTCCCATCCTGTGTACCTGAACCGACTATGTTATATCAGAAGTGAAAGGATTTCTGCCAAGGCATCACAGACTTCCTGGGACGCTGACCTGCCCAGCTCTCTAAGGGCACCAGCTCACGTCCACTCTTCTGACACCTGGGACGTGTTTACTGCCGTGCTCAACCTGCACCGACAAGAAACCCAGCAAAGTGGGTTGTTTGGTTGGCAATGAAGCCTTTCATCAGAAGGCATCTCTGTGGTGAAATGAAGGGAGAGAGGGCATCTTTGTTTTAGTTTGTGGAGGAGGAAACTGAGTCTCCACAGACGGCACGGTCAGCGTCGGAATCTCACCCCTCTGTAGATTGTGCCCCTCCGTGAGAATGTTCTAGAGTGCCCAGATCACCGGTTATGTTGTATGGATCTGGGTGGGGACCTGACTGTGTTGACCCAATGGTGTCTCTGAGACCGTTTTTGTTTGTGTGGGTTTTCAGATACACTTTTTATTAGCATGTATTTATTTTATACAATAGTTCATTTGTTCGGGCATTTTCATACATGCTTATAAAGCATTTTAATCCCACCTGCCTCCCACGACTCTCCCCAACCCCTCTCCACTCCCATTGTACTTTTCCTCTTCCTTGGCTGGCCCCTCTTCCATTTTCATATCCCCCTTCCCCTCCCCCCCCTTTTAATGACCCTAGTGAGTGTCATCAGAGTTGCTTATAAGAGCGCAGGCACCTATGGAGCCTTTTCAGGGTCTAGAGTGGATGCTGTGACAGATGTCCCCGTTCTCAGCTGTTAGCTGTGCCCTTCAGGCCGTAGGCTTGCACCTGCTTGCTTCCCAGACACAGAGACCAGCTAGTTTGAAGTCGCTGATAGAAGCAGACAATGGTATTCTTGTGCTTACCATAGCAATGGCTTGAGTTTGAAGCCCATGACTTTTTTTTTTTTTTTTTTTTGGTTTTTAAAGACAGGGTTTCTCTGTGTAGTCCTGGCTGTCCTGGAACTCACTCTGTAGACCAGGCTGGCCTCGAACTCAGAAATCTGCCTGCCTCTGCCTCCCAAGTGCTGGGATTACAGGCGTGTGCCACCACGCCCAGCTGAAGCCCATGACTTAACATAAGGCACTGGGCTCATTGTGATGTGACCATCTTTCAAATGAGGAGGGAGGTTCTATCTTTATTTAAACATCCTTCTGTACAGGAAATCCCTGGCACCTGAAACCACACTTACTAGTCAAAGGAAATGTTTTTCTGTTCTAATTACGAGTTGACACATTCAATTTCTAAAGTAACTGTGACCTGTTAACATGCACATGGTCACTTTGATGGTTCTATTACTTATCAAAGCACAACTTAATGGAATGTTTGGAAGAGAATATTGCAGTCTTTCTTGTTATTACACACTTCATGTTATTATACATCATGTAAGCTCCACAAGTCTTGCAGGAGTGTCCAGCTCACAGCCCAGGAGAGCTATGAACATGTCCCACCACAAAATCAAAAACTGATTGAAACATTATGAGATATCTCTGTAACTGTTTTGTCACTTGACTCTGAAGCTCGCGAGTAACAGTTCTTTGTCAATGTGACCCAGCAAAACCAAAAGGTTGGACTCCCTCGAGAGTCCCTGTATGCACCTTGTGCCTTCCTTTTCTTTTGATGGTATTGGTACAGCAACAGGCAAGTAGATCAATGGAATAGGATTGAAGACCCAGAAATTAACCCACAGACTTATGGTCACTTGATCTTTGATAAAGGAGCCACAACCATCCAGTGGAATAAAGATAGCCTTTTCAACAAATGGTGCTAGTTCAACTGGAGGTCAACATGCAGAAGAATGCGAATTGACCCACTCTTCTCTTTGCACTAAGATCAACTCCAAGTGGATCAAGAACCTCCACATAAACCCAGACACACTGAAACTATTAGAAAAGAAACTTGGGAAGACCCTGGAGGACATGGGCACAGGGGGAAAGTTCCTGAACAGAACACCAATAGCTTATGCTCTAAGATCAAGAATTGACAAATGGGGCCTCATAAAATTACAAAGTTTCTGCAAGGCAAACTGTCAGAAGGACAAAACAGCAACCAACAAAGTGGGAAAAGATCTTCACCAACCCTACATCCGACAGAGGGCTAATATCCAATATATACAAAGAACTCAAGAAGTTAGGCCTTTTCTTTTGAAATGAAACCAGAATAGAACAAAGACTGAAGACCAAAGAAGTCCACTAGAACACATGCGTTAGAGGCTCAGTGTCTGAGCTGTAACTGCTGTGCATTTGCACACAGCCAGAACTTGGTGGGGAAATTAAACTCTGAGTTAGAGATGGCTTCATGTCAGAGATGGCTTCATGTCAGAGATGGCTTCATGTCAGAGATGGCTTCATGTCAGAGATGGCTTCATGTCTGGGCTCACTTGCTTGTCATTTGCACAAAACCCTAATGCATCTTTTCCGGCGTGGGGAACGGCTCCTGATTGGAGGGAGGGGACATTCTAGGGACATTCTTCCTGCAGCCTGCTGGGTGTTGCTAGCAGGTAGTGACTGTGCAAATCTTTACCCATTTCTTTATCTTTTAATGCATATCTTTTTGGCATACTTTTTCAAAATAGCTTCAGAGCAAACTAAACTGGAAAGGTGTCATTTTTGTTACCCACAGTGGGAACTTTTAGGGTGAGAACTTTAGCCTTGTTCTCATGGTTTACGAAAAATAAACAAGCTAAGTTTTCATTCGTCCGCTATACGAATCGTCTGCGTACTTAGTAGTGAGGTTTCAGTTTGTGCTCAAAGGGTTCAGTATGTTACAATACATATTTAAAAACAATTCAGTGTGCCGGGCGGTGGTGGCGCACGCCTTTAATCCCAGCACTTGGGAGGCGGAGGCAGGCGGATTTCTGAGTTCGAGGCCAGCCTGGTCTACCAAGTGAGTTCCAGGACAGCCAGAGCTACACAGAGAAACCCTGTCTCGAAAAACCAAAAAAAAAAAAAAAACAATTCAGTGGGAATAAAGATGTAATTTCAGAATGGCTTTTGTGTCCTTTTAAATCCACTAGTATTAGTGAAGAGCAGCTTTCACTAATCAAAATGGGAATTGAACCTCAGGAGAAATTATATCATTAGTTGGTTTTGGTTGTTTGATACAGGGCTACGTATAGCTCAGTCTAGTCTCAATTTTGCTGTGTAGCCGAGGCTCCCAAATGTTGAGAGGAGAGACACATTCAGTTTTATTTTTAGTAGCACCACTGGGTATATCAGTCAGGGTTAGTGTGTATTAGGTGCCCTGCGTGACTCGGGTATTGGATCTATGTTTTCAGTCTGAGTTGTCCCACGAGTGTCTTCTGTGTGAGTTTTGCTCATGAGACCACAGAGCTGTCCATCCGTCCTTCCTGTATTGCCTGCTGCTTTCACGAGCGTGGCTGGTGAGTAGCAGCGGTTCCAGGGGACCACGGACAATCAGCCTGGGGCTAAGGGTGATGTAAAGGTAAAGGAACATCTTCTATGGAGAAGCCCAGTTATATTTGGTGGTGTACGGCCTTTTCTGTAAACCTCGCTGCTTTGCCTTGTTGTGAGTACCTGGGCTCCGGGTCCATTAGTGATAAGGAAATGTGAGGGTCCCTCTTGTGACTCTCCTCCCGGCCATAAGGTTACAATCTTGCTTTAGCTCAGGACATGTTATTAGAACCCAGACTGTTGACCAATGGTTTAACTATAGTGTTTTGTTCGTTTGTTTTGTTTTGTTTCTTTCTTTCTTTCTTTTTTTTTTTTGGTCAACTTGATATAAATAGAGTCACCTGGGAGGAGGAAGCCTCATTTGAGGAGTTGCTTCCATCAGACTAGTCTGTGGGGAGTTTTCTAGATTGAGGGGGGCAGGGAAGCTCACTGTGGGTGGTGGTATCACCCTGGGAAAGCAAGCCAGTGAGCAGCATTTCTCCATGGCCCCCGCTTACTCCCACTGCTCCTGCTGCCTCCAGGTTCTTGTCTTGTGCTCCTCCTATTACGGCTTCCCTTGGTGAATTAAGTCTGTGAGCTGAAATGAAAGCTCTCCTTCGCAAGTTGTCTTGGTTCATATGTTTATCCAGCAGCAGAAGCATAGCTGGAACCTGCCCTCTGGAACTCATGTTGGGATTTAGTGCCCATCAGGAGACGATAGGAGGCAGGACCTGTAAATGGTGACTAGGGTTCTGCCTTCAAGAATACACGAACCTGCTTAAGCAGTTCAAGGTGTCATGGGTTAACGAGCTGTCTGGACAGTGGACTCTCAAGTTCCCAGTCTTTGCCTGGAACATGTAATGTCTGCATTCCTTTGGTCCTCTTGTCAGCCAGAGGGCCACCACTGGACTCAGCCCTTTGACCTTACATCTTAGGTGAAAGCTGGAAAGAAAATCTCTTTTCTTTATAACTTACCCAGTTATTGGCAGTAAAAGATGACTAAGGCAAAGGGGACAATGGAATTCAGGTCTTCTGAGAAGTCATGTGAGCCTCATCTACAGGACCTTCATGCTAATCACCTCTTCTTAGAGATCTTAAAAACGAAATGGAAGTGGTAATGGTCTCTATACACTTTTTCTCAGCCCAGTAAGTTACTGTTAGGATAATATGCTGTAGAAAATTCAAGATTAACAATTACATTGGTCGGGCTGGTGAGATGGCTCAGCAGTTAAGAGCACTGACTGCTCTTCCAGAGGTCCTGAGTTCAATTCCCAGCATCCACATGGTGACTCAGAACCATCTGTAATAGGATCTGATGCCCTCTTCTGGTGTGTCTGAAGATAACTACAGTGTACTCATATGAATAAAATAAATAAATCTTTAAGAATAACAATTACAGCCGGGTGGTGGTGGTGCACGCCTGTAATCCCAGCACTCTGGGAGGCAGAGGCAGGCGGATTTCTGAGTTCGAGGCCAGCCTGGTCTACAGAGTGCGTTCCAGGACAGCCAGGGCTATACAGAGAAACCCTGTCTCGAAAAAAAAAAAAATAGCAATTACATTGGTTATATGTGTGGATGAATTTTGCTGTTTGAGTCAATCATTTGACAGTTGTTGACTACGCTTCAACACCAAGCAAATAGCGATTGAACACTGCTGTCAGCAAGGCAGGGCCTAAAGTAGGCAGGTGCTGGGAACAGGGAAGAGTGGGCCATCCTGTGCGGAGCTCACAGCTTAAAACGGAGAAGGAGCTGGTAAAAAGATGACCAGAGAAATAGTGTGCAGAGAGGAACCATGAGGAGCGCTGTGGAAAGGGCGAACGTTACCCTGGGGGAGCCGTGGGTGTCTGATTTGATTGCAGGCTGCCAAAGGGCCCGGTTGGCTTTTCCTGTCTGTGTCACGGCAGAGCGTGACCACCCTTTGCTTCTGGTGGTGAATCAGGAGCCGTCAACCATGCCTTTGTCGGGCTTGGTCGCACGTTTGGCTGCCTTTTGCCAGAGAGCATGGGTATTTATTCACAAGAGAGTCAGTTCTTTCTGGGTGTATGGATTTAAAGTTCTGATGTAACAGACTTTATGATCGGGTTGTTTTCGGCAAACTTTGCACGATGGGGACATTTCTCTGTAGCATTTAAAGCCTAGATCTGCCTCTCATTCTCTCCTCATCTTCTTGGGCTTGGAATGGAGCCTTCCGCTTCCCCACGCTGATTGCGGATGGAAGCCACTCGTACGTCGATTGAGGTGTTTTCTTTTCATCTTTGCGTTTGATGTCAGACGTTATAAAGCGAAGCTGTGCCCGCTCACCTGGAGAGCTCATTACGTATTCTTTTATTCTCCTGCCGTACCTTGTGATCATGGACCGTATCTGTCTTGTTTAGAAAGTTAATATGGTACTTTCAATCTCAGGTGGAATTACCCGGAGAGACATATGTTTTCCATTGGACCTCAGGGAGGACTGGTGCTGAGGGAGGGATCTGTCTCCCTTGTTTAATTAGAGAGTTGTTAGGGTTGTTTGTTCCGCCGTGTGTGCACACGTGTGCACACAGAGGGAGCCGGGAATGAGTGAGCCTCCCGGGTGGAGGATCTCTCAGGGCTCCTAGCCCTGGTTATCGGAAGGGGTGGCTTTGCTCCCTCTTGTAACACTTTCAGTCGTTTCTGTGCTCTTTCTAGTTAGTCACTGCTCTTTGTCTAGAACTGAGGAGTGTAGAAACTAGCACCCCCAGAGAATCACGGCGGAGGAGTGAGGGTGCTAATGTGCCGTTCACTGCTCTGGCTCACCGATGCTCGTAGAGCCTAAGGTGGTTATGTGCTCCCTGGACCAGGTTCATCTGCTAAAAGCTAGTTCACCTGTTTCCAGAATCTCTCCTTAACGAGACACACACACACGTGCACACACATGCACACACATGCACACACTCATACATGCACGCACATGCACAAACACACACACACATGCACACACATGCACACACTCATACATGCACGCACATGCACAAACACACACACACATGCACACACATGCACACACTCATACACGCACGCACATGCACAAACACACACACATGCACACACATGCACACACTCATACACGCACGCACATGCACAAACACACACACACATGCACACACATGCACACACTCATACATGCACGCACATGCACAAACACACACACATGGACACACATGCACACACTCATACATGCACGCACATGCACAAACACACACACACACATGCGCACATGCATGCACACACATGCACACGCATGCACACACTCGTACATACACGTGAACACATTCGTTTGTGCTCGGATTCTAGGGTTGCTCTGCTTTGTTCATGGATTCTTTTCTACAGCGACCAGACAGGGACCGTTTCCCGCATTAGTGTGACATCTGTTCTGCTGAGGATACACCGCACTCATAGCGAAGTATCAGGTTCTCACCCTGAAGGCTGAGCCTCAACTTTGTGGCTGTCTTCAGGCAGGCACTTCAGCTCGCGGTTTGAATTCTTGTGGGCCACGCTTTGAAAGCCATCTTCATTTCTGTGGTTGGATTTTCCTTTGCCTAGCATGTTTACGTTGTACATTTATGCTGCGTAGTAGATATTTAATCTCTCTAAATTATTGTTTGGACGGAGATACCGTAGAAATGAGTGGAGGCAGGCAAGTTGTGCAAGCATGCGTGCACGTGCATGTGCGTGCCTGTGCAAGTGCACGTGCGTAGTTAGGAGAGATTATAGAAACAGATTAACTACCTTTTTGTAAGATGAACCCCATCCAATGACCTATTTTTCTGAGCTGCCATTGTATTATTCATAAGTGAAAACAAAACAAAAAAAATAATAAAATCCCCCAAACAAACCAAATCAAACAAAAACCTCAAGCAAACACATACGATTTGTTTCATAAAGAAACAGGGAGCCCCTGGTAGCTAGCCTCCCTCCCAGGGGTAGCCTACCATGTGGCTGTGGTCCATTTCAAAGGCGTGGCCCACCTGAGTTGTGTGGCCTTCACATCGCATTCAGGACAGCAGCCTTGCCCTCTGGTACCGCCAGCACAACCCGGTCTCCTGCTTTTGTGTCAGTACATCTCCTAGTCTGTGTTTTTGATCCGCTAACTGAAGGTTACTTTTAGAATGATCAAGCATGAAACGGGACATTAGAATACGATCTCAAACACAGACACCCGTCTGCCTGCAGGAAGCCCTCTCTACATGTGGAGATGGAGATTCAGTGTGTGCTGTGCAGGCTTGTGGTTCGAGGGTGTTTGTTGAGCCGGAGCCAGAGCCCTGCAGGCTTGCACACTGCCTTTCAGAGCGGGTAGCATAGTCAGCTTGCGTGTTGGGGCTAGGAGCAGGAGAACCTAGAGAATTAACAACAATGGAAAGAGATGCGTTCTTATCCAATCCTATCTCTTTTTGTTTGTTTTTTCGAGACAGGTTTTCTCTGTGTAGTCCTGGCTGTCCTGGAACTCACTCTGTAGATCAGGCTGGCCTCGAACTCAGAAATCCACCTGCCTCTGCCTCCCAAGTGCTGGGATTACAGGTGTGCGCCACCATGCCCGGCTCGAATCTTATCTCTTAAAGTACTATGTTCTAGAAGTCCACGGGTCCACAAAAATCAGTGAGGTCTAAGAAGCAGTTTCTTCCCCTCTTCCTCTCATTTTTTTCTATTTATCTTCCCTCTCCCTCTCCCTCTCCCTCCCTCCCTCTCTCCCTCTCCCCCACCCCCAATTAAAAAACTAAGGCAATTTCCCACAAGTGTTCAGAGCTTGTCTTTTATTTTGATCCATAGGAAAGGATGAGATCCTTTTTTTTTTCTCCCTTCCTAGGGAGGGATAACAGTCTCCAGCCTTGAGGCAGGTCTGCCAATCAAAGGCCATCTATGATGTAATGTGGCCATTGGCGTGGGTGGCCATTCCCGGTATGTAGTATTAGTGACCGATATCTGCCCTGTTTCACCCCATCTTCATTTTGGCGGTGCAGGGGCAAGGTTTTGTCCGTCTGCAGAAGTGGGGTGGGGGGCTGTGGCCCTCCTCTTCATGCCGGCAGCTGGACGGCTGCCCGTGGAGAGTGCCCTGCCTCCTTTGGTTCTGTTCTTAGACACTGCTTCTTGCCGCGTGTGAGTCGGGACAGCTCCCCCAGCAGGGATCGGCTTCAATTTTTTAATTCCATATCCTAGGCCTGCCTTGTCCGGAAAGACTGTGACCCAAGAGGGTTCTCTTGATACTGTGCTCGGTGTATTTGCTGACAAGTATTCACATCTCGTGTTTCATGTGTTCTTCCTTAATGATTTTGTTATTGAATAAAAAAACAAAAATGTGATGTTTCCCAGAGCAACTTACTGGATGTGTTCCTGATAGTAAAGGCTCTCTGTGGACACAGCTCTTCATAGACCCAGGGGGACTGTGACCTTAGACAGGGGTCATAAGCAGTATGGCCAGGCCAGTCCTGCTGAGAATTGTGCCTTTACTACACTAGGAAAGGAGACTTGATCAGGGCCTTTCAAGTATGTGGTCCTCAGATGACAGTTCAGAGTTCTATACATTTTATCTTTGGGGTTTTGGAAACAAATGAGATAATTGCTTCTCTTTGTGACATGCATTTTTTTTTGGATCCTGAATAGGATGGCATAGAAGGTACTGTCTGACTAAGTAGGCCAGGGCAGTGTGCACACCAGACATTATGGTCTCTGGTCGTAAGTTGCCCTAGTTGGTGTCGTTTCCTGATGAGTCTGATCCTGATGGTCAGATCATCTAGACTTCTTTTCATCATCACACCTAGGCGTTCGCTCGGGAGGGGAAGGCCCTTGGCCCAGTGGGTGACACACCCATTACAGGCCTGGATTGAAGCAGATCTTGGAGCAAGTGTCTAAATGTTTGGTGTCACGAACTGAGCCATCTCCTTCCAAGCTGCAGACACTGAGGCCCTGGCTCGCAGCGCACCCCGGGGAAGTGGCCGACTGGCTGTATTTAGAGCTAGGAGTTCTCGTGGGATTAATAATGGTTCGCATGAGCAGATCATCACCATGATGATCAGAGCAGGACGGCAAGGAGCGTGAACAAAGACCTTATGAGGGAACAAGAAAGCACGCATCACGCCAAGAGGAGGGAGGAGGGAGGCTGGAGGACGAACCGAGCCACTGACGCCTTGGTCTTAGACTTCTGAATCCCAAAACGCTGAGGAAACGCATTTAAAGCCATGCCCGTTAAACTTACCATCCAGGACCCACTAACTGGAAAGCCTCGGACTGAGTTCTGGAAGTGAGGACTGGGGCGCTAGATTGGGAGGGAAGGTCTGGCCGTCTGTAACCTGATTTCTCGTCTACAGACTTGGCAATGGAGACCATTAACAGAGGTCAGTCTGGACATGGTCATGACCTTGAGAGTGTATTATTAGAATCTGATCAAGCTCCAGTTTCCTAGAAATGTGTTCCCTCGGTCGGGGTGACCAGGATCCCCCACCTCCAGAACCATGAGAAGGAGAGCTTCTCTGTGGCCTATGGGTCACCCAGGCTGTGGTAGTTTTGCTGCGCTAGTCAGAATGGACCCGAAGACAGTCTGTTCGTTTACTGACCGAGGAAGGAAGAATGCCCAGAGCTGCCTGAGATGTTTGGCCAGTTACATAGCAGAGGAGGCTGGAGTGGAGGGACCCGAGGTACCTGCAGGTCCGCATGCTCACACGCAGACCTTCCTTCTCTCCTGCCTCTTCTGTTTCCATCTGCCTGACTCACAGTGGCACCCAGGAAGCTGGAGTTTTAAAATGTGCTTCAGGTCATTCCTGTGATCGGAATGCCCGTGGAGGAAGGCTCATCTCACGGGGTGGGGGTTGGGGGGGGAACACGCGATGTCTTGGGGAGGCGGCGTGTGTATGTCTGAGCTGTACTGGCCTCTGGGCTGCTGGGACTGTGCTGTGCAGGCAGATTGCCTCTTTGCCATTTGTACACAATCTCCAATCAATTGATGGCCCATTGGCAAAGTTTTCTAATTTATTTTATTTATAAAATTAAAAAAAAATTGTGTGCATGTGCGAACACACACACACACACACACACACACACACACACACCTCCACAGACACTCCAATGCCTGTGACTGTCCAGGAAGACCAGAAGAAGAAGGGCATCAGATTCCCCCTAGAACTAGAATTAAATACACTAGTGACCTACCCAAGTGGCTGCTGGGACTTGAACTCTGGGCCTCTTGTAGAGCAGCCAGAGTTCTTAACCCCTGAGCCATCTCTCTCCCCAGCCAGATGTTTATTTCTTTTCTTTTTGCTTTCCACTTTCCCCCCTCTCAGTTCCCCCCTTTCCTCTTACCTTTGGCCCATTCCATTGCACCATGTGGTTCTGAGTGACATTTCCCTCCGTTTAGCTCCTCCTCCGGCTGACTGCTGGTTAGGACTGAACCCACTAGTAACCAACCAGCCAGCGCAGGTTACAGACTGTCTTACCTCCCACCTTGGCAACTTCCTCTTCCCCGAGCTTACTGGGTCACTGTGAGGTTCCAGGTACAATGTATTGGTTGATATCCAGCTAAACCTGAGGTGCTTGTAGGAGCCACTCCACTGCCCAAAGCCCCCCTGGCTAGACTTTCCATAGTTAGAATGCAAGGCATGCCAGGCGGTAGGGCTCATTGGTCGCGGATGGCCCACTCCAGCTGCTCCCTGGCTCCTCCTCTCCTCTGCTTAAGTGTGTAAACAGACCGCAGGCCGCCTGCTGTGATGCCCCCCCCACCCCGCCCCCTGCCGTCCTGTCTGTTTCTGCACCAGCATGCCTTGCTGAGCAGGCACATTCCCTGAACTCACTGATGGCCACGGCGGCCCCAGCCCGGCCCGGCCCCGCCCGTGTCACCACTGTGAGCCAGTTCTCCCAGCAGCAGCAGCCTCACAGTGCTTGTAGCCGTTAGCATGTCCTGGTTCTAGAGGTCTCCAGAACCCCCATCCCCTCATCTTCCTAGAGCAAGAGGCGCCCCACCCCACCCCATTTCTCCTCTCATTCACACTTTTGGCCATTACAAGAGTAGTGTCTCAGGGAGAAAAAAGTTATCCGGATCTGAATCTGTGATTTGTAATTACAATTATTACTTGGGCCCAGAGAGACGGCTCCGTTGGAAAGTCCTTGGCACAGGAAGCTGCGGACTCTTGTTTGCATCTCCAGCGCCGCGTTAGGAGCCTGGTAGAGCAGCCTGTGCCTGGAAACCCCGGCCCTGGGGACGGGAGACAAGCAGGTCCTTCCCTTCGTACTCTCTGACTAACCAACTGGCCACACTGGTGAGCTCCAGGTTCAGTGAAGGCCAAAAAGGAAAAAATACCTATCTCAAAAAACAAGATGGGCGGGTAAATGAAGAAGACCCTTGATGGTGATCTTAGGACTGCACACTACACATAGACACATATACTACACATAGACACATATATTACACACAGACACATATACCACACACAGACACATAAACTACACGTAGACACATATATTACACATAGACACATATATTACACATAGACACATATACCACACACAGACACATACACTACACATAGACACATAAACTACACTCAGACACATACACTACACACAGACGCATACACTACACACAGACACATATACTACACATAGACACATACACTACACATAGACACATATACTACACACAGACACATATGCTATACACAGACACATATACTACACATAGACATATATACTACATATAATCACATATCCTCCCCACCCCCAGGAATTATTACCTTATCTCATTCTTCTCTATGATTAATCTTTTTACAAAGTACTTAAAATATGTATTTTATTGATTTTTTTTAGGCCATATACCCCTCTCAAAGTACACACATATTCACAGTCTAGGGCTCAGACCTCGGCTCTCATGCACATGAGGCAGACACCCTACCTCTGACTTCATCCCACAGAGGGTTTAAATCAATCTAAAAATGAAACTTTAATTCAAAGTACCAAATTTACTTGGTGAGTTCTCTCTCTCTCTCTCTCTCTCTCTCTCTCTCTCTCTCTCTCTCTTTTCCCCATTTTTTTTTTTTTTGAGATGGGTTTCTCTGTATAGCCCTGGCTGTCCAGGACCTCACTCTGTAGACAAGGCTAGCCTTGAACTCAAGAGATCTGCCTGCCTCTGCCTCCCAAATGCTGGGATTAAAGGCGTGCACCACCACTGCCTGGCTTTAAAGATTTACCTTTTGTTGTTTAATTATGTGCAGGTCAATGTATCTGGGTATAAGCACGTTAGTTGTTGGAGCCCCAGGAGGCGGAGGTGTCCGACCCCCTGAAGCTCTAGATGGTTGTGAGCCCTGTGGTATGCGTGCTCGGAGCCTCTGGAGCAACAGCAAGAGCCCTAAACCACTGGGCATCTCACCACCACCTTCTTTCTCCTTTTAAATGGCATGACATTTAATTTCATGTGGCATTTTCGGTCACTGATTTTGTAGAATCAATATGGAAGATTCAGGATTTTCTGATATTGAGGGAGATGGCGCCAGTGTGCCCAACACTTGCTAAAGTAAGTGATCATGTTGGACTTTGACGCTTGGTAAATTATTAGGCTCGAGAGACTTTCATCCCCCCTCCCCCTCCCTTGCCCCTTGTCTCTTCCTTGCCCCTCTCTCCCTCCCTTCTTCCCCCCTCCCCTCCTTCCTCCCTCTCTCCCTCTCCCTGTCCTCCCCTTGTTGAACTTGGAATTGAACTCAAGGCCTCAAGTCTGCCTGGCATTTGCCCCACCACCGAGCAGCCCTGCCCTCCCCTCCTCCTCCTCCTCCTCCTCCTCCTCCTCCTCCTCCCCGTGATTAGAGCTACTGAAATGTTAGAGAACCCTGGCCTAGATTGAAGACTGGGCCCGGTCTGCAGTTCCATATATTTCAGTGAAGGGACGCGAAGCTGTGCTTTCAGTCCTCTGGTTGGAAAGCGCTTTGTACAAAGCTAGATTCCTCAAGGTTTCCACCCCAGAGCCACGCGGGCGTCCAGAGGTCTGTCTCCAGACCGTTCTTTCATTTCTTGACACTGTTCATCTCCTGGTGCAAAGTGGGGTAGTGGAGGTCACGTTCCCCACATGGAAAGAACCAGGCCTGCTCTTTCCATTCATTACTTTAAAAATGTTCCCTGGCACCCTCTTTCTGTGTGTGGGATCCTTCCCTTGGCCCTAGAAGAAATTTGTTCAACGTGGCCATGCAATTTAACTTTGTAAAACTCACTGTGTAACGGGAGTGGGGTGTGGTGTGGTGGCGGGGGGTGGGGTATGGGTGTGGGTGTGGTGTGGTGGCAGGGGTGTGGGTGTGGGTGTGGGGTTATGTCAGCCTTCCTCATTAAAGTGTGTAGAACGAGCTGAGAAATGTCTTTGTGCTCAGCCACTCAGCAGGCCGGCAGAGGGTTTGCGCTGTAGCTTGGCCAGTTCTTGCCATCTAAGGCGTCTACAGAGCCTGAGCCCTGTCTCCACTCTCTAGCCAGCCTGGCCGGTGATTTTCCCTTTCTCCTGAGCCTCTGCAACCACACCCCAAATCCATGCATAAGCAGCGCTTTGTCTAAATGTCAATGAAGGGTCAAGAAAGGGCTAGATCAGAGCTGGGGACAGATCTGTGCACAGAAAGCCAGGCCCCCTGGGCTGTTTCCTTGTTGGGGCGTCTGTGCAGTGAGTGCCTCAGCTCTCCTGTGGTCAGGAGGATCAAGGGCAGACAGATTTTGCTTCCATAAAGCCTACATCTTCATAGGATTTTCCATCCTTAAAACTATGGTGCATTCTGAAATGGAAATCATCTGGACTTGACCCAGGCCTTTCATTTCTATTAGGAATGTGTTGTTTTTGCATTCTTTGAGGCTTTCTCTGTGTCTCTCTCCAATTTCCTTGGATTTTTATTGGTCTCCAAGCAAGTGGGTTGACTCTCTTCTTTTCATTTTTTTTTTAGATTAAACGATCATATCATTTTCTCTTTCATTTCTCTAAACCCTCCCACATACCTCTCCTTGCTCTTTCAAATGCATGACCTCTCGCCCTTTAATATTTAAGTTTATAGTTTATATATTTAATGTATATGCATTCCCAACTTAAAAACAGTTTGCTCAGTACATGTAGTTTTACTCTCTCTCTCTCTCACACACACACTCTCTCTTTCTCAGTCACACACACTCTCACGCACACACATACTCTCATACACACTGTCTCACGCACACACACACACACTCACACATACATTCTCTTGCACACATACATGCTCACACATACTCTCACACACACACACTCTCACGCACACACACACTCACACATACTCTCACACACAAACACACACTCTCACACCACACACTCTCACACACACATTCTCTTTCTCACACACACACTCTCACACTCTTTCTCACACACACTCTCTCACACACAAACACATACACACTCACACACACATACACTCTCTCACACACTCTCTCTCTCACACACACACTCTCACACACAAACACACACATTCTCTCTCTCTCTCTCTCTCTCTCTCTCACACACACACACACACACACACACACACACACACACATTTCCTTTCAGGGCTGACCAGTTGGTACTGGTTAACCGATTGGTGTGCTCTTACCTGGGAAGACTGTTTCTCCCAGAGTTCCTCAGTTGCCTGTAGTTCTTTGTCTACGTTCGAGGCCTGCGAGCTCCCCCCTCCGTATTAGCCCTTATGCTGCTGCTCTTCTTCAGTTCATGGTTAGGTAGCCATGTTGGTGGTATTTCACAGGTGTAGCTTCTCTGACATTGCTAGGAGACACTCCCAGAGCCAACCACCTGCTGCTCTGGCTCTTAAACCACAGCGTTCCCCGAGCCTTCGGCTCAAAAGCTGTGGTGTCAGCTCTTAACTGACCCGACAACTGAACTGTCCCACGGATGGCAAGTGGGAGGAGACTGCTGGTTACGTGGAAAGCATTTGACAATTTTTTTTTTTTGGTTTTTCCAGACAGGGTTTCTCTGTGTAGCCCTGGCTGTCCTGGAACTCACTCTGTAGACCAGGCTGGCCTCGAACTCAGAAATCCGCCTGCCTCTGCCTCCCAAGTGCTGGGATTAAAGACGTGCGCCACCACCGTCCCGGCGTGGAAAGCATTTGAAAATTCAGAATAGTGTTAGTGATTCCGGAAGTGGAGCAGAAGCGAGGGGAAAGACGAAACAAAACAAAAAAACAAGTAGAGATACGGGTGCCAGGAGCGTGGTGGTGCAGCAAGCACAGATCCTGGATTCGTTCTCCAGCACTAAATAAACTGAGCAGGGTATTGCACACCTCTAACCACAGTACTCGGGAGGTGGAGGCAGGAGGATCAGAAGGTCAAGGTCGTCAACCCTGTCTCAGAAGACAGAGGGGGAGAGGTGGAAGCAAATAGACAGACTGACTTAGTATAAAAATGATGAAAGAATGATGGACAGGCACAGCTGGAAGTCATCCGTGGGTGGTGGCCATGAGATTGACTGAGCCACCTGGGCGATGTGGCATGCTCTTAAAGGCACCATTGTGTTGGGGTGGAGAAGTAGGTCACAGCTTACTGACAGAAGGCACGTGGATCAAGTTACAGCACTGTCCACCGCAGCGTCCAAACACGCACAGCGTGTCTTCATGAGACCAACGGGCTATTATTACATAGGAATAACTTTATATTTGATAGGAGTGCTTGCCTAAGATATACATGTGCATTTGAATTAAGACAGGTATACTAGTTTTTTGGTTATAGTAGTTAACTGGTTGCAAGGTATACTAGGTTTTTGGTTATAGTAGTTAACTGGTTGCCAGAAGTTTGCTGACATGTAGAAGATGTTTCTGGTCGCTGGAACCAGGGCTTAGGTATTGGTAGGAATGGTCTTTTTGGGTGTGCCCTTGCATCTCAGTCCCTGGGCTAAACTATACAGACACGAGTCTAAAAGCCTTTAAGAAACCAGCTCACATTTCTTTAGAGAGAACGTGTTTATCGGTCACTCGGTGAGGATACAGTTTGTCTTTCCACTCGGTGCCTCCCTGCCCAGCCCGCCCAGGGAAGCTTGCGCTCCACTGTGGCTGCTGCCCTTCAAGGGGGTGTGGACACAAGGGACTGTGTGCCTCGGAGAGGCAACAGCAGTCCTCTGCTTGGGAGTCAGTGGTGAGCACAGGGCATCCGTCTTACCCAGATCGAGGCCCTTGAGTGCACTGGAGTGTAGACCACAGTCGGTCCTGGCTCTCCTTTTGTTGGTCGGAGTGAGAGCTAGCTGGGGGGGGGGGGAGACTGAGCTGTCCCAGCAGTCCTGCAGAGTGCCACCAGTGACACTTCTATACCTTGGACCTTGGTGATTAACCTGAGTGAGGAGAGCGTATGCCGGCCGCAGACCCTCCCTTCACACTGCACACAGCTTGTCTGCTTTTAGGATCTCTGCAGCCTTCTGGGACCAGACAGCCTGCATATAATTGACTTCACCCCTGAATGCATGCTGTACCACAGGCCAGGTGGTCACAGCAGGAGCTAGGAGACTGGGTAAATCAGTAAAGTCCCCGAGGCGTTGCTTGGGCTTTGCCCACGAAATCCTTGGGAGGGTCTGATGGCGAAAATGGTCTGATGGTGAAGGTGGTCTGATGGCGAAGGTGGTCTGATGGTGAAGGTGGCCTGATGGCGAAGGTGGCCTGATGGTGAAGATGGTCTGATGGGGAAGATGGTCTGATGGTGAAGGTGGCCTGATGGCGAAGGTGGTCTGATGGTGAAGATGGTCTGATGGTGAAGATGGTCTGATGGTCATGAAGGTGGTCTGATGGCGAAGGTGGCCTGATGGCGAAGGTGGCCTGATGGCCAAGGTGGTCTGATGGCGAAGGTGGTCTGATGGCGAAGGTGGCCTGGAGGTTCTTCTATAGAGGACTGTTGAGTATTTCGTAGTGGTTCCATACAGCAGGTGGTAATGGAGACCTTAGGTTGCAGGGAACTTTTGAAGCAAGTTGTTTATGAAAGTCTCTTATGATGGAGTGGCAGGGACAATACATGGGTTCATGGAGTGCTGGCTTGTAAATGTGGGTCACCCTGACAGCGGGGAGTGGCAGGACCTGAGCAGTCATCCGCACCTGTTACCACTGGTGTGGCTGAGGACTGTTGATAACGCTGATATTAAACACGCAGGTGTCCCGTGGCCAGACAAGGAAGCAGGTGTGATTGATGGTCTGTGTGAATGGTGGTCTCCGTCAAACACGAACAGATTGAATATACTTAGGTTTGAACATCAGCTGAAAACCAGAACTGTCTATAAATTCAGCACAGGCAGCAGGCCGATAGAATTGTTTAAAAAAAAAAGACTGTGCTGAAATGAGTTGAAAAATGTATGTCCACCCAAAATCCAGCTTCCGGATGTAAATGGTAGCTTTAGTCTGTACTGCCAACAACTGGAAGCAACCAAGGTGTTCTTCAGTAGATGAACGGGTAGATTTTAATATATTATACAAGAGAGTATTATATACAAAGGTTTTAAAAAAGGCATGCTATTAATCCACAAAAATACAGTTTGGAATCTTCTATCTATGCTGCTGGGTGAAAGAAGCCCAATGGAAAGGCTGTTTGTTGAGTGAATCCGTGTACGTGCTATGATGTTCTGGAAAAGGCCAGAGGGGAGGCAGGAATAGGCGGCTTTCGGGGCTTGAGAGAGGGAAGGATGGCGCATCGGGGACGTTTAGGGTAGTACAGTTGTTCGGCATCATCCTGTAAAGGCGGCTACATGACAGCATGCATTCATCAAAGACCGCAGCACGAGCGGAGCTTTAAGGACTCCAGTTACTGATCGCACATTGAGAATGCTTTATCCACGGTAGTCAATGGGCCCCTTCTGAAATGCAAGAATTCTATAATAGGGGACACGGGACTCAGGGGCAAGGGGTTGCATGGGAGCTCCCAGCACTCTCTGCTTAGTTCTTTTGTAAGTCTGAAAGTGTTCTTAAGTAAAGTTTATTTGTGAACCGGTGACAGTTCTTCTAGACCTTCGCATGAGACGAGGGGCACATGAAGGGGCAGACACCATCCGTCTGAGAGGCAGGTGGCACAGCGGTAGAGCTAGGCAGCCCCGTGTTCGCATCTCACGGCCGCCTCACCTGGCCCTAGGCAGGTTTCTGACCTCTCGGTGCTCATCTGTGTCCAGGAGATAATGATCAGACTGTCCTCATTCGAGGTTGGGTGGAAGGATGAAGCAAGCGACCGTGGAACCCCGGGGGGTGGGGGTGGGGGTGCAGGGCTCCGCCCACTGCACAGCAGGTATTTCATTCACCCTGAACTTGGCTCTAGAGGGTGCACCCCACACCAAGGAGTAGAGTGGTCAAGGGCTCAGGGCACACCTCCTAACTCTTAGGTTCCACATGCTCTCCTGAACACGGTCCTCTTCAACCTGGAACAGACCTCTCCTTCTCACCCGCCTCACGCTGACTTCTTTTGGACGACAAAATGATAAAGCCATCTTTGCCCTAGAACTTCGTCTTTCTTTTGCAGTTAGGGGCTCTCATCTGCTCCTCCTGCAGCTTGGGTGGTACTTTGATCCAGCCCTGTGACGTACCTTTATGCTTTCCCGTATTTATTGGGCAGAGCAGGATTCAATATAATCCCAGCTGCTAGCCCAGTGTCAGACACATGCTCAGCAGAACCAAAACAGTAATGCTAGCACGCTGCGGGCCGTGGACCGATGGAATGAAGAGGCTCCTCCCATCTTACTTGTGCTGTGACAGTGACTGCATTTTTCAGCTGGTATGACACAGCCCTGGCTGCGGGATCATCAATGCAGACATCCTGGGGATTGCTATTTGGATGTCCTTTTCCGTATCAGGATTAATTGAAAATGATTTGGTTCAACGCAAGACCAGTTGCATAATTCAGGAGTATTTATCTGAAGGAATCAGACAGCATAGCCTAGAGATGGTTACACAGCCAGATTTATCATGGGATTGCTTACAGTAGTAATGTTGGCCTAAGTGCCCCTTGAATAAACGATTAACGAAGATGTCAACACACACACACACTCCCCGAGAGAGAGAGAGAGAGAGAGAGAGAGAGAGAGAGAGAGAGAGAGAGAGAGAGAGATGTTATGAACAAAACAGTGCTGTTGTCAGGGAAGTTGCTGTAAATGGAGATTATCATATTAACCGAAATAATCTAAACCCAGAAAGGTAACTACTGCAGATCTTTCCTTAAATGCTAGATCTATAAGAAGAAAGAACAGGAAAAGGAAATGAAGGGGCACTCTTATTTTTTCTTTTCTTTTATTGGATTTTTAAAATTTACATTTCAAATATTATTCCCTTTCCCGGTTTCCCCTCCAAAAAACTCCCTCCCCTTCCCCCTCTCCCTGCTTCTATGAGGGTGCTCCCCTACCCACCCACCCACTCCCACCTCCCTGTTCTGGTATTCCCCTATACTGTGACATTGAGCCTTCACAGGACCAAGAGCCTCTCCTCCCTTTGATGTCCAACAAGGCCATCCTCTGTACATATGCAGTTGGAGTCATGGGGCCCTCCATGTGTACTCTTTGGTTGGTGGTTTAGTCCCTGGGAGTTCTGGGGGTACTGGGTGGTTCATATTGTTGTTCTTCCTATGGGGCTGCAAACCCCTTCAGCTCCTTCAGTCCTTTCTCTGACTCCTCCATTGGGGACCCTGTGCTCAGTCTAGGGTTGGCTGCATGCATCTGCCTCTGTCTTTGTCAGGCTCTGGCAGCCTCTCAGGAGACAGCCATAGCAGGCTCCTGTCAGCATGCCCTTCTTGGCATCTGCAGTAGTGTCTGGGTTTGGTGGCTGTATATGGGACGGATCCCCAGGTGGGGCAGTGTCTGGACGGCCTTTCGGAAGGGGCACTATTAAAGAAGAGAGAGGGAACCAGTGGACAGGGCAGGACGGATGCGTGTGGGGAAGGCTGAGGCAGGGATGTGTATGTGTATAAATGTATAGACATATACATATAAAAGTACCATATATAAGGGTGTGAAAATGTCATACACATACTCTCTCATACAGCCAGTATCATAGATTGTAAAGCAAATTGATTTGGTTAATGTACTTTTAATTATAAATTCGATTTCAGTGGGTTGTAAGATAACAGGGTCTCCTTCTGCATACAACATGGGTATCACACCCACGACAGCTGGGGTGAGCTATACAACATCTGCACAAGCCTGGACCTGTCAGCCTCTCATCATAGATGGGAGAGGGCATCAAGAGCACCTACTCTCCGCCCCCCAACCCCAGGGCTGTAGGCAGTGGTTGTTAGAGGATGGTTGTTCAGTACTGTGGTCACTGAAAAGCAGCCGTGCTCCAGTAAGTAACCTCTCATGCATCCTCGGGTAAGCCACTGTTATAACAGTCACTACGATCTGGACACACACACACACACACACACACACCCTAAGATTAGAGGTAGGCCAGGGACTGCTTGAGATAAAAGAATGTTTTTTTATCAAATGAGGAATGCAAGTAGGGGTGGAAACCACTAAGACTCTTGAACCAAGAGTAAACAAAAAATTAATTTTTTATTTTACACAGGTAAAAATGTAACCCCCTCCCTTTGTTCGCTTTTAATTTACTTTTGTTCCTATATGCAATATTGTGATCGTATCTGGTCCCGGTTACTCCCCCCTCCCGCCCCTCTCTTGCTTACCCCTCTGTCAGTTCCAGCCACCCCCTACTCTCCTGTCTGCTCTTTGTGCACACCGAGCAGTGCTCACGGAGCATGCGCAGCTCAGCGTGAGCGCCACCGCTGAGGAACGCGGCGGCCCCCTTCCCAGTCTCCGTCAGAGACGTCTGTTTGCAGCGGGCAGTTGTTATCGCAGAGAGTGACAACTGTCAAGTGCTGAGAATGAGAGTCTGGCGAGGGCCCTGCCCTGAAGAGGACTTCTGTGCCCTCCCTCCAAGGCCCAGGGAACATCATGGAAGGGGGGACAGCCGGAAAGAATAAAGAACCAAAGGATGGAAATGAGTTCCTGGAGATAACACGGCCTTCACAATCATGACCATGAGGATGCTCGAGGGTCTGCGCAAGACTGGCCCATTCATTGACACATCATTGAGGGGGCGGGGCTTCATTAGGCCCCACCCCTCCATCGGGAGTGATTGGCAGTTAATGATTGGCAGCAGCACTAGCCCCTGCGCAAGACTGGCCCATTCATTGACACATCATGGAGAGGGCGTGGCTTCATTGGGCCCCACCCCTCCCTAAGGAGTGATTGGCAGTTACTGCCCCCCCCTACGAGTATGACAAAGGTCACACGGTCTGGCTACCTGTCACCTTGTTTATGAATGAGGCACACTTAAGCGAACATTTTCAGGAGAATCCCTGGGGGAATGCCTGGTTTTGTTAAAAAGCTGAGTTACAGTTCTTTGAACACAGCATTTGACATTTTTTTTCTGTGTATTTAGTGTTTGTGACTGTCAAAGAGTTTTATAATAAGGTTGCCTCAGAGGGACCCGGGAACTACCGACCAAGAAGGGCTAGCCAGAGTGAGCACAATGCTGTGGTGGATTGAAACGCCTGGATTCCTGCGTAACTCGGGGAAGAAAAAGAAGGAAGTCACTTTGGCCACGTTTGGAGGCGACACATTGAAGAAAACTAGTAAACAGGGGTAAATAAACGTTGAGCGTTTGCCCGCCTGGCTTCGAGCTCCATCTTCCCTGGTAATCACAAGCATCCTTTTAGAGTTGAGACCCAGCACGGAGGAAGAGGTCGTGTCTCCACAGGACCCCTGAGCACACAGCACCACAAGCCTTCGGTTTTCCAGGAAAACGTTTCAAACCTGATAAAGCCCCTAGATCCAACTGCCGATTATGGAGCTGCTCTGAAGGCATGGGAAAATGTTAAACTAGACCACCAGAACCCAGCAAGCGTTTCCCAGAATATGGAAACCTTTCTGGGCAAAAGTCTGTTTCCACCACAGAAACAGCCATCGTTAAAGACCACGGCAGCGGCATTAGGGCGAGGGAGAAACATGACCACAGATGCTGGTTTCAGGAGGTCGTTGTCTCTGTCTTTTTCTTTCCAAGAATCTGCAAACGTGGGTCTGCAAATATGACCCCTGACCGGGTGTGTGACGGCGCCGAGGACCAGGGCAGAGTGTGGGGAGGTGTGCAGCAAACTGGCTCAGCTCGTAGGGTTGCTCACCACAAGGCACGGTGGCCAGAGCTCAGTCCCACGTAAAGATGGAAGAGGGAACGGACTCCAGGGACTGGCCCTCCAGCCTCCGCAGATGTGCTGTGACATGTGCGGGCTCACATCCTACGCAAAGTGATTATAAATATCAATTAAAGTATCAAAACAGAATGAGGTGGGTCATCTACTTGCTGTGCAAGCCTGCGGACCTGAGCTGGGTCCCCATCACTCACGAAGAGGTCGGCACAGTGGCTTGTTCCCATTGTCCTGAGCACTGGCACTCGCTGGCCAGACAGGGACCGCGCCCCTCCCCCCCCCCCCCCCAGTGAACTTCCAGAACTCCGGTCAAGTCTGTGCCTCTTTGCATTCAGACAGACACTTACGTGGCTTTCTGATTAGCTCCGAAGCTGTCTAAACCCGAGTGAGCTTTTGCTCTCTTAGGGCTCTGCCTCAGTCCACAAAGACCATATCGCTGGCACATGCTAACCCAACGCTTGAATCTCCCTTGACGGGGAGAGACCTTGTCCTCCAAAATAAGGTATGAATTGACTGAAACAGACTTTAATGTCAAACACTGCCCAGATCTAGACATGTGCAGACATATGCAGAAGCATCTGCACAGATACATACATGAGCATGTACACATAGATACAGTTACAGACACAAAAGGACTGAGGTAAGATCGCATGTAAACGCAGCATGGTTCAGTTAGAAAAGAGCTTTGGGTCAACCCCATCAGAGGAGCAGCAATGACAACCAGCCAGACCCCCCAGAGCCCCCAGGGACTAAACCACCAACCAAAGAGTGCACGTGGAGGGACCCATGGCTCCAGCCGCATGTGTAGCAGAGGATGGCCTTGTCTGGCATCACTGGGAGGAGAGGCCCTTGGTCCTGTGAAGGCTCGATCACTCAGGGTAGGGCAATGCTAGTGCACTGAGGCAGGAGTGGGCAGGTGGGGGGGAGCACCCTCATAGAAACGGGGGTGGGGTGGGGTGGTGGGATAGGGGGTTTTTAGAGGGGAAACTGGGAAGGGGATAAAATTTGAAATGTAAATAGATAAAATAACCAATAAAATTAAAAATTTAATAAAAAAGAGCTTTGGGAGAGATAAATGGAAACATTTTCAGATTAAATTACTTTTGTGGGATTCACTTCAAGTAGGGCATGGCTACTTCATGGTGGGGTGCAGGAGCTGTGTGAGTAGACCCTGGCCTCTCTTTTGGGACATGTTAGAAATTTACCAGAGCGATTTTTTTTAATGACCCAAGATTATTTAATAACATAAGCGCTCTATAATATCAGACAATTTCTTTAACACGAATGTTAAACTCATCAGTGTTTCTAAGATTTTCATTTCAGCTTCCAGATGTAAATTACAGAACTGTGGATACTTATGCATTTTTATGGGTAGTGAAGAGATGAGTTATATTAAACACGATACATAGAAGATACCAAGCGTGTGCAGATTTTTCTTTACTTGTGTTTATTCACCTTAAATATTTGCTTCTCAGTGACATTGCATTCTTTGGAGCACCAGACACTAGCCTACCGAGGAGACAGCTAAGTGGTCCCGGACATTCGGTACTGCTTTCCCAAGCAGTTGTTTCGTTGTCTTCTCAGCTGACCATGGATTCTTAATGACCATCAAGACCCTTGGCTGAGATGCCAGCTGGGCCTTGGCCCAGGACACAGAAAGACCGCTAGAGTGTTCTTTGGCGTTGCTATGGTAATGCTGGCCAAATGAGGTCTGTGGGTTAAAGTTCTACCATTACCTACATTTTTTTTTCTAATTCCTGGAAGTTGGAACTCCCGAGAGGAGAGCCAGTCGAGGCTTCCAGAGCTCCAGTTAAGTCTGTGTTTCTTTGTTCTCAGCCAGATAATTAAGTGGCCCCCTGGCTGGTTCTAAAGCTGTTTAAACTTGAGTGAGCTTTCAGTCTTTCTAGGGCTCTGCATCATTGTACAGAGGCGAGTCCACCGATACATGCTAATCTAACCCTTACGTGAACCAAGCTAGGAGTTCCGACTCATGCGTGGCTCCGAGTCTGGCCAGCGAGTGCTCAGAACCCCATGAAGAACATCTGAAGGCAGGCAGGTGGTCAGAACCTAGGCTTCATGTAGAAATGTTTCATTGTAACTACATCACTTATTCAACATAGTGTCCAAAATATACTCATAAGAAAATGTAGAGCACCGTGTAGAATAAACATGTAAATAAAACATCTTAGAGGTAATAATTTTCTTATAGTGGATTTATAATAAAAATCTTGAAAGCTGCCACTTCAGTATGATTTGGAGAAATCTGTAACATAGATGATGGCAAGGGTTAATTATAAGCTGAGACTAGAGAGATAGGCTTGGAAGAAAACAGGTGTCAAAACACAGCCTGTGCTAAAACAAATGTAAAAGGAAAAAAAAATGTCGTGGCCCCATTCTGGATGTTTTTATGTCAACTTGATTCAAGCTAAAGTCGTCGTAGAGGCCGGACTTCAATTAGGAAATCGCCTCCCATGAGGTCAGGCTGTAGCAAACCTATAGGGCATTTTCTTAGTTGGTGATTGACGGAGGAGCAGCTGGGTCCATCTTGGGTGGGGTCCTCACTGGGCTGGTGGTGGTCCCGGGTTCTATACACAGAAGGATGTGGATCAAAGCACTGGGAGCAAGCCAGGACGCAGGGTTTCTCTATGGCCGCTGCTTCAGATCCTGCCTCCAGGTTCCTGCCTTGAGTGCCCGCCCTGACTTCATTTGATGACAGATTGTGATGTGAAAGTGTAAGCAAAATAAGGCCTTCCTTCTCCAGTGCTTTGGGTCATGGTGCTTTATCACAGCCATAGAAACCGTGAGTAAAGGGCTGTATGTCCCTTTCTGATGGAGGGCCTCATTCACAACTTCACCCAGCGTTATGCAGTCACACACACACACACACACACACACACACACATATGTATGTATATATATATATATATATATATACATATATATACATATATATGTATATATATACACTGCAAATATATGACAAAATATTCTCCTAGCACTCTAGAAGGTAGCTTGATTGCATATTTCCTTGCTCCGCTCATCCTCCTGTCACTCAGCATTTTATTTTTCTGCTCCATACCTTGGCCTTTCTCCCTATAGCCTGTGGCCTAAAAGCCAGAACGCTACCTTCAAAATGCCCAGCGAAGCAACGTAAAGAAGGAAGGGTTTATTTTGACTCATGGTTTAAGGGGTGACAGTCCCATCAATAAGGCCTGGCGGCAGGATCGTGAGTCGGCCGGCCACACTCGACCCACAGTCAGGAGGCAGTGATGAGTGCCGGTGTCCGGTGTCCGTGCGCTGTCCCCTGTATATTCAGTCTTGGTGTCTGTGCGCTGTCCCCTGTGTCTGGGACTGCTTCTTCGGTGTTTTTTTGCTCTTTGTTCACATTCTCGTATGTCACCAAGGCTTGCTGTGGCCATTGTTAGCTTAGTCTCTGTCTGTCTGGTAGTAGAGTTCACAGAAAGCAGCACACAGTTCTTCCTCTGACTCTTCCTCCTTCCCTTCTCTTCCCTTCCCTTCCCTCCTCTCCTTCCCTTCCTCTCCCTCACTTCCTATCTCTTTCCCTCCATCCCCACCTTGGTCTTGTGAAACAGGTCTGTCTACATGTAGTATTGACCTGGAATTCATTATGTAGACTAGGCTGGCCTCGAACTCACAGACATCCTCCTACTTTTGCCTCTGGAGTACTGAGATTAAAGGCGTGCACCCCCCACCCCACCCCCACCCCCGGCCCAGCTCTGCTTCTGCTCTCTAGATCATTGCCCTTAAACACTCGTTACCGTAGCTTTCCTGGGGGGTTTCCGTGTACATCCTGGTTAATTTCAGCTGTCAACGCCAGGTAACGTGTGACAGTCAGAGGCTTCGTCCTTTGGTCTCATTGAAGGGTCATGGTTCCTTCTGAGTTCTCAGCTAGCCCTTCCCCTTGTAGTCCTAGCCAAAAGGAGTCTCGCGGGTATTGTGTGCTCTTTTTATTTTTTTAAAGGACTTATTTATTTATTATATGTAAGTACACTGTAGCTGTCTTCAGACACCCCAAAAGAGGGTGTCAGATCTCATTACAGGTGATTTTGAGCCACCATGCGGTTGCTGGGAATTGAACTCCGGACCTTCAGAAGAGCAGTCAGTGCTCTTAACTGCTGAGCCATCTCTCCAGCCCCCTATTATGTGTTGTTCTTTATGGTTAGGGACTTTGGCTTTGTTTTTCTCCAGAGAGGAGGTGGGTATATGGACTAGACCCCTGTGTGATCTTCTTAAAAGAGGAAGTGCTAACAAACTGGATCCTTAAAAAAAAAAAAAAAAAGAAATGTGACTACTTCTTTACATTCTATGTGCACTGGTATTTACCTGCATGAATGTCTAGGTGAGTTTTTTGTTTTTTAACTGGAAATCCTTGCAGTAAACGGAGCCTTGTGTGTTTCTCTTGGCCCTAGGTTCCTTGCCTTGACTCCCTGGAGAGTGTACCATCTCATTTCCGTCACGATACTTGGGCGAGTTATCATGCAAATCATCAAGGAAATGGTTTTGTCCCGGACGAGAGGTAAGAGTATGCAACTTGATATTTGTGCATTTTAGTTCTGAGTCTAAATGTCTAATTTTTGGATGGATATATTCATCTTTTGAACATGAGGACCATGTAGATAGACACTTTTTTTTTCTACTTTTTAAAAAAATTTCCTGTTTCCTCTGTTCTTCATACCCCACTTCCCAGTGGGTATCTGGGATGGGGTCTTACTCTGTACCCAGGTTAGCCTAGAACACCCAGTGATCCTCTTGTTTTAACTTGCTGAGTTGCTAGGATTATAGACATGAGTTACCATATTGTCTGGGTTTGCTTCTCTCTCTCTCTCTCTCTCTCTCTCTCTCTCTCACACACACACACACACACACACACACACACACATTTAACTTTATTTTTATTTCAGTGCTGGAGGTTAAACCCAGTCCCTTGCACGTGTTAGCCAAACCCTGTCCCGCTGAGCCCCATCCCAGGCTTAATAACGTGTTTAATGATTCCGGCTCCTGTCAGAACTGGTAAGAGGTCCGCGTGCTGGGCTCTGCCTTGGTTCTGAGCTTCGTCACATGGCAGGGTGATATTTAAGTAGGCCGCTGTGAGAGGAGCAGTTAAATATTTACTCCACCCTACAAGCTCATACCGGGCCGCTGGAAAATGTAGTAGTTCGAGGACAGTTTTCTTTTACTTCAGCAAAAGAAAGCGGCAGCAAGCTTTAAAAAAAAAAATCACTGATAGTTACATAAAAGTTCTGGATGATTAATGGTCTCGGAAAGAGAATCAACCGTAAGCACTAAATTTTATCTGAAGTGGGAGCTGGACTCATCTTTAAAGAGTGCTCGGCTTCCTTAGGAGCTATGGACTCTGCTTACCTGAGTGTAGCCTTTCTCTGCCTCCCGCTGTCTGCTGTACTAATGCTTGAACTAATTTTTGTAAGCGGGGAAAAATTCCCTCCTGGACATAAGAGTCTACATGTAATAAGATCTATTTGGCCCAAATCATAAGGAGGAGGCTTCAGTCAGGGTCCACATGGACAGTCAGGCGGTGGTGGTGCACGCCTGTAATCCCAGCACTTGGGAGGCAGAGGCAGGAGGATTTCTGAGTTCGAGGCCAGCCTGGTCTACAGAGTGAGTTCCAGGACAGCCAGAGCTACACAGAGAAACCCTGTCTCACCCCCCCCAAAAAAGGATCCATATAGACTTTTCTGTGTCAGAACTGCCCAGGTTTCCCGTCACGGGGCTGTATTATGCGACAGGCAACATCTCTCAAACAAGAACTTGAGCTCTGGAGATCACCATCATGGCGTTCCATGGGTCAGCTTTAAAGCTGGTTCGTGTTTAAGTGTCCAGTTCTTAAAGCAACCACAGTAGAAGCAGTCTTTGGAAAGATTGTTTCATGTGCGTGTGTTCAGGTGTGGAGGTAACTCCTTCATGCCTCGCCTTTCTGGGAAGGTGAACAAATTCACTCCTGTCTAGCTGAGGCGTTTCACGGGTGCACAGATTTAAATTATAATCTCATATACACACATTCTTTCCCCCCTCACCCCTTTTCTTCCTTCTCAGCCCCCTCTTCTGAGCATGGATACCCAGTTCCCTCACTTTCAATCCGAACAGCCTTTGCTGTCCAGTTGTGCCTCAGCCTCCTGAGGCCAATACCTCACACCTCAGGATCTGAAGAGAAATTGGTTAGGCCCCGGCAAGCCCTGTGTTTTCGGATTGATTCACAGTGGAAGGATGAGGACTGTTTTCCTGGATATATTTTGTAACAAGTTCTTCCCTCAGGAGACGCCAAGAAGGTAGCCATTTGTGGATGTGCTCAGAAGCCTCTACAGCACGCAGAGCACCCCGGAAGTTGAGCGCCTGAGTGCCTTCCATACCTTGGGCATGATTTAAATGAGGCGCAAAGCTCAGAGGAACGAGGAGAGGAGGGACTGAAAGACTTGGCTTCTGAGCGAGGGGCCAGACTTGAAACAGGACTGTTCAGAAGTCCTTCCGCTCTAGCTGTCAGGGCCCACGGAGGTCTTCAGCTTCCATTAAACCAGCTCATTCTGGTAGTTACACCATGGAAATCGATGTCCTTGAAAACCCTCCTCATAACAAAGCTGTCCTTAAAACCATTGAGGAGGGTAAAGCTGAAGTCTACCAGCCTAAAGAGTCCCTAATTCTTTTTTTTTTTTTTTTTTTTTTGGTTTTTTCGAGAGATAGGGTTTCTCTGTATAGCCCTGGCTATCCTGGAACTCACTCTGTAGACCAGGCTGGCCTCGAACTCAGAAATCCGCCTGCCTCTGCCTCCCAAGTGCTGGGATTACAGGTGTGCGCCACCACGCCCGGCGAGTCCCTAATTCTTAAACTGGATTGCCAAAGCAGGCCTGTAGTCTCAGTGACTTGGAGGCCAGGGCAGGGGCGTCAGATGTTTGAGGCCTGTCTGGGCCAGGAAGGAAGGACAAAACCACAAAGGGGCCGCTGATTGAGATCCCGTCTTAAAATAAAAAGAGGATCTAGCTCATAGTACCGTGCTCGCCAACATGCGCTGGCTGGCCTTAGGTCCGGGTCCTTCCTGATGCAAAAAGAAAGAAATGCCAACATGAAGAAAGTTCATGTCCGTTCCTAGCTATGGAGAAGCCGCCAGATCGATGGTTTCCCGTGGCTACCGTCATGAGTTGCCACGCACTTGGTCGCTCAAAACAGCAGACAGAACTTTCCCCGCTGCTCTGGAAGCCATCAGTTCACACGACCCGCCGGCGGGTCTCTATTTATCATGGAGGCTCTGGTGAAGGACCCACCCTGCCCACCTGGGCAACATAGGGTGATTGTTTCTATTCTTGACACGATGGCACTTGTAAAGCCTCCTTTTCTCTATAGAGTGACATTCACCGATACACAGATACACAGCCTGCTTTGATGACAAAACCACTTCCTCCTGTAACGGAGGAGAATCCTTCCTTTTTTTTTGTTCTTTTTTTTTTCTTGGATATATTCTATATTTACATTTCATTTCCCTTTTCCTGTTTCCCCACCCCCCAAAGGTCCCTCATGCCCTTTTCCCTCCCCCTGTTCCCCCATCCACCCCTTCCCACTTCCCTATTCTGGTATTCCCCTACACTGATGCATTGATCCTTTCCAGAACCAGGGTCCACTCCTTCCTTCTTGTTGGACATCATTTGGTATGTGGATTGTGTCTTTGGTGTTCCAAGATTCTAGGCTAATATCCACTGATCAGAACCCCTCCTCTTATTTATTTATTTATTTTTTAAGATTTATGTATATGAGTACACTGTAGCTGTCTTCAGACACACCAGAAGAGGGCATCAGATCCCATTACAGATGGTTGTGAGCCACCATGTGGTTACTGGGATTTGAACTCAGGACCTCTGGAAGAGCAGTCAGTGCTCTTAACCACTGAGCCACCTCTCCGGCCTGAGAGCCCATTCTTATGTCACAGATTTGAATCCAGGTCAGGTGAAAGGCTACCGTGAGTGACAGTCCATTCTCTCTGTGGCTGTCTCCCTGTTTAGGGACACAGTCAAGGCCTCTGGGACTCTTATCGGTCAGGCTATGGTAAGTCTTTTGAGGCAAGGCTACTTATAAGCACTAATGACGCTGCAGACACGCTGGCCTCTGCAGCAGGGCCCGTCTTCTTCTCGGGGTTTTCACTGGATGGTATTCTGAAAGCAGCCTTTTAGGCATGGGAAAAGGAAAAAGGAAGGAGGAAAAGACGGGCTTCCTTCTTCTGCTCCCCCAGGCGTTGGCTGGAGAAACCCTAGGGCCTTCTTTGTCCCTCTTTTCGGAGTCCTTTAGGACAAAGGCCTGATTGAGCACCACGGCTAGCTGGCTGGAGACGGCAGCAGGGCTTCTGGCCCAGCCCAGTGCTCTTCTCCCTGGGAGACATAGACTCCATTGCAGGCGGCAGCTCCCGTGAATGCCTCCGAGGCCCTGCTTTGGCTCACAGCATCAGCCAGGAAAGCCTTGGTCAGCAGAGCTTTCTGGGACCTGCTGCCTCTTTCCCTCTCTGAGACGCCCGCCTCCCACATTCTTGGCTACAAGTGTGAACTTTGTTGCTCATGAGCTTAATTGTATCTTTCTCCTCATGGTTTCCCCCCACTATGCTTCCCTCCTTTTAAATGCTCGGCCTTGTGAACTCTGTGCATGGCACTGAGGAGTTAATTGTCAAGTTTTTCCATCTTAGGAGACTCTATACCCACTGAGAGGCAAGCAGAGCCCATGCCCGCTGCCCCCTTCTCCTCCTCCTCCTCCTTCTTCCTTTCTGCCCCCTGCCCCCCACTGTCCTCCCTGACACACCCTTCACGTTAAACAAATGGATACAATCATGTGCATTGGCTTTTCTCTGTGAAGCACATGGGTACTCAGGCCCCTTTCTGCAGCCCCCGGAAGTGTGCACCCCTGCATGACTGACCATGCCTGTGCACCCCCATATCACCGCACACTCTCAGGCCCCGAGGCCGCCTTCTATAGCATGTACAGTCTCTCCTGTGTCCCCAGACTTGTCTGTGACCACCTTGCCCATCTATGCATCAGGCTCTAATTGCTTCTGGGAGTAACGGTGGGGAAAGAGAGCCCAGTAGGTATCCCCATCTCTGGCCACGGCCACGTGGCAGGGGGTCATTCTGTAACCACTGTGTCCTTCTGTCTTCCGTCCTGTGAAAGCCACACTGTATCGATGCCACAGCCCAGCGGTCTCTTGATGATTGAGGTCAGGCCCGCGGTCTCTCGTCCTTCACCCCCCCCCCATGTTATTCTGCCTTGGCTTGTGTGTGTTGTGGCTTGTCTGAGCTCAGCCCCTTGGAGGCTTGTCACGGTGTCACCTGCAGAGTCCCACAGTCAGTGCGCTCTGGTCATTCTCTGCTCCCGCGGAATCAGCTGTTGGTTCCCTCCTAAGCCCTGTGCTGGGCTTTAACCCCATCTTTGTCAGAACTTCCTCCTCCTACACAAGCCCCAGCAGATCTGCGCTCAGTGGTGGTAGCCATGTCACTGTCTCACAGCTCTCTTGTCCCTCAACCACAGTCATTTCTCCAATTCTTGACAATAAGACAAGCTTCTCACGCTAGAGTCTCTCGTCTTCATCGTTGGCTCCACAGTCGTTGGAGGAACCCTGAAGACTCCAGTCAGACTGCTGGGAGGTGAGGGTAGAGGCTGTGATTCTAGCCGCATCAGTAACACTGTCGAGCCCACGTTAGGGCTCCAGCTCCCTGGGTTAGGCTGACTTCCCTTTATGTGCTCTTCGACTCTAGAAGGTGTGAGTTATACTAGAAGGTACAGGAAATACAGTTGTTTCCGAGGCCTAACGGGAGCAGAGGTCTTGTATTCTACCACGGCTCGAGGAACGATTCATAGCTATGCTTACACAACCAAGACAATAGAGGAAACCAGGTCAATTGCATGATTCCAATTGTCCGAAGAATTGGAAGCCAAGAACTTTGTGCAACTTTTTCCTAGCAGTAAATGCTAAGAATTTGATGTGGGGTGTTCACCTGATAGGGGATATTCAAGAACATACAAGGTAATACCTTTGACATTTGGTTCAATAGGAAATGCAGAAAATGTTTTATAATTGTTTCATATTGAGCTTCCTTAAATCTGCTAGCTATTGAGTATACTATCAAGACTTGGTCAAATAAAGATAATCCCTGAAGTTTTGACAAGAAAATCAATCTATCTATCTATTTATCTATCTATCTATCTATCTATCTATCTATCTATCTATCTATCATTTATCTATCTGTCTTATCAATCTACTTTATCTATCAATTATTTATCTATCTACTTATCCATCCATCCACCCATCCACCCATCATATCTATCTATCTATCTATCTATCTATCTATCTGTCCGTCCGTCCGTCCGTCCGTCCGTCCGTCCGTCCGTCCGTTCGTCCGTCTGTCCATCCATCCATCTGCCTGTCCACCCGCCCACCCACCTGTCTATTTATGTTCACATTTATCAACAATTAATTTTTCTCTTTCTTTTCTTGAAGCTTAGGTGTAAGTTTAAAATATCTGAAGAGCCCGCCATGCCAGCCTCCTCTTCAGTACCATTTCTGTTACTCCTACCTGAGCAGTCATGTTTCTGTCTTTCCCGAAGTTTGACGGTTTACACCTCCTGTTAAATTTCATACTGAATCTTTGACAGCACTTTTTCTTAAGTGGACATGTTTTCTTCCCACCAGGCAGGGACTGTGTTCTAATTGTGTCTGTCCTACCTTTATGATATGTACTCAAGGGTTTTATAGACTGTCACCTGCGTCCTTCACCGGAGTGGGCGTGGACACTGTATGGATTGACAATGTATAACACTTAAGAGATGTGAGCGTTGTTTGCAGGAGCGTGGGGTATTTCTAGGATGGCAAATGCTCCCAGAGAGTGACAGCTTGCTTAAGTCTCACCTCTTGTTTCCCACTGCAGGTGCACAGTTGTGGAGAAGCCTCAGTGAAAGGTAGGGAACTTTTCCTTCAACGTCGTGGCTTAGGGATGGCAGGGTGGTGGGGTGGGTGGGCGACTTGAGTTACGGAAGTCTATCACTGAGTTCATGTCTTAGCGGCAGGGATGTAAGGCCCTATAATGATCTGCAGGAGTGTGTGACACGACGCTGAAGCTGGGGACAGGATGGGGACGTCACCGTGGGGTATGCGCATTTCTCTGGCTGGGCGGTGGATTTATGGATCACTTGCATGAGGATGCGACAGCGAGGGAGAGGGGCCTTTCTGTGTGACGCCTTCCCTCAGATTCAGTTTTGGAGTGTGGATGACAGTTGCTGCACTGGAGGAATGGGGGTGACATCGAGTCAGAATGTTCCAGAAGCGCTGGCCCTGACGTCAGTGCAGAGGGCTTGAGAGAGAGGAGGAGGAGGGACAAAGGCCTCAGGTCCTGACCAGCCACAAGGCCTCTGTCTCACCAGGGACCCTTGGCCATCATCTGCCCTTCAGGGAGGTGGGTGTTTCCAAGTGGAAGAAGGAAGCGTTAGGGCAACGAGGAGAGACACAGGTCGCCTCACCTGCTGCGCATAGGAGACAAGAAAGATGGGGATGGTTTAAGGATTAGTATTCCGGTGAAGACAGCGCTTGTGGGAACTGATTTTTTTTTTTTTTAATGCATTTGTGTTACTTAAGAAAGGAGGGTGGGAATACCTAACTTATACCAAAGTCACACAAAGTGAGGAACAAAATAAACACCGCCACAAGACTCCCATGAAGAAACAAGGCCCTTCATTCCCCTGCCTGCGCTGTGTCTGCAGCTGAGGCGGTGGGCAGCCCGCGCTGTGTCTTCAGCTGAGGCTGTGGGCGACCTGCACTGCCCACATCATAGTTGCTGAGGCAGAGCCAGCCCATCCTTTCTTGCCTCAGTTTACACTCTGCATAGGTCTCCGTAGCTGTTGTGTGATGCCACGGTCCAGGGCCCCACCCAGCCACCCAACCTAACTGCATCTCGTGTCCTTTGAGCGGCTCTGGGCTGCTTTTTAGACTTCCCCAGTTCACGTTGAATTAACCGCTGCGTAGAGCCAAGAGCGCTATGGGTGTTTGGTGGCGTTTGGTGGCGTTTGTCTCTACCTCACCTTTGCCGTGGGTCGTTCTCATGGTAACAGGCCTTGGTGCTTGTTTCTGGGAAGTGGACTGAGGAGGTAAAGCGCCAACACCCGAGAGCTGTTCACGGGCGTGAGCTGTGAGACTTAGGGACGGACAGAGAGCATGCTGTCTGCAGGCAGCTGGGATAGCGCAAGAGCGATTCATGCTGTTTGCATGACATTGGCAGGATTTATGCCTGTTGCTGTCACCCGGACGACCTGGCCAGGACTGTCTCCGAGTTCTCTCTCCTTTAGAGACTGACTGTCTTGGGACACTGGGTAGATAGGAGGCTGCCGCTGAACACAGTCAGAGAAGGAATCAGAGGTCCCAAAACAGTGTTCCTGAGGCATCCCAGTGGCCCCATGCACGCTGCGTGGAGGGGTCTTGGCTTCATGCCAGACCGTATAGCCTGGCTCACGCTTTCTGTGCCTCCCTACAGTGGGGACGATATGGAGGCTTGCTTTCTCATTGCGGTGGCTGTAAGATTGGACCAAGTGAGTTTGCATGATTTCAGAGGGTTGAAAAGCAAGCAGACAGCTGGGTGTGGTGGTGCATGCCTGTAATCCCAGCACTTGGGAGGCAGAGGCAGGCGGATTTCTGAGTTCGAGGCCAGCCTGGTCTACAGAGTGAGTTCCAGGACAGCCAGGACTACACAGAGAAACCCTGTCTAGAAAAACAAAACAAAACAAAACAAAACAAAACAAAACAAAACCAGCAAGCAGACAAAGCTTGGTGCCCTATGATACAGAGTTCCCAGATTCACGGATGCTCGGAGCAGTCTGCGTATCTTTTGCTCTGGTTTGGGAAGTGTCTGTCCAAATTCTGTCATTTCACAGTTATGGGGCCAACTTGTGTTCAGCTACAGAAGAATGGATCTAAAAGATGTGATATATATATGTATATGTATATGTATATGTATATGTATATATGTGTGTGTGTGTGTATACACACAAACACAAACAGCTTGCAGCCATAAAAGACTGCAGGAGAATGGGCAGAACTGGCAATAGTTACACTCAGTGAATCAGGACAGTTTCCGAAGGAGAACTGTCACATGCTGTTGTTCATTTGCGGTTTCTAGATTTTATGCAGTTACCTAACACCATGCATACATAAAACGGAAGTGGAAGTGAGACTGTCTTAGGGCCACAGAGGCAGAAACAGGAAGGGGATGAGCGTATGGCCGGAAATGTGTTCACCGTGCAAGATATACTTGTATGAAAAAAAGTGTAAGTAAGTGAAAACCCGAAAGTAAATCTGCACGTCAGAAGTTTAATCTCCCAAACAACAGTGGTCATTTTGTGTTCTTTCACTGGTGGGGCATATGGGAAGGGCGTAGGTCACGAGGACTCCTCCTCGTGGGTGGATTGGCTCGGCTACAGAGGGGATTGATGTGGGAGTTACTGCTCTTGCTTACTGTATGGTGCCTCGTCCCAGCAAGAAGGCCTGTGTCACATATGGGACGACTGTGTTTGCTCATGGAAGTTTCCGGTGATGGGAATTTCTAATATTTCTGCCGCAGTTTCCTAGGTGATAGCTTGGCATGCATGGTCCGTGGTTCTCAGCATCTGTCTGGCCCGGGACAATGCTTGTGTCTTTAACAGTGGAAAAAAATTAAAGAAATCAACTTACAGGTTAAAGACAGGATGATGAGCAGATCCCTGGGGCAGAGCGGGCACTCTGCTCACGGGAGCCGGGTGTGAGTAGCACCTTCCTCTTTATCCCACGTTCATGGACTCTACCGCTAACCCCGACTCTCACCCTCCTCCCCGGCAGTGGCTGGACATAGTCCCCCACTGTCCTTTGTTGTAACAGCTGGCCATACTCAGGTTACTCGGCAAGGGTTCGTCTTCCCTTTTCCAGTGTCTACTTGCAGTTTGGGCCTGATCTCAGCGTGAGCCTGACTGCCTGTCTGTGAGCCTTTCTGCAGTTAGGGTAAAGCATTCGACGTCTCTGACGGAGGCGGTGGTGCACGTACGCACGCGTGCGACACTGCAGACGTTTAGGGACGGTCTGTAGACTCTGCGAGTGTTTGCGGTGCAGCAGATCATAATGGCAGAGCCAGGCTGATTGTCAACGGCGTCAGTAGCGACCGGGAACTTTAACTCAGATGCCGCGTCGTGTTGGTAAAGGGAACCAGACCACTCATGATGCCATTGGGATTCTAGGCGAGCGTGCTCTGAGGAAGGCTCATTTTCCCCCTGTTTGACCACAAGGAGCTCTGCAAACTGTGTGCAGGATTTATACCGGGGCTGCCATCAGCTGGACTGAATGAATAACTCGTTTTAAAATTTAATTTCTTTTTACTTATTCCTTTTACATCCCACTCACCAGCCCCCTCCCAGTTAAATCTTTGCCCTTCAAATAGGTATTTTTTTAACCTATTTATTTAATAGTTTATTCATGGTAACCCAGATTAAAGGGCTAGGGTTTCTTCATGCTACGTCACTTTATTGTTTGGTATGTATTTATTTAAGGTTTATTTCATTGGCATTAAAGCTGTAGAAGTCAAGGCTGACAAAGCCCTGGGAGAATTCCGACAGATCTTCGGGGACACCCAGAGGCTTCTAGCAGGGACCGTCTGTAGGAGGCAGTGCTGGCCCTCGGATTCAGCGGCCACTGGGCGGTGCGTCAACCTGATTCACCTGGAGGCAGAAAGCACAGGTCATGGTAGCCAGCGTGTGTGTGTGTGTGTGTGTGTGTGTGTGTGTGTGTGTGTTGTGTGTGTGTGTGTGTGTTGTGTGTGTGTGTGTGTGGTGTGTGTGTGTGTGTGTGTGTGTGTGGTGTGTGTGTGTGTGTGTGTGTTGTGTGTGTGTGTGTTGTGTGTGTGTGTGTGTTGTGTGTGTGTGTGTTGTGTGTGTGTTGTGTGTGTGTGTGTGTTGTGTGTGTGTTGTGTGTGTGTGTGTGTGTTGTGTGTGTGTGTGTGTTGTGTGTGTGTGGTGTGTGTGTGTGTGGGGGGTGTGTGTGTGTGGGGTGTGTGTGTGTGGTGTGTGTGTGTGTGTTGTGTGTGTGTGGTGTGTGTGTGTGTGTGGGGTGTGTGTGTGTGGGGTGTGTGTGTGTGTGTAAGCAGGAGTCCTGGGGTTTCACCCTTCTTGTTCTGGGTCTCACGAGTTTCTCCGTCTCCCGCATGTTCAGAGCGGCAGTGTGGGCACTGGCCTTTGCCACTGGCATGCCATGTTCTTTTGTTCCACGGACTTCCAGATAATTCCCACAAAAACTGCTTTTGCTGCTCTGTATTTTGAGAGACGGGGAGAGAAAGAATCTTTGAGCATTAAGTCCAAGGTATGGTGTCCACCCAGTTCACAAGCCTGGAATGAGTCGGAACACGTCAGGCTCATGGCTCGGATGTTAAATCCTGAGGGTATTATTCCTCTTAAGAAATGGAGAGTCTCCTAGAGTCTCTATGTTGCTGTCTCCTCTGACAAATGGAACATAATTTAAAAAATGTTTTTTTGGTTTGGTGTGTGTATGTGTGTGTTTGTATGTGTGTGTACATGTATATGTACATATGTGTGTATGTATGTATGTATGTGTGTACATGTATATGTGTGTATGTATGTGTGTATGTATGTATGTGTGTATATGTATTTGTGTGTATGTATGTATGTGTGAGTGAGTGTGCATGTGTGTGCACTCGTGTGTGTGTGTGTGTGTGTGTGTGTGTGCGTGTTATAAGGAACTGAACTCACAGCTTTTTGCATGCCAACCAGGTGTTCTACTACTGAGCACCATGCCCAGCAGCGACAGGTTCTTAGCGGGCGTCCATGAGTTTAAAGGCGTATCTTCTGGCGAAAGGTACATTTGGTGGAGTTAACTGAAGAAGGTTTTCTCTTTCAGAAAATATAGTCACTGAGCTCAAAGCCTGCTGGATGCCTGCGTAAGCTTCTTGGCTAACGGTCCCAGGCAGGCTGGAAGCTGAGCTCCAGAAACTTGAAAGTCTGTCTTCTGCCAACATGAGAACTCCAATAGGCCCTTTTATGCCTTTAAAAAAAAAATACCCGTTGAGCACAATTCAGTAGTTATCTACTGTTCAGTGGGACTCAAAGCCCCTTTCTTCCTCTCCTGACAGAAGAAGAGGTCTATTCACAGACAGAACAAATCCCCCCAAGGGTGGCTGGGCTGGGTCCCCAGGCCGTGCACAGGGCTTCCCGAGATTCCAGCCAACTCGGCTGTGCTGTCCGAATCGTTCTCTGCTGTTGAGACCCATCAAAGTCAACTACAAAATGGAGCTCAACTGAGAAGCCATTCTGGAGGAAATGGCGTGCACAAGCAGGCTTATTACCTCTCATCACTGGCCGTACACGGACACAAAAGTCATCTACAAGCCTTTTCAAGTGTCCCATGCTGGCTGTTTGAGACCCATTATTTTTCTTTGTGGTGGAGCCTGAGAGTCTGAAGGGAGCACCAGCCCAGTCTGGACGTCAGACTCCCTGGAGATCGGCGGATGTTTGGGCAATGGCAGTGAATATGTTTTTCAAAAAGTATTAAAACTAAAACTCAAGGTATTAAAAATGACACGAAGGCTGGGGCTTCTGTCTGTCTAGCACGCGTGAAGCCCTGGGTTCGGTCCCCAGCACCTCACAAAACCAGTGTGCTGGACATGTCTGTACACCCAAACCTAGGGCGGTAAACTCAGGTGAACCAGAAGTTCAAGGTTATCCTGGGCTAATAGCGTGTTGGAGGCCAGCCTGGGACATAAGAATATTCTCTCAATAGAATATCATAGTTGTGCGTCTGGATCTAGCTGTGGCTCCTGTACGTTTTTTTTAATGGTACGTAAAGCTCCATCGTGTGCTGCGTACAGCGCCGCCTTCCAGTCCCATCTGTGTGCACTGCTCATGGTTCCCGTGAGTCTCTGAGCTCGCTGCGTCGAGGTGCAAAGACTTGAAAGGAGGGGAAGGGGGACGCCCGGCGGGCATGCGCGCATGCGCTGACGTCAGGGAGCTGCATCTGTTGTATTTTATAAAAAAGAGGCCAGGGATAAGTTTGGTAGAGTGAGGTTGAGGTATGGTGTGTGTGGGAGGAGGGAGAGGGGGAGGGTGCCTCTGCAGGACCATGCTGGACATCCCACCCCACCCCCCCCCCCCAGGTACCAGACACATGGAGAGTATAGTATAGAATAGAGTTTATTCAGGACATGGTGGGAGGGGAGTTTGAGGGGGTATTAGAGATAGAGAAAGGCAGAGAGGGGAGAGAGAGAGAGAGAGAGAGAGAGAGAGAGAGAGAGAGAGAGAGAGAGAGAGAAGAGGATTAGAGGCTGGTCATGAGAGAGGGGGGAGAGGAATGGGTAGAGAGGGGGGGAGGGGAAGAGAGCAGGAGAGGCGGGGCTATAGTGAGCCAGGCATACTTGCCTGTTGCCAGGTAACTGTGGGACGGAGCCTAGGAGAAATGCTAACCGCATCCACGGAAGGGTATGTGAAATTGGCACTGGTTTCTGGGCCCAGACTGATCCTTTAGAACCATTGCAAGCCTTCTAGAAAGTTTTCCTTCGGGCTTAGTAAGTCGTGTGCTCAATGGTGCTTCTCCGCCAGTGGCCACTAGGGGGAGTGTAGGAGGCGGGGACCTCTCAGTTCTGGGACCTAGGGAGATGAAGCCATCCACTCCGAAGCGGGCTTTACACCGAAGTGTTTGTGAAGACAAACACATTGGTGCGTCCCCAGATACGAGAAGAAAATCCGATTAAAACCTGCATCTGCCTATACTTAGGATGCATATTTGCATGCGTATGCAATGTAGAGTAGAGTAAAAAAAATAAATAACAGACCAAGAGAAACAATAGAAAAGTGTGACGAGAGGACACAAGCCTGTGGAGAGTGAGGCAGACTGGGCGAGGTCACCCACAAATGAACGGCACGGACTAGGGACAAATGGCTGTAACAGTCTTAAAAGCTAAAGGTCTGGGAGGGAGGGTGGAAGAACTCAGGTACTTTATGTTCTGGGACTTTTTGCTACAGTTTCTACTCACTGTCCATTGTTGCTCTAGAAAGTTTTTTCCTCTCCCTACATCTTGCTTCTGAATCAAAGCACACAGACATTGATGTGTTTATAAAAAGATAGAGGGAGGGAGGATACGTTCTATGGGAGGTGTGGTGAGGTGTGGGGGAGAGGGGCTGCCTCGGTGGGCCCATGCCAAGGCATCCCTTCCCGCTGAGGGACCAGCCACACTGGCATAGTATAGAATAGAGTTCATTCAGGGCATGGGGAGAGGAGCTAAGAGGGTAGTAGAGGTAGAGAAAGGCGCGTGGAGAGAGGGGGCAGGGGAGGGAATGGGGAAGGGGAGAGAAAGAGTAGGAGAGAATCAAGAGAGCAAGAGAGGAGGGGGCAGCAGCCCCATTTATGGTGGGTCAGGTCTACCTGGCTGTTGTCAGGTAACTGTAGGGCGGAGTTTAGACAGAACGCTAACAGACATCTTCTTCTCCTTCCTGGTTCAGAACCCTATATAAAGTCAAATCACAAACCCCAGAAAATAGCTTCATTCTTAAGCAGTTGTGTGGAAGGAGGTTACATTGGTGATCCTTTGATTCTGGGTATAGAGTAACCATTTCAAGTTCCAGGCAAAGATCCCCGTTTGTTAGGACAATATGCGAGTGCTACAGGGCGCTTCCAGAACCGTGATGTCCGCAAGACGGGCTCCAGGTCCATATTCCTGAGACTGTCACCTTAGATGGCAGTAGGCGCTCTGCAGACATGGGGTGTAGATATTTCCTGGATTATGCACATGGACCCGGGGTCACCACAGGGCTCTTTGCAGAGCAAGATGGGGCTGGACAGGAGAAAGGGAGGGAGTCTAGGAGAGCAAGCAGGCCCAAGGAGCTGGGCGATCTGGGCCACTGCCTCTGGAAGGGAGATGGCTAACACACAGGCCACAACTCCAAGACTATGCTTGGGAGAGGCTTCAAGCCACAAGCCTGTGGCAGTTTGTTGAAGCAACCATAGGAAACTAATGGAATATTCTCTTAGTCAGGGTTTCTATTCCTGCACAAACATCAGGACCAAGAAACAAGTTGGGGAGGAAAGGGTTTATTCAACTTAGACTTCCACACTGCTGTTCATTACCAAAGGAAGTCAGGACAAGAACTCAAGCAGGGCAGGAAGCAGAAGCTGATGCAGAGGCCATGGAGGGGTGTTCCTTACTGGCTTGCTTCCCCTGGCTTGCTCAACTTGCTCTCTTATAGAACCCAGGATTATCAGGCCAGGGATGGCACTACCCACCATGGGCTCTCCCCCCTTGATCACTAATTGAGAAAATGCTCCACAGCTGGATCTCATGGAGGCATTTCCTCAAGAGAAGCTCCTTTCTCTGTGATAACTCCAGCTTGTGTCAAGTTGACACACAAAACCAGCCAGTTCAAATTCGTTATGATGTGAATAAACCAGTCTTTACTGGAAATTGTCAAAGGCAAATTGGTCAGGTCTATCTACAAAGGCAATACGGTTTTACCTGGGTGGTGGCATAGTGACGTCCTGACATTGCTTGACCCAATTTGTCCACGAGCAGTATCCTGAAGAAGGAGTGTCAGGATTGGTGGGACAGAAAGACAGAATGCCAGCCAAGAATGTGCCTAGGAGGGTGTGGACACTGGGCCAGAGGTAAAAGGAGGATCGAAAGAGGAACCAGTGTGGTCAGGAGGGTCCCAGTCATATGGCGATGCTCTGCTGGAAGCGGGTGTGGGGCAAGGCTAGGAGGCAGCAGCATCTGTGTCCCGAAAGACAGGAGGCAAGCACTGGGGTGTGGAAAAAACGTCGGAGACCTGCGTGACTCTCCCTCTGTGGGTTTCGTTTATGTGTCAGGTCGGGGAGGAGGCTGTTGGGACTGAAAACAAATCCAGGGGCTTAAAGATGAGAGGAAGACTGAGAGGTAGGTGGTGTGAGCTGCATTCTGGGAAATGAGGATGGCGAGTAAACGGGCGGAGTAACCAGTGACCTGGTGAGTGAATGGGCAGAGTAACCAGTGACCTGGTGGGTGAATGGGCGGAGTAACCAGTGACCTGGTGGGTGAATGGGCGGAGTAACCAGTGACCTGGTGGGTGAATGGGCGGAGTAACCAGTGACCTGGTGGGTGAATGGGCGGAGTAACCAGTGACATGGTGGGTGAATGGGCGGAGTAACCAGTGACATGGTGGGTGAATGGGCGGAGTAACCAGTGACCTGGTGAGTGAATGGGTGGAGTAACCAGTGACCTGGTGGGTGAATGGGCGGAGTAACCAGTGACCTGGTGGGTGAATGGGCGGAGTAACCAGTGACCTGGTGGGTGAATGGGAGGAGTAACCAGTGACCTGGTGAGTGAATGGGCGGAGTAACCAGTGACCTGGTGAGTGAATGGGAGGAGTAACCAGTGACCTGGTGAGTGAATGGGTGGAGTAACCAGTGACCTGGTGGGTGAATGGGCAGAGTAACCAGTGACCTGGTGAGTGAATGGGTGGAGTAACCAGTGACCTGGTGGGTGAATGGGCGGAGTAACCTGTGACCTGGTGGGTGAATGGGCAGAGTAACCAGTGACCTGGTGGGTGAATGGGCAGAGTAACCTGTGATCAGGAGAAAACCCAGGGTTGCTGTCTGGTTCCAGAATGTTCTCATAACCTCAGAGGGATCCTCAGAACTGTCAGGTAATTGTTCATACTCCGCCCCCCCCGCCCCCCCCAGCTCTAGACCACCACAGTCGGCTTGTTCTTTATACAGTTGCCTCTGGATATTCGTCCTTCATGAATTGCATCTCGTCTTTTGCTTAGCGTAATCAGATCAAGATTCACCCATAATGTAACCTTTAGTACACTTTACTTCTCACAGCATAGAAAACAGTCCGTTGCCTGGACAGACCACAGACATCACTAATTTGATGGCCTTTTTGGTTATTTCCTTCTTTTTTTTTTTTTTTTTGGCTAGGGAGAAGTTTGATTTTCACTAGTTTGATTTTGTTCTCAAAAGAGAGAGCTATGATCATGTGAATAAAGGACAGGTGAATGTATGCTATTATAATATGTTCTAATATATGTATAATATGTGTATATATAATGTATTATGTATAATTATACATATACACATACACATATACATATACATGTGTTATGATGACTACGTAGAACTCACTGGGGGCCTCAGCCCTGTCACTGGGGACAGAATGTTTGTGTCTGTGTGGGATGGACTTCACAGTTAACGGCTCTTTTGTGGAAAATTGAACCTGGCCTGAAGTAACTCCACACATGCTGACTTCTAGGCCGTATTTATAACCTTCCCTCCTCTTCTTCCTGACAGTAGTGTGGAGTTTGCAGGGGAGAAGGGAGTAGGGGTGTTGTCGGCAGGGTGGGTGTTGTTCGAGGTCGGATTAAAGGATGAGCAGCCGTGGGGTCCCCTGCCTGGAGAGGGCTGCGTCACGCCCCACGTGCTGTCTGTTAGCTGTTTTGAAGGCTATTCTCGCTTGTGCCTGCTTTTAATACCTGGACAGCTGGGAGAGAACTTATAATCCCGCAGCCGTTTGCCCTGTGCTCTTCGAGAGTATTTTTAAACCCAGACGTTCGGAGCCACCTCCTGTCATGTGGAGCCCAGGCAGCACCCTGGCTACACTTTCCTTTTCCTCTGGACTGCGGCTTTAGATTTCCAATAGTATTTTGAGTTCCACACGCACACACAAAGATCCTTTAAAACCTCCTTCTCTTGGCGTTTTTTCTTATTTTTTTTAGTTGACGACTGTTTTGATTATAAGGAGCAAGGAAATGTTCCATCACGACTGTCAGGCCATCTGCTACAGAAAGAAAACCGTTGCTTCCTAAAATGTACCAAGCTCAATGACCTCAGCTCAGACACGGACGTTTAATTTCAATAAGTTGCACATGTAAATATTTTCTCTACTCTGGCTAAGATAGTCGTGTTTAAGGGGGTGTTAATGAACGCACTGTGGTCAGTATATAATGAGTACTAAGTAATTGGGAGGAATTTTTAAAATTTATTATTGGTGTTATGTGTATACTTGTTCATCGGGGTGTGTGTATACGCACCGCATGCATGCAGTGCCCTCGGGGAGCCAGAACTGGCATCAGATCCCCTGGTACTGGAATTAGAGATGGCTGGGAGCTGCCGTGTGGTGCCAGGAACTGGACCCTTGCCCTTTGGAAGAACGGAACGTGCGGCCAGCCTTTCGCCTCTAAGGCATCACTCCATCCCTCAAGGGAGGTTTACGTGGAATTGACGCTTTGCTTTTAAATGGAATGTTGCGTCTGAAGTGAATTTGGAATAAAAACAAGATGACCTCTGGTCCTTCCTTAGAAGCCGAGAGAGAACAGATTGGCTTCCGAGGCACAGGCTTCAGAGCTTGGCGCCTGGACGTTGCTGGGTCCGCCCCCTTGCACGGTGAGCTGGGACATCCTGGGAGGGGAAGGTGTGGGGGATAAGAGAAGCTCAGACACCTTTCACAGTATACGCCAAGGACCTGCTAGCCACCTGCCTGTCTCTGTCCCTATTCACGCATGTCATCTATTCAGGAACCACGGGCACTAGAAACCGATTAATATAAGTTTGTCTCTGGTCCCTCAGTCAAGGTACGAGAGCGTTGTAATAGTTAAAGAAGACGTGATGGATAAGCGGCCTCATGCTGATCAGAGTAGGGGGGTCATATGTAACCAACAGCACAGAGGCACTTGTAAGCTCCAGAGGAGGCTTTACCCCCTGAGAGCTGCCAATGGACTTAGGGAACAGGAGAAAAGCTGTTCTCTGGTAAGCAAGTATAGGCCTGCAGTGTGTGCCCGTGTAACTGTAGAGGAAGGCTACCCGGCTAGGGGGGATGGAGTCCTTGATCAGTCTTGATCCTGTGGGGGTGGATGCCTGAGTGTCTGTGGAGGAAGCCTGGCCGGGCAGGGGAGTCCTTGATCCTTTCTGTAGGCTGGGAATGCTGTGAGGCCTGCTCCATTGTTCCAGCATGGTGGGTTTTGATAAGAAGAGACAGCCCATGATTTTAAAGCTTTATTACAGAAAAGTAGGGGAAAAGAAAAGAGAGAGAAAAGTAAAGAGAAAAAGAAGGGATAGAGAGGTGAGAGCTGGCCATGACCATGTGGAAAGAGGGGAAAAGAATGGGGAGAGAGGGGGAACGGGGGTGGGGGGGAGGGGACGAGAGAGAGAGAGAGAGAGAGAGAGAGAGAGAGAGAGAGAGAGAAAGGAAGGGTCACGGAGCCCCTTTTATAGTGGGCCATTACCTGGCTGTTGCCAGGTAACTGTGGGGCGGGGCATACCTGGCTGTAGCCAGGTGACTGTGGGGGTGGAGTCCAGCCAGAACGCTAGGGGCCTGGGTCGTGGCCCTATGTGACTGATGGCCACAGGGTTCTGTCTAACAAGCAAGTGGTTTCAGGAACCAGAGAGGCCAGCGAGGACTGGATGACACTCAGCGACAGGTGTCCGGCGCTGTAGCTCTTCCCCACCGCTGACCAGCATGGCCTGTCGGCTCAGATAACTCTGTTCCTCGGTTTGGACTGCGCTTAGAGAATGCTACGGACTGGGTGGCTCGGAGGGCGAGCATTTGCTTCTCGCGTTGCTGGAAGGCGGCAGTCTGAGATTATGGGTTCTTGGTAGGATTCCTCTTCTGGGTCCGAGAGCACCGTCTTTCCGTTGTATCGTCCCGTGGCAATCAGAGAGTGCTCGGACCGTCATCCTCTTCTAAGACGACAGTTCCACAGTGGGGCTTCATCGCATCAGCCCATCAGAACCCACTTAGCTCTAGAAACTCACTTTTGGGGGTTCGTGAGTTGCACGCAAATGTAGTAGTCAGCCCCAAGGGCTCTCTGTTCTCGGTTGCTTAGCTCTGTCCTTTTGGATATATCGAGGAGGGGAGGGGGAGGCATGGAAGGGGTTGACAGAACTACTCAGCGTGCAGAATTAGAGAGTTAGATAAAGGCCTGTGCAATCCGAGCCCTGGAAAGGATCACACTGAAGCAAAAGCACAAAGATCATCTGCTCTCCCTGATTCCGGGAGGAGGGATAACGTCCAATGCCTTCTGGTTAAGGGCTGCTGGTACCTCAGACACCAGGGCGGAAGGTCCCTTTACACCCCTTCCCTTGCTTTTTACTCTTGGATTCAGAGACAGGAGGATTTGGGGAAGGTTTTTTTTTGGGGGGGGGCGTGGGGTTCAAGACAGGGTTTCTCTGTGTAGTCCTGGCTGTCCTGGAACTCACTCTGTAGACCAGGCTGGCCTCGAACTCAGAAATCCTCCTGCCTCTGCCTCCCAAGTGCTGGGATTAAGGGCGTGCGCCACCACCGCCCAGCTGGGAAGTTTTTTGGTAGGAAGTATTGTAGATCCTTTACTGCGGACCCTGGAGGATCAAACCATTTTAATTCCGTACTGCCTTCGTTCAGTTGTTTCCTTTGGCAGCCGACTCTGTCGCCCCTAGCAACTCTATAAGGTCGCGGTGGATGCTGGGTAGGAAGCGAGGGGCCTGTGGCAGTACCGAGGTCAGAGGCATCAGCCAATCCGATCACTTCAAGCCTGGGGCCTGCGAGACTCCTTCTGTGGAGGGAGGAGCCCCAGCACAGCAGAGCCACGCCCCATCCTTTCCTATGGCCGTGACAAGACACCTGTGGTCAGGTCTTCCTCAGACTCCCTTCATTGTGGCTGAGAACGTGACAGCATCAGTGTGTAAGGAGGGAGAGCAGTTTGGATCCATGGTCACTTAGCCCTGCTGTTTGCCCTGGTAGCCCTAGAGTCTATATATCATGGCAGGCGTGAGTCCTGCAGAAAGCTGCTCACCTCCAGTCAAGGGCGTGACTGGAAGAGATGGGGGCGGGGCCAGAGCCCAAGTATCCTCTTCTCCAGCGTCTCCCCAGTGGCCTGGCCTCTTTCAACTGTTCCCTTTGTCCAAAGGAGTCTGTACTTCCCAGAATGCTATAGGTGGGCTACGAACTAATCCCTGGGTCTCTTGGGAGACACTTATGATCAAAACCAGCCCGTCATACTGACGCAAACCTATAATTTCCGAACTTGGGAGGCTGTGTAGAAAAGCTGTGAGTCTGAGGCCAGACTGGGATACATAGCTTCAAAGCACTGCCTGATTTATAAAACAAAAACAAAACAAAACAAAACAAACAAAACAAAACAAAACTGAACCCAAATGGGGGTCTGCATTTTGCTGCTGGGGTGTCAGAGGCCACCAAGTCTCTCCTTGATGGGGAGTGAAATGCAGGGGCGCTAGGCTATGTTCTTTCCTCGCTGTTGGGGTGCTGGGCTTGTGGGACACCGACCTGACACTCAGGGGAGGTGAAAAGCAGCCGAGGCTGGGACAGAGGCTGTGGTTCCCAAACTCTAGGCACTCAGAAGTGGCTGGGAACTGCGGAAGAGTTGAGAACTGGGGGCTCCCATCCTCCTGTGTACCCAGAGGCCACTGAGGAATGTCACTGGGGGGTGGGGGCTCTAGTGAGCCCTGGGCCGGGGAACCAGGCTTAGCTCGGGGTGAGTGCCATGACTGCGGGAGACTTAGGTGCAGTTCCGTATGACAAAGGCTTCCCTCTACGGTGGAAGGAGACAGTCCTTGCTTGTCCAAACAGTTTATTCAGTTTATTCATAGCAGACGAAGATGCACACAGTTTACTCAGGGTGAACTAGAGATGAAATACCTTTGGCAGGATGGGATGCCCAGGGAGGGAAGCTCATTGGTTAGACCCTCGGGGCCTGTGTAGACACCTCGTTAGCATGGAGAACCCTGGGTTTCTATGCTCTGTGACCAGTTGTCATGGTCCTCTTAGTGGGGTGTCGTGGTCACGTGGTCAGGAAAGGAACCTGGCTGGGAGCTAATCTAGATGCTTATCATTCTCAATTATGAGAGTTATGAGGGTTTTGTTTTTTGTTTTTTGTTTTTTTGGTGTGTGTGTGTGTGTGTGTGTGTGTCTGCTTGACCTTATCAGTCCTTCTGTCGGGGAGCACGGTTACACTTGCCCCACACCCAAATACTAGTTCATGTGGAAAGTCATAAAAGTTTGTCACCTGTGGAGCCTGGTAAGTCCATGGCAAAGTCAGCAGGTGTGCGGGGAGACAGCACATTCCCTGCCTGTGACTCCACTCCCACAGGAGCAGCGTTGACCTGTGAGAGGGCACGGCCAGCTTTCATCCACTCACGAGGGCCAGGAGATTGTTTCCAATGCACAAGCTTTGGGGGACACATCCAAACCTGAAAGTTCAGTCAGGTCAGGCCCTTCTCTGAAATACTTCCATCCCACCCAAATGGCTCCAGAGTCTTAAATGGGTCCCGTGCCAACTCCAAACCCAAAGTCCAGAGCCTCACGTGACTCCGTAGGAATTCACCTGAAGACAGCTCCGCACGAGCGGCGTTCCCGCCGGCTGATACTCCCTTAGCACAGCTGCTTCACGAGGACGTGGGCTTTCACGAGAGTCATGAGCACGGTCACAGTCATGCCTTAGTATACAACTATGTTAAATGGTTTTGGCCAAAGAGAGTTCTCAATACGGAGCTCGTAAGACATTTTCAATTTTTCTTGTACAGTGGTTCACAGGACACCTAGGAAAAGCACGTCCCGATGCCCCAGGACTGTCTCGTGCGCTGCACTGCCTCCTGCAGGACTTCAGTTACTGCATGGCCGACAAGCACAAAGTCTCCTTGGCATGCAGGCTGCATTTCTTTCTGCTTCTATTTCTGGGTCCAGTGGGGTGTGGCTGGTTCAGGAAGGCTTTGCTCCAAGTTTTCATCTTCTGTATACCGTGAGGTGTCGTGACAAGGCATAGACATACAAACTACAGTCATTAAATTCTTACGCGGAGGTACTTCTCATATAATGGTGACATGGGGTTTTAGTCTATGTTCGGTGCCTTCCAAAGCTCATTAAAATGATTGCTTTCTGACTATATATGTTTTTGTTTGTTTGTTTGGTTGGTTTTTTTGGGGGGGTCTTTTCAAGACAGGGTTTTTCTGTGTAACCTTGGCTGTCCTGGAACTTACTCTGTAGACCAGGCTGGCCTCGAACTCAGAAATCTGCCTGCCTCTGCCTCCCAAGTGCTGGGATTAAAGGCATGCGCCGCCACCACCCGGCCTGACTATATATGTATATTTGTATATAAACAAACAAACAAACAAACAAATACATACATACATACATATGTACATACATAGTGTCATATATATTTCACTTACAGGATAAGAGTTTCTAAGTATATTTGTTTATTTACCTATTTATTATATATTTATAATCTATCATCTGTATCTCTGTCCGTCGTGTTTCCTTTCCCCCTTCCTTCTTCCTTCCCTCCCTCCCTCTCTCCCTCCCTCCCTCCCTCCCTCCCTCCCTTCCTTCTTTCCTTCCTTCCTCCCTTCCTGGTGATTGTAGATTATTCAGCCTGACTGAATTTCTGGGTTCTAGTAATTCTCCTGCCTTAGCTTTGCTGGTACCCATTAATTTACTTATTTTATCTGGGTCTTTGGTTTAGGATCTCATCTAGCCCAGGCTGGCCTCAAACTAGTTATATACCAGAGGATGACCTTGACTTCTTGACCCTTCGGCCTCCACTTTGCAAGTGCTAGCCCCATGCAGAGCCTACACATTTACTCATATGTATTCTTCAATCTATCTTTTTTATTGTTGGAAAATTCCAAGAGAAAGAAAGCCAGTCTTTCTCTTCTCCATGTCCCTCTCTTCCCAGTCATATCCTAGTCACAGTCCAACTAGCGTTGGACAGACCCACCCTTTGGGATCCCTGCATACACTTTGGGGGTCACCTTCCCTGTAGGAGTCTGGCTCTGTAATGGCTATGTTCATTCTTCCAATGAACACATGAGGTGCGTGGGGTAGAGCGTCAGTGTTAAGAGGTTCCTATATTTTCTCTGAGGTAGAACTTGGGGAAAACCATCAGCTGCCAGAGAGGTAGTGAAATAGCAGAATATCTAACCTTGCTGGGCTCATGGGAGCTCGGAGAACTCACCTATCGGAGGACTACTAGAATCTCCTGCTCACTAGTCTACATAGAAGGACTGTGCTGCTAAGTCAGATTAGACAGGGAGATGATGACGTCACTGTCAGAAAATTTCACTGGTTCAGATAAGAGGATTATGTCACTCTCAGAAGTGTTTATTGGCTCAGATAGGAGGATTATGTCACTGTTAGAAATTTTCATTGGTTCTTTAAGGCCTTGGGGAGATCAAGCAGACAGTCATGTTTAAACTGATGCTGTTTTGCTCATTGAAATGATACTTTTAAAGACAATGTTAAAAAAAAAAAAGATAAACAGCAGAGGAATGCCAGAACAAAGGGCAGTAAATTAATTTTGTGCCCACATGCTCACAGTCTTCATTCAGTACTGAAGATCACCGTGCATTCTTATGTGGAATCTGCATTTTATTTTCTTCCTCTTTTTTTTTAAACTTCCTGTTACAATGACTCTGTCTCCTTTTCAAAGCCAAAGGGATATTTGGTGCAGCTGGTTCTAGCAACTGAATGCTTTTCAGAAGTTGAGTGTTTACCTCAAGAGCAGGAACTTTCAAGCTCCTTGGGAATCGTTTTAATCGTGTGTCTGTCCTTGCATATGACTGGTTTGACTTTAGACTTGTTCAGAGACCCCAGTGGAGGCAGAAGGGCCTTCAGTTCATCACCATGGAAGGCCCTGCCCTGCTCCTCCCTTGTGTCCTCCCCAGCTGGCTGGAATGTCACAGCGAGGGATAGTGAGGGGCCCAAGGAGCTCACTGGCCTGCCTCTCTGAGGACGTTCCTGTGATGACAGAAGTCAGCAGCACGCTGTTTCCCTCTGTCATGGACATGAAGTGAAATTACCACGTGGACTCTGAGCACGTTGTGGAAGCCAACAGTAAGTGCCAGGACGTACGACGGAACCAGGACGTTATGAGGAACAGAGGAGAAGGCCGAGTTCAGAGTGAAGTGAGGTGCCACCAGGGAAGGGAAGGTCACAGATGATGATGGTGGCAGCGGCTGGCTGTCCCCGGTTAGCGTGAACTCTTGTCTGCACTGTGTTGAGTGCTTCCTGTGGATTCCCTAGCTCAGTCTCAGGACAGAGCCTGAGGCACAAGGGCCTCCTTTAGAGTTTAGGGACAGGGAGCTTCAGTAAGTGAAGCTCAGCTCCTACCTGTCTCCTCCGTGCCCATGGCTTTCAGTCGTGTGTTCTCTTTAAAGCAGAATTCCACGTGTTTTCATTACGTGCCCGTATGAAGAGGCAATGGCCTGGGTATCTTCTGTGTTTGGGCATTAGACGTGGTCAGAGCCCGTGTTGGCGTCTCAGCTGGGCAGAAATAACTCTTACCTCTCTTACCTTGGGTCCCTTCCAGACGCTGGAGGGATGAGGTAAGCTTTTATTTTGTTTTAATTTTTTTTATGACCAAAGGTCTTTGCTTGGTGTTAAAAGCTTCATTTAATAGGTTTAAAGGTTGCGCAGTTACAAGAAACGAGGCTGTATTTTCGGCAAGATCAAGTCAATCATTGGCGTATCAGTGGAGTTTCTATGTACGCGTTATCTGAGTGTACTGTGTGTTCTGGGCGTGTACATGTTCTTATATATGTGACTGAACACATGTCAACTAATTTTTGTCTTGGCACAAGTTTCCCCTTGCACGAAAAAATATGGCAAATTAGTAGATGAGGTGGTGCCAGTGTAACTAAGTTTGGGAAGAAGTCAGTTCAACTACCTGGGCTTCTGTTTCCTTACCGGCTAAAACAAATTGAGCAGACTTCCTTAAAAGCCGAGAAATCAAACCAAGGCCCTAGCAGATGCAATGGAACCATCCACAGTTAGGATCATCTTCTTCCCACCTCGATTAAACAAGTCTAGACCGCCGCTCACAGGCATGCCCAGAGGTTTATCTCCAGGTCTTATCACAGTTTATTCGAGTTCCTATCAAATCACAGTATTAATTAGCCATCAAAGTACGAACGCTGACATTTCTACTCCCGAGTTCCATGTTTTCATGAGGGCAGCTTTTGTCCTTCATGTTAGCTTCCTGTCACTGTGACAAAATAGCATACACAAGCGACTTCTAAGGGAGGAGAGTGTGTTTGCCTCAGTTAGGAACGCGAGTCCGTGGTCGCTTGACCCTGCAGCTCTGTGAATGGCACCGGAAGCTGTGACAGAGGAGGCTACCCATGGCATCCAGTCAGGGGGAGGAGGAGGAAAGGGAGGCTGGTGCTCCAGGGTCCTCCTGAGGGGTGCAGCACCCGTGATCTAAACTCCTTCAGCCAGGCCGCATGTCCTAAGGGCCTGTCACTTTTCTAGAGTGGGAAGGACCAGCTTTCAACTCATGGCTTTTGCTTTCACTGAAGGTGAGAGGGAAAAGGCTTTGTTGAGTCTGAGACTCTTACCCCCCCCCCACGTCTTACTTTTCCTGTTTGTCTTTTCCTTAAAAAGATCAGCAGTGGCTTTCTGTGAATCCTTTCCTCCATCCTGGAGGCCCAAGTGACAAGACAGCAAAGGACCCCGAGGTGAGGGAGTGAGTTGGACCTGTTCTCTATCTTGCTTGTGGTGGCGATGTAATAGGTGGAAATATATCAAACTTTCATGTTTTAGGTGAGTAGCTTATTCTTCGTGAAGCCTACCTCTGTGAGGTCTGTACCTTTCTGTCTTCAGCCCTGACCCCCTGAGGCCTCAGCTCTCGACATCCTGGCTCCTAAACCCAGGTAGCAAACAAAATAATTGTATTTCCTGCCTACGTTTCTCTCAGACATACAGAAACTCCTTCAGCTATGGCCCAGACACCGGCCTTGCTGCAGTATAGGTGTGATTTGTCTCCAAAAGGCTTGGATGTTGGGACTGGTCCTGAGGTGGAGCGAATTGGAGACAGTGGGAGGCACTGCCTTGAGGCCTTAAGGTAGTTTCCATGCGAGTCTTTCCTTACTCTCTCAGGGGGATCAGTACAGACGAGCACGGCTGGCTCCTCTCTCGGAGTCTGGCATTCCGTCTGTCAGTGCTGTCTCATTGCCCATGACAGCATTTATGGTTAGGCATGTAACAAGTTAAACCATTGAGGCCTCTCAACAGTAAACTCCAAAACTCCTGGGTTAAGGGAGCCTTTTGGTTATTTTATTATAGTACCACTGCTGCTGCCGCCACCGCCACCAACAACAAAATAACAAAGGCATAAAGATTATTTTAGTTTTAATCTTTATATCATCTATCTATAAATTATCTATCTATCTATCTATCTATCCATTCATCCATCCATCAATCATCTATCACCTATCTAATCTGCGGTTCTAAGGGAAGAGTCAAATGTGAAATGGATGCGCTTTAGTTTATATAGGACATGCAGACGATCATAATTCGGAGCTGTGGGGAGCACAAGGTGTAAGCAGGAACCCGTGTCTAATGTGTGCTCACTCCTACCCTCCGTGTTCTCTCCTAGTGGGAGAGACACGACAGCCTTTTCAGGAGGACACTAATCCACCTCCCAAGGGGACGCCTTCACGATATAATCGACTTCTAGATGGCTCTACCTCTAAAGATTAGCCATTAGGTAACATAAGACTCTAAGGGGGAACACAAAAGCTTAGACTGTGACATTGGTGTGATTGTGATGCTTCCTTTGTGATGGCAGCTCTAGACGGTGCAGAGCCCCCAGATGGCGCTCGCCCGGGGAGTCCTGGCATCGAGGGAGAGCCTTCGGTCCACACAGACCCATGGGAAAGGCTCCACAGCCAGGGGCCATGTCTTCTCAGTGTGCCCTGCCTTCTGTCTCGTGACTCACTGAGCTCTGAACATTAGGTAGCCCGCAGCTGGTATGAGGGTGTCCTGACATGTCCTGCCCCTCTTTCCACGGCGGCTGAGGTGAGTGCACGCAGAGCCACGTTAGCATGGCCTGGATGCTGTGTGGACAACCCCGTTCCCTCCTCCTGTGTGCAGCCACCAGTCAGAGCCAGCGCTCGGTCCAGTCACTCACGAACGGATCTGTAGCTTTACTTGACTAGGTTTTCTTAGCAAATCATTCCCTGGGCTGTGAATGACACTTTGAAAGAATCTAAGGACTTGAGAAGTTTGGCCTTTCAGTTACTTTCTTCCCTGAATGTGTGCTAGAATGGACTCTCTCACGTCAGTAGCGTTTGTCCACTGTTTACTCCTGAGGCGGCAGGAAGTTGTGCCACTGCGGGTATGGTCACTTTCTGTCCGTACCTTTCCTGGCATCACCGATGCCTTTGTTGACAAGGTCAAGCCCAGGAGCTCCGTCAGTACCTGAGAAGCTGCACGTGTTTACAGCGGCAGCTCCAAGGTCGTCATCAGGTCACCATCCGCCCCACAGGCAGGCTCCGCCCCACAGGCAGGCTCGTTTTGTTGGTATTTTGTAGTTGGCAAACGCAAGCTTGGTTTAAGAAACTCCCTTTGGGTTCCAGGAGCCAAATAGAAACAGGTGCAGAAGGGCTGGGGGGTTGGTCTAGAGATCGGGCACCCGCTCACTCGCTCGCCCTCCGCTGGGTTTGATCCTTTGCATTGTAAACAAAACACGAACTAACACACCAGGAACACAGATCCTAAAGAACTGATTTTGCCAGCCAGGTGGTTCAGCAGAAAAGGATATATACCACCAAATGTAAGGGTCACCAAGTGTGAGGGCCGGAGTTTGAACCCTGGGACCCACGGGTAGAAGGAGAGAGGTGACTCTTCAGAGTTAATCTCTGACATCTATATACGTGGTACATACATACATACATACATATACACAATATGTATGTGTATGTGTGTATATGTGTGTGTATGTGTATGTGTATGTATGTATGTGTATGTATGTGTATGTATGTGTGTATGTGTGTGTGTGTATGTGTATGTGTGTGTGTGTGTGTGTGTGTGTATGTGTATGTGTATGTGTATGTGTATGTGTATGTGTATTCAGCTACATTCTTTTCCTAACCAGAAAACAAGAATATCAACACAGGAACTTTACATTGAGAAACGTTTGGCCATGTATTGTCTTTAAGAAGAGCGACATCTCTGTTCATTCCATATGTCGTCCCCACCTTTCTTATGCAAGGCTATGTCACTTTAAAAATAAAAGTTATCCTAAAAACATGTCACTCACTTCCGTCATACTTGGTAAGCAGAGAGCCGAGCGAGTACCAGTAATTACCTGACGTGAACTAGCTGCTGATTAAAATGATCGTCAAGGTCTGACACACACCCCAAACACACTCCAGGCAGGTGCGGGACTTGACGGTTCCGCTTGCCCACCGCTCGTGAGCTTTGCTCCAGAAGGAGCGCAGGGGCTCGGGACATGACAGCAAGCAGAGAGAGGGTTGGCCGGGAGCAGGATGGACACTTGAGCAGGCGGTACGGGCCGGGCCGGGCCGGGCCAGGCCTTGACCTTTTCTTGTCTCTGAGCTCTCTGAGTCCCAGCTGCAGATTACGAAATGTGCTCTGGATGTTGTTTCCAGAGGGCACTCGTCCCCTTGATGACAGCTTATTTCTGGATTCCCGGGGCCAGTGCTTGAAGTCTGATGACATTCAGGGGTGTGTTTCCCAGGCCAGCATTTGATTAGTCACCAGATTCCAGGGACTCTCCCAGCTGGCTCTCGGCTGGGTAGCACGGGAGGGAGCGCTGAGGTAAAAGAACTCATTCCTCTAGTCTCATAGTCCGGAAGCCCAAGCCCTGTTCCCTTCCCTGAGCTCTCTCTGTGGGTGGCGCTAGGCCATTTTCAAAAAGAAATCCTCTGTTCTTTGTGGGGGAAATGGGGTTGCTAAGGCTTTTGGCCCCTTATAAGGGTGTGTGACCTTATATCTGAAAAGGTGACTTGAATCACCTCTGAAAAACCTTAGAAAGAGTGAGACCATGTCAGAGTCTTACAGGAGAGCCTCGGTGTTAACAAGCAATGTGCTTATCTTTCCTCCCCGTTCCCAGGCTGTGTCTGTGATCCCTGACCAGGCTCAGAGTCTCAGCAGGTCTGTGTTATGCCAAGAGGAAGGGCTGTATTCGTTAAGGCCGTGCAGATCCTCCGGGTTTTGCAGTCCTGCCTTTAAAACGAGGGTAGTAGGAGAAACAGCCTCGCAGAGCTTCCGCGAGGATGGCGATTGCAGATATGTAACATTTAATAGCACTGTTGCGAGGTGCGCGTTGGGCTCCTCGGATCTCTGCTGTTACTGTCATTTGATTTGAGAGGAGACACTGATCCGAAGCTGCCTTTATGCCAAGCCCAAGACGCCACAGGAGCAGAACGGAGCACTAATCCTGCAGCTGCCCGGCTCCCACACATCACAGACTGCCATGGTCCAAGTCCTTCTCCTCATCTGTCTGGGAGGTTGGCGTCTGGGTCCTCACAGTGGGAGCCAGGCGCCCGTCTGCCTCCCACTTTAGTGGAGGTGGGTATTTGGCAGGATTAACTTTCCTAGCGTTCGCCACCGCTCAGGGTTGCACCATCACTCTGGAGAGCTCTTTCTGATTTGGGGTCCTGTGAGATCCATCCTTCCCTGTGCAGACATCATTTCCTTCTCTCTTCTAGGCTGTGGTAAAATGGAGGGCCTGGGCCGAGCTGATGGCTGTTCCTACCGCTGCTAAAACTCAGTGGTTCTGTGAATAGAGCCAGAGGCAGAGAGTGCCTGCTCTGAATGTGCCTCCTTGCCCTGGGGTTTGCTCTAAACTCCATGAATGCTGTGTTTTCCACAAAACCGTGGCTCCAGGCAGTGATCCTGCTGGAAGTTGAGCGTGACAGTGGTTAGCCTGTGCCGGATAACCCTTTCTCCTCCTCTGTTTCGACCTCTTTCCTATCTCTGCTTCGGATTGTCCTTTTCCTGTGAGGAACTAAAGCGTTGGTCTTTGACCACATCCACACACAGTCCGCTCCCACCTCGTGTAGTTGAGGTGGCGTGTCCACCGCTCTGACATCTTGTGGTGGAGGTGGAGACGAGTCACTAGCTCATGGCACCTGAGGCCCACATGCGTTTTTTTTTTTTTTTTTTTTTTTTTTTTTGAACTGAGCACTCCCTCTTGACCAGGACTTGCCCCTTAGCAAGGAATAAGATCTGGAAATCTCATCTCTTTAATATGTAGGAAATGGCATTTAATTTCAGAGGTTATAGCGAGATTAAAGGACTCAGGAGTCTCTAACGTGCCTGGCACAGCCTCTCTCTGCGAAGACCCGTTACATTCACCCAGCTAAGTTAGGTAGGTCCTCGTGCCAGCGGTGGGTGAGACAGACCGGGTGAGGATGACGTGAGGCTGGTCATGGGAAAATGGAGGAAGGGAAGCCAATTGACATTAGACCTTTCACAACTTTTAATGGTATTTTTATTTATTTATTTATTTATTGTGTGCTGTGGTGCACATGTGGACATCAGAAACCAGTGTGAAGAAATTGCTTTTCTTCTTCCAGCCTGTGGGCCCTGGGGATTGAACTCAGGTCATTAGGTTTGGTGAAAATCCTCTTTACCAGTGAGGCATCTTCCTAGCCCTGGTAGTGGACTGTTTTCCCTGACCCTCTTGCCAGCAGTAAAGACTTTGGTTTAAAAAACAAACAAACAAACAAACAAAAAAAAAAACAAAAACGCTCCCCAGAAGGTTTGTATGTTACAGATGTATGTTACTCCCAAGTTCACATGTTAATGGCATTTGAAGGTGGGACTTCTCGGGAGCGATTGTGATTGGATGAAGAAGTCCTGTGAGATTTGTATAATGTCCCTAGTGCACTGAAGAGAGACCCAAGCTGGCACAGGCCAGCTTGTTGCAGATCATGGTAATGTTTTCCAGCCTGCACAGCCCTGTACCAGGACTCACCATCTCAGGACTATCATGATAGGAAGTCACCCAAGAGTCCATCTGTGCTGCCTTCGCCTCTAGGTAGTTCCCCACTCCGAGTTCATCTCTGGAAACCCTCAAGTAGGTCCTTGGTTGCTTTGTTTCTGTCTTTCATTCTTCCTTCCTTCCTTCCCTCCCTCCCTCTTTCCTTCCTTCCTTCCTTCCTTCCTTCCTTCCTTCCATTTATTTTTAGACAAACCCCACTTTATGCATCTCTGGCTGGCTGGGACTGACCATGTAGACCAGGCTGACTCCACAGTCTTATCTTCTGCCTCTGTGCCCCCATGTGCCTCCATAGATGGTGGAAGCCAATCCGTGATAGAAAGCATTATCTTCTTCCTCAAGGATGCACAGGGTTAGGGTTAGGGTTAGGGTTAGGGTTAGGGGTTAGGGGTTAGGGTTTGGGGTTTGGGTTTGGGGTTAGGGTTAGGGTTAGGGGTTAGGATTAGGGGTTAGGGTTAAGGTTAGGGGTTAGGGTTAAGGTTAGGGGTTAGGGGTTAGGGCTTAGGGTTAGGGGTTAGGGGTTAGGGGTTAGGGTTAGGGGTTTAGGTTAGGGTTTAGGGTTAGGGTTAGGGTTAGGGGTTAGGGGTTGGGGTTAGGGTTAGTGTTAGGGGTTAGGGGTTAGGGTTAGGGGTTAGGGTTAGGGTTTAGGGTTAGGGTTAGGGGTTAGGCGTTGGGGTTAGGGTTAGGGTTAGGGGTTAGGGTTAGGGGATAGGGGTTAGGGTTAGGGGTTAGGATTAGGGGTTAGGGTTAGGGTTTAGAGTTAGGCTTAGGGTTTATGGTTAGGGGTTAGGGTTAGGGTTAGGGATTAGGGTTAGGGTTAGGGGTTAGGGTTAAGGTTAGGGGTTAGGGTTTAGGGTTAGGGGTTAGGGTTAGGGCTTAGGGTTAGGGGTTAGGATTAAGGTTAGGGATTAGGGGTTAGAGTTAGGGTTAGGGTTAGGGTGGGAGCAAAGGTTAGCAAAGATGGGAGATGAATTCTGAACCCCATTAGTTGACAACACACATCTGCTCTAAGGCATCCGTTTGCTTTGACATCATCTACACCTTGTACCAATGTTTGGTGTTTTCGCACCTCAGCGGGATCCATGGTCTTTCATCAGAGACAGTTTTGCACATTAGTTAATATGTCCTACTGGGTGTGACACAGAATAAGCGTCAGACTCTAATGGAAGTGGAAGAAAAAATGAGTTTGGTGGTGGGTACCTGAGCACATAGGGGATCTGAGGCAGGAGAGTGCCTGGTCTTGAGTCTGAGTGAGCATCGAGCTGGCCAAGGTTATATATAGTAAGTTCCTGCCTCTAAGAGCAAACAAGCAACAACAAAACGGAGAGCAAATGGGAGCTAGGGCCGTGCTTCGTGTGCCGCGTTTGAAGGGTGGGCATTTCCGGGTCTGCAGAATGAGAGGTGATTCCGTCACACTGGCTAACAGGCCTGCTGCTCCCGAGGGTGACTCGGCTCTTCTCCCTCCTGCTAGGCTTTAGCGTATCGTGCAGGAGTGTCCCTCTCAGAAGAAACCCTTCCGCTCACTGGCTTTACGCCCACCTCTGGTCGGAGGCAAAATTGTGCCCTGGGAAAACTGGCTGGCTGGTCCCAACTCAAGGGAGAGGACGAAGTGGGTGAGAGGTCACTGCTTTCCTTCCAGGGACTGGCTCCGCCCACAGGCAGCTCTCGGTTGGTTTCTCCCGTGTGTGCCGAGGCACAGGTGGCTCTTGTGTCAGCCCGAGACGGTGTGTGCTTGAGGGCCACAGCTCCCACCCTTGGAGCCTGATCTCTGCCCTTGGCATCGGCCATTATTAAGTGCAGCCTCGTGATCTTGCAAGGGCTGACCTTGACCAACGGCCCAGGCGTGGATGACATGCGGTGAATAACGGAAACACAGTGAGAGGCATTCTGCGGTGTGAGTGTGTGTGCTCGCATTCTTGTGTTGACAAGGTCTTGTCATGTTTGTCTAGTTCCTACTCTCTAGCCCACGCCTGTCTCGGACTTAAAGTAATTCCTCTCCCTCTGGTTCTCAAGTGCTGGGAAGACTGGTGTGTGCCACCATTCCCAGCAGCCACTCTGTTTTAATGTAACTTATTAGAACCCCTGAATCCAACAGCACCTTCTCATCACTTTTTATAAGCCTCTTCATTCATCTAGTGTCAGCGCCGGGAGGAGGGGCCACCACTCCCCATGCCCTGAATTTCCAGGCCTGGCAGCAGTTACTGGGCACTCAATAAAAATACTCAATATATGGATGACTTGACTCCTATAATAGAGACTCGTGCTTTATAAAGAAGAGAATGCCAACGGAAGCCGGTTTCTGCCGAAGTCTGACGGGCGTGCTTGCAGTGGAGCGAACAGTACATGTACACAGCAGACTTCTGACGACTTCTCTCAGCGAACAGATAAATCAGAGGTTAGGAGTGAAGAGGGAAAGGGAGAAGGGCCAGTGACAGCCCAGGAGAGTGGGAGCTGGCTGGGCCTGAGGTGTGGATGTTGATACGGGTTCAGAAATACCCGGGCTACCCCTGTGGATCGACTCACACCTCACCGCGTGGCCGCCTCGGCCCTGATAAGGCCTGCTGGGCGGAGCATGGCGTCTCCCCCACCCCCCTTCTTGTGCCCGCTCTGCAGTGAAGCAGGGATGTGTGAGGAGACCTGAGCCCTTGAGCCTGATAACCTTGGGGAGTTCCCCTTTTGGCCCGGTCACCCCACTCAAATCAGCGGGTGACTCGTATCTCAGAGTGGCTGTGGACAGGAGGAACCAGACACATACCTGACATCTTAGGTCATGTGAGCATTCTCTGAGCGTCTGTGGTACTGTTGGGTACGGAGAGACTGGGTCGTTCTCGACGGCTATTCAGGGGTTAGAGGCGTTTTCCTGTAGAGGAGTTCAAGTTTCTAAAAGATGGGCTGAACTTCCTTTGCTGCCTCCAAGGAGGAGTGAGAGCCTGCCACGGTGGTGGGCCCAACCCACCAGGTACATCCCAGTCAGACTTCACAGTCCCCACTGGGAACGAAGAAGCAAGCTGGAAGGAGTCGGCCATTACAGCACCGATGGGGTTAACACGTTTTTCTCAAAGAGCAGTGCGAAGGGGCCTAGCACTGGCGGGGGCCTTATGAGCTGTAGCCCAGACGGCTGCTGAGGTTTCCAGTAGTGATTTGGAGCGATTGGAGCACATCTGTGAACCCAGTCTTTGGCCCTCTAGAGACTCGCATGGCCCTACAAACAATCCTTTCTGCTTCCACGTTTTTTACGTCTGTCTGTTTGTTGTAGTTTGTTCATACGTGTGGATGCATGGCGTGGACGTGGAGGTCAGACAATGAGCAGGACTCGGGTCTCTCCTTCCACCCGGCCAGTTCTAGGGACCAGACTCAGCCTTGGAGGCAAAGACTTTTATCCGCGGAGCCACCTTGCTGGCCTCGATTGCGTTCTGTTTAAACCAGCCAGAGCAAGTCCATCTTAGAGGTTACTAGGCATTTGGGCTGAATGTACAGATGTAGTCAGGTTTGAGAAGCTGCACTTGGCCTTCGCATCCGGCCTCTGCCTTTTCCATGGCGGGCTGCGCGCCTGTGAGCACCAGTTGAGAAAGGCTTAGGCCCGCTCGCTCGCAGGGTGGCACACCTCTGGACGTGCTCTCGCGATGCTGACACATGGATGGGCCTTTTCTTTGGGAGATGAGGAGGAAAAGAATGAGACTTGCAGGCTAAACGTTTAAAGGAGTCTTAGAGGATCTAAGACATTGGAGATGTATTCACGTTGTCAACTGCTTTAGTATGTAGTATCCTGCTAATATCTTTCAGTTCTCAAGTCTAGGACAAGCAAATTCCCAAAAGGGTTTTCTTCTTCTTCTTTTTTTTTTTTTTTTTTTTTTTTTTTTTTTTTTTTTTTTGAGACAGGGTTTCTCTGTATAGCCCTGGCTGTCCTGGAACTCACTCTGTAGACCAGGCTGGCCTCGAACTCAGAAATCTGCCTGCCTCTCCCTCCCAAGTGCTGGGATTAAAGGCTCGCGCCACTACCGCCCGGCCATTTTTTTTTTTTTTTAATAGCACCACATGCAATGAATTAAGATCAGCTCATTGTAGTTCACCTTGCATCTGGGCTGGGTTTTATTCATTCGGTTGGTTTAAATTTCACACGAGTCTTTTATATAAGCTGCATTATATCAATTCTTAACAGTTTACAAAGCAACGTTTGGCTTTCCCATGTCAGATTTACACTCAGACTTCATGTGGGGGAACTCATGCAGGTGTCTGTACGGAGAGATGATGGGGAGGAGCTCTTCAGAGATGAGGAGCGTCCTGTGCAAAGCCTGGAGGCAGCATCAGGGTGACTGCTTCCTGTCCTCCTGAATTGTCTTCACAGACCCAGAGTCAGATTAGAGAGGGAGGGAGGGAGGGAGAGAGAGAAACGGGGGGTGGGGGGTGGGAGGAGGGAGAGGGAGGAAGAAGGAGGGAGAGAGAGGGAGGGAGAGAGAAGGAGGAAGAGGGAAGAAGGGAGGGAGAGAGGAAGGGAGGAAGAGAGAGGGGAAGGGAGAGGGGGAGGGAGACAGGGAGGAAGAGGGAGGAAGAGAGAAGGAGGAAGAGGGAAGAAGGGAGGGAGAGAGGGAGGGAGGAAGAGGGACAGAGAAGGAGAGGGGCAAAATAAATAGAAAACCTTTGAGCACTAGTAAATTAAGAAACCTCAGTAGTCTACACAACTGCAGCACACATAGCAGTCCCAGACACAGTGACACGCCCTAGATTGTGTCATTGGGTCTCTATCGGAAGCTGTCTTTTCGGTGTTCCACTTCATGGAAACCCTGAGTCAATCCCTTACATGACAGAAGTCTGGGCACTTTCCTAGGGCAGGCACAGGACAGAGCATCTGCCCCTCCTCACTGCCACTGGGGAAGAAGCCTTGTAGTTCAGGGGAGAGGCCTGCGGAAGCCTTCCTAAAGGGACAGGACAGGGGGACCCAGTGTGTCCTGTTTGGTGAATGGGTCCCCCTGTCCCTTTCGGCTCTGCCAACTCCCTCTGCTTGCCTCAGATGTGGTCCAGTCAGGTATCTTACTTCTGTGTGGAATCTCCACTCTTGGGTCCAATGCTCATTTGACACGCCTGGGGCAGGCCTCCCAGGAAGGCCTCTGTGCAGCCCCCAGCCCTCCAAGGCTGATTCCTGGGCTCGCTGTGAGGTCCCATTCACCCAGTCCTTTCCCTGCTGTAAGAGCTTCCATCGTGCTGTTCCTTAATTATTTGTTGATCTGTCTCTGTTTGCCAGCAGACTAGAACTTGGAGACAGCAGAGAACACTTTTCTGATCCTGGTGCCTGTCCTGCAATCGGAAGCTAACGAACACCCGATAAATGAGTGTTCATTTAACCAGCTGGTGTCATTAATAAGCATTTATGATGAGCGTGTAGCTGTTGCGATACGCAGTGGGTGATTCCAGGGAAGGAAAACACAGCCCTGGCTCTGCTGTTCTGTGGCCTGGGGCAGGGTGCTGGGCCTCTCTTGACTTCCTTCTTCTCAGCTCCAGCATGGGCTAAGTGCACTTTCTTCACCACAGCCTAAAGGTCTATAGAGAAGCCAGCAGAGGGCCTGGAGCCCAGCAAGAGCACACTGGCGTTGTCACTGCTTGTCATCAAGGGTCAGTAAGGGAACAATTAAAATGAAAAACAAATCAACCAACCAAACAAAAAAACCCAGCATCTGGGTTTTCCTTTTGAAAATACTTATTTATTACTTATTTTGAATATATGTTGCATATATATGTGTGCACACAGAGAGGCCAGAGGTCAATGTGTGTTTTCATTCTTCTTCTTCTTCTTTTTTTTTAGACAGGGTCTCATGGAACCTGGAACTTTCTATTTGAGCTAGGCTGGCTGGCCTCCTCCCTCTGCCCCTCCAGCACAGGAAATCCAAGGGGGGTGTAGTACTCAGGTTTTGTGTGAGCACTGGAGATGCTAATTCACATCCTTGTGTCTTACCCACAGAGAGCTCCCCAGACCCTTTCCTTCCCTTTGGCTTTGCTTTCCTGTTGCAATTTTGATGAAAGAAAACAAGAAATATGATAGGAGACAGAGGTGAGGAAAGTATATGGCTCTTTGTATCCCTTGAATATTTTTTTATCAAATATATGTGTGTGTGTGTGTGTGTGTGTGTGTGTTTGTGTGTGTGTGTATGCACACACACTTTTGCCTATGGAGACCAGTTTGGGTGTTGGGAACTGAACTCGGCTCCTCTGGAAAGCAGGGAGCATTTTTAACCACCGGGCCATCTCTCTAGTCATCTTGAGTATTCCTTTTAAACAGATACCTGTGTGGGATCAGCGTGTCTGGCGCTGTTGCTCTGTGTATGATTAGTCTCATTCAGTCTGTGTACGTTGTCTAAGCCAGTCATATATAGACTTTTCCTTGCATACATTTCTCCAAAGACCCTTTGAAACAACTGTATGAAGAACCGTTTTTTTGTTTGTTTGTTTGTTTTTATCCCCGTTATGCTGGGAAAGAAACAGTCGCAGAGGGGTAAACAGTTTGCCCAAGATCACAGAGAAACTAAGCAGCCAGGTTGTCGCAATCACTCGGCAGAAATGCCCCCTTGGAAGTACATGAACTGTTCCCACCACAGGGAGGTGACATCAGTGACACTGCCCTTTAATGGAGGTCCTGTCCCGGCAGAATTAGAGCTGTACAGATGAGTGAATGCAGTTTAGGAGGGACAGCAGCGGAGGATCGTAGCCAGGTGGGCTCTGTGCAAGCAGTCTTTGACATGGAGATGAGCACAGGATGCATAAGAGGGTGCTGGGGGGGGGTGGTGGCGGGGCACGAGGAGACCCAGGAGGGGAAGCCCAGCTAAAGTTGCACGGCTTCTGGGACCAGCAGAATTGCCGGTGATGTGGAGTCCAGGGCATAGCACTGTGGGCTCCCTGCAGGCTGCCTCAGGCTTTACATAGGGGTATTTGAAAAAAGCCATTGACCACGCAGTCTGGACAAGGCTAGGAAGGCGCCTGCTTGCTCTTTGCACCAAAAGGACAATTACAATTCATTCTGTGCGCCATCCAGTGGCCATTGGATAAGTGACACAGGGAGCTAAGCACTTGAAAACGTGGAGGAATTAGCCCAGATTGGCTGATAGCGGAAAGCCTTGACCTCCAGGCATCTGATTGACAATGAGGGGCAGCTGCTTGCCGTGGAGCAGTGACTTGTAACCGCGCAGTGCATCTCTGGTGGGTGGTGGGATCTGCAAACAGTTTCTTATTGTCGAATTACCACATTAGCAGTGAATGCGACTCGCTTGATCAGCGCCTGATATGATAAGAGGCTAATTATATGACAGGGTGACCCACGTGGCAGGGCAGTCTAGGTCCTAGCAACACAATATTTATCTGGACAGCGAAGGCAAGCTGCTAATTCAAGATGCAATCTTTTTTCCAGAGACTCAGCCAGTGCAATCAAAAACAACCTTCCTGTTCCTCACATAGGCGCCCTCAGCCCCACCCCAGGCCACTGACACACAATGATAAGTTATTTCTTGTCTGCTACTGACTTGGAAATTGTGATCTGATGACCTTCCTAGTATTTTCATACTAAATAGCCTAAAACCAAACCAAAACAAAAGCAGTAGTCAATGGAAGGACACCATGCAGTCTCAGACCTTGTCTCCACTGTTGGATTTCAAGGATAGAATCTCAGACCTGTATTTTTTTTTCACTTGAAGATTTTTCTCTGATTCAAACAGGAATACAGGTTATCAAGTGACATTATTCCTGTGGAAATAAGAACTATTTATTCCAGATAGATAACTGAAGACAGATCAAAGTAAAGACATCACCAATTTCTACCTTGGGGAAGTGATGAGTTTTATTGGGGTTACTTACAGGACTATGGGTGAAGAGTTATAGGAATAGAAATGAGCTGGAAACCCGGGGTGCACCACACGATCTGCAGCAACTCAGCAGGTTGGAGAGTGCCTACATGTAGCTGAGCTGGTCTGAGCCTTGGCCAGGCAGTTGGACTGGTCTGACAAGCTTCTAGGCAACTCAGCTCTTCTGAGAGTAGTTCTCAGAAGTCCTTCCCACTTACAAAAACACGGGGAGCGAGGGAGCTAACGAATCTGCTTAGTTTCAGGGCCTTCCTGTAGCTTTTGAGTTGTTTACTTCCTGAGCTTAAGGAGCTTCCGTCTAAGATGGGAAGTGCTACACTGCGCAGGCCTGGGGAGAAGGCTCACTGGATGAAAGGCGTGTTGTGCAAACATGAGGATCTGAGTTTGAATCCTCAGAACCCACGAGAAGCCAGGTGCAGTAGTATGTGCTTGTAATCTCAGCCCTCCATCGAGACAGGCGGAGAAGGAATCCTTAGAAGCTCATGGGCCAGCCAGCTTGGCATACATAGCTGTGAACTCGAGACCTTGTCTCAAACAGGGTAAGTGAAGATTGATCCTTGTGGTTGCCCCCTGAGCCCCACATGTGGTTCATTCATAGCACATGTATGCCCACATCTACACATACCCTCCACGCGCCCCCCCCAAACACACAGCGGATGAGATTTAAAAAAGAAAAAGAGGAATACATATGTGGGGAAAATGTTAATGCATATCAGAATTTGCAGTCAGATGAGATAGCACACATCCTTTATCCTAACATTGATCAGGCTGAGACAGGCAGATTGCAAATTTGAGGCCAACCTAGGCTACATATTGGGGCCAACCTAGGCTACATATTGAGGCCTACCTAGGCTACATATTGAGGCCAGCCTAGGCTACATATTGAGGCACTCTCTGAAAAACCCAAACAAGCAAACAAATAGCAAACACATACTACCCATGACCAGTGACAGTACTAATTGCATTAATGTGGCCATGTAATTAACAACATGAAGAAATTAGCTAAACCAGCTGGCATTAGGAACTTAATTAGCTAGGTGTGGTGGTGTACATTGTTAATCTCAGCACTCAGGGAGCAGAAGTGGGTAGATGTTGCTACTATGTATCCAACCCTGTTCCCCGGTAAATGAAAGCTCAGCTCAGCGGTTAACAAAACAAGTTACAAGCCTAAACTGGGCAGGCCTCCCACTCTACTACTCTGTTTCAATCTATTTTATCCCATACAACTTGCAGTTTCTCTAGGCCCCGAGCTTCTCTCCCGGCCGCCTCTCCGGTTCTCTTTAACCGTTTCTCTCTCCCCGTTTCTTCTCTTCCTTTCTTCTCCCTGTTCTCTCCTCCCGTTGCTCCTCCTCCTCCTGTTTTATACCCCGTAGCTCCTCCCCTAGACTCTGCTCCTCCCACTTTCCTCCTGCCCAATCATTGGCTCAAGCCTTTATTTGAAAAGTCAAGGTGGGGAGACGGTTCACAAGGCAACTCCTCATCTGCAGCCCCTCTGAGGAGTGGAATTAACATCAAAGTACGAGCCCAGGGCTATCCACAACAGGTAGATCCGAGTTCAAGGCCAGTCCGACCTAGAACTCAGATTCCAGCCCGACTCGGGCTACATAGTGAGACCCCTATCTCAAAAGCAAAAACGAACAGGGAGGCTGAGAGGTTGGGTCCAGCAAACACGAAGCTAGCCAACTGGGCGTGTGGGGCAAGGCTATCCGCTGCTCTCAGTGATATACTTCCTCCAGCAAGTGTGCATTACCTCTCCAAGCAGTGCCGCCCACTGGGGACCAGATGTTCAAACGTGCCGCCTACTGGAGACATTTCTCATTCAGACCATCACAGCACTTTTAAAATTCTTAAATCACAAAAAGCGTGGCGTCTCCCCTTCCTTGCAGACAGTACTATAGAACCCAGTTTTCAAGCAGGTAACATGTTCTTTCATAACTTGAGTGGGAAGTGTGTGTGTGTGTGTGTGTGTAAAACACAAGCGTTGCAGACTCTGGCTCACACTCCTGTTTACACACTGTGCCTGCTTCTTGTGTTAATTGTAGCTGAGCGGCTGTGACAGATACCGTCTGGGCTGCAAACTGAGAGTGTTTACTGTCTGGTCCTTCCTACACTCGGATCTTTGCCAAAAGGCCGAGAAGCGATATCTGGCCCTTCCTATGAAAGCCTGCAGTCCCTTCAGAGTGTGTCAAGCCTCCTGATGGTTCCTTTAAGCGTGCTTTCAAGGACTGCGTAGTGTTTTGATGTGTGGAGATGTTGGGCCCCCCTGCCGGCTAGCACAGCTTCCTCCCTCAGTGAACCCTCTTTGGCTTGTCCTTCCTAGTATGTCTCGGGTGCCTCTCCTTTACATTGGGTGGCCACAGACCAGCAAGTATACCTCCAGCCCATCCCCCTCTCAAATCTGAGGAGCCTGGCGCCCACACCAGCTAATCTGCTGGCTTCCTGTTGCACTCAGAAGCAATGAAAAAAGTGCCCTTGACTACCAACCTGTAAGATGACAGCCCCCTTTCCACTGCCAATCTCTTGAGGAGGCTGTTGATCGCCTCAAGAATGTAGACACCCAGGAATATAAATTTAAAGGAGGTGCATTTTTGTCTCGGCTACACGGTGCACATGAAGTCACATTTCTTTTCGCTGCTTCCCTTCGCTCTGCACCGCCGTGAGTCAGCTCTGCAACGTTGCTTTTGCTGTCCTCTGCGGCCGCAGTTGTATCGACTATGGCTGCTTTCTGAGACTGATGTGTTTTCGCCTTTAAATGGTGACAGAGCGCTTTTGAAAATTAGAGTTGCTGATGTTTTTATTAGGTTTGAAGCCACTCCATCTCTCTTTATCATCTGACCTCGGGCTATATTGGAGAAACAATTGGGAAGGCTTATTTGTATGACACTTGGCCTTTCTGAGGTTGCGCGCACGCCTCCCACCTGAGCCGTATGAAATATGTGATAATTTTGTTTTGAATCCGATTCCCACGATTGCTGTTCTTAATCTGTTTTCTGTGGCAGTTTCTATGCCATCGGCTGGCGCCGAAACTAGCATCATCTGGTGTGGGCTCTGAGGCTCTTCCTCCCTCAGTTCTATCCTATTCAAGGTAACAAAGCAGGACAGCCCTGGCAGGACTGTGGCTACACTGTGCTTTTGTACTCTATGAAAGGGTCTCGCTCTGTAGTTCAGACTGGCTTTTGGCACACTCTGTAGCCCAGGCTGGCCTCAAAGTTATGCCCCTCCTCCTGTCGGTGCCTGCAAGATCCTGGGGGTTAGAGACGGTAGCTACCATTCTTGTGAACATCTTGGATCTGAGGGCTGTCTTCAGACAGAACAAAGCATTTTCTTTCTTGTCTTCAGATGTCAAAGGTGGACTCTGGAATCTGAAGTCCACACAACCTTGTAAATCCCTGCCCACGTGACTGACTGTGTGTCACATGGGCTGACGTGTTGGGTTGTTTTTTAGTTCCACTCAGGGCCTGCGGTCTGGGTTAGGACTGCAGTTCTCCCGTGTACCAGCACTTCCACCTTGAACCCTGGGCGAGTGACTTAGATGCGCCGTCCTTCTCTCTAGGGACCCCCAGAGGCTGACACTTGAGTTGCAGAGGCAAAACTGTAGCAAGGAGTATGCAAGGAATCACCTTCAGGAGGCGTGGGAAAGGGAAAGAAGGCTAGATGAAGACCTTCACTGACCCCACGGACTGTCTAGAGGCAGGACAAGCCAGTCTTTGGCACCCCAAATCTCAGACCGGGAACAGGAAACCTGGTATTTTTATCCCTGGTCTGATCAGCTACTAATGCGATGTCACTGGGATGTCACTGGGATGTCACTTCAATGTCACTGGGATGTCACTTCAATGTCACTGGGATGTCACCGGGATGTCACTGGGATGTCACTGCGATGTCACTGGGATGTCACCGGGATGTCACCGGGATGTCACCGTGATGTCACTGGGATGTCACTGGGATGTCACTGGGATGTCACTGAGATGTCACTGGGATGTCACTGGGATGTCACTGGGATGTCACTGAGATGTCACTGGGATGTCACTGGGAGAAGCAATTTTCTTTAGCCAAGTCGGGCCCACACCCCTCTCCACAACTGCTAAGTCTTCACTGCCCACAGGGCATCTGGCAACACTTCGCAGAGCGAGCTCCTCGCCGATAGTCCCTTTCTCATACAGTCCGGGCGTGACATCTGTAAGCCTTCTTCCTGCCTTAGATCCTTGGCATCTGAGCCCCCCGACACCTCCATAGCTGGTGTATGGTTGCAGTGCCTCATGGGATCTGTGCAGAGTGTTTCCAACAAACGAGTGCTAATGAGTGAACAGAGCTGGAGAGTTTCTTGTCTGTTCCAAAGAGTAGCTCTTGGTCAGACTTTTCCCCCTTGGAAAGAGAGTGGATGCTTGTATACAATCTTCTTGGTCCATTTGACAAGCACAGTATTAGCCCCATACAAACACTGGGAGAGTCCCCCAGTGCGATGATGTTTAAATTTGTGTAAATTTAAGGGGACTGGAGGGATGGCTTTGTATTTAAGAGCACTTGCTGCTCTTGTCAGGGACCTGGGTTCAATTCTCAGAACCCACAGGGTAGCTCACAGCCGTCGAAAGCTCCGTTCCATTGGATCTGACGCCATCTTCTGGTCTCTGTAGGCACTGCACGAGAGTGGTTCACAGATGTGGAGACAAAAATACATAAAATAAAAATAAAAAGGTGTTAGTTCATCTAGGCTCCGGTGTGTATTCGTGTGATCAGACGCCCATTATGATGCTTCTGGGAGGGTCTTAGATAGAATGAGCTCAGCAGGGAACTATGAATGCAGCAGATCCTATGTCATAATTGCAATGGACACTCATTGTCCAGCCAGTGTTTGAAAGCCTTGAGAGGAGACAGAGGTCTCCTGGAGGAGTTTGCCCTTCAGACTGTGTACAGACTCCATCTTGGAGTGTCTTCTGCTGGGCTGCCCCGCCCGCTGTCCTGTCCTACACATGTCAGCCTTGTCAGCCTTCTCTCTTGAGTACAGGAACAGTGGTTTTTTGTTTTTCTTAAGTCAATCTCTATATGTGATTGGACCATCCTGCCGGTCCATTTCCCTGAGAAACCTAGCGAATGCTCCTTGGAACTCAGGATTCACTTCTCCATGCCCAAGCCTCACCCCGACAGTTGTCATGCTCATGGGGTTGTCCCCATGACGGAGTGACTCCGTCTATTCCAGCCTCAGGCTTAAGCGGACTGGCCTGAGAGTGGCCTTCCCCTCTAGCTATGGGGCTGGTGGTCACTCCCTGTCAGCACACAGAACTCAGAGAAGACTGCTTGGTCGCTGTTGACAGGAACTTCCTGTCTGGTTTCTCACAGGAGGCCAGGTGCAATACCACAGGGAGAGGGGACAGCCATTGCCCTTCCAAGCAGTGAACACGATGTCCTCGCTTGCACGTGACAGGGCTCGTGTTCCTCTCCGGCCTCTCGTAAAGCTTCTGACACACCTCGTTCCTTTGCTCTCAACTTATATTTAGGTCTGAGGTGATCCTTACATTTGAACTGCTTTCCTGGCCAGAGCAGCTGGCTCGGGAGGTGTCCGAGCTGGGCCGCAGTACTTTGAAATTGTTTGTATGGCTTGCGATGTTGTCTCATGAAACAAACAAACAAACAAGCAAAACATGAAATCAAGTTGAAGAGAAAATATTTGTGTTGCCTGTGGATAGGTTGAGGGCAGGGTCTACCGGTGGGAACCCGCTGTGAAAACTTCCGGGGAACTGTGTGTGTGGGGTTGCCATGGTTTGGTGCTAAAAGTAGGTGCGTGCAATGAAGCCAAGTTTTGTTTTATTTTTAAACCGTGCACTTCATCTAATACTCTGCAGAGAAGAGAGACACGGGAGGTCTGGACGGATGACCCACCTGGCAAGGAAGTCTGTGCTCGGTGTATTAAGTTTTTGGAGATTTTTGTCAAAGTTGGGGGAAAATGGCGGCTTGTTATTCTTGGTTTCATAAGAGCACACCGGAAGGAGTTCACACGGCCCGTTCTGCGGACACTGCTCATACCCCAAGCATCTATCACGTGTGTTCATAGGGATGGTTATAGGTATGGACTGCAGACACTTCTTGCCCTTCTGTGTCACTGTCCCCTAGCTGCCGGCTTCTGGTGGTGTCTCCTGGCTGGTGTTGAAACTGGGTAGGGAGGAGACGGAGTCACTTTGGAAGGAACTTGGTGTCTCACCTGTCATGAGGATCAATATCAAGTGGGCAGGCGTGACAACCGCAGAGGTGGTCCTTAGCTCACGTGAGGCGTTAGGAGATCAGTGTTTGGACAGGGACAGAACCAACTCTGCGACTGGAACGATGGTATTAAGTAATGTAGAGTGGAGACCAGAGCCTGGGCTCATAGGTGAGCTGTTACAGAAATGGAGGAGAGAGGAGCCCCAGTATGTGCCTACACTTCCTTGCATAGGAGTTAAGACTTTGGTCCCTTGTGCCTCACCGTTATTTCTTCGAGTGTAGATTGGGTTAAGAAGAAAAGATGGCGACTTGACAGTGTGCCTACCTGAAAACACTGATTCATCAGAGCGAGCCGATCGACATGACCAGTGGTCAGTCACGAGGGCCCTTTGTACACCGTGTGAGGTTTTCTTGCCGACTCTCAGTCTAAGGCTGAGAAAAAACAGGAGACAAATCCAAACAGAAAGCCATCTACAGGATTCACCCCCAGAACTTAGCGGTTCTCACGGGAACACAGGAGAGACCCCCAGCAACTCTCAGCAGCCCCAAGGCACCGTGGATTCAATACTCGAATGCAGTATGCTGCCCCGAATGGAAACCTAAAAGGGAAAAAGTTAGTGAGAAAGAAATTGAGAAACAGTGAATCCGGAGTTTAGCTGGCGGTGATGGACCCAGTGTGGGCTTTTTGGTTTTGACTTCTTTTGAATGTGTAGGAAGCTGGCAGGGCTCATGGCAGGGTATACTGGCATCACTGTGCTGTCTTTATGGCTGTTCTGTCACAACTAAAGCCCGCATATAACAGCCCACAATAACAGGGTTGTGTGTGCTCCCTGGAGTGGGTGGTGCATCTGGGAGCTAGCATGTGGTCAGGGAGTCATGAACAGCACAGTGCGTGCTGGGCTCGTTATCAGGATTGAAGTATTCAGGTTGTTTAACTCTGGTTTTATAGCTCACGGTCCATTGAAGGGCACTGTGATTTGAACGTGTCCTGAGTTTCTGTGTTGGAGATTTAACTACCAAAGTTAAATCTCTTTGGGGGAAGAGACATTTGGGGGTGTGTGATGGTTTATATATGATTGGCCCAGGAAGTGAACCTATTAGGAGGTGTGGCCTTGTTGGAGTAGGTGTGTCGCTGTGGGTGTGGGCTTAAGACCCTCCCCCTGGCTGCCTGGAAGTCAGTCTTCTACTAGCAGCCTTCAGATGAAGATGTAGAACTCTCAACTCCTCCTGCACCATCCTGCCTGGATACTGCCATGTTTCTACCTTGATGCCAATGAACTGAACCTCTGAGCCTGTAAGCCAGCCCCAATTAAATGTTGTCTTTTATAAAACTTGCATTGGTCATGGTGTCTGTTCACAGCAGTAAAACCCTAACTAAGACAGGGTGACTAGACCACGTGGGCGCTGCTTTATGGGTGGATTGGTGTTGATAGGTTTAGTTAGTAGCTGTGGCAGGGGCATCCTGAGGAAAAGGGGAGTCCCGCCCCCTCCTCTTGGAGTCCTCCTCTTGCTTTTAGGACTTCCACTCCAGGCTAAGACAGCCAGCGGGAGCTCGGCCGTGGGTGCCTTGACCTTGAGCTTACCAGTCTTCGGAAATGCAAGAAATCCAACGTCTCGTCCTTTATGAATTACCCACTGTCCTGGCTAGTTGTAAGTCAACTTGACAGAAACTAAGGTCATCAGAGAAATGTTGATAAGGCTGTAGGCAAGCCTGTGGGGCATTTTCTTAACTAGTGATTGATGTGGGAGGGTCTACTGTAGGTGGTGACATCCCTGGGCTGGTGGTCCTGGGTCCTATAAGAAGGCAGACGGAGCAAGCCATGATGAGTAAGTCAGCGAGCAGCATCCCTCCATGGCCTCTGCATCCGCTCCCGCCTCCGGGTTCCTGCCCTGTTTGAGTTCCTGCCCTGACTTCCTTCGGGGATGGACCACAATGTGGAAGTGTAAGCCGAATAAGCCCCTTTTCCTCGAAAGTTGCTTTTGGTCCTGGTGTGTCATCACAGCAATAGATATCCTGAGACACCCATTGCCAGGTGCTCTGTCCTGCAGCGCCAAAATGGCCTGCTAGAAACAAAACCACATATGGGGCCCTTTCAAGTTGTCCTGCTCGTGAGAACTCGAGGTGAGGCCTGCTACTGAGATCTTTGCTTATCAGCAGGCAGTGAAAGCCGTAAGTACACAGCAGCCTTTTACGTTCTGGTGGAGAAGCAACAGGGTCCTCTAAAGGGACGCTTCTCTTCCCACTTATCCAGGTCAGCGTGACACCCAGCCTTCTTGTAGCAAACTCTTCTGAAGCAACAGCTTCCTCTTCATGAAGGCCCGGAGGCTGGAGGACATTGGCCAGTCGTGTGGATTCCCAACCCCTGGGGCCTGAGGGAAGGTTCCTCCAGTGTCTGAGGCCATGTCTTATCCTGAGCCGAGGCCGGGCTGGGTGGTGGGTACATCTCACCTGGCCCAGGCCACTGCTTTGCTACAAAGCACAGGACAAGGAGGGACGTGGTGGGGGGTGGGGAGTGGAGGGTGGGGGGTGGGGGTGGGGGTGGGGAGGCTGTCTGTCATCTAACCCACAGCTTCAGAATGACAGTAAAAATGATGAGCTATCCTAGCTGTGTGGCTGATGCCCTTCAGCTTAGCTGACTTATTTGCAAAAGCGCGTCAATGCGTAGCCAAGAAACAGCTTACCAGCTGTTGTTCAAGGGAGGAAAACGGTGAACACCGACATAAACGAAACATAATAAGGAAGAGCAACATATCGCAAAAGTCATTTCATAGCCCGTCATTAAACAGGTGCTTACATATAATTGCGTCTGTGTTTTTAAACAGATAAAGTTTGTTTTCAGCCGAGCCCCGCCCCCACTGAGTCACGCCCCGCTCCGCTCGGTCTTCCCTGTCCTCGGAGACCTCTGACTCCACCCCTCGTGGCCTTGGAACTTTTCCATTGCCTTTTGCTGGCGAAGGGCAGAGAGGCTTGCCAGAGCTCTCTCGCGGTGAGAGCTGCTTGTTCTAAATTTCTTGGAACTAGGGTTTCTCTGTCAAGGAACTATACCAACCACTCAGATCCGCAGGCTGCCTTAGAGCCGAGCTGTGTGCGCGCGCGAGCAGCAGCCGCGGTCCCGCCCCGGGAGGACGGACAGACTGACTCCTGGGAAATTTGGCCCTGGAAGAGTTAGACTGTGCAAGGGTCTGAGTCCTCGTGGGCATTTCACAGGAGCGTTTGCGTGGGGCAGGGGAGAGGGCGGTGGGGGCTGTGGCTACAGGGAGGGTGAGAAAGAGAAGGAAATTGATAGTCTCAGGTGATCAATACCCCACCCCCTCCCTCTCCCCCTCCCTTCTCCCCCCTGAAAAACAGCCAAGTTTGCAGAGAACCAAGTTCGGTGTTATGAAACGGGTCCCAGTAGTGGCTGGACACAGCCGAGAAATCCGTGTGTGGGGTGATGTGATTCACAAGGTGGGGGTGCCTGTGGTCTTCCTGCTTCTCCCCCTGAGCGCTTGCCAGAAAGCCTTCCCTTCCTCACCGATTTCCTGAGGCTACCCCTGCACTCAGAATTCCCCCGCCACTTCCTGCTGCTCCTCTCCAGCCTCCCCCGAGCCATGCCAGCGAGTGAGGAGACTGGATACCTCCCTTCACCTGTTCCGATGGACATTAAATACCACAATTTGAAAATGAGTGCCGTATAATGAATTTGTATTAGTAGAGTCAGGATACATACACCCTGTCACCACAGGATCGAAATGACATCTTGGGCTTCTGTTAGCCTCTCTGCCTACCTAGTTCCCTCTTTCCTTTCCTCCTTTCTCCCGTGTTTCTGGCTTCCCCTCCCCCATCCCACTGCTCCCTCCTCATCCTCTGAAGGTCTGCGTAGGCTGACTGCTACTCCAGCATCCCCTGGGTGGCTGTGCCGTCCTCCACACCTTTCTCCAAAGCTCCACTTTGACGAGTCTTATTTAGGATTAGACAGCAGATGTGGCTCAAACAGTGGCCCAAATGAATTGTTTTCTGGCAAAGACATAATTATATATTTTTGACCCCAAATGAGGCCATCAGAAGTTGATAGAATACAAGTTATGAATACTTGGGCCAAGAAACTAGGGACATGTTGGATTATCATAAGACTTACGTCTCAGATAGGGAGAAAGGCCATGGTGGAAGGCTCCAGCTGTTAGTCAAGGGGTACAGGGCGAGGCTGGGGACTTTCTGTCTCAGGCTGATTGGAAATGGACCTTACTGACCACCGTAGCCCATAATCCATGGCTGTAAGAGAACAACACCGTGGATTTGGTAAATTGGAAAGCGTTTAGTTCATGCTTCTGGAAGTTAGGAAAGTCGGGTACAGGCAGCGTCTGGAGTCCACTCGTGTGGACTTCTCTTATCAGTTCCTAGGAAGCTAAGTTGTCCGTGGAGCGTCTATCCTTAGGACCCAGTGGACGTTCACGAATCCAAATGCCACCAAGTTGGAGGTTCAGCTTCCAATAAATGAATTTCAGACACCTCCGAAGTGGGGATATTTCTAGAAAATGACAGGAGTGAGGAGACAAGGCTCAGAGGTGGGGAAAGTTACCATGTTGGTTTTTTACAGAGTTTCTGCTTTTGGCTGAAAAGAACTTTGAGGAAAACCCTCCTGTGTGATCCTTCCAGGAAAGATAGTTACCCTGGGTCTGGTGTAACTATGAGAAAAGGCAAAAGGGAAGTTCCTGTTTTTTTCTCTTTCTGCTCTCTAGACAGGCAGGGTTCCATAAACAAGTCCCACTTTCCTTGAAACCCGTATCTGGTATGTGGGTACGTGAGGACCAATCCACACACACTGAGGCTATGCTACGTACCCTGTTGTTGCTGTATCTTTCTGTGATAAGGCCTGGCATAATGTTGCTCGTAAGAGAAAAAGAACTTTGGGTTGACATGAAAGCCACTAATCCAGGGTGGGTCTCAGTGCGACTGTCCCGACCACAGAACAGGAGAGGGGCCTGCTAGGCACGCCTGCTTCCCCAGCAGGCCGACAGCACTCTGGTGGTGTTCCTGCTGCACGCGTACATGCAGGGTGCATCCTTTGATTTAATTTGCTTGTTGTTTTTTATTAGATATTTTCTTTATTTACATTTCAAATGTTATCCCCTTTCTTGGTTTCCCCTCCGAAAACCCCCATCACATCCCCCCTCCCCCTGCTCACCAACCCACCCACTCCCACCTCCCTGTCCCAGCATTCCTCTACACTGGGGCATCGAGCCTTCTCAGGACCAAGGGCCTCTCCTCCCTTTGATGTCCAAACAAGGCCATCCTCTGCTGCATATGCATCTGGAGCCATGGGTCCCTCCATGTGTGCTCTTTGGTTGGTAGTTTAGTCCCTGGGAACTCTGGGGGTACTGGTTGGTTCATATTGTTGTTCCTCCTATGGGGCTGCAAGCTCCTTCAGCTCCTTCGATCTAGCTCCTCCATTGGGGACCTTGTGCTCAGTTCAGTGGTTGGCTGCAAGCACCCATCTCTGTATTTGTCAGGCACTGGCAGAGCCTCTCAGGAGACAGCTATACCAGGCTCCCATCAGCAAGTACTTGTTGGCATCCACAATAGTGTCTGGGTTTGGTGACTGTATATGGGATGGATCCCCAGGTGGGGCAGTCTCTGGACGATCTTTCCTTCAGTCTCTGCTCCATACTTTGTCTCCGTATCTCCTCCCATGGGTATTTTGTTCCAGAGAACAATGTTCTCTTTTACTTAGCTCCAGAAGTATTCTTGTCTTAACAAGAATGCCATCCCTCCTTCCACAATGATAAAGTGTATGCTGTGTACTCTGAGCTTGGGTGTACATGAGTTCTGTATTACAGCAGTGGACTGTGAGCAGGAGGAGAAGGACCAGGCTTAGCCTCTGAGTCAAGATACTGAGGGTGGACATGTCCTATGACTGTTCTCAGAGTCACTCTTGGTGCCTTTGACATCTCTACTTTGTCCCTTCTGACTAACAGTAATTTCTAGATGTTGTTGAGACAGTTGCTGAGGTTGTTGTAACACTGCCACTTTAAACTTTTCCATTTATTTTATTTTATTTTATTTATTTATTTTTTATTTTATTTTATTTTATTTTATTTTATTTTATTTTATTTTATTTTATTTTATTTTATTTTATTTATTTTATTTTATTTTATTTTATTTTATTTTATTTTATTTTATTTTATTTTATTTTATTTTATTTTATTGTATTTTATTGTATTTTATTGTATTTTATTGTATTTTATTGTATTGTATTTTATTTTATTTTATTTTATTTTATGGGTAGTTTGCCTGCATGTGTGTCTGTGCACCATGTGTGTGCAGTGTCTCAAGAGGTCACAAGAGGGCGTTGGATCCCCCAAATTGAGCTTGCAGAGGGCTGTGAGCTGCCCGTGGGTGCTGGGAATTGATCTCTCAGGCCATCTGCAAGGACAGCGTGTCTCTTAAACGCTGAGCCATCTCTAACTCCTCGTGGCAACTTTTGTTTTATGTTTAATTTGGACCAATTTTGGTAGCCAAATAAAGCTCTTGATCAGTTCTAGTAGAATCCATTATTGTCTATAGGCAGACGTACTCTTTTAAAAAGTAAAAGAGAAGGCGAAACTGCTTTCCATAACTGCAATTAGCCCGGATAGTCAAAATATTTCTTTCAGCATGCCGTCCATAGAACAGTTATTAATGACATTTCGACATTCTCGTTTCCATCTAGTCTAGAAAGCAAACCGGCTTGTGTTTACTGCACATCTCAATTTAGATTAGCTACATCTCAAGTGTTCCGGGTTGCGAATGGTGCAGCTCTGTGCACTTTGTGGCACCGAATGCTCATAAAAAGTGTGCTTCCACAACACAGCTCTCACACCTAAGGTTTCAGGAACAGCACACACCCCAGACCTCGGTACAGAACTAGACACCCAAGGAATGCTGAGAGTAGGGGACATAAGTCTTCCTTAATGAGGAACACCAGTCCAGTACCAAGTGGTCATCTGAAGCCGTATGTATGTATGCATGTATGTATGTATGTAAGTATGTAAGTATGTAAGTATGTATTGTGTCTGTGTGCAAAGCATTATATGGACTAAAGAGGTTGCATTTATATATTCAGGAGTGTGTGTGCATGAGTGTGTGTATGTATTTCTATCATGCTGTGTGTGTGTGAGCGTGTGTGTGTGTGTGTGTGTGTGTGTGTGTGTGTTTAACAAAAATTGAAGAAAAAGGCCATGGATCTGGGACAGTGCAGGGTGGGTGAACCGGGTTAGAATGAGGAAAGGGAAGGAGGCGGACAGACAGTGGGGCTGTGGAGTCACTGCATAGTTTTCCTTCATTCGAAGGTGTGTGCTCTAGAGGAAACCCAGATCGAGGGCCAGGTCCTGAGGTCTTACCTCAGCGGTAAAGGGAATGCAGAGAAGGCAGCAGTGACTGGCGGGCTGTGCTCATCTGTGGAGACCCCAGCTAAGGGATCTGCTCTGCTCTGCTCTGCAAGGCGCCAGGGGAGTGGATCTGAAGGCGTGAGGAGTGGGTGGGAGTAAACCATTGAAGGTATTAAAGCCCTGAAGAACCCTGAGCGTTCTGACTCCGTCCAGTGAGGAAGACAGAGAAAGGGTCCAGAAGGCAGAAAGGTTCCCATCCACCTCAGGCTTCTAGATTCCCTCTACGGCCCGGAAGGAGCTGCAAATCTTCGTATTGAGGGCTTGTGGATTATAGAGAATCCCTAACTACACTAGTTCAACTTTCTACCTAGGAGAAAGTCCCTGGAGCTCCCCTACAGACATAGGTGCCTGGGGCCAGCTGCAGGGCCAGGCCTCACCTCCGGTGGAATGCGTGCAGAGCTGTGCTCAGGGCCCACTTGGCTGCGGAGCACTGAGGGACTTCGAGAAGGGCACAGGCGGGGCCTTTGAGAGACAACGGGCCTCCCCTAACTCAGCCACGAACATCCCAGGACACCCCGGCCCATATCAGCGGGAAACAGCTCCGTCTCTCACTCTGTGGCATGCCTGTCCCCAGGAGCTGCCTGAGCCACTTCCTTGAGCTAGCCCCTCTTGTTTGGTTTCAATTCCAGTGAGGTCAGCATAGCGAGAGCACAGAGCTCGAGAGAGGTCTCTTCAGCAGCTGTCTAAGATCCCTACCCTGCAACGTGGATTTCAGGGTAACCAGGTTCAGCAGTGTACAAGGAAGGGCTTGTTCCCTTTGGAGCCACATATCGTACCCAAATTTGAGTGTGGCGATATTATCAGGGATTTTGATTAGCGTTTTTCTAGACTCTAGAATTTAGAGGCTCTTCTAGAATAACTGACTAACTTACAGTCTTAGGTAACCTACCAATCCATCAATCCTGAACCCACAATATGAATGCTAATAAAACCAACAGCGACACAGCATTGTCACCGTCTCAGCACAAAGTTCTGGCCAGGTGACAGTGCCCACTAGATTGAATTTCCACAGGGAAAACTCAGTATGCTGCCTGCGTGCAGGAACGTGGGGAGAACCTGCCAAATTCACTCCAAGGGAAAGGGGCGACTACACGACCCACATCTTGGTTCAAAGCCCCGTGTCTTAGCTCCTAGGTCCCACCTTGTTGTCCTCAGGGACAACTTTTGCTGGAGAAAAACATTCTGACCTGGCAAAGAGTGGAAAGGCAGATGATTCGAGAGACTGTGTGTATATAGGCTTTTGCAGCAGAGGAGAGAAACTGGATTTAACTTTGCAGTATAGAGTGGAAACATATAGCCAAGAATGCATGGTCATGCGGGGTGAGGGTTGACAGGCGGGGAGCTGCTCAGAAGCTCAGGGCCGAGCTTCAAGTGTGCGCCCAGGAAGGAGGCTTGTGGTCAGGGAAAGCTCATAGGCTGATAGTCTTTGGAGGGGAGGCCCCAGGGAGGTACTTAAAAGTCCTTTAATTAGGGTGGGGCCCCTGTGGTAGCATTAAGTGGCTTTATAAAAAGATAAAGAGACACATCAACTAGTCCATTATGTCATTTTACCCTGTAAGGTTTTTCTTTTTTTTTAAATAGTTTTGACAGTTTCACAATATGCAGGCTTGTGAGGACCCGGAAGGAGGGTGGTGTGCCCCTTCTGCCCACGCTGAGCTGACCGCATGGGACCTGAAGGATCCTGCTTTACTAAGTTTTAATGCTGTTTGTTTGTTGGACCTGAAGGATCCCGCTTTACTAAGTTTTAATGTTGTTTGTTTGTTTTTGTCTTGTTTTAATGGCCGATACTCTTATTTCTAGGGAAATAGTTTAGTCTGGGTTAAGTTTGGACTGAGTGCAATGGTCCCTCCTCATCCATGGCGACACATTCCTAGACCACAGTGGGTGTTTGAATCCATGCAGGAGACTGAGCGAGCCTGTATGCACTGCTTCTGAACACCATCCATGCGTAATGATAGAGCTTAATCGATGAGGGAGGCACAGTAAAGATTTACAGTGTTCTACAGACCTTAGCATCTTTAGCAGTTTTCAGAATTGTATTAAACCATGAACTTTCACTTTATCATTTTAAAGGAAACACTTTATGTGTGTGTGTGTGTGTGTGTGTGTGTGTGTAACCATATTACCAGCATCATTGATCTTAGGTTTTAAGGCCATTATAGGTTTGATAATAGTTCCTTGGATACAAACAGTACACTTACCTTGATAGTGTATCTGATAACTTGGGATGGTTATTAAGTGACTAACGGGCAGGTACATATACACTGTTGGTTCTGAAAAAGGATGGTCCATGTTGGAATAGAAGACTGTAGCAATAGCCCTTTGTGATGGCCAAGTTCAGTCAAGTGCCAGTGTTACCACGGATTTCAGCATTTTAGCTTCTTGGTTCCTAAAAGGCTGCATCTTCTAGTAATGTAGCGTGTACCTTTGGTTACAAAACTCTAGAAGTGAGTTTGCGTCCAAGTTAGGTATCCGAGAGTGCTCACTTAGGCAGGGCACACGTGAAAGTCGGTTTTACACAGAGATTAGCATGACTGTGCGAGGCGGACATACGAATTCATAAAATGCGCTGTATTTAAATGATAAGTTATGCATTTGAGTAGTTAGACCCATCTTAGGTAGATGTACTTCAAACCCTAGACACGCAGAATCTAAAGCACCGTGTTTTGTGTGAAATATTGCATCGTTTAAGTATATTTAAAGCGTGGCATGCATGCATACGTCACAAAATGGCCAACATTTTCCAAATGAAAGCAGATAATTATTTTATATTCTTTGACTTTTCAATCCCTCAGTGATCTGGGAAACCATTAAAAAAAAGATACCATATAAAATACCACATAAAAGGCATCTTTAGGATTGACTCGTACACCAAATAGAGCTTACATGCTTTTAAAAGGAAAAAAAAAAGATCATTTCTTAGCTATTAGGTCTTGCTTTGAGACTTCTCTTACATTCTTAGTCATAAAAAAGAAAGAAAGAAAATGGGTTCGGGTTTTAACTCAGAGCTTTTTATGGGATAGTAGGAAATGAGTCTCCCGGCAGTTTAGAAGCTAGACCTTGAGAAGAGGGCAGCAGTTGAGGAAGGCACAGCAAGGACTGAAGTAGAAAGCCACCAGAGCCAGCACCCGTGTGGCCGCGAGCCACAGGGAAGCACTGGGGACGGATGGGGCTTCAGCACAGCTCAGGTTCCTATGCGTGCTTCTTGTGAGCTGGGACAGAAACCTAGATGAGCCAAAGTTTTTCTTGCAAAGCACTGTCCCTGACAACTTGATTGCACCGTGATGATGTGTTTTTGGGTTTTGGTGGTTTTATTTTTTTCCTCCTTTTGGGCGAGACTTTTTGATGAGTGGCAGGCGTTATGCAAAGAAGTCTGCCACTCTCTTGCTGGGGACAACCCCTGTTTGTTTTGTTTTGTTTTTTTTCCCTCTCTCTCTCTCTCCTCCTTTCTCTCCTCCTCCTCTCACTCCTTCTCTAACTGCTCTCCAACTTCCCGCTGTGACTCAGAGGAGGAGATCCGATCGATGGCTGGAGTGAAGTTTCAACCTGCCCGTGGCTACTCCACCTTTTGGTAGGCGCCTGGGTCTTGCCAAGAAAAAAAAAAAAAAAAAAAAGAGGAAAGAGGGCAGGCGGCTGGGTGAAGTCATCCCTGGTGACACTTCTCACAGGACTTCAGGGAAAATGCTGGGCGACTGGGCAGCGCTCCTGCCCAGCTGCCTGTCACGGTGCTGGGAGTGAGAGGTGACCTGTTTATTTTTAGCAGGGGGCTGTCATAATAGGCCACTCGCTGCTCCATTCAGGGCAGGAGGCAGGCACGCTGGAAGTTTGTAAACACCAGCTTTCTCCGTGGAGCAGGAACACTTTTCTCCAGAAAGGGAAGAATCCCCTGCTGGGGTTTCCCTCGTTTTTTTAGAGTCTGTGCTGGGGACGGGACAGCGTTCTCTGGCTGTCTGAGCTGTGGTGAGCAGGTGCGGCTCAAGTTCTAACTCTTGAAGGACAGAAATGCCTGCAGGCGACGGCTGTGGACCAGGTGGAAGGTAATTGTGACATTTTATTTCTCTGGAGTCTGTTTCATTTGTTGTTCGTCTTAAAAGTACTCTTACTCACTTAAATATGTTTAAATGAAAGTTATAATTTTAGGAAATGATCTTGGGCAAAGTTAGCAGTCTGAGCTTAGAAATATATGCAAAGGAGTGTTTGTTTTTCCTCGAATAAGGAAATAACGTCCTGGAGCCTTTAAACCCCATTTTCCCACATACAATTGGAATCTACTTAAAACTCTTGATGCTTCTTTTTAAGTTGAGATGACGGTGGTCGACATATAAGCTCGTGACTTTTGTTAAGTTTTCATTTTAAAGATTTGACAAGGCAGTTGTGGGAGTTGACTATTAAGCCATTTTATCAATGCAGATATTTACATAACGTCCTAAGCTATTCATTTTGAAAGCATGATGAGCTCCCAGCCCTATGGTAGTGGTCGCTGGTGTTTTCATCGCTCTCTGCTGCTAAGAAGCAGGGACCAGGAGGCCGATGAGGCAGGGGATTAGCACAGGCTGGCTCGCGCACCGCTGTGGTCCAGGCAGACAGTATCGTCCTCACCTACACATCCCCGTTGATTTCCAATTGAGGTAACCAAAATCTATCACTCATAACACTCCACTCATATATGAAGATGTAGAAGGAAAAGTATGAAACAAAGAAAGGGGTCATGGTGCATCTTATTGCCAAAGAAACAGTACTCTCTAGGAACGAGAGCCCCTCAGACTACTGTCAACCATGCCCTGTGGCCCTGTGGCCCTGTGGTCCTGTGGCCCCTGTGCACCTGTGGCCCTGTGGCCCTGTGGCCCTGTGGTCCTGTGGCCCCTGTGCCCCTGTGGCATGGCTTATGTGGGGTGATGTAGCTGATTGTGACAGACTCCTTAAATTTTGCATTTCTCTGTGGTTCCCTAGTATTTACCTTCCCCAAACTCTATTAAATGAAAAGAAACAGATTAATGTTATATCAAGTAACTTACAGAAAATGAGACTAAGCCAAGCACCCGACAATGTCCTTTGTAACAGTGCTTGGCACAGTTGATGGACTAATTAGCTAGCTTACAGAACATTTTTTTAGAGACATTTTAAGTGTGTGTACGTCCACAGGTTGGTCCATGGGTGTCACACATTTCCTTTCCCAGACGTCTGAGCATTCCCCCAAAGCAAGGCTTTCTCTTTCCTGTAACACCCTGCGTTGACTTTTGGACAGCTAGACATTTTAAACAAGCGGCGCGCACTGATAAACCATTTCACGCCAGGGGCCCAGGGGCGCGCTCGGTCTGCAGGTCCAGCAGGGAGACTTGGCCCAGAGGGGAGGAGGGCTGCTGTCCCGTGCAGCAGCATTATCAAAGCGAAATTAAATAGTAACTAGTTGTTGATAAGAATATCTTGAACTGTGTGTGATGCGAACTAAGCAAACTTCAGCCTTTACTCTGAAAGTTTCACTAATAAAAAAAAAATTAAGTAGATCAAAAGAAGCCCGTGTGCCCGCACTCATAAATATGTACACAATAATTACTGTTATCCCCCAGGACTCTCTCGCTCCTCTGAGGTAACACGCTCCGCTCCCGTCTCTTGTTTTTTATTCTCATGAGGTAACTCTCAGTCTCCAGCCCTTGGTGGTTGTGCTCTTCGCTTTTGTCCCCTGGACTTGGTTGTTTTTCCCTTGTGTGGGAATGATGGAAGATTGGAACTAGGCTAGAAATAAAATATTTATAACTGGGGGGACATTTTCCTCTGGCTAAATTTTGAGATTACGTGCCTCTGGATAAGTCCCTGGGTGCCGTGTCCAAACAAGAAATAACTATTATAAGTCACGAATCTGCTGACGAGTGCGTTCTCTGAACTTCCTTGCAGCAGCTCCTAATTGAGCCTCCCATCAAGGCTGATTATGTTACTCTTTGGAATTAGATGTCCTGGATTGCTCTGTAACTGTCAGGGAGCTAAATTAGAGCTTATTTCTGATTAAAAAAAAACACAAAACTCACAAAACAGTGATGCTCACATGATAGAGACGCCTATCACACACCGAGCCCATGGGCCTTAGGCCTCACAGGCACCCCTGCTAGGTGACGTCCAGTCTAGTGGCTCCAGGTACCATTCAGCTGAGGGAGGAAGAAACTCTCGTCTTTAGCAGGTAGGAGACACTGTTAATGAGAGCACTGGCAGGATTACTGCCAGTTTCAAGGTCAAGAGCTGAGGGGAGAGAGCAAAAAAGAAGGAAAAAACAAACAAACAAAGAAATAAGACTCATTTGAAGCAGGCCTAGGAGGGAAGATCTCTAAGCTAGAAGTGCTGGATGCCAAAGAAGAGGGGAAAGCAGGAAGCAGACTAGCTCAGGGCATGTGGGAAAGGGCGTCTGGGAAAGCGCCTCCTGTGGCCCGAGGCCTGGTGGTTCCTTATCTGACCTCCTTTGGTTCCAGCCTTAGAGCAGCAGCCAAGCTGGTACCTGTGAGGTACCCTGAGTAGATGGGCGAAGAGGGTGTGAGGGAATCAGTCACCCCCAGTTCCAGATGACACGGAAGGAAACGGGACCGGTCTGAACGTGAAGTTCACTTTATGCTTTTAGTGTGTCTTGTCGTCCTGAAAGTACTTTAACTGGGGAATTATGTTCACATGTTTAGTTGTCCACGCCGTAGAAAGTTGTTAGGCTCTGAAGCTCATCTAGTTGCTGTGTTGGGTTCTGGTTTGTGGGCACAGACCCTGCTGTCCTGGAGCAAGGTGTCTGAGTGGAGAGATGCACAGGGTGACACAATCGGCCAGCAAGAGCGAGCGGGTCACAGGGCTGAGGAAACAGTTTAAAGTGGTAACATGAGAGAATGCTTAGCCCATGTGCTGGAGCTCGGGTGTCCTCACGGGGGGAAAACGTGGCTGCTCTGGACTCCTGGCTGCCTGTTCAAAAAGGCCCCAGACTCTAGAGTTGTGAGTTCAGTTTGTGTTTCCAGATCTTTCTGCTGTTCTCTTCTCTGGAGTGGTGGGGCTGTTAACTTCACTTCTCTGAAGTGCTTCTAGCCACAAGTCTTGGGTTTCAGGGTCTTCTGTCCCTTCTCCAGATTTTGGTAGATTTGCTTGTCTGTAGTGTGTTATCCTGGGGATGTCATTCATGTCTAAACATGAAACCCACTTACGTTTTACACATCCTAAAATTTAGTTCTCTAGACTGCTTTTAGAGGCTTGCATTGTGTCTGTGACTTGCATGGTAGCCATGAAATCAGGGATGGGAGCAGTTACAAATTTTGTAGTACTCCACATTTGGCGTTTTTTTGATTAAGATTGTATAGCATGGATTTGTTTCTGGGTTTTTGAGAGGTTGTTGCATTTAGGAAAACCAAGGCTCTTTTAAATACACAGTGGGCTAATTAGTATGAGAATGCTATTAGCAATTGCATTGAATAGAAGGTTAAAAAGAAATTGATTTAAATATACTCTTGAGTTTCCACTGTTATAGCCGTTCAGACTGGCAGGATTCAAGGCGCAGTTTTATGATTATCCACAGTTTCAGGCTTATCCACAGAAAGTTCACCAAGTCCCTCAAACCCAGCTTTGTGCACTTTGCCCTTTGGTTGAAGTGGATTCCCGAAAGCAAACATATTTAAGCTTTTATATCCTTGAGTGTCTTGGAAACCAGTACAAACAGGAGTAAGGGACACTCATGTGAAGAGAGGGGTGCTGAGGTCTCTGCAGATACCTGGGAGAGCCAGGTGAAGAACCCCCTTTTGGCCTGGGGAGCAGTGGCGCTGCTGGGAGATGTTCAACAGTCACGCTCTGGGGGAGGGGGGCCCCCCATCCTTTAGCGTTTGCTGATTCCTGTGTCACTGAAAGGTGAGTTAGACAATTATCACAGTGGCTCTTGAGAGCCTAGGGCAACCAGCTCCAGCCTACAAATGATTGTAGGCCAAGGTCAGAGCCAGCAGTAAGTTTTAACCAGGGCACTCTATTTGTGTATCCTGAAGCCATCGCAGATGTTTCTGGAGTTTGGTTGAAGGAATTAATCATTTATCTTTCTCCATTCTTCCACACGATCGTGGAAAATATTTATCACTCCTGAAATCCTACTTTGACCCAGCTGGGCTAATATTTGAACCCGATTAAGAACATGCAGAACAATACAATCTGTCCTTACTGCAGGAGAGTTTGTTTTTCGGGTGCTATCTTAGCCACCGCAGAATGGGCAACGGTTTCCTAAGCTCTGCAATGCCTCGAGAGATTGCTGGCGTCCCCACCCCTGGTGAAGCTGATCTGTTTTCTACAAGTCCAGAGCGACGAGTTCTTTGCTGCCCTCACGAAAATATGACCACAGTCTCTAGTTTACGATACCAGAGGGCCACAGAGTATGTGTGGCAGACTGTGGGCAGATCTATCCCTGCTGACTGACAGAGCAAAGTCCTAAGGGAGCAGGCTGGACCTCTTTTTGACACTTGATGGCCAATTGGCATCAGAATACATTTCGTCTTCTCGCTTCTTTATGATATGCTTGTTTGGGTCATGCAGAATGTGTTTGGGGGGCATGAATCTTGAGGGACAGTCTTTATTACTATCAGGATTTTTTAAAAAGATGTCTTCCTACTGAAGGTGTTCCACTGAAGGCTTCTTTAGCTATTTAGGGAAATAACACTGTTATCGTAGAAAAGAGAGAATAAGGCAGAAAAGACCAGCTCTGATCTCAGTATCCTAAAAACATGCAGTTATACTACAGTTTGATGAATGTTCTTGACAGTTATGATAAGCATATGGTATGCATACGTCACATACATGTACACACATGTATGTTTCTATACTGGGTTTCACTTATAAGCGCTTTTTAATGGCATCCAAACCAGTTGAAGATGTTTTAGAAAGCCCACCAGGATATCCCGCCCACTGGGTTTGCCCTTATCTACCAACCATTAGTGAAATTAATTGTGCCATTGGTGAACGAGGGGCTGGGGCATGCGCTGTGTGTCTTTCTGAATAGGGACTGAGATTGCAAGGTTGGAGGTAGGAGCCGCCTTTCCCCTAAGAGCTTGGCCCAGAAACTCAAGCAGTGTCATTCTCAGCCTGTCACATTAGTTGAGGGGCTCAAGAGCCCCAATTTGAGGGGAGGGGACCGCATTCCACCCTTTCCTCAGAAGGTCTCAAGTGTTTCCCGGCCATCTCCGTTTCCTGTTGAGAGTCCCCGGCTTAGATCTGTGCCTCAGCTTAAGTGGGATTATTAGGACTTTTAACACCTCGTCTCTTGAGTTCTTTATATATTTCGTATGTTGGTCCTCTATTGGATATGACGCTGGTAAAAAGTTTTTTCTCCCCATTCTGCAGGTGGCCGCTTCGTCCAGGTGACAACACTGTCTTTTGCCTTACAGAAAGTTTTCAGTTTCATGAGGTTCTACTTACTAATTGTTGATCTTGATGCCCGTCCCAATGGTATGAAGGGCCCATTGTTAAGTTCTCAGAAGTAGTAAATAATAATGTTAGTGATACACATCCTTAAGCAACAGTAAATAGGTCACGTCTGAGTTCAGACTCAATCACCGTGACCTCATCCTCGTGCACATCCCAGTGGCAGACAGCACAGGAGAATCCACTCCTCCCTAGGTGGTGGCTCGGTTGTGTGGGAGGGGCGCAGAGTCACCTGATCTCCACATTTCCCAAGCAGCTCTGGAAAGGGCTCCTGGAGGGTCTCTTCTGGATGGTTCATTTGTTCTCCCTGTGTCGGGTGGGACGGCAGGGTATGTGGTTGGCTCGCCTCGTTGACCCTTTCTGTGACTGAAGTCACATTTGTGTTAGTGTCGTCGTCGTCTCAGGCTTCTCTGAGTGAAAACTGCAGCTACCTCTCAGAACCTATGAGGGAGGACCTACGAGGGAGGACCTCCAAGGCCTCTACCTTCATTACTGCCGAGCCGGAGTCTGTTCTGCACAAAGTCAGGTCAAGCGTATCCTTCTCCCTGAATATGGTTAGTCTGAATTCATTGTGCTCTTGGATAAGGATCTTGTGGGCCTGATCCCACAAAGACTAATGGTACTTGTGGATTCTCAGGGGCGAGCCAGGGTGTCTGTAAGTACTTTCTAATTTCATCCAAACAGCCTATCTTATGAGGCCATGAGTACTCATGAGGTTCAGGGTCAGAACGTGCACATTTCTCTTACATATCGGTGTGGAGTCGTCTTATTGGCACCGTTGGACTTTCTCATTCCAATTTCTAGATCAAGAGGGTTGAAGGTTTTCCTGAGTGAATAAAAGTACAACTGTCTGTTCCTGTCCACAAATATTGGTTCTAGTTCCCCCAAAGACACCAAAGTTCTTCCTAGAACATCGTGTGGCCCTTCTAACAGCAAGGAGGATGCTGGAGTGCACCTCTGAACGTCCATCGCGGCATCACCTTGTCCTTCCCTTAGAGCCCCTCAGCCTCAGTCTCTCGGGGGTCATCCTCTGTCCGTGGGCGCACGGTCATGTCCCAAGGCACTAGCCGCAAGCGCCTCACCCCGCTTCGGCACTCCTGTGCTGGGTGACAGAAAGCCAGTTTGTGTGCTACACAAATATGAATTTTGTGTCTATGAATCTGATATGGGGTGTACACACACATTTAACACACATGCAGACAGAGAACGTTAAATGTTTAGTCACCTGATATTTGAACTTAAGTCCGGAGGACGAAAGGGCTTCTTTCCTGTTCTAAAGACCAGTTAAGGGTCTGGGAGTCAAAGACAGCGCCTCAATTTCTCGTTTTTTTGTTTGTTTGTGTGTGTGTGTGTGTGTGTGTGTGTGTGTGTGTTCGGAAAAGAAGAGGGCCAACATTCAGGGCAGAGAGGTTGCTTTGAGAATTGGTGTTTTCTTCAGCCACTAAACCTATCTTCCAACTGAAATCCAGATGCTTTAGTTTGTCTGTGTTTGGGGGGCCCTGCTGCAGCCTAAATTATCTCTATATAGCAAGAGCCAGTCGGGGAGAGGATTCAGAGGAAGAGTTCCTGAGACTTTAAACACTGTGTATAGCTTTTTTTTTCAGCAATTATTTTTGTCGCTACCAGAAAATAGAAGAGGAAAAATAAAAATGACTTCATGAGGGAGTATTGCCCTCAGGCCTTTTGGTCTGGGTAGGAGTGACCTCATGTAGGGGCTTGTGTGGTAGGAGGAGACTGAGCAAGACCCTAACACACACTTTCCCAGCCTCAGACTCGTTCCTCAGTCCTCCCTCTCATCTTTCCGTGCTCCACTCCAGTCTTCAGTGTCCTCCCTTCCCAGACAGCTGCTGCCTCAGAATCCCAGACTGAGAGAAAGGCAGGGGGCCAACCCTGGATGTAGCAATCCCTGTAGTACATCTAGGTCACAAAGTGTTCTGATGCTGGAATTGGGAAACCAGAGGGCAGGAATGTCCCGGCTGTCTCTGGAGACACGTAAGGAGCACGGTGACTGGGAAGATCCGCTCTACGGCTCTGCTTCTCGTGGGTCAGTTAACCCTCTCCTTAGGGATACAGATGAGACCACCATGAAAGGAGGCTCTGAGGATCACCCAGACCAAGCCTCTTTTCTACTTTAGTCTCGTTTGTGTAGCGTTGGCACGCTCCGTGTGTAATCTTCGCTCGCTGGGTAAACACCAGCCGGGGCTATTAAAGATTTGGCACTGTGGCCTGTAGTAGTGTCTCGGAGAGGCCTCACCGGACTGCAGCGGATTCTTTGCCCAGGGAGGGAGGGCTGCAGTTGTGCCTGATCTGGAGAGAGGTGATGGAAAGACGCAAAGCCCAGAATGTTCCTTCTGCCTGGCAACAGCGGGTTGTGAAGGTTCTCTGTATGCCCGTCCTCCAGGTGCAAGGTTTCAGGGGCAGAGACTGGTGCTCCCAAAGCCGGGCACACACACACACACACACACACACACACACACACACACACACACACACACACACATGGATGCTAACAAGCACCACACAGGAAGTGCTGTGTCGGTGATGGTAATGGTGATGGTGATGCCCCTTGCTAGCTGTGTAAACAGAACAGAGGCAACAGTGTGCAAATATTCCTGACTCAGAATGTGACATTTCCCTCTGAGCTAGTTGAGCTTCTGAGTGTTTCAGTTCCTGTGGTGCATCTTAAAGTTATGTCATAAAACACACAGACGCCACCCTTAGGTAAGGAGAGGAGATTAAAAATGTACTTATGTTCTTAGGAAAGGCAGGTTTCTCCTGGGCCGAGATGGCTGCCCAAGGGTCAGACTCTGCAGTCTTTGTTCAGTAGTTCTGGGGCCGCTGGACCACTCACCAGTGGCTGATTTGTTCTGTTCCCCTCCAGAGCTGGGTAAACAGGTTCTAAACAGCCCTATTTCTTTCATTCTGAGATACTGGGGACACATGCTTTCAGAAACCTACTTGTTTGTGGTAAGAGAGGCTGCGAGACGTGTGTTTCATTAGAAAACGAGCACACATTCGGAGAAATTACAAACCTAGAATTAATGGTCTTGCTTTCCAGACACAACAAACATTGGCATTGACAAGGACGGGAAAGAACTGGTACTTCCTTTGTCACAAGAGAGGGTGAAGACAGGATAGGGAGCTGTTGAGTCCTGCGTGCCCGGGGTTGACGGCCCATAGCTTCTTTGCCCCGTGCCAACTCTTAATAAACTGGCAGAGGTGCGTGGGCTCTGGTAAGGATCGCGAAGCCTTGTCGGGAACTTTCTGGAAGGAGTAACGTAACACATTAACAGTCAGCCGTGTGTGGGAAGCAGTGGTACATGTTTGCCCCAGAGCAAGATCTAGAGGGATGACGATGGATCGGTGCCTTCCCCCGCCTCTCTCAACTTTGGAGGACCCCGAAACTATTCAGTGGCTGTGATGGTACCCTCACCTTTACAGGTTAGGGTGCTTCCTCGCTAACACCGGGATAAACCTCCAGCACAGGGCTGTTTGAAGCCTTGCTGTTGTGCTGTTACATGGTAAGGGGTTCATGTGCATGTGTTTTACGCACTGTGCTCTGCGGGGTTGCTTGCTTACTTGTTTATTTACTTGTTCTTATTCATGTATGTTTTCACCTATTCACTGTACATCCTGCTCACTGCCCCTCTCCAGGTTACCCTCGCCCACAATCGTTCCTCCCACCCCTCCCCTTCTCCTCTGAGCGGGCAGGGATCCTCCTGGGTATCCCCCTTCCCTGGCACATCAACTCTTCGAGGCTAAGCATATCTTCTCCCGCTGAGGCCAGACAAGGCAGCGCAGCTAGAACAAACCACACAGACAGACAACAGCTTTTGGGATAGCTCCTGCTCCAGTTTTCAGGACCCACATAAAGACCAAGGCGCACATCTGCTACACACATGCAGGGCCGCCTAGGTCCAGCCCATATATATTCTGTGGTTGGTGGGTCAGTCTCCGAGAGCCCCAAGGGTCCACGTTAGTTGACTCTGTTAGTCTTCTGTGGCGTTCCTATCCCCTTTGTAACCCACAATCATTCTTCCTAGTCTTGCATAAGAATGCCCAAGCTCCATCCACTGTTCGGCTCTGTGTCTCTGCATCTGTCTGAGTCAGCTGCTGAGTCAGCCTCTCAGAGGACAGCCATGCTCGGCCCCTCTCTGCAAGCATAGCAGAGTATCGTTAATACTGTTAGGGACTGGTGCTTGCCCATTGGCTGGGTCTCAAGTTGGGTCTGTTATTAGTTGACATTTCCATCAGTCTCTGCTCCATCCCCCATCCTCCATCTCTGTCTGTCTTTCTTTCTTTCTTTCTTTCTTTCTTTCTTTCTTTCTTTCTTTCTTTCTTCTCTCTCTCTCTCTCTCTCTCTCTCTCTCTCTCTCTTTCTTTTTTTTTGTTTTTTTTTTTGTTTGTTTTTCGAGACAGAGTTTCTCTGTGTAGCCTTGGCTGTCCTGGAACTCACTCTGTAGACCAGGATGGCCTCGAACTCAGAAATCTGCCTGCCTCTGCCTCCCAAGTGCTGGGATTAAAGGAGTGCGCCACCACCACCGCCCAGCCATCCCTGCATTTCTTGTAGACTGGATACATTTTGGGTCAAAAGTTTTGTGGGTCGGTTGGTGTCCCTGTTGCTCCACTGGGGTTCCTGCCTGACTATAGGAGGTGGCCTCTTCAGGTTCCACGTCCCCAGTGTAGTGAGTCACAGCTGACTTCTGGTAAAACGTTCTTTCATCTGGAATAGAGAGGGGTGCAGGGATGGCTTCTGATCTGAGTGCTGCTTTCTTGACTGTGTTTGCGTGTCTTGTGGAAAAATGGGGTATTTCCCTCAACCAGTCAGATGATGTAGGGACAGGAAGTAATAGAAACAGAGTGCTAATGTAGTTTTTAATAAAGTAGGAGGGCTGCCCCAGTAGCAGGTATCTTCCTGGTTCCTGGCTTGGTTGCTGGGTTCATCAGCGTCTGTCACTACAGTCAAGCCACGTTTCTGAAGCCTGTGACATCCTGAGCTGGTAGACCACTATGGGTTGTGGGACTAATCGACCGTGCCGCTTTTGTAAGTCGAGTTTTATTGGATCACTGTTTTGCTCCTTCATTGAAATCTATCCAGGGAAGATGCGGATGGTTACTCTCTGTCCCCTCTACAGAAAATGTTTGCCTGCCGCTGCTCTGATACACAACTGCGTCCACCATTAGAGGCGCGCGTGACTTCTAAATTAGCTGCATTTATCCTCACACCTCTTTGTGTCCATTGTTTCTGTGCTGCTAACTGTGAGGTTTAATTATAAGTGATGCAGACTGCTGAAGTAAGAGACTCAGAAGAGTGTGGTTGTGGCACATTCTGCGGGTTCCTCCCAAATAACGAAGCTCCTTGTCTTTGGCAGTGGAATCCTGGTTTCAGCAGGCGCACGGTCACCAACAGCGCAACTCTTTACCACACCGTCTTACAGTTCCATGACCATGTTGAAGCTGGAAAAGAGTGGATGGAATCTGTGTATACAGTGTATAATAGGCATATGATGATAGAGAGAAAGGGGAATGTTTTCTTTCTTCTTTATAGTGATGATGCGAATGAGTTAACGGAACAGCTGAAGCGAAGTCTTGAACCATTTGGAGGAAGAATTGTTTGAGAGAATAACTGAGCGACTGTACAGAGAGGGTCCAGGATTCTAATGGCATGGCTATGCCTGTATCAACCCTGAGTCTTTAAGCTCAGCAGTCACATAGAGGAGCGACCTGCTTTCTTGCTTGAGCCTCTATTACTCTGACATTTGATATAGTAGGCAAACACATCTTACCGCGCACAGTTGGGTATTTTCCATGAGAATTAAGTTGAAGGTATTTGGGAGAGCTGGCAAGAGTAACTTGCCGTAAAGTTGGATGTGGAGGGAAGGCGGAGGATTTGGTAGGAGCGTGAGTGTGGGGGTGAATATCATCAAAATACATAGTATGAAACTTTCAGAGACACATCATTAATAACATCACTAAAAATGGAGACGATAAGTATTTTAAAAGTCCCAGTATTAATTATGTCATGAAGTATTTACTCATCTGTAAAAAAGTGAAGACATTAAAAATAATAGAATTAAGAAATTATTACATAAATATATATTTATGTAAAAAAATAAGTCTTCATTCCTAGCTCTACATTAATCTGTGACGTTCTAAGTCCCTAGGGCTTACACACAAGCTCCCCACTTTCTGGATCAAATTGGATGCCTTCAGGGTGGTACCGCTTTGTTCCTTAGTCATAAATCAGCTGCCAAGTTAAAACACGGGTCTATGCATGTCCATACCATATTTTGATTAACATGATTTAGAATTGATATATAACCTAGACCATATTGAATAAGAGTTGTTATGTAATACTGAAAAAAAAAAAGCTTATGAGTGACCGTTGTTGCTCATACCATAGCATAGGAGATGATAGTCTTAAAAACCCTATAATGAAAATCTGAGGCTGATTGAATTGCTCAGGGTGGTTAAGGCCTACCACTAGTTGTAACCAATGTTTTGCTATATTTTCTCTCCAGTTTCTGGAATCTCTAGGACAATAAAGTCCATGATCTTTGCCCTGATCACATGCAGAGGTTTTCTATCTATATTTTAATGACTTTGTCGAATGAGGAAAAAGTGCTGGGGCAGATAAGAGTATGCAGGTGGTCTTCAAACTGAGCCTGCTGGCTCTGTGGAAGGCTGGGCATCAGGGTATCAGGGCATTAGGGTATCAGGGCATCAGGGTATCAGGGCACCAGGGTACCAGGGCACCGGGGCAGCTGTCCCAGCCCATAGTTACCTGAGGGCCTGAAGATCAGCTGAGACATTGGAGCAGTCCATCATGAATGAACGATGAAATAATTCATGGTTTTAACGTCTCTCCATGATAGGACCACAGGCATTGACAGAACCCATTGTACCATTTTACATTTTAATATCCTTAGAACACCAGAAAGTGAACTAGTCTTGGCATTTTCCCAGCATAGCAGGAGGTCTGTTGTCTGGGAACCACGGGGCCTTAGATCTGACATTATGATAGCACTTGAAGGGTCCCTATTAGCTGCTGCCCCAGATGCCCCTGCCCATCTGAATCACAGGGATGTTCTAAGTGGTGTTGTTAGCATTGCGTATTATTTTCTTCTCTACTTAGTACAAAGTTTTAAGTCCAGTCCTCATAAGAAAGTAAATATCTGTTTCATAGAAATATAGGACTTGAAGTATTCAGTTCACCTGACTTCAGACTTCAGAAGGTTTGGAAGCACATAACCCGGGGCCCACAGAGGGGACCATGATTCCCAAGATCAGTTAATGTCTGTTTATGTTCATCTTCTTATTGGAAAGAAGGCGATTCCTCATGTGGACTCTTGATCAGTGGGAGCCATGCTGTGGACCTACCTGCCCCCTTCTCTCACAGCCTTCATCATAATTGCTTAAAAGGACACTCATTTCTCTTGCTCTTGGTACAAATGAGTTGGTTAATGACAAAATTCAGAGCAGTGTTTCATTCTTCCACTAATCATTCCTTTGTACCTTAAAAGTATCAAATGGGAAATCACTGTAAGAACTTGGATGAACACAGAGATCTACTGAATCTTTGCCTGGAGGGTCTTATGGCTGTGACAGGTAGAGGGATCCCCAAACCTGCTGGGACTGAGAAGTCTCACTTGTATAGTCCAGGACCCCCAACCTTGGTATTGCTGTGCCCACAGGAGCAGATCCTCTCACATCAGCTAATGGAATTCAGATCATTCCTCACAGGTATTCTTAGAAGCCCTTCGCCCAGGGTGATTCTAGGCTGTGTCTTGTTGATAATCAAAACTGACCATCACATTGTCAAAAAGCAAAAAAAAAAAAAAAAAAAAAAAAAAAAAAAAAAAAAAAAAAAAACAAAAAAAAAACCCTCAAAGTATAGAATACCTAACAAAGGAATGATAAAGGCCTCTCCCTGTGTCTTTTGTATATTGTTTATTTACTTTAATTATTGTTCATTTAAAAAGAAGTGGTTTTCTTTTGCCCAGGAATCCTCATTGTATTTGGCTGGCAGATGCTCTGGTGGCAATCCCCCGTCGTATTTGGCTGTCTGCATTCCCAACAACCCATTCCCTTTGTAGCCTTCACCTAAGGGTATGGGTTCCCAAGAGTTTAGGATAAAGATGTTTAAACACCCTGTAAAACTGATCTGCTTGTCTGTGCGGAGACAATGCTGGGATGGCCAGGCCCAGTTAAACGGATGCTGCACAGCAGTTCTATTTTTGTGGCTCTGGATGTTTCTCACCCAGGAAAAGTAAATGATTGGAGTAGATCAGAAAGCCATTTCTCCGTATTATTATTATTTTTTTTTTGTCCAATCTCATTAATGGAAGCAACATATAGCATAGAAACAGAAAGTAGAAGAATTATTGCTTATTAGCTGTGCATCCATATGTGCCTGTGTCCCAACAGAAGGCATCTAAAGTCATTTTACTACCAGGCATGTGCAGTAACAGTGCCTCCCCACCCCCCTACCCCCGTGAAGAAGAGGAATATGTAGGCCGCCCGCATCCGAGAGCTGTGATGGTGGGCACATACACAGCTGTGATGATGGGTACATACACAGCGTCCTTTGCCTCTCCGATATCTCGAAAGTGATTTCCTGAAAGTGCTTTTGGCTAGCAGATGATCTGTGATCCATTGCTTGACATTTTACACACAGACACACATAAATTGCAGGTGGCGGTCACTGAATTCCCCTGCGCACCGCTGGCAGAAACCTGAGCCAGCCGATTACTCCGGTGGCAAAGATAAGTATCTGTCACCCACAGGTAAGAATGAAGGAGGACTGGTGATGAGCAGGAGTCTCTGGCGCTGGTATGGTTCAGCCTAGACCGTCCCCAACCTCCTTCGTTATACCGTATTCCCTTTCATTTATGAATACACATCTTTAAAAATGGGGCTTATGCAGCCAATTCATAGTGTGTATGAAAATGAAGCAGTAGAGGGCCTCTTTAAACAGCTGTTTGCAGGCAGCCCTTCATATGTACACATGCTGACTTCTGAATTACAACTCAAACACACTGAAGGACTAACCCTGTCCATTCGTGGGCCAATTCCTATTGTTGTTTGTGTGCATAAGGAAGTGGAGGAGATATGTTCCATTAGAAACACCCTCCACCTCAGGAAGGAAAAAAATTATGTTTACCTTTGTTGTTGTTCTTGTTTTCTTTTCTTTTCTTTTCTTTCTTTCTTTCTTTCTTCCTTCCTTCCTTCCTTCCTTCCTTCCTTCCTTCCTTTATTTTTTCTTTTTTTTTTTGGTTTTTTCGAGACAGGGTTTCTCTGTGTCCTCAAAGTCAGAAATCCGCCTGACTCTGCCTCCCAAGTGCTGGGATTAAAGGCGTGCACCACCACCGCCGCCCGGCTTGTTCTTGTTTTCTGTAGCCAATCCCTTTGTGGATTGACTTCTTTCCAGACTGTGGCAAGATTTAAGGAATGTCACCTTTCAAGCATGCACTGTCTTGATTGTGCCTTCCATCCCCCAAATCCATACTGCACCCATTTTCCCTCCATGCCGCCCGTGGGTACTTCATTATGCTGATACCATCAATACCTTCACCATTTACACCATATCTTATTTTTTTTTCCCCAAAATCTGCTTGAGCTTAGCAAAGCAGAGATACCTCGTTGAGAAAGGGGTTGTTTTTATGCCTGGTGGGGTGTGGTCATTTTGGTATGGTTGTATTCTTTTAAAAGCTGATGATTATTCCATTCAGCTGCTGGCTCGCCTATAGAGAGAAAGAAGTAAGTGTAGTCTTTAAAGAACGGCTCAAGGCAAGAAAATGACCTACAGCCAAACGGTCTACCACAGTTGTTAGTAGTTGGTACCTATGCTGTGCAGGAGAGTCAACAAGTTATTTTCATAACCCAGGCTATCCTTCCTCATCACATACATTACGATTAATTTTCCTTTGTATTAACTAATTGGCCTTTGTACTAGACACAGTTTGGAATGACTCGGTAATTCTGTCAGTTTGGGCTCTGATCCAGTGTAATCAGTCTCGTCCCCAAAGAGCAAAATCAGGAATTATGTTCTTCACTTTTTTCACGTTTTTCACTTCTAAGAAACATATTCTTTAAAAAAAAAATTGTCACCAGTTTCATACAACTAAACCCTAGGTCAAAAAACAGGGAATGGACATTTTTTTTTTTTAATTTTTACTTTTGAGCCCAACGGCAATAAACCCTGGACTGTAATTTGCCGGAAACTACAGATCAAATAGAATTCGAGGTTAGCAAACTCACTCCACAGTGACACTTTGCTTTCCGTGACTCTGATTTTTATCTGCCCTTTGAGGGTAGAGCGGACGTTTTTTCCTGCATAGGGACAGTGAAGTGATTAAGTCAAACCTTGGAGTTGGTATTCAAGAAAGACGGGCCTCTCAGTCCTCGGCATGTCTCAGTTCAGCGCTCGCCTTAGACTTGGGAAGGTCATGTCCTTGCCTGGGTCCTTGTCTAACAGAATCTCGTCACTAAACGCTAACAACGGCAGGGATGTTGAAAATGGCTGGCGTCTTATCCCTGGGGGCTTCACGAACCTCACAGCTAGCAGAGGAAAGCCCCCTCCCTTCCAGACGGTGGATTTGATATGCTGCAGGGGGAAGGACAGTCCCGGGGACTGGCCAGTTCCTGCACCTTTTCAAGTTGGGGGAGGGGCAGGGAGGGAGAGAGAGAGGTGTGTGTGCACACGCGTGAGTGAGTGTGCGTGTGTGTGTGTGTGTGTGTGTGTGTGTGTGCGCGGTTTTTGTGTGCGTGTATGAGGGGTCTAAACAGAACACTAAGTTGCTCAAAGACGGTGGGGCTTGGCTTCCATGGCTAGGAAAGGAGACACAGGCACCGAGTGGCGCCTTTTTGTCCCTGTCCCTGGGAGGAGCTGCTCCTTGGCTAACTGGTCTGAGAAAGCGAGAGCCGAGAGCCTCCTCGGAGCAGAGCGCTCTGTAATTGTTTAATCTTCTGCTTGCTTCCTTAACCCTCTAGTCGGTACATCCCATTTGCTTCGTCATGGCTCTAATTCCGTGTTGTGGGGAGAGACATTTCCCTGTTCTTATTTTGTTCCTCTCCCTACACACAATCACTCATAGAGGGCATAGCAAGTCTCCAGAGGATTAAAAAAAAAAATTCCGACACGTTACACTAAGATATGCTAAAAGTATGTAACCAGATATTGACTGACCTTTCTAAGAAAAATTCAACAGGAATTAGCATCAACAGATGGTCCCCGGCACTGAGCATGGGACCCTGAGTCACTCGCCGAGAATGAAAGGTCTCTAGGCCAACACGTATTTATAGGTGTGAGGGCTGTAGCAGCTGTTTGTCACAGTTGCTAGGTGACAAGTTATTACGGATCCCTTTTTAAAAGCTTGTCGCAGAGGACGATGACATGGCTAACTTTCTGAAAATTACCGTTTAGCTTCAATTTATATATATTTCCTACCTCTAATAAAATCATACTGTGAAACAGTCTCCCATAGTGCTCGGCCAGGAATCTTCTAAATATGTTTTTAAATGATTATTGGATCACAAAAGTCACACACGACTATGAAAAATCTACAAGGTTACTAGAAAAGTGCGTGTGTGGCAAGCTCTGTACCAAGCGAGCGCCATCCCTAACCCTCTCTGCTTGGCTCAGGTCAGAACAGTGCCCACCAATTTTTTTTTAAATTCGATTTAAAATCTAATGGGGAGTGAGCGTTACAAAGATCATAAACCCATCCCAACAGAATTTCTGCGTGAAGACAATATAAAAACCATGGCTCCCAGTAACAGATCTCCTGAGCCCCATTTTCTCCGGGGTGGGGTGTGTGTGTGTAAAATGGAGACCAGTCCACCAGTCCTGACTGGCAGGGTGTTGTGATGACTTGCTGAGAGAAAAGGATCACGTGGTGATGATCTGAGACAGTGCTCGACGACAGAGCCTTTTAACAAACCGCAGTCTTGGCCATCATTATCCAGAAGGATGTAATTTAGTCGGGGCAGCTGGCCTCAGACAGGAGGATTGCTGGTGGGGACTGCGTAGAAACTGCTAATGTGCTGGAAAGAGAGGAGAGGGGCCGCGGTTGCTCGGGCCCAGGTTTCTCTTTGCATGTCTCTGTTTGACTCGTTTAGTTGTCGTTAGGGATGGACGTCCTCTGCCACTCATCTCTGAGGTGACCTGCATGTTCCAGGATGGACTGAGTACTTCCTGTCCCGGTCACTCCTGTTCCATGAGACCTTGAGCCACAGAGAGGCAGAATCTAGACCTCAACTTCTTTGGCCGTCGCCTGGGGTATAATAAGTCAGCCATGGGGTATAATAAGTCAGCCGTGACGAGTAAATGAGGTTATTGAGTTTCTAAGAGGAGGAGGAGTGCCTGTCCCCTGGAAGGTGTCGTCTTGGTAGTTTCATGCTGTGTTACACCCTGGACTTGAAATGGGTTACTGTGTTTATTTGGATTGTTATTCAATCGCCCTGGATCTCGTCAACTTAAAAAAAAAAAAAAGTGACCTAAATAAAAAGTCTGGCTAATCTGTGTAATCTTATTCTATAATTATTTTTAATAGTTGTCTACCTCATAATTTAAAATGTACAGTTTTCCATTATTTTAGCTTAAAAAGTGCTAGTACTTTATTTTGTTATAAATGGCAGAAATAAAACGGAAAAACAGCTTTATGGAAAAGGGAGTGGCCTTAGTTTGTGGATGGTCTTGCTTTGTACATTTCTTCTTGTTTGGTCTTAGCACTACCAAGAATTCAAACTGGATCTTCAAGATCCATTTATATTCCAGCCCTTCCCCCAACACACACACACACACACACACACACACACACACACACACAGAGAGAGAGAGAGAGAGAGAGAGTTTTTCTTCTCTCTCTTCCCCATCTGTTCTCTTTGGTAATTATTTCTTTAACCTGAAGTTAAAATAGTCTTCAGTTTGAAAATAAACTTTTGACTTTTGGAAAGTCTATAAATCACACGGCTATGATTTTATCCCATAAGGTCTACAACTGAAAACATTTGTGTTTAACAAGTTTGACTCCCTTATCCAACCCCCTACTTAGTTTTCAAATTAATTTTTCTCTAGTAGCTTAAGATTAAGAGCTATTTCTAACAGGTAACTTTCATGCGTGAAGTCTCTCTTCTCTCTCTCACTGTGTGTGTGCGTGCACATGTACATGTGGCATGTGTCAATATGGGTCTGTGTTCTCAGGCACTGTGTCTTACTGGTCGAGGGCTATGCCTCCTCATTTGAAGTCTCTGGAGTCAGGAATAGCAACAGTAACACACTTGGTGTGTACTCACTGGAATATGAGAAGTGACCCCACAAGAGACCTTACTTTTTGAAAATGACACCAAGACTCACTTGTTTGGATATGAGTGTTCTTCGTGGTCAGACTCTAGCTAGCCCATCTCCCCGCGTTCAGAAAGACAGTTTATTTTTAGAGCGTTGACTGTCATGTTTCCTGATCTTAGAGAACCCCCTAATGGAGAATACTGTGTTCTACACCATGAAGCCACAGACACTTGAGAATTCCATCAGGTTAAGTGCTAAACTACAGCCAGCACTTTTTACTGGGCATGACTGCACATGCCTATAATTCCAGCACTCTGTAAGTACGAAATCTGAGAATCAAGAGTATGTAGCAAGTTCAAGGCCACCCTGGGCTACCAACAACCCAAATTAAAAAAAAACAAAAAAACTCAAACCTTGCTTTTGATAACTTTATATTTTTAAAGCATATCTGTTTTGTGTGAGTCTATGTACATGACTGTAGTTATCCAAAGAGGCTAGAGGTGTTGAATCCCCCCACTCTGAAATTTCAGGCAGTTGTGAGCTGTGTTAGGTAGGCATTCTTGAAACTAAGCTCTGGTCATGCTCTTCACTGGCGAGCCATCTCTCCAGCCCTGATAACTATACATTTAAAGGAAAAGAAATACAAACTAACACAAAAGACATGCACAGACAAGAGGAAGCAGCCCATGGTTTTAAAGTGTTTATTGTTGGTGGAGAGTTGTGATGAGTGAAAAGTAGAGGCCAGCCATGGCCACGTGGAGAGAGGAGGAAGGGAGGGAGGGAGAGGGGGAGCGGGAGGGGGGAGAGGAGACAGAGACAGAGACAAACAGCCTCTTTTATAGTGGGCCAGGCCTACCTGGCTGTTGTCAGGTAACCATGGGGAGGAGCATACCTAGCTGTTGCCAGGTGACTGTGGGGGTGGAGTCCAGACAGAATACCAGGAGCTTGGGACGTTGCTCTAAGTGACTGATGGTCACAGAATGATGGAGCTGGGCCTCGTGTCAGCAGCCTAGTATCTGAGAGCATGGCAAACGGCCTTGTCAGTGGAGGAAGGTCTCCTAAGGACAGGAGGATTAGGGAAATTGTTGTTAGAATTGTTGGTGTTTTGTCTCATAAAAGTGAAATTGAGTTCATTGTTGTTGGTGAATTAGATATTAGTGCTATAAATATTGGGATTGTGAGAATAATGTAAATTATTAGGTTTAATAATGTAAGGGTTGGGTTATATGGGAGAATTGCTACTATTCATTCTATGTGGGCAACTGATGAATATGCTATAATTTTTCGTATTTGTGCTTGGTTTCATCCTCCTCTTGCTCCTATAAAGATTGATATAATTGCAAGGAATAAGAGAATAATAGCGCCAAAGAGTTGATAAATTTGAAATAGAGTTTCCGTCCCTTCCAGAATTATCTGGTGGGTCTCCGGGCTTTGAACCTAGCTCGACCAGAAAACAGGCTGCTTTTCACGGTCCCACAATAGAGAAAAGACGCTTCCCAAACTTTGCCCAGGATTCAGAGACATGACCTCTCTGTTTTATGTTTCCCAGGCTGTCTAGGAAAACCTAGAGTTTTGCGATGAAGCAACCAGCGGCGTGCAGACGTCACTTGTACTAACCCCTGGTGCTACGCTGGGTCTTAGTTTCCGCTGAGTGTCTGGATTCTGCACATGACATGCTCTGCCTTCCTGGAAAAGCTTCATCTTGCGTGAACCCACACTGCTGTTGGCCAATCACAGTTCTTTTTTTTTTTTTTTTTTTTTTGCTTCGTTCTAGGAAGAAGGGAAACGCAATGTTTCTTATTCTCAATAGTAATGTTTTTTTTAAAGGGTAGCAATGAATTTATTTGTTGTTTGAAGAGTCACATTGTCCTAGTACAGTATTGGAAATCAGGAATCTTGTTCTTCGGTCTTGACTCTGTCCCTAAGTAGATGAGACAACTTGGGTGGGTTGATCGTTCTCCATCTGTAACACGAAGAGATGTGAAAAACTGACACTATGTCTGACCTCATTCCAAATTGTATAACTCTATGTTACCCTTAAAAATGTAGTGACGGAAATTAATGGTTGACTCATTTGGAGATTATAGACATTCATATTTCTATAATAGTTTATTGTTTAAATTTGATTTTTAAAATTTTATCTTTATGTGTATGGGTGTTTTGCCTATATGTATATCAGCAGTCTTCATACATGCATACATGTGGAGGTTAAAAGAAGTAGTTGATCCCAGGAGCTGGAATTACAGATGGTTGTGAGCTGCTGTGTGTGTGCTGGGAACCGAACCCGAGTCCTCCGAGAGGGTAACAAGTGCTCCTCACTGCCTGGCTGTCTCTCCAGCTCCCCACTCCTCACTGCCAGGCTGTCTCTCCAGCTCCTCACTATAGAACTTTTAACAGTTATATTCCAGAGATCAATTCTTTTAGATCCATAAATATGAAGTGATATCCTTTCTTCATTTCTGAATTCCTATTTTATATTCAAGTCCTATCTCCATCAAATTGTACTTGGTACGATCTGAATATTTTATTCTTGTCTCCAACATTTATTACATTTTCCAAAATCATTTGTCTAGATAGTATTTTCCATCTGTATACAATGGACTTCTATTTGGGATTATGACAATTTAATTGTCAGTGAGAGTTGTTTTGCTAATATCAATGTTAAAAATAGTGGGATGTGTTGTTTTAAAAAAAATTACACGAGATCTTTCTCAAGGTGGAGAACTGAGTGATTTCTCACATCAATGAAAATCAGTTTCAAATTGAGTATTTTCGTCCCAGCAAATGATATATTTGTAGACATTTATAGAAAAGCAAGAGCATAGGTATTCAAGATTTAGAAATAATTAATGTATTCAATATGATGAAGGGCACAAAAGGAAAACTAAAATGTAAGTAAATTAACAGATAATGTCCACTTGAAGTCCATCAAAAAGTCCTTAACATGACCTTTGTAGTGGGAATTGAGTATTATTCTAGGCTCATAGCCAATGTTAGGGCATTGCTTTTTATTATAAATAAAATATATGGTGTCATTCTTGAGGCACATATCCTAAAGGCAGACTTCAAAGCAATGTTGTAGCATCTAAACAAAGTAACCCATGTGTATGTGTGTGTGTGTCTGTGAGATGACCGGGAAAGATACTTCAGAAACATAGAGTGCTGGGCTGGTGACGTGTCTCAGCAAATAAAGACATTTGATGCAGAACCCATGGCCACCTGGGGCCAATCCTCAGAATCCACTAAAAGGTGGGAAGAGAGAACATACTTTGCAGAGTTGACCTCTGACTTCCGGTCATACTCCGTGGCATGTTTACACATGTGACACAGCATGTTTCCACATGCATACTAATTTTGTTTTCAAAATTAAAAAGGGGTATAGTAAGATACAATTGAATTAACAGTTTTCTAGAGTTGGCCAGCTGGCGCATTTATTGAGAACATACTGTTGGTGTTATCAATAGTTATATGTCTGATGTCCCTGGTTCTTTAAATGTGCTGTGGCTTCTTATCCTTAGGGTTTAAGTTTTCAACAAGTGCTGAAAGGCCCAACATGGCCTGTGCCTCCTCCCCATAAGCTTTCCTCATTGTTCTTCACCTGATTCATATTTCTGGCACCACACCACGAGGCTGGACAGGGTGGAAATACCATCTTTCCCTATTCTAGGGCCTTTATATATACTGTGATGTTCTATAGTCAACTCTTGGGGTAAAGTACTAATTCATCCCAGATGGGAGCTAAAACAATGAGTTCTTTGGGAACTATGTCCAGAGCCCCAGCCCTGGCTGACCCTAGTGTCTCCTGGGTTGGAATCAGATAACTACCTGTGTAGCTAGTTGTTTCAGCATCCAAGCTCAGAGCTGGGTATCTGACTGGTTAGTTCTCTGAACTCAGAGCACAAGAAGGTCAACAGTAATCTTCAAGAAATATTTGCTGACGCTGTGACTGCTCGGTGGCTGAACACTGTTGTTGGTGTTATTGTTATTCAATACTGTTGTTGGTGTTATTGTTATTGTCGCTGATGTTCAGTTACATTTCTTTCTCTTTAGCTGGGAAGTCATCAATTCCAAGCCAGATGAAAGACCCAGACTGAGCCACTGCATTGCAGAATCATGGATGAATTTCAGCATATTTCTTCAAGAAATGTCTCTTTTTAAACAGCAGAGCCCTGGCAAGGCAAGTTTTTAAATACTCAGTGTAACTTGGGAACAAATGAGTTCACTGTTTTAGCTGGTAAAGACTCTCTAATTTGAACATATGATAGGCTCAGACATGGTCACAGGTCTTAAGCATTTATGTATTACAGAGATTTATTCAGTCCACTACCTAGTAGGAACTGAGATAGAGCGTTGCCATATTTAAAACCAAAAGAAAACAGAAAGGGCTGTTATTAAGAACTTTGGTTATCATCTGTGCTCTGGTTCTGAAATCAAAGGCAGTTAAGATAAACACAGTCTTTTTAGGGGTTCAGAGGTAACTGAGACTCGCTAATCTCAAAATGTAGTCGAGATTCTGGTTTTGTTTATTGTAAGGAAACTTGCTGAGTGAGGCCCTCACATGATCCCAACACCTGCGTAGGTAGGAGGATCATGAATTCCAGTAAGCCTGGGCTACACAGCGAGACCCCCATCCTGGAATAACAACACAGAGAAAGGATGAGGAAACCACACGACCTTTGACAAAAACATTCATTGTGGTTAGGCAACTGGAAGAAGAGTGGTTTGTTGTTGTTTGTTTGCTTTGTTTTGTGATTAAGATAAACTCCCACTCAGGAAGAGTCTCAAGTGATGAGAGGAACACATGGCATGGGGAAATGTCCACTTGCAGATTGTGGTCAGGGCTTTACTTGGGCGAGGGGCAGGGCCGTCAACAGACACTGATGCCCTGTTTTTAAAGGTTAAATTGTCCACCAGCAGTTGGAAAGTAGAGCTAGAAATACCAGCATCAAGATCCCCTCTGTGTGCTACGTGCAGTCCCATAACCTCACCAGTCTTAGGTATTAGAACAGCGCTTGGGACATCTCATCCATAGTGAGTGAACATGCAGTGCTGAGTTCTGAGGGCAGTTTGAAGGACTTCCTTAACCACAGTCGGTTTTAGAATTGATACACATGTGAGGCACGGCAGATTTTCATGCTCATTTGACCAACATGATATGATCATCTGTAGCGTTGGAAGATTCTCAACTTACAATGTCTACCATGTATTGCATTAATATGCACCTTAGTCCTTTTAACTAATGTCCATTCGTAAAAGGTTATGATGCTACAGAAGATAGATTACAAATCCCTTTGCACAGCTGACTTCTGGGTGTAGTCATATCTGTGTTGACTTATTTCCTCCTTCAACTTCTGAGACATTTCTTCATTTCTAGAATTCCAGATTCTTTTTTTTTTTTGGGAGGGGGGTTTGGTTTTTTTGGATTTGGTTTTTTTTGAGACAGGGTTTCTCTGTATAGCCCTGGCTGTCCTGGAACTCACTCTGTAGACCAGGCTGGCCTGGAACTCAGAAATCCGCCTGCCTCTGCCTCCCAGAGTGCTGGGATTACAGGCGTGTGCCACCACTGCCCGGCTTTCCGAATTCTTCCAAATTCGTTTTGTTCCGCACATTTATCCGAACTCTTTCTATTAGCCACATGGAATGAAATACCAGTTAACCTGAAGTTTAGAGTCCTTGTTCTTTCTCTTAATCAGATGTTGGCCAGAGATGTGTATCTCTTCCTATTTTTTGAAAGCCCCTTATAGTGAATTTGCTTGGCAGTTTAAGTCAGTACTTCCATTTAAAAACAATGCATAAAGAATTAGACACCTTATGAGCAGAGTGTAGAAAACAAGCCAAGAATAAAAGAAGAAACCTTTCTATACTGATGTTTCCTATGTGACCTAGGACAGTTTTCTAAGATTGTTCTAAAATTTCTTAAGACGACCAAAGATTTTGCTCCTACTCTGTAATTGAGAGGGGAGGAAAATGCATAGAGTTCACTGCAGAAGTTTCCTTTTACTGGTTTAGTTTTGGGGTAACCCAGATGTGTGTGTGTGTGGATACAGTTATGATGCTCACAGATTTATTCCAGAGGTTCACCAGCAGTACAAATGACATCAGACACAGATAGGCACTCCTATAGCGTGTGGATCTGTCTGTGGATTCATGGTTTTATGGTATGGTTTGAAGTTGCAGATTTACTCACCAGGGTGAATCAAAGTTGTTCCTGGGGGCATGTTACTATCTGAGCCCCTGCACCTGGCAGTATGACATCAACAGGCCCGAGTAAGGGAACTTGTCACTCCAGAATTAGCTCCTCTGCCTGCAAATTGACTATTCTGGTACTACCTTGGTGTTCCCGAGTATAAAAAGTGCTGTTGTGCCGGGCGTGGTGGCGCATGCCTGTAATCACTTGGGAGGCAGAGGCAGGCGGATTTCTGAGTTCGAGGCCAGCCTGGTCTACAGAGTGAGTTCCAGGACAGCCAGGGATATACAGAGAAACCCTGTCTCGAAAAACAAAACAAAACAAAAAAAAAGTGCTGTTGAAGAAACACGTGGCATACGAAATACAACATGCACATCATGCGTGTTCTACTGTGCCTTACCGTTGTGGATAACTGTGCCATGTAATTTCTTTTCTAGTTTTGCCTCCTGGTCTGCAGTGTGTGCACATTTTTTACAATCTTGGGAAGTTACATTCCTGGGGTCATACTCAGCTACCTACTGTGTAAGTATAGCAAAAACGCCTGGCTAATTTCGTGTGTGACACGAAAGGCTTCGTAGGTGCTTATCAGATCTTCTGCTTAGTTTGGAAGGGTAAAGATAAGCTCTGGATTATCAAACAAGTCTCCTAAGCGTGACACTTCTCCTGTCTCCTAGAGACAGGTGTACTTAAACGTCTGGGAGCATGGATGCAAAATGCAGGATCATAAAAATTGTTAAATTATACATTGAATATTTAACGAAGCAATATGCCCCACTCTACACAAATATACCTACACTTTTGCTTTTGTGCATGTTTGGTGGGACCAAAGTAAAAATCACAATGAGTACCACTGTTTGTCTGCCAGAAAGGTCTAAATTAAGAACATCACATCAAACATTGAGCACTGATATAGAGCAGCCCCAATTCTCGCTCCTTACGGGTAGATAGGTAGAATGGTACAATCAGAAAACTGCATGGCTGTGTCTGCTGTACCCCCGGCTGTCTCACAATGAGATATTTACCCAAGGGAACAGAAGGATACATCTCTGCAAATAGTGATACTCAAACGTGCATAGCAAGTTTGGTTTTAGTAGCACAGAGATACAACTCATACAAGCCTTACAGAGACATGGGTCAACTGTGCTCTATCCATATGAGGGATTTTTACCCAGCATTAAAAGTCGATACACGCAAAACTACAGATAAATTTCAAAGTAGCTAGGCTGAATGGAAAAAGCCAGAGCATGCGCTATATGGTTCTATTTATATATAATTATGGAACAGTCAAAAAGTAGATCAGTGGTTGCCAAGGATGAGTTGGGCAGGGCCAGGGAGAGGCAAGAGGCAGAAAGGGTTAATAAGGACACGAGGCTTGGAGTAAACTGTCTACTGCCTTGATTGTTCCAAGGATGCTTAGTTGATTACATGTCACAACTTATCAAATTGTAACTTTATATGTAATTTGTTCTATGTGAATTATAACTCTTAAGAAGATCTTCACATGACATATTCCGCTTTTGCTAAAATACATGAAGATCTGGCAGTTGGCTCTCAGCAGGACAGTGTCTCTGATATCCCCACATTCCCATTTTTACACTGGCTTTGAGTTTCACAAATACTCCACTCCGCTCTAACTAAAGGAGAAACCGAACAACAAGCCCCGAAAGCACAGCGCGGCCGGTGCGGCTCTCTGCCCTTCTGTACTCCTGGTGCACCGCACGCCTGGTGAATGCTTGAAGATCTGGCCAGTCTGCCAAGGAGAACTTCCCTATTTTGTAGGAAATTAGTGAGAAAAGTGCTGGCAAAGGAGAGAGAGGAGCAAGGCAGTCTCCATCTTGTTTGTGCCGAGCTCAACTGCATGCCCGGCATTAGCAACCCTACAAAACACCATCCCAGTATCACTGACAAGAAGCTAGTAGGACGTAATCATGCTCTCATGGTAAATGGCAATATTAAACAAAAGTAAGATTTTAGCTGAGGACGGTGGTTATAACTTTTCATGGTGTGTGTGTGTGTGTGAAAGTGTGTTTGATGAAGGGATTAGTCTAACAACAAAGCTGCTCCTTTCCCCATGAAGGAAACATTATTGTGTAAAATACTAAAATGTAAGCATTCAGAATGAGCACTTTACCTGTATTATTTTCTTCCTTATTTTTCAGTACTGTTTGCTTTTCTGTGTCCACTGTTTAAATGTAATGATATTGGACAAAAAATATACAGCAAAGTCAAGTCCGTTCTATTAAAACTAGATTTTGGAATTGGAGAATATATTAACCAGAAGAAACGTGAGAGATCTGGTAAGTCTAATTTGAATATTAGTTCTGTGTGTGAAAAATGAGAGTTTTCTTTCCTTTTTTTTTTTTTTAGACAGGGTTTCTCTGTGTAGCCCTGGCTGTCCTAGAATTCACTCTGTAGACCAGGCTGGCCTCGAACTCAGAAATCCACCTGCCTCTGCTTCTGCCTCCCAAGTGCTGGGATTAAAGGCATGTGCCACCGCTGCCTGGTGAAAACTGAGACTTTTACTCAGTTGGTTCTACAAAAGCTGCCTGTGTAATCTATGCAGTCTTTCCTGGCTCGGGCTTATATTCCTTCCTCAAATGTACAGTTAAGTACGTTGACTTTTAAAATATACATTGTGCATGTTGCTAAGTGGATATAATCACCCCACCCTGGCAGAGGTCAGAGGTCTGCTGGAGATGACGCCACAGTTGTGGTCAGGAACCTCCTCCCACGGAGGTAACTGGCACAAGCAGCGCAGGAGCCGGGGCTGTCACTGGCTCATCCTGGAAGGGGGCGGGGCTTTTGCTCCCACACTTCCCTCAAGTGTATTGCTGGTTAACAGGGGCTGCCTGCCGGGAGGGGTCACTCTCCAGTAGAGTAGTGCTGACACGTTCCCATGCTTCAGTAGAGATGCCCGCCAGCCCGTATTCACCCAGTCAACCCCGTTTAACTCAGGGGCACGCAATGGTGGAGGAAGGGCGTCAGCAGGGCGTGGGGCACAGAGAGGCGAAGGACCAAGGTTTATTACACACACCCACGAGACTGTCAGGGGACAGAAGTGTAAATAAGTCACAGAATACACAGGCTGGCAGGGGAAGGGGGAAGGGCTTCAGCAGCTCTGCTTCGTTATGGATGACCTTCTTTATTTTATTTGGGTTGGGTTATTGGAAACTTCAGAAGTAAGGGCAAGTGTGGGGGCCAAGTAAGAGGAGACTGAATAACAAGGGAAAGAAAAGGAGTTTCAGTGTGATTAAGGAAACAAATACATATAATAAATTATATATAAAATATGCACATAGTATACATATATTCACACACACACACACACACACACACACACACACACATGACTTCCTCAGGCTGTAGGATGCATGGGAATGCCCTGCAGTGTACAGCACAGGACAGACCGACTCAGGAGGTCCAGGACAGCGCGAGTCTGCACTGTCGTGGAGTTCCCAGGGCTGCTGCTCCTGCTGGGACATGCTGGGACCACACAGACGTTGACTGCTTCCCTGGAAAGCAGACATCTGTAAATATGTATAGCTTCTTCAGTACAAACAGTTCCAGGGAAGCACTGGGGTGTGTAGCTGGATGTGGGGAGAATATATTAAAGTAAATGGACTGTGTCTAAGCTTTGGAGGAAACTAAACGCCCCACCCCCTTTTTTCCTCAACAGAAGCAGATAAAGAAAAAAGTCACAAGGATGACAGTGAATTAGACTTTTCAGCTCTTTGTCCTAAGGTATTTTTGGTCAATTTGTTTCTGTGTGGTTTGGCCATTTGCTTACATAAAATAGATTGATTGTCCTAATAGACTTATATATATCACAATTTTTCTTCTGTTTTATGTGATGACTGAATAATCTCAAAGGAAAATGATCATTGATTTTTTTTTATTTTAAAATTTAGGGGGGGTAATATGGATTTTTAAAAAGATTTTCTTCGGTTTAAAATGTGCCACTGGTATTTCTGCTGACACAGATTAGCCTCACAGTTGCTGCCAAAGAATTATCAGTGTCAGACACAGATGTGTCGGAAGTCTCGTGGACCGATAACGGGACCTTCAACCTTTCGGAGGGGTACACTCCACAGACGGACACGTCTGAGGGTAAGCGTGTGCTTCTGGGCTCTCTCACTTTTATCGGCACTGAATCCGGGAAAGATCTCTTAGCTTCCAACAACCACTGAGTGCTTCATAAAATGTGGACTGTTTGCCCGGAGGACATAACTATGATTTAAAAATGAAGTCCGGGTGCCTGGGGCAGCCCACCCGAACCTTCCAAGAACTGTGCTAAGGGAACAGAAGCTAGACACAGAGGCCGCCTATTCTATCACTGTAGTTAAATGGACTCTCCGGAACAGCCGAGTCCATACAGAGGGAAACTACGTCACTGGTTCCTACAACCTAGCAGGAGAGAATACTGAGCGACCACTAGCTTTCCTTTTGGAGTGACTGAAATCTTACGGACTGTGGCTCCCAATGCCAAGCCTGATCTCCTGAGCTCGATCCTTGGGATCTTCTGCCAGGTTCCTCTTTCCCGCTGACCCATCTCACTGGCCCCTCACATAATCTTAGATATTTTCTTTGGCTTAAGATAGTTCCCATCTTAAGGGCAGGATAGAATGATCATGATGAACACTGTATCATTGTGACAAATGCCTGGTAAAGGCAACCTGGAAAGGCCTTGATTTCGGCTCACCCCTCGGGGTACGGCCCGTCCGGGCGGGAGAGCATGGAGGTGAGGGCCACTCTGGCTGCAGAAGCAGACCTCGAGGCAGATGCTCATGTAGCCCCGCCGTCAGACAGCAGACGCGGCCACGTGCTGGCGCTCAGCTTGGAGTTCCCATTCTATTCAGTCACCCACATGCTGACCAGAGTCAGGGTGGATGTCCCCTCCTCCCTCAGTTAAGCCTCCCTGGAGACACCTTCACTCACACGCCAAGCAGAGTGTCTCCTACGTGATTTTAAGTGCAGTCAAACTGACAATGAAGAATATCAGAAATGCCAAAAACTTTAGTTAATTAAACCCCATAGCTCATACGAGGCAAAGCTGAATATCCATATGTACACTATTTTATGCTTAATAGGAAAGCTAAAGACACAAGGCAGACATATTTAGTATTTGTCTACTTGTGGAGAGATACTGCCATAGATTCTGTAGGGGTCTAATATGTGGGATTCTGGTGGGGGTCTACAGTGATTCTCGTAGACCACTGGTTGCAGTCGCTCTGAGGGCTCAGGCCAGTCACTGTAGACAGCTCCTACTTCAGATGTGTTCGGGCACTTACTCGCCAACGTCTGTTATGACTTTTACAGATCTCGACCGGCCCAGTGAGGAAGTTTTCTCTCGAGACCTTTCAGATTGTCCGTCTCTGGAAAACGGGACGGGAACAAATGATGAAGATGAACTAAGCCTCGGCTTACCCACAGAGCTCAAGAGAAAGAAGCAACAGTTGGACAGTGCTCACAGACCCAGCAAGGACAGGCAGTCGGCGGCTGGCCTCTCGCTTCCTCTCAAGAGCGACCAAGCCCTCCACTTGATGAGCAACCTGGCTGGGGATGTCTTCACAGCAGCCATGACAGCTGCCATCAAGGAGCAGCTGGGAGGGGCCCAACAGGCTCTCGCTCCGGCGCCCGCTCCGGCGCCCGCTCCAGCGCCACCCACTCCAGGAGAGGACACAGACACTGAGGACGGGGATGACTTCGAACTACTTGACCAGGCAGAGCTAGATCAAATTGAGAGTGAGCTGGGACTGACACAAGACCAAGGGGCAGAGGCCCAGCAGAGTAAGAAGCCCTCGGGCTTCCTTTCCAACCTGCTCGGAGGCCATTAGCCGGGATCCCGCTGGCAGCAGAGCACAGATAAACCACCCACAAAAATCTCAAACAAGCAGGGGGATAAAATGGAAAAAAAAAAAAAAAGGAATTGTAAGCTTTAATTACTTTAGATTTTTTTTGTTTTCTTTTCCCTTCTATAGTGAGTTGGGTATGTATCAGCCAATAATGATAGACTGACATTTCTGATAGTTATTTTTATGTAATAAGCATGGAAATGAACTTTATAGTTACATATATACATACTGTGGTGTCATAAGTGCTTAGGGGCTGTTTGTAAAGTGACGAGAGAAAAAAAAACAAAAAACAAAAAAACCACACCAAACCCCATTGAACTGTTAAGGCCTTTCTATAGGTATTCTTTTTCTTTATAATTTTCAAGCATGCAGAGACTCATCACAACTTGCTGGAAAATGGCAGCTGTGAGCACAGGCTGCCTCAGCTCCCTGTCACTCACCTTGGAAGCAGTTCATCCAATTCCGACAGAATTTAGTGTAAAAAGGAGACGTTATCAAAATGTTTGTGGTTGAAGGGCTATAGACATGCGATCAACATTAATTTTCTAGGAAAAAGTTTAAAAGTAAGTACCACCTGCAGGCTGTCTAGACACAGGCTTGCTTGTCAAGTGGCACGCTCCGCTGACTGCCACATCTAGTCTTGAAAAGAGGTGGCGCTGCCCCCACGGGAAGCAGGCCGTTGCGTCTCTCTTACTGATGCTCTTGTGATGTGTGCAGTGGCGAGTGCACACTGTTTTGCACACTCAGATGTAAGCAAACCCCGATGTTTCTGTATTGTGTCATAGTCTCCTAGGATTGTGAAACTAGCCTCTGGTATGTCCATGAGTGATGTGGTCATTGGTGATTTAAAAAAAAAAAAAACACAACTTTTTTTTTTCAGTTTACAAATGCAGAACAGAGGAACTTGCCTGAACTTTAAAGTTTCTGTCTCTGCCACCGCAGTCTCAGTCTGTAATCCGTTTCTTACTGAGAAGCTAGAATATGCTTTTTCCTTTAAATTGTTTTTTTTGATCACCTTTACATAATCAAATTTTACTTACAGTGGAAACCAAGATAGTTGTTTTTGTGAAACAACCTTTTGGTAGGACTGAGGGACCATGCCAGCAACTCTCTTCCATCCTCAGTTATAGCTGGCATTTCTACATAGACACAAGACCCTTCAAAGGAAGGGCGATCGAAGACTATAGAAATCTGTGTTTCAGTTTCATCTCTTTTATTTCTAAAGACTAATTACAGGCAACTAGATCTTTTAATGTACCATCTCCTATTTATTTATTTTTCTTTCTGAGGTATTAAGATATCTAGCCTGAATTTTTGCCAAATGCAGGAGGGGGGGGGGACGTTCCTGAAGACTCTGCTTGCTTGTTTTTGATTGACTGCTTCTGTCATTAGTACCTCACAACCGTGTCTGATGTCCTCTACTGAGACAGAGTGAGCCTGTGCCTTCATTTTTCTTGCCCATTTTGGTACCAATGTAAATTTGTGTTAGAAAATCTTGAAACTCTGTGAGTCCGGGAAGAATATATCTGAATCTTATTCAATACATTTGCTGGATGTGAAGAAAAATACAGCCACATATTTATAAAACAGTTGTTACCAGTATTCCTTTTTATGTGTATGTCTCTTCGTTCAGAAAATATCCTTAGTCATGACATTTAAAAAAAACCAACAAAAATGGTCAGCAGTTTCCTCATTGAAGAAAAAAAAAAAGAATTTTAATGATCAGTAGTCAAAAATCATGTTTAAATCACTGGACAAGTTTACAAGAAGCTAAGCTAGTGACAGGTCCAAAGGGCAATCCAGCTCAAGGGGAGGTCCCAAGGCCTGACACTATTACTGAGGCAATGGAGCCCTCACAAAAAGGGACCTAACATGACTGCAGACTCCGGAAGACCCAGCTAGCAGTTAAAGAGTCAGATACAGATATTTGCACACAACCAATGACCCTGTTGTGGGATTAGGGGAAAGCTGGAGGAAGCTGAGGAGGAGGGTGACCCTGCAGTCTTAATTAATCTGGACCCATGAGATCTCTCAGACCACCAACCAGGCAGCATATACCAGCTGATGTGAGGCCCCAACACACATACAGCTGAGAACAGCCGGGTTTGGGTTCAGTCAGAGATGATTCATCTAACCCTCAAGAGACTGGAGGCCCCAGGGAGTTTAGAGGTCAGGGGGGATGGGCGGTGGGACACCTTGTGGAGAGGAGGGTTGGGAAGGAGGTGTGGGATGTGGAGCAGTGGGGGAGACTGGGATGGGGATAAAATCTGGAGTGTAAAAAAAAAAGATTAAATAAAATTTAAAAAAAGATAAACTAGAGAAGGCTGGATAGATAGAATGAACCAAAAAGAAATCTACACTAAGGTATTATTAGATACAAATTAGAAGAGGAATCGGTCTGGGAGGAGTCTCCTGTGTGGGGGAGTGCAGAGAAGTAGTCACATGCATGTCAGTATGACTTGGGCAAGATTCTGTGACTAATTCACACTGTACAGCAAGGACACTGCACTCGAGCGTTTATTTCAAACATAGGACCTTGAGGTGTACGTGTGCTTTTGGTAGGAACCGTGTTTCTACTTTTAGGCTATAGGAGCGAATAAGCCCCAAGAGGGATCTACTACAGAAGGGGGACTACATAGCCATTGCCATGACAATTTATGTAAACTACAGGATTTTCTCAATATGAAAACAACTAGATACATGTAAGATACGTGTGGAAGGTAGGCATTAAAACATGAACTGTTGGGTAGTGGTGGCGCACGCCTTTAATCCCAGCACTCGGGAGGCAGAGGCAGGCAGATTTCTGAGTTTAAGGTCAGCCTGGTCTACAGAGTGAGTTCCAGGACAGCCGGGGCTACACAGAAAAATCCTGTCTCAAAAAAACAAAAAAACCCCCAAACAAACAAACAAACAAAATAACAAAAAAACATGAACTGTTTCATTTTTATCCATTAATTAATTTATTTATATCCCAATCACGGCCCTGCTCCTTCCTGTCTCCTCCCCTGTCCCCTCCCCCCCACAGTCTCACTCCCCCCTTTCCTTCTCTGCTGAGGGGGTGGAGCTCCCCCCCATGAACTTTTAATTATAGAGGAGTTACAGAACAAAGTTTCCTCATTTCCTGAGGAAAACCATACAATGAGAAGAGCACACACTGTTGTGTATTTTGTGCTCAAGAGCCTGAGGTCTGAGGTGGACGCTGGTCCAGGCTTTCATATTGCCCTTCTAAAACAGTTGCTTTTTATTACATCGAAAATCTTCAAAAGGGATGAAATCTCTTCCTGCCTATCTCCAAAGTTTCATAATTAGCAAATAGCCTCATATTTAGATATTATGTATAGACTTGTTGGGGGAGGGGTCATTCTATGTTGCCAAGTTGGCCCTGAACTCAGCAATCTTACTAACTCAACCTCCGGAGTCTGGAGTGCTGAAACTAAGGCACTTATTTGAACATGTGTACTTATTTTAAAAAAGCACAATTTTCTCCCTTTTGAAAACAGGTAAATGTCAAAATGCTATTGATATAAGGCTACAAGTATGTATAAATTAAAAACTATTTTAGTATTTTTATATGGCGGGGAATATTACAAAACAAGCCCAGCATCTCTCTGTGGCCTGACCGTGCTCCTGTGCTGCTGCTGCTGCCGCCACGGCCATCGACTCTCCAGCTAGCCGGCAGCCGCTAACACTTCCTCAGCCATAAACCCAGGGAGTCAGCGGCCCCACATCCCAGGAACTTGGTGGAGCCGGCAACCATCCGGTGGCCTGTCTCAATACCCAGTTACCTGGTAAAGTCAAGACTCTTAAAGCTTAGTTAACCAATAAGATTTATGTGTCAATAAACTCACAATTTACAAGATGCCAATACAATAATTTCAGAGCCAATTGATAATGACAAAAGCTTTATCCCAATATTCCTAACCTTGTGATATCACAGCGACGTGTGCTAAGTGCCACGAGGGCTCCCGTCTATAGCCATCTTCCTCCCTCTCCTACCAAGACACTGTCTCGGCCACTCTCAGCTTCATCCCCCTTTTCCCTGTCCAATCACAGACCTCCCTGCACTAATGTGATTGGACAGGGACGACCCTGCGGCATTCTTGCTTGTAATTATATAGCTATGTGCCCACCTTTATTAGGGCAGGTCTGGCACCCAATGACATGGTAAATCCAGGATGCTACCTATTTTATATATGGGATTTATACTAAAAATAATTTTAACTGTTTGAGACAAGGTCTCGCAATCTGCCTACCTCAGCCACCTGAGTGATGAGATTTTAGGCATGAGCCATCGGACTACCTGTAGTTTAAATTATAGAACCTGTAAATAAACTTTTATTAGCATATACCTGAGCCGGGCGGTGGTGGCGCACGCCTTTAATCCCAGCACTTGGGAGGCAGAGGCAGGCAGATTTCTGAGTTCGAGGCCAGCCTGGTCTACAGAGTAAGTTCCAGGACAGCCAGGACTACACAGAGAAACCCTGTCTCGGAAACAAACAAACAAACAAACAAAACAAAACAAAACAAAAGCATATACCTGAGCTCATTCACTTACATATTGTGATTGGTTGCTTTTGTTTTACTGCAGCAAACCCAAAGGGCCTGAATACAGACTAGACAGGACTAAGAGGACTGACCTTTACACTACCTGTCCCTATACCTAGTCCTTGATCTCAGTAATAGGAAACACTAAGTAACAGTATTCTCTTTAATCTTCAAGGCTCTACATTTAATAGATGACTTAGTCTATCTCTTGTTGCTGTAACAGAACTCCCAAGGCTGGTAAGCTTATAAATATACTCAGTTCTCAGCTCTAGTGGCCCAAGAGTATGGACTTGACGTCTATTCAGTCAGCACTGATGGGTGAACTGCTGGTCCACATGTGAAGTAGTAGAAAAAGCGGACGTGTGTGGAAGCTAGGTATCACATGGTCATGGTGGAGGCCGACCAAGGTCCAATGGGCAACTCTCATAGTGACCAGTCTAGTACCAGTTTCTTGACAAAAACGTGAATCCACTCATTAAGGTACATGACTCCTATGACTTAATTGTGTTGTGTGAATATGTAAAAAGGTAATTGACGCCACCACCCTCAAGGCACTAGTGGACAGGGCCGCCTGTCCTCAGCCTGACCTGTTCTCAGCCCGGCAGGCTCTGACTCAGAGCTCTGAAATCTCTGCACCTGGCTCGGCAAGTTCCCATGGGAGCTGCTGCCACACAGGCCTCAGGCTTCCAAATTTCCGTGGCTAGCTGGGCTGCTTAAGCTGCAGCAACTAGCATCCTAATTTTTAAGCTATTCTAAATCCCCCTGTAGCGGATCCGTCACCTGAAAGGGGGTCTGGGGGGCGGGGAAGAGGGGGGCATTTGGGGGGGGGGCTCTGCTACCTACATTTTTTTTCTCCATGCTCTCTCCTGTCCAAAAAGAAGTATTTCTTCTGTCTCCCCTCTTCCTCTCTCTGACCTGGGAGTCCCGCCTACTTGCCCAGTGATTGGTTCCTTGAAATCTTTATTCATTAGGGGAAAGTTCGGTCACATCAGTGAGCCACTGCCTTCCAACAGTTACACTGGGGAACAAAATTCTGGCATGTGAATCTTTAAGGGACACGCCATATCTAAATAATAGCAAGCACAATTAACAAGTGGTAAATAATCTAAGGTTACACTGCTAGCAGCGGGGGAAACTAGACTGGTCACAAGGCCTATTACCTTGAGTTCACCACAGAGTCGATGGAGGAGCAACATTGCCCGAAAAGGAAAAGCAGAGAGAAGCCAAAGATGCTGGAAAAGGATTGTGAAAATAAGCAAAAGCAAGCAGAGAGGAAACCAGGAGTACCAATAAATGCAAAATCAAATAGGAAAAATCTGGAAATGCTTTTCTTTATATAGCTAACTTCTGCTTTTCAGGGAAGCTTGAAAATACCTATATTTTGCTCATTTCAGTTGACGAGGAATACTAGATATATTTCTTGAAATGAGATCCGTCTAGAAATCTGTTATTCTAAAAGTTCCATATAATCTCGAAATAAAAACTTTCTGCAACAAAGAAAAAAAAACAGTAGATTTAACCTTTGCACAACAAATTTGCGGTTTTAAGAAACACAGAACAGACCCCGTCCTGGTATTATTCTAGTGTTGGGTATGCAGCCATGAAAGGGAAGCCTGTTTCCATGGAATTTATAGTCAGGAGGAGTAACGTGACGTAAGACTAGCCCTCTGATTTGTCCATAATTATAAGGCTTCCTTGGATGCAGGAATTCCATCGCTAAGCCTGGGAAAAACAACAAGCGTTGGAGGCAGCTACTCTCTCAAAGCAATCCAAAACATCCGCCTGTCCCACTCGGCTGCTCTTCATGGGCTTCTGAACAGTCCTTTCACATTAGATTAGCTGACCTGCATCGGAGAATAAAAGTACTTAGTCAACACCAGACCCCGACAGGCGAAAGGGAAGCTAACTGCCACCCTATGAAGACAAATATTACTATGGAGAGATTCAATTGCCCGGCAGTGGTGGAGCACGCCTTTAATCCCAGCACTTGGGAGGTGAGGCAGGCCGATTTCTGAGTTCGAGGCCTGCCTGGTCTACAGAGTGGGTTTCGGGACAGCCAGGGTTACACAGAGAAACCCTGTCTCGAAACAACAACAACAACAACAACAACAACAACAACAACAAGTCAAAGCAAAGCCACTTGCTCTTGAGTAAAAGGGACCACGACCTAATCCGAGTAAGAATAATAAACTCGATTGGAAACTTCAGCACCGTATAGATCTGCTTGAGTCAGGCAGTGCAGACGAGTTCGCAAAGCTTTAATATCAACAGTGGAGCATAAAAGTTGTGACAGATTCTTTTCACTTTTAGATGCTGAAATAGTATTTTGGTCACGGGGCCAGGATTATATTTTGTGGGACAGTGGCTAGGCTGTGCCTTGAGCACCCAGCAGGAAACTTGCGTTCAAGAATTTCGTCCGCCCTCCTCGCTGGGCTTGGTTTCTGGCCACTAGGACAGCCTGCAGGGACAGGGCTCCGGAAGTCCCACGCTGTCGCCTTCCAGAGGCGCGGGAGACAGTGTTGTGGTGATCCATCTCTCAAGAGACGTCCCAGGCACCACGCCCTTCTTCCTCTCACACACCCATCCCTCTAACCTCGTCACGGCACACGACACAACCGCTACACGTCCTTATTCAAAAGGAGGCGGCATCCTCCTCCAGCAACACCCACCTCTGATTGACAGGGCAGATCCAGCAGCGCCGGGAGGGAAGGAAGTTACATCTATTTCCGGGGCGTGGCCAAGGACCCAGGCGGGACTTCCTAGCCAGCTGTCAATAATTTCCCGTGTGTGCCGGAAGTTCGCTCAGACCCCGGAAGCTAGAGTCCAGTGTGGCTTTATCGTGGCTATAGACGAGGCAGCGTTTCGGGAGTCTTGAGACCAGAGGGCTGATCAGGATTAGAAGGCTCTTGGCTAGGTCGTCTCTTCCTTCCGGCCCGGCCATGGCGACGTACACCTGCATCACCTGCCGGGTGGCGTTCCGCGACGCGGAGATGCAGCGGGCGCACTACAAGACCGACTGGCACCGCTACAACCTGCGACGCAAGGTGGCTGACATGGCCCCGGTGACCGCCGAAGGCTTCCAGGAGCGGGTGCGGGCGCAGCGGGCGGTGGCGGAGGAGGAGAGCAAGGGCACGGCCACCTACTGCACCGTGTGCAGCAAGAAGTTTGCCACGTTCAACGCCTACGAAAACCACCTCAAGTCCCGGCGGCACGTGGAGCTGGAGAAGAAGGCGGTGCAGGCCGTGAGCCGGCAAGTGGAGATGATGAACGAGAAGAACTTGGAGAAGGGGCTGGGCGTGGACAGTGTGAACAAGGATGCCATGAACGCCGCCATCCAGCAGGCTATCAAGGCCCAGCCTTCCACGTCTCCCAAGAAAGCGCCCTTTGTGCCCACGGACGAATCCGGGAGGGCGGCGGGCGGCGCGGGCCGACGGGGCACCCCGGAGCGAGACCCGACGGAGAAGCCTCCCCGGCTCCAGTGGTTCGAACAGCAGGCGAAGAAGCTGGCGAAGCAGCAGTGGGAGGGGAGTGAGGAGGAGGGAGAGGAGGAGGAAGACGACGAAGGTAATGGCCCTGTCTGGGTTGGGATGAGGCTCCGGTTCCGATCGAGATGAAGTGCCGGGTCCATGTTCAGCGAGGTTGCCTTCCTAGGGGTTGAACTCACGCCCGCGCACGTCAGGGAAGCACTCCACTGAGACCCAGCCCGAGCCTTGTTTACGTTTGCGACAGGGTGTCCCTTTCCTAGCCTGGCCTTGACTTTCTTATCCTTTTAGCCGCAGCCTTGGCAGGAGCTGGGTTCCAGACCCAGGGCGCCCTGCCTGGATTTAAAGTTGTTTCCTGATTCGTGTCTTTTAACTGGTTCAGCAGATGGATTGTAGGCCTCCATTCTTAGGCTTGCTCCCGGTCCCACTAAACGTCGTGTGGACCCGAAAGGGAACAGTATTTGGTGATTGTTCAAGCATCTTATTATTGACAAGATGAGCTTTAATCTTCTTTACTTATACGAAGTTTTCTTAATATGTTTAGAAGGAAATAGCGTGTTGTATAAAATGATGGGTTTCAATAGGACGGTTTTAGAGTGAGAGCAAAAGTCGTTTAAATGCCTCACTGGTCATCTCCACAGGGCACTTTGTCTGTCTCCGTCTCCGTGGTGGATCCAGGACCTAAGGCAGTGATTGAAAACAGAGTAAAAGAATAGAGGTGCTGTTGGCACGCTGGTGTAGAATTTGTGGTTAGAGTGGCTTATGATTTTACATTTCACTTAGTTGATTAAAACGGAGTGAGGGTTTCACGTTGCCTGCAAGCGACATGTGGGGCTCCAGCCAGTCCCCCAAGGCTCTTTATGAGCTCTTCACCCCACAGCACTGTCATGGTGACAGTGTTTGTGTTCATGGCTTGGTCGGTTTATGCTTCTAGAGCCAAATATCTTAATCCCAGTCATTTATAAACAACATGAGCCTATTTTGCCACAGTCATGGAGGCTGGGAAATAAGAAATCTAGCTGCTGGCACCTTGACTGTCTAGTGAGGGCCTGTTCTATGGAGGGATATTTTTATAAGGCTTTTCTTAATGATGGAAAAGGCAGAGAGCTCTAGGTTATGTACTCATGGAGGAGGAGCAAAAGACACAAAAGACTAGCCAGTTCAGTTCAGTCCTTTTCTTAGGCTGTCAACTCACTGGTGAGGTTCCTAGGGGGCCCATTCGCTACAGTGGTGATTAAGTTGACTTTGGCAGGGCACATACATTCAAACAAAAGCATTCATATAGCAGCCCTGCACACACCATAATATACACTGAGTATTCCTGTGAAATACAAATGGTTGACAGTTACTCCACCAGATAGAAATCCAGTTAACCTGGTGTCCAGTACTGGGCTAGGTGCAGGAATGCATAGGAAAGAAGTTAGGGACTGTTTCACAGAGCTTACCATGTGCTGGAAAAGAAATAGAGGTTTTTATCATTTAAACTTGTCTGTGGGTAATTAAATAGCTAAAATTGAGGTCTTGAAAGAGAACTTTCAGGGCTTCAGGGAAACAGGCAGGACTTGTGATATGTCATGAAGCATTTGGTGTCTGTCTGATTGTGCTTACTTTATCACACCTTTAAAAGTAAATTTGTTTTTCAAAATTCTGGCTTAAAGATTGGGAAGATGTTGATTCCGATGATGGATTGGAATGTGAGAACCCTGCAGTGGAGGATGAGGATGCAGAAGATGCAGAGGCTGGGGAGAGGCCCCCCCTGGGTGCCATCCCAGTAACAGACTGCTTGTTCTGTTCCCATCATTCCTGCTCCCTCGTGAAGAATGTGGCTCACATGACTAAAGTCCACAGCTTTTTCATTCCTGACATAGAGTATCTTTCAGATTTGAAAGGACTAATTCAATATTTGGGTAAGTACAATTATTTTGCTTTTGATGAAGAAATATTTTTTAATTTGTGAGAGTAAGTAATGAGATTTAACCTGACTTCTAAAGAGTGATTTTTTGTTTTTCCAAATGACCAGGAGAGAAAGTCGGTGTTGGCAAAATTTGCTTGTGGTGCAATGAGAAAGGGAAGTCCTTCTATTCCACAGAGGCTGTACAGGCACACATGAATGACAAAAGCCACTGTAAGCTCTTCACAGATGGCGACGCTGCCCTGGAATTTGCAGACTTCTATGATTTTAGGTAAGATGAGTTTGTGAGGTGATTTGAGGTCATATCTACACTGTAGTGGATAATATACGACATCTGCCCCCCTTTTCTGGAAGTGACTTGGGCTCACCTTCAGTGAGCTGAGATAGTGGATAACACTTCAGCTTTGCCCAGTGTATCCTCCACCTGCATTTACGCATACCTAAGCTAACGCTCTCTTGAACACATTTAGAAACGTGACGATCTCTAGCCCAAAGCGAGTGTGAATGACTTGCCTTTGTTCTTTGTGATTAAACTTTAATTTTGCTAATTGTTTTATGAATAGAAATTCAAAAATTAGGTTTCACATTCTGGGTTCCCTAAGAGACTCTGAATCATAGACTGTCTACTAAAAAAATTGAACTGCTTGGTAGTCTATACCAAATCTTTGGCATTTGGTCGTGAGATTGTTTCATAGATAGTTCATCTCTAACTGGAATCTGAGCAGTTCATACATACCCAGTAAGTACATTAGGTGTTCACGAATAAGAAGTTCCTTTTGTCAAATGTGTGTGAAATAGCATGATGTATGATCTGTACAGGTGTGTGTAAGTACCATGCCAAGCAGATACAGGTGGTCAGAAAATTTTCATCTTTTAGAACTTGCTTTTGCCTTCTCTTCCTGATTTTGTAGTTTGCAGTTGCATAATTAGGAGTTAGGTGGTGCAGTGTAGAAGATAGACTTGAGTTTCTGCTGCAGATAGAAAGCCTCCTCCCTGAACCACACTAGTTACCCCTTTCTAGTTTCCTGTCAGACAACAGTGCGTCTGACCTTCAGACTCAAGTCTGATTGGGAGCAGGCTGAGCAGACAGCAGATAAGTCATGAGGCCATGACCTTATGACTGACTGGCTTGAAACAGTGAGGTCTGGACAGTCTGATTTCTTTATCCACTTCTGCTCCTTGTGTATTTAAGTTCCTCCTGTCCTGTAATTCAGTACCTCCTCTAGGCTCCGACTGCCAGTTTACATCTCTGCCGCAACCATTCCAACTTCAGACTTAGAGGCTCTCTTTGACATTTGTGTTGCATTCTGCTACACAACCTGACCCGTGTCATCTTAGATAAATGCTAATTCTCCTTCCCAGGAATGGAAGCCAACAATTTTGCAGTCATCCTTGCTATTGTATACTATGCTTGCATTAATTCCTAAATCTGTTCTATCTACCTTGACATTACCTTCAGTCCATGACTACTTTCCCCGTCCTCCAGTGTCCAGGTCTAGGTCACTGTCCACTGTCACTGAATCTTGTTGCCTGCTCGATCTTACTTTTCGTCCTCACTCCCTCCGTTATAGTCTCAAAGCTAGCGTGAGGGATCCGTTTACAACAAAGTCATGTTAATGCTGCTCAAAGTACTTCAAGGGCCTCCTTCTTAAGGTAAAAGCCACAGTTGGATGGCCTACGATGTCCCAGGTGTCCTGCCTGTAGCCGTGACTCTGCTGTTCAGGTTCCTGGATATTTTCCTAACAGAAATCAAGTCTGTGAATCTGAGAGCTTCTTTTAGCTTTAGCTCTTCATTTCCTTTTTCTTTCTCTTTCTTTCTTTCTTTCTTTCTTTCTTTCTTTCTTCCTTTTTTTTTTTTTTTTTTGAGTCAGGGTTTCTCTGTGTAGCCCTGGCTGTCCTGGAACTCATCCTGTAGACCAGGCTGGCCTTGAACTCAGAAATCTGCCTGCCTCTGCCTCCCGAGTGCTGGGATTACAGGCGTGCGCCACCACCACCCAGTCTTCATTTCCTGAATCTCTCAGATTTCACCTTGCCATTGTGACCTCCACGGCTGTCTTTCATGAAGCAGCAGTGCCTACCTAATCATTTTTATCCCGTGTTCTCCTCGTAGCCCTTACTGCCATTTCATGCAGCATATATTGTTGCTTGTGGTCTGTCTTCTTGATGGCATACAGCTCCATTTATTGCACTGTTGCTGTTTACTGAGTGTGTTGCTCAGACTGTTGCTGTCAATTAAAATTGATTACTGATGTAGATGGATAGTTCCCAGGCCAGGGATGACTCAGTAGGCCAGTACTTGCCCAGCTTGTTAAGGTCCTGACTTTGTCTCCTGGTACTACCACCGACAAAGCCTCAAAAAAGAATAGTATTTTCCTTTGTCTGGGTGTGCTTTTTTTGAACTCGATATATTCTTTGGGCTCCAAAAACGATGAATGGTATGAGCATGTATAAAAATGAACATTATATATTTGCTTTACAAAGCAAAAGTTAATAATGTTTAATAAGAAACCGTGGAAAACAGAAAATGTTTACAAGGTCAGCATTAATTAGGTGCTCACTGCCTGCCAGGCGCTGCTCTTACTAAGTGCTTTGTGAATTTACTGGTCTATAGAAATGAACAAATTATAATTCCACCCTTCCAAGGTAACTCTTGTTTTGGACTTGGAATTTTTCTTGAGTGTCTTTCCAGGAATTAGCGTTGCATCCCCACATAGGTAGGTTCTGTGTGGATTTACACTGTGCTGAGTGAAGGCGGGAGCGCATGCTTTGGAACTTTATATAAATGGAGTAGCACAGAGTGTCCCTTTGGGTCCCGCACCTTCTGTTCAACTGTACTTCTGGAATGGATGTACTCATCCATTATGTTTTGGTTTTTTTAAAATTGAGTGTTCTACCTGAATGTCTGTCTGTGTATCGTGTGTGCCCAGTGCTTGCAGAGGTCAGCAGAGGCGCTCAGGACCCCGGGAACTGGGGCTGCGGATGGTTGTGAGCCGTCCTGTGGGTGCCGGGAACTGATCCTGGGTCCTCTGCAAGAGCCGGTATGCTTAACCTCTAAGACCTCTCTCCAGACCCATTCTGTTTTAAATAGTTACAGATTTTTCTTTTTAGATTACTAGATTGAATGTTCTTTAGTTCTTCATTGTTGTGGAAGTTGACATTTGAGAGGTTTCCAATTTTGAGCAGATAGAAAGAATGCTGCCCTGCCGTCCTGTCTGTAAGTGCGCACACGCTGCCCGCTGTGTAGATCTCCCCATGAGTTAGGTCTATTTATTAGTGTCATTTCACTGTTACAGGAGTAGCTACCCGGATTACAAGGAGGGGCAGGATCCTGCTGAGATTGAGGGCCTGTCCGCAGAAAAGATCTTGGAATGTGACGACGAAACCATGGAGCTCATACTTCCTTCTGGTAAGTGTCTTTGTCAAATATATATATGTTTGTGTGTGTGTATATATATTGCACATTCAAAATACACACACACACACACACAGAAAATATAAGACACAAAGAAAGACACATGCACATACACAGAAGGGAGAGAGAGAGAGATAGAATTAAATACCTAGTCAAGAGATAGAATTAAATACGTAGTCAAAATATTCTAAATGAGAAAAGAAACAAGGAAAAACAATAACCCAATTTTAATGAAACAGCCAACCTAGAGCTAAGTAACTACTTTTAAAGTTTATAAGTACTTGAGAAAACACACACTCACTCACACACACACCACACACACACATACACACACACAAATATTTGTGTGTGCACATGTCTGTAAGTGTGTGTGGAGATCAGAGGTTGGGCGTCTTCCTGGGTTGCTCTTTATTACTCCTTATCATTTGGTAGTTCCCCATCACTTAGGGATCCCCCCCAGCTCTGGGGTGTGGACGTGTGCGGACACTCCCAGCTTTTTACCTAGGTCCTGGGCATCTGAGTTCAGGTCCTAATGCCTTCATGATGTGCACATTACCAACTAAGCCAATTCATTAAACTTTCTCTCAGGGTCTCTTTTTCCTCGATATTCCCCTTCCTCTCTGAACCAATTCCTCTGGTACCTGTGTCTGTACATAGTTCAGGCTTTCTGTTATTTGACCAAAAAGCCCTGGGTTAAACAAAGGATTTATCTGGTTCACAGTTTCAGAAGATTCTCCCCATGATCATTTATCCAGCTAGGTCCTTCCATTTCAAGGCTGTAGTTTTTTCACTCAGGGAACATCTCATATTCAAACTGTAACAGGCTTCCAAAATAGTTTAACATGGTGCTGTTTGGATAAGAGTGCTTGGTTGCCTGTCTCTAGTCGTTGAAGAGAGGCATGGATGGTGAATTCTGCTTTCTCCCCTGGAGCATAGGACTTACTGTAGAAATTCCAGGAGTGAGAAGACGAAGAAGTCATGAATATGAGAAGCATCCACTGTTGTTTGTTGTGTAGGGAAAAAGAAATGAGGCCATTCACTGGGAGGAAAGGAGGACCTCAGAGGGTGTGGTCTGGAAAGAAAGAGAATGAATATAGAGGTGGGAGTAAAAGAGGAACAGGTGCCCGCTGTTTACTGAGTACACAGCACATTCAGGCTTCGCCGCAGGTCTGTGAATTAGATTCTCTGGCATATGAAGCGGACATGTGACCAAGCAGCTTACCCAGGACCTTCCAGCAGACCTTCCGCTAGTCCCTACAGTGCACAGGGACTTTTGCAGGGATTGTGCAGCAGTCCTGGACCTTTCTTGAGCCCGTGAAGGTATCTGATGAAGCATTGAACATGTAGAAAGTCTTGCTTTCCCTGTTTTCCTTTATATCTAAGCATCTAATATCACTGTGTAGTACAGAGAGCTGTCAACTCAGATTAATAACCTTTTTAATGCCTATGGCAGAGAGAATATGTTGAGGATAAAATTCTTCCTACATGGTAAGGAAGGTTTATTGTGGTGTATTGTAGTCTATACAATACAGAGTGCTAAAAAGATGAGTATAACCCCTCTAAACCTCTTCTAGTTATTACAGAATGAGAAATACTACCAATCCTCAGGGTCCATGGTTTCTGTATCTGTAAAATTAGTCAATTAATAACTGAGGATGTTAGAGAAATAACATTGTCATATCCTGGGTATTCTACAAACAGAATAGTATAACTATTTCTTGTTAGAATTGTGAGTAGTCTACAACTAAACAGCATATAGGAGAATATGTGTGGGTCATATGTAAGAGCTGCTTCTTTTTGTATAAGGAACTTGATCATCCTTGGATCTGGTATCTGAGAGTAAATTCTGGAATCAGTATCCTTACAAGTACCAGGGACTGTGCAGATGTTTAATTGATCTTGTAAGACAAATCTGTCCTCATTTTACAAATTCCCAGCTCTTACCTGGAGAATAAGGTAACAAAATCCTAAGTAAGCTGAATAAGGTGATTCTGACAAAGCAGTGACTGACATGTAGAACAGTAATCTTCACTTCACTGTAGTATATTATAAAGACATCACTGACAGGCATGTCCTGTTTTCCTATTTGAGGATCGTGTTCTATTTGGGGGAAGTTTTCATCTGGACTTTACATTTCTGAAAATTGGTAAGGAATACTTAATTGTGTAGAAAGCACATTTTCTTAGGGTCATTGGGTGTTCTAAAGTTAATCAAAGCTCCAAATGGGTATCTCTTTAGGAAATGTCTTCTCCCATTCAGATAATTGAGCAATTCCCGAATGTCTTGAATGCTTTTCTTCTTAAGCATTTATTTGTCTGTGTGGTCATTTTGTCTGTGTCACAGTGTTTTATCTGGACATTGTCTGTCTGGGTTCTTTACCACCACCAGCCCCCCTTTCTAACACATGAGTGCATTGTCTTTACCCTGGGTGGTTCCACACTGGGAGCCATTACCTTCAGGGTTGGTGAGAGGAGCTTCTGGTCCCTGTTCCACACACTGGTCTCCTGGTCTCTGTGTGGGTGGTGCTTCTGGTAGTCCACTCTACCATAAGACTCATCTTGGTTTTATGCCTTGGGAATTATTCATGAATATCTCCTGTGCTCCTAGAATACTTGTGCATCGGTCTGGTAATTCACTATACTCTTTTGTAATCATTGTCTTACTTGTCTGTCTTCCCTCATTTCCTACTAAAAACATGCATATGCATTTGTAAAATTCGGTGTGGCATTTCAGTACATGCATATAATAAATAATGATTTTGCCAAAGTGACTAGTGTATTTATTATTGCTATATTATTCTTTATGTTTGGAACACTAAAATTCTCCCTGTTGGCACTTTTGAAATACTTGTCCTCCGTCATCATTAAGGTACATACATACAGTGCCATAAAACAGTGAGTGACTCCGCCTCTCCAAGTTCCCATTGCATTTGAGAGCAGACTGCCCTCCTCATTCATCTTAGTACTTTCATGTACTTAGTACACAAAAGCAAGGGAAGGCTTGAGTATTCGATCTGTAAAGGGACGGTGAGCAGAGGACGCGTGCAGGAAGGAAGGGCCGTGCTTGGTTCGCCCTGGCCTCGTGCCCCATTACACATTGTAACAACTCAGAAAGTAGAAATCGCCGAACAAACCTAGTATGAAATGTAGTGGCGGCATGTGGATCCACTGACAGTTGTTTGAGTAAATGACCTCTGAAATGTCTGGGTACGCTCAGTCTGTGTGCCAGCGTCAGCATGGGTGTTAGTGTGAAGCCAATCTGTGTGTCAGCATTAGCATGGGTGCTAGTGTAAAGCCAATCTGTGTGCCAGCGTTAGCATGGGTGCTAGTGTGAAGCCAATCTGTGTGCCAGCGTTAGCATGGGTGCTAGTGTAAAGCCAATTTGAGAAGAATATACACCTAAGAGTTTGCTCTAAACTGGTTTCAGAAGCATCAGTTAGGGTATCTGAAGTGTAAATAAATACTCAGATTGTTCCACAGTCAAATGGGCAGCTCGATGGTTCCAGAGACAATGAAAAAAGTAACCAGTAGAGGGCGCTAGGAGCATTTCTTTGGAAGACTGTAGCTTGGGTCGGTTCCTTTGCACTTCCTGCATTCTTCAGTTCATATGGAGGAAATGTGTGAAATACACATTGATTTATCTGCCAGCTGGTCAGATGAAACTGCTCTTATATCCATGAGATACACAGTTAATCTTAGGAAATTAGATTTGGAGATACTCTAGTATTTTATAACAGTTGCATTGGGTATTCAACAGGAATGGACAGTTTCATCAAGTTACATGATGAAAGGTAGGTGGACAGGAATCTCCCAAGTCAGATATAACTTGTTACTGGGCAGTCACAGCGTCCTAAAGGTAATCTGTTCTTCCCAAGGGCCATAAGGTTGAGCTGTGCTAGTGCCACATATGGTGTTAATGCCAGATTCTCACTGTTAACTGACAGCAAGAATAACTCACTTCTCTTCTACCAGTTCTCAGAAGCTGTAAGATGATCTTCCAAATGGTGCTTACATATTGACTTACTATATACTAATTACGAATTTTGTCATTGACTGATTTAGAGATAATCATCCCTGCAAATGTGGCCTACGCTGGCCTCACGTTATAATTGGAATCCCAGGAAATAACCTGGAGGCTTCCTCCACTAGATGTGTGTCTTCCCCATTGGAGTCCTCTCGGTTGAGTTGAGTGAGGCACAGGTGCAAACACATCAATAGCTGGCTTATCATCCATACTGATCTCCAAGACCGTGAGATTAAACTGGAAGTTTCTTTTTTGTCATGACCTGAGTCTGATCTCAAAACATTATATCTGGGTGTCAAGGAAATACTTTCCAAGCATGCAGGGCCTCATAAATAACTTGCCACTTTTTTCCATGTCAGTTACAGATATAGATGTTAAAAGTAAATATAGCCTTCTACAGCTTATGTGATAAACTATTCTTATTTGCTTATTTGTCAATGGTTTTATTTACATAGTTGAAAACTACTTTGGGAACTATACACAGGATTTTACCCCTACGTATGTACTTATTTTTAGTGGGAATGACTTTCATGCCTTGTGTATATGTTAAATATCCTGTGTGTTTCTATTTGGAAAGGTATTTGATTGCTTATGTCCTAATTAATATTCTTCTAAAAAACATAGCCTCTAGGATAGTATGGGCGAATTACCTTTGCAAATCCATTTCTCTGGTGGAGCCTGGGTAGGCAGCCGCCCCAGAGCTTGCCATATTTATTAGTTTCCTGCTCAGGAGTCTGCTGGTCTGTAATTGGCCAGAAGTTTTATGTGCCATTCTGTCTTTGTGCACCATTCTGTCTCTAGTAATGGTTCAGATCTGCTTTGTAGCTCCAAAGCCAGTAGAGGCGTGGGTGGGGGTGGCTGTGCTCCATTAAAACTTATGGACTAGTGGGGTGGGTTCTGACTTCTTCTTCTTCTTTTTTTTTTTTTTTTTTTTTTTGGTTTTTCGAGACAGGGTTTCTCTGTGTAGTCCTGGCTGTCCTGGAACTCGCTCTGTAGACCAGGCTGGCCTCGAACTCAGAAATCCGCCTGCCTATGCCTCCCAAGTTCAGGGATTACAGGCATGCGCCACCACTCCTGGCTGGGTTCTGACTTCTGACAGAGAGACCTCTCCTATAGGAAGAAGAGCAAATCGGTCCTCTGGTGAAGGCTTTTATTAGTGTGATTACAGAAGCTCCAGACTTTACATGGCCAATAGCATTGTCCCTTAGTTTTCCTGATTTGTAATGTATGTTCTCTTTGTCTTAAAATTGTACTTACTATTATTGTGAGTGGGTGGGGGTATTTGCGTGCATGAGCCATAGTACGTATGGGAAGGCTGGAGGATACCTCTGGGGTTGACTCTCCACCTTAATGTGGTTTCTGGGGATTGAACTCAGATTGCGGGGTCAGCACAGCGCACACCTATACCTGCTTACCCATCTTGCTGGCCCGCTTTCCTTTTTGCTTAATGTATTGCACTATTATTGGTAAGTCTGTGAATTGGTCTATATAACCATATTTGTATGGATGGCATCAACATACATTGGAAATTAAAGTTAAGAATTAATTTCTCAAAGCTTGTTTGATTTATTGTTTTACTTGATTTCTGCAAATAGTCACAGGTTTAAAGAGAATTTAGCTTAATCTTTTTGAGGTATCAGGTGTTTTTCATCATTTTGGAAGGAGTGTATCAGCTTTGTCAATGTGGCCGTATAGTACTTTGATGTTGTTGGTCTGCCTGTGCATTTTAATGTGTGCAGTGGCATCTCTGTCCTTCAGCCACTAGGTGCCAGTATCACTCCACTTGTAACAATAAAGACATTACAGTAGGTGACGGGTTTCCCTGTGTGGTAAAATTCAGTCCTATTGGAGGATGACTGGAATAGAAAACTGTTCTGCTCCCGTTATGGCTTGCAGACCTAATGTCAAGGCTATTCCCTGCTTCGTCTTCTTTCTCTTGGGGCTTTTTAGCCTTTTTTATTTTCTTAATACTGGTCTGTCTTTCTGTAGTGTATAAACATTGTCCTGGTTATATCTGTTTCCCTACTAGGACTCCTGAGGCTTGGTGTCATTCAGGATCTTTTGAGAAGGCTTTGCTCTATAGCTCTGACTTGAAAGAACAGTGTTTAAATATTGCTCTCTCGGAAAACAGGTGCCAGAGTGGGCCATCGCTCCTTGATGAGATACTACAAACAACGATTTGGCTTGCCAAGAGCTGTGACAGTTGCTAGAAATCAAAAGGCTGTGGGCAGGGTACTCCAGCAGTACCGAGCCCTGGGGTGGACGGGCAGCACAGGTACGTGATGCTCGTGTGCGTGGACATGGGGGCGCGGGGGTGACTGTTGGCATTTGGGGCGAGGGGGTGACTGTTGGCATTTGGGGCGCGGGGGCGACTGTTTGCATTTGGGATGTCTTCTGACTCCTTCCCAGGGGGAGCTTGGCTTCTTACTCCGGGAACTCCCGCTATCTCAGGGTACTTAGAACACTAAGTCCAAGACTCCATGACTTAAAAAAATAATATTCCTGGCCTAATAATATGCATCATGAACCTTTCCAGAAGATAATATCTATTAAAAAAAATCTTAGAAATCACAAGCTGAAATTATCTAGAGATAACCCAGAAATTAAGTAGTATCTTGGTGGAGCTGTAGAGACTGGCCTAACATGCGTAGGCTCACGCTGTAAACTCTTACCTCATGAGCAGTATTAAATTCTACCCCGGTTTGCTCATTTGTACAAGGGAAATGATTAACAGGACCCCCTCCGAGCTGAGAGGCCTGCCTGTCACGGTGCATGTACACGGGAGACAGTGCACTTCCTACAGGGAGCCCCCTCCGGCAATTTTTCCCAATAGAAGTGGATTGAAATGAGCAAAGCTGACAGCTGACGTTATTAAGCTTTGAAACCGCAGTGTGCTGTTACTCAACTCTCACGGTGTGCTGTGCAAAGCTGTCTCTCTGCTCTTCTGGGAGATAAAGGCCAAGTGGGGTGGTGAAGATAACTTCCTTTCTGAAGTCCCAGAAAGCCCTAGTGCCTAAAACCATTGCAAACATCACCGTCTACAAAGTTCTGATGTGCACAGTTCTTAGGTGCATGTACGTCTCTGGGCCCCACTGCTTGGAAGCCCCACATTAGATTGTCTAAGTATCAACCCGCATATCCTAAGCCAACTTCGGAAATTCTCAACCAAGGTTTGCCTTCCTCTAAGAGACCCGTGCCTTATTCCTTCCCCTCCTTCCACAGGAGCAGCCCTCATGCGGGAGCGCGACATGCAGTATGTCCAGAGGATGAAATCGAAATGGATGCTCAAGACGGGGATGAAGAACAATGCCACGAAGCAGATGCACTTCCGGGCCCAAGTGAGGTTCTGAAGGCCGAGGCCGCTGCGTCTCCGCTGCACTTCCCTCCTTGTCTGAGGACCACTGAAGCCAGATCACCCTGTGGTTCTCCTGCTGCTACTTCATTTGTTCTGCTCTAATAAAGTCAAAATCATGTTTGTCTTCAGTGTCTTCTGTGGGCAGTGTTTAAAGCTTTTCACTGGTGACACGCTCGCTAGGCTCCAGGACCCGCACTACCTACGACAGTGCTTTACTGTCCCTCGGCTTCCCTAGGCTTTCCGGCTGCCAGCATAAGGTGAGAAGCAAGCCATTTGGCTACTCCAAGATCCCTTTAAAATGTGGAATAACTCATTACTTCTTCTCAGAGGGACCTTAGCCACCGGCTTTGAGGCTTGCATAGGAGCAAAACTGAATGTCGCCTGTGAATGTGTGTGGCTTAGGAAGTTGTCCATGTCTCTGGGCATGTTGATAAAATGCAAAAAAGAAAAGAACAGAACGTATTAAAGGCCTGCTATGAAGATTTTTTATTTCTAAATAAGAATGAAGAATGACTGCCAGCTTTTATGTAGTTTTTAGGACTGCCTCTGTTACGTCTCTGAAGAGATTCTTAACTTGGGTTGCCACGGAGAAGGCACTGATAATCCATTGGCAGGGAAGGTACGCTCGGCAGTCACTGAGCTGCCTTTGGGACTTTGAGGAAGTGGTACAGGTTTTGCATTTTGGGGGGTGGTTCTTTCAGTCCTTTTATCTCCCAGTTTTGAGGGCTCAGTGAAACAAAGGGCCCATTCCTTATTAGGCTTCCCGCAGTCGGTGTGTGAATAAAGTCTCAATATAAAAAGTGCCATATCAAGGTCAAAGCTAGGACAGTCCTGTGATGCAGTGACTAAGGAATCCCATAGGTTGAGGTTGACTGGACCCTGTGCTGGATCACCTTTGCCAATCTATTATGACACTTAGGGTACAAGCTACAGGTCCTGATGTAGAATTAAACCCTGTGTCACTCAGGATACAAATTCACTATTGTTTAAAAAGGGAACGGGGCTCCCTGGTTTGGATTCTGTTCCTTCATCTTTCCTAGCATCCTCTCCACAGAAGTGCTCGTTCTCCTGACATCTGACATATATTTAAATTATATCTTTATAGTGGGTTCCAGGTGATGTTTTCAATTTACACTATTGAATATGTGTTCTAATTCTGTTAGACCTCTTACAGGTTTCTTTTCATTCAAGTGTCAGGCATCTGGCTGATTACTTCTGACCTGACATTCATGACCTGATGTTCTACCACAGTGTGTGTACCTCCTGCCGAGCTGATAGCTTGCTTGTTTTGAACCCATCAGGACCATATGAGGACCTGTAGCTCACACCTCCAGCCTGTACTTGTTTTTATATGCAACCCTGTCATCTTTTCTTCCTCCTCCTCCTCGTCTCCCTTCTGCTTCTTATCACAGCAGTTTGTGATGGTGTAACTGACCGTGAGACAATAGCAGTGGTAGTTACTAACCTCTCAAATACTAATGCGATCCCATTTATTTTATTAGCTCTCTCTTCCATCCAGCAGGAGAGCCTTCTTTTTGATTTTGAGTTCAACCTAGATTTTCACTTCTATCCACATAAGATTATTATAATTATTAATTTATATGCCAATTGACTTGAGTGGAGGCTTTCCTCTTGGGAGTAATCCCAGGACCAGGTACAGCTCTACCGGGTTGGTGTGTGTGTGTGGCTTGAGCTGGAGACGTCCAGACTGGAGACAACTGAAGACAGCGTGAACTTGTCCCTCTCCTTGCATGAGGCAGAGGTGCCTGGTGGCCGGTTTTCACTGCCCGTCTCCAGAGTAGATACTTGATGCATTCTTTCTGCATTCTGTTCCACAAATTCATGTTCTACTGAACATAAGCACATTTTTATAATTTTTCATTGTAAAATATAGTATTTTTGCAGTTTCATAGAGGAAGAAATAGACATAGAGAAGTTAAAGTAACATTTTTTATTTGATATATTTTTTTATTTACATTTCAAATGATTTCTGCTTTCCTGGATCCTCCCATCCCCAAAAGTCCCATAAGCCCTCTTCCCTCCCCCTGTTACTCCTTCCCACTTCCCTGTTTTGGTATTCCCCTACACTGATGCATTGAGCCTTTCCAGGACCAGGGACCTCTCCTTCCTTTATTTGGGTATCACTTGATATGTGAATTGTGTCTTGGGTGTTCCAAGCTTCTAGGGCTAATATCCACTTAAGTGAGTGCATACCATGGGTGTTCTTTTGTGATTGGGTTAACTCACTTAGGATGATATTCTCCGGTTCCATCCATTTGTCTAAGAATTTCATGAATTCATTGTTTTTAATGGCTGAATAGTACTCCATTGTGTAAACCACATTTTCTGTATCCATTCCTTCATTGAGGGACATCTGGGTTCTTTGCAGCTTCTGCCTATTATAAATAGGGCTGCTATGAACATAGTGGAGCATGTATCCTTATTACATGCTGGGGAATCCTCTGGGTATATGCCCAGGAGTGGTATAGCAGGGTCCTCTGGTATCGTGCCCAGTTTTCTGATTTCCAAAACCACATGGTCATTTCATTAGATGCTGAAAAAGCATTTGACAAAGGATTAGCATCCTTTCATGTTCAAGGTCTTGGAAAGAACAGGAATTCAAGGCCCATACCTAAATATAATAAAAGCAATATACAGCAAACCGGTAGCCAACATCAAACTAAATGGAGAGAAACTTGAAGCAATCCCACTAAAATCAGGGACTAGACAAGGCTGCCCCCTTTCCATATCTTTTCAATATAGTACTTGAAGTTCTAGCTAGAGCAATTAGACAACATAAGGAGGTCAAAGGCGTACAAATTGGAAAGGAAGAAGTCAAACTATCACTATTTGCAGATGATATGATAGTATACTTAAGTGACCCAAAAACCTCCACCAGAGAACTACAGCTGATAAACAGCTTCAGCAAAGTGGCAGGTTATAAAATCAACTCAAGCAAATCAGTAGCCTTCCTATATTCTAAGGATAAACAGGCTGAGAAAGAAATTAGGGAAATGACATCCTTCACAATAGCCACAAACAATACAAAGTATCTTGGTATGACTAACCAAACAAGTGAAAGATCTGTATGACAGGAACTTCAAGTCTTTGAAGAAAGAAATCAAAGAAGACCTCAGAAGATGAAAAAATCTTCCATGCTCTTGGATTAGCAGAATTAATATAGTTAAAATGGCCATCTTGCCAAAAGCAATATACAGATTCAATGCAATCCCCATCAAAATCCCAACTCAGTTCTTCATAGAGTTAGAAAGAGCAATTCTCAAATTCATCTGGAATAACAAAAGACCCAGGATAGTTAAGTAACATTTTAAAGGAGACAGCGGATAGAAACCCGAGATGATACACGCCTCAGGCTTCCTACTGTTACTGCAAACTTGGTTCTGGCTGGGGCCTGTTTCCCCAGATTCCTCAACAGCTAGTTGTGGTGTACCTGAGTGTGGGCCAATGTATGCACCGAGAAGGGGGGTGCAGTTCATTGCGGAACTAAACTGCCTTGGCTCTGCTCTCCCCCCATAAGCTGGAGACAGAGTGTGCGGTCATCCACACAGGTAAAGGATAATGCCTGAGGCGTGGCAGAACAACAGGGCGGATGGAACGATGTTTCCAGGTGACCAGGAGGGAGCACTCTCTCCAGTTGCTTTGCTTGGGTTAGAGAAAGCGAAGCCCTAGTGCTGTGGAGTTTCTATTAGTTTCTAACATACTCCAAGAGTCCCCAAGTGATCCTAACATAAGGGGTATGCAATTCAAAATTGTTTAAGATATAGTTGACAGTAACTGTTTCTTCCCATGTGACTATTCTCAAGCTGAGGTGGGTTCACTTCTTATACAACTTATAGTCTTGGGGATTTCCTCAGAGACACGCGCACACACTGTGCTGGGAGGAAGGGCATATTTCATTTTAGTTTGTAAACCGTCCTCCAGGGAAGTCAAGGCAGGAATTCGAGGCAGGAGCTGGTGCAGAGGCTGTGGAGGAGTGCTGCTTCCTGGCTTGCTCTTGAAGGCACGTTCAGCCTGCTTATTGAGCCGGGGGGCCACCAGCCCACTGGTGGCCCTGCCTACCGTGAGGTGGACCCTCCCATATCCATCGTAAAGAAAATGCTAACAGGCCAATTTAGTAACAACATTTTCTTGTTTGAAGTTCCTTCTTCTAAAATGACTACAACTTGTGTCAAGGTGACATAAAAGTAGCCAGCACATGGAGTAATTGATTTTTCCCACCAAGATTGGCAAAGGAAAGCCTGTGTGGCTAGGTAATGTGTAGTAGGATCAGATTGCCTGTGTGAACCCCCAGAGTGAGCCATTTGTGAATACCTGAGGATGAAGCGTAACAACGTTGGAAACACCAGCAATTAGAAATCCAGGGCAGCCGGGCGTGGTGGTGCACGCCTGTAATCCCAGCACTTGGGAGGCAGAGGCAGGAGTAAGTTCCAGGACAGCCAGGACTACACCCTGTCTCGAACCCCCCCCCCAAAATAAAAAGAAAAGAAATCCAGGGCAATGCTTTTATAATCTCATTTATCTTCTTTCTTTTGGGACAGTACAGACAACATATTCTCATAAATTGCATGACAACTGCATGTCTGCTTGTTCCTTCTTTGACTCCTAGGTCTGCCTTTCCTCCCTTTGATGTTGGCCTGGACCTCCTCACTCTCATAGTGTAGAAGTGAGACTGCCAGTTTCGGTGGGAGTCATTAAAGGCAGTTTGGCTTTTACTTTTCTTGTGCTCTTGACCGTGCAAGAAATCTGATTATCCTGAGGAGTTCATATGGCATGGAGTCCCAGGCCACATGGGACTTGTGATAGTCCCAGAAGAAACCCCAACTAACTGCCAGCATCCACTACCAGAATCTGAATATCTTACATGGCAGGCACATATAACTTTACATAATAACAGTCCCTACCAGTTTCCAAGCATAATCTTAAGACAGAGCCAAGTAAAAACTGCCTATGGGCCTTTCTCAGACTGAACAATGGAACTGATGTTACAGCACAGTTGCTTTCCTAAGATTTACATCACTAAATCTGCACACTCCCAACTAGCATGTGTTGTTCATAAATCCGTTGTCTTCCACTTTCCACCTTGTGTTGAAGTTTATCACTGTACATCTAAGGTCTGAGATTCATACATACTGTCTTAGCTCACCTTCACATCACCCTTAAGAAGCAGACAGTTCCTCACTTACAGCTGAGGAACCTTAGGCGTAACAATGCAAAGCCACACTGCTCTCAGTCCCTATTCTATGCTGAGAAATGAGAGTCCCTTGGAATTACAGAACTTTAGATTGCGGTCAGACATCGGAACTGATTTAAGTCACTACCCTCCATTTCATCTTTTAGCCTTGAGTGTTGGTTACAGGTAAAAATCTGTGTACTCTAGATGGTGCAACGTAACTTGTCTATGGAACATGTTAGTATCTGATAGCAGGAAAAAAAAACGTTTCTCCGAATGCTCATGTGTTTGCTAACCACTATTCTGAAAGCTGTTCACAACTAGTAAGGTGTGTTTGTATATTTGTTTTTGATGTGTGTGTGTGTGTGTGTGTGTGTGTGTGAATGTGTTTTCCCTGGCTGTATTTGTGTTGTGCATTATGCATGCCTGTTGTCTGTGGAAGGCAGAAGAGGATGTCAGGTCACCTAGAACTGGAGTTACAGATAGGTGTGAGCCATCACATGGGTACTGGGAAGCAAACCTGGGTCCTTTATAAGAGCAACAAATGTTCTTGATGGCTGAGCTGTCTCTGTAGCCCACATTTGTTTTAGTGTTGTCTTCTGAGTAGACACGTGATTTTTTAGAGAAGCTGAAGAGTATACATTTATTTATATATTATATATGTAGTATATATTTAGCATACCCCTATATTTAATAAACCTGTATTTGGATTATTAAAACTATACTAAAATCAGTCAAATTGTGTTTCTTAAATCTATAATTTTGATTTTGTTAAGAATCCCAAACCCTGGCCCGGAGAGATGGCTTAGTGGTTAAGAGCACCTTTTCCGATTTCCCCCTCCCCAAAGACTCCCAACCCCTCCTCCCCACACGCCCTGCCTCCATGTATATGCTCCTCCACCTGACACACTCTCACCTCCCCCCATCGGTTTCCCTTTGTTGGGGCCTCTGTTGAGCCTTTACCTGACCAAGGACCACTCCTCCCACTGATGTCCGACAAGGCCTTCCTCTGCCACATTTTTGGCTGGAACCATGTGTGCCCCTTCGCTGATGGTTCAGTCCCTGGGAGTCCTGGGGCGTCTGGGTGGCCGGGCAGTCAATGCTTCTTTTGCCTCAGCAGGCACTGCATACGTGTGGTGCAGGCAAACATTCAGGCAAACCCCCCACACCCCAGGTATGTTTTAACATTTGAAAATTTGAATTATTATTATATCACTTATGTTTTTAATTAAACACCACACCTAGCATTCCAATCTCAATGCCATTTCAATGGGAGTCATGTATCTCAGGTATGTTGGATGGCTCCAGTTTCCCTTATCCAAACACAGTGTCTGCAAAGGTGGAATGTAAGATTCTAAGTGAGACTTTGGAGCTCCTGGGTGTATTCCATCTTGTGTACTGCGTGGGAATGAAAATACTAAGTTGACAGTAAACTGAGTGAATAGAAACTTAACATTTGAGCTTGGAATGACTTGTTCTGAGATGTCTTTCATATTTCCTGCTTTAAGCAAGTGATAGTGGTACAAATTTATAAATGTATTCTCCTTCATCTTGAAACTTGGTGGTAGGATTCCTGGACATTTACTTACATGTATATAATGTGAAAATTCAGTAACAATGTTAAAACTTAGTAAGATGCTATGTGTGATTTTTAATTTATTATTATTATTATTATTATTATTATTATTATTATTATTTGGTTTTCAAGACAGGGTTTCTCTGTTCTAAGCTGTCTTGGAACTAACTCTGTAGACCAGGCTGGCCTTGACCTCAGAAATTCACCTGCCTCTGCCTCCCAAGTGCTGGGATTAAAGGCATACCCCACCACACCCGGCTCACACTGACAGTTGTAGAGGAGTTTGTTTGGGTTATATTGTTCTTTTAAGCTGAGATCCTTTTAGAGTACTAAAGTTTCTTGAGTCCTTTTGTTTGTGATAGTTGCATTGTAAATTATGACTGGTAAATTAAAAATGTTTATTTACTGAAAAGTAATAAAACCAGGGCTGGAGCCTAGTTCAGTTGCTGGAGTGCTTGTCTGTCCTGCAGGAAGTTCAGTGTAGACACTGCATAAACTGAGTATGGCGCCTCACATCCGGGCTCCAAGCACTCCGGAGGGAGGAGGAGGAGGCTTAGAAGTTTAAGGCCAGCCTCTACTCTATAGCAAATTCACAGCCAGCCTACCATACATGGAACTGTGTCTCAACAGAACAAAAGCCATGAATCATTATTTGTTAACATTCATATTTTTTCATAAAAATTTAACACCTGAAGCCCTAGTGAGGTGAGCAAGCTTAAACGGCCATAGTCTGTTTCATGGCGCTATAGCAATGCTACAGATGAACTTGTTAAAAAAAGAGAAATTTATCTCAGAGCTCTGGAGGCCAAATTCAGTATTAAGGTGTTAGCAATCTGGCAAAGGCCTTTCATGGTATAAATGAAAGATCAGGAGAGAGTCAAGTCTGCTTTAATAAACTCACTCTTGCAATAGCGGAACTCACCGCGACAGCAGCATTAATTAGTTCATAAGGGCAGAGCCTCTTAAAGGTCCCTGTCTCAACACTGTTGCACTGGGGATTCAAAATATGAATTTTGGAGGACACATTCAAACAGCACATAGCACTTCATGACCAGAACTGCCTCGAGTTCATATATTCACAATGCAGTTATTGTGCCCAAGTAGCTCCCAAAGACTTAGCCGACAGTTCTTGTGGGCTGGCATCTAATGACGCAGCTTTCCTAGACTCCAGTTGCATGGTTGTGACTGCAGATTGTGGTCTCTAAGGCTGCCTGACTCCCAAGGGCACCAGACATTCACCTCCGGGCATTTTCTGTTTTAGCTTTGCTCTTAAGGATCTCTGGACATTGCCCTAATGAGCACTTTCTGCCGTGGCTCTGTCACTTTGAAGTCTGCCTGGAACTGTTTGTCATTTGAAATCTAGGTGACAGCGTGGTCTTCACAGCACTTGCATTCTTCGTGTATTAAAATTAGCATCGAATCTTCCAGAGCGGTGGGTCAAGCTATACTCTTGAGCTTGGGACTGCTTGAGACAAGATTTGGTGACAAAGAAGTACTCGGTTTGAATCTCAAGAAGCAGAGGTCGCTGGTGTGCAAGGCAGCAAATGGTGCTATTTCACAGACACGTTTCTGGAAATTTGACCTTCGTTGCCTCAAAGCAATTTCTGGAAAATGCCTTTTGGGTCATTCCCCTATTGTCTTGCTGAAAGGAACCTGTTTTCTATTTACACCAGTCTCTAGCAAGTCGATGGTTGACCGCAAACTTGATTCTCTTCCTTGAACGTAATGTTTTACTCTTACAGTGGCTAAGCTGAGAGTCTTCCAAGCCTTCCATTATGCTTCTCTTCTGATTGCAATCACCACCCTAGAGTCACTCCTCTTGTCGCTCGCCTAATTGTAAATAACCACAAGAAGCCACGGGCCATCTTAGACCCTTCCCTGCATAGATAATTCTAACTCCTCCCTCGTGAATTCCATTTTCTATGAGGACCTAGAGCATGGACAAGATTCCATCAGTTCTTTGTTAGTTTCCTTTAAGGGTGAACTTGAGTTTCTAATACCCTGCCCTTCATTTGCCGCATCCCCTCATTACAAAGTCCTTACCATTCATGTTTCTATCTGTGGTTTGATTAGACCTGTTTCCTTTACCTTTTGTCTTCTAAACTTGCCCCAACTTTTCATAGCAATTCAGGATTCTTCAAGCCTGCCTGTCCAGCCTCTGCTCACTATCCCCTTCCAAGCAATTTCCCACAGTTTTAGATATTTGTTATAGCTATGGTTCCTCATTTCAGTATCTTTTTTTTTTTTTTTGGCTCAATCTGTTTTCTGTTGCTGTGATGGAATCACGCAGACTGCATAGTGTATATAGAAATATATTTCTCATAGCTCTGAAGGCTCAGCAGCTCAATGTCAAGTGTTAGTAGGAGCGATCTCCCTGTGACATCACACAATGGCAGAGGGCCAGGAGGAAGCAAGAAGAGAGCGTGGCTCCTGGGTGTGATCCTGTCACTCGGGAGTCTGGAGCAGGACGACTTCTGTGAGCTGGAGGGCAGCCGGGGCTGCATGAGCTATTATGTGCCCTGAGCTATTATGCAATATAGGTATGCAATCCTGTCAGAAAACATTAAAATGGGTGAGGAGGAGGAAGGAAGGGGGAGGAGGCAGAAGAGGAAGAATGAGAAAAGAAAAAGGGCAAGCCAACAAGTGACTGATAAAACATGGTAGCAATATCAGTCCACCCGGAAGAACAAATCCTTGGCTGGGGAGATGGCTCAGTTAGGTACGTGCTTCCTTTGCAAGCCACAGGACCTAAGTTCAGATTCCCAAAATTCAGGTGAAAGCCAGGTACGCTAGCACACACATCTGTAATCCCCGTGCTCCTATGGGAAGACAGGAGGTAGAGACAGGACATTTCCTCCAAAGCGTGCAGGCCGAAGAGCTTGGTGTGTGTAGTAGAGAACAACAACCAAAGACCCTATCTCAAAACAAGGTGGAGCAGGAGGACTGACACCTGAGGTTGTCCTTTAACTTCCACACATGTACAGTGGCTCATGTGTGTTCCAGCAAACAGCACAGACATGTACACAACGCAGAGCCTTTGTCACCTAATCTCCCATAAAAGAAGTCCGGCTTCTCGGCACTGTTGTACCCGGCATCAGGTTTTCAATATACGAACCGTGGAGAGGACACATAGCATATATTTTTTTTCCCTAAGTCTTCTTAAATGTGTAGCTTGAAAGACGATAACTACATCGATACATCTACTTTTGAATACAAAGCAAGTATATAAAATTTATATAGACCCTGGAAATTCTTCTATTCTCCAATGGAGAAACATTAGGTAAAGGAGTACGTCACATCTCTGTATTATTACAAAGTTAACTTTGGCTTGGGAAATTCTTTGCAAGGGTCTCAGTGACCCTCTGGGGTTCGCGAATTGTACGCTGAGAGCTGCCGCACGGTGATGCTCTCCAGGACACATGGACGATGATCTGGCTGGATGGTAATGCGCCCGGAGAAACAGTGCTCGCTGAAGGAGGTGCAGGCCTCCGTGTGAGCATGAGCAGCCGGGGCTCTGCACCTAGACCCGGGCTGCCCACGCCGGGCTGCCTTTGGCTGTTCCTGGCCCTTTCTCATATCCCTCACCTTCATCACTTGCTGCCAGGCCTTCGCCAAGCATTGTTCACATCCCCAAATCCACTCCACAAGGTTCTCAGTGACGCCGAGGACGCCTGATCAAGGTTGTTTTTTTGCTTCAGATTAGCTAATGACAGGCAAGACCACAGCCAACCAGGAGGGAAGCAAAAGAGAGTAAACAAGGACAGATTCCCGACTCTTGCTTACAAGCCGTTGAGTTGGTTGGTTTACAGATCCGTACACCTGGGTTTCCAGAAACTTCATCTGGTGCGTAAAGTGCACAACTTAGACATCCCTAGGACCTGGAGGACCAACTGCCAATCAATGCATTACTTTTTCTAGAAAAGAATATATTCCACTGGCTGCAAAGCTTTGGTATTGCCTCCTGTCTATCACAGTGCACATTCATTTTAGTTGTTCAGAACTGTAGAATTTAGACTGTAGGTGTGATGTGCCTTCTTTATGATATGCCAGTATCAAATGAGGGGTTGTGCTATTTCATTTCATTCTCTCAACTCCACGAGTGAAAAAACACATGCTAAGCATCTCTTTCAGTCATCTATCTCTACTGGATTCTAGGTTGGCATAGTGACCTGTACGTTTTTGCCTGTGGATATTGCCAGCATTACTGAGACTAAACCTTTGGTTTATAAATGTTAGTGGCAGGGACTTTGATACTTGGTCACTCTAGTTGCATCAACAAAACCATCAATGAAGGTATAAACACTTTATATTTAGCTTGTTGAATCTATCCCTGGCCAAGATCATAAGACCCTGAAGAAATAATGTAACATGGACACAATAAGATCTATTACTCATTACATTGAAAGCAATAGAGTCCAAAGAGGTGACAGCACATAAAAGCTGGTAAATAAATCCTAAGCATATTGCTCATAACCTCCAAAGCACAATTTTTTTCACAGAATAATCAACCCTGGAGTTATTTGAAGATAAAAATCCTGCTTCCAAACGAACGTTGGACAAAAATAAAGGATTATAGGACTCTAAGTAACACTTCTGACAATTTTATCAGAATTTGGAACCACACAATCAATGCTTGGAGTCTCGAGAAACTTCTAATTATTGGTTTCCGAGAGATATAATAAATCTGTACAGTTTCAAAATTCAAATCATTTAAAATTCTTACCTAAAGTATTTTCTAATTTCTGGAGGAAATAAGTTACATCCATGGGGGCATCCGTACATGCCATGGATATTAAGAGGCAATTTACCTCTGTACCCAGCTTAAACACATATCTGCTTTAATCACAGCAGACCCGAGCTTGCCGCTGCCATGACCTCCGCAGTGTGGCATTTCAGACACCTCTCAGCTACGTCAAAAAGTAGAACAATGTTTGGTTGTTAAAGGGCAGAGGGATAGAGAGACACAGACCCCTACACTCTGTGTGTTCAGTGGAAGGAGTTGTGGCTGTGGTGGAGAGCAGGAAGGACCCGGTTCTTCCTCTTTATGCTCCTCCCTTCCTGCGCCCTCCTGTCTCTGTGTCTGTGTCTGTGTCTGTGTCTGTGTCTGTGTCTGTGTCTGTGTCTGTGTCTGTGTCTGTGTCTGTGTCTGTGTCTGTGTCTGTGTCTGTGTCTGTCTGTCTGTCTCTCTCTCTCTTGCCCTTCAAACACTGACATTTCAATTTGTCTATACACTAGACTACCACCTCTTTATTGCCTTCATTACATAGAACATCTTTAGGGAAAAACAAAACCAATCAAAACAGTGGAACTCAGGGCTTCTCCCTGGATCCCAGTGATCACAGGGGTGTGGCATGCATAGTGGGCTGCCTTGCTCAAAGCCACTGGGCGTGTGGCCCTATGTCCCTTGCAGACCACACGACCTCCTTCCTCTCCCTCTCAGGAGGGCTGACCTTTGCTCTGCACAGTTAAGTCCCCTGACCTTGCAGAAGGAAACGCACTTCTTGAGACCACATCCCAGTCTGTAGTGGGGTGGAGTGGCCTAATCCCCGTGTCTGTCCTCCTTTCTCAACTAGAACAAATGTGACAACAATCCATGGGATTTCCAAGGCCTTTGTTAGCTGCATCACAGGTAATTTTCTCCCTCTGTGGACTTCCTTGTCTTCTATTGTCATATAATAATTGATTCTGAAGACATTTAATAATAAAAGTCCTTCACAGAAATCTCTTATTCAGAGCTCATCCTCACAGAAAACTCTGGGGTCTAGAGTGAGGCCATGGAAGGGAACTCTAATTGGAGGTTGAGTCCTCTGCCGCCCATCATGGCCAGCAAGGATGCTACAGCGGTGTGGTTGGAATACTGATGGCCTTCGCTGGCTGCAGCCACGCAATTACTGCGGCTCTCACTGTGATGAGATGTGAAGGCAAGGTACTTGCAGGTGCTGTGTCCAGAGTCCTTGAGAGGTCCAGGGCCCGTGGTAATTGTTAATACAGTGCAGTCGGATAGCAGCTGCTTAGTGCTAGAAAATGGATTAGAGAAAGGTGACGAAGGTTGCTGTGATTAATCACCAATTTCAGGCTAAGTGTGAAGGCTAGAATGTGTAGGGTAGTTTACAAAGAGACTCCCACTGTCTACAGCCAGAAGCAGAAACCAGCCAGGCTCATACCTTGTGCTTGATTCTAAGACTGGCAGAGCTCCAGAGAAGGCAGCATTTCTAACACCAGCAAGTCTGCTGTATCAGAGTCAAAGACCTGGCTTGATGCTGAGACAAACCTCGAATTTCTAGATTAACCGAATCCCCTGGGCTCAGTCTCTCATTCCAAACTCCTTCTGCTCTCTCAACTGAAGACGAAGTGGAAGGCTTTGCCTCTCAGTATGTTCCCAGCTCAGGATCTGTCCTGACCCCAAGCACTAGACCAATAACTAGAATCAGCCGTGGGGGCCTCCAAGCCAAAGCCAGCCTGTAGTCTGCCTGGGGTCAGATGGCACTGGATTCCACCGTACCACTCAGTGCCACACTGCTTCTGGGCACTTTCATGCTACATTGGGAGAGATGGGCAGTCCCCACAAAGGGACAAATGGCCCACACAGCTTAATGTGTTGCCAGTTGGTTCTTTTGGGATATGATTTAGTGCTACAGAAGCAGAAGTGCTGGTTCTGATAAGGAAGAACATTAATGTATGCCCAGGAATATGTAAGACCTAAGGTAAGACTACATTCTGAAGAGCCTGGGTTAAGAAGGGTGGCCTACAGCATCGGACAAGATTTGTCTATGTGGGCGCTGCCCTGGGATGCAGGACTCAGTGCTCTGGGTTTATCTGTGGATTCTCTTGATTGACTCTTCCTTTTAGCAAAGTGATTACCAAACTCAGTAGGGCAGATCTGTGAGGAATGTATCCACAGATAGTAATAGAAGAAATCAAAGAGCCGAAGGAGTCAGACATGCTGTCTAGAATGCATCTGCTCTGTAAGGGAAGAAAATCCACAAGGTCACTGATTAGACGACAAGCCATTCACCAAAGCTGAAAGAGGCTTGAGCTGGCGAGGAGAAGCCTAGACTACTGAGAAATTTAGTGGTGACCATTCTCCACAGGACAGTGAAGGTGTCATCACTAATGCTGTGATGGGACTGGTCTCTCCAACAGCCGTGGGAATGGTAAGACCCCAGGGTGATAGAAACCACTCGACAGAACTTAGGTGGTAGAAGCAGGGAGCTTGCAGTTGTGTGAATGAATGCCAAGGGGAAGTGGCAGCTCGAAAGCCTCTGTCTGGAGAGGGCTACTTGATGGTTACAGCACCCTTTCCTCATCTGTAGCAGGTTTCTGAAAACCTACTATATATATATAATATATTATACATATTATATTTAATATATATTATAATATATTATTATTATATATATTATAATATATATATATAAGCTTCGTTTGTAAAACAGTAAGAGGTTAACAACCAATAATAAAATAGACTAATTATAAATATCATAATAAAAGTTAGATAGAGTCTCTTTCACCTTGTATTACACTCACTCTTCTTGTCCTGATGAGGGACGAAACTGTCAGTGTGGAGAGGATTGTGGGGTTAATGACACGGCCCTGTGATATAACAGTGGACTACTGTGTCAGGCATGCCTCATCAGAAGTGCTGCCACGACAGGGAACAGCACTGGGTGGGCTGGGTGGAACCACCAGGGTGGGCACTGGGTGATTAGCTTTGGAGGTTATAGCATGGCTATAATGAATGAAGAATAATTCATGTCCAGATCAGGACAACAGGAATTTTATCATGCTAATCGGAATGTGGTGCAATTTAAAATATGGATTGCTTACTTCTAGAAGTTTTCCATCTGTTGTTTTTCAGACTATAGCTGACCAGGGATAACTGAAACAGAAAAGGAAATACCAGACAAGGGGAAGGCTATGGTACGAGAACATGCTATCCTTAGGAGCCAGACAGGGGGCAGATAGCAGGGAAATAATTATACCAATTATGTTTGGATTAAAATGTCGCCTACAGTCTGGAGTGTTTGAACACTTGGTCCTGACTCGTGGTACTTGTTTGAAAGGCCGTGGGACATTTAGTAGGTGGGGCCTTGCCGGGTGAAATGGGTCCTTGAGAGCAAGCTTTCTGGGTGACAGCCTGGCCCTGGCTGTCGTGTCTCTGCTTTCTCACTAGCCAAGATTTAAACAAGCAGCTTCCTCCTCTTGCCATTACAGCCGTAGTCGCGTCTTCCTGCTCATGGTGGAGTGTCCCATCAAGACGAGCAACAGTCAATCCTCCCCTAGGCTGCTTCTTACCAGGCATCTATCTAATCACGATAGTGAGAAAGTCAACAGCTAGCCACTCATGCCATACTGAAAAGCCATGACTGATATCCAGGCCTGGGTCAGTCCCTCGATGCAAGACCCGGCCACTAAAACCAAAGACAGGTGGCAGAAGCATCCCGCTACGACATGACAAGTGCTCATGATAATCATCTCCTCAGTCTACACCAAAAGGAATAGGTGGCCATTCACTGGGCAACGGTATAATTTGAAAATGGCTAAATCGTATACTCTTAAGAAAATTCTTCGGCAGGACTGATATACACTCCACTGATACACAAGGGATTTTATTTTTCATCGTGATCCTTGGCTAAAGGGAAGCTTGTAAGAGGTCGTTAATCCACTTCTCAGCAGGTTCTTTATTTTTACTCTATGGATTTACTTGGGGATCGTTTGCTCTATGTCTGATTATATAACTAAAATTTTATCCATAGGAGTTGGCTTGTTACCAAGGGCTAATACCCTCGTTAGCTGTGCTGTTTGTGAGGTGAACTCTCGTTGTACAGGAGGTCAAGTGGAAGCTTCTGGAATTTTCCTGCCACGTCCAAGACAATAAATACACTAAGACTCAGGATCTCACACAGGGAGAATGGCAGAGACATCTGCCATCCCAAGCACATCCAGCTGTGACAGAGGAGAGGTCCTCTCAGAATCCTCACTCATTATTTAACTCAAAACTAAAGGAGGTAAGACAGATCTGGGGAGGGGGGGAGGAGCCGGAGAAGAGAGAACCATTCTATATAATTAGAATATATTGCATGAAAAAATTTTCCTTTCAATAAAAATAGAGGTCTATTAGGACTGAATAACAGTTATAAGATCCAATTAAAGTGGCTCACCATAAGCATCAGCTAATTGGCCTACTATATCTACCGCTGTTACTGAATGTTCAACCTATAACAATGGAAACAAGCACTGAGTTTCCAATAAATGCGGTTCCTTGAGAAGAATAACCAGTCACATTTAGAAAGTCGGCGACTTGGCTCCCTTGCCATCTGGAAGGGGTAATAATTTGTCTCGATTGGACTTGGCACATACTTCATGAATGGCTTTATCCTTTTGCCTTATGGATATTCAAGCAGGACCGTTACCTGACAGTTTGCAGCTTTCTTGATAGACTCACATATGGGTCTTTATAATGTCTCATTTCATAGCGAAGAAAGAAGAGTGGGTGTCGGACTGTGGGGTCCACTGCTCTTATCACACCCGGCCTTCCCAGAAGCAACTAACTCCTTTAGAAAGCGCGGGCAAGGTTGCCAGTGTAGAGAGGAGACCATGTGAGGATGGAGTCACATTGAATCAAGGGCCACTATGTGCTGCTATGTCTTTGCTAGATGGCTCGCTGTGTTGTAAAACAAGGTTTGGGATTAGACCTGGATCCTCTACTGCTGTTTCCAATGACCTCTTTAGTAACTTTGTGTTTCTCTGTTCTTATGTAGTCAGTCTCTGTGCTGGATAATCTCATGCCAGTTTGACACAGGTTGGAGTCATCTGAGAGGAAGAAACCTCACTTGAGAAAATGCCTCCATGAGACATAAGGAAGCTGTTATGCTTCCTTAGCTGGGGGAGGGCCAGCTCATTGTGGGTGATGCCATCCCTGGGCTGGTGTTGCTGGGTTCTGTGAGACAGCAGGCTGAACAAGCCATGAGGAACAAGCTAGTAAGCCCTTCCATGGAGGTTCTTGCCCTGTTTGAGTTCCTGTCCTGACTCTCTCTGATGATAAACAGCATTGTGGAAGTGTAAGCCAATCAAACCCTCTCCTCCCCAAGTTACTCTTGTCATGGTGTTTCATTGAAGCAATAAAAACACTGACCAAGACAGTCTCTAATGTCCTGGTCACCAGAAGGAAAGGTTTCTACCAGAAACAACAACAACAACAACAACAACAACAACAACAACAACAACAACAATCTAATTAAACTTTAAGCTGCAGCTACTACCTAGTGGTAACCACATATAGGTGGTTCACAGGGCAGTCTCTTAGTATTATTCCTGTGGAGATTCTGATGATAACTACGTAAGTGCTGAAAACATGACTTGAACTTGGCCATCCATCATGGCCATGAATCCTCATGGTGACTCATGGTTCAGGTTCTGTACGGAGCAGAGTCCGACTTACCAAACCCGAACTCACAGCAGAGGCATTTAAACGTGTGAGGAATCTAGAAGAGAGAGTAGAATGAGGAGGAGGAACTTGCCAGCCATGGTGGTCGCCACTGTGTTTTAGCACAGTCATCGTCCTCTTGTATATTTCCACAGCAAAAGAAAACAGAGTCAAGAGTTTAATCTTAAATGAGATGAACTTTTAGTCTAAAGGCACTAGATATGGGAGACTCAGTGGAGCGTCGAACTTATTTCCCAAGCAGTCAGAGGAGTTGGATCCTAGCTGGGCTTGTGGGCAAAGGCTAATAATCCCACCTTTCCAGAGGCTAAAAAAGCATGAGGAATGCAATTTTAATGCTTGCCCGAGACACAAAGAGAATCCAAGGCTTATCTAGGCAACGAAATGAAAATCTGTCTCAAAGAAAAAGTTTTTTTTTAAATGTATTTATAAAAAGCACAAGGGATATAATAGCTCAGTGGTAATATAGTTGCTAAAAAGCATGTGGTCCTAAATTCAATCTCCAGTACCAAAAATGAAGGAGAATGTGGAGGAGCAGTGGGAAGAGGAGCAGTGGGAGGAGGGTGGAGGTGGTTACTTGATTGACTTTTGCAGATGACTCATCACACTGTCTACTCAGGAGTGGCCTCCTCTGAGTGGGAGCTACCTCACCCATGGTCACAGCTGATCATTTCTGATGACATGTTTATGTGTCACTGTTGGAAACCCTGAAGGACCATTTCCACCCAGTCTCCCTGTGGAATTCCCTCAGCTTCCAGTAACAGCATCACGGTTCAACTGTTCTCTGTGCCCTGCCATGACAGGTGATGCTCCCAAGTGACCTGCAAATGACCTTGCCTGTTAGAGCCCAGCTCCCCCGGGCCTGACCTAAGAGCGTGCTCTGGTCGAAACATTCTATACACGTCCTTTCCCCCCAATTTTTACAACTCTACTTAAAGATAAACCATTTGTTAGCACATAATGGCTCCACAGCAAACTGAAAATGAAAGTACGTCGTCATTTAATTTAGCCCGAAATATTTTACTGAACACAAAGGGCTTTGTTTCTGCGGGAAGGCTTTGTCGTAGAGCGTCGTTCCTGCTTTGAGCTTTTGGTGCTAAATTATTTAGTTTTTAATAAAGTCCTAATCCATTGTTTGGATGGATGTTTCTGGAATATTTTTTTAATGTAGTCTGTTTTTAAAATTAGATCTCCATCTGTCGTTGCATGGAATGCGTGGGAGCGCATGGTGAATGGACTTATTTTTAACCCTTGGACGCTATTAGTTTGTTTAACTGCATTCTTGGAACAGAAGTGATTCGTGAGTCCCTTTATCCCATCACTCACACTCAAATCTGCTCTCTTTTGCGATCCACGGCGGCATATTTTGAAAGCTTAAATCATCATCTGAGCCTTTAAACAGGACCGGGGCATTGATCTGCATAATTTGTGACCTCATTCACTCTCCAAGTTCCTTTTTTTTTTTTCCAAACAAGGAAGATGGGCTCACCAAGTGGAACACGAACCCTTTCAGTTACTAAGTTTCTATCCTCGACTGAGAATTTTGATGCTCCTACTTAAATTGGTGATAGTGTTAGGTGCCAAAAGAATGTAGACCGTGTTTAATCTTTTAATTAATCATCAATTTTAAAAGGAATCGGATAATGCTCAGACTGGTTCTACTCAAATATAGATAAGGTATCAGCACACAACATATGGAGAAGGAGTTTCTAATAGGCGTTCTCTTACTTGTTTATCCCACTCCTTTGTAGTTTTCCCTACAAGTAGAATTTCATTTCTATATAATTTAATTTCTTTCTTTCTTCCTTCCTTCCTTCCTTCCTTCCTTCCTTCCTTCCTTCCTTTCTTTCTTTCTTTCTCTCTCTCTTTCTCTCTCTCTTCCTCTCTCTCTCTCTCCCTTCCTTCCTTCCTTCCTTCCTTCCTTCCTTCCTTCCTTCCTTCCTTCCTTCCTCCCCCCCTTTTTTTGAGAAAGGGTTTCTCTGTGTAGTTCTGGCAATCTTGGAACTTGCTCTATAGACCAGGCTGCCCTCAAACTCAGATATCCACCTGCTTTTGCCTCCCGAGTGCTGAGATTGAAGGCATGCACCTCCATGCCTAGTGATTTACTCTCCTTTTAAATATCCTTCTTGGTGTTACTTGTTTTAATTGTAAATTCCAAACATGAAAAAGTAGAGAAAACAACTCTTTTAAGTGCCTGTTGTTTACCTTATACCATAACCAACATTTTGCAGCTTTCTGCATTTATTCAATCCACATTTCTCTTCTATCACATAGGCACACACACAGACATACAGACACCTGGACACATAGACTCACGGACACATAGACACACATTCTTTCCTCCTGGAGCATTTGAAGCCAATATCATATGTCATGGAAGTTTCTTCAATCATTACATGAGATTAAGCAACAACAGTACACACATATGTTATATATTATATAATACATAAATATATATGTATATAATAATCTAGGTACATCAAATAGTGATATCTAAAATATTGCAATAGTTCTTCAAATGTGTCCAACTTTCTCAAAGTTCTTTATAGTCTGCCTAATCAAATGCTAAACAATAAAACCCACAAACTGCATGATTATCATCTATCTTAACTACTTAATATACAATGTTTCTCCCCTCTTTAGTTGTTTCTATGGTTTTTGAATTTGTTGAAGAACCCAGCTTATGCAACTTTTAGGTCCTGTGGTCCACGTTTTGCTTTTCTATTTGTTTCTCTGTTTGTATTTTCTACAAAGAACAGTAACAATGACAATGATAACGAGGATGACGACGTTGACAACAACAACAACAACAACAACAACAACACAACAACCCCCTTGTAATTATATCTGAGCCTTGCAGTGATTAAGGTTCAAGTGCTTTTAGGCCACACTATTTCCCGTGCTGTGCACTTCCTGTGGATTCTACCATGATCTCAGGAAATCTATTTTTCCAACTTGGAATGCTACAGATAATCAAATAGGTAGGGTCTACTACTCTACCCTTTACAGCTGTCCTATGAACACTCACTGACGAGATTGCCTCCACCTAGTGCTTCATTAGGGATAGAAGTCATACTTTGTTTTTAATTGTGCCCCTGCTTCTAAATGAGTTATTCCTAATTCTCCTACAGTAAAAGCTTTGCTAGCTATCTGGTTCTACTGAGATCTAGTTAATGCAGGAAGAGAAAGCCAAATTCTAGATTTTAGATAACTAGCTGTTTTCACAGTAAATGAGCTGATGTTCTGTTCTATAAGTAAATCTTTTTAAGTATCATTGTGAGCACATTGATGTTTTAATTGAAAATTTAAAAGAGTGTGATTATCATTGTCTAAGATGGTCATACTGTGTCATTTTGCTAGTGGAAACTCTTTCAAGTTAGCTGTCTATCAATTGATCAATCTATCTTCTCTAATTTTTAATAGATTTCTTTCTGACTTTGACATTGCAGAATGCTTCAGACCATTTCGTACATTTGGGATTCCATGTAGATTCCCCTGAAGATGATTTACTGGTCAAAAGCAATGCATATTTTAAGTTAGTTGGTCGTGGTAGAAAGTGCATACATGGGCTTTGAGCTCAATAGATTCACAGAGTGCCAATCTCATTGCCGACCAGTTCTGCGTGACCAGAAAAGGCTTATCCCAGGCTGGGATGTCAACGCCTTCCACCAGGACAAAGCAAAGTCACAATAAAACAGGAGATTGTTTTACACTGGTATTAAATGGGGACAAAAAGCATAGTTTGTAGTCATGTCAAACACACAGACTTGGCGATTACGTGTGCTGAGATGCTGATGGTGGCGTCACGGGAGGGCAGCCTGCAAGCTGTGTTTCTCTTCCACGTGCCTCATTTTGTACATTGATCACACAGCCGAGGAGGCAAAGGAGATAAGTCCGTTAGAAGGAAAAGAAACCTCTCGTGCAAAACCTAGAACGGAGATGGCAGCTCTCGTGAGAAGTGACTCTTCCATCCTCCCTCGTTCTTCTGTATCTCTCACGGTCAATTTAATCCACTTATTCCCGAACAGAATTTAATATAGATCACAGAATAGAGAAAATATTGATGTAGCCACACTCTGCCATCTGCTTCCTCTCTCTGCGCCATGTCATATTGATTTCAACAGACCAGGTCAGAGCTGAGTGTTTCCCGCTTTTAAGGCTGACCCTGAAGGGCTCACAGTCTTCCGCCTCCCGGGTCCCCGGGGGAGCCTGTCTATGGTCCTGGTTGACAGCTGCAGGCAGAACAGTAAAAACAGGAAGTGAAATAAAATCTCTGTCTGACATCCTTATAAATCAATATTCCCACAGGACAGAATTGTTAGTGTTGGGAACTCATCGTAATAAGTCTCATTGATCAGAGAGCTAAGCTAATTGATTCTTTATTCAACAAAAATTCAGGGCAACTCGTCAAAGATGAGTTTATCTAGTAACCCTTTAAGATATGAAATAATCTCAAAAGTCTTTTGTGGACCCAGTAGGGAGAAATTCCTAAATAAAGACTCAATATGATTTTAAGGAACTGTGTTCTAATCTGAATAGAGAGTTAGAAATGATTGATACAATTGGATAGACTTCTGATGTTATAAGCAAGGGAGAGAATCACAACTTTTCTTTATGCTTTTTTTTCCCTATGGGAATATATCTTATTTCAAATAGTAATTTTTGATTTTTTGGACTACAGTGTATTACTTGTGAATGGGGAGCTGCCTTTGGCAGGGTTTCAGGTGTCTGCCTGGGAAGAAACATGGAAAATGACCTATCCTGGCAGAACAAATTCCAGAGCCGTTTTTACTCTATTTTTAAAAGATTGGTTATTTTATTTATTTGCATTTCAAATGTTGCCCCCCTTCCGGGTTTCCCCTTCTCAAACTCCCATCCCATCCCCTCTCCTCTTTGCCTCTATGAGGGTGCTCTCCCACCCCTATTCACTCCTCACCGCTCTAGCAACCCCTTGGGCTGGGGTGTCAAACCTCCTTTGGGTGTTCTTTTTCTTTGTGTTCTTTCTGCTGCCTTGGATGCTGACTTGAAGGTGGACCAAGCCCAGCAACAGGACTGTTGTTCAAAGTTAAGTCTGGCTCCCTCCTTATGGAGCATTTGGTTGGGGTCCTGGAAATATAAAAATATGACCATGACAGAGACAGTTGGACTGACCCCCAGCGACGGAGCCAGCAGGACCGCATATACAGGCGCTAGCAAAGAAGGGGCCAGCAGGGGGCGACACATACGGTGATGGATGATGAGCGCTGTGAGATGGAAGGATCCATCCCCATGGACCGGCATTTGTCAGGGATTCTCTTGAGAAATAGAAACAGAAGCAATAAAACCTCCCTGCACTCTTCTCAACAGAGATCTGTCTTAAAGAGATTTGCGCAGTTGTGCCCAGAGAGTCTGAACTATGCGGAACAGGCCAGGAGGATAGAGAGCTAGGAAAGGGTTGATGGCAGGATCCGCGCCAAGGCAGTGCTCCTGCTCAGGGGGGTCTCAGTCTTAATTCTCTTAAGGCCTCCGACTGATTGAATTCTGGGAAAGAGGGATCTACTCTACTCAAAGTCTAGTGATAGAAATGTCAATTTGATCTCAACTGTGCTTTTGAAAAAAAACACCTACGACATTTTTAGCCTCGTATCCCGGAGCTATAACTTAACCAGAATGACACTTCAGATTAGCCGGAACAGGGACATCGCTTGTTGGGGAGGCTAGACAGGAAACAAAGCAGTCTCCACAAAAGCCCCCGGGATTTTAGCTACTCTGCACACCACCGAACTGACTGCCTTTAGGAATTAAGAATCCATGTGGTGTAAGCACCCTTTCTCAGCAACAGGCACAGGAATATGTGCCACACCATAAGTAGAGGATCTGAGCTCTGCCAGAGGATGTGACCAGCTCCGGCGTGGCCACAATGTCTCTCTGACGAATGCTAGTTTCTTTTGTGTGTTGACTGAGTTAGTGTTGCACTGATTTTTTTGAAGATCTGTCTACAGTCTTTCCTTTTCTCAAACCGCAAACATCTTTAACACCTACTTAAACACTGAGAGTTTGTTGTATGTTGTTTAGTGTCTTCTTTGTGTAAATGGTTCATTCCTGTGCCATAAAGTCAAAAGCTTCAAAAGGGCACCGAGTACAAGTAACTCTCCCTTCTCAACCCTGACTACAAGATCACCTTACCTCATTTCCCAGAGACGACGATTCTGACGAGATTGTCAGTTTCTTGTTAGGAGGATTCTGTGATGCAGAACAACAGAAAGTAGATACTTTCAAAACCACAGTAATGTGTTACTATTCTTGCCTAACAAATATGATAAATATTCTTTTGATGAGATTTAAAGTGGAATAATAATAATAATAATAATAATAATAATAATTGGTTGTTTGGGTGAGATGCTCCTCTTGATAGTGCTCTTGCTAGGTTTAAGAGGTGTGGTCTTTTGGAGATAGCATATCACCTGGGGTAGGCTTTGAGAGTTTCAAGACTCAAGCCATTTCTAGTGTGATCTCTCTGCTTCATGCTCGCAGATTAAGATGGGTCTTCAGTGTCTGCCCCTACTCCCATGCCTCTGCTCCATCATCGCAGACTTTAATCCTCTGGAACCAAAAGCCTAAAGAGAGTCTTATACATTGACTTGGTCATGGTGTTTTATCATTGTTGTGTATGAAAGTGTGTTTCTGTATACGCAATTGTTAACTCTGTACTGGCAGAGAACCAAATGCTGGCAGGATCTTGGAACGGTATTTCTATGGCCCAACTCTAGTCTCATATTTTGTAAATATTTGTTCTTCCTCACCTGCCCAAGGTAATCTAGAATTGTATCTGGCTGGCTGTGATAAAGACCAGACAGCCAATAGCTGGGCAGGAAGTGGAAGGCAGAACTTTCAGACGTAGAACTTTGGGAGAAGAAACAGAGGTGGGAGAGATTCACAGTAGACTCAGAGGTGGACAGGTGGACCAGAGTGGAGCAGAGAGGCAGACCTGGCCACACGGTGGGACATAGGTCAGGATTAGTCAGGATAGAGTACTTGGTAGGTAGCCTGAGCAAAAGGCCTAAGCTTATACATATATATATGTATATATACATATATATATGCCAATATGCATATTGCTGTGGGTCTGAGATAGGCCTGCTATATTTGGCACCCCTCGTTGGGTGCCACCTATTGACATACATTTTTTGAGCTACTTTATTAGATTTTTATATTTACCACTCTTACAACCCTTATTATACCCCAATCCCTTATAGCCCCCAGCACTAGCTAGGAGAGAAAGAAGGTTAGACGGGAAAGGGGTGTAGAATTTTTTTTTTATATTACTTCCTGCTGATTAGAGTCATCGAGTTCCTTGGGGCAAGCCCAATTTTCATTGTCAGAATTTCTCTAACCATCAACCCATCAACCCAGCAATAACAAATATAGCAGCAGGGATCGGCAGCAGCAGGGGCAGCAGCAGGGGGAGCAGCAACCATCACAGGCCATCTCAGGGCTCTTGCATCTATTCCCTCTTAAGACTCCCCAGAATTACAAACACGAACTATCTGCAGCTGAAAAAATCACGCGCCTCTTAGAGCGCAAGACAATCGCAGTTAGCAGCTGTGGACAATCTGAAGCAGCCCCATATCCCTTACCTGGAATTAAACCAAAACCATATTCACAGATCATAACTGGGCTTTGAAAGAACCCCAAAGTCTCATTACATATCATGAAATAGAAAAGTAACCAATGCATCATTATTGTACATTATTATGTGTACTGCCAGAGACCTTGGAATACTAGAAATGCCTTATACTTTTATGGCTATATAATATTCCATTGTACAAATGGAGCGTAATTTAGGTAGCCAGTCCTCCATCTGGATTCGACAGTATTATGCTAGTAAGATAATAAGCAAGTATCCTCAGACAGACACGTCTCTTCCATTCATTACTTTGTATGTATACTTGTTCATGTGTATGTGTGTGTGTGATGTACACACACATTTGTGTTTGTGTATATGGAGCTGAGTGGTTGACTTTAGGCATCTTCCTCAAGGACTTATTCTTTGAGACAAGGTCTCTCACTGGGTCTGGATCTGACCAGTTGGACTAGACGAGCTGATCACCAAGTCCCAATGCCCCTCCTTGTCTCTGCCTCCCCAGTCCTGGGAATACACACATGTAGTATCGTGCTTAGCTTTTCACACGGCTGCTGGGGATTCGAACTCAGGCTTGCTTATTTGGCAAACAGTTGGCCAGCTTATCCACCTTCTCAGTTCCTTCTTTCCACTCTTCAGGATAACTTCTGAACAGTAGAAAGCCTCAATTAAAGGGTGTGTGCTGCTAAATTTTTGATATACTAGCCACGCGACCTTGTCAACACAGCTACAATTGGTTATCTCCAACCCACTTTACTCCAGATGTTCATACATTGTTCATACGTGACATTACGCAGAGTTAGGACAGTTTGCTTTGATCCTTTTCTTTCCCTCTGATCTCTGGTGACACACACCAGCTTCTGCCTGGGGGCACTCAAAGGCAAGGGAACAAAAGGAAATGGATTCACCTAAGGAGAACTTGACCTTGGAGGCTGACGTGATTGCTGGTTGGAGCTCGGTCAAGTACACCAGGGTAGATTCCCTTTTTGTGGCTTTCCCAAGAGTCAAGCATCTGGGTGATCCTGGAGGTCATAAATTATGTTGCCTTGACTACACAAGCTAATGTAGGCACACCATTTAGGGCACTTTCTGGTACGTGGACATATGTAGCAATGCCTGTTAGTAGCCCGGCTCATCCTGAGGTGGGTGGGATGGGAGGAGGTGGAGGAACTAGCAGGAGTCTGGAAGTCTCAGGCTGGGAACTGTAGCGGCAGATGTGGCTTGTGCCAACCTCCCCACTCCTTCCAACTGTGCAGTTCAAACGGTGTTTGAGCACACCGGCAGCGCTCGTGCTGTTGGGGAGACGGGCATTATTCTTAATTGAGCAGGAACTAATGAGAGCTGCATTGCTTTGAATCTGCCCATTGGATAGGAGCGAACATTAATGACCACTGGGCTGGAAAGGCCAGCTACAATTCACCAAATGAGAGGGCGTCTTCTCCCATCAGTTATAAAACAGCATGCTGGAGACCGGGGCATGCTTTCCAGCAGCGAAAGTCCATCAGTGGTGACACTGTTAAATACAGAGTGAAAGGCCTCATAAGCCGCCATCCGTGCATGAAGCAATTAAATGTGGTGATGCCCCTGCAGCAGCACTCCAACACCAGTCGATGTTAAAGCTTTCAGAGATAAAGCAACTCAGAAGATGAGAAAATAATGGGAATTTGACTTTTTTTTTCTTTTTAAATAGAAAGAAAGCTGAGGGGTATGGGGAAGAACATCTAAACTGAATCAGGATTTGGAAGGTTAATACCACGGTGTCTCCAGGGGGTACCCGTTGCAAGCTCCTCTGCAGAAAGGCCCTATGTGGTTTGGTGTGTGATCCAGGTAGTGGATATTTGACACATCTGCAGGGAGATCTTGCCTGTGGGAAGGAGGCATCTCCCTGGTTGCTGCTTTCTCCTCCTCCTTGGGTTTTAATGTGTATTTGCTGTCTATTATTCCACGACTGGTGTGTCTGTTCCTCTCAGAGCCTGGCTCTCCTTTCCTCCTTTGGCAGTCCAGAGTGGAGTTCAAGCCACCGGGATTCAGCGAAGCCTACAGTTATTCCAAATAGGTTTCTGAGATGGTGCCATGCCCCGGGTTTTTTGATGACAAACAGCTTGGACCCGCCCATCCAGTGTCACTAAGGAGAGGCTGGCATTCAAAGCCAGCTGGGAATGGAGGAACAGTGGAGGAGGAAATACTGCCTGGCTTCCTTTCTTGCCTTTTCATTATCCTCTAAAGCTTGGAGCAGGAGTTCTGGAGCCCCCAAAGCCATGTTTCCCAGACATCTGCTCCACACTGGGCCTGAAGTGTGATGTGTCTCTATGAGGGGGATTTTTCTCACTGGGGACAAGTTGGGCCACACTTCCAAGTTAGGAGTGACGGTAGTCCCTGGTCCCCTGAGTTCCCGTGACACTCCATGGTCCCAACTGTACTAAGGAGCGAATCAGAGAGGAGCAAGCTTTAAGTCAGTTGCTCTTGTGTGCCACCCAGACCCCAGACCCCTCACTGGCTGTGTAGCTGTTGCAGCCCAGAGGTGAACGCCAGACCGTCTCTCCACCTTGCTGCTTTCAACCTCATGTTGACACTTTTACTAACACCAACTGTTTTTTTTTTTAATTATTGTTTTAAGGAAAGTAGCACAAAGATGTTTCGGGGAAGCAGTCTCAGAGTCTGATGACGAACATTCACATTTGGTGTGACTTAATGTACTCGTAACGGTCGTGGCCTTCTGCTTTCTCACTGTGTGCAAACGTCACAGCTGCTGTGCACGTCTAATCCTGTGCATGGCTTCCAGGGTTGGCGCAAACCTCCCAGGTCTGGTGCCAGAGGTAACTTCTGCACTAATTTGCTATTACTTCGTTTGGGGTGGGGGAGTTTTCCATGACAGTGATTTGATTCTCATTAAGCAAATGCGGGTTTTTAATCACATCTTCATTCTCAAATGAAGTGCCTTCTTTGACTCTTCATTTTCGACTTACAATGTTTCCCACCCAGAGTCTGGTAAGATTAAATTAGTTGTTGGCTTTCATGTGACAATATTTGTACTTTTCAATAATGATCAAGTGATATTGTCCACCAAATTAAAAAAAAAAGGCCAGTAATCGACAAATGGAGGTTTGTTTAAAATAGCTTTTGTGGAAAAGTAATTAGTCAATATACTAATCTTATTTTGATTCAAGCACAATCTTCACTTAAACATTTTTAGTTTTGGGCTGGCAAGATGGCTTAGCAGGTAAAGATGCTTTTGCCCCCAAACCTGATGATTCAACTTCCATCCCCAGATCATTTAAATAAGCATTCACACACATGATAAATGAAAAAAATTAATATTTTTGTGTGTTTAAATTTAATTTGTATACGCAAGTGTGTGCAAGTATGTGTGCACGTGAGTGTGTGTGTGTGTGTGTGTGTAGACCTGTGTGGTCATGCACATACCATGATGTTTGTGGAGATCAGAGGACAACTATTGGGAGTTAGTTCTTTTCTTCTTCTGAGTAGGTTTCTGGGATTGGTTTAACTGCAAGTGTCTCTACCTTCCAAGCCAGCTAACTTGTCCCAATCTCTATTTTAAAATGGTGAGTTTGGTGAAACCTACACCTCCTTGAGTCTGTTGCTGTCTGTCTGTCTGTTGCTGTCTGTCTGCCTGCCTCCTGTGTGTCTGTTTTTCTCTCTCTCTCTTTCTCCTTCTCTCCCTTCCTCCTCTCTCTGTGTGTGCTCACACATCTATGCAATTGCACACACACACACACACACACACACACACACACACACACACGGGTATGGATATGGAGACCTAGGGTTGATAGCAGATGTCTTCCTCAACGGTTGATAGCAGATGTCTTCCTCAACCTCTTTGCTGTCTTACTTTTTGAGACTGGCTCTCTCACAGAACGTAGAGCTAACCAATTCTGCTGGGCTAGCTGGCTATTGAGCCCCTATGGACACCCCTGTCCCCTCCTCAGCACAGAGAATACAGCCAGTGCCTGGCTTCTTTATGTGAGTTTTTGAGTGCTGACAATGAGATCAAACTTGGCTCTTCATGCTTGGTGGCACAATCACTTTACCAATGGAAACACTTCCCTAGCTTTGAGAAATACCACTTCACGTCTCACAAAGTTACTTCTAGAAGCCCCTATATTCTCCAACTCTCTGCATCCAGTAGAGAAGGGCTCCAATTTATAGTGGTGATAAATCCACAAGCAACAAAAGCAAGTGGCTTATTTGCATACAAATGGGATGCTAACAGCAGCTGTTGATAAGCCTTATGAGAATCAGGGTGGGCTGACAGGACCATTCCTACAGAGGTGTCCAGACTGAGTGAGCCAGGCAGGAGGAGTTAGATCAAGCAGAAATGTAGACAGCCACCAGTTATCTCCAGTTCCCAGTGTGTGTTTCCTTTGGCCCCTGAGAGCTGATCAGTGCAGCCCTTATCTCTGTAGTCCTGGACTTTGGAGACACTGTCTGCTACAGCAGAGGGATTACAAGCGATGTGAGGGTCTAATGGTCAGTAGCGAACAGCCATTCCCATGAGAATGGAGTGTTGCCAGTGGAAGCCTGAAGGCATGGACCACAAGCAGATTACTAAGTTCACCTTAAAGTTTCTTAGACATCTCTGTAATTGAGGTGTAATACTCATTTTGTACATTGTTACCATGTTGTTATAAGAATAAAATATAGTTTATAATAGCTCTTGGAAAAATTAAAAGTCCACTCCATCTAAAGGATCAAATTTCAAACAACCTATGTTCAGCATTTCATATCTGTCCAATATGGCCTCATCACTGTGATCATCTAATTAAACTGCAAGCCTTCAGCTTGCTTTGTATCTTGTAATGTTAACCCTAGTCTCTCTCTCTCTCTCTCTCTCTCTCTCTCTCTCTCTCTCTCTCTCATTTATAAATATAATATTTTTCAGTGAGGTCATTCCTCGGGAGTTGGTAATAGATCTATCTCAAGATCTAGTTATACTGCTCTTGGGTATATACCCAAAGGAGGTTTCATTCTAGTACAGAGATACGTGCTCAACTATGTTCATTGTTGTTTTATTCAAAACAGCCAGAAATAGGAAACAGCCTAGATGTTCATCAATGGATGAATGATAAAAGAAAAATTGTTGCGCACAATGGACTATTACTCAATTGTTAAAAATGAAATCATGAAATCATAAAATTTGCAATTAAATGGATGGAACTAGAAAAAAATTGAGTGATGTAATCCAGATCCAGAAAGACAAATATGATATGACTTCACTTATATGTGGATGTTAGCTCTTAAGTCTTCAATAAGCAGTCTGCAATCATGATAACCACCAGGGTTACATATGGGGTAAGAGAATATGGGGTACGAATGGATCACCCTAGGAAGGAAACATAGTTATGCATGGATTGGAGGGGAGATGGATAGGAATGGAAGGATCAAATGGGGAGAGGGAAGAAAGAGGGGCGAGGGAGGGGATATGGGGAGACACAGATAAAACAAAGGACCATTTAAGGCTCCATATGGAATAGTAATATAGTAGAAACTTCCTAAAATGTATACATGTTTGAGAGCAATCTGTATGAAATCGCCCAATAAAAGGGGAGACAGAGCCCCAACTGGACATCTCTTGTCACCAAGTCAAACTTCACGTGCTAAAAGTGGTTTACATCTAATTGAGTTGTTGGCCAAAGGAGAACCATGGGAACCCCCAAACGACCCAGGTTAATTGCAAGGTTATTGGGTGCACTCCATAGACTGACAGTAAGATCCTATTGCTGAAGATAACTCTTATAGAACTCACTGAAAAATGAGAAGCTGAACTGGTGCCTATATAGAGCCTCCACTCCTACAGACGAGCATCCAAGGTACTGCAAGGTACTTTGTGTACTATGGAAGGAGAAAGGTAAACACCAATGTGCCCTAAACTCTTTGCTCTATAATGATGACCTGCCGAGAAGATGTGCTAATGCAATAGTGGCACAAAGCACGTGGGAGTAACCAACTAACATCTGATTGGATTTCAGGACCACGCAATGAGATGGAACCCATCTTTGACACCGCTAAGATAGCCAAGAACCTGGGACCAGATTTACCAGAGACCTAGGGGAAAACCAAATACTACTGGTCTGAGAAAAGACCAGTAAATGACTTCTAATGACATTCTGTTATACTCATAGATCAGTGCCTTGCTTAGTCGTCATCAGAGACACTTTCCCTTGCAGTAGATGGGAACAAACACAGAGATAAACAGTTGGAAACTGGGCAGAGAGGGAGAAACCTTGGAATGCTCAGTCCTAAATGGGAATTCCTCCAACAAATCCTTCCCCTCATGGCTTAGGGGACCCTGTGGAAGAAGAGGCAAAAAGTGTGTAAAAGCCAGAAGGAATGGTATTGTGAGGTGTTCACCAGAGAAGACTAATTAAGTCAATAAAAAGCCTTTAATAGCCAACCAACGCCTATACTGGGTGTTTGGACCCTACTGTGACCTTGATCCTGTTAAGCATACATATCATGTCCTGTGTTGATATACTTCAGTTCACAAGAATTGTTAGTCACAAGCAGAAGTACAGACATCAAAACACAATGTTAGTACATTTTAGAGTTTCCCAGAACTATGGGCTTTAATTGATTAGGCTTCTGTTTTAGTTTTGGCAAGTGATGCTGTCTGTGTGAGGAGTTTTATAGCCTGAATGGTACTTTCATCATACAGACAGTTGTATTAAGGACTGGGGCCTTGGGCTGGAGAGATGGCTCAGTGGTTAAGAACACTAACTGCTCCTCTGAAGGTCCTGAGTTCAAATCCCAGCAACCACATGGTGTCTCACAAACACCTGTAATGAGATCTGACGTCCTCTTCTGGAGTGTCTGAAGACAGAGACAGTATACTTACATATAATAAATAAATAAATCTTTAAAAAAAGGACTGGGGCCTTACTAAGCTGTGGGGCCCTGTTACAATGGGAGACACTAAGGAAACAAGACCCTCTAAACACAGCAGGACTGTGGCAGCATGCACAGTCCTTGCACAGGTCTAACCAAATGGAGTCCCAGAGCTGAGAAGTAGAATTGTTTCCTAACAATTCCTTCACTATTACCGTCAGAGCTCAAAGTGAGCACTAATACTTTCATTGCCAAATACTCTGTTTGTTTACCTTACTCTGCCTTGCACAGTTGAATCAGTATTCAAATCAACCTCATACACTGTGATTGGTTAGAGAGTTTTAGAGGATTTTATTCTCTCTCTGAGTCTCTGTCCGGGTTATTTTTTGTAGGGTCCTCTTCACTGCTGTGTGTATCCCCAAACCACTTAGCCTCTTCCTTTCTTCCTCTTGCCTCTTGTAAAGGAGTAATTAGGTCTAGGCTCTTGGTCAGATCGCTCTCCTTTCAAGTTGGGAGACATCTTGAGGTTGGAAAGAACTTAAATTGGGTATTCATAATGTTTAATCAAACATGGTGGCCCAATCCCTGAAATTATTCTGTCTAGTCTGAAGAGAAAGGAGGCATCAAACCATGTTGAATGAAGAGATGAGGTGATCTTAAAATAAAAAAATGGAAACTTTCAAGTGGAATATGGTAGCCAGGTGTACTAGTTGGGTTTAGCTGTAAGATTGACAGAATGCAGAATTACACAGAAACAAAGTATTGATGAGGAATCATCTAGGTCAGGTGGGGCCGTGGGCATGTCTTTGGGAGTTGTCTTGATTGATTGTTGTAGGAAGCCCTACTCCTTTGTGGGTGGCATCATTTCCTGGAAAGTGAAGAGCAGAGGTAACGGCTGAGAGAAAGCAAGGACCTCTCTGCGGCTGACTGTGGATTTGACGCATTGACAGTGATAGGATGAACAATGGACTTTTACACCCCAAGTCCTTTCCTCTTCTGTGTCGCTTTTTCTTTGCCACACAATGGAGACTCCAGCATCCTATTTTCTGCTGCAGGCCTGTAGTTTCTAGGTGCTTTGGAGACTGAAGCAAGAGAACTGCAGGCTCAAGTTCCACGTTGGATGCAAGAGCTAGCCCAAGACTGGCCTGACTCACTTAACTATCGCATGTATTAAAATGGGAAGGAAGAGGTGGAGAGGTGTCTGGGAGAAAAGCTCAGTGGTAGAGCTCTTGCCCGACATGTGTGAGATTTAATCCCAATACCTATTTAATGCAGGAGCACACATGTATTTATACATAGAACATGGTATTTTAAATTGAACACAGTATGAATGCTTAAAGGACAAAAGTAACCAATGCTCATTGGTCATCAGTGGACCATGTAAGACTATAGTTGAGCTTAGTAATAGCCATGAGTGACATTGTAGCTGCCACAGCGTTGTGCCAAAACACATTATCAGCCTTTTATGGTGATTAGTCTAAAAACAAAAAACAAAAAACAAAAAACAGCACTGCTCTGACAGTCTTATAAAAGCACAAACACCCCTTGGGTTGGTAATACTGTATGATATTTGTAATGAATGACTATGTTACTGTTCTATGTATTTATTATACTATATTTTGTTAATTTACAATGTGTTCTGACTAATAAGAAATGTAAGTATATAGGATTAGGGATATGGCATAGTTATAGAATGTCTAGCATCATCAATGCCTTGGGTGTTTTTAAAAAGGATTTTATTTTTTGAGATTATAACATAATTACATCATTGACCCATTCACTTTCCTCTTTCCAAAGCCTCCCATGACTTAATACCCAACTCCCTTCTCTTTTTCAAATTGATGGCCGCTTTTTCTTTAATTGTGGTTGCATATGCACACACGTGTGTGTTTTAAATACATGAATACAATTCGCTCAATTCTTATAGTGTTGCTTATATGTACATGTTTTCAGGGTTATCCAGTATGGTATTGGAGAATAACCAGTGTGTTTCTTCCCCTCTCAGCATTTCTTAATTGTCTGCAGTTCCTCATCAACAGTGGAGGGCTCCTGATCCGTCCCCCTTCTTATGACCACAGTTTATTGGTGTCATGCTTGTTCAAGTAGCCACATTGAAGTAGTCATGTTTGGTGCAATATTTCTAGAAGACACAATCTTACAATAAACTGCGTGTTTCTTTAGCTCTCATGATACTTTTGTCTCCTCTTCTGCAATGTTCCCCTAGCCTTAGATATGGGAATGTTTTGTAATTGCATCCACCGGGACAGGGCTCCACATCTCTGCATTTTGGTTGACTTTAGTCTTCTGAAATAGTCTCTGTCTACTGCAACCGGAAATGTACTTGATGAAGGGTAGGGTTGTGTTTATAGATTGCTGTAAGAAATTAGCTGGCTTAGTAAATTAGTGGTTGTGGATCCTTCTCCAGCAACTGTGACATCATTAGCACTGAGTTGTTAGCTAGCTTTCTAGTGCCAGGCTTGACTTCACTCTTATTAAGCAGGTCTTAAGTCCAATGAGAGAGCTATTGGTCATGACCAAGGTATGCAGGCCTCTATTGTGTCCTTAGTGTGTTCTGTCATGCTGGTCATTGTTGTGGTTCTTAGGCACTATGGTGGGTAGGACCACAGATTGTTCCACCCCTTTGGAAGCTTTAAATCATATTCTCATTCTGAAACAAATAATAGGCCCCTCCCCAATCTTATCTCTCTCTCTTCCCATTGCCTATGGATCAGGATGTAGCTAGCTCTCAGCTACATCTACAGTACCACGGCCGCCTGCGTGCTACCATGCTCCCTGCCATGATGATGTCAGATGAACACTCTGGAACTGTAAGCAAGCCCCAATTGCATTCTTTTTTAAGAATTGCCTTGGTTGTGGTATTTCTTCACAGTAATAGAACAATGACTAAGACACATGAGCAGACATGCTTTCTTTCCAAAGCAATCCATCCTGATGCTAATAGAGCCATGAGCTTGAGGTCTACTGATAAAGCAGGCGTTGGCCATCCAGCTAGCTTTATTATTACAGTGACAACATTTATGGAAATTTATGGAACATCTATGGATTTATGGAAATCTCCCTATGTTGTCTGGTCAGGTTTCACCTCCTTCCTTTCTCTTGTTCATTGCTTGGCATCTCACAGAACTTTCAAAGTATACACACATGAAGAAGATAAATCTTTGCAAACCCTTCCATTGTTTCTGCATGGAAAAGGGTTGGGGCAGGCAAGTAAAGGGAAAAGTTCCCAGCGAGAGAAACCCTGTGAGGGTGATTTTTCAAGTAAACTTTTCCCAGAAATGTCATTGAGAGCTGTGAGTATTATTCAGAGACATGTCTCACTGCACTATGAGACCCTCGGGTAGGGATGTTGTGATTTAGGGTCCTGTCTCTGAGTTAGGACATACATTTATTAGTTAAGAGGGGCATAAACATGACGTAGAAAGCAACCTCTGACATCTGGGAGCTCATCGGAGGCTCCCATGTGGAGTGGACTGCAGCATGGCTGGAGGCTGGCCTGGAGCCCGTATCTAGACCTGCTCTTCTCCTGGCCACGTAAACACTCTCAGAACATCCAACATAAGGCAAGATCTCTCTGAGACTGTGATGATGTGAGACCAAAGAAGGCCACTGTGCAACCAATAAATGACCAAGAGTCCCCTTGCAAAACCAGCGGCACTGGTATTGATTCATCAATTATAATTTGCTGTTAGCTTTAGTCTTTTATATAGACAAAATTTGCTGGTGTACATAGACTCACAGACTCTCTTCTACATCCTCATAACCCCATTAGAATCTAATCATCTAAGGGCGGCACCCCAACCCCAGTGCTGGCTAGTTTCATTCCAACGTGACGCAAGCTAGAGTCTCTGAAAAGAGGGAACCTTACTTAAGAAAATGCCTTTATAGGATCCAGCTGTAAGATATTTTCTTAATTAACATTGATAAAGGAGGGCCTAGGCCATTGTGGGTGGTGCTATCCCTGGGCTGGTTGTCCTGGGTTCTATAACAAATCAGGCTGAGTAAGCCTTTAGGAGCAAGTCAGGAAGCAGTACCCCTGCGTGGCCTCTGCATCAGTTCCTGCCTCCGGGTTCCTGCCCTGTTTGGGTTCCTATACTGACTTCTTTGGAGATGGATGTTTACCTGGAAATGTAATCTAAAATACACCCTTCCCCCCAAGTTGTTCTGGTCATGTCATTACAAAAACAGTAAACCTAACTAGGACACTAATTTTGATAATGCCATCATATTGGAGACTAGAGAGTCAACATATAAATTTGAGCTAGACACATGCAACTCATAAGGCCTTTTCATTCCTCACATTAATCCTGAGAGGTATTTCCTACCATCATATTCCCTTTCTTCTCTTTTTGTCCTTTTCTTTTTGAGATTAAAGAATACTTGAGTACAGAAGTGCCAAAAATGTATATGGGTGACAAGGACTTAGAATCATGAATTGAACTTGCACTTATATCTTTTGATATACTTATCTTTTTTTTTTGAGACAGGCTTTTTCTGCATAGCCCTGGCTGTCCTAGAACTTACTCTGTAGACCAGGCTGGCCTCCTACTCAGAAATCTGCCTACCTCTGCCTCCCAATTGCTGGGATTAACAGTGTGCACCACCACCACCCAGTGATAAACTTATTATAAGGCAAATTAATAATAATTTCATAAGAGAAACTGGGCCAACAATGACATATGAAAAAGAGTGATAATTTAGGAGAAGACAGCAGAGTCTTCGCAGAGTTGCCTCTCCTCACATGCAGCCATGAAATTCCCTGAGGAAATGCAAGAGACAGCAATGGAATCACATGTCAATTGATGCCTTTCTTGCTGGACAGATCTTAGGTGACCTTGCAGGCTTTAAAGCCGCCCAGTATACAGAGGGGAGGTTCTGAGGAAATGCAGGGAAGAGGCAGATCACAGAGAATGAAGAGCTTCATGGTGGAACGAGCAAGGTGAGTAGCCCCTCACCCTCATCAGATCTCCAAGTAACCAAGAACTGGGGATCGGGAATGGCTGAGAGCAGAGTGCACGTGCAGGATGAAGAGACGTAGAAAGTCTCCATTTCTTCCAAGAGATGCTGCCCCGTAAGTTTGTGGAAATGTCAAGTTCCGTGGCATCCTGTACAGTTCTCATGAGTGACAATGAGCGTTTCACTTCTAACTCTTGACTTCTAACTCTCCTAACACATTGCCCCGTGTCCTCTGTTCGTGAATGCTCCCCGTTCCCTTACTGCCGACTCAGCACGCTCCACACCATTTACAATGTGTTCTGGTGTCTCCTCGACATCCGGATGGCCTTGTCCAAGGTTGCATCATGATCCATGGCCAGGATTTGGACTCAAGCCCAGAATCTGACTTCTAGGTCTCTGCTTTAGCCGTTATTTGCTGACATTCCCTGTTAATTCTTCTTATCCGCGAATTCCCGGGCTTTACAGGCTCAAAGAGTGGAATTAATTTCTGTAATAGTCGGTGCCTTCGTTCATTGTATTTCGGTTCAGTTGACCTCTGTGGAGGCTCAGGGGAGTCTCAGATACTGCTCAGTATGCCTGGAAGTCTCATCCACAGTACACCTGAAGTGGAGAAGTAAGTCTAGAGGTTGCATATTGTCCCTGTCCGATTTACTATGGAAGAAATCTCCGTGTCTCTCTAAACTCACCGGTTGATCCCTCATAAAATAAAATAAAAGAGGTGGGGTCTTCAGTATTAATGAGTGCATGGGTGCTATGCCTTCTTGAGTGGAATTGATCCATTTATAGGAAGAGATAAGAAAGGGCAAGTGAAATCTCTTCTGCCATAGGTATGGAAACAACAGGAAGCTGGCCATCTGCAAGACAGAAGAGAGTCTTTACCCGATCCAGCCATGCTGGCGCCTGGATCACAGACTTCTAACATCTAGAAACCTGTAAAACAAATACCAGTTGTCCAAGCCACCGAGACTATATCATATTTATTGTGTCAGACTGGCATGGCTACAGCAGAGCTTTATAGAAGTTGTCTGCATGGTTATATAGAAAGAACCTGCGATTATAATGTTTTTCCAAATTCTTTCTAGTGCCCAGAAACATGAGCAGTAGCACTGATGTTGTTTTGTTTGAGACATTGTCTTACTATGTGCTTCAGGTTGGCCTCAAACTTGCAATCCCCTGCCTTTAGGTAAGTGCCCCAGTACCTGTCTAAAGATGGCCTCGATACTGTATCATTTTCTTAGTCCTGTGATAAAAAGACCCCAGAAAAGTGACTCAAAGAAGGATTGATGTACTAGCTAGTTTTATGTTAACTTGACACAAGCAAGAGTCACCAAAAAGGAGGGACTCTCAACTGAGAAAATGTTTTTAAAGATTGGACTATAGACAAACGTGAAGGGCATAATTAGTCATGATGGGCGGTGGGCAGCCCATTGTGGGTGGTGCCATTCCTGTGTTTGTGGTCCTGGGTTCTCTAAGAAAGCAGGCTAAGCAAACCATGGGGAGCAAGCCAGTAAGTAACATCCCTCCATGGCTTCTACCTCAGCTCCAACCTGCTGGAGTTCCTGTCCTGAATTCCTTTGATGATGAGCTGTGATGTGGAGGGATAGATAAGCCGAGTTGCTTTGGTCCTGATGTTTCACTATAGCAATAGTAACCTTAACTAAGGCAAGCTGGTACCAGGATAGCGGAGTGCTTCTGTGACAGACCTGACCATGTGTTTTAGGGAGAGTTGTATAAGGACTTTGGAACTTTGGACCAGAAAAGCCATTGAGTGTTCAGATCTCAGCCAGATGTCCTAGAGGAGCTTGGGAGACAAGAATGTTGAGACAAATGGAGAGGCAGGAGACGTGAAGTTTCAGAGGGAGGTTTAAAGATCAGTGCCATTTGTTAGTTTAAATTAAGAATCTATGGCCCTGGTTAGCTGGAGCTGAAGAATCAGCTCTGATTAAGAAGACGCTAGGTGCCGGGCGTGGTGGCGCACGCCTATAATCCCAGCACTTGGGAGGCAGAGGCAGGCAGATTTCTGAGTTCGAGGCCAGCCTGGTCTACAGAGTGAGTTCCAGGACAGCCAGGGCTACACAGAGAAACCCGGTCTCGGAAAAAAAAAAACAAAAACAAAACAAGAAGACGCTAGGTGTAGTAAAGTGAAACCTTTGCTTTGTGTGATGCTTGATGCTGGTCAACTGGAGCTGAGAAAGTAGTAGCAATTAAGCACCACCGTGGTAAAATCTTCTGGGAAGTATTTCCTGAGAGTCAGCACACAGCAGCTGTGTTTCAGAAATGGTCGAGGTTGCATCTTGCACTGGATGCTGAACTTGGTAGTGCAAGAGCCACCCAAGTGGAACTGGTTTTGAAGACCTGCAGGGCTCATGGAAAGCAGCTGAGGTTTGTGACTGTGTGGCAGGGCTGGAGTACCTGAAGAGATCCCAGGAAAGGCTATGGGTGAAAGTCCAGCCCAGCTGTTACAAGGGACCCCAGTGGTTTTGGAGATGCCAGTGCCATGGGATGGGCATGGAGAAGAGCTGTGGCAGTGGAATGGAGCTGGCTTGAGCCTGGAAGACAAACTGTGTGTCCTAGAGAGGACAGAGAGGTGACCTGTACTCCTTGGAGGAGCCCACAGAATCATGGGTAAATCCCAGACATTGGGTACTGCATTATTTGTACTGTTGGAGTTTGTGTTTTCTTGGTTTAAATTGTGACTGTGTCCCGGTTCTTCTCCCATGAAGAAAGTATTTACCTTAATTTTGATCATTACAGGTTCCCACGGCTGAAATATTTGGAACCTTTTTATATAGATTTTAAAAAGGGAATGGGCATTTTAAAGAGATAGCTTTTAATGTGTAATGTGTCTGAATTCGTAAAGACTGCCTGGCATAAAAAGTTGCTTATGTTTCATATTGTGATAATAACAATATGTCTGCCACCTTGAGGATAAATGAGAAAGGAAAGGTTCTAATTGAAAAGTGATGCTTGTACGTCAAGGTGACAAGGGTCAGTTGTGTGGGCTAGTTTTGTGTCAACTTGGCGCAAGCTAGAGTGGTTTTGCTTCATTGTTTGCAGGGTGACAGTCTATCCTGGTGATAACTGGTTTGGCTGTGGTGACAGGAAAAGGAGGCAGAAGGATGAATGCTAGTGCTCAGATGGGCTCCTCCATTTTACTTCTCATTCATTTGTGCCCCTAACCCAGGGGATGCTGCTACCCACATTCATGCTGGGTCTTCCTGCATCAGTTAAGCTTCTCTGGGAAAACCCTTCTAGACATGCGCTGGGGTATGCCTTCCATATGACTCCAAACCCAGCCATGTTCAGTGGTCTGAAATGGTGATGCTGGTATCTAGACCTTTACATGAGGTTTGCATTTCTAGAGTAACCATTTATGATGTCTAAGACGGAACCAAGCAGGATCATCCCATGATCTGAAAAGATAACCATTTCCATCATTCTTGAGCCATAGGGAAGCCAGTACTGGCTGTTTACAAAAGCCATTCTAATCCCTCTCCTCTAGAACATTTTATTTTGTACATATCCAGCTCCTACTGTTGCTCATCCTTGATGAGTATTCACATTACTAGATTATATTCATACCAGGGTGTGGCCTTAACCCAGTCCTGGTGAAGGAGTGGTTATCAACCTTCTTAATGATGTGACCCTTTAATACAGTTCATCATGTTGTGGTGACCCCCAACCATAAAACGATTTCATTGATAGTTCATAATTATAATTTTCCTACCGTTATGAGTCATAGTATAAATATTTGATATGCAGGATATATGTGACCTCCAAAAGAGTCATGACCTACAAGTTAAAAACTGCTTTTCTACAGGAAAAGGTGTTGTGTGTGTTGGAAACTGACATTTTAAGGAAATATTTGCTTCCTAATCAAAGAGGTTCCCAGGAAGAAGAACTGATAGATTTCGCTGGAGATACTCATGGTATATCCTAGCCTGGAGGTGAGACATTAGTCATAGTGAAGCAGAAGGAAAGAAGGATTAAGTGTTGATGCCCTTGTTGGAGTGCTGTGTTAACCAGGGAATCCCTTTCCTGTGCTTTTCTTGCTTTACATCCTTCCCGTTTGAGCTACTTGCTACCGAGTGACATCTCAACATGCATTTTGCTCCATTATCCTCGCACAAACGTGTCCTTCAGCGTGAAGTCCAAAGCAGCAACCTTCTCTCAAAATCTTTCTAGGCACATTCTATAGCCCCAGGATTCCGTGCTATGCCAAACAAAAAGAGGAACATGAGGTCTACTGTATATGCAGGAGCAGGCGTGTGTGTGTGTGTGTGTGTGTGTGTGTGTGTGTGTGTTATATTTTCAATTATTCTTGGAGTATTGATAAGAAATATCAGCGTTTAAAGTGCCAGCGTCTGCGCTGAGCTGTGGATCATAGAAGAGTCTGGGTAATGAATGGGTATCTCTATGTGGTAGGATACCTGTCTGGGGATCAGATAAAGTCCTGAGTTTTGTTGACATGGCTGTAGCCATGCCAATGACCCTGATATCTCAGACCTATGGAAATGGAGACACCTTCCCCAGGTGAGGTTACAAAGGGATGGCCTCAGCTCTGGTCTAAGAACAAGTGTTCATTAATGACTGACCAGTGTATGCAGAAAGCATTAATCAGAGCACAGCTTCGACATGGCTGTAACCTGAGGCTGCTTTTCTGTAGAGACCTCCTATTAAGACCCACCAACTCCTCCTCCTTGCATAGTAGGTACTTCCCATCAAAGCGACCATGATCTACCCAAGTCCAGCTTTTCTGTATGTGTGCCTGCCATTTCTTCATTCCCATGTTACCCCAGTCTGGTTTTCAGGACCAAACCATGCAGGATATGACAATCATGTAGGAGGAGGCCTGTCATCCCTATTCAGGAACTGGCAGTATTTCTCCTGAAGTTCTTCTTAAGAAAACATTTATCAAAGGGAGGAGAGGCCCTTGGTCCTGAGAAGGCTAGATGCCCCAGTATAGGGAAATGTCAGGACAGGGAAGCAGGAGTGGGTGGGTTGGTGAGAAGGGGGAGGGAGGAATGGGTTAGGGGTCTTGGGGGGGGACCAGGAAAGGGGACAACATTTGAAATGTAAATAAAGAATATATCTAATAAAACATTTTGTATTCGTTTTGTGAACTAATCACCAGAGGACATTTTAAAACAAACTAGAGTTGCCTTTTCCGAGATACTGATGCCCCAGCTGTAGATTTTTTGGTAAGAGAAGGAAGGCAGTCCCTTAGTGGGGTCAGGGAAGAGGACTGCTACTCTAGAACTGTATGATCAATTAGAATTGCTCCATGTTGAATTTAGGTCAACGGCCTTGAGAGGAAGTTGCCATCTGACTTTGGAATCCGATGTAAGCAGAGTTTGCTGAATGCGGTCACACAAATGTTACATATCAGGCCACCCGAGTCTAGAATGGAGGGAAGACAGTATTCAAGAGGCTGACGCAGATTCTGGTCTTTGAAAAGGCTGGGCTTGGATTGGACCTTCTGATACGTATGGGTTAGGAGAAGGAGAGGGTGATTACATTGGGAAGAGGTTTTAGCCAACTCCATTAGAAAGAAAGCCACCAAGGCAGGCTTTCAGAACATTACTGACCACCAAATTTTGGCCACAGAAAGCAATAATTGGTTTGGACCAGTTTCCTACCCAGGAAAATGGATTTTGAATGATCCCAAACCTAATGGCAAATCAGAATTATTCATCAGAGAACTTTTCTAAAATGAACACAATTACATGCCGAGTTTCATCATCTTCTCACCCTAGAGAGTCTCAGTCTGTAGTCTGAGAGAGGCTAACTTGAACCATCTATGGGTTGGATATTTTTAGGAATGTCGTCAGGTGAGTGTGATGAGCACACAGGTTCAGATGTTGCAGAAACAAGCAGTGCCCATGTTAAAAAACTGGTTTTTGAGCAGGTGGTAGATATGCTGAAGTTGCTGGGTAGTCTGGTCTTGAGATAACAGAAGTCAAGGTTAAATCCATCCCTTGGAAGTGTAGTTTCCCTAGGAGTTACAGAACTATATACAACAGAGAGCTTGCTGCTAACACCCAGGAGCCTTTGTTACATATATTCAGCTCTGAGTTATGTGCAGGTGTCTGTATCTTATACTTGGTGAAACCTGTACAGTCACAGATTTTTACCCAAGATCCAAGATGGGAAGTTCTGCAAATGGTAGAAATAGGAAATAGACCCAAGTTTTTCACTCACAAGTGACCAAAGGAGGGTGGTCTCAAAAGTCAGTGGAGATTGTAACCATACGGCCAAAATAAACAGATCGACTAGGAGAAGAGAAAGAAAGAAATGCGCTTGCTTAGAGTGGAGGCAGAACAGGCTGAGATGCTCCATGCTCCTACGTCAAATGCCACAGACTGAATGATTTACAAAGACTAGATCGTTATTTTCCCACACTTCAGCTTCCAAAGCCGAGGTATGGAAGGCTTGGTCCCCAGTGCAGGCAGTGTTCAGAGGACAGGCTCTGCAGAAGAGACCTGATCCCAGGACTCTGACTCCATCAGTAGATACACCCACGGATGGATTCAAAACTTGACTGTGGGATTTGGAGAATCTATGAAAGAGAAGGCCTAGTTGGAGAAAGGGAGTCACTATGAAAATAACCTGGGATGGTATACCCTGACCAGTTCCCTGCCTGTCAATGTGTTTACTTCCCAGTTACTGTGAGACAACATGTTCTTACATATTCTTCTTTACATGTTCTCATTACCATGATATTCTTTCTCACCTCCTGCCCAAAGCACTGGAGGAGTTGACCATGGCCTGGACCCTCTGCCAACAGCGAGGCAGAGGAAATCATTCATCATTTCAAGTTAATTTCTTTCTTTTTCTTTTTTTTCTCTTTTTCTTTTTTTCTTTTTTTGGTTTTTTCGGAGACACGGTTTCCTTATGTAGCCTCGGCTGTCCTGGAACTCACTCTGTCTACAGGCTGGCCTCGAACTCAGGAATCTGCCTATCTCTGCCTCCCGAGTGCTGGGATTAAAGGCGTGCGCCACCACCGCCCAGCTTCAAGTTAATTTCTTTTCTTTTTTTTTTTTTATTGGATATATTCTATATTTACAATTCATTTCCCTTTTTCTGGTTCCCCACCCCCAAGGGTCCCACATGCCCTTTTCCCTCCCCCTGCTCCCTCATTCGCCCCCTCCCACCTCACTGTTCTTGTACTCCCCCACAATGATGCTTTGGTCCATTCTAGCTCCAGTGTCCACTCTTTTAAAGTTTCCGTAAGGCAAAAGACACTGTCAAAAGGATAAATCGGCAACCAACAAACTGGGAAAAGATCTTCACCAACCCCACATCCGACAGAGGGCTAATATCCAATGTATACAAAGAACTCAAGAGGTTAGACCCCAGAAAACCAAATAGCCCTATCCAAAAATGGAGTACAGAGCTAAACAGAGACTTTTCACCTGAAGAAATTCGGATGGCTGAGAAACACCTTAAAAAATGTTCAACATCATTAGTCATTAGGGAAATGCAAATCAAAACAACCCTGAGATTTCACCTCACACCAGTCAGAATGGCTAAGATTAAAAACTCAGAAGACATCAGGTGTTGGCGAGGATGTGGAGAAAGAGGAACACTCCTACACTGCTGGTGGGAATGCAAGCTGGTACAACCACTCTGGAAATCAGTATGGTGGTTCCTCAGAAAACTGGATGTGATACTTCCGGAGGACCCAGCCATACCACTCCTGGGAATATACCCAGAAGATTCACCAGCATGCAATAAGGATACATGCTCCACTATGTTCATAGCAGCCTTATATATAATAGCCAGAAGCTGGAAAGAACCCAGATGTCCCTCAAGTAAATTTCTTTACGGTATTTGTCACAGTGAATAAATAGTATGACTAACACAGGTAGAAAGGCCCTGCTTGATCTCTCTAGCCTTTCTCTCTCTCTCTCTCTCTCTCTCTCTCTCTCTCTCTCTCGATTTATTTCTATTTTATGTATATGAGCTCACTGTACCTGTCCTCAGACACACCAGAAGAGGGCATCGGATCCCATTACAGATGGTTGTGAGCCACTATGTGGTTGCTGGGAATTGAACTCAGGACCTCTGGAAGAGGTCTTAACCACTGAGCCATCTCTCCAGCCCTCTCTAGCTCCTTTATAGGGCACTAATCCATTCACAAGGGTGAGGCTGTCATGACCTAACAATCACTTCTTCTGGCCCCCAAGTCTTCTTATCATCTCAGTGAGCTTTAAGCCTCATCATGGATTTTAAAGGAGCTGCACTAAAGCCGGATGGAAAAACAAGGGGCAGAAAACCAGAGAAAGCTGACTGTCTGTCTGACACCATTTATTCATCGTCTGCTCATTATCAGTTCCATAATCACAGCTCAGGCCCTTTACCCCTGTCCTTTGTGTCCCGGCTTCCCTACTGTGTGACTTTCTTCTGTCCTGGTAAAGTCCCTCATCAGCCCTCACACCTACATCCTGGAGTGCTACCTTCTTGTCACTCTGAGGAATGGCGTGACACACAGAACTTCCTTAGTCCTTTTTAGCTGGGCGTCTCTTCCCCCTGATCTCTTGGGATGACACTGAGAATGTGGAGCAGACTGGTGGATCGTAGGAGGAGGCAGGGCTACTCTGGAGGAGACTGGTTCTTTTTTTTTGTTTGCAGAAATTTCGTTTGCAGGGGTTTTGCCTGTAACTAAGGGTGTTAGTCTTTCCTTGCTGTTTTCTTCGACCCCCCCGAAATGTGACCTAAGGGGAGAGGCCTCATTCAGGTTCACAGTTTCAGAGCTGTATTCCAAGTCCAGATGGACCCAGGGCTTTAGGCTGGAGGCTTGTATGAATTACCATGGGCCCTAGGAACACGTGAAAGAGGGGCGCAGACAGGCACAAAATAACAACCGTCTAAGGCAAAGCACACAGCCCGGGTTCCTCATCTAGCCAGGCCTCAACTCCTAAACTCTCCATTTCCTCGCAAAGTAACACAGCCAGCTGGGGGCCTATCAGTGAGCCCGTGGGGGACATGCCATGGTCAAACCATAACACTAAGCCAAAGAATCCACAAATAATTAGTTTTTAAAAGTACTATTCAGATCTCTCTTTAGTTTGTCCAAAGAATCATAAAAACACTCAGGTCTCACAGAGAAAGCATCCCGACATATCCACATGTATTTCCAAGGGCCGGCGAACTGAAACACTCACCCTTTTTTCTTTCCCTTCCTTTTTAAAAAATTATTATTATTTACCTTAAGTTCTTTTGTAAGTACACTATTGAGGATAACGCTATTGAGCACAGGCTGGCCTCACTTTCATGCTCCTGCAGCCTGTGCTGGGGTAGCAGGTGTGCCCACACTCCTGCCTTCCTAACCACAGCTACCTGGGGCACCTGCACACCTGGGCCCACTGAAGTTTTAAAGGGAGAATGAACGGGCCAAGGGAAGGAGAGCGTTCTATTCTGTGATTCAGTTTGAAGTGTAGGAAAAAAGAAACTCCACGCCTAATCATTGTGTAGTTTGCCAATTAACAGTGAAAACTGCGTTCTTTAGGGTTCTGCAATGACGTTTTTGGACAGCAATGCATTAGGCCTGAAATTAAAATAGGCAATTAAAATATTATGCTAAGCATTCTCTTATTTATAATGTACTAATTTATTGTAAAGCAGTTTGCCTTCTTCTACGGTGGAGTTTAATGAGTTCCTTTCTGAAGAACCGTAAAATTATGTTCAGAGAAAAAGAGACTCTTGTTTTTTTAATAAGCAATGTAGCTGTCACCAGATGTTATAAAGATTGATTACTAATGCATTTTTAATGAAGATAATTTATTAGATAATAAGATTTTTTTCCTTCCTTTAAATTTCCAGTAGGAGGAAATCATCGAGTGTTTTTTTCCATTTTAAATTAAAGGCTTTCTGCCATTGGTTTTCCACTAAGCCTTAAAATGGATGATCAAATTCAATTATGCAACAAATACACTTAAAAATGGGGCCTAAGCTGCTCTCTCAGACTTTTACATGGGCTTCCATCCCATCGAAGCTTTTGAGAGCAAGAAATAGCACACAGCCTCAGACACGTGCCTGGATGAAGGCTGTTATATTTAGGAACTGCTCCATAAATGTTTGCTGTATGAATGAAAACTTATGTGACTATTTTTGTTAGAAGCATCAATTCAAAGATTGCTGCAGTGTTGAGTACGCCCATCGCAAGCTTGCTTATCAATGACGGGCTGCTATAGAGGGCCATTTTCCCTCGGTCACTCTTCCTGCAGCCAGGGACAAGTACATGTTGCGGGTGTTAAGAATGTGTTAGACCAGCCGGGCGGTGGTGACACATTCCTTTGATCCCAGCACTTGGGAGGCAGAGGCAGGCAGATTTCTGGTCTACAGAGTGAGTTCTAGGACAGCCAGGGCTACACAGAGAAACCCTGTCTCGAAAAACAAAACAAAACAAAACAAAACAAAACAAAACAAAACAAAACAAAACAAAACAAAACAACAAAAGAATGTGTTAGACCAAATGTAGACTGTTTTCTTCACTGAAAAAGTTGAAACTGTCCTGCCCTAGTAATGCTAAGTACTCAGGCCATTGAAGCAGCCTGTGGAACATCTCTTATTCAAGATCATGAAGACATCCAGTTGTAGTGAGACTTTTAGTTTCTTCAAAAACCAAGTTATGCTAGTTATCTGAATATGGTTTTGCTTTAATCCCAGGTGTGGGATAAGAGGCTGCTTCACAGCAGGTGATTACAGTTTGCCTCGTGCACTAACAGGGCTGTGATCTTTGCCAGCTGCAGATCGTTTAATTCTGGGGATTCTGGAGAGGGTATAAACGGGAGAGCCCTGGGACATCCTGGGGCAGCTGCTGCCTCCCTCTGTTACTCTCCTCACCCCCACCCCAGCTGCTGGTTCATCCTGCTGCTGCTGTTGTACTCGATATCCCTGGGTTTCTGGATTGTTGGCTGTTCTTATGTCAAAGACTAGACTTGCCCCAACACCCCTTATCAGCAAGAAGTAGCCTGTAGAGCTATTATAGATCCTATAGATCCCTTTTCCCTATAACCATTTTTCTCTCCTACCTAGTGTTGGTGGGTTGAAAGGGATTAGGTGAGAGTAGGAGTGGGAAGGGAGGTAGGGATTAAGAACTCAATAAAATAGTAAAAAAAAAATGCCAACAGCATAGGTGAAAATATTTCCCAGGATTTTATTAAAGTTTCCTATCTAATAGCAGAGAAGTATAACTTAAGAACTATCCCAAGAGAGACTAGGGCACAGAGCTCAAAAAGATTATGGAAAGAAAAGCTTTCTTTCCATAAAAATGGAAACATGTATAAAAAAATGCATGCAATTTTGACATTGCAAGTCACGATATAGCTCTTTGTTGTTCGATCCCAAAATAATGTACAAAGCAGGGATTTCCCACTTCTCACTGGCTAATAGAACTTCTGGAACTACAGACCGAGTTGAGGAGAGCTGGCACTGAGTAGTAGACTCAGAACCCATGCGATGTCCTGTCAGAGCTGGGCTTTCATTTTGGAAACCTAGTCTCTCATACAAGAGGTAACAATGTCTCTATACTCAGCCATGTCCGAGAGTCATCAACAGGGCAGCCATGAACTTACAGTAAGTGATCATGTGATGGTTATATATTCCTCAACCCCATCTTCATGTGCTCTTCTGTTTTTTGTTTTTGTTTTTGTTAATCCACTGAGTATCATTACTGCTGCCTGCTGGAATGTTGATGGGTCTTGTTGGTGTGACCTTGTGCAGCTAACCACACCCACAGTGGTTTCTTAAGTGCAATGGCTGTGTCATGTCCAGAGTTTCATACCAGCTCTTTCAATCGCTCGACTCTTACATTCTTCCCGCCCCCTCTTCCATGATGGTCCTGAATGTTGGAAGAGTAACAGAGATGTCCTATTTATAGCTCAACACTCAGTTGCTGTTCTATGTACAATAGCTGATCTTTTGGTATATTGTGTACTTTCTTCATGTGAAAATGGAAGGTAATTTTTTGAACTTGTCTGCTGTTCCCAATCTGGAATTTTTTATTATGATTCTTTTAAGATCATTTTATACACCATTAGAACTGGCTTCTTCTTCCTCTTCTTCTTCTTCTTCTTCTTCTTCTTCTTCTTCTTCTTCTTCTTCTTCTTCTTCTTCTTCTTCTTCTTCTTCTTCTTCTCCTCCCCCTCCTCCTCCCCCTCCCCCTCCCCCTCCTCCTCCTCCTCCTCTTCCTCTTTCCTGTTTGTCCATAGAATCGTTTGGTCTTTCTAGGCTGCCAACATACCTTGCAATCTCTACTTGTGCCTTGTTTTATCTTTGCCCTTGTTAGATTGTTCGTTTCCTCTAGCAAGTCTTCATTCTCTATCCATTCTTTAGAGGAAACTTTTTTTCAGACTTCTTTGACCTTTCATTGCCAGTGTTTTGAACTGGTTTCTCTGTTGTATCCATCTTTCACTTCTTATATCTCCTTCTGTATGCCGTGTCAATCCAGCTGTTTCTTTGTATTTTCTATCAGGAACTTATTTTATTTATTATTGTTATTTATTTCATTGAATATACTTAAAACCATTCTTTCCAGTTCTTTGTAATTTCATCTAACCCATTCGCACTGTGTAATTCCTATAAGATTTAGTAATTTTTGCAAAAGTTATGCTGTATTTTTTCATGTCCTTTATATTACTGCATTGGGATTTATGAATATGGTACAGTGGTGTGCTTTTTTATTTTTATCACCTATATTCTTTCAGTTAAAGTATTTGTAATGTTCATACAGAGGTTGGATGTCACAGAGTTGAGTGTGCAGTTCATAAAATAGTTCCTAAGTCCAGGAGTACAATGTAGAGGCATGGTATAAATTACATATTATTCCCTGAACAGAAGCAGGGCAGTCTTGATATTACCACTATGCAAATGTTGTACTAGCTAATAAATAATAGTGGCTTCTTGACTTCAGTAAGTGTTTGATGATAAACAGCCAAAGACAGTATATAGCATACTTAAATTTTAATAAATAATACTAGGAGTGAGAGGAAAGTAGGATGAGTAGGTATTAAGCATTAAATCAACTTTGAAAAGAATCAGTGTGAGTAAAGTAGTTAGGAGGAGGACTTTGAAGTTCACAGATTTTACAGATTGTTAAAGCTACAGAAGGTCAGAGTTATGTGAAAAGAAGACGGAATAAAGGTGAGAGGAAGAAAAGCATATAGGGATAAGAGGAGGAGCAGTTGAGGGACGAGAATAAAGAATGCCTTTAGCAAACCGGGCGGAGAAGCATAAACAGTTCTAAATCCTAACGGAGCAGCCTACGTACCAGAGCAAAAGCATCTGGAGACACAGGCAAGAACACATACAAAGTAAGTGAGTAAGAAGAAGGCAAACGACGCTTATGGAGCGGGCTGCTGGTTCAGCTGTGGTGAAGTGAAAGGTATATTCTCAGATGCCGCTGGCTCCCCATAGTGCTACAGCAGAAGGGCAGAGAAAGCCATTTTGGGCTTTTTTTTTTTTTAAACTTGGTTCTGTTACTTGCAGTTTATAGGGTTATACTGACTTATTATTATTATTTATTCTATATTCTTTGCTTACATTCCAATGGCTTTCCCTTTTCCAGTTCCCCCCTCACCATATGTCCCATAAGTCCTTCCCCCCCCCCCACCTATTCCCCAATCACCCCCCTCCACCATTTCTCTGTTCTGATACTCTCCTACAAAATTGGATCCAATCTTTTCAGGACCAGGGTCCTCTCCTTCCTTCTCCTTGGGAATCTTTTGACTTGCTAATTGTGCCTTGAGTATTCAGAGCTTCTGGGCTCATTAATATCCACTTATCAGTGATTGCATTTCATGTGTATTCTTTTGTGATTGGGTTAACTCGCTTAGGATGATATTTTCCAGATCCAACCACTTGCCTACAAATTGCATGAATTCATTATTTTTAATTGCTGAGTAGTATTCCATTGTATAAATATACCACATTTTCTGTATCCATTCCTCCTTTGAGGGACATCAGGGCTCCTTCCAACTTCTGGCTATTATAAATAAGGCTGCTATGAACATAGTGGAGCATGTGTCTTTGTTGCCTGCAGGGGAATCCTCTGGGTATATGGCCAGGAGTGGTATGACAGGGTCCTCTGGAAGTGTCATGCCCAATTTTCTGAGGAACTGCCACACTGATTTCCAGAGTGGTTTTACCATTTTGCAATCCCACCAACAGTGGAGGAGTGTTCCTCTTTCTACACATCCTCGCCAGCACTTGTTGTCTCTTGAATTTTTAATCTTAGCCATTCTGACTGGTGTGAGGTGGAATCTCAGGGTTGTTTTGATTTGCATTTCCCTGATGACTAATGATGTTGAACATCTCTTAAGGTGTTTTTCGGCCATCCGAATTTCTTCTGGTGACAATTCTTTGTTTAGCTCTGTACCCCATTTTTAATAGGGTTATTTAGTTCTTTGGGGTCTAACTTCTTGAGTTCTTTGTATATATTGGATATTAGCCCTCTGTCGGATGTGGGGTTGGTGAAGATGTTTTCCCAATTTGTTGGTTGCTGTTTTGTCCTTCTGATAGTGTCCTTTGCCTTACAGAAACTTTTTAATTTTATGAGGTCCCATTTGTCAATTCTTGAACTTAGAGCATAAGCTATTGGTGTTCTGTTCAGGAACTTTCCCCCTGTGCCCATGTCCTCCAGGGTCTTCCCCAGTTTCTTTTCTATTAGTTTCAGTGTGTCTGGTTTTATGTGGAGGTCCTTGATCCACTTGGAGTTGATCTTAGTACAGAGAGATAAGAGTGGGTCAATTCGCATTCTTCTGAATGTTGACCTCCAGTTGAACCAGCACTATTTGTTGAAAAGGCTATCTTTTTTCCACTGGATGGTTGTAGCTCCTTTATCAAAGATCAAGTGACCATAAGTCTGTGGGTTAATTTCTGGGTCTTCAATCCTATTCCATTGATCTACTTTCCTGTTGCTGTACCAATACCATGCAGTTTTTAACAAAATTGCTCTGTAGTACTGCTTGAGGTCAGGGATATTGATTCCCCTAGAAGTCCTTTTATTGTTGAGAATAGTTTTAGCTATACTGGGTTTTTTGTTACTCCAGATGAATTTGAGAATTGCTCTTTCTAGATCTATGAAGAATTGAATTGGGGTTTTGACGGGGATTGCATTGAATCTGTAGATTGCTTTCGGCAAGATGGCCATTTTTACTATATTGATCCTGCCAATCCAAGAGCATGGAATATTTTTCCATCTTCTGAGGTCTTCTTAGATTTCCTTCTTCAAGGACCTGAAGTTCCTGTCATACAGATCTTTCACTTGTTTGGTTAGAGTCACACGAAGATACTTTATATTGTTTGTGGCTATTGTGAAGGGTGTTATTTCCGTAGCTTCTTTCTCAGCCTGCTTGTCCTTTGAGTTCAGGAAGGCTACTGATTTGCTTGAGTTGATTTTATAACCAGCCACTTTGCTGAAGTTATTTGTCAGCTGTAGAAGTTCTCTGGTGGAGTTTTTTGTGTCGCTTAAGTATACTATCATATCATCTGCAAATAATGATAGTTTAACTTCTTCCTTTCCAATTTATATCCCTTTGACTTCCTTATGTTGTCTCATTGTTCTCGCTAGAACTTCAATTACTATATTGAAAAGATATGGAGAGAGGGGGCAGCTTTGTCTAGTCCCTGATTTTAGTGGGATTGCTTCAAGTTTCTCTCCATTTATTTTGATGTTGGCTACTGGTTTGCTGTAGATTGCTTTTACTATGTTTAGGTATGGGCCTTGAATTCCTGCTCTTTCCAAGACTTTTAGCATGAAAGGATGCTGAATTTTGTCAAATGCCTTTTCAGCATCTAATGAGATGACCATGTGGTTTTTCTGTTTTAGTTTGTTTATGTAGTGGATTACATTGATTGATTTCCGTATATTGAACCATCCCTGCATCCCTGGGATGAAGCCTACTTGATCATGGTGAATGATCGTTTTGATGTGCTCTTGGATTTGGTTGGCAAGAATTTTATTGAGTATTTTTGCATTGATATTTATAAGGGAAATTAGTGTTCTTTCTTTGTTGGATCTTTGTGTGGTTTTGGTATCAGCATAATTGTGGCTTCGAAGAATGAGTTGGGCAGTGTTCCTTCTGTTTCTATTTTGTGGAATAGTTTGAAGAGTATTGGTGTTAAGTCTTCTTTGAATGTCTGGTAGAATTCTGCTCTAAAACCATCTGATCACAGAATAGATGTCAACAATACAAGATTGAAAAAATCCCATGCCTCCTATCAGATCATTATGGAGTAAGAGTGGTCTTCAATAGCAACAAAAACAACTGAAAGCCCACATACACATGGAAACTGAACAATACTCTACTCAATGACACCTTGGTCAAGGAAGAAATAAAGAAAGAAATCAAAGACTTTTTAGAATTCAATGAAAATGAAGGTACAACCTACCCAAATCTATGGGACACAATGATTTGTGTCATAGTGCTAAGAGGAAAACTCATAGCCGTAAGTGCCTCCACAAAGAAACTGGAGAGAGCATACATTAGCAGCTTAATGGCACACCTTAAAACCCTGGAACAAAAAGAAGCTAATTTACCCAGGAGGAGTAGAAGACAGTAAATCATCAAGCTCAGGGCTGAAATCAATCAAGTAGAAACAGAAAAAACTATACAAAGAATCAACAAAACCAAGAGCTGGTTCTTTGAGAAAATCAACAAGATAGATAAAACCTTAGCTAGACTAACCAAAGGGCACAGAGACAGTATCCAAATTAACAAAATTAGAAATGAAAGGGAGACCTACCAACAGAAACTGAGGAAATTCAAAAGATCATCAGATTCTACTACAAAGGTCTATACTCAAGACAACTGGTGAATCTGAAGGAAATGGACAATTTCCTAGACAGATACCAAATACCAAAATTAAATCAGGATCAATTAGATCAGCTAAACAGTCCCATAACCCCTAAAGAAATAGAAGGGCTTATAGAAAGCCTCCCAACCAAAAAAAAAAAAAAGTAAGTTTTGGTCTTTTCAGCCTTTGCAGCCATAGTGTTGTTGGGATTCTGGCACACAGGGAGGAGACATCGCAAGGCCTTGGATGTCTCCTGCACCCAGGTCCTCTAAGGTGGCCTCTTCTGGTCCTGGAGGTCTGGTGGATGTGTGGGGAAGTGGCTCCTTGTTGTCTCTGTTTGCTTTTGGGGAGTGTCATTTGGTACTGGCAAGGGGGAGGACTTGAAGCTTCCTCCTTGCTTCTCTGAGGAGATTTCCAAAGTTCATTCACAGAATTCGTTTTTTGCAGGATAAGATCTTGCTATATCCTATGTATTTTGTCACACTAAGGCTTTTAGTTCATCATGTTCTTGATGGTTATGGTTTTTTTCCCATCTTGACTAGGCTGTAGTAGCTAGATTTTTGGTCAAATATTATTCTGGAGTTTTCCTGCAGTCAGTCTCTCTCTCTCTCTCTCTCTCTCTCTCTCTCTCTCTCTCTCTCTCTCTCTCTCCCTCTCCCTCTCCCTCTCCCTCTCCCTCTCCCTCTCCTTTCCTCTCTCTTCTTTCCTTCCTTCCTTTCTTCCTTTTTTCTTTCTAAATGAGATTAAATTTTAAACCAGAAGACTCTGAATAAAGCTAATTCCTTGTCATTATGTGGCTCTCTGAGTCCCAGCTAGTCAGCTGAAGGCTTCAGTAGAGGAAGCCAACTTCCTCTGGGGAGAAGGGAGTCCAGCAACATATGGTCCCTCTTTCAGCTGCACCCCTTCCTAGATTTCTAGCTTCTGTCCAGCATGCAGATTTTGTACTTGATAGCTTCCACGACACATGGGCCAGTTCCTTAAACATAATCCATTTTCTGATAAAATTGAAGATTTACATAAAAATATTTCTGATAAAATTGAATACATATATAGAAAAAAGTTGACATTGAAATATTCGATGGAAATTACTACAGATAAAAAGGGAGACATGGAAAACATTTCTAAACTAATTGACAAAGCATGTTGAAAAATTTTCTGATCAAATTGAAGAATTTCATGAAAAATATTTCTGATAAAATAAGAAATGTTTTCTATGTCTACCATTTTTTTATTTAATTTTTATTTTCTATATTCTATGTTTACATTCCAAAGGCTTTCCCCTTTCCCAGTCCCCCCCACCACCATACGTCCCATAATTCCTCTCCCCCCAACTATTCCCCAATCACCCCCCCCCAACGATTTCTCTGTTCTGTGTCTACAAAACTGGATCCAATCTTTACAGGCCCAGGGTCTATGTCTACCATTTTATCTGTATTATTTTCCATGAAATCTTCAATTTTCAAACTTTTCTTTATATATTTCTTCTATTTTATCAGAATTATTTTCCTTGAAAATCTTCAATTTTATCAGAAATTTTTTCTATGTGCTTGGTCAATTAGTATAGATATATTTTCTATGTTTGCCAATTTATCATTATTATTTTCCATAAAATTTCTCCTATTTTAGCACTGTTTTCTATATATTTCTTAAATTTTATCAGATCATTGTATGTAGACCCTCTATATTTTCTACCAGTCATCTTTAATGTAATAATTACAGGTACCAGTTAGCTTATATGTAATAATCATTTTATTTAAGTTGTCATATAAATAAAATGATTTTTTTATTATAAAAAACCCATAAACCATTTCAGAGGACAATAATGAAGAGCGGTACTGTTCTCTGTTTGCTGGTTTATGGGTGCAACTTTTGCATATATACATGTGAGCTGTGTCACAGAAGTTGCAACCCTCCACTGTGATGAACTCTCTCAGAGCTTCTGAGCCACATGTTCACCGTGTCAGTATCTCCACTGAGTGCTATCACCCAGCTGTCCGTGTCAGCATTGGGTCCTATGACACAGCTGTGCTTTGGATTAGCTGTTGCGTGAAGCCATTAGACAGCAAATGGATACTGGTCACTTATTTTTATTTTTTATTTTTTATTTTTTTACTTCAAGCTTCATCTATGTTGTTGCAAATGGCAGAACAACCTTTGTAAAGCTGTGGCTGAATAGTTTCCCATTGTGTATGTGTGCCATACTTTATTGTTAGAAACTGGAGTGAGGAGGAGCAGCGTGCTCTGGATGAAGGGAGATGCTGATGCAGACTATTTTAGTGACAAACCGGTCTCTGGCCATGACTAGAGTCACCAATTAGGTATTGTATAGTCCAAGAATCCTATCAGAAAGATCACTAGAAAACACATTTTATATGCTTTTAATCTAAAGTAAGTATGTGAGGTGATGAATGCATTATGGCTTTTATTTGGTCATTCCACATTGTGTATTCATTGTAATATCATATTGTGTTTTCATAAATCTACTACTGCCTTTCTTCATCTGTGAAGGTTATCCAAGGACCCTTGTAGATATCAATATCTAAGGATATTCCAGCCCCTTGTACAAAAGAATAAAGCATTTGTATAAGTCATAAGTATAGCCTCATTTATACCTTAAGTCATGTCCAGACCACTCACAATACTTAACACAATGCAAATTATTGTGATCCAGTAATATTCTTTTTGGGAACAGTGATAAGAAAACAAAAACCCTGTGTATGTTCAGTAAAGACACAGTATTCCCTCAATGTTTTCAGCCTGTGGCTGGTTCAGTCTACAGAGGAAACCACAGAGGACCAACTGTCTATAATTATTCGTCAACTCTGAATGAAGCAAAGAAACAGGGAAAGGTGATCAATTCCGACTAACTAAACTCAGATCAATAGCTCCTATTTTAAAAATGACCCTGTTTTTCCGAGAATGGGGGAATATCTTGTTATGTGAAACTTAAAGTGCTAAAACTGAGGAAAAAGTGTAGACAATAGTCAGCTTATATCTCTTTGTAGTAGACAGTGCTCCCTAAATCTACTTCTTTTGTTATTACTAATAACTCTAAAATTATAACTCTTAAGGTCAAAATTATTTGACTTGAAAAAAATCACTGTATTGAACATAGTAGATGGCACACCACTAATGTGGACTTATTGTTTATTCAACATTTTTTGATTAAGTTACACCCTATGAATTCTGAGCAATCAGACACACCAGACCTGTTTCCAGGTAAACTAACAGCAAGGAAGAGGTTCAGGAACATTTGCATAATCCGCTCCTGCTCCAGGACTGCTCTCTAAACAGCAATATTCACACTCCATTCCCTGGTAATGCAAGAGAGACAAACGAGTCCATCGTTATTGCTAAATTAAGCTTTTTAGTGCCTTGTTCAACATGAAAATGTGAAATTCTTCTCATTATATTAGTTTAGATCTTAAGACATTTGCCCAAAGACCAAATGTCAAAGGCTAGAGTTTCAGGGCAGGAGTGTTCCGAAGCAGAATCTTTAAGGTGTGATCTGATCATGAGGGTTTAGACTCATAGATGATTAATAAACATATGGGTTTACAACTTAATGGGCTACTGGAAATGGTGAAAACTTTTGGCATAGCATGTAATTAGAGGATGCAGGCTTTGGGAGACATGGCCTTCAAGGCAGTGTTTTGTCCCTGGGTCATCTCTTTCTCTGTGTTCTTCATGGTGTCCATGAGATCCGCAGCTCTGTTCTCCCATGAGCTTCTGTCATAACATTCTGTTAACTACAGGTCCAGAGATAAGAGAGTGGAGGGACTTCAGACTAAAACCTCAGAAACTGAGACATAGCACACCCTTTCTTCTTTAAGTTGTGATACTGGAAAGCTGATAAACATCTAGCTGTCCTGTGGCAGGACAACATCATTTTAGATGAGGATTTCAAAGCTTTAAGTTTATGTAGCTTAAAAAAAAATCAAGTGCACATGGCAGTGATGATGTCCAAAGAGGGCTAAAGGAAGGCTTGCATAGGTCTCAAGAACAAGCCTTGCTGTCCATTTGGTTGTCTTCAAAGTTAGAGAAGAGGTGCAGAAGAGATCTTTTACAACAAGGATGCAAAAATGACTGTGCTTATGTCCAAGATTTATTAATCACTGTGTGTAGTCACTGGTAAATTAAAGGGCTAAAGGCAAGAGAAATAACAGAGGATTAACAATTCTGCCCATTAATCTCTATAAATATAGGGAGCACGTCAAATGGTCACAATTTCAGCCAGTGTAAGTAATTGATTAAGTCACTTATGGACTACAAAGTTCTTGTTCATACATTTCTTTCTATTCCCTTAACTCACACAATGCCCTCAACTAAGGAGGTAATCAATAAGAGTGGTTGACATCTTGCCAGAAGCTTTAATTTGTATAAATTAATGAAAAAATAAGTGTTAAATCTATTGCTACGCTTCTTTTGTGTGCTGGATATGCCTGTGGGAATGAGACTAGCAACATCCCCCCAAAGCACTTATAAAAACACAAGTATTTCTTCACTTCCCAGCTTCTTCTTTTATATCCAGGATACCACAGAGAGAGTTCATTTAATTGGCACAGTATGGATTAAAAAAAACACAGCTTATTTAGAGAGTCATTGCTACAATCTTGGAGGAAATAGTTTATAAATGTTGGAGCATGGAAATGTCTGGTGGATTGGGGAAAATAATCACATTTTCACCAAGAATAGACTGAAGATATACTAGGATGTGGGGTTAAGAAACAGGAAGGAATACTTAAGATGACACCAAGATTTTAATATTGCCCATTTGGTCTTTAAAGTCACTTCCCTGTCCCCCTCCCCTGGGGGGAACTGATAATGTAGTGTGATGGCTAGTTTGATGGAACTTGATACAAGATGGAGCCACCGGAAAGGATGGAACCTAAATTGAGAAATGCCTCCATAATATCAGGCTTATGACATTTTCCTAATTAGCAATTGATTAGGGGAGAGCCCTGCCTATTGTGGGTGAGGCCATCCTTGGGCTGGTTGTCCTGAGGTCTATAAGAAAGTAGACTGAGTAGGAGGAAACCAGTAAGCGAAACCCCTCCATGGCCTCTGTGTCAGCTCCTGCCTCCAGTAGGTTCCTGCCCTGTTTGAGTTCCTGTGATGCACAGTGATGTGGAAGCAGAAGTCAAATGAACACTTTCCTCCTCACCTCTCTGTCATATTGTTTGATCATCACAATGATAGTAATCCTAAGACAAAAATTGGTACCAGGAGTTGGGTGTTGCTGTGACAGATCTGGCCATGTGTTTTGGGAAGGATTGTGGAAGGACTTTGGAACTTTAGACTAAAAAGTCATTGAATGTTCAAAGTGTAGTGAGTTGTTCTTTGGGAGCTTGGAAGATAAGAATGTTGAGAGAAATGCAGAGGATGGAGACCTGGCTTTGTGAAGTAGCAGAAGTTTAAAGACTGGAGCCATTTGCTATTTCGACTTATGATTCGATTGTTCTTGAACTGGAGAGATGGTTCAGTGGGTAAGAGCACTGACTGCTCTTCCAAAGGTCATGAGTTCAAATCCCAGCACCCACATGGTGGCTCACAATCATCCATAAAGAGACCTGATGCCCTCTTCTAGTGTCTGAAGACAACTGCAGTGTACATACATAAAATAAATAAATAAATCTTTTTTTAAAAAAAGATTCCATTGTTCTGGTGAGCTGGGGCTGGAGTCAGCTTTGATTAGAAAGAAACCAGAACCACTGAAATAAAATCTTGTCATTGCTGGGACCATTGATGCTGGCTAGCTGAATCTGAGAAATTAGCAGTGATTAAGAAGAAATCAACACCATTGAGGTGAAATCTGGAAAGCACTTCTGAGAATCAGCACATAGAAGCTGTGTTTCAGACATGGTCAAGGTCTTTTACTGGCAGCTAAACTTGGTAGTGCAAGAACCACCCAGGAAATACTGGTTTTGAAGGCAAGACGGGACCATGGAGAGCAGCTGAGGTTTGCCACTGTGTGGAGGGCTGGAGTCTCTGAAGAGAGCCTAGCAGAGGCTATTGGTGAAAGCGCAGCCCATTTGCTGGTAAAGACTCCAGAATTTTGGAGATGCCAGTGCTGTGGGATGACCACCAAGAACAGCATCATCATCATCATCATCATCATCATCAGCAGCAGCAGCAGCAGCAGAGAAATGGAGGCACCTGGAGCCTAGCAGACCAGCCGTGTGTGCTGCAGAGGGCAGAGACAGAGGAGTGACCCAAGCCCTTTGGAGAAGCCCAGAAGATCGTTAACAAATCCTTGTCCTTGGACATTGAGTTATTTATACTGTTCGAGTTTGGTTTTGCTTTGATATGATTGTGACTGTGCCCTGGTTTTTCCCTCTTGAAGTAAGAATATGTTTAACTCATTTTTGATTTTAGAGGCGTCCATAGCTGAGACATTTTGAATTCTGAAAGACTGGATTTTAAGAGACTGAATTTTTAAGAGACTGAATTTTTAAAGACCATGGGACTTTTACAATTTGAAATATTTTATACTGTGATGCTTGTATTAATGCAAGATATTGGGGATGGACAAGAAAGGAAAGGTTGTGGCTTAATAGTGACATGTTGGTGTGTCAAGTGGACAAGGGGTCAGTTGAACCAGTTAGTATTATGTCAGCTTGACATAAGTTAGAGTCACTGGAAAGGGGGGAGCTTAAGTTGAGAAGATCTGGCTGTAGGTACTTTCTTAATCAGTGATTAATGGAGGAGGCTCCAGTCCACTGTGGGCAATGCCTTTCCTGGGCTGGTGGCCCTGGAGTTTTTCAGAAAGCAAGCTGAGCAAGCCCTGGGGAGAGGCCAGTAAACCATACCCTTCTGTGACCTGTAGGCTTTAGATATAAGCTCTCTGAAGGTGATAGTGGAGTGGGCACTGGGGTCAGAGTAAATGATAGTTTTACTTTGAAGTATCAACACATTTCCCTTTGGTTGTAACCATGTTGATTCATTAGTTGTATTCCATACATTTTCATATTATGGTTTGTAAGATGCCTCCTCCCTAATTACATTATAAACAGATTCTACTTGTAAATGTTCTATTGCTGAGCTATATCTCGACCTCTTTGTTAAGAGTATATATATATGTATATATATTTACATATATAGATATATAATTATAAATATAAAGTAAATATGTACTATACATGTATGTGTGTACATGCATGCATGTGTGTGCATTTCTGTGCATGTATGCAATGCACTTGCATGTGTATGAATATGTATTATGCTTTTAGGGTTGCATATTATCAAATTTGCTAGATTAGGACACATTATTTTCAAGTTAATTGGGACTGAATATGTTTCCATCCATGTATAATGATGTTAGTAACTACATTTTCACAATCCAGGCACTATTAATATATTTAAAATTTTCCAGATTGTGAGAATATAGGAACAGATTTGAGTCTTTTTCAATGCCTGATTATCTTGATAATCCAAAGGCATTCTATGGAGTATGGATCAGATAGATCTTCAAGGACTGTGAAACTTAGAGAGACAGATTTCTTTCTAACAGGATTCTGGGACTTTCTTAGAGTATAATAGTATTTAAATATATTAGTGCTGAATACTTACTGGAATGGAACTTTGACACAAACCAATGAGTCCCTTGTCATAATCACCCACAAAGCTTAGTTTTGCTGCCATCTTGTATATTTGTTGGAGGAACATCCATTGATTTGGGAGAAATACCTGGGCATCGGGATGATGCCACGTGGGCCTGGGACCATCAGGGACTTCTCAGGCTGTGTTCTTCCTTCCCAAGTTCTTTCTTTACAAAAGGTGCAGTGAAAACCTTGTCCTTCCTGCCCAGCAACCCAGGGTTTATCTCATCAGTGCCTTTCTCAGAACTCAAATTCTTGGCCTCTCCCCTCCCTCCTACTCTTTGTTCTTTGTAATCCTTCCCTCTCCTAAGTGAGCAGAGACCCTCTCTAACTCTTGAGGGTATTAGAGCTAATGATGAGATTTAGAGCTGAGGCAGAGTGTGAACGTTTGACAAACACAGCTGCAGACTTCCTTTGAACAGGTTTCTGAACCAAAATAAGAATTTGAGCTTCTATGTTCACATTTGAATCCATTCCACTCAAACAGGCAAATTGTTTTTGAGACTATGCTGCTGAGTTAGAGACATATTTGCCCCTTAGGCATAGGTGACCCAGTGACTAAAGTGGCCTAAGATTGCAGCTTACGTCACATGCCCATGAGTCATCAGTCTGGCAGTGACATCATCCTGATAGAAAAACAGGATTAGAAATACTGCAGCTTTTCATAGAGATTTGAAAAATGAGTTTATGTTCTACCAGGCACTTAGAACTTATATTCCTATCATCTTTTTTGTATTTGTGTCTGCAGCCAAAACAGGCATGATTTAAACATGGGAAACACAGAGGGCATGGTTTTAAATGTAAATATTTGCTCCTCACCAAAATGAAAGCAACCAATCTTCTACAAAATGAGAGTTTTATGAAGAATTTAAATTTATCTGACTTCACAAGACCATGGTTCTAAGGGCTTGGCTTCTTTTAAAAACAACCACAAGCCTTCTCCCCTTTCTTGAATAAAATGATTATCTAAGCACTAGAAATTTGTAGGTATAGACTCAGTTGCTCTGATGTCGGGAAGTGCCACCTGCTGCCTGTAAGGAAAGACGTTTCTGGAAATACTAGAACAGATGTTTAACTACTGGTAGATTGGCCATTAAAACGTTAAACTTGTCCAGTAATTTTCTTTGCATGTCAAATGTAGGACATTTGGGGATAGACGTCCTTCTAAAATTGAAATATTCAGCCCCATGTAGTCTGGAATCATAATCCTGCATTGGTGAGACTGGAGGTCTAGGTTGGAGATTTTCAAATACCAGCTCATTGTTCTGGGATATCCGTCTTTCTGACCACTTCCAGATAATAGAGCGAAAGTTAAAAGCATCCAACTCATGCAAAAGCTTTTATGGGAATGAATATTTCAAACAAATGTGTCTTTAAGAATCTGAGAGTTGATGTCTGCCAATATTATTAGCTTTAATTATATTTAGACCCTTTCAAATAAAGCCATACAATAAATAGATAGGGAAGGTGTGCTTTCATTTCCACCCCTCGTGCTCTCTTCCTCCCTTTTTGTGAAGAATGGCTCACAGATCAGTCTTGGCCCAAATAACAAGCAAAGGGATCAAGGAAAGAATACAAGGAAGATGGGATACCCTCTCTGTTCTCCACACTGACACAAAGGTCTCTTCCTGATGCTGAAATTGGTCAGGATGCTAACTTCTCTCTCTTTGGCAAATATTTACCCTTTCTACTCATTGTCTCCCTTTCTCATTTCTCTTTCTCTGTGATTAAGTGAACCTAGATGTTAGCAACATTGAAGGCTGAGGTCATTTCACGGTGCATACTGATTTGCCCTGGTCTGCTTGTAAAGTGTTTTCAGATCTCAAGCACAGTGCATTTTGTGTCTGGATGTTTAGAAAACACCATTTATAACACAAGTTGTCACTCCTGTGGCAGACTCCTACTAGAAGTGATAATGAACCTGGCCATGTTTGTACAAAAGGATAAAGTCTCAATAAGTCACAGCTTTCCTCTGGCAGGCCATTATCACTATCAAGACAGTCTGCAGTACCTGCCGATTGGGTAAGAACAACAGCATCCTTTACTGATGTCTGATACCTGACTGCGGAGTCCTCGTTCCCCCATCCCCCAGAATGAATCACTTGTCAGAGGAAATTATGCAGACAACTTTCATGCAGATGCACTGGTAACAAATTAACACTCACAGTAGCTATGTGCATTCATTGTACTGATACAAGTCAACTTGTCTGATGTAGCTTAATATCCTTCAGGGTAATAATGATTTATATCACTGTGCAGAGACACCAGGGAAGTCCTTCTCACCATCTGGAAAGTGACACTTTTGTTTCTCTATTTTCAGTCTCCGCTCTTTATGCTGAGGTTACGGGTCCTGGTGTCTCACAGTTGGCTGTAACATCATCACTACTAAGGGGGATGTAATAATTGTTTATTACATATAGTTTTTGTGGGATTGTCAGAGGTGCATAGAAGAACTATCAGTCTCAGAAAACTATGGTGCTGCAGAGAGTAGCATACAGGGCCAACTTGCTCATTTTCTAAGAGGAGTTTACAGGTGATCCAGTCAAATAACTGGTTTACTGCATTTTAATACTCCTATCATCTAATCTATTGTGTTTGCAAATCATCTAATTTGGTTTTTACATAATCATAATCCTAAGAAGTTATTTTTTCCTAGCTATGTCTTTATTATTTTAATTTCACGTACAAATCAAATTGACAGCAACGTTACTAGTTGTAAACACAATTACCAGCTTGGCTAAGGAGCTTGTATGTGTTTTTTTTCCAGACACCATATTCATAAATTTGCAATCAGCTCTCAGCTAGAAAGTTGCATGTATATAATACCAAATGGTACTATTTACAGTCTTTAGTAGCTTAATGCCTATTACCCAAGCTCTATGGTTCTATAATAGAGGTGAGACTACTGGGCTGGGGTGTGGCTCAGTTACAAAGTGCCTGTTTTACTATGTCAGGGCTCTTGACTTTGTTACCAGCATTGAGAAAAGAAAAGGAGAAGTGAAGGAGGCAAGGCTATTTAAGTTGTGTTTTCTTTTTTCTCCTCCTCTTCCTCCTCCTCCTCTCCCTCCTCTCTTCTTCGTTTTCTTTTGCTCCTCCTTTTCTTTTTTGATTCTCAATGTACTTGAAGTATATCATAACAGAAAATGTTATTTGGGGCAATTCAATTCACATTAACTAATTTGGAAAGGATAAAAGGATTTTGTTTTTATTTTTGGCTTTTAATTTTCTGGAATTGTGGGCTTGACGAGAAAAAGTCATCAAAGCTTGGCACATAGCTACTGAATTATCATATTAAGTTAAACTCGACTGTATATTAAGAAGGTACAAAAAAAAAGTGAAGACAGAACCTGCAGCAGAGAGGTCCCAGCTGAAGGAGTTGGCCTAGTTTCTGGAGGATGACCTATGGAGAGTTCATCTTCCTGAGGAGAGATTTCTGGATCAAGGACAAGCTGGGTAATAAACAATACGAGGGGATTTAGTGTAATACATACAGAATGTAGGATAGTTCGGCTAAGTTGGATTTTATCGTCAAAAAGTAATTATTGGATCCCTAACACAATGATCATTTTCACAAAATTAAAAGGAACAAAATCATTCAGTTTATGTGTATACCTTAATATCCTCATTAGATATGATTCTATTTGGTCATTTAGGCAAAGTAAGCCAAACCATGTTGGCCTAGTGATTGTGTCACCACCCTTGCCAAGGAAAAACCTACTTCAAGATGCCCCTGAGTGAGACACCAAGATGAAGATCAATGCAAAAGCAAGAGGTTTATTTTCCCAGCATGTCGGGGTCAACCCTAAAACAATCCCTCAAGGCGAGTGATTAGAAGGTGACCCCCAATGACTATTACAAGCAGTTTTTATACTTTTTTAGGGGCAATGTTTACATCAGCAAGGTAACAGTTCAAACTTATTGGCTAGGCATATTGACCTTTAAATCTATTGGCTAGCAAGCATGACATGCATTTGAACTCTACCTGGGATTTTCCAGAGGGTCAGGTAACTATAAGTCAATCCATTCTGAGAATTTTTTACTCAAGAATGTTCCTGTGGGTGGAGAATGGAACTTGGCCTAGCCTTGACCCCAGACTGGAGTGGGGAAGCTTTAAGGCGGATCAAGGACCTCCACATAAAACCAGACACACTAAAATTAATAGAAAAGAAACTGGGGAAGACCCTTGAGGACATTGGCTCAGGGGGAAAGTTCCTGAACAGAACACCAATTGCTTATGCTCTAAGATCAAGATTAGACAAATGGGACCTGATACAATTACAAAGTTTCTGTAAGGCAAAAGACACTGTCAAAAGGACAAATCGGCAACCAACAAATTGGGAAAAGATCTTCACCAACCCCACATCTGACAGAGGGCTAATATCCAATATATACAAAGATCTCAAGAAGTTAGACCCCAGAAAACCAAATAACCCTATCAAAAATGGGGTACAGAGCTAAACAAAAACTTTTCACCTGAAGAAATTCGGATGGCTGAGAAACACCTTAAAAAATGTTCAACATCATTAGTCATCAGAGAAATGCAAATCAAAACAACCCTGAGATTTCACCTCACACCAGTCAGAATGGCTAAGATTAAAAACTCAGCAGACATCAGGTGTTGGCGAGGATGTGGAGAAAGAGGAACACTCCTACACTGCTGGTGGGACTGCAAGCTGGCACAACCACTCTGGAAATCAGTCTGGCGGTTCCTCAGAAAACTGGACACAATACTTCCGGAGGACCCAGCCATACCACTCCTGGGCCCACCCAGAAGATTCCCCAGCATGCAATAAGGATGAATGCTCCACTAGGTTCATAGCAGCCTTATTTATAATAGCCAGAAGCTGGAAAGAACCCAGATGTCCCTCAACGGAGGAAGGGATACAAAAAATGTGGTATATATACACAATGGAGTACTATTCAGCCATTAGAAACAATGAATTCATGAAATTCTTAGAGAAATGGATGGAGCTGGAGAACATCATACTAAATGAGGTAACCCAGTCTCAAAAGAATACCCATGGTATGCACTCACTGATAAGTGGATATTAGCCTAGAATCTTGGAACACCAAAGACACAATCCACATACCAAATGATGTGTGACAAGAAGAAAGGAGTGGACACTGGTGCTGGAAAGGATCAAAACATCAGTGTAGGGGAATACCAGAACAGGGAAGTGGGAAGGGGTGGATGGGGGAACAGGGGGAGGGAAAATGGCATGTTGGACTTAGGGGTGTGCAGAACCAGAAATAGGGAAATGAAATATAAATATAGAATATATCCAATAAAAAAAAAGTAACGAAAAGAAAAGAAAAATTCTAAAAGATCTGTGTTTGCTTTCCAAGCAGTCCTCCTTGGGTACCTTGCAGACCAAAGTCTACTCTCTTATTTACATATCAATACATTCATTTTCTCCAGGTTCTTTTTTGACTACCCCACGAATCAGCATTTTATGACCTTAGCCCCTTGATTTGTAAGAAAAGACAGCAAGTATTCTTTTTTAACATTGCAAATGAATTAAGAGATCTGCCTGCCTTTGTAAGCACAGACAATAAGCTAGTTAAGTGGGATCTCACTCTGAGATCACCATTCCAACCACCTTAGGCCTAAACTTGCTCTGGCCTAGGCTGTCCTTGATCTCAGAAATTTGCTTGCCTTTGTAAGCACAAACAATAAACTTAGCTGGGTGAGATCTTTCCCTACTCCCCAAAACTCTTTATCTCCTTCCATAAAATCTTTCTGACAAGCTGGCTCATTAGTGCAGCCACATCTGTTCTTTTACATCCGTGAAGCCCCTCATACAATTCATATTGCATCCTTATGTTTTTGCATAGTTGAGAAATCCTGTTTATATATTTTCGAACTCATGTTTTCAGAGTTTTTTCCCACAGCCATAAGGGCTGTCCTGAAGGGCACAGCACATGCCATTTTTGCTGAGGAACACTGAACACACCCTCACCTTCCAGACTTGTGCTGCTTCTAATTATCATGAAGTCATCAACCACGTGGCAGAGAGAACATTCCATGATAACCTTGGCAGGGGAACATCTGCTGAGGAAGGAACACAAAGTAAATCATGTACATTGTTATACAAGCAAGTCCCTGTCAACACTGGTGGAAGTCCACATCTTGTTAGCTCTGATCTATGGGCAGCACTGTGTCACATTGTCCCATCTATAGTAGCCACGGAGGACACAGCATCCTCTGAAACACAGAAACCATTTTTTAAAACGGAGAATAGATAGATTTACTCAGGGAAATAGAGAAAGTTAAGAAAACTTGAAATGTGCCCCCCCTCTGTGTGTGTGTGTGTGTGTGTGTGTGTGTGTGCGCGCGTGCATGCACACATGCATACATACATATGTAAGTGAAAGCACATGTATACATGGATTCTGAGAAAAATATCACCCAAAAACAAGGTTTTGAAAATTTCTGAAATCTATACTTGTTTTCTCCGTGTTTATCCTTGCTTTAACCTTCACTGTGGGAAGTCTGCTGTAGAGCATGTGTGTTCCAGGTTGACTTTCCAAGTTCTGGATTTCAGTGATCCAGATATTTCTATATGAACTAAAAGAGAACCCCTAGAGAACTTCCTTATATGATATTTACTTGCTGAGTAACCCTTTCACTGTCATTGGAAAATATTTTTAGGTTTTCCAGGTTTGCTTTCAAGGCTATTTACTTCTCAGTGGTTCTTACACATCACCACTAAACATACCTCATCTCATTTATCACTATATCATAATGCTCATTAAACTTCTCAGGTTGTCACCAGGCACTTAATAAATCCCCCTTCTTGTCTTCACTCTCTGAGCAATCCAGACAAATTTACTGTCTGATTTCCTTGCTACCTCTGTGCTTCTCTTGAAACCATCTTTTTATTCCAGCTGTCTCTACCCCCCACATTGAAATGGTATGTCTCTTCTGACAGCCCTTGAGAATTTATGCCCAATTCCATCTTCTCCAAGTAAAGACAAAATTAGGTTAGGATCTGTGAAGAGGGAAAGTTTTGGTTAAGACTGATAATCTTGTTTAATGCAGTGAGTTATTGCCTGACACACAAAACAGCATAAATCCCCCCTGCTCTTAACTGATATAAGGAACTATACGAGGTTAAATGAATCACTGGCACTCCTCAATCTGCAATTCAACCGCATGCGGATGAAAAACCGCACATGCCTGCCGTTCATCATGGTGGCCGGCTGCCTGCATTAGGAAGGCAGAGGAGCAGTCAGTAGTTAATATTCAAAACCAAATAGAAAGTTATGGTTACAATATCATTCTGTCTGGCTGAGGAACTCTTGATTTAAGGTGAAATAAAAATATACAGTAAGTGCATTGATCAGGCAGCAGTCACACACCAAACTTTGATTTCAGTAGTGGGCAGTTAATGCTAGTCAGAATTGTTAGCTTTTTTTTTTTTTTTTTTTTTTTTTTTTTTTTTGAGAAGCGGTGTCCTCAGTCTGGCCTTGAACTTATGCTGCATGGCTAAGGATGGCCAAGAACTCTGTGTCCTCTGCATTCAGCCGCTCAGTTATTGGGATTACAAACATATGGTCATCTTGCCTCTTACAAGTCTATTGTTTTCCTAAGTCCTCTGACTTAGTTATGTTAGTCTGTTAAGACTGCCCTGAAAAACTGTACAGGCAGGGTTCCTTAAACAGTGTGAGTCAATTTCTGCATTTCCTCAGAACAGGAACCCCCAAATCAAGGTGATCATGTGTGGTTCCTTCTGAAATGTCCCCCCTTGCTGTCACAGACTCTGCTTCCACTCTGTCCCACTCAGTCACCCATTGGTGCTTATTTGTGTCTCAATCTCTTCTTGCAAGAACCAAGTCACATTTGATTAAGGCCCACTCCGATGACCTCACCCAACCTTAATTAGTTTTGTTGCTACTTTATAACTCCAAATACAGTTACATCACGTGGTTCTGGGAGTTAGAACTTGAGTGTATGAATTTTGAAGGGATACAGCTCAACCCTTGACAGCAGATAAGAAAGACGAGACATCTAAGAGCCAAATCAGTTTCTGAGCTCCAGGACTGAGGAGGTCTGCACCCACAGGTATGGTTTAACAGTGTATTTAAAATTAAAAATAATGCAAAACATGTATTTCTAGCATCTCTCATTAGAATTTTCTCAGTGTATTTTAATTTCTGTATACTTTTTATTACTGATAATTGTTTAAAAATAAAATGTTCAGGAGAGCAGGAGAGCAGGCTTTGTACCTTACCTGCACAGCACCAGTAATGCTGGCCGTGGTCAAGGGGGCATGTCTTTCTCCAGGTAGTGTGTATGAGGGGGTGGGTTGTAGGGGCTGGGGGATGATGCACTTCCCCTACTCAGCCCCCACCACCTGCAGCAGCTGGGAGAGTTGCCCTTGTTCCATGGCGGCTGCATATCTTCTTTCTTGACTTTCTATATAGACTGTCACAGAGATTTAAATCATTTTTGACTGATAATCATTTTATGACTGATAATCATATTTTATGATTCGTAAACAAGCATCTTCATCATTGCTCTGAATCATACAGTGATGTGGCAGGTATGAAGGGCTGACGTGACTGACATGCTTGTCATTGCTTTTGTTTCTAGATTGAATATCATGCCATGGATACATGTGCACATGTGTGTGCTCATGCATGTGTGCACAAACACACACACACACACACACACACACACACACAAACACCACTCACTCACACACACCATAGATACCCCTCATCAAACATACATACCTACATATACTACACATGTGCAGAACACACATATATCACACTACACACACACATACACACACTCACATACAAATATACCATAATGCATATAGTATAAGACACATAGACCACACAGATGAACAGAAGGACAGACAACTCCCCCATAACACACACCACCACAACTACCACCGCCACCACCACCACATCTATACTATATAGATACATATAACACACTCATACAGACACCGCCCCACAAACCATAATACATATACTATAAGACATAGACCACATACATACTGCCATCATACATATACTACATAGACACATACATTGCCTGTGTATGTACACACATACACACACACACACACACACACACACACACACAAACACATACACAGAGCTAATTGAGGGAGTGGTAGGTTTTTGTTCATTCAAAGATTTCAGCTAAAAATATAGAGACTTAGACTTTCTTGCTGAAGATATTACACATTTTGGACATGAGACACAGAGAAATTGAACTGCAACTAAGCAGGAAGCTTCTTCCCATTGGCTAGGTCTTACCTCTGGAAATGTGATGGATGCTGCTGAGGGAGGAAGTCATTAATGCTCTTACTTGGTAGTTGACTCTACCTGCTACTCTACCGGCTGGACAGGCAACATATGGCTGGTTCATTAATAGCAAGACTGTTTGGAGGATATCCAGTGGGTTTTTGGTCAGAACTGAGGCTTATTTTATAGGAGGAAATACATGTCCAAAACCTGACAAAAGTTTGTGGAGCTGTCACAGACCCTAGGGGAGGAGTGTCCTACTGTTAAATGGACACATACCCACACTGCGTTCTGAGTATTGATGTTTATTCAAACGAACTAGTGCTTCTCTTTGCCTGAGTCGCAGAAGCCTCTTTTTATCAGTGGATAACAGTTAATTCAGAGACTTGTGACGTCCCTGTGCTGTGAGCAGGTGACTTTTGGATGGCCCTCCCTCAACGGAACATCGGTACTACCCTCTCCAATGCTCCAGGAGCATCTTAGAAGATGGAGCAGACAGACTGTGAGAACCAGCAGACGGAGAGGAGTGCTACGAAACACTGTCTTCTCGCTAGGCCATGGCCATTGCAATCATGAATGTGCAGTCGACCATAGTTACACATAAAGTGAAAATAGAAAGGTGATTAGTTGAAAAGGAAAATAGGCCTATAAAGAGTGGAAGAAAATAGGAGAGTGTAATGGAGGAAAATTTGGTCAGAATACATTATATATGTGTGTAAAACTTGTCAAGCCCCCAAATTTTATTAATTACAAAATTTACTAATTATAAATTTTATTAATTCATCATAGTAACTTGACAAATTTTTATTCTACAAATTATTGAATATTTCATGACATTTTCTATTGCCAATAACAAGATTTTCCACACTCCTAAGAAAAAGTTTAATTATTCTGTAACCATGGGAACAGTTAGTCACCAAAGTGGATTTTAAACATTCTTATTTTTCCAGAAACGTAATCTTATAGCCACGGAGGACGGAACACTAGTTTTAAGCTTATTTAGTCAATGAACATGCTTTTGAAAGCCGAGAAATGGACATCACTTCTTGCCTTGGAGAGTCAGCCCGCGGGACAGACAGGCAGATCCACAGCCTCACCTTCAGCGCAGCTGGTCTGGCTTCATCTCGTTAGTCTGTTTAGCCTCTGAAAGCACTGGTCCTTAAATCTGTACCTTTCCTGCATACTCTCTCTGATATCAATAATCTGGCATTCTCTGAGATACTGCGCCTATCCAACATAGCTCTTCTCTACCTTTTTGCAAATTAATTTTTTAAAACAAAAGTTAACATTTTTTTTCTTTTTTTATTGGATATATTCTATATTTACATTTCATTTCCCTTTTTCTGGTTCCCCGCCCCCCCAAAGGTCCCATGTGCCCTTCCCCCCTCCCCCATCCATCCCTTCCCACTTCCCTGTTCTGGTATTCCCCTACAGTGATGCTTTGAGCCTTTCCATCACCAGTGTCCACTCCTTTCTTCTTGTCAGACATCATATGGTATGTGGATTGTGTCTTTGGTGTCCCAAGATTCTAGCCTAATATCCACTTATCAGTGAGTGCATACCATGGGTATTCTTTTGAGACTGGGTTACCTCACTTAGTATGATGTTCTCCAGCTCCATCCATTTCTCTAAGAATTTCATGAATTCATTGTTTCTAATGGCTGAATAGTATTCCATTGTGTATATATACCACATTTTTTGTATCCCTTCCTCCATTGAGGGACATCTGGGTTCTTTCCAGCTTCTGGCTATTATAAATAAGGCTGCTATGAACATAGTGGAGCATGCATATTGCATGCTGGGGAATCTTCTGGGTGGACCCAGGAGTGGTATGGCTGGGTCCTCAGAAAGTACTGTGTCCAGTTTTCTGAGGAAGCACCAGACTGATTTCCAGAGTGGTTGTACCAGCTTGCAGTCCCACCAGCAGTGTAGGAGTGCTCCTCTTTCTGCACATCCTTGCCAACACCTGATGTCTCCTGAGTCTTTAATTTTAGCCATTCTTACTGGTGTGAGGTGAAATCTCAGGGTTGTTTTTTTTTTTCTTCTATATTCTATGTTTACATTCCAAAGGCTTTCCCCTTTCCCAGTTCCCACCCACCATAGTTCCCATAGTTCCTCTCCCCCCCCAACTGTTCTCCAATCATTCCCCCTCCCCCCTCGGTTTCTTTACTAAACTGGATGCAATCTTTACAGGCCCAGCGTCCTCTCCTTTCTTCTTCAGGGTTGTTTTGATTTGCATTTCTCTGATGACTAATGATGTTGAACATTTTTTAAGGTGTTTCTCACCCATCCGAATTTCTTCAGGTGAAAAGTCTTTGTTTAGCTCTGTACCCCATTTTTGATAGGGTTATTTGGTTTTCTGGGGTCTAACTTCTTGAGTTCTTTGTATACATTGGATATTAGCCCTCTGTCAGATGTAGGGTTGGTGAAGATCTTTTCCTAATTTGTTGGTTGCTGATTTGTCCTTTTGACAGTGTCTTTTGCCTTACAGAAACTTTGTAATTTTATGAGGTCCAATTTGTCTATTCTTGATCTTAGATCATAAGCAATTGGTGTTCTGTTCAGGAACTTTCCCCCTGAGCCAATGTCCTCAAGGGTCTTCCCCAGTTTCTTTTCTATTATTTGTGGTGTGTCTGGTTTTATGTGGAGGTCCTTGATCCACTTGGAGTTGAGCTTAGTACAAGGAGATAAGAGTGGATCAATTCTCATTCTTCTGCATGTTGACCTCCAGTTGAGCCAGCACCATTTGGAAAGGAAGAAGTCAAACTATCACTATTTGCAGATGATATGATAGTATACTTAAGTGACCCCAAAAACTCCACCAGAGAACTCCTACAACTGATAAACAACTTCAGCAAAGTGGCTGGTTATAAAATAAACTCAAGCAAATCAATAGCCTTCCTATACTCAAAGGATAAGCAGGCTGAGAAAGAAATTAGGGAAATGACACCCTTCACAATAGTCACAAACAATATAAAGTATTTTGGTGTGACTCTAACCAAACAAGTGAAAGATTTATATGACAAAAACTTCAAGTCTCTGAAGAAGGAAATGGAAGAAGAGTTCAGAAAATGGAAAAATCTTCCATGCTCGTGGATTGGCAGGATTAATATAGCTAAAATGGCAGTCTTGCCAAAAGCAATATACAGATTCAATGCAATCCCCATCAAAATCCCAACTCAGTTCTTCATAGAGTAAGAAAGAGCAATTCTCAAATTCATCTGGAATAACAAAAAACCCAGGATAGCTAAAACTATCATCAACAGTAAAAGAACTTCTGAGGGAATCAGTATCCCGGACCTCAAGCAATACTACAGAGCAGTAGTGTTAAAAACTGCATGGTATTGGTACAGTGACAGGGAGGTGGATCAGTGCAATAGCATTGAAGACCCAGAAGTGAACCCACACATCTATTGCCAATTGATCTTCGACAAAGGAGCTGAAAACATCCAGTGGAAAAAAGATAGCCTTTCAACAAAAGTTAACATTTTTAATGTTATATTTGTTGAGTCCCATTTATCAGGATGGTAATTCCCCTAGAAGTTCATATATTTATGTGGTCCCCTTTGTCAAATCTTGATCTTAGAGCAGAAGCCATTGGTGTTCTGTTCAGGAGAATTTCCTGTGCCCTTGTGTTCAATCTCTTCTTCACTTCCTCTACCATTCGTTTCAGTGTATCTGGTTTTATTTGGAGGTTCTGGATCCACTTGAACTTGAGATGTGTACAAGGAGATAGGAATAGGTAGATATGCATTTTTCCACATAATTACATCCAGTTGAACCAGCATCAAAATGGTGCCTGGTTCCCACTCAATGGTTTTAGTCAAATATCATGTGACCATAGGTATGTGGGCTCATTTCTTGGTCTTCAATTCTATTCCATTAATCCTGACTGTCTCTGTACAAATGCCATATAGTTCTGACCACTATTGCTCTGTAATACAGCTCAATATCAGGGATGGAAATTCCCCTAGAAGTTCTATTATTGGGTAGTTTCCACTATCCTGTGCTTTTTGTTATAGCAAATGAATTTGCAAATTCCTCTTTCTAACTCTATGAAGAACTGATTTGGAATTTTGATGGGGAGTGAATCTAATCTGTAGATTGCTTTCAGCAAGATGACCATTTTTACTTTATTAATCCTGCCAATCCATGAGCATGGGAGATCTTTCCATCTTCTAAGATCTTTGTAAATTTCTTTCTTCAGAGACTTGAAGTTCTTGTCATACCGATCTTTCGCTTGCTTGGTTAGAGTCACACCAAGTTATGTAATGTTATTTGTGACTATTGTGAGGTGTGTAGTTTCCCTAATTTCTTTCTCAGCCTCTTTACCCTTTGAGTAGGGGAAGGCTCCTGATTTCTTTGAGTTAATTTTAAATCTAGACACTTTGCTGAAGTTGATTTTCAGCTTTACGAGTTCTCTGGTAGAATTTTTGGGGTCATGTAAGTGTATGATAATATCATAAGCAAATAGTGATATTTTGACTTCTTCCTTTCCAATTTGTATCCTTTGACCTCCTTTGGTTGTGTCCTTGCTCTGGCTAGAAATTCAAGTACTATATCGAATAGATAGGGAGAGAGTGGGTAGCCATGTCTAGTCTCTGATTTTAGTGGGATTGCTTCAAGTTTCTCTCCAGTTAGTTTGATGTTGGCTACTGGTTTACTGTATGACAAATTAATTTTTTAATCAAAGCTTTTTCATACAATATATTTGATTATACTCTCCCCTCCCCGCAACTTGTTCGAAGTCTTTACCTCAGTCCATGTCAAACTTTATGTTCTCTCTCTCTCTCTCTCTCTCTCTCTCTCTCTCTCTCTCTCTCTCTTAAAACCAAGATAAATAATATCAAAACAAACCAAAAAGTACACAGAACCCCCATGGACTCCTTTCTAAAATATATGCACATATGAAATAAATTTTAAATTTTAGTGGAGTTATCACATAATGGGAGAGGCAATACCTCACCTAGATGTCTTATGACACAAATCATTATTAAACTTTTTATTTTTTTGAGACCCTGGCCTGGAACTCATTAGAAATCTGTCTCTGCCTTCTGAGTATTAAAGGCATGCCTCTTTCTTACTTTGGGAAGCAGTAAACTTTTTTGTTGCCTCTTTAAAATATTGAAAGGTCAGGCCCTTGCCACTTCAATTCTTCATAATAACTTACCTAACTCCTTAGACTCTTCCTTATGACCGTTTTGGTAATCATGTTGAGGAAAGGACCATTTGGTCTTCCTAGACCCTTTAGTCCAGCTGTGTCATGCCTTGATTAGTTTGCCAGTCTCATGGCACACAGCACAAGACTATGTTCTAACTTCTCGTTTCTGCAAGATGGTGGTGCGGGTGGGAGAAATGCTGGGGTTTGAATGAGCAAAGTCCAGCATGGAGCTCATGTGTTTGCACAGTCATTACCAAGTTGTGTAATTTGAGGAGGTGGAACTTTGTGGGGTAAGTGGATTACTGTGGATTGACCTGGAGAGTTCTAGCCCTGCCCCACTTCCTGTCTGCTGTCTACTTCCTGTTTTGTTAAGATGTAAGGAGCAAGAAGAGTCCCAGCAGCATGTACCTGCCATCCTGAGCTGCCTACGGTGTCTTTCCCTCAACGATGGACTCAAATTGTGAACCAAAATAAATGTGTCACTTTATGTTCCTCTATGTTAAGGATTGCATCACAGCAACAAGCTAATTAATATACTGTGCTGTATAGTTATAACTTTCTGTTTCTGTAAAGTAGCATCTATATTATCAAAGGACCTCTCCTGGTACAGCAGACTGAAAAATCTTAAATAAAAAGTCAGGATTTCATATCTCTCCTTCCTTCCTTCCTTCCTTCCTTCCTTCCTTCCTTCCTTCCTTCCATACTTCCTTTTCTCTCTCTCTCTCTCTCTCTCTCTCTCTCTCTCTCTCTCTCTCTTTCTTTCTTTCTTTCTTTCTTTCTTTCTTTCTTTCTTTCTTTTTCCTTTCTCACACTCTTTCTTCCTCCCTCCTTCTTTCCCTCCTTCCCTCCTTCTCCTCTCTCTCTCTCTCTCTCTCTCTCTCTCTCTCTCTCTCTCTCTCCCTCCCTCCCTCCCCTTTCTCTTTCTCTTTTGTTTTCTTCTTCTTAAAAGACAAATTTTCATTGTGTAGCTCTGCCTGGCCTGGAAGTTGCTAGGTAAACCAGACTGGCTTAAAACTCCGAGCTCTGTCTACCTTTGCTGCAGTTTTGGGATTATAGGCACATACAACTATGCCCAGCACATATCCTTTATAACATAGCTAGATGTGGGGGGGGATGTTCAGGAATTTCTCAGACCTAGAAACTTCTTGAAATGCAAAGTCCACAGAGTGAAGTAGAAACACTGTAGTCAGCATCTGACTAATTCAGTGGGACAAATGCAGAGGGCTAGTAAACAAACCCAAGATTCCAAGCACAGAGGTCACATCAGAGGTTCTGTCTAAATATAGTGTCCCTGAAATGAGGAAACACAACTTACTGTGCTGAGAAAGACCTGGACATGACACTAGAGACAAGGGTTTGGCTGGATCTTGGTTTCTAGTGAATCAGAGGAAACAGGATTTCCTTTTATAATTTCAACCTATAAGCTTTCAGTCTTGATTGCCATCAAGAACCCCATGCCCCTTTGGCTGCAGGAAATCTAGTCGAGTAAATTGGGTTAGTAGTGCAGTATTGGGCTGTCAATGAATATAAATGTCCCCGATGACCATGAACAGGATTTAAAGAACCAAAGGTTGACCATTAGAAGCTAACTTAAGCAAAACTCAACCATCAAAACTAAAGGGAGCACAGCATGGATACAGAGCCAGTAGGCATGAGTGACCCTGAACTGAACGTGACACAGTATTGAAAACACAATAAAGAAGTATGAGGTAAACATTCACTGGTGGTGCTGGAAACGAACTAAATAGATCTCTTTGGTGTGAAAAATATTGAATTTGGACAACGGGACACCTTTGTGAGTGGGGGAAAATAGATTGTTGGGTTAAAGTCCTTGTACAAGTCTGATGATGCAAATTAAATCCCCAGAAGCCAGGTAGAAAGCTCTGTTCAGTGTCATCTGCAATTTAGTGCTTCTGTGGGTGAGATTGAAGATGGAGACAGGAGAATCAGCCGGAAGCTTGCAGGTGAGCTAGTCTAGTGAAGTCTATTTCACAGCATCCGAAGCAGTGACTTCACCTTAAGAAGGATGAGGTGAGAATCAAAGGTTGTTCTCTGACCTGCACATGCACCTTCTCTTCCACAGAACAAACAAATACAAACAATTAACATGTATCATTGCACGTGATAGAATGCCAGATCTCCTGGCATACAGTTACATGGTAAACAGATTGTTAAACATGACTTCCTCATTCCCCCACTGACTGCTGACTGCCGTTATCCTACTCCAGAGACCTCTCTCTTCTACCAGCAATGCAACAAGTGGTTTCCAATCGCCCGAATCTCCCCACAGTTCTCACTTGGATCAAGTCATCACCACACAAAGCTACTAGAATGATCTATATAAAGTGACTATATGACTGTTCTAATGCTCTTGACAATCAAATCCACAGATTTCCCGTTATCTAGAACCTAAGACACCTGACCCCCGCCTGGCTCTCCAGGAGGAACTCTGCTTACTTCTCTCACTGTTGTGTTCATTAGCACTTCAAAGTCTTTCTGTTACACTTGCCACACCAAGTTTTCCCTTTCTGCTCCTTTGTCCTCAATGCCTGGCTAAGTTATTTTTTAAGGCTGCAATTAGGTATTACTTGTTCCAGGAAGGCTTTCCTGATGATCCTCAGGTTCCACCAAGTTAGCAACTCTCTGCAGCCTTTCTGTGTGCATAAAGCATACATTCTGGTCACTGTAAATTTGTCACTGCATTACAAAACGTGTTGACATGATGTGTTTCCTCATTACAGCAAGATCTCTGGGTCCACTGAAGGATCTATGGGGCCAGGATGGCTTAGTAAGTACGCAATGAATTTTGTTCAGTAAGTAAATTACTCTTCCTTTATGTCTCGTTTACCTAGAAAAATAAAATTTATTAGCTTAATCTTTCCTGAAAATCTAGTTGAATCTTTGAACATAGGACGTTCTTCAATAACTGTGATGTACAAATGGAACCTGTCATTTCTTGTTCCATGTGTCATTGTCATAGGTTACTTACTTAATTAGTGTTGTTGGGGATTAGCCTAGGCAAGCCACCTACTACTGGCTATGTCCCCAGCTCTTCTTTTGTGTTTTGAATTGTGAGGCAAAGTCTTAGTAGGCTTCCCAAACTGGCCTTGAATTTGTCATCCCTCTACCTTGACTTTCCAAGCAGTAAAGATGTACAGACCTGCACCACCATTCTCTTTTGTTTTGTTTGTTTGTTTTGTTTTTCTGGTAAGACTGGAGAAAGTAATAAGGTGTGATAGTCAAGGTCTAATGACCCTCACCAGTGTCCTCTTCCTGTTATTCTCGAGTGTGTTGCCTCCTCCTGCATTAAATAAGGGCAGTACAAAATCAGTGGTGTGTGACTTATGGGGTATCATTAAAAATCCTTTGCAGTTCCAGCTTCCTGTTTTCGGATCACTCCCCTAAGGGGAAGCCGGCTGATAGGTCATGAAGACATATCAGCAGTGCACAGACAGGTTCATGAGGTGAGATGTGGAAACCTCCTGATTGCAGATATGTGATCACGATGTCTGGGAAGCAGTTTTGTTAACCTAAGTCAAGCTTTCAAATGACTAGAGTCCTGGATGTCATATTGACTGTAGCCTCACGAGGCGCTCAGCTAGATCCAGCTACTTCATCCTTAAAGTACCTGGCTCAGATAATAAATGTCTACTATTGTTTTAAGTCAGTAGCTTTTAAGGCAGTTTTGACATGGAATAGCAGGTAACTAATACAGAAACAATACACTGCATTTTTACTGTTTTCCATGTATTTTTCAACATATCTGTGTAAATAGAAGGTATATACAAACATGCAGACAGTGAGTCAACTGCCTGTGAAGCACCTAGGGTAAAAGTTTGCATTACTCAAGTTATGATCAGAGAAGAAAAGAACATTGTTTATGCCAGCCATGGGTGCATGGGATTCAGACCTATAGATACCTGGATGGTTTTATCTCAAATACTTTTCCTTCCTTCCTTCCTTCCTTCCTTCCTTCCTTCCTTCCTTCCTTCCTTTCCTTCCTTCCACTCTTTCTTTTTTTTAAAGATTTATTTATTTTTATGTTTATTGGTGTCTTACCTGCATGTATGTGCAAGAGTGCCAGATTCCCTGGAATTGAGGTAGCAGACAGTTGTAAGCTGCCATGCGGGTGCTGGGAATTGAAGCTGCGTCCTCTAAAAGAGCCGCCAATGCTCTTAACTACTGAGCCATCTCTCCAGCCCCCACCTGGATAATTTTAATTGTAGGCAGCTATTCCTTATTTAGATGAAGTGGATTAATTTGGGGGTGTGATGATGTCACTCTGAAGACTGCTTCTGTTTTGTCTCAGCAGATGTTGATATTCTTTTTTTATTTTCTTTTTTAAAAGATTTTTATTTATTATATTTATATAAGTACACTGTCACTGTCTTCAGACACACCAGAAGATTCCATTACAGATGGTTGTGAGCCACCATGTGGTTCCTGAGAATTGAACTCAGGACCTCTGAAAGAGCAGTCAGTGTTCTTTTTTTTTTTTTTTAATTTTTATTTTCTATATTCTATGTTTACATTCCAAAGGCTTTCCCCTTTCCCAGTTACCCCCCACCATATGTCCCATAATTCCTCTCCCCCCTGCTATTCCCCACTCATCCCCCCCCCACGATTTCTCTGTTCTGGGTCTACAATACTGGATCCAATCTTTACAGGTCCAGGGTTCTCTCCTTTCTTCTTGGGAGTCATTTGACTTGCTAATTGTGCCTTGAGTATTTAGGGCTTCTGGGCTCATTAATATCCACTTATCAGTGATTGCATTTCATGTGTATTCTTTTGTGATTGGGTTAGCTCACTCAGGATGATATTTTCCAGATCTAATGAACTCATGCAATTTGTAGGTAAATGGTTAGATCTGGAAGATGTTGATATTCTTTCAGAGCTGTATTAGTTACTTTTCTGTTGCTGTGATAAAAATACCAGGACCAAGCCCAACTCATAGTAGAAAAAGATTTATTATAGCTTCCAGTTCTATAGTGGATACAGTCTATCGTGGTGGGCAAGTCAAGGTAGCAGGGACATGAGGCTAGCCAGCCTGGAAGCCAGGAAGCAAAGAATTCACATTTCATCTGGACACAGGAAACAAAATGTAACAGGAAGTGGGGAAGGCTATAAAACCTCCCAGGTGACATACCTCTGTCAGCAAGGCTCCATCCAGAGAAAACAAGAGGGTCAAATACGTGAGCCGATGGGGGACCTTTCTCACTCAAGCACAAAGGCCATTTACCTTCTTAACATAAAGAAAACAAGCTAAATTTAGATTTGCCTTTGCTTTCAATACTGCAGATTAAATGTAGTGCTCTGTGTATGATAATTGAGATACATCCCGAGGTCTTTTACACTTTATTTGCTAACAGTCTCAATCTTTAAAAAGGCAGACACAAACCTGTGATTTTCTGGCCTTTGCGTCCTACATAACTGGTAGGATGGGCATAGGCCAACATGTTCAAACCACTACGTACTTTATGGTCATTCACTGAACTCAGGAATATTCTGGTTATGTTAAAGAATAAGTTAGGTGCCAGGATATTTTCTTAGGTAATTTCATTACCATCCATTCTGCAAACATGGATTGGTGAATGTATCTGTTTTCATGGTATAAAAACAAGCCTGAAGTAGAATAGAGAATGCTAGGACCATGCCTTCTGCGATCTGGTGGACTTTAATGCAGTCTTGTTGTGGTGTTTGGGTAATTCAGCCAAGAATTTCTACTTCCCAGCCTTCGTTTTGAGTGACCCACGAAGTAAGAAAACAAAGCAAGACTATATAGAGGAGGCACGATCACCACTTTGGAGATGGTTCTGGAGAATTTGGCTTCCATCTGCAAGCAAGCCGACTTCTGCTATGGTTTGGATATGAAGTGGCTCCCTAAAAGGCTCTGGTGTTGAAACTTTGGTCCCCAGCTAGCAGTGCATCTTGGGAGATTCTGGAGACATTGGGAAATGGAGTCTTGCCAGAGGAAGTAGGTCAGTGAGGTGGAGGTATGTGCTTTAGAGCTCTATCTTATGCAGCACCCATCTCGACCCCTCTCTGCTTACTCTTGGGCACAGAGTGAGTAGCTTGTACCACATACTCCTGTTGCCACAATGGATATTGTGCCTTTCTATAGGTCCCAAAGCATCAAGGCCATCATCACAGCCTGAATCCTCTGAAACTGTGGGTCAAAATAATTCTTTCTTTTGAAGTTTTTGGTGAGGTATTTTTCATAGTCGCAAGAACTTCCTAATTCTGCACGTGAGAATTAGGCAATGTTCTATAGCTGCTGCTATAGACAAAGCAGACGAAGGCAGAATGTCTGCCTGGAGTTACCATGTTCAGGAAGAAAAACCAGAGTAGAGGAAAAACATTAGCCTGTGAGCCCACTGTAGGTGTGGCCATTTTCCACTCAAGATGAGTGCAGCTGGCTCTGAGGAGGTGCCTCTTTCCAGCCTCCTGGTGTAGTGCCTGCCACGCCATCATGCATTCTCATGTCTCCAGAGGAGGGTAGACTTTGCTCTCAGAAGTGTCAGATTTGTCAGGAAGCTGGCTTAGCGACATCAAAGGCAAAGCCATTCTAACACCAGTGACATCAAAGCCAAGACAGAAGTTGCAATCCTTCTCCTGTTTCCACTGGAAATTATCATCAAGCACATTGTTCAACTCAGCCCAACCTAGTGTTTCCAGCACAGAGGTTCTAAGATGAAATGAAAGCACAACACAGCTACAAAGTGCAATTTTACAGCCTGGATGCCCCAAAAGCTGATCCCACGCCCTCTCATATTACATATTTATGAGTGAGAAATTAGATTTCAATGACTAATCTTGTATATTAAAGTGAAAGCATATACAGGAATTAACATTTGGAAGCAAATTCTATTTTCTGTGTGAGCAAAATATTAGAAATTATTACAGTCTTTTAATTCCTCATTTTTCCCATTCTGGCTATTCTAGCCAGGAGAGCTTCTTTGTCTACCTCAGCAATATTCAAGATTTTAGTCTTAGGACCTTTTGAAACCCTAAACTAATTTTGAGGTTATGCAACACTCATCAATATTTTCTCACATTGACTATTAAAAAACTAAAACACTGGTAATACTTATTAATTTGTTGTGGTTTGTATATGCTCAGCCCAGGGTAACTTTAGAAGCTGTGGCCTTTTTAGAGTAAGTGTGCCCTTGTTAGATTAGGTGTGTCACTATGGGTGTGGGCTTTAAGACCCTCACCCTAGCTGTGAGGAAGTCAGTCTTCAGCTAGCAGCCTTCAGATGAAGATGTAGAACTCTCAGCTCCTCCTGCACCATGTCTGCCTGGATGCTGCCATGTTCCCACCTTGATGATAATGGACTGAACCTCTGACCGTGTAAGCCAACCCCAATTAAATGTTCTTATAAGAGTTGCCTTGGTCATTGTATCTGTTCAGAGTGGTAAAACCCTAACTAAAACACTATTAAAACATTAAATTGCAGGACGTTGGTGGCACATACCTGTAATCCCAGCAGTTGGAGGCAGAGGCAGGCGGATTTCTGAGTTCAAGGCCAGCCTGGTCTACAGAGTGAGTTCCAGGACAGCCAGGGCTGCACAGAGAAACCCTGTCTCAAAAAAACAAAAAACAACAACAACAAAAAAACAAAACAAAAAACAAAAAACCAAAACAAAACAAAAAACAAAACAAAAAAGCATTAAATTACAACAAGGTGTACAAAGTATTTTTTAGAATTCAGAAAGAGAAGATGTTGGTTAGAGAGTAGAATTTGATTATATAGCAGAAAGTGATCTTAGTGGTCTGTTGCTTTGATGGTAGCCATAGTTAACAGGAATGTAACACATTTTTCAGAATTGCTAAAATAATACTTTGATTTGTCTTACCACAAAAAAATGATAAGGAGATGAGGTGGCTGTAGGTATGGCTAGTTACTTTAATAATTCTACATATATAACTATATTTATCTAGTAAATATAGTTGTGTCCCATAAATATCATTTTCAAATAAAACAGTGAAAATGGCATTTCCCTTCTTTTTACACTTGGTTTAATAGAAGACAGTTGGTTTCCATGTCTGCGTCTATTTTGAAGCCCCTGTGATATTTTCTTCTGGTTGGAAACTCTGAAGACATTTCAGCTCCTTGTGGGTTATGTGCTTAGAAAAAGTAATGTGATAGACCTCTCCAATGTTGTCACATTTCATCTAATGGAAAAATAAAATACCATTTGTTAGAATCATAGTCCATATTTTTTTAAAAAAATATCTATTCACTTTATATCCCAATATCCTCTCCTCCTCCTCCTCCTCCTCCTCCTCCTCCTCCTCCTCCTTCTTCTTCTTGCTCCCAGTACTCACACAAATCTTCTCCTCCCTCTGAAAGAAGGGAGATCCCCTGGTTGTCCTCCAACACCCCCCAGTCCCCACACACATCGTTAGTACATGGCTAGATGCATCCTCTCCCGCTAGAGCCAGACAAGTTGGCCCAATTAGGGGGACAGGATCCAATGGCAGGCAGGTGGGTGGGCAGGCAGGTGGGTGGGCAGGCAGGTGGGTGGGCAGGCAGGTGGGTGGGCAGGCAGGTGGGTGGGCAGGCAGGTGGGTGGGCAGGCAGGTGGGTGGGCAGGCAGGCAGGCAACAGATTCAGGGACAGCCCCCACTCCAGTTGTCGGGGGACCTTCATGAAGACCAAACTGCACTTCTACATGTATGCAGAGGGTTTAGGTCTAGCTCATGCTTGCTCTTTGGTTGGTGGGTCAGTCTCTGAGAGCCCCAAGGGTCCAGGTTAGTTGACTCTGTTGGCCTTCCTGTGGAGTCCCTGTCTTCTTCAAGTTCCTCAATACTTCCTCCAGCTTTCCCCCAACTTGATCTAGCATTTTTGCTCTGGGTCTCTGCATCTGTTTCCATTGGCTGCTAGGGATCACCCCCCCTTTTTTTTTTGAAAAGTCTGAACACTGGGATGATAGAAACATGTTTTTTAAAAAATTCTAATTAAAGTTGGATGTGGAATTTATCATTTAATTTGTATTTGTTTCAGATACCTGTGGGTTTCCTTATTTGGCTTCAGTCTAATACTTGACAAATGATAGTTTCCTCAAAGGCGAGTTGCAGTATAGAATTGTAGGAAGCCACGTTCACCATTACAAGATGGCGCCCATTTCCTGTGATGAATCAGCAATGTGCTGTTGTTTACTCCACTCCGTGCCCTACTGCGCATGTGCAGGTAGAGGTTTGGCAGGTCGCAGCTCAGTCCCGGAGCATACTAATGAGGCATCGTGGCGTGCACCAATCAGGTAGAAACACGTCTAGCCTAGGCTTATTTAAGCAGCACCATTCCTTTTTTCTTGGTCTTTCGCCTCTGCAATCAACCCCGCAATAAACGTCTGTGGAAGGATCCTGATTGTCTCGTGTCATTCTTGCTGGCGAGATAGACGCTACCTACATAGAATCAGAAACCTTATTAGCAAGTGCTCATGCTTCACTATGTAAGCAAAAAATGGAGTAACTCACATTTTCAAAGGTTTTTTTTTTACTTACATATTATTTTATTATCAGCACATTGATTATTTGAGAAATATCTCCTAATAGGAGAGCTTTGATAGACATCTTCAATGTTGTCACATTTCATCACACAATGTAAAAAGAAAATCCCCATTTGTTTTAGAAAAGTATATTTATGTTGGGATGGTGGGAACATCTTTTTATTTCTAATTTTTGCTTGCAAGATGGATTGTTTTTTAGAGGAAACAATTACTGTCAGTCTTTCTCGAACTGATACTTCTCATTCATATTTTGGAAAAATATTTCCCAAAATATCCAAGATTGAATAACTCAGTACTTCATTTAAAATGATATTCATAAATGAAAAGAAGGAGGAGGAGAGGAAGAGGAGGAGAGGGAAGAAGATGTTTTCCTTCTTGATTACTAGTTTGCTTTCTTGACACAGGATTTTATGGTGTAGCCTAAGCTGACTTTGGGGCAATGGTCCTTCTGCCTCAGTGTCCCAGCTGCTGGAATTATACGTGTGTACCCCTGTGCCCATTTTTATTTCAGAATTTAATTCAAACAACTGCACTGTGTTTGCCCTCAAGACAACCTTCATACTTCAGTACACTGTAAAATTAATTATGCAGCCTTCGCATTTTGTTGCATTGAATATTAAAAGGATGTGTACTCAGTAAATGAGATTTAATAAAATTAATTTTTTCACAGTTTCATTAAGGGCATTCTCAAGGAAAAGTAGCCTATTTTTATTTTGGAATTTTATTAGTTTGTGTTAGTGAGGAATTCAGTGACTGTACATGCAGTTGAAGACTACACAGGAGAATAGTAGCATCCTTCTCTCTCTGAAAGACTTACACCAGAAGCCCTATGTGTCAGAGGTACATTAACAAGACAAGAGCAAACACACTGATTTAATGTTAAATGTAACCCCAAAGCCTTCACACAGGGAAATGAAAGTCCAAATAAATAGACAAAACTGTATAATTTTATGCTAAGCTTAAAGAAGGAGGGGATAATGTTGGAGACGTACTGTTGATTGTCGGAATGAAAGCTAATGCTACTGAACCTTGAGGATGCTTTATGCAGTCTTCTCTGCGTCTTCAGAGATAAGGATCCAATCTTCTTCTGGGCGTGGGATGAGCATCTACCACCAGAGGCTCTCCTGGCAGCGGTAGACGGAGATCAGAGAATTCTTTCCAGGTTTTATTACTTGCTGTGGGAGAGAAAGGGAAGGTCAGAGAGAACTTTATGTTTTGCTGCCTTTTTCCCCAAATGCCAAGGTGCCCTCTTTTCAAGTAGTAAATTAGTTACTTATCGCACTGAAGCAACAAAATACCTAATAAGGGAAACTTAAATAAGGAAACGTTTGGGCCTGAGAGATGGCCCAGTGGTATCAGCACTTGTTTTCTTGCAGAGGACCAGAGATTGGCTCTGAGCAGCTATATACCCTGCAGTCACAATGCCTGTAACTGGAGATCCAACACCCTTTTGTTGTGTCTGTGGGTATACACACACATGTAAGTATACACACACACACACACACACACACACACACAGATTTCAAGAAAGAAAGGGTTTATTTAGCATCATGGTTTGGGGAAATGGAGTTCATCTTGGTGGTGAGGTTGGGAGGTGGCTGGGCTCACTGCATCTGTAGTCAGGAAGCAGAGGGAGGTGGGTGTTGGTGCTCCTCCTACTTTCTTCTATTTATGCAGTCCAGGGCTCTAGCCAATAGGTCAGTGCTGCCCACATTCAGGGTAAATTCTCCATCCTTAGTTAGCCTTCTAGGAGGCACCCTCATGGTCAGTCACATCCAAAGATAATTTTACCTAGGTGACTCCAAACCCAGCTAACCTGGTAAGTTAATTGACTATCAAAGTCAGTGTATCCCGAGCCCCACATTAAGGGGCAACAGTTACCTGCCCTTAATTTTGCACTATACTGTAAGTGTTAAAAAAGAAAAGAAGTAAACACCATTTTACTATTATTATGAAAATAGTTTACATCCAGGACCTTCACTCAAGGGCATGGGATTCATTTTGCCTTTGTCACACTTTGAGGACAAGAGCTAAGGGTATCCTAGCTTGCTTATCTTTGGACTGAAAATAGTACCTTTTAGGCAACAGAAGTGACAGGATTTCAGTTACAAACTCTTAGTGTCTTTCTTCCCTGCCTTCCTCTTTTTCACGTCTTCACTGATGCTTATTATTGCCTGTTACTCTTAAGGCTTTACGTAATATTTTAGAACAGTTTGAGGTTCACTATCTTTCCCTTTAAAGAGTCAGTGGAATACATATCACATCCCCGACACCATGCTCACCAACTTGAGCAAAACCGCCAATTCTTAAACTCTAAATGCAGCTATCTCCACGAAACCAGGCTTCTGGAATCCAGCAACATGCTCTGCCAGAAGAAACAGCCACATGAATCTGGGAGAAAGCAGCTGGAGAAGCTTCCCAGCTCTGGCCTCTCCACACAGTACTACTTGCCTGGAACTCTGTGCACCTGTATTGCCACCAAGTAGCATCTGAAGTCCTGGTGTCCCCTGCAAAGTTGATGTGTGTGCAATATGGTACCCCCATTATCCATGGTTGGATTTCCATCATTGCCATCCACTGTATTTGTGTCTTAGTCACTTTTCTGTTTTTATGATAAAATTCCCTGGCAAAAAGGGAGGGAGGGTTTATTTAGTCTTCCAACTTCAGAGAGATGCCGGCCATTATGGTAGGCTTGACATGGCAGCAGACAAGAAGGCATGGTCGCAAGGCCAGGAGTTTGGTTGGTCGCATTGCATCATTTTTACAAAGTGAACAGGCAGGGAGTCAGGGTGAGGGTCTAAAGCTTCAGCCCCATCCTGGTAGCCCACCAGGGAGGTTCTACCTTTGATTGGTTCTACAGCTTTCCCAAACAGCACCACACGTTTGAACACACGAGTCTACTGAGGACATGCTACATTCAAATCACAGCAATTTGTCACATCGTAGTTGGTATTTCCCATTTATATTACACTCTTTTTGGTCCGACATTAACAATTTAAAATCTGGAATCAAAGCGCTCTGCTATGAAAATGAAATCCTTTAGCGTTGTAATTAGGTCCTCAATTGTAAACCTAAAACCTTTCTCTAGGGTTGAATCATTGCCTTAACTGCACAGGCACCTATTTGGGTCAAGGGCACCCTGGGGCATCTGTTTTTAAAGACTAGCCTTCCCGATTAGAGCCTACACATTTTCGGAGGCCCAGAGGGTCAGCGCTGACTAACGAGGATCCAGGAGGCTCATTCTGAGAAACAAACCAGTGCGACCTCTGCCTGGGATGTCCTTCGTTCTCCCTCCATGGGAGCCTGGCGTCCTGGCCCCCGCCCTGGGTTCCCTTCATTGCCTTGCTGTGTATCTGAGGCCTGTGGGTCTTCCCAGCCGTCTGCACTGAGCAGTCAACCTTGTCTCTGGCTCTCTGGGTCAATGGCCCATGGACAAATCTCACAGAAGCTGCAGTCAATTATCAAGGTCGAAACGCTAGGCAGCCAGAGGCTTAAAGCTTTGGCCCAGGCTGCATCCATTAAAAATCTAACTGCACAAGTGTACCAACCACTGTGTGCAAGCCTCTTTCCATGCCAACATCGAAACACCTGCTCGTACTCAGAGACCAAAGGCTCAGCACTGTTTCTCTTGCTCATCCAGTCTCCTTACACACCATTCTCAAATATTACCTTTTGTCTCTTTTCTAAGGTAACTGTTGCACTGTGCTAGTCATTGGATAATATTTAAAGTGACATAAATTATAAGACTCCTCCTCCCCCTCCCCCCCATGTTTTGGCTACAGGAACTGAAGCCATTTCCAAAAAGCTTATAATGCTCTGCGGCAGAGACGATCTTGTGTCCTCTTCATGAGAGAAATGGCTGGGAAAAGCTACTACCATTCAGATTCTCTTTCCAATTTCAGCTCTGCACTGAGACACATTTTTTCTCTCTGGTTATAAATATGCAAGGAGATACAGTGATCGTTGGTGAATGTCATAGGTCTCTTCTCAGTAGAAACCTGGAGAGGTTCAGAAGTGTAGCCAATGACAGAGGTAGCTTAGCTTGATCCCAGGGGTAGTGGCACCTTTATGGACTGAACAATGTACGAATTAAAGATAATACACGTTAAAGCTATGAGCACAAGTGTAGACAGCAGGCTCGTCATGAACACAGGCATGGGAGGAGCACACACACCATCAGGCATGTGTCATGGTGGAAGTGTGTCCCGATGCTCAGATGCTCAGCTAAGGGAGAATCAGTTCTGACATGGGCAGAGCAGCAGGAGCAGCTGTGGGTGAGTTTTGGGGAAGTGCTGGCTGACTTTCAAGATTTCACGAGGGGGCTCTCTTCTTCCCATCATTCAGTTCATTTGGCAAGCACATTGTTTTGATCTACTGCCTGAGAAGCGCCTGGACAAGAAGAGGCATAAAAGATGAATAGGATTACTGTGTCTGAATATCTGAAGACCTAGGTAGAGATACACACACACACACACACACACACACACACACACACACTTTCTCCCAGACAGACAGAGAAACATTGCTGAGGTCTGAATGTTTTTGCTCCCCCATTTATATTTTAATAATTTTATAATTTTATAATTTTAATTATGGGTATTTCTCTCTCTCTCTCTCTCTCTCTCTCTCTCTCTCTCTCTCTCTCTGTGTGTGTGTGTGTGTGTATGCACACATGTGTGTATGTGTGTGTATACATACCTGTGAATGCAAGTCTGTTCATGGATGCCAGAAGTATTATATTCCCCTGGTGCTAGAGTTACTGGTAGTTGTTTAACACCCAATATAAGTGCTGGGGACTGACCTTAGGTCTTCTCTAAGACCTGTATGCATTAATCACTGAGCTGTCTCATTTCCAAATCTCCAAGATGACAAGGATAAAGGTGGCTTTAATACCCTTATGTCAGATGATAGGAAGAGGTCTTTAATTGATTTTAGGAAATGAAAGAGCCTGCCTTGATAGACCCCCCACCCCCACGTCCACCCCAGGCCACTACTATCCTGATTTAGAACTCCTAGGCTTTCAAACTAAGAAATGTATTTCTGTAGTTTGCTATCCCACTGCCTTAGTCAACTGGTCTATTGATATGAAGAGATACCTTGACAAGGCAACTCATATATAAGCAAGCATTTAATTGGGGGTTTGTTTACAGTTTCAGAGGATTGGTTCATGATCATTATGGCAGGAAGCAGAAAGGCAGGGTGTTGGAACAGTAACAATAGCCAAGAGCTTTGGTTTTTGATTCCCTCAAGAAGGACGGAGGGAAGGTAAGAGAGGGGGCCAGAGAGAGAGAGAGAGAGAGAGAGAGAGAGAGAGAGAGAGAGAGAGAGATACAGAGACTGAGCCTGAGCCTGGGTCTGGGTCTGGGCTTGTGCCTACACCTAGACCCGGTGTGGGCTTTTGAAACCTTAAAACTCACTTCCAGTGACACTCCCCTCCCCTCCCACCAAAACCATACCTCCCAATCCTTCTCAAACAGTCTATCAGCTGGGGACTAAGCATTCTAATACATGAGCTTATTGGGGGCATTCTCCCACTCGCAAGCAAACCACCACATCTAAACTGATTAACATACATACAATATGTATATGTTCATGTATGTAGACACGTGCAGGAAGATTATTCAAAGCACTAGATTTGCGAGCAGGAGGCCAGAGCACACCTTCCACTGGGTTTGAGCAGAAGGTGTTGGAGGAAAGGAGACCTCATCTCCTAGTGTCTGGAAGAATAAACACAGGGGACAAGAGAAATGAACAGAGGCAGGATTAACCCATAGGCAGGAGAGCAGAGTAGTGGTGTGGTCAGAAGAAACAAGGCCTTTGGGGGTGTTTCGGGGGAGTTTTCCCTACAGAAGCCAAGTTGGACTGAAGCATTCAGATCTGCCTCAAATCAGTGGAGAATGTCTGACTTAGACACTGCTACCACCTAGCCTGAGGCACCATTTTCCTCCCTTTTAGATAATCATTTTTACATTTAACACATTTAAGGCCATTGTTTTTTGCATACAGTCCATCTCGATCATCTGCCAATGATCAGACGCCTGCTTCTTTTAAGTACTGAAAGGAACCACAGCACGCCACTCTGACAATATATCATCCATGTTTGAGTATGAACATGTTTAAAGTAGGTAAACTGAAGTCAGAAAAAAAATCAATGTTATTTCGTAGTCAATAGCATATCTGTTTTGAATTCTGTGAGTCATGCACAGAAGCCCAATGAAAGGAATAAATTATTTCCTGGCTCAGTTAATGAGTAGAAATGTATTTAATGGCCTCCAGCGTTACAGCTTTAGTTAGATTTCTCAGGAATTGGAAGGAAAACAAATTGCATGGGTTTCAACTCAGCAAACTAGGGACAGTCGTCTGTGCCATACACAATCAAATCCAGAGATTCATCCATGGAATGAGAAGAGAATTCCAGTGCTATGAGAGGAGCCTTCTCACCCAGCCTGCCTGCCAACGGTCTCCAGCTGAGGGCCTGCACCATTTAACGACGATGCCAGTTTATTGACCATCATAAACTTAAGTCTCACGGATGCACGGATAAATAAATTAGTATCTTGAAAGTACATAGCAGGAAAGGGAAGCAGAGAAAAGCTGCAGGATCAAAAGAGCACTCTAGTGGTTTGGATAATGCAAGGGTTGCGCCCGATGTTTTCCTGCCCAGGTGTGCTTCTGAAAATAGCACACTTCTCTTTGTACAGAGCCCAAGCCCACTGACCCAAAGGCATTAGGAAAAAAAGGTAGCAGGGTATTATTTCTGCCACTTTTTCTCTTGTTAAAGTCTGTTATGTGATGGAAGTAGAAATTCACAGACAGCTGAATGGGGTGTGAATCACCTTCCATGGTCTCAGAAGGCAAAAAATCCAACTGGGACTTGCCCTTGTGCTATTTACCGGTCTTCCAAAAAAGTGTGAATTATGGGCTTTTGGGTAGGACCATAGATTGGCTAAAGCAGGGCTGTGGTGGTCAAAAGCAATGTGCCTAGAGTGTCCTCATCACAAAGCTGTAGTCCCAGCACCTTCTAGCCGGCACTATGTGTTTTATAACAACAACACTAAAGCTATTTGACTCTCTTGACTAACATTGTGGAGACATTTGGCTTGTTGGGGTTGCGACAACTACCAGGGATTTCCCTGCAGTTCAGAGTGTTCTAGGCAGTACACAGGTCTCATTTTCTATTGAAGAGGAACAAACTCGTTATAATCCTTATTTGACTGTAAATTTATGTTTAATTGATTTTAAATGTTTTTGTCTCTGTTTCCCAAGTGATACCTCCTACATTTCTACCCTCGACCAGATGGCTAGTAGGTTAGAAACCCAGTGGATAGAGATATAGATATTGGGTCTTGTGGGCAGAACCATTACCATATAGTGATGGTTAACTTGTTTGAGTAGTTACAACATGAAGCAAATTGGCAACTGAAGTGGCCATAAGGAGACACTGGGTTCCAGTTATTTTCACCTCATAGATGTATAACTAGACCTCATAAGGAGACAATCATCTCCTTGGTCCACTCCCTTCCCCTGGTGATCTTGGTTCGTGGGACAGCAGGGATGTACTATTCATGCACAACTGAGCTTTCACAGGCTCTTTAGGCTTATTGAATGGAAGAACTGTTATGGAACACATCCAAAGCCCTAGGATCCATTCCCAGCACCTAAACCACCCTGCCCAACCTCTGAACACCAGACTTTTTTTTAATGAGACATCTAGCTCAGAAAAAGCGGCAGGGGCTACCATTAGAACAAATTTCTAGACCAATCCTTCATGTTGGCAGCTACACCATTCTTATGATTTGGAGGTTTAAGGTCTTTGTTCTCTCTAGGTGCAGTTGTAAAGGTCAGAAATAGCTTCTAGCAAGAGAGGTGCGGGATGAACTTGCAATTCTTTTGCTCTAGCAAATTCCAGTCTCTTGGGTACTTTAGTTGGGTGTGGGAAGCCATAGTGACATTTACCCAGGTAGGCAGAGGACCAGTGTGACAGATGGCGAGGTGACTCGGAAGCTTCCCAGAGATGGAGGCGGTATCTGGAGGGTTATCCTGGGAAGGGCATTCTGCCTGGCTTTGATGGATGGAATTGCTCAGCTTGAGGTCTTCTGCAAAGTTCAGATAAGGCTTTATAAGGAACATCTCATCATGAACTAGACATGCTAGTACAGGCCAGGGACATTTGGCTTTGGCGTCTTGACCTTGTTTAGTTTCAGGGAAGGTAGGCCTTGAAGTAAAGTGATTTGTGCCTTTGTACAAAGTTTTTTCTTCATTGGGGTGTGATGCTATCTTGAAGCCTATGTGAGGCTGGGTGCATGTGAATAGGCTAAAGATGATTTAGAAGAAAAATGGTAAGTAAAGTTGGGAGAAGAATGGGAGGAGAGGCCATGGGGCTGGATTTGTTGATAGCATATGTTTGTATGTAATTCCCAAACACAAAATATTTAATTAAAACATCTTAGTCTTGCACATTTTCCCAATATATAGAGGGGATCTCAAAATAAACCATATATGGAACATGGCATAATGGGCTTTTCCAGCTGGATTTCCTCATGGTAAAACTCCAGCTCCGATATGTGATTATTTTGTAATGTTGAGCAAGCTACTTTATTTGTGCCTCATTTTCTCATTGCTTAAATGGAATTCCACGATGGCCTGATTTCCACTGTTTTGGTGTGGATAAAGTGAGATGCATGTGCCAAACTCTTACAATACTTCCCAGATCTAAGAAGCACTTGGGAAAGGCGTGGTGGTTTTGCATTGATGTTTTATGGCAGCAAAGAGTGTCACCACAGCACGTCTTGCTGAGAAAGTGTGAGCAGAGGACAGCGGGAGTAAAGAATGTGTGAGAATCTGGCCAGGAATGTCTAGCCAGGAGCAAAAGGCATTGCATAGAGTTATTGGCATGTTTTGAAAGAGATGGGGGGTGGGGAGAGACAGAGACAGAGACAGAGGGAGAGAGAGAGAGTGAGAAGGAGAGAGCGAGAGTGAGAGAGAGATACAGAGAGACGAGAGACAGAGAGAGGAGGCAGGAGGTGAGGGAAGGGGAAGGAGAGGAGGAAGAGGAGGTGGAGGAGAGGAAGAGGGAGGGGAGAGGGAGAGGGAGGGGAGGGGGAGTGAGAGTGGAAGAGGGAGAGGGAGAGGGAGAGGGAGAGGGAGAGGGAGAGGGAGAGGGAGAGGGAGAGGGAGAATATAGACTAGAACCATGGTGTTGGAAAACAAAGCACGGAGGGCTTTTCATGCCCCTGGAAAAATAAATAGATGGGAAATCTATGACCCAGAATGATGCCCGTTTTCTGGGCAAAGTAGAGACTTGAGGAATGGTTGATAATAATCCTGGGGTTTTATATTCAGAATTCTGGGGATAGAGTTGTAAACAACTCCTATATTTGCTTAATCTTTGGCTTTCTCTTCTGGGATATGTAAAAAAAAAAGTCCCCAAGCTTCCCGCCGCACATCTTCTGTATTTTTTTTTTTTTTACAAACAAATAATAGTTTAAGATCAATAAGTGTGAAAAACGAAACCCCTCTAAAACAGAAAACAGCCACGATTCTGTCACCTTAGTAAAATAACTGGTCTGATTTTTCTCACATTTCAGACCAGAATCTTTTAAATGAAATGATAAAAATATCTCCTTGCAAGGTTTATGTTAATGAAAAAGATATCACATGGTTGGGAAGGAGGGAGCTGGTACTGCCAACAAACCCCATTGGAATCTCTATCTGAAGAAGCTGGGCACTTTCAGAGGTTCTAAGGATATCATGTCAGTGCTGTGAGTGACAGATGATGGATCAGGGTTGACAGTGGACATGGAAGATGGAGAAAGGACTGGAAGAACCATGTGCAAGTAAAGCTTCACAACTCTGAAAGAAATCACTTGAAGCTGGAAAGGAGACGCCAATGAGAAAGGGGGTCTCGGTGCGTGTGACTGGGAAATACTGAGTTAATACAGAAGTCGGGAAATCAAAACAGCTTTGATTTGTGGGGAAGGATACTAAATTATATTGTGGAAATGCTGAGTTGAAGTGACTAAGAAGACTTTCTTGACTCTGGAGGACATCAGAATCCCCTGAGTTGTTAAAAAACCAGGATGCTAAGCACTCACAGAATTAGCTACGTCAGATTGCCTGTGGTGTAACCGTCCTCTGGTACCTCCCCAAAGCTACAAGTCATTGCAATACACAGACAGAAGTGAGAACCTCTCCAGTCTAAGTTGGAGACATTAAGAGGCATAGAAAGCTACTTGGGAGTCAACCTGGTCTTTCCCTGGTTTCCACTACCTCACCCCACACCTTTGTGGCAATGTAACAACCCTTTTGGTGTACAGAAATGAAGGTGCTAGACAAGGTATTAGGTAACATGAGAGGAGGGTCATGATCTGCAAAGAAATCTATTCCAGCAGATGCAGATCCACACCAGTCCTTCACCATCTGTGGGATAATCACTCAATATCTGTGCCATGTCTATAAAACATATAGAGGAATCAGCACAGAGTGGAGAGTGGGGATGTTTAGACTTTACTCAGTTGATGCTAGTAGTATGGACTTATAACTCACAAGAAATATTTATCAGAACCTGTTGCATGTCAGGCATTGTCCTTGAGGGCAGAGTGGGGGAACAAAACTAGACAAGATCCTTGATGTGCTTGAGGTCACACCCCACCTGCAGATTTCATCTCACAAATGAAGAGCAAGGAAGCAGAGAGATCTAAGAAGTAGAGATAATGGAAGGGGGATGCAGTGTGTGGAATCTGCTCTTGGTCTATCCAAGACTGCATCATGTCTGTGTTCTAGAGGGTTGTCTGTGGCTATGTCAGGGAGTTGTCCGACTTTTTACTTCTAGGTCCCTTTGATCAAAGGGAATGGAATATTTCTGTGAGTCACTCTGTATAAGAGAGAGGTCTAGATGTTTAGTTCTTAAGCATCTGACCTGCCAGGCCTCTTGGAGTTCTCTGCTTTTGGCAGGTGGCCTACTCATGCATCTTATAATGTCTCACAATTGCTCTTCTATCTTGTCCATTTTAGGTCCAAATCTATATACAAAACTGTATTTTATTGGTTTCTATGAACTCTGTGCATTATATTTGTAACATGCTGGGTCCCCAAGCTTTTGTCTTGAAGACTACTCTAAAATCATAACCCCAATTCTAAAAATGTTTGAGTCATTGTAAATTCCTTGGAGTAACTGAAAACTTGCAGGAATGCTTCAATGCCCAGATCTGTCCTTTGCGGGCCTTCAGTAGACATAGAATGGAGGCAATGCTTAGATTTCTGAAAATCATGGATGCTGTCTTCAAACTCAGTATTGTTGGTTCTGGAATCCTTATATCGGGATTTGATGATGTCCATATTTATTGTCTCTCTTGTATGGGGTTCTGTACGCGCACCATGACCTGCATAGTGTCCATCCTTGTGAGGTGAGGTGAGAAGGAAATTCGACAGGACTTGAGTCAGCAGCCAGTGTTGGCTCAAACTTCAAGAGTCTGGGGCCGGGTCATTTATTTCAGGAATATCAAGCACAATTTGGAAAAAAAAAGTTTCCTGGTGATAATTAACTCAGTCCTGTGTGTACAGCAAAGCTTAAGACACGATTACATCAAAACTCTTTGTAAAAAAAATGTCCATGTGACATCCTCCATAAAGGTGAGTTCTGTAGATTATGTGATGCCTTAAGGGTCTTCAAGAAGATGTGGTCTGGTCTCCGTCATACCGAGAGTGCAAAGGTCATCAGTCTATAAACCACTATATATATATAACCACTCCCATTTGTAAAGTACCTGTGACACTTCCCATAAAGATGGGTTTTATAGATTAACTTGGAAAGCAGGCTCTAGATAAACAATACTTAAGATAAGGATCCGAGGGAAATAGTGCTATAGATCGATTGAGATAAAGTCTCTCGGGGAGCCAGATGTGGCCTGACCATATATTACAGAGGTTATTAGGCTACAAGCCACATCTATTCCCAGTCCTCTGTGTGAAATACAGGTTACATATCTCTTTTTTTTGAAGAGACAACCATACATGTGTCACATTCCTGGACTCCCTGGTGGTTATCTGTGAACACAAGGACTTCATGCTTTCCACACCTGTGGATCATGACAAGTTTTCAGTTGTTCCTACCATTTGCCTTTGCTCTGCCACCATGGACTCCACCTTCTGAAAATGTAAGCCCCACTTAAGCACTTTGTTTTATAAGTTGTCTTGGTGTTTTATCACAGCAATGAAAAAGTAAGCTATCTGGATGCAGCGTTTGTGAAAATACGGCCACAGCACTGAGAAGAGTTGCATGTGCCTCAAACTGGGAGAGTACATATGAGACATATTAAGAGAGAAAGGGAGGCTCTTTATAAAATCAAATGGATACAGAAAATGTGGTATATTTATACAATGGAATACTACTCAGCAATTAAAAATAATGAATTCATGCAATTTGTAGGCAAATGGTTAGACCTGGAAAATATCATCCTGAGTGAGTTAACCCAATCACAAAAGAATACACATGAAATGCAATCACTGATAAGTAGATATTAATGAGCCCAGAAGCCCTAAATACTCAAGGCACAATTAGCAAGTCAAATGATTCCCAAGACGAAGAGAGGAGAGGACTCTGGGCCTGTAAAGATTGGATCCAGTTTTGTAGACCCAGAACAGAGAAACCGTGGGGGGAGGAGGAATGATTGGGGAATAGTTGGGGGGAGAGGAATTATGGGACGTATGGTGGGGGGGGAACTGGGAAAGGGGAAAGCCTTTGGAATGTAAACAGAGAGTATAGAAAATAAAATTAAAAAAAAATCAAATGTATCGCCAAAGATCTCTTCTTTCCAGTGTCCAAGTCTTCATAGACTGGAGCCAGCAGGAAGCAAGCACCAGCCCTTTGGGTTTCTTCTGTTGAGACTCTTCCATTTAGATATATATCAATTTTTAATTAGATTATTTGATTTCTTGATATCAAATTTTAAAAAATTCTTTATATGTTTTGGATATGAGCACTTTCACCAATGCATGGTTGGTAAAAATATTTTCCAATTCTGTAGGCTGCTGCTTGGTCTGAATGATGGTGTCCTTTGCCATGCAGAAGCTTCTCATTTTCATGAGGTCCCATTTATTGTTGATCTTAGTGCCTGTGCTAAGGGTGTTCTGTTCAAAAAGTCTTTTCCTACGTCAGGGAGTTCAAGGCTATTCCTGACTTTTTTCTTTTATCAGTCCAGTATATCTGGTTTTATGTTGAAGTCTTTGATCTATTTAGAGTTGAGTTTTGTTTAACTATATGCAGACTAAGAATTGTGACATCGAATGAAATGCGGACCTGTATGGCAGAGAAAATGAACAGTATTTAGTATATAATGGCACCTACTGTCTACCATCTTTTCTGGGAATCCATACAAACTTACCCAGTTTATTTCTTTATGTACAATAAAGGCATCATTTTTTTCCAGTTCAGTTTCTAACTGTAAACTTTTTCAATTCATTACCAGTTCTCTTTTTCTTCAAATTCTACGCTTGTCCTTCTTAAAAATTAGATATGTTTGTGAATTCAGAGGTGACTTCTGTATATTACATTTTAATAACGTGGATATATATATATATGTATATGTGTATATATATATATATATATATATATATATATATATATATATATATATATATATATATATATAAAAGAGTTGAGTCCTGTGCAGTGTAATAAGTATGAATCTATTTGCATTCTTCTACATGCAGACATCCAGTGTGAGCAGCACTGTTGAAGATGCTATATTTTATTTTTCCAGCGTGTGTTTCTGGCTTATTTACCAAAAATCATGTGGTGGACACAGTTCTTAACAAAATAGGACTGAATTCTGGACTCCCTCTTTGCAATGTATTCATGATATAGTAAGATGTAGAAATTCACCTCTTCTGATAGCTATCTTAAAACTAGGCCTTTAAACCCTAAGCTTGGAGTTTACTAAGACAAGAAAGTATAAATAAAGAAGAGGTATAATTTATAGCTTCATCCAATATTGAATAAACAACATTCTGTCATTGAATATGACAACATTCTGTCTCAAGAAGGAAAACAGCAAAATGAAACCAATGAACCAACCAAAAACCCAAGAAAAGATTGGTAAGAGTAATGGATGGCCAACTCAACTTTTAAACTGTTATTGTGTACATTTTCTTCTGGCTAGCATTATTTTTGGTTTATTTACTGTGTCCTCATATTGGTCAATTAAAACACTCTTCCTGATAATCTGATTTTGCTCCCAAGACCCCCTTTCAATTTCAAAACACAATGTATTTAAAAATCAATTGGCATTTTTTTCCATTTTTGATCATTTCCGAATAATGCCTTTAATGCAATCTAACCCTGACTTTGTGTCATAACATTTTTTCAAAAGATCAAATATGTTGGAGCATTCTGGGTGAGGCCAAGAGGCCCCCAGGACATGGTCTCTCTAATCACAGAGAAGGGGTTTTGGTCTGTCTCCATACCTCAGTGTGGTTGCATGTCAAGGCCTTGTTGAATCTTGCCCTGAGACCATGATGGGATTGAGCTAGACATTTCCCAGGTTACTTTTCCGAAGCATGACCTGAGCCATGTCACTGTCACCAAGAATCTGGGATTCAAAATTTTGGTGCCAGAAGCGGTACTATGGGTTTTCAGAGTCACCATCTTCCCTTGTCTTTCTGACATATCCTGCACCATTTCATTCTCCTAGTTTAAGGTTGCCCTCTCTATGTACACTTTCCGTGACTGTCTCGGTGAGCGGCCTCTCCTTTGCCTTTATAGTACTATTTTAATCAAACAAAGCTACCTACTTTGAGTGTATATCATTTCCTTTTTAATCTCTTTTCCTGTTTTTTTTTTTTTTGTGACCTGTCTACTCCCTTTTCCCATTTCTACTTAGGGAGTAAAACTCAATGCATATATTTGATAATCCCCAGAACTATGTAATACTCACTAGGTTAGAGTTGGGGCCTCCATCTTAGATAAAAAGTGTCACTATTAGAGCCCAGTATTTAGTTGCTATTCTTGGTGGTGGGACCAACGGTGTCCCTGCTGCCAACCATTGTAGAGGTATACAGTGCTCTAAGTCTGCTACATGGGGTTGTTACTCAATATATCTCTGACAGGTGGTATTTCTTAGTTCCAGGGTAATAGCCAGTTATTCACCTGTTCTGCAGGCTGCTTATTCATCTTGTTTTATTGTTTGGATGAGGGAATCTTCATCAGTGCTAGCAATTTTATTAGTATTTTTCCTCTATAGTTTAATTAATAATTAATATATAATTATGACATTTTCCTCTTTTACTTCCTTTAACGCATTCCATTAAAATCAAGGTCACTTATTATATACTCTCCCTCTTTTTCTGTACTGACCTTTCTCTCTGTTCCCCAGTTAAAGCCCTGCACACCCTTTCCCATTTCCTTCCCCCTTTCAATCATCTATATTATGCTATTCCTGTCTCTACAGCTCGTCTCATCCTCATTGTGGTCCCTTGAATGTTTCTGCTTTGGGTATTTTCTCCAGGTTATGTTATTATATCTGAATGAAGGTTTGGTGTCAGGAGTCACAGATAAGAGAGGATGTGTGGCTTTGTCCTTCTGGGTTTAGGTAACCTTACTCAGCATAATCTTTCTAGTTATATCCATGTACCTGTAAATTTCATGGTTTTAACTTTTTATAGCTAAACAGTATTTCATTGTTTATATGTACCACATTTTCATTATCCATTCATCCATTCAAGGACATATAAGTTGCTTCTATTTCCCAGCTATTGTAATTAGAGCATAAGTGAATATGACTGGCTAGGTGTCAAGTACTTTGGGCATATATCAAGAGGTCTTAGAGCTGAGTCATATGGTAGATTTATTTTAACATTCTTGATGGTTCCCTACACTGACTTACAGAATTCTGGACCAGTTTACAATCCCAATAGCTGTGAATGTGGATTCCCTTTCCCTAATAGCTGTGAATGTGGGTTCTCTTTCCCACCAACCTAACCAGCACTGCTGTTGGTTGTTTTTTCTTATCTCATTCTGACTGGGGTAAAATGAGATCTGAGATTTCAAGGTTGTTTTGATTTTTTTTCTAATTGAAAAAAGTGGTGATTTTTTAATGTTATTTCTTAGCCACTTTTATTTCTTCCTTTGATAATCAGATGTTTAGAATCATAGCCCAATTTTTGAATGAGTCATTTATAACTTTTTACTCTTGTTTTTTTTTTATTTCTTTATGTATTCTGGAAATTAATCTTCTGTTGGATGTATAATTGGTAGCAATTACCTCCTAAATTTTGGGTTTCCTGTTCACTTGACTAGAACAATTCTTCCTTAGCTGTACAGAGCACTGAAGTTTTATGAGGTCCCACTTGTCTCTTGTTGGCTCGTCCTTCACAAAGGGAGTCCTCATCAGAAAGCTTTCTCCTATACCTTTATGATGTAGTCTGCTCCCATGTTTTCTTATAGTAGTAAGAAATATTTTGGGTTTTATATTTAGGTCTTTTTGCCATATGTAGTTAGTTTATGTGCAAGGTAATCGGTGCAGGTCTAATTTCATTCTTCTACATGTGGACATTCATTCTCCCCAACATTATTCATTGAGTATCTCATATTTTCTCCCATATAGGTAATTTTTGGTATCTTTGGCAAATATTATATAAAAAGATCACATACTCAGAGCACTGTGGGAGTAGTAGTGAGTTATTTAATGTCCATAACTCTGTGTACTTACTAGAGTTTTGTTTGCTGTTGATTATCAGTTTTATTGCAATATAATAAGATACATAAGATTATTTCACTTTTTCTGAATTTGTTAAGTGTTACAGGGTATGGCCTATTGCAGAAAAGCTTCTGGGGGAGGCTGACTCAATGTGTTGAGTCAGTGTTTGGGTGGAATATTCTCTAGATATCTGCTACATCCATTACTGTGTGATGTCATGCCTGTTACATCCATTACTATGTGATATCATTTAATTCTGATATTTCTCTATTTATTCTTTGGTCAAATAACCTGTCAATTTGAGAAAGTAGGGTATTAAAATCACCTGCTACTAATGGGTTCATGGTAATCTGTCTTTAATTTCAGTTGTACCTTTTTAATGAAATTAAGTGCGTTAGAATTTTGTATATACACATTTCAGATGGTATTATCTTCTAAGTTAATTGTTCCTTGATTAGAATAAAGTGTCCTTTATCTTTTAAATTAGTTTTAGTTTGACTTCTGTTTTGTCAGAGATTAGGATAGAAATGCGTGCTGCTTCCTTCTTCCAGTAGATTTAGAGTATTATTTTTCTCATCTTTTCACTTTAAGTTTGTGAGAGTCTTTAATGCTAATGGAAGTTTCTTGTAAAGGATAGAAAGGGTTGTCTGGATCTGTTTAATTTCTCCGTGTGATGTTTTTTATTTGGGACTTTTTAAAAAATAAAATAAATTGAAAAAGTAAATTGAAATAAATTGGAAGACAAGAAAGATGGATGTTGTTTTGTAACTCATTCAGAGACTGTATATCTTTTGTTGGATAATTGAGATAATTAATATTTAAAGGTGTTATTGAGAAACAGCCAATATTTTGCTGTTTGAACCTTTATTTGTGCTTTGTGTTTTATTAATTCTAACTTCATTTGTTTTCATTCTATAGACCCTTGGCTATATTTAGAACCTCCGGTCTGATGCTTTGCTTTCAGTAGTGTCTCTAGGATTGCTTTGGTTGGGCACAGACTATCTATGGCTGTTTGTATTATGGAAACTTCTTTCTCCTTGAACTATGGCAGATGGGTTGTTCTGGGAACATTAGTCTAAGTTGGTAGTTGTGGTCTTTTAGAATGTACAGTGTATTATTCCAGGTACTCCTGGCTTTCAAAGTTTCCATTGAGAAATCAGTGGTTATTCTGATGGCTTTTCCTTTAAATGGGACTTGTGTTTTTTCTCTTGCAGCGTTGACTACTCTTTCTTTGTTTTGCATGTTTTATGTTTTAACTGTGGTATGGCACAAGTATTTTCTTTTCTGGTCCTGTCTATTTGGTGTTCTGTATACCTTTCGTAATTGTATGAGTCAGTCTTTCTTTAATTTGAAGATATCTTCTGTGATCTCCTTGAAGATTTGGACTATTCCATTGACCTGGAAATTTGTCTTCCTTATCTATGACTATACTTAGAAAGTTTGGCCATTTGTGGTATTTTATATTTACAAAATGTTCCTTTCCTATCCTTTAGCTTTTTTAAAAATATTCTTTGGTTGTTTTGTCTAGTTTATTCTATCTTTGAGTCCAGATATTCTGTCTTCTACTTGATCAATTCTACTTGTTGGGCTTCCTGTTGAGTTTGCTAACTGGGTTACTGAGTTTTTCAGTTCCATTTTCATTTCAGATTGAGTTTCCTTCAACATTTCTCTATCTTTATTGAATATGTTCTCAACTTTGGATTGTCTTCATCCTTTCATTCAGTGTTATATTTGTGCTTTCTTGGGTACCACTATTGTTTCTTTTTGTCTTCTTCAAATTCCTTGAATTCTTTGAAGAAGTTTATGATTTTTTAAATTCTGTGCTCCAACCCCCCAGAATTCAATAGGTAATTCTCACTGAAGAACATTTCTATAAGACCAGTGGAGTTTGGGTGGAAAATACCATCTTGATCTTTCATATTGTTCATATTTTGGTGATGAGATTGGCGCATGTGGACTTCTCTTGTTAGTCCCTGAGTCTTTCATATGTGTGTGGTCAGGTTGAACCTACAAGTTTTGTATAGTCTGGGAGAAAGGAAGTCAATGGAACAAAGCGGGGTAAGCTGGCATGCAGGATCAGTATCCTGGTTCTAGAGTTTGAGGTCAGCATGGCTAGGGATGGCCAGACTAAGCTAGGACAATAGATGTAGGATTCAGGCTAACCCTAGGATTGGGGATAGTATGAAGAGAGAGGTCAGGAGGATTTACCTGGTTGGTCCTGGAGCAAAGTATACACACTTAGTAACTTTCTTAAAATTACTACATTTAGTTTAATTAGTAGAATAGTTTCTTTTGCCAGCAACTAAGAAGGCTGAACATATATTACAGTGAGCAGTTTCACAGATCAGGATGTGGGTCTTTTTGATTCTTTATCATGACAGAGCCTGGTACGTAGCTTGTCGGAACTGAAGGTGGAGCTAAAACCAGCAAAGTCTTGTCTAAATCTCAGGATCTTCTGCCTAGCCATTAGTGCACATTTGCATGCATCTTAGCTAATGTTTTTCAGTGATGGCACGCTGTGTTTGACAATATTCCATTCTCTCATTCATTCTGGATCAATTAATGCAAGTGTTAACACAGTGACACAATTGCTTTACATAGTTAGCTATCCTTTTAAGCATGCTGAAGAAAATGAATCTTTGAAGTCTAATGTCATTACTCTCAGACCAAAGTGGGCTTTCCCAGATTAGATGTACTCAAGGTAGATGCCCAAACTGCCAGGCAAAATGCATATCCTGTCTCTCTTCTTTATTTTGTCCTTTCATACTTTCCATTCTCTGCCCTTCCCCCAGAAGCTCCGGCATTTTCCGACCTCTCAGCAGCTACTGTGTACTCCTGGACTCTCAGGCTCCCTAGGGTGACTGTACCACACCCTGCTGATCGCTGACTCATGACAGGATGTGCTGAGGCTAGACATCCCCATAGATTATCAGGCCTCCTTCTATGTCCTTGAGACAGCGGTGTACTTTATCTCAATGAAAAGTCCGAAGACCAGAAATAAGGAGAAGTTAATGCATGGCAATCACTCTCTGCTCCGAACTGCCTTCTGCTGTCTCACCCTCCCCCTGCCTCCCCCCAACACTTACCTGCTTTTCTATCCTTTGTTTCACTTCAGATGATGGGAAATAGTGTCTGACTGGAAACACAGAAGAAAAAGGAAGGTGAAAGTGTGGTCGAGTAGGAGAGGATGATGGGAAATGTCAAGAAATGGCCCCAAGACAACTGGAAACAAATGGGATATTCATCTGTCAAAGTCACTGATGTACACATTTTAATTTCAGCATCCTGTCTGATGGCTCTGCTCTTCATTTTAAGGGAGCACACCCAATGGTATGAATGCACATCCTGCTGTCACCTACAAAAGACTTATTCTAAGGACTAATCTGTGCATACAGTTGCTGGAGATTTTCCAAATCCTAACTCAGAGAAGTAGCAAAGAAAATCGCTTGGACTCCTAAGTCTATATAAAAATGACAGACTATCAGCATCAACAGACCATAAGACCATTTATCCCAAACTCATCTTTTGCAGATAAAGGAACAAGGCACGAACATTTTGAGAACATAGCAGTTTGTCAGAAAAGCCCAGAATAGAGTTTTCTGTGGATCTGTGGCAAGAGGGGAGAGGAGGATAGAATCAGAAAGGGAGAGACTAGATTTGGTTGGGGAAGCTTGTATTAATAATTCATTCTGTATTTGTGTTGTTCAGAATTTGAGAATGCTTTTTGATAAATTATTCATGGCAGAAGGTAAAGGAAGCATCACATGCTACAGTACTCAGATCTTATCTGTTCAAGAAGAGCCATTTCCTGAGTCCAGCTTAGGGCAGTGACATTCGTCCATTAAGCTCTTTGCAAATATTCAGTGACCATGCCTCATAGACACCCCCAAAATGCCGGGAGAACAAAGACAGTCTCTCCTCTAGGGGCTGCTGTGTGATAAAACTGAAATGTTAGCTTTTGGATCTCAGCTGAAGACTGCATCTAAAGCTGCAGGAATGGAAAACCGTGAGTTCCACGGATGTCCATGAAAGTGGGTTTGGAGTCCTTCCTGAAACTCACGCACTGCAGGACCCATGATACTTCTCTCCCACAAATAGGTGCTCATCATAGAGCCTGAAGAGCAAAGACTGAAGCACATTAAAAAGGAATTATGGTGTTCGTTCTCAGGGCATCCAAAAATCTCCCAACATGTGCAACAATAATGTCTGAAAGAGTAAGATGCTTTGGGCAACTTAATTCACATATATAACATAGTTTGATCATGTTCAAGCCCTTAAGACTTTCTCTTAGCACTCTCCCCATCATCAAGCTCCCCTTTCTTCCCAGATAGTTTTCTCTCTGTTCTCATCTCTTTATTTGTCTTTGTTGCTTCCCTCCTCTGTTAATGTGTATCTGTTTATATATATATATACATATATATGTATGTATATGTATATGTATATATGTATATGTGTGTATATGTCTATGTCTGTCTATGTATATGTATTTGTGTATGTGTATATGTATATATGTGTGTGTAAGTGCCTATATATGTCTGTGTCTGTGTGTATCTATATGTGTTTTGTGTAACTGCCGAGTTTAATTATTGTTTCTTGCATAGGCATGCATGAGGGGTTATTTATTGGAACACAGACAACTTATCAATGGCTAACCAGCCAAAGAAAATATCTCCCCTCTGCTAGTAACCCACTAACAGCCTACAGTTTCCCAGAGAAGGGAGGAGCCCCAGGATTCTCTCTCCCATCCTGGAAAGACTGTAGACAGTCCCAGTCTTGTGCAGGTAGCCATATTTATTTTAGTCCATGCATGCAATAATGATGCCAGGTCTAGAAGGTAGCTGTATGCATATACTACGTAGACTCCACATATACTCTTTCAACTCTCTCTTCTGTTCTGTTCCCCGATCTTTGAAGGTGTTGTTATAGATGCCTCACTTAGGACTGAGTGCTTACCAGTCACTTATTTTTAGCACTTTGACCAGAGTTCTGAGTCTCTGCAGTAGCTGCCTTGTACTGGGAAGAAAAAAAGGTTCTTTAACCAAGGTTTGGAGTAACACTGGCCAGTGTGATCTGGGGAAGTATTTATTATAGCCATACTTTCCATTTTAATGAGTGGGCTCATTAAGTAGGTAGTGAGACAAAGTAAAAGAATAAATATCAAGTAGCAGATAGACAGATGGATAGTAAAACATGAACTCAGGCATTCAAATGTCCAGCAGACATTTAGTAGGAAAGTCTCTTTAAGGCAACCATCTGGGAAGAACACAGTGACAGTTTAGTTGAAGACTCTAAGGAAAAGAATAAAGAGCAACAGATAGAGATTATCGTCAAGACTCATCAACTCAAGTGCTCCTGTCTATCCAAAACCAACTAGGAGAGTTGAGGCAGTTAGCTGGAACTAAGTTTTCTCTCTGTAGACGAGCCTCTGATGGCTGAATTTCTGACTTCTCTTTTCTACTGCAGTCATCTTTAGATCATGAGATATACAATAATAGCCTCGTTTGGGTTAACTTTATAGGACACCTCAAGGTTCATGTCAAGGGCATGGCTGATGTACTCTTGGGCTGTTTGCTGTTTTCTTCCTTCTCTGCCAGGGAGTTAGGGAGTCAGGGAGTCAGGGAGTCAGGGAGTCAGGGAGTCAGGGAGTCAGGGAGTCAGGGAGTCAGTTCATCTCCAGATAAAGGGGCTCTGAAAGACACTCTGACAAGTACAGGTCTAAAATGGCTCTTGCCTTCACAGGCTCTTTTGCAGTGAGCTCAAACAACTTACAGATACTTTGCCAACACAATATGTACTGCAGGCACGAAGCTAAGGGCATAGCCAATGCTTAGCGAGCAGTTTGATGGCCACAACATGTCTATTCAGCATACAAGTGGTAAATGTCCCCTGGGGCTGATGGCTCCCCAGCTTTGGATCAGGTTTGCTTCCTGTGCAGTGTGTTTCGAATCCAACTAGAAAGCTATCCTCTACCCCATAACAGTTTCCCTTTAAAACCATCACTTAAGGAAGGCTGTGGAGTGTATTTGATAGTAAAGAAAGCCACCCCACCCCAGTTCTATTAGACTGAAATTGTGTGCGTTAGAATGCCTGATACTAGGTAGAGTTAGGGTGCCACTGGGGATAGTGGCAGAAGGTTGATTAAAATCTTGAAAACTAGTTATAAATCTTTAAAGGAAATATAATTTTCCTTTCTTATCTGTGTAGATGTGAGCTGTCTGTAAATGTAGGGTCACGTGTGTGGGTACATGTATGCATGTTTATGAAGGGAAAAGGTTGGTACCAGGTATCTTTCTTAAGGGCTCTCTCTCTTTCTCTCTCTCTCTCTCTCTCTCTCTCTCTCTCTCTCTCTCTCTCTCTCCCTCCCTCCCTCCCTCCCTCCCTCCCTCCCTCCCTCCCTCTCTCCCTCCCTCCCTCCCTCTCTCTCCCAATTTGGCTAGCCTGGTTAGCTGGATTACTTCTGCCCCACCCCCAACCCCTCCACCCTCCCACCCTGTCTGTATTTCCTTTTTTTAAAAAATTTTCTATATTATTTGTTTATATTCTGAAGGCTTTCCCCTTTCCCAGTTCCCCCCTCATCATATGTCCCATAAGTCCTCTCCCCCTCCACCTATTCCCCAATCACCACCCCACCATTTCTCTGTTCTGTTCTGGTACTGTGATCCTACAAAACTGGATCCAGTCTTTTCAGGACCAGGGTCCTCTCCTTCCTTCTTCTTGGGAATCTTTTGACTTGCTAATTGTGCCTTGAGTATTCAGAGCTTCTGGGCTCATTAATATCCACTTATCAGTGATTGCATTTCATGTGTATTCTTTTGTGATTGGGTTAACTCGCTTAGGATGATATTTTCCAGATCTAACCATTTGCCTACAAATTGCATGAATTCATTATTTTTAATTGCTGAGTAGTATTCCATTGTATAAATATACCACATTTTCTGTATCCATTCTTCCTTTGAGGGACATCTGGGCTCCTTCCAACTTCTGGGTATTATAAATAAGGCTGCTATGTCTGTACTTCCTGATTCTGGATTCACAGGTGGGTCACTGTGCCTGCCTAGGGGTGGAACATTGAGCTTGGGCCTCACACTTCCCTGCTAAACACTTTATGGCTTCAGCCAACTTTCTAACCGACTTTCAGAAATAAAGTCCTTTAATGAAAGAGAACAAATGGCTTAATCTATGCTATTGGGGAAAAAAAAGCTGAGTTCCTTTTTTTCTAATATGGAAAAAATGAGAAATAAGATATGGTATGAAGTGGCATGTTAGCCGCAGGTCTGCTTGATAAATCACAAGTTCAGCTGGCTCTCTCTGGTCTCTGTATCTCCTCCCCCCACCCCCTGTCCCACCTCCTCCTTCCCTCTTCCCCACAATCAATGAGTTTGTGAATACAGGGTTGGGATCCAGCCAGAGATATCTGAAAATGCTGTCTCATGTTGCCTAGAATCTATAAGGAGGAAATTATCCAGACAACAGATGCTTGTGAGGGCAGAGCAGTACTCTGATGCTTTGGCAGGGAATACCTTGTGGAATTTAACACAGCGCTTCCCATAAATATTGCTGTGGCCACAAACCAAAAGTAGGGCATCCCTGCTTTTCAGCGCTCGACAAGAGCCCTGTATACATTTTTGTGTAGCTGTTGTGTTTTCTCTGTGTTAGATTGATGTGCTCAAAACAAACAGAACATAAATCACAGTAAGAAATGGCTTTGTCAAACATGCATCATGCTTGCAATACAAAACAAAAGCTAAAACACTTCCAGTGTAAGACTTTGGTTTCAAGAATCTTCTTTGCAAATAGAGCTCCCCTCAGCACTGACACTTCTTTCCTTTTTTTTTTTAAAGCCATGTGAGATTTTCTTTTAAAAATATTTTTATTGGATATTTTCTTTATTTATATTTCAAATGTTATCCCCTTTCCTGGTTCCCTTCTCCAGAAACCCCCCTCACTTTCTGTATCCATTCCTCTTGTTGAAGAACATCTGGGTTCTTTTCAGCTTCTGGATATTACATATAAGCCTGTTATGAACATAACAGATCATATGTCCTTGTTATATGTTAGAGAATCTTTTGTGTATATGCCTAGGAGTTGAATAGCTGGGTTCTTAGGTAACAGTATGTCCAGGTAATTAAAAATAGGTAATTTTCTAAGGAACCGCCAGACTGATTTCCAGAGTGGTGGTACCAGCTTGCAATCCCACCAACAATGGTGGAGTGTTCTTCTTTCTCCACATCCTTGCCAGCATCTACTATCACCTTAGTTTTAAATCTTAACCATTCTGACTGGAGTGAGGTGGAATTTCAGGACTGTTTTGATTTGCATTTCCCTGATGACTAAGGATGTTTAATATTTTCGTTAGGTGCTTCTTGGCCATTCAGTATTCCTCAGTTGAGAATTCTTTGTTTAGCTCTGTGCCTGATTTTTAATAGGGTTGATTCTCTGAAGTCTAACTTCTAAACACAAAATATTTCTCACCTTGGGGTATAATTCCTTTCACCCAACCCCCCATTCATACATTTTCCATCTCTTTAATTCAGTTTATTTTTGTTGCATGCCACATCCAGAGCTTGGGGCAGCAGATAAACCTCAGTTGGTAGAGTGTTTGTAAAACATGTGCAGAGTCCTTGATCTGACCTCAAGCACCACATAAAATGGCCCTGCGTACTTATAATCCCAGTACTCAGAAGCAGAGGCTGGAGATTAGAAGGTTGGAGGCATGCTCAGTTGAGGCCAGTCTGGGTTTCATGAGGTTCTGTCAAATAAAAGAAACAGGTTATAATACACACATACACACACACACACACATATATGTATACATGCATATCTATCTATGTATCTATGTATATGCATATATATATGTATACACACACATATATATGTATATATATACATATATATACACACATATATATATGGAGAGGAGAGGAGAGGGGAGAGAGAGAGAGAGAGAAAGAGAGAGAGAAAGAGTATAGTTATTTATGCAAGCATTGACTAAGAATGTCACTTAGGATTGCCAGGTTTATCTGGTGACATAAAGTGTATTAAAGACCTGAATGGATAGAGAAAGAGCAGAAGAGGCCTAGGTAAAGGAAGATCCGGAATTGTGGTATACCTGCAAGGACTCTCAAAAGAAAACGTGTGGGCATTTCTATAGGACATGAACATGGTATACAGTGTACCTGTTGAGAATACATTCTAAAAATGACCAACTTTGTGGCGGTTCCTCAGAAAATTGGGCATGTCACTTCCAGAGGACCCTGGCATACCACTCCTGGGCATATACCCAGAGGATTCCTCTGCATACAATAAAGACACATGCTCCACTATGTTTATAGCAGCCCTGTTTATAATAGCCAGAAATTGGAAGGAGCCCAGATATCCCTCAAAAGAGGAATGGATACAGAAAATGTGGTATATTTATACAATGGAGTACTACTCAGCAATTAAAAATAATGAACTCATGCAATTTGTAGGTAAATGGTTAGATCTGGAAAATATCATCCTAAGTGAGCTAACCCAATCACAAAAGAATACACATGAAATGCAATCACTGATAAGTGGATATTAATGAGCCCAGAAGCCCTAAATACTCAAGACACAATTAGCAAGTCAAATGACTTCCAAGAAGAAGAATGGAGAGGACCCTGGGCCTGTAAAGATTGGATCCAGTATTGTAGACCCAGAACAGAGAAATCGTGGGGGGGGGAATGAGTGGGGAATAGCATGGTGGGGGAGAGGAATTATGGGACATATGGTGGGGGGGTAATTGGGAAAGGGGAAAACCTTTGGAATGTAAACATAGAATATAGAAAATAAAAAAAAATAACTAGAAAAAAAATGACCAACTTCTTGGCCAGGCAGAATTCCATTAGTTCTTAATTTTCAATAGAACTGTTGTTCCACTGACCATGCATTTTGGTAGGCCAGCTGTCTTAGGGCTTGGGAAACTGATTTGGAAAGAGAAGCAGCAATAAAGGGGTCTCTTGCCATGTGCTTGCCCTGGCAGAGCTTGCAACAGTAACAAAGACTTGACTTATTAAAGAATACATCACAGTACTTATAGGAGGGAGATTTAAAAATACTCAATATGAAATAATTAAACTGACCCTTTCCTCTAGTCAGCATGAAGTACTGAAGGTTCTGCTCTGGGAATGCTTCCTGTGGTTCTGGGAGGGGTGGTACCACTCATCCTCAGGGGCAGATGAGTTGGTTGGTTATTTTACTGCACGGACATGGAAGTATGTTTTTTTATTTAAATAGAAGACAATGTGAACCTAAGATTTTTACCAGCTATGATTTTGCAAGCTTCAGGAAGCTCTCTACACAGATACGCCAAGAGAAGGAATGATTGAGAGTTTCATATCATTTATACCCAGGAACCAAGGTCATGTGGATGAAAATGGCGGCTACCGTGAAGTGGGATTAAGCGACTGTCGCACTCCATGCACTCTGACTGCCCACACAGAAGTTGAATCTCCCTACTTTGGACTCTCAGCCTAAATCCCTCCTATCACAACTCTTGCCCTCCCACCTTCTTTTAAGATTTTGGCTTTTGGCTCAACCATTAAATCTTCATTACTAGAGCTTTCAAAGTCTTTGCTCCCTCATGGACCCTTGAGCTTAACACGGATCTTGCCTTCCTCTACCATCTCTCCCTCCCTGCTTGTCATTTAGTAACTCCTAACTCTGCATCTCGCCTGCCTCCCACCTCTGCTTTTCCTTCCTCTAATGATCTAATGGTCCAGCAGCCTCACTATGCCCAAGGGTCTTTCATCCTTCCTTTGTCTTTCACTTCTCTCTCATCCTCACTTTGCGTCAAGGTCAATCTCCAGCATTTCTCCCTTGCCCACCTTTAAATCACTTGTTCCTGTCTTGTTTCGAGGAATCACATTGGCTCTCTGAATGTCCCTGGGAAACACACAGTGGCGTGCACTATTCTTACTGTATATTCTTGGGTACTGACATCAAATCTAAGCATGCTGCTTGACAGTCATGCTCTTTCTAAGATCATGCCCCTTCAGTTCAACATAGGACGATGTCATTTTGTTCCATCTCGGATCTCCAAATCCTGCCTGATCCCCTTCTTCCAGTTCCAAGCAAAGAAAACAAAATTAATAAGGAACACGAACTGCTAAAAATCTTTCTATCATTACCCCCTTCTACCTACATATGTGTCTGTGTAATCCCACTTCTCCCCCTTTATGCCAAGCATGCCCATCAACACACTAGCATGCTTCTATTTTCCCTTGTGAAAAAGAGAAATTTGACCTTTGACCCAAAATTATGTTCAGTATTGACCCAGTTTTCTCCTCCCCCTTACGGCAAAATGTCTTGAAGGTATTGTCTCTATGCTCTAGGTCCAAGTTGGCTCCTTCAATTGCATGAATGTCAGCCATGTTTTCACCCCTTTGGATGTGCCTAAGTTGCTCCTACCAAGACCTTGAGTGATATCAACACTGCCGAGTACAGTGTTTCAGTTATCTAAGTTTTAGTGTTTGTGGTTATCTAACCCAGCGCTCGGCATTTGACACGGTTTCTTTATAAATACTGTCTTCCTCTGGTTCCTGGGGCAGCACTTCACATGCCTCAGCCAGTTCTGTACCTGGCATCTTTGAAACTTTGAGTTCCATCAGGGCTGCACACTAAGACTCAGCTTTTGCACATACACATGTCACCACTTGCTTCTTCTAGTGGGGCTTAATCAGTTTTATCCTGCAAACTCACTTGGTAGATTATAGTTTATAATCATATAAAAGGACCACCACCTTTGCTTTTCTTTCAAAATTAATTATTTTATTCATTTACGTTCCAGATGTTCCCCCTCTGGGTGCCTCCTTCCACAGTTCTACATCCCATTTCCCGTCCTCTTTGCCTCTGAGAGAGTGCCCCAAGGCACCCTGGCATCTGGCCCTTTCCTGGGGCCTCAAGAATTAGGAGTATCCAAATGAGGTCAGACAAGGCAGTCCTCTGTTACATATGTTCCAGGGTCTTGGACCAGCCCATGTATGCTCTTTAGTTGATGGCTTAGTCTCTGGGAGCTACCAGGGTCCTGGGTTAGTTGACAGGCCTGTTGGTCTTCCTATGTGGTTACCATTCCATTCAGATCCTTCAATCTTTCCCCTAACTCTTTCATAGGGGTCCCCAACTTCAGTCCATTTGTTGGGTATACGTGTCTACTTCTGTCTCAATCAGCTGTTGGTAGGTCTTCTCAGAGGACAGCTATGCTAGGCTCCTGTCTGTAAGTACAACATAACATCAGTAGTAGTGTCAGACTTTGGTGCCTACCCATGAGATAAATCCCAGGATGGGTCCCTCATTAGACAGCCTTTTCTTCAGTCTCTGTTTCATTTTTGTCCCCGCATATCTTTTAGACAGGAACAATTCTGGGTCAGAAATTTTGCCAGTGGGTTGGTAACCCCGTCCCTCTACTTGAGGCCCTGTCTGTCTACTGCAGGTGGTCTCTTCAGATTCCCACTCCCCACTGTTGGGCGTTTTGGCTAAGATCATCCCCATTGAGTCCTGAGAATCTTTCACATCCCAGGTCGCTGGGGCTTTCTAGTGTGTCTCCCCACCCCCAGAAGTGCTTATTACCATTTATTCTCCTGGCTTTCTGGGATTCTCTCCTTTGCCCCCTATACCTGCTTCTTTTTCCTCTCCTACTCCCTCCCCAGGTTCCTCCCTCCCTCCCTCTCTCCCTCCCTCCTTCCCTCCCTCCCTCCCTCTGCCTCCCATGATTATTTTGTTCCTCTTTCTATGTGGATTTGAAACATACTCACTTGGGCCTTCCTTCTTGTTAAACTTCTTATAATCTGTGAATTGTAACCTAGGTATTCTGTACTTTTTTATTGGTTATTTTACTTACATTTCAGATGTTATCCCCCTTTCTGATAACAAGAACCCCTCATCCCACCCTCCTCCCCCTACCTCCATGAAGGTGCTATCCAACCCATTCGGCCACTCCCACCACACTGCCTTAGCATTCCCCTACACTGGGGCATCAAGCCTTCACAGGACCAAGGCCCTCCCCTCCCTTTGATGTTAGACAAGGCTATCCTCTGTTACATATGCAGTTGGAACCATGGGTCTCTGGATGGCCTTTCCTCCAGTCTCTTCTCCACTCTTTGTCCCCATATTTCCTTTAGATAGGTGCGATTCTGGGTTAACTTTTTGAGAAGGATGGATGGCCCTACCCTCAACAAGGAGTCATGCCTAACCTCTGGATATGGTCTCTATAGGTTCTCTTTCCCCTTTGTTGGGCATTTCAGCTCATGTCATCCCCATTGGGTCCTGGGAGCCTCTTATTTTCCTAGTTTCTAGAACTTTCTGTTGGCTACCCCCAGTTCCCCATCCCCCATTGCTGTTCAATTGCCTGACCATCTGTATATCTCCCCATCTCCTCCCACACCTGATCATGCCCCCCTTTTTTCTTCTTCCCTTCCTCTCTTACTCATAAGTCCCACCCACCCTCTACCTTCTGTGATTATTTTGTTCCCCCTCTCCTCCTAAGTAGGACTAAGGCATTCACACTTTGGTCTTGCTTCTTCTTGACCTTCATATGGTCTGTAAGTATCATGGGTATTCCAAACTTTTTTCCTAATATCCACTTATCAGTGAATACACACCATGTATGTTCTTTTGTCAGTGGGTTACCTTACTCAGGATGATATTTTCTAGTTACATCCATTTGTCTGTGAATTTCATGAAGTCATTGTTTTTAATGGCTGAGTAGTATTCCATTGTGTAAATGTGGGCTGGAGAGATGGCTCAGTGGGTAAGAGCACCGACTGCTCTTCCAGAGGTCCTGAGTTCAAATCCCAGCAACCACATGGTGGCTCACAACCATCTGTAATGGGATCTGACACCCTCTTCTGGTGGGTCTGAAGACAGCATCAGTGTATTCACATTAAACAAATAAATAAATCTAAAAAAAAAAAAGTATTCCCATTGTGTAAATGTACCACATTTTCTGTATCTATTCCTCTGTTGAGGAACATCTGCCTTGTTTCCAGCTTCTGGCTATTATAAATTAGGCTGCTACAAACATAGTGGAGCATGTGTCCTTGCTATATGTTGGAGCATCTTTTGGGTATATGCCCTGGAGTGGAATAGCTGGATTCTCAATTAGTACTATGTCCAGTTTTTCTGAAGAATCAGCCAGACTGGTTTCCAGAGTGGTTGTACTAGCTTGCAATCCTACCAACAATGGAGGAGTGTCCTCTATCTACACATCCTCACCAGCATCTGCTGTCATCTGAGCTTTTTATCTTAGCCATTCTGACTGGTGTGAGGTGGAATCTCAGGGTTGTTTTGATTTGCATTTCCCTGCTGAATAAGGATGTTGAACATTTAAGTGCTTCTTGGTCATGTGAGATTCCTCAGTTGAGAATTCTCTGTTTAGCTCTGAGTTCTCCCAGTTTTTAATAGGGTTATTTGATTCTCTGGTGTCTAATTTCTTGAGTTCTTTGTATATTTTGGATATTAGCCCTCTATTGGATGTAGGGTTGATAAAGATCTTTTCCCAATCTGTTGGTTGCCATTTTGTCTGATTGATAGTGTCCTTTGCCTTACAGAAACTTTTCAATTTTGTGAGGTCCTATTTGTGGGTTGTTGATTTTAGGGCATAAGCCCTTGGTGTTCTGTTTAAGAAAATTTCCTCTGTGCCCATGTATTTGAGGCTCTTCCTCACTTTCTTTTCTATTAGATTTAGTGTATTTGGTTTTATGTGCAGGTCTTTGATATACTTGGACATGAGCTTTGAACAAGGAGATAAGAATGGGTCAGTTAACCTCCACATAACCCAGTACTTTTTGTTGAAAAGGCTATCCTTTTCCCACTGGATGGTTTTAGATTCTTTGTCAAATATCAAGTGACAAAAGGTATATTGGTTCATTTCTAGGTCTTTGATTCTCTTCCATTGAGCTATCAGTTTGTGTCTGTACCAATACCATGCAGTTTTTATCACTATTGCTCTGTAGAGCTTGAGTTCAGGGATGGTGATTTCCCCCAGAAGTTCTCTTATTATTGAGAATAGTTTTCACTGTCCTGGGTTTTTTGTTATTCCAAATGAATTTGAGAATTGCTCTTTCTATCTATGTGAAGAATTGAGTTAAAATTTTGATGGGGACTGCATTCAATCTGTAGATTGCTTTTGATAAGATGGCTATTTTTACTATGTTAATCCTGCCAATTCATGAGCATGGGAGATCTTTCTATCTTCTGAGGTCTTCTTCGACTTATTTCTTCAGAAACTTGAAGTTCTTGTCATACAGTTAGAATCACAACAGGATATTTTATATTATTTGTGGCTATTGTGAAGGGTGTCATTTCCCTAAATTCTTTCTCAGATTGCTTATCCTTGAGTAGAGGAGGGCTACTGATTTGTTTGAGGTTATTCTATATTCAGCCACTTTGCTGAAGTTGTTATTAGCTGAAGGTATTCTCTGGTAGAATTTTTGAAGTCACTTAAGTATACTATCATATCATATGCAAATAGTGATATTTTGACTTCTTCCTTTCCAATTTATATCTCTTTGACCTCCATTTGTTGTCTAATTGCTCTCACTTGATGTTTGAGTACTATATTGAATAGATAAGGAAAGAGTGGGCAGCCTTGTCTACTCCCCGATTTTAGTGGGATTGCTTCAAGTTTCTCTCCATTTAGTTTGATGTTGGATATTGGTTTGATGTATATTGCTTTTACTATGTATAGGTACGGGCCTTGAATTCCTGGTCTTTTAAAGACTTTTAACATGAAGGGATGTTGAATTTTGTCAAATGCTTTTTCAGTATCTAATGAAGTGATCATGTGTTTTTTTTTCTTTGAGTTTGTTTATGTAGTGGATTACATTGATGGATTTCCATATATTGAACCATTCTTGCATCCCTGGGATGAAGCCTACTGATCATGGTGAATGATTATTTTAATGTCTTCTTGGATTTGGTTTGCGAGACTTTATTGAGTATTTTTTGCATTGATATTCATAAAGGACATTGGTCTGAAGTTCTCTTTCTTTGTTGGGTCTTTATGTGGTTTTGGTATCAGCATAACTGTGGATTCATAGAACAAATTTGGCAGTGTTCCTTCCGTTTCTATTTTGTGGAATAGTTTGAAGAGTATTGGTATTAGGTCTTCATTGAAGGCCTGATAGAATTCTGCACTAAACCCATCTAGTTCTGGGCTTTTTTAGGGTTGGGAGACTTTTAATGACTCCTTTTATTTCTTTAGGGGTAATGGGACATTTAGATGATCTATCTGATTGTGATTAAACTTTGTTAGTTGGTATCTGTCTAGAAAATTGTCCATTTCATCCAGATTTTCCAGTTTTGTTGAGTATAGGTTCTTGTAGTTGAATCTGATGATTTTTTTTGGATTTCCTCTGTTTTTCTTGTTATATCTCCCTTTTCATTTCTGATTTGTTAATTTGGTTACTGCCGCTGTGCCCTCTGGTTAATCTGGCTAAGGGTTTATCTATCTTGCTGAGTTTCTCAAAGAACCAGCTTCTGATTTTGTTGATTCTTTCTATAGTTCCCTTTGTTTCTACTTGGCCTTTTTGATGAATATTGTTGAAAGTCTATTTTATTTAGATATTATAATGGCTATCAGGAGAGTTTGCTGGGAATATTAGTCAAGGTTAACATCTATTTTTTTTAAAAGAGGTTGCAAAATATCTGTCCAGGTCATTCTAGCACTGTTGAGAAATAACGTGTAATTCTGATAGGTCGGTTTTCATATGCTACCTAGCATTTTTCCCTTGCTGCTTTTAATATTCTTTCTTTGTTCTGTGTATTTAGTGTTTTGATTATTATATGGTAGAAAGATTTTTCTTTTCTGGTCCAGTCTCATTGGTCTTCTATAAATTTCTTATATATTTATAGGCATCTCTTTCTTTAGGATGGGAAAGTTTTCTTCTGTGACTTTGTTGAAAATATTTCTGGTTCTTGGAGCTGGGGCTCTCTACCTTCTTCTGTTCCTATTTTTCTTAGGTTAGGTCTTTGTGTTTAGCCATATTTACTGGATGTTTTGTGTCAGGAATTTTTTAGATTTAAATTTTCTTTGGCTGTTTATCAATTTCTTCTCTTATATCTTCTAGTTCTGAGATTCTCTTTTCCACCTCTTATATTCTGTTGGTGATGCTAGCATCTGTTTTTCCTGTTCTCTTCTCTTGGTTTTCTATCTCCAGGATTCTCTCAATTTGTGTTTTCTTTATTGCTTCTATTTCCATTGTCAGGTCTTAAACCATTTAATTTATTTTCTTAACTTGTTTAATTTTGTTTTCCTGTTCTTCTTCAAGGCATTTATTTGTTTCCTCTTTAAAGACTTCTACCTGTGTGATTGTATTTTCCTGTATTTCTTTACGGGATTTATTCATTTCCTCTTTAAAGGCCTCATCATCTTTTTAAGATTGGATTTAAGGTGCTTTTGTTGTGTTAGGATATTCAGGGTTTGTTGTTGTAGGGTAATTGTGCTCTGAAGGTGTCATATTGCTTCTTTTTTGTTGATTGTCTTCTTTTGAGGGCCTTTAGCTGTCTGGATGGGATCTGCAGTCCTAATGAAGGTGGGCAGAGAGCTGGTGGGATAATGGAGGACCACCAGCAGGCAATTCTGGACAACTGAGGGTTCCTTAGAGGACTCATTGGGCAGAGAATATGGATAAGGGAAGGGACTCTAACCTATATGCTCTGAAACCACAGGTTTGATCTTAAAACAATTTTAAAATATAATATACCATATAGGATTAAAAACACGTTTTTTTCTGAGTAGGTTTATCTCAACATTATAATCACATATATGTTAGTATAGCAAGTTATCTGATGTAGCACGTCTAAATAACCACAATCATTTTGAATTTCTAATGAACATAAATGATATCTCAAGAAGTTCTGACAGTGATAATGTAATATAAAATAGCTGTTATTCTTGTCACTGCTAATCCCACAGCTTTTTGAGTACTTTGGGGCTTATGTCCACAGTTATAATAGTTTGGCTTGTGATGTCTTGACTTTACAATGTTGCAAAACAAAATATGTACAGTCACTTAATAATCTATTGGATCTTGCCCAAGTTAATGTGGGTTTGAATTATGATAATTTCAGTGTATGGAACTTTCACCAGGGGATCAATACGTGTTCTGTACTGAAGGAGTATTAGTGACATCAGTTTTAACAGAATGAAGATACGACTTCTTTTCTCATCTGGGTTCTATGTCCTCTGATCCCTATAGGTTCATAGATTTACTTCATGTTAGAACATTATAAGCTATTGGCATGCTGATGTTACTCAAACTTTTATCTGTAGTGAAGACTTCTCACTGGGCTTTGGACTTGTATATTCAACTGTCTAGTGGACCCCTCAGCTGGGCATTTAATAAGTATCTCAGATGTAGTTTAAATAAAACTCTTAGCTCTCTGACCTTGGTGCTTTGTGCTTAAAATAATTTTCTCTTTGGTCCTGTTTCCTAATTTGATCAAAGTTTCTCATTTCTTATCTCATTTATGTGCATGGATTTAAAGTTGCTGCCTTCCAACTGTAACAGCTCAGAAATTCCTTCTGCACCCCATCTAAACTGCTGTGTCTGAAGGCTCCAGGGTCAGCATAGACACCACTGTCTTAGATCCTAAGATGACACAGCCTATAGTCTTAGCACATGAATCAGATCCAGGCAAATCTAGGAGGTTCTTTCTATCTTCAGAGCATACTGAGACTCTGACTGCTCCAAACACCCTTTGCTCAACACCACGTAGTTGCTGGACTCACACAAGCACTCCCTCACTTTTGTGTGCTTGAAATAAGCTTTCAATAAGGCAATTTTGACTCCTGTCTAATCAGGTTCTTCTGAAAAGATCCCACATCACACAGTAAGCCCCAAAGCTCTCATGATAACCTCCTTAGCATCCCTTCAGTTCTTTCATGTCCTGACTACCTCTCTTTCCTCTGGCTGTTTGAGACCCTACTTTGTCATTCTAAGAGGGCAGGGTCTCTTCTGTCTCAGCACCCTTGTATTGGCTAATTCCTATCCTTTGTCCTTCAGTATGCAAATGAATTATTCCTTCAGTTATTTCAAGTCTACAGAAATGCCATTTTCTTTGAAAGCCATGTTTAATGCTTATCACTGAATATTATTTTTTGTCTACATTTCTTTCCATCCTTTATCATCATCATCTTCTCTCTGCCTCTTCAGTTTGCTCATTGCAGTGGCTATACCTGGTTGTCAACTTGACTATATCTGGAATAAACTACAATCCAGAATTGGAAAGCTCACCTGTGATCCTAATCTGGATGCAAAGGGATACAAGTTTCTGACCTGGATCTTGGCTCGAAGATCTTGAGGCATAGTGGCTATGAATCCCAGAAGATTAAGACAGGGAGATCTCTGAGTTCAAGGTCATTTGGAACAAAGCAAATCCCAGATCCAGGTGTGGAGGTACACACCTTTAATCTGGGCAACATCTTCTGATGGAGACCTACATAAGGACATTGGAAGAAGGAAGATTGATTCTCTCTTCTTTGCCTGCTTGCCTTGGGATACTGAGCAACTGCTAGATCCTTGGACTTCCATTCACAGCTGCTGCTGTGAATTGCTGGGAGTTGTACTACAGACTGTAAGTCATCAACAAATTTCTTTATTATATAGAGACTACCCATAATTTCTGTGACTCTAGAGAACACTGACTAATACAGTCATTCAAGATGTTTATTCTTTGGATGCACTGAAATACAAGTTCCCCAATAGGAGGTATTTGTCTTTTCCACTCAATATTGAATACTAAGTATTTAGTGAGTAGTTGGTAAATATTTGCTGAATGTTGATGTGCCATCCTATAGAAACACAATGTGAAGCCCAAATGTAATTTTAAAAATTCTATTAGCCACATTAAAAATTTAAAGAGTGACACTTATTTTAATAATGTATTCTACATATCCTGGAATGGCTAGTCCGGATTTGATGCTTCCAGTACAGCATAGTTCATACATGTGACTAATTAACTACTGAGCTTGTAGTGGTCCAAGGTATCCTGGTTGAGTAGGCTGGGTGACGTTACCTTGACTTGAAATTACACGCTTATACCTTGTTGTGGTTTGATGTGAATGTCCACCACAGTCTCATGTGTTTAAATACTTGTTCCCCAGCTGATAATAGCATTTGGGAACCCCACAGAACCTTTAAGCCTGGAGGAAGTAAGTTACTAGGGGTGGATCTTGAAGCTTTATAGCTCCACTTTTTTTCTCTGCTTCCTGAATACAAATGCAGTGTGTCCAGCCAGCTTCCTTCTCCTGCTCCCATGCCTTCCCTGCCATGGTAGACTGGATCCCTGTGGAACTGTAAGTAAAAAACAAAAAAACAAACAAACAAACAAACAAACAAACAAAAACAACTCTTTCCCTTGAATATCTTTTGTCAGGATATTTTATGACAGCAACAAGAAAGTAATTGTCACACATACATATACATAAGTTAGCTTACTCATCTCAAGTTAGATGGAAGAAATATTAGAGGTCACTCTCCAGAGACACTTTTAGGATTAACAGAGACAATAAGCTACAATTCACAGACCAGCAGAGATTAGGTACAGAGCAGTGTTTCTCAGCCTGTGGTGAGTAGCAACCCCTTTGTGGGTCAAATGATTCTTTCATAGGGATATCCTAAGACCATCAGAAAAGACAGATATTTATATCATGATTCATAACAGTAGCAAAATTGCAGTTATAAAGTTGTGTAGGGCATGTGTTACCAGACAGGCATAAGCACTGGTAATGTTGAATGAGGTCAAACCCTGAGAATCTCAAAATCGAGAACATAAGGAGTAGAAATATTCACTACATGCCTCTGTACCTGCCCAGAATCACAAAACCACGCTGACTGAGGACCACTGAGGACCATGCACACTCAGTCACCCGGAATTCTTCTTCATACTAACAGGGTATTTAGAGAGCAATGCACCTTCAGCCAATGACCTCCCCTTTCTGGGTATTCTCTCCCACTAATAATGTATAATTCCAGTTTCACCCCAAATAAAGTGTATGCTTTCATATTCACCAGCAAATGAAATAATGTAACAAGCAAAGATGTCTCAGGGAACTGCATCATTAAGGATCTCTACTGGGAAGCCCTTCGACTGAAGAGTCCTCCCATCCCTCTGTCCCTCCTACACCTCCCCCCAGCCATTTTCAGCCCTTGCTCCCAATCAGACAAAATCCTGTTTATCCCTGTTCTGCCTTCCCCCTCCTACCTGGTGAGCAGATGTCTTGAGGGAAAAGGCTCCAGGATCCTGACTTCCCCTCCTGGTGGTGTACCAGTGGCACCTGTGTACCCAGAGAGGAAACCAGGAACCACTGTGCCCCCCTCCGAACCCCACACACCCTGTTTCAGACTTTGCTTAGTGGCATGCTGGCAGTGTCTGGGCACCCCTACACAGAGACAGAATGTAGTATGGCAAGGTAGCAACAAAATAATTTTATGGTTGTGGGTCATCACAACATGAGGAACTATATTAAAGGGTCACAACAATAGGAATGTTAAGAACCAGAGGTATAGAGAAAGTGATTGGGGCATGGTCGGGAGCGGGCAGATAGATCTCTCTAGAAAAGGGAAATAGAATTGATAGTTGTAGATAGGTGGTGGGGGCAAAAGAGGGACTATGGGGAGAGATAGCTAAAATTAAGAGCTATTTGAGGGGAAAGCTAATACAATAGAAGGTTCCGAACATCTATACACATATGAAGGTGATCTAAATGATATTTCTAAGTAATGGGACAGAAACCCAATTGGACATCTGTCACCAAATGAAGCTTCGCAAAAAGTTATTTTAAAAAGGCTTAAGGGGAAAATCTTCACCTTCTGCCTCTTCTCCCGGGTAAGGATACAGCTTTTGTTCACTCAGGAGGAAGCAGATTTACGGTGTCGTCTTGAGAGCTATGCGTAGCCCCATCTAGACACTGACCTAAAGCAACCTTGAGTCTGTCCTTTTGGCATCCAGACCAGCAAGAAATGAATTTCTATTTATAAATATGGGGATGGAGAATTTTGTTATAGACACACAAAGGGATTAGGGCAGCACGAATTATACTTTAACATCAATTTTGCATAAAGCTGTATCTTGCTTACTTTTCTATTCCTTTGAAGACATACCATGGCTGAAGCAATTTTGTATAAAAGAAAGCATTTAACTGGGGGGCTTGCTTACAGTTTCAGAGGGTTAATCCAAGACCCTTACAGTAGGGCAAGTGGTAGCCGGCAGACAGGCATGACATGAGAGCAGTAGTGGAACGCTTACATCTAACTCATAAACACTTGGCAGAAAGTGGGCCTGGCATTTGAAACCTCAAAGCCCACTCCCAGTGCCACACTCCCCCCAACAAGGCCACACCTCCTAATCCTTTCTAAACCGTCCACCAACTGGGGACCAAGCATTCACTTATAGGAGACTATTGGGGGTCAATGTTCATTTAAACCACCACAAACTGTCTATTGAACAGGGGTCTGAGGTGTCCCATTCAGCTGGTGGACCCGCTTGCCGCCTGAAACAAGTACACACTTGTTCACATCTCCCTTGGGGAAAGTCACCTAACATTTATATATGAATATTATCCATTTAAATAGTCAATCTTGAAATATATCATTTACTCCTGAAAGAAAGATTCCATCACGTGGCTAGGCGCAAAGCGTTCATTAACAGTCTGATACTCTAGTGTCTCATCACTGTTCCAGGCCTTAGGGAAGGTAGAGAATGAACGAGTGGAAACAATGAGAATTAGAGTAGCTAGAAACAACTGAAGAGAAGGACAAGGGAGACATGCAGGCAAATGTCCAGATTCCACAGAAGGCACAAGGATACAGATGGGAACCCAGATAGGATCTGACCACCAGAGATGAGATAGTGGCGTGAGAATCATAGCCCTAATTTGGAGACATAAGGAGGGGCCGGATTGGGGGTGAGACTGTTCTTTGGAAGCATCCAGAACCCTAGAGCTGTCTGACACAAAGTCAGCAGAGCAGGAACAGCAACTCGATCCTGGAAAGGCATGTTTAAAAAGAGAACGTGCCATACACACAAGCTGAACTGAGCCTCTGTGTATTGACCCTTATGTTATTTCTTTGTACACAGCACAAACAAAAAATTGTACACATTCAAGTATTTAAAGCAACACTTAATAGGCAGTTAGACGCTACCTAATGTAAGTCTGATGGAACAGTTTCCAAAGTCTTACAAACATATGTAGGACAAACCCCAGGGCTCTAAAGAGTCGGAGTTGCTGTTGCTGTTAGGGTCAGACTCCCTGCTGGACGGCTGTGGCAACCCCAGATGTATAAAACCATTTTAGTCGCCCTTTCCCCTGGGAATTTCCTTGTTCTTCTCTTCCCTTTGGATAGTGGCTCCTCCACAGCAGCCCCTGTAATGTCTCCTGTTATCAGGGAAATATGTCAAAATGGCAATGAAATAAAGCTTGCACATACTACTGCCGTCTTATGGCTATATATTTTTCCTTGACCAATCCTGAAGTCCCTTCCTAAAAGTGGAACCAATAGCAAGAGGTCTTGCTCATGAGTGTGTGTGTGGGGTGATGTGTTCAAGCCAGTACAAAATCCTGGCAGATGGTGAGACCTTGTTTCAGTGAAGCATGGGGCTATACTCACACTCAATCACTGTGCTTGTCCGAGGCTGAAGAATGTCTGGGTTTTCAAAACCACTTTTCATTTTAATTTTCTTCCATGACCTGGTTAGCTGTGCAAAAATTTGCAGTTCTGGTATATTTAAAACTGGCTTTTAAACTTCCTAAGTTTAATGGGGTGCTTTAGTTTCCATACAGAAGGGGCTCAGTCTTCCTGCTTCCAGGAATTGTTGTCCATTTGAAACAAAGGAACAAAGATGTATGAACACAGCTGCACCGAACTGTCCCTTTACTGTGGGCTTTGAGTTGTTTTATTTTCAGTGATGCACTGCTGTTCACCATGCTCCTACTCTCATGCTTCAAAGACAGTGAATTCTGCTGCTTCACAAATATAAAGCAATTTTAGCAAAAGTGAGATTTGTTTTGCATAGAACTCATTATTATTACTATTATATATTTTCATTATTTACATTTCAAATGTTATCCCTTTTCCTGGTTTCCCTTCCCCAAACCACCTATCCCATCCCCCCTCCACCTGCTCATCAACCTACCACTCCTGCTTCCCTGTCCTGGCATTTCCCTATACTGGGGCGTTGAGCCTTTGCAGGACCAAGGGGCCCTCCTTCCTTTGATGTCCAACAAGGCCATCCTCTGCTATACATGAGGCTGGAGCCATGGGTCCTGAGAGTCCTCCATCAGGCTTGAATGTAGGACTTACAGCATATAACTGGATTCCCTGTTATGTACCACAAATACACTTTAGCTGTACTGGATGGTTTTGTGTGTCAACTTGACACAAGCTGGAGTTATTACAAAGGAGCCTCCCTTGAGAAAATGCCTCCACGAGAACCAGATGTAAGGCATTTTATCAATCAGGGATCAAGGGTGGAAGGGCCCACTGTAAATGGTGCCATCACTGGGCTGGTGGTCCTGGGTTCTATAAGAAATCAAGCTGAGCAAAGCAGAAGGAGAAAGCCAGTAAGTGACACCCCTCCATGACCTCTGCATCAGCTCCTGCTCCCTGACCTGCTTGAGTTCCAGTCCTGCCTTCCTTTGGTGATGAATAGCAGTGTGGAAAAGTAAGATGAATAAACCCTTTCCTCTCCAACTTGTTTCTTGGCCATGATGTTTTATGCAGGAATAGAAACCCTGACAAAGACAGTTACCATTTTGAGAGTTGCTATATATTTCTGAGAATTTCACTTATATGAACTAAGAGAATCTAAGTTAGACAGTAACCAGTTGGTATAGAGACAGTAAAACATTATACAGATATAGAATAATCTGTAATTATTAATTTGTTAAATTAAATTTGATAAACAATCAAATATCAAACTATTTATCTTTCATCTTAATGAGTAGGTGATGATAGTTGTTGAGTTTCCCAAGTGCAAACTTTTAAATGATATTATCCTAAGGATTTGTATCTCATCCTGGGAAAAAACCACAAGACCCCTTCTAAAGAATTCAAGGACAGTGAGAGACTGGAGACTGACAAAGAGAACATTACAAAATTTTTCTAGAAAAGGAAAAGAATTACTTGATTTTTTAACTAGGTTGTTAATAGGTATACAATGGAAATAGTTTAAAATTTTTCTTAGATTCAAATTTATTAATGTAGTCTTATAGCTTTATCATTGTTGCTGTTATAAAATACATTGGCAAGAGTAATGTAGGGGAGAATGGCTTTATTTTATTTTCCAGTTCCAGGTTTCAGTCAATTACAGAAAAAACAACTTCTAGAACTTAGGACAACTAGTAACATCATATCCACAGTTAAGAGTAGAGAGAAATAAATACATTTATGCTTGCTCGATTGCTTGCTTGTGCTCAAATTAATTCCACTCTTATACAGGTTCATGATCTCAAGCCTAGGGAATGGCGACACCCACAGTAGGCTGACTCTTTCTACATTACTTAAATTAAGATAATCCCCTACAGAAAAGCCCATGGGCCAACTTAATGTAGACAGCCCCCCATTGAGACTCTCTTTCTAGGCAATTATAGGCTGTGTCAAGTTGACAACTAATCTAACCACCACATCTATCAACTAGTAACACGTGGTGCTGTGTGTCTCCTGAGTAGCAACATGAGAGATTAAATCTTTAGCTAAAGATACCAAAAAAAATTCTTGGCACCATCCAAACCAGAGTTCTTTAGCATTTCACCAGAGAGATTCAGAATTGCCACAATCTCTACTCAACTTTGTATCTACTGAAGCACTTTGGAGCTTTTCCTTTTTACAGATTTCACAGTGCTTACTGTGATGTATGAGAAATGGAGAGAAAGGCACAGGTAAAAATCTTTGATTTGTCATTTATTCATCTGGGAGATCTGGGGAAACTATTTAACTTAAGGTCTCATTCCATCATCTGTAAAGTGTTGGTGCTATTGCCTGCTGACAGGCATCTTTCAAAGACTGCATATGATAAGGATTAAGGATTGAAATGCGTTTTCTCATTTCACTGCGTGTGTATTGGGGTGAGGTCATCTACTTGAGCTCACCAGATTCTAGCCTCGTTGTCCCTTCTTCACATCTGTCCTTCTCCTAGGCATATGACATCATGGAGAAAAGCTTCGCCCTGGATCTGATTTTCATTTTATCAGACTTTTTAATAGTGGAAATAAATAACTGAATAAGAAAGAACAACTTAGAATGACTCTAACTATTGCTCTGAAATCCCGATTGAATTTCCAGCTAATTTTCTTGGAATCCACCCCCCACCCCACCCCCGCCCCAATGCTTGACATTCTTCAACTTCCTACTCCATGAGCATGAAGCTATTGCATGAGCAGAGGGGACTTTCAATCAAAATACTTTCTGATTATCTTTTTATTATCAGAAGTGACCTTACTTCAGAGGAGCAGCGGTCCAGGGATTCTCACTTGTGCACCTATACCTGCATCCCCTCTCCTCCATTTTCATTCCTTCCCACATACTTCCTCCCTTATGCCCATAAAATTAAAAAAAATGTTTTCAGTGGGAAATAGCTCTTAGAAAAGATATCTTCTTTGTTTTCAAGCATCTATCATGTTTCTCACCTTTCCTTTGAGGATGGTCTCCATGCAACACACCTTTGATGGTGTGTCATCCATCCCATTATTTCTTGGATACCATCAAGAATTCTAAAGAACTCTTTCTGGAGCCATTGCCATGGACTCAGTGTCTGTACCCCTCTCTCTTCAAATTCACATATTGAAGTCTCTGTGTGATGATTTTTTTGGAGAAAAAGCCCTTGGAAGATTGATTAGATTTAGATGAAGTTGTGAACAATAGCAAAGGCTGCTCAGAGTCTTCCTGATGGTGTTCATAACCCTATGTAAAAAGACCAGAGAGCTTTCCTCTTCTCTTTCAGTCTTTCTGTTTATTTAAAAGGCAGCACATGGTCGTCATGAGGGTCAGGTATTATCTGTTTCCCTGCAATTCCATGCAGATTCCAGGATTCAATTCAGTTAACTACTTAGACTGTAGACTTCTCCTTCTCCTTAAATAAGCTCATGGGTGACTCTCTCCAGAAGCTATGACAATGCCCTAAATGATCAGCATCCTGATGTAACTGTTTCCAGAGGTGAGGGCATCCACAAAGCCAAGGAGGTTAAAATGAGGCTTTAAGGCTTGGCATACTCCCGATGTGATTGGTGAACCTATTGGAAAGATACTTATATATCACAAATGTTGGAGTATTGTGAATGTAGGAGTGAGAGTGTCCAGTAGAGCAAAAGGACCAACAGGAAGGGAGAGGAGAGGGAAGGCACAGTAGAGGGCTGTGGGAGACAATGTGCTCAGTGTGCAGTGCATGGACCCGACACATGCAATCTCATGCTCATGTAACTTCCCTATGAGTTAAAATCTTAAAAAAAATAAAGAGTAGCTTGGGACACTGACACACACGGAGCTCAGGATTGTGGCCTCACAAGAAAAAACCTTGGTCTTATACATCCAGTCTCCAGAGTCAAGAGAAGAAAACATGGGCTTTGTAGGCTAAGCCTCCTCATCTAAGGTGTTGGGATAGATCAGCATTAGGAAATGGATGCCCTGCATTTTATCTGACTTCCATGTTAGTGAACACATCTTTATAAGTTGCTCTCCCTTCCTGTTGGTCTTTTTGCTCTGCTGGACACTCTCACGCCTACATTCACGACACTCCAACATTTGTGATATATAAGTATCTCTCCAATAGATTCACCAATCACATCGAGAGTATGCCAAGCCATAAAGCCTCGTTTTAACCCCCTCGGCTTTGTGGATGCCCTCACCTCTGGGAACAGTTACATTACGGTCCTGAAAGGGAAACTTCCATTCCCTTTCCAAGATCGACATCAGTGGAATGCCTGTAGTTGGTTTTCTGGCAGTATCAATATAATATTTCTTTTTGCTCCACAAAAGTCTTACTGCCTCAACTATGAAATTTATTTCTTTACCATCTGAGAGATCATCTTCTTGCAGGTAACACTTTTTTCATTCTTGGTTTCTTCCTTAACAAGCCAATCCAGACACTATGGTATGTCACATGTGACTGTTGTATGTGCTTGAATGACTGACGATCTGGTTAAAATTGGAGATGATGTTGTAAAACCAAAAAGTCTCATGCGAAAATTCTTCTGAAGACTAGAAGAATCTGAGTTGAAATTTGATGTAACCATTGTCTGGAGCTGAACAGCCACATCTATCTCTACAGGCCATGCTACTTCCTGTTCCCTGTAGAGAAAAGTTGTGACCGAAAGGAAACCATTTCTCTATTCTCACAGTGAATCTGACATTCAATGTGTGTGTTTTCACACCAAGCAATTCTCTAGTCACCAACTCGCTGTCTTACATTTAATTCTGTCCTGACTGAAGTTAGTGCAGACATAGTTCCATAAGAGAAGCAAGTGAGTTGGTACATAGGACAAGGTATCCAGGATTCTAGACACATGAGGTTCTGTCTCAGCTTATAAAGATGTGTTCACTAACATGGAAGCTGGGCAGATGGTTGTTAAGGGCTCTTAGGGAGTCTGCATTATGTAGTCAAGGCTGATAGAATCTTTGGCCAGTTGGGAAATCACCTCAATTTCCACTACTCTCCTTTGCATGGAGATTGGAAGCAGAACAAATACCTTATCAAAACTTGGTTGGTTTTTCTGGCAGTGTAACCAGAATAATCCAAAAGTTGTGTTAGGCTTTTCAAGAGCTACCTCATTAGCATAAATCACATTGTATCTGCCAGAAGCTTTTTGTGAATAACAAAAGATGTCCCTATCATATGACTGACACTCAAGGGTTTAGAAGCTCTCTCTGCAGGAAACTGGAGAATAAGCCTAAAGGCACACAATCTTGTAATTTTATCATAACTGGGGAATCCTGCTTTGTCTCCATGTTTTCTTGTTTAGCTGTGTGACTTGAGAACTCTCATGAACTCTTGCTGGCCATCTGTCCCCGTCATGCTCACCTCTTTGCAAAACACAGACAATATAGATATCCAATCTTTTTTAGAGTCATTTACTGAAAACACCCATTTGATTTAATATTATGGCAACTTCTAGAACCAGAAACATAGAAAATAAAATGACTGAAGATGATACTATGGTTTAAATTCATTTAGTGTTCCTCCACGGTCTATGTATGAATGGCTCAGTCCCCAAGGTATTAATTACTATGAAGAGCTGCTGTTCTCTTTTACAGGTGTGCCTAGTGGGATGTCCTGAGATCACAGAGATGTGCTCTGGAGTGTCAGCATAGAGCCGGGTGCTTTAGACACATGATTCTACTACTGTAGCAACTTTCAAAGATAATTATTGGAACCATATGTATTTTTCAGACCAGTAAACTAAAAATGTTTGGTAGAGATGGTTCAGTAAGTAAGAGCAATTTTGTTACTCTACGAGATCTGAGTTCTATTCCCAGCACTCACATAGTAGCTCAGAACTACATGTAACTCCAGTTCCATGGGCTCTGATTCTCTCTTCTTGTCTCTGCAGGAACTAAAGCAAAAATGAAGGCATTGAGTAGACACTGTCTAAGTCACTCTGCTGGTAAGAAACCTGAGGGTGGCAGGGTCTTGAAAGATGCTAATGCATACTGGGCTAGGGTCAGGGTCTCTGCTGCCCTCTAGACCTGGACTGATCTTGGCTTCAGCAGGATATAAGATCACTGAGCTTCCATAAAAAGGTTCTTGTGAGGTCCCAGCTAAATTGTAGCTGGAGCTGTAGAGCAGCTGCGATGTCCAGTGCTGGCTGGGCAGTCAAGGGAGATGATCTGCCACACATTGACCCGGGGTATTCCCCACCCCTCTCTCTCTCATCTCTTTTCTGGCCCCTGAGAAGAGCATTTTGCTCTTCCATGTGTTACCTGCTATTACCATCTGGCACTCCTGACAGGGTCCAAGGCAATATTTTACTGAATGGGACTGGAGCTTCCAGACGTGAGAGGCAAAATAAATCTTGACTTTTTACTAGTCGACCACCGCAGGTATATTAGTTACAGATTTATGAGGGTTTATGCATATGTCTGTTTTTGTTTTTATATGAGTATCCATGATAGACAGATTGGGCATCAATATGTCTATTATCCTGGTGGGATGCAAAACGTGCTGCCTCCAAACATGTTGCTTGGCAAGTTGAAAGAATTAAGCTAAAGGAAAATAAGGTCAGAACAGAAAGGACTCTGTGACCCTGATCTAAGCAGAATGTGAAAATGTTAGGTGAGAGAGACCCTTCTTACCATCAAAGAAAAGCACACACGGACCTCTGAAGAGAGTAGACCCCAGTGGGCACCCACTTCTTTAACTTAGATCTTTTGGGTCTTATTGTATTTTCCCACAACTTTTGATTCATCAACCCTAGGACAGACGCATTTCTTTAAGCTTTCATTTCCTTCTGGAGCCTCTCCTGTCATATAAAATTTTTATTACATTATTTGTATGCTTCCCCCCATTTATCTGTCTTTTAAAAAATGAGATTTATTTACTTTATGTGTATATGTGTTTGTGTCTATGCATGTGTGTGTGTTTGTGTGTGTGTGTGCATGTGTGTGTACCACTGTGGAGGCAGGAGGAGTCATATCCTCTGGAGCTGGAGTTATAGGGGTTTGTGAATCAGCCAGTATGTACTTTGTGGACCAAACGTAGGTCCTCTGGCATAGCAATGAACACACCTAGCCACTGAACCATCTGTTCAATCCCAGCTGTTTTTTTTTTTCTTTATGAAACTTGGGTGGAAAGAGGCAATATTTTCCTCACAAAGCAACTAAACTAACTGATTGATTTGTAATTACAAAGTATTGACTTTTCAAGTTTAAATATTAAAAAGGCATATTTCTTTCTAGAAAAATTGAAAATAATATAAGTAAAAGGATACAACTACATATAATAGTTCCTGCCATTAGCATTTGATATATTGAATATTAACCAATCTAGAAAATCACTGATTATAAGATATACCACTAGCAGTACAACCAAGATGTGCTCTGACCCTTCATTAAACCTAAGACACAAATTCCTCCCATCTCCACATAGGAAGGAAACCTTTGCTAAGAGGCAGAGAAAGAAACACTTGCTCCTTGTGACATAAGCTGGTATCATTTGCAGGTTTGTGGTCTGAATTTATAACCCCTAATTGGTCAAAAATTGAGTTTAATGCAATAAAGAACAATTTTTCATTAAAGTAAATATTTTGTAGCTTTTAAGAGTGGTATAGGTTGTGAATTTTAGGGTCAGATGAATCAGTGCTTAAACCACGGCTTCATTTCTTACTAGCCGCCCCCCCACCCCCCGACTTCACACAACCTGAGCACTTTGAGATTTGCTATCTTCATGTGAAATTGGGTAGTAGCATCTACACCCCAGTAGCTCATCACTGTCATTAAAATGAGCCCAGCAATTATTTGATGCGCAGTCATTTATAATATGCTGTATTACAGAGATTTTCTATTTTTTCAGTGGGTCATGGCATCTTTGCATTACAATTCCCATAGACTAACCCTTCCATGCTTGAAAGTTGTCCTGTGTGCAGAGAGGAAGAACAAGATGTTCCTCTTGCTCCATCATTGGATCATTTCTAGTTTTTAAAATGTGTCATCAAAGCCAAGGCTGAAATCCTTATATACATTTTGACATATGTCACTTTGAAGAGGTGTTTTTATTACAGAAGAGTACTGTTCAATATTGTCTCTGTGTTAAACCATCTTTGTGGCCAGGTGCTTATATGCTCTGTACTGAAAATCACTTACAAGCTCTTGCTAATGAGCTTGGGATCTGTCATTCAATCAGTTCCTTTATGTGATGATGTAAGACATTTCTTCTTATATTACTCAGGCTGCATTCATTATCTTCAACCAGCTTTGGGGGGGACTCTGTTCAACACTCTCATGTATACTCTTTGTTGGTTCAGTATCCCTCCTGATTTTATATTGTTCATTTCTTCTCCCTGGTGTTCTTATTGTATTAATTTTATATCACTGTGCTCAAAATACATGTTGTAAATGACTTAAGGGATGGAGAATTTTTCTTTCATGATTTAAAAAACTCCATCATGCCAAAGAAGGCATTGCAGAGTTCATGATAGTATGTAATATGTAGCAGAAACTTCTTATGTCTTTAGAGTCTAAGGAATACAGAAAGCAGGGACAAAGAAGGGACATACTTCTACCAACCAGGACACCCCTCCTAATGGCTCTACAACTTCCCTGAAGAGTGCCCTTAAACCAGCACCCAAAACACAAGCATGTTGGGAACATTTCATATTCCAATGGTAATTTGTGTACCTACTTCCTAGAAACTCCTGGACATCTCATAATGCAAAATGTGCTTATCCTCACTTCCAATAACAGTTTCAACATAATTCAAAAGTCCAAAGTCTTTGCTCAGACCTAAGACAAGCTCTTAGCAACTATCTGCTCCCTGCAAAACCAACCAACCAACCAACCAACCAACCAACCAACCTACCAACCACCAAGGAATCAAGCAACCAAACCAGCCAAACTACCAACCTACTAAACCACAGGACTGTGTTCTAATATACAATGGCACAGAGTAAAGATTCCATTCCAAAAGTGGGGACAAAAAGGAGGGACAGGACCAAAAGTATTTCAAAAACCAGGCGGTCAATTGACCATCTGGTCACTCCACATCTGGGATCCTAAATATCAGGAACACATGGTGTCATGATGTGAGTTTCCTTAGGTTGCGCCATTCCTCCAACCCTGCACCTTATGGAACATTACTGAACAGGCTGACTTCACTCATTGCCTGAAAGTTGCCTTGGAAGACATTCTACGATCCAGGTATGCCAACATTTGGGTGTCTTCAGTGAAACTTGGACTTTGCCCTGACAGTTTCATGCATTATCCTTTGAGATTTTTTTGCAGTGGCTTTGACAGTTCTATGCAATATATCAAGCAGATTTCTATGTCTTTCTTAAAATTGGGGAACAGTTATCTTGTAACTGCCTATATAGTTATCTTGTAAACCTCTCCCTCTAGCTGCCTACAAAACCATCACTACATGGGCCTACAAGTTCTGTCACTTACTGGAAATCAGTTCAGCAGGCTTGTACCATACCTGCAATGCCCTTTCTTTGCCAATATGGTTGGACTCAGGAAAACAGTTCCTTAGGTGGCTCTGTTTGAGCAGAGAACTACTACAGCATTCTCATCAAATCAAAGTCTTGTCCATGAGTTCTTAATTTTATACCTGGATCCTCTAATAATGGGCATTTCATCCTTAAGGCACAGTTTATAGTGTCATGGTCACAAAGCATCTGGTTTCTCTTTAATGGTAGTAGTTGCTTTAACAACAGCCAGCTTTGTCAGACCTTATATTTCCCACACCATTAAATGTGCTAATGATTAAATTACATACCTTTTCAAATTCTTCTACTTGCTTTAGTTTCTGAGTTCTTACTATAAGCACAGATAAAAACAACCAGTACTAACTGTGCTATATCACGAATGCTGTATTATAATCTCCTCAATGAAATAAACTAGTTAATTATCTTTGAATTCAGTCTCCCCTAGATTCCAAGACAAAGCAGCAAGATTCTTTTTCAGAAGATAAGTAACATGAATGTTCCTTTGTTCAATTTCCAGAGGAGTTCCTATTTTCATGTCAAATGTCTTAAGCAGGGTTGGTTCGCTGTCTTCAGATCTACCAGTGTTATAGTCCTCTAAATTTCAATCAGAATCACCTCCTAAGCCTGGCTTGCTTAAACTCCTATCTCTGACCTCTTTAATATTCTTCTTGTAGGCCAATTATAAGGACCTACATAGTCAAATTAGTTATAGCATTAACCCCACTCCTGATAGCAATTTTTCTGTATTAATTATTATTTTTATATTGTTATGATCACAGTTCCTGACAGAAATAACTTAAGAGAGAAATGATTGATCTTGTTTATATTCCCAGAGGATCGAGCCTGTCATGGTGATGAGGGCATGACAAAAGTGAGCAGTTCACACGGAGGCTAACTGGGGAGCAAAGAATGCTGGTCATTTTTCTCTTTTTGATTTGTTGAGACGCTGAGGCCCTGGGATGGCAATGCTCACCTTTGGGGTGGATCTTCCTTCTCAGTCAGTTCATTTTGGAGATGGTTTCTCAGGCATACGCACAGGTGCGTTTCACCAGTCACTCTGACAATGAAGATCTATCACCACACTTACCTACTAGACAGGGGCATGAGTGGAACCTCTATGGCAGCCGGCGTGCTGGCCACTCTCTTTGGAATGGAAAATCAATTTCAACTGAGCTCAGGCCATGAATCACAATAAAAATGTTGTAACAGTTTATAATAGCTTCATATTTCACAATGATTGAGAAGGAAGCTATGTATATACTATCAGATTCCAACAATAAATGGTAGGGTTCCCATTTTCATTCACCTACCAAGTATTGAAACAAAAGGTAGGTTTGACCATTAAAACACCAAGTGATGCGGAGAATGATTCTAATATGATGAGTTGTTCAAATATTTCCATATACTATGCCTTATTTAAAGTGGTAGAACCAAGACTATAGGCAAGGATTGGCAGAAGTATGATGGAAATTCCAAGAAAACTGAGCTAACACAACTGACAACACACCAGCTAATATGGAACACCAAGTGACCATGAGCAAATGCCTCTCACTGATCAACGGATGCTGTACCAGCACAATGAAAGCGAAAGCGCTGCCATGGAAAAGGGAAGCAGTCAGAGTGATGTGAATAGGCACTTGTGCTTTAAATACGATGGCCAGAAGCTTATTTGGGCAAACTTAGTAGAAACTAAAACTGTAGAGGCTGAGGGCCAGGAGAGTGGAAATATGCAGCTGCCAGAGGTCAGGGTGGGGGATCTCTAGGAAGTCCCAGAGACCTGGGATGAAAGAGGCTTCCAGAAATCAATGTGGGGGAAATGCCAAACGGTGGGGATATGGAAACTGAAGAGACCATCTCTAGTAGCTAGAAGGACCCTCCAGTGGAGGGATGAAGACACCAATGCACCTACAAGACTTTTGACACCAAATTAGTCCTAAAATGAATGTAACAACAAAGATGGAGCAGAGACTAAAAGGCATGGCTGACCAGCGTCCAGCCCATTTTGAGACCCATCCCATGGGCGGACACCATCCCTACACTATTAATGGTGTTATGTTGTTCTTGCAGACAGGAGCCCAGAATAGCAGGCCTTTGAGAGGCTCTACCCAGCACGTAACTGAGACAGATGCAGATACCCTCAGACAAGCATTAGACGGAGGTCAAGAACTCCTATGGAAGAATTAGGGGAAGGATTGAAGGTCCCCAAGGAGATGGCAATGCCACAGGAAGACCTACAGTGTCAAGTAACAGGAACCCCTGGGAGCTCCCAGAGCCTGAGCCATGAACCAGAGAGCTTACAATGGGCTCCCAGCACATATGCAGCAGGAGGCTGCCTTGTCTAGCCTCAGGGGAAGAGCATGTACTTAATCCTGCACTAGGGTGGGGTTGCCCTCTCAGAGGTGGGGGGGGAGGAACCCTGTGAGGGGGGATAAAGAGGGAGGGTAGCATTTGGAATATAATAATAATAATAATAATAATAATAATAATAATAATAATAAAGGTTTACTGTGACAGAGGATAAGTGGGCATACCAATTATAGGCTCTAAGTTTGGCAGGTCAGTGCCAGGGGTGGGTATGGCTGGATTCTTGCCTCCCAAATCACACATGGCTAAAATCAAGTAAGCAACCAAATGGAATGTATTGTGGCAGAGGAATAATGTTCATAGGAAAATACACTTGTGGTCAGATCTGTTTAGAGTTTCCTGTTTATTAGATTTAAAAATCATTTTTAAAATCTTGTATATAATACATTTTGGGTATATTCTTTTCTTTTTTCCAGCTCCTTCTAGATCCTCTTCACCTCCATACACACTCAATGTTTTCTGTCTCTGTCTCTGTCTCTGTCTCTGTCTCTGTCTGTCTCTCTCTCTCAGACACACACACACACACACCACCACCACCACCACCACCACCTCCAACAACAACAACACAAATGCCCACAAAGACAAAAATCACTAATAAATACCATAACAAAAATGTTCATACAAAATTCCAGAGCCTGTTTAGGGCTGGCTAACTGCTAATGAGCAGGACCCCTGCCCTGAAGTGTGGCTGATCTACCCAGTGTCACTTGACTGGGGAAAAACAGTTTTCATAAGATTTCCTCTTAAAGTTATTTCTACTTAAAAAATTAACTTCCATTATAGCCTTGATGGGATCTAAATATTCTCAAAGCTTTTCTTTCTCTTTGAATAACCAGGTACTGGACTTTTCAGGAAAAAGTTTTTTATATTGAGGGATGATGGATTAAAACGAAGAGAAATGGGTAGGCCTTAGATGATTGCAAGTTTTATTTATAATGAAGCTTTGAGTAGTATATACTTATACAACCCGAATTTCAATGGACTATGCCTTTATATTTGCTTTTTTGGGTGGAAATAACAGATGAAGAAGCACCAATCACCAGAATTTTCTTATATGTTGACCTTTGTGGTAGCCATGATTTCATTTGAGAAAGACTTGAATTGATGAAATATTGCAATGAGTTTAATTATTAATTATGGGAATTATTACTCACTTTTGGTTATATAACTTTGGGAAATATCAAATACTCAAGCTTGTCTTATACCTATTTGCACCTCCCATCATTAATATCTCATTTTTTCCCTCCTTGCATCCAGTTCTCTGTAGGAGTAGATTTAGTTGTTGTCTATTTCTCTGGGATCTGTGCTTTTATTGTTTCTGGATGCCTGTATTTATCTGCATTAGCATCTGCTCTGATGTTACTATAGACACATAGATGAATGAATGAATGAATGAATGAATGAATGTTCCAGAGACCATCTACATCCTTAGAATTTGAGCATATAAACTTATTTTATTTTTAGAAAAGCAGTAGTTTTTTAGGAGTTGAACAGAAACTAGAATGTGTATATACTATGAGTGTTGTACAATGTGCAGAAAGAATCACCTCATGGGACATTTTGGGGAACAAGGCAGACTTGCTTTTAGAGTTTTCACTTTCTTAAGTCAATTATATGATATGATCTCCTGGTTTTGGCTGGTGTCATGCTTGGGGTAGTGAAATTGTATTGTCTGAGTCATTGTAGACTGAGGTACTCCAACAATGCTGTGTTGCTTCTCATAGTCTGCAGGCTAAAAAGTCTGGGGCCAGCATGCACCCCAGTGCAGTTCCTGGTGGAGGTGCATCTGTTCCTTGATGGCAGCTTCCTACTTGCTGTGTCCTCATAGGACAAGCAGAGCGACCTCTGCCCTCCTCCTCTTATAAGGCACCAATCCCATCACGGGAGCTTCTTGCTTAAAACCTAATCCAATCTTAATTACTTCCCAAAGGTCTCATGCAGGGGTTAAGTTTTAACATATGCGTTTGGGGGGAGATACACTCAATCTATAACAAGGTCTAAAGGAATCAAAGTTCAACGAAGATGACACGGGGGAAGTAATTCTTCAGCAAACTAGCGGAGCTGGCAATTAGATCACTGGGAACATTCTGCTGAGACAGCTGGTTCTCAGGGCAGCTCCGTGGTTTCCCTCCAATCTTTCTCTTTTTTTAGCTCATCGAAGGAGTGAGCAGACCAATCCTATTCAACAGGCTTATGAACAAAACTCAAGAACTCTGAACATGGATAAAAAAATTTTTCTCTTTATTTTGTCTGTCCCCCTTGACCAAAATGTACCATTTTCTTTTATTATAAATATAGGAACAGAATAATACGTTTTATTGCATCACCTATGATTTTATGACCAATATAAATAACGAATATGTTCATATTACCTATATTACAAATCTTAAACTACTGTCTGGAATCATTAGAGCACAGAAACCTTTGGCAGTCGTAGTGTCATTAGTTCCCTAATCCAAGAGCTTACCTATGTGGTAGCATAAGTTTATCATTTAATTAAAATTTTACTTTAAGTCTGTAATTGTTAAGTTGTTATTCCAGTTTTACATTCTCAGTACAACTAAGAAGAAAGCACAGAGTGCAAATGTACCCTGTTCCCATGTTCTATAACCTCCTTCACTGTCACCAGCCTGCCCCAGGGTGGTACCTGCCTAACATGAAACTAGACAGTCACATCATTGTCAACTAAAGTGCACACTTAGCATTCACCTTCATACTTGGTACACTCTGTGCTTTGATGAGTGTACACTGGCGTGTATTTACCAATGCAGTACCACATATATAAAAATTAAACTTGTGCATACCTCTATCCATGTCCCCTAAATAAACCCTGGGAGCTCTGAATCTTTCCAGTGTCTACCCAAGGTTTTTCTTTTCCGGGAACCTCATGTAGTTGAATTTATGAAACCCATGTCCTTCTGAGATCTGCAGCTTTCACTTAGGAATAGCTGCTTAATTTCCTCTGTGTCTCTTAATAGATTGATAACTCATTAATTTTTAATGGTGAATAGTGCTTATCCATCTGGATGTGTCCCAGCGAGTCTGTTCATTTACTCAGTGAAGAAGATCTTGGTTGCTTCCCAGTTTTGGAAATTTCACGATTTCCAAATCGTAAATCAGGATTAGACATGTAATAAGAATCTGTGCCTGACTTTCATGTACATACAAGTTTTCAGTTCATTTTTATAAACAGGAAGGAGCCTGGTGACTGAATCATATAGTGAGACGATGTCTACTTTTGTAAGACAATGCCAAACCATTTTCCAAAGAGGCATTTAAAACTCTTACCAGCCATGAATGAGAATTTGTTGCCAGTGTTTTAGAGGTTTCTATTTTTAATAGATGTATAGACATCCACAAATCTAGTGCCGGTGTGCACCCGTGAAGCCATTTTGTTTGCCAGCTTCTCTTACTGGGTCTAACTCCCTGTCTGTAGACTTTGAATTTGCTTTGCTAGTACGCCATCTTTGACTGGTGAGATATCCCTTCCCTTCATCTATCACCCATCTCCATACTGATAGACCAGACTCCAGACCCATGTTTTGGGAGCCATCTTTGCCTGTTCTAATTAAATAGCCCATCCACCAGTTTCACCTGGCCTTACACCAGTTAAAAAGCTCCTACACTGGTTCAATATAAGGCAGGTTAGATTTTTACATCACACACACACAACATAGAAAGATGTCCACATGTCGAGGGACAATTGTGTAAATGAAAACATGAATGGCCACAACAGCATGTGTTATCCTGTTAGACCCACTAGTTCTATACAAGTTTTCGCTAATAAAAACTACCTAGATGAACTCCAGGACAAAATGTCATAAATTTTATCAGAGAATTCGATTTTTGAAACTTGAACAAACAGTTCCTTGAACTTCAAGCAGATTAGAATGAACGTCTGAGTGACGTCCAAGGAGATACAAATACATGGCTGAATGATAATGCAGGATTTAAAAATTGCGACCCAACAGCAACAACAGCAACAGCAACAGCAACAGCAACAGCAACAACAGCAACAGCAACAACAGCAACAAAACAATCCTATCAGGATAATATCCAGTTTCCCAGAGTACTTGTTGCAATGTCTTTGTCTTCTTTTTAAAATTGCCTCTCAAAAGGCGGATTTAAGGTGGTGAGCTCCATCTTGCCAGTTCTTGACTCCATGGACCCCACACTTTTTACTCTGGTTAAAACATCATTGCCTTCTTCGAGATCAACTGGGCATTTGTTTCTCTTCTAAAGACTCGATCGCTGCTGGACTCATACATCTCTGGTCCTTTTGAGGGAAGAATGTGAAGACATTTGGTTTCTTTGCCCATGGATGGTCAGTTTTTCCAGAGCAATTTCTGCAAACACCATGTTTACTCTGTTGCACTGTTTCTGTTTGGTAAAAGTTCCATTTGACTGTTTTTTTTTTTTTTTTTACAAGAGTTCAATTCTGCTCAGTTGATATGTTCTTGCTCTCCCCCCCCCCCAACCCTGCCTTATTAGTTTTGAAGCAAGTCTTTTACTTTGGGTATCCAGTCCTTTGCTTTTTCTTCAATATTGTATTAGATATTCTGGGACTATATCATTCAATCTGGATGATTTTTTTGTTGTTTCAAACAATGTTTGCTGGAAATTTTCTTGGGATTGAGTTGGGTCAAATTTTGAACATCTGACATCTCAACAATTTTGTGTTTTTCTAGCCTTAAATGTGGAGGTATATCTGCATTCATTTCATTCTTTAATAGCCTTTGTAGTTTCCCTTACATAGGCATTGTATTTTTAAAATTAGATATGTCCCTAAATCATTTGAGGATGCCGAGTTGAGTGGTAGGTAATGTGTTTTAAATGTCAGTTTCCACTGATTCCTTGCAGGTATGTAGGAAAGCAGCTGGCGTTGATACAGTGATCTTACGTCCTATCACTTTGCTGTGATGACATCTTCATTCAAATAGTACTTTTGTTGTTTCTTTTGGATTTTTTCCATATAAATGGCTGTGGGTTGAGGGGACAAAGATAGTTCTGTTTGCTTCTTTGTCTTACCTCTTTGACTTGGTATTTCCAATATTATACTGAAAACCAGTGGCATGGGGAAATGTTCCTGCTTTATTCTTCACCTTCATAGAAAAGTTTTAATTTTCTCACCACTGATGCTACTGCAGGGTTTTGTAGATATTATTTATGAGCTGGGTAAAATTCTTCCAGGGTGCTGTTTTGATGAGTGTTTGATGATTATCATGGGTGGGTGTTGGATTTTGCCAAATTCTGACTTTTCACCTATTGACAGGGTTGTATGCATGTTTTCTTGGTCAGTTGAAGAATGTAACCAAAATACTAATGGGCATTCTAGTGTTGGACAAGCCTTGAGCATCATGGATAAAAATAGTGTAACATTATTTTTAGGCTCAATTTGCTAATAGTTTGTTAAGGATTTTGCATAGATGTTCATGAGTATACTGGCTTGTAATATTTTTATCTCTTTCTAAAGTTTTTCTCTGGTTTTCTTAGTAACTGAATTATGGACTGTTGGGTCAACTTAATAAGTGTTCTTTGTTGATATTTGTTTTCTTAGGGAGGTTGTGGAGAGTCAATGAACTTTTCTTAAATAATCACCATTGAATCTGATTCAATTTCTTGGGACATGGATCTATTTGTTTTTGATATATTGGTAGCTTGTCTTTTTTAGGAAATTGTATTATTCCATCTGGGTCATCAAATGTGTGGGTACAGAGCTACCTATGACAATCCTTTATTTTCATGTCCCTGGGGCTAGTAGCAATACTCTTATTTATAAAAGATACTGTGTTTTCTCTCTTTTTCCTTAGTCTGACCAGAAGTGAGCTGGTTTTTATCATTTTTTCCAAAGAAACAGCTTTCAGTTGAGTGATTTTTTAATTTATTAATTTCATGTTTCCAGTTTTATTAATTAACTTCTGCATTTTTTATTATTTTTTTCTCTTATTCTATTTTGGATTTAAGAAGTGGTTCTTTTTATAGTTTCTGAACCATTAATGCTTTGGGTATTACTTTTAGATATTTCCCCTTTTGAAATATGTCTCCTGTTAACATTTCTTTAACTCTGCCCCTCTGGATTCATGCATTTTATTTTCTTTTCTTTTTTTTTTTTATCATTTTTTTTTATTTTCTATATTCTTTGTTTACATTCCAAAGGCTTTCCCCTTTCCCAGGTACCCCCCACCATATGTCCCATAATTCCTCTCCCCCCCATGCTATTCCCCACTCTTCCCCCCCCCCCGATTTCTCTGTTCTGGGTCTACAATACTGGATCCAATCTTTACAGGCCCAGGGTTCTCTCCTTTTTTTCTTCTTGAGAGTCATTTGACTTGCTAATTGTGCCTTGAGTATTTAGGGCTTCTGGGCTCATTAATATCCACTTATCAGTGATTGCATTTCGTGTGTATTCTTTTGTGATTGGGTTAGTTCACTTAGGATGATAGTTTCCAGATCTAACCATTTACCTACAAATTGCATGAATTCATTATTTTTAATTGCTGAGTAGTACTCCATTGTATAAATATACCACATTTTCTGTATCCATTCCTCCTTTGAGGGATATCTGGGCTCCTTCCAATTTCTGGCTATTATAAACAAGGCTGCTATAAACATAGTGGAGCATGTGTCTTTGTTGTATGCAGGGGAATCCTCTGGGTATATGCCCAGGAGTGGTATGCCAGGGTCCTCTGGGAGTGGCATGCCCAATTTTCTGAGGAACCGCCACACTGATTTCCAGAGTGGTTTTACCATTTTGCAATCCCACCAACAGTGGAGGAGTGTTCCTCTTTCTCCACATCCTCGCCAGCACTTGTTGTCTCTTGAGTTTTTAATCTTAGCCATTCTGACTGGAGTGAGGTGGAATCTCAGGGTTGTTTTGATTTGCATTTCCCTGATGACTAATGATGTTGAACATCTCTTAAGGTGTTTCTCGGCCATCCGAATTTCTTCTGGTGAAAATTCTTTGTTTAGCTCTGTGCCCCATTTTTTGATAGGGTTATTTGGTTCTTTGGGGTCTAACTTCTTGAGTTCTTTGTATATATTGGATATTAGCCCTCTGTCAGATGTGGGGCTGGTGAAGATCATTTCCCACGTTGTTGGTTGCCGTTTTGTCTTTCTGACAGTGTCCTTTGCCTTACAGAAACTTTGTAATTTTATGAGGTCCCATTTGTCCATTCTTGATCTTAGAGCATAAGCTATTGGTGTTCTGTTCAGGAACTTTACCCCTGTGCCCATGTCCTCCAGGGTCTTCCCAAGTTTCTTTTCTAATAGTTTCAGTGTGTCTGGTTTTATGTGGAGGTCCTTGATCCATTTGGAGTTGATCTTAGTACAAGGAGATAAGAGTGGGTCAATTCGCATTCTTCTGCATGTTGACCTCCAGTTGAACCAGCACCATTTGTTGAAAAGGCTATCTTTTTTCCACCGGATGGTTGTGGCTCCTTTATCAAAGATCAAGTGACCATAAGTCTGTGGGTTAATTTCTGGGTCTTCAATCCTATTCCATTGATCTACCTGCCTGTTGCTGTACCAATACCATGCAGTTTTTAACACAATTGCTCTGTAGTACTGTTTGAGGTCAGGGATATTGATTCCCCCAGAAGTCCTTTTATTGTTGAGAATAGTTTTAGCTATCCTAGGTTTTTTGTTGCTCCAGATGAATTTGAGAATTGCTCTTTCTAGATCTATGAAGAATTGATTTGGGATTTTGATGGGGATTGCATTGAATCTGTAGATTGCTTTTGGCAAGATGGCCATTTTTACTATATTGATCCTGCCAATCCAGGAGCAAGAAATATTTTTCCATCTCCTGAGGTCTTCTTCGATTTCTTTCTTCAGGGACTTGAAGTTCCTGTCATACAGATCTTTCACTTGTTTGGTTAGAGTTACGCCAAGGTACTTTATGTTGTTTGTGGCTATTGTGAAGGGTGTTATTTCCCTAACTTCTTTCTCAGCCTGCTTGTCCTTTGAGTACAAGAAGGCTACTGATTTGCTTGAGTTAATTTTATAACCAGCCACGTTGCTGAAGTTGTTTATCAGCTGTAGAAGTTCTCTGGTGGAGTTTTTTGGATCGCTTAAGTAGACTATCATATCATCTGCAAATAATGATACTTTGACTTCTTCCTTTCCAATTTGTATCCCTTTGACTTCCTTATGTTGTCTGATTGCTCTCGCTAGAACTTCAAGTACTATATTGAAAAGATATGGAGAGAGAGGACAGCCTTGTCTAGTCCCTGATTTTAGTGGAATTGCTTCAAGTTTCTCTCCATTTATTTTGATGTTGGCTACTGGTTTGCTGTAGATTGCTTTTACTATGTTTAGGTATGGGCCTTGAATTCCTGCTCTTTCCAAGACTTTTAGCATGAAAGGATGCTGAATTTTGTCAAATGCTTTTTCAGCATCTAATGAGATGACCATGTGGTTTTTTTCTTTGAGTTTGTTTATGTAGTGGATTACATTGATGGATTTCCGTATATTGAACCATCCCTGCATTCCTGGAATGAAGCCTACTTGATCATGGTGAATGATCGTTTTGATATGCTCTTGGATTCGGTTGGCAAGAATTTTATTTAGTATTTTTGCATCTATATTCATAAGAGAAATTGGCCTGTAGTTCTCTTTCTTTGTTGGATCTTTTTGTGGTTTAGGTATCAGCGTAATTGTGGTTTCGAAGAACGAGTTGGGCAGTGTCCCTTCTGTCTCTATTTTGTGGAATAGTTTGAAGAGTATTGGTGTTAAGTCTTCTTTGAAGGTCTGGTAGAATTCTGCACTAAAACCATCTGGTCCCGTACTTTTTTTGGTTGGGAGGCTTTCTATAACCCCTTCTATTTCTTTAAGGGTTATGGGACTGTTTAGCTGGTCTACTTGATGCTGATTTAATTTTGGTATTTGGTATCTGTCTAGGAAATTGTCCATTTCCTCCAGATTCTCCAGTTGTTTTGAGTATAGGCCTTTGTAGTAGGATCTGATGATCTTTTGAATTTCCTCTGTTTCTGTTGTTATATCCCCCTTTTCATTTTTAATTTTGTTAATTTGGATACTATCTCTGTGCCCTTTGGTTAGTCTAGCTAAGGGTTTATCTATCTTGTTGATTTTCTTGAAGAACCAGCTCTTGGTTTTGTTGATTCTTTGTATGGTTCTCTTTGTTTCTGCTTGATTGATTTCAGCCCTTAGTTTGATGATTTCCTCTCTTCTACTCCTCCTGGGTGAGTTAGCTTCTTTTTGTTCCAGCGCCTTCAGGTGTGCTGTTAAGTTGCTAGTGTATGCTCTTTCCAGTTTCTTTTTGGAGGCACTCAGGGCTATGAGTTTTCCTCTTAGCACTGCTTTCATTGTATCCCAGAGATTTGGGTAGGTCGTACCTTCATTTTCATTGAAGTCTAAAAAGTCTTTGATTTCTTTCTTTATTTCTTCCTTGACCAGGGTGTCATTGAGTAGAGTATTGTTCAGTTTCCATGTGTATGTGGGCTTTCTGTAGTTCTTCTTGCTATTGAAGACCACTTTTACTCCATAGTGATCCGATAGGAGACATGGGATTAGTTCGGTCTTCTTGTATTTGTTGAGGTCTGTCTTGTGACCAATTATATGATCAATTTTTGAGAAGGTACCGTGCGGTGCTGAGAAAAAGGTATACTCTTTTGTTTTAGGATGGAATGTTCTATATATATCTGTTAAATCCAATTGGTCCATAGCTTCAATTAGTTTCACTGTGTCCCTGTTTAGTTTCTGCTTTCCTGATCGGTCCATTGAGGAGAGTGGAGTGTTGAAGTCACCTACAATCATTGTGTTAGGTGCGATGTGTGCTTTAAGCTTTAGTAAAGTTTCTTTTACGAATGAGGGTGCCCTTGCATTTGGTGCATAGATGTTCAGTATTGAGAATTCTTCTTGGTGGATTTTCCCTTTGACAAGCAGGAAGTGACCTTCTGTGTCTCTTTTGATGACTTTAGGTTGAAAGTCGATTTTATCTGATATTAGAATGGCTACTCCAGCTTGTTTCCTGGGACCATTTGCTTGTAGAACTGTCTTCCAGCCTTTTACTCTAAGGTGGTGTTTGTCTTTGACACTGAGATGTGTTTCCTGTATGCAGCAAAATGTAGGGTCCTGTTTCCGTATCCAGTCTGTTAGTCTGTGTCTTTTGATTGGGGAATTGAGTCCATTGATATTAAGAGATATTAAGGAATAGTAATTATTACTTCCTGACATTTTGGGAATTGTTATTATTATTTGTATTTGAGTGGTTCTCTTCTTTTGGGTTGGATGAGATGGGGTTTCTATCTTGTTTCTTCTGGGGTATTGTTTCCCCCCTTGTGTTGGTATTTTTCCCCTATTATCCTTTGTAGGGCTGGGTTTGTAGATAAGTATCTTGCAAATTTGGTTTTGTCGTGGAATATCTTGGTTTCCCCATCTATGGCAATTGAGAGTTTCGCTGGGTATAGTAGTCTTGGCTGAAGTTTGTGTTCTCTTAGGGTCTGCATAAGGTCTGCCCAGGATCTTCTAGCTTTCATGGTCTCAGGTGAGAAGTCTGGTGTAATTCTGATAGGTCTTCCTTTGTATGTTACTTGTCCTTTTTCTCTTACTGCTTTTAATATTCTTTCTTTGTTTAATACATTTGGGGTTTTGACTATTATGTGACGGGAAGTATTTCTGTTCTGGTCCAGTCTATTTGGGGTTCTATAGGCTTCTTGTATATTCATGGGCATCTCTCTCTTTAGGTTGGGGAAATTTTCTTCCATAATTTTGTAGAAGATATTTGCTGGCCCTTTAAGTTGTAGATCTTCATTCTCATCTATCCCTATAATCCTTAGGTTTGGTCTTCTCATTGTGTCCTGGATTTCCTGAATGTTTTGGGTTACCAGCTTTTTGCATTTTGCATTTTCTTTAATTGTTGAATCCATGGTTCCTATGGTATCTTCAGCATCTGAGATTCTGTCTTCTATCTCTTGTATTCTATTGTTGATATTTGCATCTATGACTCCTGATTTCTTCCCAAGGTTTTCTATCTCCAACATCGTCTCCCTTTGCGATTGCTTAGTTGTTTCTACTTCTGTTTTTAGATTTTGTATGGTTTTGCTCAGATCTTTCAGTTGCTTGTTTGTGTTTTCCTGTAATTCTTTAAGGGATTTTTGTGTTTCCTCCTTTATGACTTCTACTCGTTGACCCATGTTCTCTTGTATTTCTTTGGGTGATTTTTGTTTCTCCCCCGTATTGGGATTCACTTTTTGCTCTATATTCTCCTGGATTTCTTTAAGTGATTTTTGTGTCTGCCTTGTATGGGCTTCTAGTTTTTGATCTATTTTCTCCTCTATTACTTTAAGAAATTTATCTAAGTGATCCTCAATCTGCATCTTTACCAGTGATTTTAGATCTGAGTCTTGTTTTTCTGGTGTGTTGAGATATCTGGGATTTAATTGTGTTTGTCTTGCAATGGCTTCTAGCTTTTGATCTATTTTCTCATGTATTACTTTAAGAGATTTATCTAAGTGTTCCTCTATCAGCATCCTGACCAGTGATTTTAGATCTGAGTCTTGTTTTTCTGGTGTTTCGGGGTATCCAATATTTATTGCTGTTGGGGAACTGGGTTCGGATGCCGCCATATTGCCTTGATTTTTGTTAGTAGCGATCTTACGTTTGCCTTTTGCCATCTGGTTAACTCTGGTGTTAGTTGGTCCTGTAGATACTAGCTGGTGCTTGACCCTCCTGTGGGGTTGTAAGGCTATTTCCCAGTGACTGGGATACCTGAATCTCTGTCCTGCGGGGGTCTTGCTCACAGATTGCTGACGGGTGGCCTGAGTCCCCCGAGGTCTTAACCTTAGGATATCCCAGGTATTTGGTTCCGCCTGTTGGGCGGCTGCTCTGCACTGCTCCTGCTCAGGGTTCGCTGTCTGATATCCTGTTTCCCCAGGGGTCTTAAAGATGGGATATCTCAGTTATCTGGTTCCGCCTGCTGGTCCCAAGCTGCTGGGAAGCTGGCTGGGTCCGGTTTCCAGCTTCCCTGCCACTGGCTGGATGGGAGGCTGGTTCGGCCTCCGGCTGGGTCTGGGTACCTGGCACACTGGCTGACTCTGGCTTCCTCACCACCAGCTGGACGGGAAGCTGCAGGCAATATGGCAGCTGCCTGCAGGGAGCTCGGGGTCCGCCCCGCGCGCGAGTGCAGAGTGCACCCGCTATTTTGTGCCCAATTCCCACTCCAGGCCTGAGTCCCCGAAGGTCTTAAGCTCGGGCTGTCTCGGGTACCTGGTTCTGCCGCCGCCGCCGGATGGTTCTGAGCACCTGGCACGCTGGGTGACCCTCCGGCTTCCCCACCGCCAGCTGGGCGGGAAGCTGCAGGCAATATGGCAGCTGCCTGCAGGGAGCTCGGGGTCTGCCCCGCGCGCGAGTGCAGAGTGCACCCGCTATTCTGTGCCCAATTCCCACTCCAGGCCTGAGTCCCCGAAGGTCTTAAGCTTGGGCTGTCTCGGGTACCTGGTTCTGCCGCCGCCGCCGGATGGTTCTGAGCACCTGGCACGCTGGGTGACCCTCCGGCTTCCCCACCACCAGCTGGGCGGGAAGCTGCAGGCAATATGGCAGCTGCCTGCAGGGAGCTCGGGGTCCGCCGCGCGCATTTTATTTTCTTACAGTTTAAAAATATTTTAAAATTCAGTCTATGAGGTAATCAAAATTGTGTTGTTTTATTTCTAATCACATGAGAAGTTCTGTGCATATTTCTATCATTGGTAATTTGGTTTAATGCGACTATCGTCTGAGAGCAGACACTGTTTTTTTGTTTAAGTTGTGTTTTATAGCCTAGAATGTAGTCTATCTTGGTGATTATTCTACATGAGTCTGTGAAGGATGTGTAATCTCTCTTTGTTGAATGGAGTATGAATGTCAATTTTATTCTGTTGATTGATGGTACCTTTGAGTTCAACTATATCCTTAGTATTTTTCTGCCTGCCGGGTCTGTCCATTTCTGATAAAGGTGTATTTAAATCTCCAAGTATAATAGTGTATTTATCTATTTCTCCTTGTAGTTCTATCAGTTCCTATCTTATATAACTTGGTGTTGCTGGATGCATACACATTAGACTGTCAGTGTTTCTGGAGTATTGACCCCTTTATCATTATCCCTGATAACTTTCTTTGCTCTGAAGTCTGCTCTGTCTCAAATCAATACAGGTACTCCTTTCTTCCCATTAGCGCTACGAAGACATATCTCCCTCCATTTCATAGCTTTTAATCTATTTTTGTCTTTATATATAAAGTGGGTTTCCTGTTGACATTTAACGTCCTTGCATTTTTAAACCCATTCTTTCCATTCATTGCTGAACTAAACAACGAATGGTCAAGGCGATCACTTTAATACTATTTTACGGCTAGATTCCTATCTCACACGCTCAGTCTCGCTTTCCCTTTCCTGCCCTTGTTCTCTGCTTTTATTTTCTACACTTTGAGATTTTCATTGAGCATTTTATGAGTCTGTATTTTCTATGTCTTAGCTTATCAAATGTACTGTTAAAGACTTCCAGTAGTTGTTTCAGAAGTTGAAATACGCCTCAATCCAGATTCAAACAATACTGTAGACTTTGTAGAGCATGGCAAGGCCTTTATAAACACCTCTCCACTTGTTCCTTGAATAGGTGTTATTATCATTCTCATACACACAGAAGCAAATGCGGTGGGCTATATCATCACTGTGATTATTCTAATATTGTTGTCATATATTAATTATTCAAAATGGGTTTATAAGGACATTTTCATACATGCACATAGTGTAGTTTAATCATATCTACCTCTCATATCTGTTGCTTGTCCTTCCATTCTCACTAATCTTCTCTTCCTAGATAGCCCTACTTTCATGTCAGCTAGACACACACACACACACACACACACACACACACACACACACGTACACACGCACACGTGAGTATGTGTCCCATTGAGTTTCATTATTCATGAGGATTGTTTGTATGGGAGAAAGTTAGTTTACAGAAACTTAGGCATCTTATCAGTGACTCCACCAGAAGAGGATGTCCCTCCCTCTCTCATACAGCATCAGCTGCACATATATCCTCAGAGACATATGAGTTCATGTCTTTGATGAATTTCATAAAAAATTTGGTTTTTCAGCTTTTTGCTAGGCTGGAGTGGAGAGTTCAATAATCTTTGCATGGCGGTTTGAAAGCCAAATTCCCCAAATTTATTTGTAAATATTTTAATGAAGATATTTTATTCTGGCTTGTTTTAAAACATTATTACATGATTAAATTTAGACAAACTGAATCTGAACCTAAAGACTTCACAGGCTAGGGAGAGGGCTCAGTTGGTAAAGTGTGCTTACTGACCAAGCATGAGAAACCTGAATTTGAGTCCTCAGCATTTATGTAAAGGCCTAGTATGCTAGTATACACCTGCTACTCCCTCACTGGGAGAGCAGAGAGGGAGAATCTTAGCACTTAGCCATGAACCACTCTGACCAAGTCAATGAACTCAACGTTCAGTGAGACTGTCTCAAAACATAAGGTGAGGATAGAGGAGAACACCTGAGATGACCCAGTCGTTCACGCAACACGCACATGTGCACGCACATGCACACGCACATGCACACGCATACACATACATACGCACACACATGTGCACAAGCTCATGTGCACACACACACACACACACACACACACACACACGAGTGCGTGCTCACAAGGAATTCACCCAAATGCCAAGGGAATACAGGGCACAAAAACATTGAGAGAATTCCAATGTAAATGAGCAGATGCTGAAACAAATTGTCTTCGATCTGATCTCGTACTGTGTGCAATCTCTCATTGAGTTTTTAGGAGATGGATGCCAGGCATAGGAGACAGCTTCTCCAGAAGACACCCTAAGCTCTGCTGGAGCGGAGGCCAGGCTAAGCGGTGCCTTGCTCCCCACAGGGAACAAGTAAAGCACCAGATGAGGAGAAAAGAAAACATGGCACCTATCTGTAAAAGAAAACCACCTATTCTGCAGATGTGGCTTGTGCACCATTTAGCCAGGGGTTCTGAACAGGAGGAATCCTGGGTCTTCTTGCGGAAGCTGCAGAGGTCTTCACATAGATTCCCACCTGATTTTGTCTCAGAGCCAGCTCTCAGACCCAGCGTCCTGTCCTGGCAATTTAAAAAGCTCATTGTCAGAAGAGGCATCAGGTTGTTCCTGGCTGCTTCCCAGAGGCTGCTCCCAGCTAACGAAGTGTATGCCCACCCAGTGCTGCTAGGAGCCCCAGGAGACCGGAAGGAGGCAGAGAGTCCTCATTGTCTGGGAGCCAGGGATCCCCTTCATTTCTGAGGATGTCTGGCGGCTCCTGTTGAGAAGCTGGGGGCAGCCTGCAGGGTCATTGCTCCATTAACGCTGCTGGCAGACCCCAGCACACGGAAGCTTCCCAGAGAGGCCAGAACAAATTAAACGTCTAGCGGAGAAGAATGGGCGTCGACAAAACAGCCTGAGCCCATTTTTCAAAATGAAAATTGAAGCTGTGCTTGTGGAAGATATAGACACGGATCACCGGAAGACGGTTTAACTTAAAAGGGAAAAAACCCCGTGGTGAAAGGGCACACTGTTTCTTGCTTCAGCACCTCTGCTTCTAAAACGATGAGTTCAAGAACACAACCTTGAAATGGCTCAGTTCCCGCGCACCCCAAAGGAGTTACACTTACGTTACATAACAATGGGACTTACAATCCTTTGCAAGATGCAACTGCTAAAAGATTCCATCATCTCACTATTCAAATGAGCTCATTAAAATGGGAAGAAGAAGAAGAATTTTAGAGGTTTCCTTATTGGACAACGTAAATAATTCCAATGATTTTTTTGTTTTGTTTGGTTTTTGTTTTACTTTGCTTTTGGTTTGTTTTGTTGGTTTTGGTTTTGTTTGTTTTCCAGATGGTCTCATGTCCACTGTAAGCTCATCCTATGAGATAAGGAATGTGTCACAGGTGAATTCCCAGATGCTATAGAGAAAGAAAGATTGAGGACATGGCATTTGCATAGATTGTGTCCAGGATTTCCGTTCCAGCTTCCTTGTGAGGTCTAAGCACCTTTGTTAAGGGGAGATCAAGCATCAAGCAAGTAGTTATTACAAGCGGAGTAATACTAAGGCTTACAACTCTGCCCAGTTCAGAACAATGGGCAGACCAGGAGCAAGTGGAAAAGGAAGTGTGGGTGTGGGTCCTCCTGGTTTTGGTTTTCATCTTACCTACACACAGGGGTGTTCTATACAGCGGTAAGCGTCTGGTGGAAAGACGATACAAAAACTTTACATAACAGTTAAAGTAGTTGTTGAGTTGGAGTGTTTGTTATTAGAATGTTTAGAGGAGTGGGAGGATTCCATGCACAGCAGAATGGAAAACGCACAGCAGATCTGCCAGGTAAGGACAACATGCCAGAGGTGCTGACAGGCGCTTGCTGCATACAGATGAGGTTCTGAGTTCGGATCCCCACCACTCAAGTAAAAGGCTGGGCATGGTTATGCACCTCTGTAACCCAAGTGCTGTGGAGGCTAGAGACAGGATCCACAGGGTTTGCTGGCTGTCAGCTTCTTTCCAGGCTTAGTGAGAAGATCTGTCTCAAGAGAATGAGCTGGAAACTAAAGCACAGAATGCCTGGCATTCTCTTTTGGCTTTTACATACTCCTGACTAGGCACATATGCATGTGCCTTCTCCTTCTCCCACTATACACACACACACACACACACACACACACACACAGGCACACAGACGTACAGAGAGGATAAAATAATAGAATAAGGAATAAATATTCTCTTTTCAAGAAAATAAATAAATATCCAGCACACACATATGTTACATTGTGAATATATTATATGCACACTCCAAGTTGATCTTCAGAAGCTTCTTATTCACCTGGTATCTATGCATCACGGATTTGGGGAGGGCCAGAAATATTCCTGGGGAAATGATATTTCTACATTTACTAAACTATATGAAATAGGATTTCCCCTAAATGCCAAAGTGATTCATGATTAAACACATTAAAAACACATTAAACTTTAAACATGCTAATACTTTCTCCAGGAAAGAAAAGAACAATAATTTCTTATATTTGAGTCCCATTGCCCAGGAATTCAATAAACGTGAATCAAGCAGAAGCTCTTTTGGACTAAAGGATAACTATACTGTTTACCATATCTTAAGTGTATGGAAGGCTAGTCTCAACCCTGATATTTTCGGTTTGGTTCCTTTTGTTTTTGTTTTTTTTTATTTTTGTTTTCCTTTTTAAAATTTTTTATTGGTTATTTTATTTATTTACATTTCAAATGTTATCCCTCTCCTGGGTTCCTGCTCCAAAAACTCCCTATCCCACTCCTTCCCCCCTGTTTCTGTGAGGATGCTCTCCCACCCACCCACCATTCCCTCCTCACAGCCCTGGCATTTTCCTACATTGGGGCATCAAGCCTTCACAGGACCAAGGGCCTCCCCTCTCATTGATACCAGACAAGGCCATCCTCTGCTACATATGCAGCTGGAACTATGGGTCCCTCCATGTGTACTCTTTGGTTGGTGGTTTAGCCTCTGGGAGCTTTCTTTTCTAATGTGTTTGACAGACAAAGTATGTCCTGGGAGCTACAGCAGATACAGTAACTTACTGTGCTCTGCAGGGTGCTGCTATTGCATAATGATTATGAAAAGAGGGATTCTGCATGATAAAAAAATCAATTATCCAGTTGCTTGCCTGGACTCTGTGTCTGGGCTACACCTGAGAGCATGTGTCCCAAGACAGCACGGAGAAGAGATCATCAGCTTGCTCTTTAATGTTTGCTGTTCCGGAATATGAAAACTTTACTTGCCTTGAGTACAGATTGTTCCTTTGATTCCTGGTCTTTATTAAGAAGAGATAACAGAAATAACAAAGACGTTCAAGCATCTTAGTTGCTGTGCTGCATCTGTGGCTTATTCCCGAGATAGCTACTTTAATTTCCAAAGGTGTAAGAGTTGATTCTCTTGTGTGCCAGCTCAAATATAATACTCTTTTAATGAAAATCAACTGTGAAAATGGAAAATCAAGGTCAATTACCATTTAAGCCATATGTAGACTAAGCAAACTTTATATTATGGCTGGTAACAAATGTGTTGTATTATATTAATTATATTATGTTATTGTTAGTCCTTAGGGGCAAGGGGAATCCAATGACAGGCAACAGAGACTGAGACAGCACCCACTCTACTTGTGAGGGGATCCACATGAAGATCAAGTTTAACATTTGTTCTAAATATATTATATTATATTATATTATATTATATTATATTATGTTATGTTATGTTATGTTATGTTATGTTATGTTATATTAATTATATTATATTTTATTATACTGTATTATATTATATATACATGGAGGAGTATATACCTCTCTCCAGCAACATAAAGGATTTCCCCAGGCTCTGGTCTTTATAATCACATTCACTCTTGAGCAAGGAGATTGACCAATAGGAACATTCTCGTTTTACCAGGTGCTTAATTAAGTTCGTGTCCCACCACCTTATTTTCTCTGTATTTCAAAGAAATTAGAACAATTAAGAAAGTTAATTGGGGGAAGGGTTAGGTTGCTCAAAAATTTTGCTAGGTTTAACTTACCTTAAAACTGTACTGGAAAGCTAACCCTCATGTCATCAACTTTAGAGTTCAGTATAAAATAACAATAAAAAGTAAAGTTTTCCCCTTCTCCAAGAGAAAATAAACATATCAGTTACACATGAATTGTCTCACTGGAGAGTAACATGAGTTAAACTCACCAATTTGTCCATTACTAATCAGTGATCCCTAATGAAGATTTGACTTAATTAATTAATTAAGAGGTGGGAAAGCCAAAGACTGAGTTTTAGTAAATGGTGCAACCAACCCTCTCATCTCAACAGATATAACTTCTCACTCTGCCGCCCAACAATTTCTTTTATTCACATTACATCCCAGTCACAGCTCCCCCTGCTCTCCTCCCAGGACCACCTTCACAAATCTCTTCCCCAAGTCCCCTTCCCTTCTCATCAGAGGAGGAAAGCCCTCTTTCAGTATTGCTCCACCCTGGGTATCTAGACCCAGCAGGACTAGGCACATCCTCTCCCACTGAGGCCCAACCAGGCAGTCCAAGTAGGGGCAAGGGGACCCAATGGCAGGTAACAGAGACTGAGACAGCACCTACTCCACTTGTTTGGGGATCCACATGAAGATCAAGTTTCACATTTGCTCTAGATGTATAGAGGGTCTATCTACATCCAGCTCCTGCATGCTCCCTGGTTGGTGGCCCAAGCTCTGTGAGCCCCCATGGGCCAAGGTCAGTTGACTCTGTAGGTCTTCATGTGGTGCCCTTGACCCCTCTCCAGCTTGCCCACTTCTGTCCTCAAGACTCACCGAGCTCTGCTTGGTGTTTGACTGGGGAGCACACTTTCTTAGTTTACTAATAAACTTTCATTTCTTCTATGTTATTTCTTTATTTCACTGTCTTACAACTGCAGAAGCAATGTCATTTATCTGGTCTATGTGCCAACGTTGGCCAGAGGTCTAAATACAAGCCTGTATGCAAGACCTCTGTATAGATGATCAACTTGTCTATTAATAAATATGTAAATGTGCTGACTTTGTGTGTTGAGGTCTTCGAGTATACAAGATAAGTTCCTGCCCCCTCCTTGTTTGTCCAAAACTAAGACATTTACTTAAAAAAAATGATCTTCTTGCTTCCCTACCAGGAAAGACAAAAGTTGACTGCTAGAGATGACCATAAACCCTTGTTAGCCTGAGAAGGCACAAGACTAATGCATACAACAAACCGGAAATTGCCTTCTATCCACCGCTAGCTCCTAACACACCTGCCTTCTCAAGGTTTGCAGCCCCTAGAAATGGTAGGTGCTTGTCCCTGTCAGGCCTCTAAGAATGTTCTGCCCTGTGTTACAGACATCCTCTAAGCCATAGGTCCAAGCCTTCTGTTTGACAGGCACCCTTTTCCTGAGTTCTCTTGTGTCATGTCATAATGTCATATCATCAAATTGTTTCGATAATCTTTCAGTTTTCTTTTAAAATTAATTTTAAACCTATAAATAAAAATTATAAATATATGACTACAACATGAACACAGATCCTCTGCAATTTCAGTACATATTAACATTCTCTCCAGCTCCATGATTTTGCACCCTAATACCATTCATAATACTGCAATGATATTTAAATACAAACATTGTTTATATCATCTATGATGCTACAATGATATTTAAATACAAACATTGTTTGAATCACTGATTTTGTTTCTTTTGGATAAACAACTAAACGAAGTTTGCTGGATCGTATGGAAATCATATGGAAACTCTACTTTTCATGTCTTGAAAAAAAAAAACTCCAGATTGTTTTCATGCATGAGAGCTGTATCAGGTACATTCCTATCAGCAATGTGCTGGGTCTCCCCTTTCTTCATCCCCACCGATACGCAACCTCCTGCCTTTCTGAGAACAGCAAGTTGACCTAGAAGAAGCAATATCTAGATGTGGACTAAGCAGACTTCCATGATGACCACAGTGAAGGGACAACTCATGTCAACACCCAAATCACAAAGCCGATTTTCTTTTAGGAGATGTTTAGTGTCAGATCCCACAGTTACGTCTTCCATTCATTTGAATTGATATGTGCTTATAAAACATGGTTCTGATTTCTTTCTCTTTGTGGACAACTGCTTTCCCCAGACTATGTATTGAAGGAACTTTCCTTTACTCATTTTATGTTCCTAGTATCCATATAAAGCTAACTGACTGAAATTTCTAGACTTGTTCACAGGCTTTCTAGTTTGTCTTTTGTTAGAGAGAACTCGGATGAATAGAAAGAAATTGTCATCCCCTCCCCTACCATTACCCTTCGTGTTAACAGGCTTTATGTAAGAAAATTAATTGAGATATATGTTAATTTATCTACTTTAATGCATATTTATTTCAACAAGGGGAATATTTTTAGAACACTTAGAAGAGAAGAAGAATTAGATAAAAATGTAAACATTGAAAGAGGAACAGAAATTAGGAAAAGAGGAAAAACAGTCTTCAAGGGACAGTGCCTAGCAGGGGCTTGCAATCAAGCAACTCTGTCTGTATCTGAGCTCTGTGGTGTCACCAGGCACTTTTAATTGCATTTTTACATTAATAGCTTTAAAAATTTCATCCTGAAACCTCCCATCTTTTACTGTTGTTGGGAGTAAAAGTAGCTGTTTGTTCTAAAAATTAATGGGGAGACTCTGGAGCTACTCATAAACTGGAAGTAGCCAAGTCATCGATGCAATCTGGTTTAGGGTAGCTTCATAGTGATGTATCAATTTTTACCTCTTGGTGTCATAAGCTATTTGGTATACAGGTTTGATTTGTATACTCAATTTGTTAACAAAGTCAAACCATTTCTCTCTTATATAAAAATATTGCCCTAGCTGGACAGTGGTGGCACATGCCTTTAATCCCAGCACGGGAGGCAGAGGCAGGCAGAGTCCTGAGTTCGAGGCCAGTCTGGTTTGCAGAGTGAGTTCTAGAACAGTCAGGGCTATGCAGAAAAACCTTGTCTTGAAAAACCAAAGTAGAAGAAGAAGAAGAAGAAGAAGAAGAAGAAGAAGAAGAAGAAGAAGAAGTAGAGAAAGAAAGAAGAAAGTAAAGAAAGAAAGAAGGAAAGAAGGAAAGAAAAGAAAGAAATATTGCCTCATATCCAGTGTGCAAAATCAATTTGGAATGTAGGTAAAGATATCATCAACCAATAAGCTTGAACAATGTTGGCAGCCATTGGTGGATTGTTGTCCCTACTGTTTAGAAATTCTCCATTCTTTATGAGTAATTTCTTGTCAGTGAGGTTTATTTTGACATGAATTATTGAAAACTTTTCTTTTTCACCATCCATGATAGCCTGTCTCCCCATCTGGAGTGCATGCTGCTTGAGTGCAGGATTCCTGTGCCATAATCCTTTGAATGGTTCTCTATCCTCCAGTGTCACTCTTTGTAACTATTCAGTGTACAATGATTAACTTTTGGCCACTCACACACTTAGCTCAGATAAAGAAAGAGTGCATTTGTAGCCAAGTGGCAGGGCAATTTTCTTGGTGGCATTTAAGAATATAAAAGGTATTTTTCTCTTCTTATAGGAATTCTAAGAAATGGACCATGAAAATCACGATGGCTTGTATCAGTTATATTGCCGTGTATGTGACAAAAATTAATGATTTTAAAAATCAGGCCCATGATTGTTTGGAGTACCCAAGCCCATTCAACCCATTTGAATTTTCTTTACAAGCTGACTGAATTATCCATTTTGTTTTGTCTGTGTGTGGAAAGAACGGGGGTTTCTATTGATGAAACTATATTTCATGCTCCCGCTCTGAAACAGCTGTAGTTTGGTGATTTGAAAAAAAAAATGTAATGAGGTATTGATTGTCTGTTCAGCATGCTTTGGAACTGCTACTCAAATTGTGGAAGACAGTGTTGTTAATGAGAGAGAGAAAGATAGGTGAATTTCTAATGAATACAGTAGATGAGTTCCTGTCAACTTGATGGTTTGAACTGGATGCTCTGAGTCAGAGAAATGAATTATTTAATTGTAGATGACAAACATGCGCTCATTTTGCTCAGTTGGAATTTAGAATTGGAAGAGAATTATATCAGGAAGCACAAAAGTTAAAAACTATCTTAGAGATGAATTGTTATGGCCCACTATTTTTCAAGCCAATTTTTAGTTGTTGAAACTGGAAGAAACAGAAAAACCTTAGAGGAGGCATAGGGCTCTAGGGAAAAGAAGTGAAGGAACGGTTCCTTTCACATGTTTCCTAAATAGTCCCTGGTGGCTCTTAATGAGCTGTATCATTGCATCTTGGCATGGCTTCCTCTATAAATTAGCAAGATGGAGGGAATTTGAATGAAGATACTATGGAAGTAGGCATACTGCAAACCAGTGCCCATATGGCATTTGGTTAGATGCTGAATTTATGGATGAATGTCTGGTCTCTTGAGAGAGTTATCCAACTCCACAAAGAACTTTTTAGAGTCCCTGATCCAAATAGTATACTAAGCAGGTAAACCGATGTTGGCCTGCACATCTAATTAAGCCTCTACATTCCTCTCTTCCTCGTTATCTCAATGTCCTTTCATTAAGAAAACAGTCATTGATTATGTGTCCAGATGTAAATGAGTTTGGTGTATCCCAGGAGCACCTCGTGCTTCTATTACAGAACAGGTTAGAAATAGGAAGGATGGCATGGTGGGCCATAAGAAGAAATGGTCCTGAGGCAAAACAGCAGAGGCTAGCAGGTCACACAAAGGGATTTCCTTCCAGACCATGCATATTGGGAGGCCTCCAGAATCATGGAAATTCTTATAAAGAAAGTAGCAACCATTGCTTCTGGGTGGATCTGGATTACCTTGAATAGTCACCTGGCTTCTCTCACCTCCAAGAGTCTTTTAAATTTTACTCGGTCTGTTGGTTTCAGGCAGACTCCTTTAAGGCAGTGACTCTTGTTCCAAAAGTGCATTTTGCCTCCTCTCTGGGGACATTTTGGTTGTCACACTAGATAGAAGGGAGATGGCATTGGCCTTTAGCAAATAGAAGTCAAGGATCCTGACAGCCCCCTCAATTAAGATTGATCTAGCCTTGATGTCAAGGGTGACGAAGCTGAGAAATGCTGGAAGGAGACCAGTTTTTATGCACTGATAGAGCTAATAGGACATTAGCAATGACTCAATGGCTATGAAATGAAGGACAAGAACACAGGCAAGAAGAGGTAAAAATGTGACGGGAAAATGGAATGCTCTTGACAGGTGTGCAGCATCAGTGTCTGGGTCGTGTGGTTCAGAGCTACTTTGGCCAACTGCCCTGATCTGATCTTCATCTAAGGGAATGTTTACATAAACTGTAGAGTCATAATAAATACAAACAATGGTGGTTGTTCTTTTTAAAATGCATTTCTTTTTTTCCATTGCCAGATAATTACCATTTCCTCAACACCTACTTTGCCGTGGCACCGTGTTCAGTATGTTTAAAAAATCTGTTCACATTTGTATTCTATTTAGAGAAGCATGCAGTGGCGGTCACCCAGAGAAAGGCAAGTTCATTATTCCAGAAAGAGCAGACACTTAAGTTAAGCATCTTTTTTACATTTGTAAAAAAATATTCACTATAGAAGAGAAAGATATGTGGGATGAAAGGTTTCTAGTGTATTTATACATGCCTCATGCACATAAAATATTAAGAAACTTAACAGCTTTAAAGGTATCTACATAGCACAGTCTTGAAGATCACTCTTACCGCTCTGCTTCGACAGTCTAAAAGAAGAGGTTTACTGGATGTTAGGGAGTGGTCAAGTGTGTCCTGGCATGCTAAAGGACCCTGGGTTCCACTCTCAGTACTGTAATAAACCAAAGGTTGGATAGAGTGGGAGGCTGACATGATTACAATGTTCTCGTCTTACCTGAGAGTCAAGATCTTGTTCTTTTCCATGGTCAGTTAGCGTTGACAGAATTGACTTTGCTGACCACCTATCACCTAGAGTTCAAGAGACTAGAAAAATTATGCGCTAAACTTTTATTTCTAATCCACTAGGACTTAACAATTTTACATGTGTACATGACACATTTGGGTCCTGCTCATCCCCCCACCCTCTCTGATTGTCCTCCTCCCCCTTCCGCCCTCCCCTCCTATCAAGTCCCCATGATGCTTTCATAACTTTTGGTTTTTGCTTTGTCATCTACCATGTTTAACTAGGACTGTTCATTGGGCATGTGTGTGGAGTTATCTGGAGCATGAATAACTCACCAGTGGCTGTATCACTGAAGAAAAATGAAATCCTCTCCGCTGGCAGCCCTGACTGCTATAATATATGCACAAATTTCAACTGTATGCTTAGGTTTCTTTTCTTTTCTTTCTTTTTTCTTTTTTTCAAATGTTTCTATTTTCTTTTTTTTTAAAATTTTTATTTTCTATATTCTATGTTTACATCCAAAGGCTTTCCCCTTTCCCAGTCCCCCCATATATATTTTAATTTTCTATATTCTTTGTTTACATTCCAAATGATTTTCCCTTTCCAGGTTTCCCCCTCCCCCTAAGTCCCATAAGTCCTCTTCCCTCTGCCAGTTCCCCAATCAACCCCCTCCCCCTTCTCTGTCCTGGCAATCCCCTACAATGCTGCATCAAGCCTTTCCAGGACCAGGGCCCTCTCCTTCCTTCTTCTTGGGAATGATTTGATATGTGAGTTGTGTCTTGGGTATTCCAAGCTTCTGGGCTAATATACACTTATCAGTGACTGCATTCTATGTATGTTCTTTTGTGAATGAGTTACCTCACTTATTATATTTTCCAGTTCCAACCATTTGCCTAAGAATTTCATGAATTCATTGTTTTTAATTGCTGAGTAGTATTCCATTGTGTAAATATACCACATTTTCTGTATCTATTCCTCCATTGAGGGACATCTGGGTTCTTTCCATCTTCTGGTTATTATGAATAAGGCTGCTATGAACATAGTGGAACATGTGTCCTTATGGCATGCCAGGGAATCCTCTGGGTATATGCCCAGGAGTGGTTTAGCAGGGTCCCCAGAAGTGTCATGCCCAGTTTTCTGAAGAACCGCCAGACTGATTTCCAGAGTGGTTGTACCAGCTTGCAATCCCACCAGCAGTGGAGGAGTGTTCCTTTGTCTCACATCCTCGCCAACACCTGCTGTCTCCTGAGTTTTTAATCTTTCCCATTCTGAATGGTGTGAGGTGAAATCTCAGGGTTGTTTTGATTTGCATTTCCCTAGTAACTAATGATGTGAACATTTCTTAAGGTGCGTCTCAGCCATTCGAAGTTCTTCAGGTGAAAATTCTTGTTTAGCTCTGTACCCCATTTTAAAATAGGGTTATTTGGTTCTCTGGGGTCTAACTTCTTGAGTTCTTTGTATATATTGGATATTAGCCCTCTGTCAGATGGAGGGTTGGTGAAGATCTTTTCCCAATTTGTTGGTTGCCATTTTGTCCTTTTGACAGTATCCTTTGCCTTACAGAAACTTTGTAATTTTATGAGGTCCCATTTGTTAATTCTTGATCTTAGAGCAAAAGCTATTGGTGTTCTGTTCAGGAATTTTTCCCCTGTGCCCATGTCCTCAAGGGTCTTCCCCAGTTTCTTTTCTGTTAGTTTCAGTGTGTCTGGTTTTATGTGGAGGTCCTTGATCCACTTGGAGTTGAGCTTAGTGCAAGGAAGTAAGAGTGGATCAATTCTCATTCTTCTGCATGCTGACCTCCAATTGAACCAACACATTTGTTGAAAAGGCTATCTTTTTTCCACTGGATGTTTTCAGCTCCTTTGTGGAAGATCAAGTGACCACAGGTGTGTGGGTTCATTCCTGGGTCTTCAATCCTATTCCATTGATCCTCTTCCCTGTCACTGTACCAATAACATGCAGTTTTAAACACTATTGCTCCGTAGTATTGCTTGAGGTCTGGGAAACTGATTCCCCCAGAAGTTATTTTACTGTTGAGAATAGTTTTAGCTAACATGGGTTTTTTGTTATTCCAGATTAATTTGAGAATTGGTCTTTCTAACTCAATGAAGAACTGAGTTGGGATTTTGATGGGGATTGCGTTGAATCTGTAGATGGCTTTTGGCAAGATTGCCATTTTAACTATATTAATCCTGCCAATCCATGAGCATGGAAGATTTTTCCATTTTCTGAGGACTTTTTCAGTTTCCTTCTTCAGAGACCTGAAGTTCTTGTCATGCAAATCTTTCACTTGTTTGGTTAGTCACACCAAGATACTTTATATTGTTTGTGGCTATTGTGAAGTGTGTCATTTCCCTAATTTCTTTCTCAGCCTGCTTATCCTTTGAGTATAGGAAAGCAACTGATTTGCTTGAATTGATTTTATAACCACCACATTGCTGAAGTTGTTAATCAGCTGTAGGAGTTCTCTGGTGGAGTTTTTTGGGTCACTTAAGTATACTATCATATCATTTGCAAATAGTGATAGTTTAAATTCTTCCTTTCCAATTTTCATCCCCTCGACCTCCTTATGTTGTCTAATTGCTCTAGCTAGAATCTCAAGTACTATATTGAAATGATGTGGAGAGAGAGGGCAGCCTTGTCTAGTCCCTGATTTTAGTGGGATTGCTTCAAGTTTCTCTCCATTTAGTTTGATGTTGGCTACCGGTTTGCTGTATATTGCTTTTACTATGTTTAGGTATGGGCCTTGAATTCCTGCTCTTTCCAAGACTTTTAGCATGAAAGGATGCTGAATTTTGTCGAATGCTTTTTCAGCATCTAATGAGATGACCATGTGGTTTTTTTCTTTTAGTTTGTTTATGTAGTGGATTACATTGATGGATTTCCGTATATTGAACCATCCCTGCATCCCTGGAATGAAGCCTACTTGATCATGGTGAATGATCGTTTTGATTCTTTGATATCTCTCTCTCTCTCTCTCCCTCTCTCTCTCTCTCTTTCTTTCTTGACCAAGGTATCATTGAATAGAATGTTGCTCAATTTCCATGTGTATGTGGGCTTTTGTTGCTATTGGGGAATTGAGTCTATTGATGTTAGAGATATTAAGGAATAGTGATTATTACTTCCTGTTATTTTTGATGTTATTTTTATATTTGAGTGGTTATCTTCTTTTGGGTTTTATGGAAGAAGGTTACTATCATGCTTTTTCCAGGGTGTAGTTTCCCTCCTTGTATTGTAGTTTTCTACCAATTATCCTTTCTAGGGCTGGGTTTGTGGAAAGATATTGTGCAAATGTAGCTTTATCATAGAATATCTTGGTTTCTTCATTTATTGTAATTGAGAGTTTTGCTGGGTATAGTAGTCTTGGCTGGCATTTTGTGTTCTCTTAAAGTCTGTATGAGATCTGCCCAGCATCTTCTAGCTTTCATGGTCTCTGGTGTGAAGTCTGGTGTAATTCTGATAGGTCTTCCTTTATTTGTTACTTGGTCTTTTTCTCTTACTGCTTTTAATATTCTTTCTTTGTTCAGTACATTTGGGGTTTTAATTATTATGTGATAGGTATTTCTGTTCTGGTCCAGTCTGTTTGGAGTTCTGTAGGCTTCTTATATATTTATGGGCATCTCCCTCTTTAAGTTAGGGAAGTTTTCTTCCAAAATTTTGTTGAAGATATTTGCTGGCCCTTTAAATTGTAGATGCTCACTGTCATCTATACTTATAATCCTTAGGTTTGGTCTTATCATTGTGTTCTGGATTTCCCAGATGCTTTTTGCATTTTGCATTTTCTTTGACTGTTGAATCAATGGTTTGTATGGTATCTTAAGCATCTGAGATTCCTTCTTCTATCTCCTGTATTCTGTTGTTGATATTTGCATCTATGGCTCCTGATTTCTTCCCAAGGTTTTCTATCTCCTAAGTTGTCTCCCTTTGTGATTTCTTAGTTGTTTCTACTTCTGTTTTTAGATCCTGGATGGTTTTGCTCAGTTCTTTCACTTATTTGTTTGTGTTTTCCTGTTATTCTTACAAGATTTTTTGTGTTTCCTCTGTCATGACTTCTACCTATTGACCCAAGTTCTCCTGTATTTCTTTAAGTGATTTTTGCATTTCCTCTTTATTGGCTTCTATCTTTTGATCCATTTTCTCCTGTATTTCTTTAAGAGATTTATTTATGTCCTTCTTGTGTTTCTCTAACAGCATTATGACCAGTGATTTTAAATCCAAATCTTGTTTTTCTTGTGTGTTAGGGTATCCAGGACTTGCTGTGGTCAGAGAATTGGGTTCAGATGCTCCCATATTGCCTTGATTTCTGTTAGTAACGTTCCTAAGTTTGCCTTTTGCCATCTGGTTATCTCTGGCGATAGTTGGTCCTGTTGTCACTGGCTGGTGCTTGAACCTCCTGTGAGCCTGTAACACTATTTTCTGTACCAGTGGATGACTTGGTTTGCCCTGGCACAGGTTGCTGATGTACTGCCCTCCTCTTGGGTGCCATTGGAGCCCTGGTGTGTCTTGCCCCAAGCAATGTTATACTCGGATTATCTCTGTGAACCTGGTGCTACCCATCTGCTCCATCAGGGAGGGAAGATCTGTGGGGACCTTTTCTGAGTGCTGATCACTCTGCAGGGCAAACATGCCCTGGCATGGCTGGCACACAGATGGCCCACAGGGCTGCCCAGGCTCTGGGTGCAGGCAGAAACCTGACAGGCTGAGACTTAAGTGATGTTAGACCAGGGCTATTTCTGTGTACCTGGCTCTGCCTGTCAGATCTGTCTGGCGTCCAGGAGTCAAGATGGTGGAGAGCCCCTCCTTAGGTTTATTTTCTTAATGGGATGAGTTACATATCCACATAATAATATAAACAGTGTGTAGTTATGAACAAATTAAGAAGCATTATGGTTGATTGTGATGTCGAAAAATGCTGTTTTCTGTGATTTCCCCCCCTGTGGTTGGGATTGGAATTTTAGGGTCATACATGTGCTAGGTGAGTGCTCTACCACTCATTTATACACAAAGACATATATGTACCTATTAACTCTAAATATAAGAAATTCAATCGAATAATCCTAGATACCACAGTTGACCTTGGAAGCCACAGACAAATGTATGCTAGTAGTCACAGAAAGAAGGCAAAGCAAAAGCCATGGACAGGTGAGGCTCCCCATCGCTGACTACATGGTGGTCATGGATAGGGCATAGTTGTCTTGAAATCTCATCCATCAGAACTGCATGTTGCATTTTGGTAAATGATTCTCTCTTTCTCTCCAGATTTTAGAGCTGGTGGAGAGACAGGCCAGAGAAGATGGACAGATGGGGATTAAAGAGAAAGTTGGCATTACAAAGATACATAAAACTGATGGAGAAACAGGGCTTTAAATGTGGGCCAAATAGGCTTAGTGACACTCTGTCTGAACTTGAAAGCCTTGAACCGGTTGTGCAGGGGCTAGCCGGATAAGCACAAGTGAGCAAGCTCCTCCTGTCATTTGGTGAGAGTGTTTGATCTGGTTATGACGATGGAGTTTCTGCCTGAACTCAGTGTTGCTCTATTCTGCTTCTTAACCTTATGTTCCCTTTTCCTAATGGGAGCAGTAAGCTATGGGCAGAGAACAGTTTGCTCCAGTAATTGTCCCTCTAGGGTGGTGGATGATTATTCTCTATTATTTTTAGAACAAAAGGAGTTACAAATGAATGTTTTTTACCCTCACATTTAAGAGATTCTCACCATCAAAATATAGTCCTGAATGGCTGATTTTAAAAATGAATACAAACAAGAGCTTGTTAAGTACACGCTGAATAGAACAAAATGAGCATTGACCAAAGAAGTGACCCAGAGACTGCACAGTGGATCCTTATTGCCATCATATCTTATGGAACTCATATCTGGTTCATAACCAGTGAGTCAGTTACATTTAAGTAGAACGGGGAGGAGCCAGGTGAGAAGTACTTCAGGGTGGAAGTATGAGATTGAAAATAAGAAGAAGCCTGTGAAATCAGCATGTGCGATGATATTGTAAAGGTGTGGCTTCCGCTCTCTGCTTTTACCTCTTCTGGATCTTAAGGCCCTATGGACTTCAATGCTTTGGAGTTGTTCCCCTTCACAGATAGCAGATGTAGTTACTTTTGAGGAAGATCTGAAAGCCTAGATTTGAGAGAGACATGAGATTTACAAGCAGCAGCAGCAGCAGCAGCAGCAGCAGCAGCAGCAGCAGCAGCAGCAGCAAGGGTCTCATTTGCAGGGTCACCTAATGTATTAACCAGTTGGGTCACTTTAGATTTATATCTGATATTCTGGGGGTAGCTATTAATAGTCATTGCATTCATTCTCAATTGTGTATTGTTTGATTAATTTATCTTCCGTCTGTAATTTTTACTTAAGGTTTGGTTCTTTTAAGAAAGAAGAATAGATTTACTGTTAAGCATATAATTAGTTCTACAGATGTCTACTCTGAGCTAATTGCTTTCAAGGAGGATCAACTGGTCACAGTAATGAAGCAGTTTTCAATAGGTGTTCTGTAACTATAGAAGACTCCCTAGGCCACATGCAGGGTTAAATGGCAGAGGTTCAATATAGTTTGAAGGCATTAATGAATGGGTGGAGTTGGAATGGCAAATATGTCTATCAGGCATCCACATATTAGCTACACATAAATTCTCCACATCATCTCATACTGAGGTGCTCTTGATCTCATATCTGACATTGTGATGGCTCCATAGAATTTTCTACTCTTTTGTCTTTTTGAGGTAGATAATGATACTTGGAATTATGCTGGCATTTCAAAACAAAAATGAAAAACATTCCTTCAACTCTTGATTTATTCTTTCTTTAATGCTTTATTAGAATATTCTAATTCCAGCTGCTATTATGTTGCCAATTATTATAAGTATTAGTTCCCATTCTATTTTTAAATGAGGTAAAGCCGGGCAACCAAGTGAAAAATCATTGATATGAAAACAAACTCCTGTAGGGCATTGGGTACAACCCTACACAATGTGTTCTTAGACTCTGCTTGCTATAGTCTAATGAACTAATATTTGTCACAGTGAAGAGAGCACAGATATGTCAAAGTAGATAGTCTTTATCTGATCCTTGCTTTCAGGAAAGATGCTTAGTGCCATAGAAGACTCTGGGTACATTTATTCTGTCCAAGATAGGCAATCTAAAGTCACCTAATATGGCAGTACTGATTATTTAAATAAAAAGGTAGATATGAACTAGCTGATAAATGGCCATGGCTCTGATGTCCTTCGAGCTACAGTTTCCTTGGCTATCCTCTCTAGCATCTCTGGATGTCTCAAGATCTGACCAGTGGGAATCAGTCCTGCTATAGAAAGAGGCTACTTGGGCCTTTCCCATCTTGTTTTCATTTGGTGTTGCCTACCTGTGTGATAGGTGATTACATCTACACTCTGTCTCTTCTTCCTATCCTCTTCAAGGGGTAAGAATCCATGTTTTTTTAAAAAGCTAACAAGCATTTCATTTATTAACTCAGGAAGTACCAGATACTACAAACATTTGGGAACATAAATGTAGTGCAATATAACATACTTACATTTTAATAGAAAACTATGATATTCTTAAAACTATATCCAGATATTTCAGATACACTATATATATATGTATATACACATACACACATACACATATTTGTATATTCAGATATACTATAGCTTTTCTGTATGTAATATTGTGTTAGGGTTTCCATTGATGTGCTGAGACTCCATGGCCAAGGCAGCTCTTGTAAAAGAGAACATTTAGTTGGGACTGGCTTACAGTTTTAGAGGTTTAGTCCATTGTTGTCATGTCAGGAAGCATGACAGTGTCCAAGCAGACACAGTGCTGGAGAAGAAGCTGAGAATTCTACATCTTGATATGAGGGAGAAGACTGTTTCTTGTAGGAAGCTAGGAGGAAGGCCTTTTTCTCATGGGGAAGAGCTTCAAAGTCCAACCCTCGGTTATGTAGTGCTATCAACAAGGACCCCAATTACACCAACAAGGCCACACCTGTTAATGGTTTCATTTCCCATGGGTCAAGCATATTCCACTTTCTGGTGCCCATAGGCTTGGTCAAACACATAATTCTATGGGAGTCATATCTAGCCATAGCAAGCAAAAATAAATTTAGTCCAACTTCAAAAGTCTTCATAGTCCATAGCAATCTCAATAATGTTAAAAGTCCACATTTCAAAGTCTCTTCTGAGATTCATGCAATCTCTTAATTGTAATGCCCTGAGAAATCAAAATAAAAAAGCAGATCACATACCTGCAAATCACATAGGATATACATCACAATTCCAAAATGTCATGGTGAGGAAATCCTGGAACAAAACAAGACAGAAAACAAGCTGGGCAAACTCCAGACTCTAAATCTCCAGGTCTGAGGTCAAAGTGCTCTACAGATCTCCGACTCTTTTCATTTTTGTTGACTACAACAAACTTCCTTTTTCTTGGGCTGGTTCCACTCCTGGTTAACAGTTTTCCTCAGAAGTTATCCCATGGGTCTCGCATCTTTAGCATCTTGGGGTATCCAAAGCAGCTTCAACGTATAGCTTCTTGTTACAATGTCTGGGAACCACACTTGATCTTCTGGGCTTCTCCAAAGGACTTGGATCACATCTCCATCTTTGCCCTCTGTAGCACTTTAGGCTCTGGTTGACTCCATTCCACTGCTGCTGCTGTTCTTGGTGATCAACCCATGGTATGGGCATCTTCAATTTGCTGGAGTCTTCCACTGCAACAAGGCTTCACCAGTAGCCCCTCATAGACCCCCTTCATGATGTCAAGTCTCAAATTCTTTCCCTAAACGCTTCAGTACTGAGCCTTTAATTGCAGCTGAAGCTGTACCTTCACCAATGGCCTTCCATGGCCTCTCATAGGGCCAAGCTTCAGGTGTTCTTCATGACCCTTTCCTGGCTTCAAAACCTCAGTGATTCTTACATATAACCAAGTCCAGCTACATTGTGAGGTACAACCTTGGCTATCTCTGGAAATAACTTCTTTGTGCTCTCAGAAAACACTTCCCAGAAGATTTCACCTCAGTGATGCTGCCTGCTTATTAATCATATGTTCTTAGTTCCAGCTAACCAGCATCAATTGTCCCAGTAATCTCTTCTGCTCTTGACTTTAAAACCAGAGCCACGTGGCTGAAGCTGCCAAGTTCTGATGTTTGCTGAGGTTGGAATACAACTTGTTCTATTACATCCTTCATTGCCAGGGCTTGACTGTCATGGAACTTACTCTATAAATTGACCTTGAACTCAGATATCTGTGTGTATCTGTCTCTTCAATTCTGGGGCTAAAGGTGTGAACTACCATACCTGGACCTAAGCTTTTCTTTTCTTGAAGAATCCATAGTTTTAAAAGTGGAAACTAAGATAATAATTTAGACTTCAGCTCACATGTATGGTGTGTGTGTGTGTGTGTGTGTGTGTGTGTGTGTGTGTGTTCATAGCAGTATTCCTGATTCATTGTCTTTTAGGGTATCTCTAAGTTAGTTTGCTACACATAAAGTAGGTTACTTATTCAATATTCACAGCAGGGACTTTTAAAAGTATTTTATTCAATGAAAATATTAGCTAGTGCCTGGCAGATGGTCATCTAATTTTTGTATTACTTTGGCATGGAAAGTTTACTATCCCTGGAGGTAATTTTCTCCATGATGTAAATAGGTAGGCTGGCCTACATTCATGTCTCAGAAATGATATTCATCATAAAGAGCCACCTATAATAGTCAGCAATAAGATATTTGAAGATTGTTTGAAAATGATTTTCTGGGTGATTTTTTCTTATTAATTTTTTCCATATTCATATTCATGAATATTTTTCTCACATTTGAGAAATGTCACAAACCCGGCGAGACCACCCGGGTGTGATCCCTGACCTCTGGCTGAGGAAAATGCACTGTTCATATTTAAGGAATCAGCTCTTCTGCCATCAGGCATTGCTGTCAAGGAATAGATGGGTAGATGTAAAAGTAAAACATCCTGTGAAGCCTTTTCCATTATCCTTAACAGCAAATACCCTGAGGATAAAAGCTTCATGAACTTTGATTGACTTATTTCAGTATTTTGTCATAGCAACAATGAGGAGTGTCTGGTCAGTCCCCGTTGAAATCCCTCTAGGTATCTTGAGTCATTTTCCCCTTGATTACTCTATGTCGGCTCCCTTTGTCTCACTTCATCTCCAGGTTTGCCTGTATATCGACAGTGCAGAGGCAGAAAGAAGAGCAAACATGGAGTTTTCAAATGGGTGAGAAACGTGGTAAAATATGCATTTAATATCCTTGGCCATCCGGACAATGCAAAATAAAACTACTTTGAGATTTCGTCTTACCCTAGACAGAATGATCAAGAATGATTAAAAAACAAATGACAGCCGATTCTGGCAAGGATGCAGGGAAAGGGGGACATGCATAGCTGTGGAGACAGTTCACAAATTGTGGTTTCTAGATTCAGCCAACTACAAACACAGCAAGGTCCTACACTGTTCATTTTTTTTTTATCTAAAGCTCACCTCTGCAGACACCTCTTGCAGGGACTCCAGTCCCAAAGTCACAGATGAAGCTATATTCCAGGGAAAGTTTTGTTCATAAAGCAATTAAAGCTCTTGGATGGGTTTCTTCCTATGATGATTGTTTTATGAGCCCAGTTTCTTCCTCTGTTGATCTTTTTCTAAGCCCAGTTTAACAGGAAACATCACTAAGCTGAACATCTAGAGATGGTTGTACCTGAACTGCTAATGCTCTATGTGCTTCCTGCTGCCATGTGATCAGTTCACTCCCTCTGAACACTGCTCCTCTCACCAACTAGGCTTAAAGTTCTGCTTTCATTTTCTGAATTAACTTTGTTCAAGACTGAATTGTACACCAGCCATGACTTTCAGCTTGTGAAAACTCAATATATCTACTTCCCTACTGAGCCAGGAGGGTACAACAGGGATTAATATTTTATCATTTTGAAATGCCTCTAAGATACAGTCTGACTCATCATCATAACAGCAGTGGGGAACAGGAAGGAAGCAGGTAAATGTGTACTTCACATAGTTTTTACTTAATGGTAGATTTAGTGTTGTTTGGTCCAAGATGAAAAATGATGAAATTATTCATGGGGAAATCTAATTTAAGATCATCATTCTTGATGGCATTTATGACTTGCTGCTGGCAAGAACTTGGTTGTAGTACTATGAGGAATGTTCTACTCTTTATTTGAAGGTGACACCACTGTCCCCACATAATTTGCATGTATGTTTTGTGACATTTTTCTAATAGAAAGGGCAAATTTTCATTTGGGTGTTTCTACTTTCCCTTGACAGTATGACGATGGACTCACATTACTGATATCTGGCTCAGGATAAGTGTTACAGTCATCACCACAAGCAGAGAAAAACAAATTGCTTGCCTAGGGATTTGAACTTTTGCCACTGGCCTCATTAGTATGGTGTGCTAACCAACCAGGGTAGCCACGGGCATGCAATTATGAAACAGCATGAATCAAACTCAATGCAAGGCCCTGAAATTTAACCTTTGAATATGTCCATTAGACTTGACATATCTCCATGGAAAAGTGTGACCTTTCTGTAAAGACATTTACTGCAAAATGGTGTGCTGTTATCCTTCATAGAAGTTTAATTTTTAGATATAATAAAAATACAAAGATTAGTGATTATTCAAGAACTAAAATTAGTGTTACTATAATAATTAGGTATTGATCTTTTGAACCATATTTGCAAATGTGTCACCCATATGTCACAGTTTATTTCAATATTTTATTCCAGTATTAAGGGCATCATTGAGCCACATCTGAATTTATATTTATTAACACAGGTGAAGAATTAACATTTTATAACTAGACCCAAAATATCAACCCACTCCTTTCAGTGAGAGCTTCATAGGAATGCCTGATAGAAGATCTCTGAAGGAAAGTAACAGTTTAAAAGTAAACAAAAGAAAATTATCTTTGGTCAATACTTTCTTGAAAATTATTTTGAAAAGGAAATAATCATGCTTATGAATGATTATATGGCAGTGGACTAAACAGATATAAAATCATCAGAGGAAGCAAAGATTATTAGACACTCTCATGTTTATAAGCTGGGAATAGTGTGATTATTTCGACGGGCATGTAGATCCCTGTTTCTTTCTTTCACTCCCTCTTTGCTCAGTCATCAAGCCTTGCTGATTCTATATTCCTAATGCTTTTTTCATTCACATCTCTTGTAAGGGCATCTCCGTTTCAGACATGGACCATAACAACAGCTCCCATGTATTTCCTGCCTTGAGTCCTCTGTTTCTTTAACTCATTTTCCACATTTTATAAACTGCAAATGAGATGGTGCTGCTACCCTGCGGTAGCTCTTCCCTAGGACTTCCAGAGCTTTTGTCATGGTGTCCCCAATACTTTTCCTTCAAAGGCAGCTGCTCACAGGGGTGTGTGGACACTGAGCAGTGTCTGGGTGTGCTCATGTATAAGCACTTGGAGGTGACCAGCACAGATGAAGGACCTCAAATTTAGATTTCTTGCCTTAGCTCTAAACTCTCTGATGAACATAACCTACATAATTATGTCAAATAGGTTTATATTGGAGCAGGAAGTGTAAATATTTAACATTTCCAATCATTATAAACTTACTTGATGTGTGTTCATTTTGTGAGTATTGGAAGATCCTAGATGTGGGTGGGTCATGATAACTTCATCCGACTCAAAGACATGGCTCACCAACTAGAGCTTATTCTCTAATCCTCCAAACATACCTGCAGCCCTTATTTCCTGAACTTTCCCCTAAGAATACATAGACAAATGATTATTCTCTACCCTATCCTTCACTGAAGATATGGTACCAACAACAGACTAAAGTGAAATTCTATCAAAGTTCAACTTGGAGAATCAATGAGTTTATTTGATTTATTTACAAGTGGAAAGGTAACTTACACAGTCATGAATAACTCCAAAGCAACCATGCTATGGGGATGTTTCACTCAGTAAAGATGATGACTTTATTACCACTGAACAAATAGAATCCCTTAGTTGGTTAACATTCCAGAGTCTATATAACTATAACACCCTGAGGCCATGAGAGCATGAGCAACTGAGACAGAATCGCATATTGCTGACAGAGAGTCATGGGAGGGAGTGGCTGGATGCTCGGGGAGGAATCCAATGACCCTCCATGTCTCTTCTCTAGGGGAATATCAATAGTCATCAGCATGATTTGAAGGTCTCTTGCAAGTATTCATAGATGTTTTGGTAAAAATGGTGGATGTTTCACTTATTCTAGTAGGTATCTTTGTTGAATGCTGTAATTGTGCAATGTTTATGTCTTGTGTTACATTTGTTTTCCTAGAGGGATGAAAGGACATGTCTACCTGTATAGATCACTAGATAAAAAAAAAAGAGTATATAAATCCAGCCTATTTTTGAGTCTTGAGTTTATTGGTATTATGAACAGCTAATTCACTGCAAGTCCCAACTCACTATGTTGAAAAGCTCTAGAATTCTAATCTCTAGTTAGCCTCCTTGCTCCCATATATGACAGCACCCTCAGCATCATATTCAACTTGAGACATGAGGGCGCCAAATTTAGAATACAATGTGAAAACCTAGTGACAACTTCAACAATCTAGAAGTGAATATTACCTGTTTGATTTTGATTGCTGTGGACCTAGTCTTCATCATTATATTGTTTTTTTTATCATTGCCATAACTTTGACAACCAGAAGACATTGCTATTCTACAATATAAGGAGTCAGAGAACAGATATCTCATTGAACTCTAGAAAAGAATTGAATATATAAAAATAAAAGGGACTTGGAGTTCTAGGTAGATATAACCAAAGAAGAACATCTTCATAATATTATAATCAAAACATCAATAATACAAAGCAAAAAACAACATTCAGAGGCAAAAATAGGACTGGTGAGATGATTTGGTGAATAAAGGGACCTGCTACTGAGCCGGATAACCTCAGCTTGATACCTAAGATCACATGGAGGAAGGAGAGAAACTAATCCTCTGATCTCTACACCACAGACTTTCCATGATGCATACACATGTATACACACACACACACACACACACACACACACACACACGCATGCGCGCGCATTCATACACACTGACTGAATGAATGAATTTATTTGAAAATAAATACTGTAAAGGAAAATGTCAACTTATATATAAAGACAGAACACTAAAGGAATACCAGGTCATTTGTCTGCCATTTTAATAATCTCAATATACTTAAATGATATAGTTCAAAGCCTGAAAGTCAATCATTGGAAACAAAGATTGTTGTGCACAAGAATGTTGTCTACTAAAGTTGATGGAGTAATAAAAATATTTCAAGGCGAATGCATATTAAGGAAATTCATGCTGACCAGGCTAGTCTTATGGAAAACACTGAAAGGAATACTATAAACAATGCAGGAAGAAATATAGTTTCATCCATAAGAAGACAGGAAAGAATGCATTTCATGAGTCGAATAGATAAATAGAAGAGAGCTGGAAATCAGCAATTATGTACAGCAAAGCAAATGAGTGAGTCCCTAATACAGGGGAAGAAGGAGTGAGCAACCAATAATTCAACCAACTGGAAATAGGAAAGATACCCAGAGAAAAGAGGAAAACTTCTCAATAAAAAATACTTAAATAAAAATGACGTTATCAGTTAGAAGATTCAGTCTAACAAAGATTAAAAACAGGATTCATCTGTCTGTTGTTCTGGTCCAAACCCCTGACCTTCACAATTGTCTGTGGCGTGTGTGTGTGTGTGTGTGTGTGTGTGTACACATATACTCGAGCAGTTGTGATTGCACATATGCATGATGAACACATGCATACAAACACACATACACTCACACAAAATAAATGCCTAATTAAAAAAAATCAGAGGGATTAGAAAAAAATCCAATGCAATGATTTGCCTTTTACCACCTGTTTTTACATTATTCTCACCTCCCATCAAATTTATAAATGACCATTATTAAGGATGAATCCTCCAGTCTTTAAAAATATTTATGAACATGAATGCTTATTAAAAGACAATGAGAGTACTGTTTTATACTTCAAAACTTATACATGTTTATACACATAAAACTCAGCAGTGTATTAGAGACCCATGTTAGTAGGTGATTCCCTTTACTAATTTCTCGGTAGTTTAGTTTGTGTGGACCAGAGATCCTCCCGAGTTGTTAGAATAGAGATTCCATGTGGTTATACCTACTGTATTCACTACTGCGCCCCAGCACAGGAAGATCCCACTATAAGTTTTCAATCAATGTTAGCTGAATGGACTGGGCAAACATTGATCAGAGGATCATCCAAGCCAGCCCCAGGGCAAGCTGCAACAGCATCCAGCTGATGGGACTGATTGATCCCAAAGACTGATACAAAGTGTTATGTTCTGAAGACCATGAGAGTTCTGATGGACATAGATTTCACAGATTTGAATTCACCCTGAGATCCCAGAGATTCTGATTAAGATTAATGCTAGGTTCGGTGTGCACAAGTCTTCTTACTGTCATAAAAGAACATTAATAGTGTTAGAGAACAGCAAGTCCCCATACATTGCTATTAAAACTTCAAGGCAAAGCTCTTTTAGGCTGTTTTAATGATCGGTGAATGACTTAATGAATGTTGAACTGCAGGCTATTAACCCTTACTCTGACCTCTATTAGCTGTGAGTTAAGACTGGGATGTAGGCTGCTAAGAAGAGATCCGAGTTAATATGGAGAGTAATTAAGCTTCGGTGGGTTTCCAGATTTTTCCATTGTAGTGGTCTGTGTAATTGCTCAGGAGGGTTGACTACTGTAAATTCAGAAAGAAAAGGGTTGTTCTTTTTAGGTCCTAAATTTCTTCGTGAATACATTCCTTTTTTCCTCTCTCCATGAAGACAGTGGTGAAAAGACATAGCAGCTTCACTAGATGTAAAACTGATGATCTCAGAGAGCAACCACTGGCTTTCTGCTATACGAACAATTGTCTGGAGAGATGACTTAGTAATTTTGATTTCACCCACATAGGCTTCTATACCTGGCCCAGTGCAATCACACAATGTTTCTTCTTCTCAGGAGAATGAGGAGAGGCATATATTTCTCTCAACATGTGAGACATCTGGATAGAAGGTGCATAGTCGAACTCTGAATTTTAGATACTACAAACCAGACAATGCTGGGCTTGAATCTTACAGAGATGCACAACCAGCCCCTGGGCTGGCATGAGTTTTCTTCAACCCTTTCTGCGTAGCATCTTGATTACTTCTATGAGTGGTATACAATCTGTCAACTTTACGACGAGCATGTTGCGACAACAAGGAAGTTGAAAAGACTTTGTATTTTATATTTATTTTGTATTATAACTTTTAGAAAAGAATTAGAAGGTTATTATTGTATATAGTAAGAGAAATTTTAGCAACTGTTATAATCTCAAGATTTACTTAATATGCCAACTCAATTGATCCACTCTTATCTCCTTGCACTAAACTCAACTCCAAGTGGATCAAGGACCTCCACATAAAACCAGACACACTAAAACTAATAGAAAAGAAACTGGGGAAGACCCTTGAAGACATCGGCTCAGGGGAAAAATTCCTGAACAGAACACCAATTGCTTATACTCTAAGAACAAGAATAGACAAATGGGACCTCATAAAACTACAAAGTTTCTGTAAGGCAAAAGACACTGTCAAAAGGATAAATAGGCAACCAACAAATTGGGAAAAAATCTTCACCAACCCCACATCCGACAGAGGGCTAATCTCCAATGTATACAAAGAACTCAAGAGGTTAGACCCCAGAAAACCAAATAACCCTATCCAAAAATGGGGTACAGAGCTAAACAGAGACTTTTCACCTGAAGAAATTTGGATGGCTGAGAAACACCTTAAAAAATGTTCAACATCACTAGTCATTAGGGAAATGCAAATTAAAACAACCCTGAGATTTCACCTCACACCAGTCAGAATGGCTAAGATTAAAAACTCAGAAGACATCAGGTGTTGGCGAGGATGTGGAGAAAGAGGAACACTCCTCCACTGCTGGTGGGAATGCAAGCTGGTACAACCACTCTGGAAATCAGTATGGCGGTTCCTCAGAAAACTGGGCGTGATACTTCCGGAGGACCCAGCCATACCACTCCTGGGAATATACCCAGAAGATTCACCAGCATGCAATAAGGCTACATGCTCCACTATGTTCATAGCACCCTTATATATAATAGCCAGAAGCTGGAAAGAACCCAGATGTCCCTCAACAGAGGAATGGATACAAAAAATGTGGTATATATACACAATGGAGAACTATTCAGCCATTAGAAACAATGAATTCATGAAATTCTTAGAGAAATGGATGGAGCTGGAGAACGTCATACTAAGTGAGGTGACCCAGTCTCAAAAAAATACCCATGGTATACAGTCACTGATAAGTGGATATTAGCCTAGAAGCTTGGAACACCAAAGACACAAATCACATGTCAAGTGATGTCTCACAAGAAGAAAGGAGTGGACACTGGTGCTAGAATGGACCAAAACATCATTGTGGGAGAGTACAAGAACAGTAAGGTGGGAGGGGGTGGATGCGGGAGCAGGGGGAGGGAAAAGGACATGTGGGACCTTTGGGGGTGGGGAACCAGAAAAAGGGAAATGAATTGTAAATATAGAATATATACAATAAAAAAAAGAAAAAAAAAGAAAAATGACTTCACAAGTTAAGTTGTATTTGGATTTGGGTTTAAAAGGGTATTTGTATTGTTTATTTTTGTAATGAAGTAAACTTGCTACCATGCTAAAATAGAGGAATACAACATTTTGGATCCGTTTTTGCATAAAGGCTTAATTAAGTGAATGCTTTTGCATTTGTTTTCTAAGTGAAACAGTTTATTATTATCTGTGTAAATATTTAAGAATGCACAAATGTCAATCAGGGAGAATAACTGAGTTAAATTATAGTGGAAAAACAACGTATTTATTTATTTTTACCAAGTGGTTCTTGTAGGATTCAAATGAATCAGGAATGACATACTCTTGTAAAAACACTTGGTTTATATCTCCAGATGAATATCTCAAGTACCATTTTTAAAAGGTCCTAAGTATAAAACATTGTTCCTTAATGACAATTTGGTTATATTTTCTAAAGTCTCTAATAAAATATTGAGACATTAAGCTGATTAATTACTTAAGAAGTTCAGTCTACTTATTGAACATCCTCCAAAGAATTAAAAGACACTGCAAGAATACCGCTACTGATACAAGACAATTAAGTACCACTTATGGTTACACATATTATTAAATGCATTATTTAAAAATAATTACATTTAATAGAGGAGGAAAAATCCAGAATGCTTAGAAAAATAGCAATAAAGGGGATGAAGTTGGTTTAACACAGACATTGGAAAATGAACATCTGCTCCATTGCCTATTAGAAAAATGTTTTTACTATTCTGCAATTGCCGATGTATCTGTGTGTGTGTGCGCGCGCGCGCGCGCTCGCGCGCGCGCGTGCGCATGTCCATGCAAACCAGCAGGGGGCACAAGAACTCATAGAAGTGGAGTTGAAAGTAGTTACAATAGTCAGTTCTCTCCTTCCACATGTGTGTTCCAGAGATCACACTCAAATTGTAAAGGTTGGCAGCATGCTCTCTCACTGAACAATGGCACCTGCCCTTCACCTTACATTAGACAGCATCTCTTCCTGAGTCTGAATGTGACTGATTTGACTAGTCTGGATGACAAGAAAGTCCCAGAATCTGCCTGTTGTGTATTCCTATGCTGAGGTTACAGTTGCATGCTGCCATGCCCAGCCTTTTAGGTATTCTGAGGCTCCAAACTCAGGGTCTAATGCTTACCCAGCAAGCACTTTATCCTCAGAGCCATCTCTTCAGCCCTGAGACTTTTTATTAACAGGTGCATTTCATAACAGATCAGAATGATTTTGACTGCCTTACAGCAGCGGTCACGGTAAGTCTCCATATTGCTACCAGGACACAGCTGGAGAGGCCCAGGTAGACAGACTCCAGCCGTGGCTACCATCGCGCGGGTGGATCTGCCGGGCTCTCACCATGAGCCAGGGCCAGGGCCAAGGCTCTGCGGGACTTCGCCACGCCCTCGGCATTGCATCAAGGCAGCTGGGAGCAGCCTGCCTGCGGTCCCTTACAGCAGGGGTCGCGGTAGATCTCCATATTGCCACCAGGACACCACTAGAGAGGCCCAGATAGACAGATTCAATCAGATGCTACCATCACTTGGGAGGATCCTCCAAGCTCACCCCACTAACCAGGACAAGAGCAGCACCTGGAAAGACATCTCCACACCCTCCGGCCTTGCACCAACTCGGTTAGGAACCGCCCTCCCTGAGGTCCCCTCAGCACTCACAGAGGCAGTCTCTATCTTGCAGCATAGTCTCCAGTAGAGAAACAACAGGTGAGCCCAGCCTCGCAGGAGGTTCAAACACCAGCCAGTGACAACAAGGCCAACTAATGCCAGAGATAACAAGATGGCAAAAGGAAAATGAAGGAACGTTACTAACATAAATCAAGGCAACATGACAGCATCTGAACCTAGTTTGCCGACAACAGGAAGCCCTGGATACCCCAACACACCAGAAAAACGAGACTTGGATCTAAAAATCACTGGTCAGGATGCTGGTAGCAGAATACATAGATAAATCTCTTAAAGAAATACAGGAGAAAATGGATCAAAAGTTAGAAGCCTTTACAAGGCAAATACAAAAGTCACTTAAAGAAATTCAGAAGAATATGGATCAAAAAACAGAAGCCAATAAGGAGGAAACACAAAAATCACTTAAAGAAATATAGTAGAACGTGGGTCAACAAGTAGAAGCTATGAAAGAGGAAACACAAAAATCTCTTAAAGAAATACATGAAAACACAATCGAGCAAGCCAAAGATCTGAGCATATCCATCCAGGTTCTAAAAACAGAAGTAGAAACAACTAAGAAATCGCAGAGGGAGACAAGATTGGAGAAAGAAAACCTTGGGAAGAAATCAGAGGCCATAGATGCAAATATCAACAATAGAATACAAGAGATAGAAGAAAGACTCTCAGATGCCGAAGATACCATAGGTACCATTGATTCGACAGTCAAAGAAAATACTAAATGCAAAAAGGTTGTAACCCAAAACATCCAGGAAATCCAGGACACAATGAGAAGACCAAAACTAAGGATTATAGGTATAGAGTGAAGATTTACAAGTTAAAGGGCCAGCAAATATCTTCTACAAAATTATGGAAGAAAACTTCCCCAACCTAAAGAGAGAGATGCCCATGAATATACAAGAAGCCTACAGAACTCCAAACAGACTGAACCAGAACAGAAATACATCCCATCACATAATAATCAAAACCCCAAATGTACTAAACAAAGAAAGAATATTAAAGGCAGCAAGAGAAAAAGGCCAAGTAACATATAAAGGAAGACCTATCAGAATAACACCAGACTTCTCACCTGAGACCATGAAAGCTAGAAGATCCTGGGCAGATATCATACAAACTCTAAGAGAACACAAATTTCAGCCAAAACTACTTTACCCAGAAAAACTCTCAATTGCAATAGATGGAGACACCAACGTATTCCATGATAAAAACCAAATTTGCACGTTATCTTTCCACAAACCCAGCCCTACAAAGGATAATAGGGGGAAAACACCAACACAAGGAAGGAAACTACACCCCGGAAGAAGCAAGATAGAAACCTCCTCTCATCAAACCCAAAAGAAGATAACCTTTCAAATATAAAAAAAATAATTTCAAAAATGTTGGGAGGTAATAATTACTATTCTTTAATACCTCTTAACATCAAAGGACTCAATTCCCCAATAAAAAGATATAGACTAACAGACTGGATACGGAAACAGGACCCTACATTTTGCTGCATACAGGAAACACATCTCAGTGTTAAAGACAAACACTGCCTTAGAGTAAAATGCTGGAAGACAATTTTACAAGCAAATGGCTCAGGAAACAAGCTGGAGTAGCCATTCTAATATAAGATAAAATTGACTTCCAACCTAAAGTAATCAAAAGAGACTCAGAAGGTCACTTCTTGCTGGTCAAAGGGAAAATCCACCAAGAAGAGCTCTCAATACTGAACATCTATGCTCCAAATGCAAGGGCACCCTCATTCATAAAAGAAACCTTACTAAAGCTTAAAGCACACATTACACCTAACACAAGAATTATGGGTGACTTTAACATTCCACTTTCCTCAATGGATCGATCAGGAAAGCAGAAACCAAACAGGGACACAATGAAACTAATTGAAACTTTGGACCATTTGGATATATATATAAAACATTTCATCCCAAAGCAAAAGAATATACCTTTTTCTCAGCACCGCATGGTACCTTCTCAAAAATTGATCATATAATTGGTCACAAGACAGATGTCAACAAATACAAGAAGATCGAGCTAATCCCATGCCTCCTATCAGATCACCATGGAGTAAGAGTGGTCTTCAATAGCAACAAAAACAACAGAAAGCCCACATACACGTGGAACTGAACAATACTCTACTCAATGATACCTTGGTCAAGGAAGAAATAAAAAAAGAAATCAAAGACTTTTTAGAATTCAATGAAAATGAAGGTACAACCTACCCAAATCTATGGGACACAATGAAAGCAGTGCTAAGAGGAAAACTCATAGCTCTAAGTGCATCCAAAAAGAAACTGGAGAGAGCATACACTAGCAGCTTAACGGCACACCTTAAAGCCCTGGAAGAAAAAGAAGTTAATTCACCCAGGAGGAGTAGAAGACAAGAAATCATCAAACTCAGGGCTGAAATCAATCAAGTAGAAACAAAGGAAACCATACAAAGAATCAACAAAACCAGGAGCTGGTTCTTTGAGAAAATCAACAAGATAGATAAACCCTTAGCCAGACTAGCCAAAGGACACAGAGACAGTATCCAAATTAACAAAATTAGAAATGAAAAAGGGGACATAACAACAGAAACTGAGGAAATTCAAAAGATCATCAGATCCTACTACAAAGGTCTATACTCAACACAACTGGAGAATCTGGAGGAAATGGACAATTTCCTAGACAGATACCAAATACCAAAATAAAATCAGCATCAATTAGTTCAGCTAAATAGTCCCATAACCCCTAAAGAAATAGAAGGGGTTATAGAAAGCCTCCCAACCAAAAAAAGTACAGGACCAAATGGTTTTAGTGCAGAATTCTACCAGACCTTCAAAGAAGACTTAACACCAATACTCTTGAAACTATTCAACAAAATAGAGACAGAAGGGACACTGCCCAACTCATTCTTCGAAGCCACAATTATGCTGATACCTAAACCACAAAAAGATCCAACAAAGAAAGAAAACTACAGGCCAATTTCTCTTATGAATATCGATGCAAAAATATTAAATAAAATTCTTGCCAACTGAATCCAAGAGCACATCAAAACGACCATTCACCATGATCAAGTAGGCTTCATCCCAGGGATGCAGGGATGGTTCAATATACAGAAATCCATCAATGTAATCCACTACATAAACAAACTAAAAGAAAAAAACCACATGGTCATCTCATTAGATGCTGAAAAAGCATTCGACAAAATTCAGCATCCTTTCATGCTAAAAGTCTTGGAAAGAGCAGGAATTCAAAGTCCATACCAAAATTAAACCAGGATCAATTAGATCAGCTAAACAGTCTAATAACCCCTAAAGAAATAGAGGGGTTATAGAATGTCTTCCAACCAAAAAAGTATGGTACCAGATGGTTTTAGTGCAGAATTCTATCAGACCTTCAAAGAAGACTTAACACCAATACTCTTCAAACTATTCCACAAAATAGAAACAGAAGGAACACTGCCCAACTCGTTCTATGACACCACAATTACTCTGATACCAAAACCACACAAAGATCCAAAAAAGAAAGAGAACTACAGGCCAGTTTCCCTTATGAATATAGATGCAAAATACTAAATAAAATTCTTGCCAACCAAACCTCAGAGCACATCAAAATGATCATTCAACATGATCAAGTAGGCTTCATCCCAGGGATGCAGGGATGGTTCAATATGTGGAAATCCATCAATGCAATCCATTACATAAACAAACTAAAACAGAATAACCACATGGTCATCCCATTAGATGCTGAAAAACATTTTGAGAAAATACAGTATCCTTTCATGCTAAAAGTCCTGGAAAGAACAGGAATTCAAGGCCCATACCTAAACATAGTAAATGCAATATTTGTAGCCAACATCAAAATAAATGAGAGAAACTTGAAGCAATCCCACTAAAATCAGGGACTATACAAGGCTGCCCTCTCTCTCCATATCTTTTCAATATAGTACTTGACGTTCTAGCGAGAGCAATTAGACAACATAAGGAAGTCATAGGGATACAAATTGGAAAGGAAGAAGTCAAACTATCATTATTGGCAGATGATATGATAGTATACTTAAGCGACCCAAAAAACTCCACCAGAGAACTCCTACAGCTGATAAACAACTTCAGCAAAGTGGCTGGTTATAAACTCAAGCAAATCAGTAGCCTTCCTATACTCAAAGGACAAGCAAGCTGAGAAAGAAGTTAGGGAAATAACACCCTTCACAATAGCCATAAACAATATAAAGTATCTTGGTGTGACTCTAACCAAACAAGTGAAAGATATGACAGGAACTTCAAGTCCTTGAAGAAAGAAATGTAAGAAGACCTCAGAATATGGAAAAATATTTCATGCTCTTGGATTGGTAGGATCAATATAGTAAAAATGGCCATCTTTCCAAAAGCAATCTACAGATTCAATGCAATCCCCATCAAAGTACCAAATCAATTCTTTGTAGATTTAGAAAGAGCAATTCATAAATTCATCTGGAGTAACAAAAAACCCAGGATAGCTAAAACTATTCTCAACAATAAAAGGACTTCTGGGGGAATCAATATCCCTGACCTCAAGCAGTACTACAGAGCAGTTGTGTTAAAAACTGCATGGTATTGGTACAGCAACAGGCAAGTAGATCAATGGAAAAGGATTGAAGACCCAGAAATGAACCCACTGAGTTATGGTCACTTGATCTTTGATAAAGGAGCTACAACCAGCCAGTGGAAAAAAGATAGCCTTTTCAACAAATGGTGCTGGTTCAACTGGAGGTCAACATGCAGAAGAATGCGAATCGACCCACTCTTATCTCCTTGTACTAAGATCAACTCCAAGTGGATCAAGGACCTCCACATAAAACCAGATACACTGAAACTATTAGAAAAGAAATTTGGGAAGACTCTGCAGGACATGGGCACAGGGGGATAGTTCCTGAACAGAACACCAATAGCTTATGCTCTAAGATCAAGAATTGACAAATGGGACCTCATAAAATTACAAAGTTTCTGAAGCAAAGGACACTGTCAGAAGGACAAAACAGCAACCAACAAATTGGGAAAAGATCTTCACCAACCCCACATCCAACAGAGCGCTAATATCCAATATATACAAAGAACTCAAGAAGTTAGACCGCAAAGAACCAAATAACCCTATCAAAAAATGGGGCACAGAGCTAAACAAAGAATTTTCACCAGAAGAAATTCGGATGGCCGAGAAACACCTTAAAAGATGTTCAACATCATTAGTCATCAGGGAAATGCAAATCAAAACAACCCTGAGATTCCACCTCACACCAGTCAGAATGGCTAAGATTAAAAACTCAAGAGACAACAGGTGCTGGTGAGGATGTGGAGAAAGAGGAACACTCCTACATTGTTGGTGGGATTGCAAGGTGGTACAACCGCTCTGGAAATCAGTCTGGCGGTTCCTCAGAAAATTGGGCATCACACTTCCAGAGGACCCTGTCATACCACTCCTGGGCATATACCCAGAGGTTTCCCCTGCATACAATAAAGACAAATGCTCCACTATATTCATAGCAGCCTTATTTATAATAGCCAGAAGTTGGAAGGAACTCAGATATCCCTCAATGGAGGAATGGATACAGAAAATGTGGTATATTTATACAATGGAATACTACTCAGCAATTAAAAATAATGAATTCATGCAATTTATAGGCAAATGGTTGGATCTGGAAAATATCATCCTAAGTGACTTAACCCAATATGAAAAGAATACACATGAAATGCAATCACTGATAAGTGGATATTAATGAGCTTAGAAGCTCTGAATATTCAAGGCATAATTAGCAAGTCAAAAGATTCCCAAGAAGAAGGAAGGAGAGGAACCTGGTCCTGAAAAGACTGGATCCAGTTTTGTAGGAGAGTACCAGAACAGAGAAATGCAGGGGTGGGGAGGGGGGGTGATTGGGGAATAAGGGGGGTGGGGTGGGGGAGGGGAAGAGGACTTATGGGACATATGGTGAGGGGGAAACTGGGAAAGGGGAAAGCCCTTGGAATGCAAAGAAAGAATATAGAAAAAAAAATTCTCAAGAATAAAAAAAAATCAAAGATGGAAAAATAAATGCAGATTTACATCCTAAGTAAAAACAGTCCAGTAAAGATCAGTTAAGTTTGAAGGCTGAATTAATTTCTGAAAATAAAATACCCTTCTGCATTTAACTGTAATAAGTTGACTTTTTGTTATTTTCACAAAATGGAAAAGTATCAGCAAACTGGATTCCAATGATTATAATACTTCTGGAATTCAGTTTTTAGTTTCTATAACACCTTTTAATTCTATCCAGCTACCATTTGACAATGATTCAAAATCAGTGTCTGCAGTTTTAGAGGATACATAAGCAGATAGTTGGATAAAGATTGAAGATGTGCTCCTAAAAGCAATAATATGAGCATACATGGGAAGCCATGATATGAGGATACATAGAGAAACCATGATGTAAGCATACATAAAGAAGGCATAATGTGAGCATATATGAAGAAGCCATGATGTGAGCATACATAGAGAAGCCATGATGGAAGCATATATATAGAAGCCATGATGTGAGCATATATGTAGAAGCCATGATGTAATCATACATTGAGAAGCTATGATATTAGCATATATATAGAAGTTATGATGTGAGCATACATGGAGAAGCCATGATGTGAGCATATATGGAGATGAGACTATGGGACATGATTTTGTAATAAAGGTGGAGAACTCATGAACAAGATTAGTGTCTATGAAAGAGTCAGTAAACAACACCTTTGCTATGTGATGTCAGCAAAAGGAACCTATCTGCAGATCCAGGAGTGGGCCCCAGAAGACAGGGAGTATGCTAGAAATGAATCTATGGTTACAGTTATACACTTTATAGTGATTTGATACAGTCACCTGAATGATCCACAACAGTCTTGACTTTTATTTATTTATTTATTTATTTATTTATTTATTTTTTAATTTTCTATATTCTTTGTTCACATTCCAAAGGCTTTCCCCTTTCCCAGTTCCCCCCTCACCATATGTCCTCCTCCCCGCGCCCATTCCCCAATCGCCCCCACCCCCCATTTCTCTGTTCTGGTCCTCTCCTACAAAACTGGATCCAGTCTTTTCAGGACCAGGTTCCTCTCCTTCCTTCTTCTTGGGAATCTTTTGATTTGCTAATTGTGCCTTGAGTATTCAGAGCTTCTGGGTTCATTAATATCCACTTATCAGTGATTGCATTTCATGTGTATTCTTTTGGGTTAACTCACTTAGGATGATGTTTTCCAGATCCAACCATTTGCCTACAAATTGCATGAATTCATTATTTTTAATTGCTGAGTAGTATTCCATTGTATAAATATACCACATTTTCTGTATCCATTCCTCCTTTGACGGACATCCAACTTCTGGCTATTATAAATAAGGCTGCTATGAACATATTGGAGCATGTGTCTTTATTGCATGCAGGGGAATCCTCTGGGTATATGGCCAGGAGTTGTATGCCAGGGTCCTCTGGAAATGTCATGCCCAATTTTCTGAGGAACTGCCAGATTGATTTCCAGAGCAGTTGTACCATCTTAATGCTGTTCACTCTTAAATGTTTATAAAACAAGTTGAAAATTCTTCAAATTCTGAAGCTTATATTTAGCATACACTGTAAAGATGGGAGTGGTAGAACACACCCTTAAGGGAAGAAGAGGCAGGTAGATTTCAGAGTTAGAAGCCGCGCTGCTCTACAGAATAAGTTTGAGGACAATCAGGGCTACACAAAAAAATCTTGTCTTGAAACAAACAAACAAACAAACAACTGTCTTGATTTTTTATATAATCTCTTTAAATATAATCTGCCTCTAAAATGAGTTGAGTTATACTAATAATGATAATTCCGAACATTAAAAATAGTCAAGCAAACCACTTCTTTCTTTCATAGACTTGGGATGGACTTTAGTGCTTTGTCAACAAGGTGAAAATATATAAGAAGTGTTGCTTGTGACCCTGACCACAACCCTTGTGGCAGGGTGTAAGAAGACACAGAGTCATTAACACAGACCCCGGGGAGTCAGGCAAATGGCAAAAACAAACTTGTTTATTACAGGAACTTGCCAAACCTTTATGACCCCCTCCTAGCATCTCATTGGCGCTCAACTAGCCAGACATGATGCTGTCTTTTTCTCTGTGACTTGTTCTATCACCTGCATCTGCCGTCTCTAGCCATGCTGACAGATTCTATGTTGGCTCAGGGAGAAAGTATCAGCAGCACATATGCCAGCATTGTGACTGGGTCTGCTTGGCTAAGTTCCTCCTACAAAGAAGAACCATACACAAGGACAAAATGTGTCTTAGAAGTAGTGAGAGGATGTAGACACAACAGATCAATACCGGTATGATATGGTGGGATGAAAGATAAATGGTTACAACTGAGTTTGGTTTAGGGGAAGTAAAGGCATTTGTCACTACGCCTTGTTTATGACCAGTGAGATCAAGAAGAGCCTAGAATCTCTATGGAATGCTTTGGTTTTATTTAATCTTGCATGCCTAAAGGATTATGAGAGTAAACAACCTTAAAGCAACATTCAAATCAAGAACCCAGGTCTTGGTTTCTGATGAAAAGAACCAACATGTTAACAGAATGGCTGCTTCTAGGATGTGGGAATGAGTTCTATGAGATGAGCCTTTCCCATCCAGCAGCATCAGAGAATATAGACATATATCCACATGCCTATTGTAGGTTAGATATGAAATGTCCCCATGAAAGCCTTGTGTGGTGGGAGCTTGATGCTCTGGTGAGGCTGCTGCCTTGGCTGGAGTAGTTGACTTCCTGAAGTAGGTCTTTTGGGTTATCAAATCCCTAGGTATTTACTCCCTAACACTTTGTGTCCTTTCCACCATGATGCTTTCCACAACACAGTCCCCGTCATGACAGACTGGGCATTTTGAAACAATGAGCAAAATATATCAATATACTCACTAAGTCACTGATGGACTGTGGAAGAAGATGACAGCAGTCCCCAAAAGAGCCCCCAGTGGAATCATTGTGACAATAAGTCAAACCATATCACCTTGTAGCCCAACGTCCATAACGACATATGAGCAACCCAATAAATAGATGGGGAGAAGAAATGGATTTCCTATCCAGAATTCCAAATGATTTATGTAGACACTCATGTTCAAGGACAACATCCATTCCTACTAATAGCATCTTCTTTTCAGGTATGGAAAGCAGGTAGGAAAAGAAAGTTACATCATTCTGACCTGGCAAATGTCTTATTAGTAAATGTTAAAGGTATATGCTATTTGACAAAAGTGACATTCGATTGCTATAGTCTTTGTACTCTAAACACAAGATACAAATATTTGAAAAAAACCTCTTTTCTATTAATTTTTAAGATTTCTTACAGCGCATATTGATCATATTTACCTCTACTCCTCCCAGATCCACACCCCTCTTTTCCTTTGCCACTTCACGTTTTCTTTTGTTCTGTAACACTTTGACTCCGATTGTGCTTTCTGTATATGTCCAGGTGTCAGCACATCCACTGAAGCATGGATGATCTACCACTACATGCCTCCTTAAAGAAAACTGTCTTGACTTCCTCCAGAAACCACTGTCCATCCACAGCTCCTCAGCTAGGAGTTGGGGATCATGGACCTCTTTGCAGCGGGTGATAGAATGTTCTCTGGCTTGATCTTGGGCAGCTCTTGTGTAGGCGCCCACAGCTGTGGTTATATTAATAAAACAGTCTGCTCAAGTCCAGAAGACACTGTTTCCCCCTCATTCTCCCTGACCTCTGGCAAGTACAGCCTTCCCATCTCCTATTCTGTTGTGCTTTCTGTACTTTGCAGTGTGGAGAATCTCAATCTCATCAGGTAAAAAAAATCATGCAAATTCAGTGGTAGAACTTGTTACAAAATACCTGACCTCAAACTGCCAAATTCATAAATAATAATTTGATAATAGCCACAGTCAAGATGTATAAGAAGGCATGATGTCCAAGTATAGGACTTGTATTATCTCTATATTTTTACAATTGTTTCAATATGTGCATATTAATAAAATTTATACTTGCCTTACAAATTTTATCCTTTCGCATAAATTGTATCATGCTGAAAATATTCACCTAAGCATCATTTTCTTGGAATTATGACTGCTTAGAGTTGTCTATGCAGATTATATGTGGAATTGGATACTGTGTGATTGTGTGTGTATGTGTGTGTTTGAGCACACCTTTTCAACATTACAACAATACTGGACACATCGTCTTTGCATACATCTTCTTGAGTATGCAAATGAGACTTCTCTGGTATCCATGCCCAGGGACAGGTGTATGTAGCCTCGACTTTCCTTTAAATTGACAGATTGTTCTTCAAAGTGCCCATAACGAGCACACGCTGTTAGAGCCTAACCTTTTCTTTGAACTTGCTTTTTCACAAAAGAAAAATGCTATAACCCAAGGATATTATTCACCTGCTATTCTATTGTTCTTTCTCAGTGACTTCTGACTCTTTAGAAAGGTCTTCCATACTCGCATGTTATGTCTTAGTACTACAAAGTAGCTTCTAAAGAATTTAACCTGAAAAGGGTTTCATGAAAGGAACTTAGCAAATGAATGGTTTAAATAACAGTACCTTCACCTGATTTAAATACATGCCTCCCAGAGCTTTTCATTCTGAAGGGCCGTCTCATGATACTGTGCCAATTATTTATCTTAAATGCTGTTAATTAATAGACACAAAAGGAAAATAGTGAACAGAGCTTGGAACAGAAAAGAAATGGAAGAGATGAAGATCTTGAAGCCTTTTCATTAGATCATCTGTAGATTCCTTCTACCCCAGAGTTCACTAACCTGGGAATGAAAGGAGGCAGCCTGCTGCTCTCATTAGAGCAGATCCTGAGACCTGTCATAGCAAGAAGTCCACCTTTGCCTTGGAGCCTTACCTCCACCAGCTTCCCTCCTAGGCTGCCCACCCCTGCGACCCACCCACCCACCCGTGTCTGATACGGCAATGGACTAAAAAACGAGAAGAACTCTGCTTCTTTCTTTGGCAAATTTTAGTTTTTATATCTTCTCAGACAAAAGCCAGTCCTCTTCTTCTTCCGTTGTTACTATATTACAATGTTTTGCCTTTACTAGCCTTTCCACATTTTCTTCTGTCCTTAATTACAGTGAAAAAAGAAAGAAAGAAAGAAAGAAAGAAAGAAAACCACCAGGCAGGTGGGGAATGGGGTAATATCTTAGGCTTGGATGTGTCTGGAGGGTGCAGTCTTTTTCTTAATTGCCTTTCTGTCCCAGTGGAGTGCTGAAAATTTCTTTGCTCCACGCTTTTCTTTTTCTTCAATAATTACTATTTTAAATTCTCTTTACATCACAATCGCAGCCCCCTCCCAGTCCTGCTGTCCTTACAGTCACGGAACCTTCCTCTCTACCCAAAGCCTTTTAGTTAACCCATGATTGATGTTTGTCTAGTCTCCATGTCTCTATCCTTTTGTTTAGCTGCAATGGTAAAGAAACTGGTGTGTGTGTGTGTGTGTGTGTGTGTGTGTGTGTGTGTGTGTGTTTAAAGGATCTTCTAATTTGCTCCCAGAACCGAAGTCCTATTAGTGATCAATGCAGTCTTAGTGGAAAGCGTCCCTTTATCTCAGGAGAAGGCAGTTAACCTGCCAGCACACAGCTGCCACCATTTATCCACATGCAGAAAGCAAGATTCCAGAGGTCACTTGAGAGAGGCTAGCTTTGTCAATACCCAGCTCACTAGCACTACCACCCCTGTATCCTGTCCTTATTGTAAAACACAAATAAACTTTGTAGCAATGCATGGGTGCATGGAGAGCAACAGAATTCCTGAGCTTGCTTTTCTCATGGTAAAATAAGGGCAGCAGACCTCAAAGGAAGAACCATTTAGAACTCCTTTGCTTGATTTTGCAAACACTAATGGGGAATGTGGCAAATGAAGGGATTTATCTTAGTGTGTTCTGATTGCCGAAACAATGTTGGGCAATGCCTGTTACTCGCAGCATGTGTATTAGATAGAGTAAGGAGAGGGTTTAAATGGCCCTTTCCATGTTTCTTCATATGGGCAGTATAGTGGTTTGGATGTAAAGTGAAATCTCCCACAGGTGCTCCATTTGAACACTTGCAACCACCTAGTTGGTGATGCTGTTTGGGAGCTCCGGGAGGTGTAGACTTGCTGGAGAAAGCATCTCTCTGGGATCAGGGTTTGAAATTTCCAAGTTCCCTGCCATCCTCAGTGTTCTTGCTCTCTGCCTTGTGCTATGTTCTCCTATAATGACTTCCACCACTGTCTTAGGTCAGGGTTTCTATTCCTGCACAAAACATGCTGACCAAGAAGTAAGTTGGGGAGGAAAGGGTTTATTCAGCTTATACTTCCACATTGCTGTTCATCATCAAAGGAAGTCAGTACAAGAACTCACACAGGGCAAGAATTTGGGGACAGGAGCTGACACAGAGGCCATGGAGGGGTGCTGCTTACTGGCTTGCTTCCCCTGGCTTGCTCAGCTTACTTTCTTATAGAACCCAGGACTACCAGCCTAGGGCACCACCCACAATGGGCCCTCCCACTTTGATCACTAATTGAGAAAATGTCTTACAGCTGGATCTCATGAAGGCATTTCCTCAAAGGAGGCTCTTTTCTCTGTGATAACTCCAGCTTGTGTCACATTGACACACAAAACCAGCCAGTATAACCACAAATTTTGGACTTCGCTAAATCTATAGTTAGTTCACTTTGAGGTCCATTAAAACATGTGTTTGCCAATGTACTATTTCTACAGAGAAACATTTTCTATGTCCCAAGGATGTACACATGAATGAGAGACTAATCAATCTATAATGCTAAGCAATTATATAAGAAAGTTCTTGAGCATAGCCTAAGATTTAGTCTGGGGACTGGTTGAAGTTTATACGAATTCTCTACACCCTTGAGTCTTCTTGTTCTGAGCTAGCTGTTTTGTTCTTTGGTATTATTATTAATTATTGTATTATATTTTATTATTATCTCTTTTGGAATTTAGCACAATGTGTTTGAGATTATAATTTAATTAAATTTCCCCCTTCCCTTCCCTCCCACCAAATGTACCTTATACCCCTCTCCTTCAAATTCATAACCACTCTTTCCTTGGTTGTTGTTACATGACATATATCTATATGTGCACACATGTATGCATACACATATGCACGTATATACATGCATATACATATATACATGCATATACACATACATATACACATATACACAACCTACACAGTCCCTATAATGTTACTTATATACATGTTCTCAGGGTTATTTGACACTGGGTAACCAGTTGGTGTGCTTTTCTCTGAGGGAGACCTCCTCTCCTGCGTCCAGCTTCCCTCAGTTACCTGATGTTCTTTGTTGAAGTCTCAGAGGCTTTTTCCTGTCTGGTTTGGCGTGTTCACTGCTGTCATTCTCAGTCACCTCTCATTCAATCATGTTCATGAGATTTATTGTTTATAGCTTTTGGCATTACTGTGAGACCTAGTGTCACAGCCCCTGAACTTACAATCTTTCTATCCTCTCTTCCACAATTTTCTATAAGCCTTGGGTGCATGAGTGTTTTCTAGATGTGTCGACTGGGACTGTTCCACAGCTCTGCATTTTGATTGGTTGTAGTATTCTTAGTGACCTCTGTCTGTTGCAAAGAGAAGTTTCTTTGATGAGGAGTAAAGATTACATTTGCCAGTAGGTATAAAGACAAATGCTTATAGATTCTTGTTAGAAATTATGCTGGCTTAGTAAGTTTGTGAATGTAGATTATCTTCTAATTCTCTTCTAATGAACTCAACTTTTCCAAGATCTACCTCCTCTTCCTTACTCATCCTACTTTGCATCTTTTTTTTTTTGAAAATAAAAAAAAACAACTTTTATTTATCTGTATGGGTGCTCTGTCTGAATATATGTCTGTGCCTGGTGCCCATGGAGGCCAGAAGATAGCACCTAGGCCCCTGAAACTGTAGTTAGAGACTGTTATGATCTGCTGTGTTTAGTGTTAGGAACCAAGCCCAGTTCTTATGCAAAAGTAGTAAGCACTCTTAAATACCAAGCCATCTCTTCAGTTTCCCTCAGCTTTAAAATAACCTACCAAGACCGTTTGTGTGGTTCAAATATTCCTGGAGGTGTGGCGTTCCACTAGAGTGTGGTTAAGCTATGAGGAGCTACACACTTAGAGAAAATTGACTCTCTCCTTTCCAGTTACTAACAATTGCCAATAATTCCTCAGCAAAGGAAGGAATTTTATGCCCAACTCCCTTCTCTATGCTGAGATTTGGTCTGCCTTGAGCTTGTACCAGCTTTGTGCATGCTGACTCTAGGTGTGCAGCTGTTCTGATGTGTCCAAAAGACATAGCTTTGCCTCTGGCCTTTATATTTTTTCTTCTCCCTCTTCCACAATGATCTTGAGGGGAACATGTGTGGTATATATTTTCCATTTAAAGTTGAAGGTCATAAAATCCCTTGTTCTGTACTCCGTGGTCAGTTGTGGGTCTCTGTGTCTCATCTACTGAGAATAGAAGGTTCTTAGAAGAGGGTTAGAGATGTTTGACCTATGGGTATAATAATACAACATCAGGAATCAGTCTATGGCTATGCTCATTTAGCAGTATTATATCAGGTAGTAAGTTTTTTCCCTAGGGCCTGTCTAGTCATAGGTAACTGGCCTGATAATGATGCCAAATATGGCTTTCATCTTGTAGAGTAGGACTTAAATCCAATTAGACAGTAAGTGATTATTTCCATGATGTTATTAACACTACTGTACCTGTTGACATGCCTTACTTGGTCACTTGTTGTGACTCACAGAGTTTACAGATGAATACACCTGAGGATTACTTTCATCCTCCTGAAGAGTACCTCGCATCTGTCAGCACCCCAAAAGCTGGCCAGTTGATATGAAGCTTCTGGATGAGTCCCAGCTTTATTTCTCTAAATTAGTATGTGGCTTCTTCAAGCTATGGGTTCTTGCCATCAAGCTATAGTAACCAAGAGCATTGGCTGTACATTTTAGTGGGGGGCAGGTCTGGGGGTTCACTGGGCAAGAACTCCAAAGGAAGCAATTTCTTACTTCTTTTACCTGGCCTAGTTAACATGCATAACAAGAGCTCTAAATATACCAAACCACTCACCATTCCATACAAAGAAATGATTCTCATATATTCCTAAATCTGACCACTCACCTGGTTCTCAGAATCTGCCACTCATTGGCATTAAGAGTCTGCTATCCACAGTTCATATCTTCAGTCTCGTTGTTGTACAACCCTCCTTTTCCAAAACCAACTTAAAGTCATTATAAAAGGACCCTGATTCTCCTACACGCTATTCATATTGTGCAGCAAGCGTCTTGTATACTTTGTCTGGTATATACTCTGCAGGTGAGGCTTGTCCCTAATTAGTGCTGTAGACAGCATTTTTCTACATCTCTAGCATCTTACCATGATACCTTCTGAAGAGAGTCATCACTGACATCCTTGTTACACTTTCATTCACTGAAGTTTTCTTCCACAGGTCTGTGATATTTTACAAATATTTCCCAATGTTGCTAACCTTCAGGTTCATGGTATTGCCATCACCCTCAAATCTCAAAGCATCTCTATTTTCCATTGAGCTGTACCTCAACTCTAGCACAGCTCACCTCTGAGAAAAATATGACACTATAAGAGATAAATAGCAAATAGCAATGACAAGCAATCTAAGGTGTTACAAAAACCACATTAAAAGGTAAATGAAACAGTAGAAAATAACTTTAATGCTATTTGATTTGGCCTGTTTCATCCAAAATGTGATCTTTTCAATGTGCAATAAATATATAAGTCCTAATCACACACTTTACATCTCTTTCATACCACATAGTTGAACTTCATTACACATGCTCAGTTTGTAGCATATTTTAATTTATATTAATTGTGTTCCAGTCCCTAGTAGCTACATGAGAGTAGTGACCACAGTATTACATAGCTCAGCTCCAGACATTGGTTGTACTCAAGGTCTCATGTAATTGGTATCTAAGCACCACCACCACCACACTGTATTTTGAGGATATTATACCTTGACACTACCTAAATTCTTATCTCATTGCCTCTAAGATTTCCAGTCTAAGGGTTACCCTGCCTAATACTTCATCTCTTTAACATCCACATTTTCTTTGACGTGGAGCTTAGCCAGCTATATCGGACCTACCTTTACCTCTCCCTTGCAAACAGCCTTAGTCAGTTCATTCTGTCCTTCCTTGTGCTTCATCAATGAGCTGCCATGCTCTGTTAGAGTCAACCCCTGGTCTCTTCCACACCTACGCTTGAATAGCTGACTGTGGATGGAGCAAAGCTATGATTACAAGCATCACACATGGAACCTCAATATCACCTTGCAATACACTGCATTGCATTTCTCTACCCAAGGACTTCTCTCATTCTATGACAGTCATTGGCATTTTCTCTCCTTGAATGGAATATATATATATATATATATATATATATATATATATATATATATATATATATATATATATTTCCAGTTAGAAAATACAGTAGAAGCAATGGGAGGAGGATAAGCTCCCAACACTGCAGCACAGCCATTAGCGTAGTGGTGTCTCAATCCCATGATTCCATCCATTCTGATGACATGATGGACAGTGCCTGCTTCTTACCCCAGGCAGCCTCTCTTTCTGGGCTTGGATCCCAGCCTATCATTATTTCAAGGATTTCTCTCCTGAATTATTGCCACTCTCCATCACATTACCAATTGTTATGCCTTCACTGGGTCCACATCATCGGCATTCTGAAAGGCTATACTGTATTCATGTTAAAAGAAAATGAATCCTCCATTGACATTAGGCTGTTCTCCAGGAACTGCTTCTCCACTTTGCTTTCCATTTTAAGCAAAATCCCTGCAATTTGAATGTATTGCCACCTCTTACTCTTCTCCTAGACTTTCATTTAATAACTCTTATTTAGGTTGTCATCATAGGCACATAATAAGACATTCTCTTATTAAAGTCTCCAGTGGTTTGCATCTTTCTAGGTTTACTATAATTTCTCCATTCTCACTTGATTTGATGCTTTAGAATATCTGACATAGCCACTCCATTTTTCTTTCAAGTCTGAGAATAATCTGTGCACATTTAAAGCAAAACTAAACAATCCCCACAACCAAACATAACCAACCAAACAACAAAACCACCACCACCAACAACAACAACAACCACCACCACCAACAACAACCACCACCACCACCACCACCACTACTACTACCACCACCACCACCAGCAGCAACAGCAACAAAAACAGTATAGGCAAGCTGTAAATTTTGCAGTTGCCCAGAGATATGAATGAAAATAGAGAGAGAAAAAAGAGAAAAGAAAATCCCTTACCATTTGAGGCAATCTGGTGTGAAGGTCAGCAACATGGACAAGAGAGCAGCTTCAGAGAATAGTCAGGAAGGCAAAGCATGAGCAGGCTTCGGGCAACATCTGAAAGAGAAGACAGAAGAGAAGGAAAAGGCAAAATTACATTGTTCTGAGTTGGGAACCAGAAAGATAGATGGACCCAGCTGGCGCCTCATGGCAGCTCTTAGGGACCACACCAGGACACACAAGTTCTAGGAAAGAACAAGTGAATCTGCCTTTCTAGGTTAGGTCTTTGACATGCCCAACTGAATTAACGCATCAGTATGGATGCCTCTATCTGAACACATGTCTATGTTCCAGATGCTTAAAAACAGTATCTTCTCCCATAGTTTATCCTTGGAGTTTAAATGGTATAAAAACCTTAACATTTCTAACTCAAATCTAAACACTGGTATTTAGTTAGATTTACAGTACTATGCATGATTTACCCCCTATCAAGTTGGCTCTAAGTGCAATTCTACAGTTATGTTTTTACCCTGAAGATAAAATGCCTTTATCACTCCAGTGAAGAGATCTTTTGGGTCAAATATGGTTCACAGGCTTTACAGCCAGGTAGGAATACAGATGGCTATTCTCCCTTGGCTACTTGCATAGCACCTTCCTCTGCTATGAGAGCTGATCCTCAGGGAAGAGGAATCCAAGTCATTTCTATCTTGATTCCTTCAAGGCAGGCATTCAAACTGTGTGGTGTCTTCAAATAACAGTGAAGTAGACGGCCAAGGGCTATGGCAATATCCTGTACTATTTTGGGTATCTGTTGGATCTCACTGACCAAACACTGGGAAGAGGTCTATCTCATGCCTGAGGTTTTGATTAGATAGTTTATAGCTCTTGGAGAGAGCATTGTCACCCTATGTGGTATAACTCCATATGTATGTATATTATATATATATATGCACATATCTATCTATCTATCTATCTATCTATCTATCTATCTATCTATCTATCTATCTAGTGTGTTTTGATCAATTCCTTTCTTGTTCTCTCTACTATAACTCTTCCCATATGCCCCCTACTACGTTTCCTTTTAACTTCATGTAGTTCTTCAAAAATTCACTAAGTCTGCTCTGTTCTTCAAAAATTCACTAAGTCAGCATGTAGGGATGTGGGTATAGGGTTCTCCACTGCAGCATGGGTTTTACATCTGATTCTTGCATTTATGTATTTGTAATTTGGGTTTATTTCAACTCATGCCACTTGTTGGCACCTACGATTATCGTCTATACTTATCTGCTTACTTTTCTGTAGTTAAGTGAACATAGAGACAGTATACTTTGTTAATGGATATATACTTAGACCTAGAAAGAGACCTTGTTAATATCCAATTTGTGCTTAGTATTTGCTGAACAAATGAGTGTGGAACCCATTTCTAAGTAACAATCTACCATGCTATAAATTATCACTGTCAAACCATATTTCGTAAGCAACAATTTTGCTATTCTTCATATTAAAGTTATATGACTGTCTCAGTCACGGTTACTATTTCTATGATGAATCAGCATGACCAAAGCAATTTGACGAGGAAAGAGTTCCTTTTGCTCACAGTTAGTTCATCAGAGGCCGTAAGGGAGGAAGTCAGGCAGGGCAGGACGCTGGAATCAGGAGCTGATGGAGAGGCCGTGGAGGCATGCCGCTTACTGGCTTGCTCAGTCTGCTTCCTTATAGAACGCAGACTCCCCAGCCCCGAGATGGCACCACCCACAATGGGCTGGGCCCTCTCCTATTGATCAATAATTAAGAAAATGCCCCACAGGCTTACCCACAGCCTTATCTTATGGAGTGTCTCAGTTGAGTGTTTCTCAGTTGAGTGTCTTCCTCTCAAATGACATTTGCATCAAGCTGACATAAAACTATAACAAAGTGACAGTGTTCATGTGTAATGACTGACGAGGAAAAACAATTTCTGTTGTAAAAACAATCAATTGAAATAGTTCTTTCTTTTTACTATTTAAAATTACCCAAGTGCTCGCTTCGGCAGCACATATACTAAAATTGGAACGATACAGAGAAGATTAGCATGGCCCCTGCGCATGGATGACACGCAAATTCATGAAGCGTTCCATATTTTTAAACCGTGGGGGGAGGGGGAATGATTGGGGAATAGTTGGGGGGGGGAGAGGAATTATGGGACATATGGTGGGGGGGGAACTGGGAAAGGGGAAAGCCTTTGGAATGTAAACATAGAATATAGAAAATAAAAATTAAAAAAACAATAAAAGTACCCAAAAGCTAATAATTACTCAGAAGCAGGACTATTGTCACTAAGATAGGAAAAATGACATATGCAAGGGGAAATTATATCCTGTGGGAAAATGCTGCTTAAAGGTAAAGGAAAGGCAGATGGTGTGGCTGCCATGATTAGGAGTTTGGCAAGGCCAGAAAGAAGAATTAGTAACTGAATGGATACAAATAAAAGTCACAGCTGGTAGAAATTATTTATAAAGTGTTTGGGTGGGAGACCACTAGGCATTAGGGATTTGTATAGATTCCTTGAGACCAACAACACTCAAGTGATATGAATGGGGAACTAATGGAGTAAGAACTAATTTGGACATTCATTTTAGACCTAGACATCATGTGAAGTGACCTAGATCATGTCATTGGACTTTTCTCATTCACACAGTGTGAGAATTCATCCTCTTAAACCTATGAATAAGAAGTTGACACACTTTTGAAAGAAGCTGATGCAACCATATTCCTTCTTGACTTCACTTGAGCAAATGCTGGAATTTCCAGGGCAGACAGGAAGAGAGCTAAATAATCCATCATGGCTAAGCTTATCCTGGGGCAGAAAGAGTGAGCAGAAGAGAGAATTACATGGATACCTTGCCTTTTATAAATAGCATCTTTTTTGCATAGATATGAGTAATATGCTCCTCTTGATGATCTCAAATACACTCTTTGTATTTTAGATAAATACTCTGTAATATTTCTATGTGAACTTACATGATGCTGTGATATTCCTTTCAAATAGTCTAGGGACCTAGAGTGATTGTCATGGTTACAGATGAGAATAAATTGCCAAAACAAGAAATGTATCAAGCTCTTTTTCTGCTCTTGTACATGTCTGAAGCTTTTCATACCCAAGAAGCATAAGGGTGAAGACATAGCAAGTATCTAGGAATTAATGGTGTGTGTGGGGGACTGGGAAAGGGAAAAGCCTTTGGAATGTAAACAAAAGTATAGAATAAAAAAATGAAAAATAAAAGAGATTTTCACGATGCTCTCAGTAAATTAAAACAAAACAAAACAAAACAAAACAAAAAAACCAAAACAACTCCAAACATCTCCAAAGACAAGCAGTTTATACTAATGATTTGTGATGCTGATTCCCCACTGCAGGGGGTCAGTCAGTGTCTGCAGTCTAAAAAAAAGGAAAGACCTTTGATCTTGAAGGAACAAGACAAAGTCCTGACACGGCTGAGGTCTGAGCATCTTTCATGTTCACACTTCATATTGAGCTCCATCGTCTTGAGGTCCCTGATTAGGACCCACTAAGTCCTGAAAAATCCTGGCCTAGATGTGTTTGCAGTCAACTCTCAGAATCTACCTCTGTATCTGGCTTCTGAGTTGCTATATATCCATCCCCATTCTGGAAGTTCTCTTCAGTGTCAATTTCTATATTTGTCTCTGAGATTATTCCCAGTCTACAAAGCTATTCCTTTTTCTTTTTTTCTTTCTTTTCTTAATTTATTTTTTATTGTCTATATTCTTTGTTTACATTCCAAAGTCTTTCCCCTTTCCCAGTTCCCCCCTCACCATATGTCCCATAAGTCCTCCCCCCCATTCGCCAATCAACCCCCCACAATTTCTCTGTTCTGGTACTCTCCTACAAAACTGGATCCAGTATTTTCAGGACCAAGGTCCTCTCCTTCCTTCTTCTTGGGAATCTTTTCATTTGCTAATTATGCCTTGAGTATTCAGAGCTTCTGGGCTCATTAATATCCACTTATCAGTGATTGCATTTCATGTGTATTCTTTTGTGATTGGGTTTACTCACTTAGGATGATATTGTCCAGATCCAACCATTTGCCTACAAATTGCATGAATTCATTATTTTTAATTGCTGAGTAGTATTCCATTGTATAAAATTGTATAAATATACCACATTTTCTGTATCCATTCCTCCTTTGAGGGATATCTGGGCTCCTTCCAACTTCTGGCTATTATAAATAAGGCTGCTATGAATATAGTGGAGCATGTGTCTTTGTTGTATGCAGGGGAATCCTCTGGGAATATGCCCAGGAGTGGTATGACAAGGTCCTCTGGAAGTGTCATGCCCAATTTTCTGAGGAACCGCCAGACTGATTTCCAGAGTGGTTGTACTATCTTGCAATCCCACCAACCGTGTAGGAGTGTTCCTCTTTCTCCACATCCTCGCCAGCACCTGTTGTCTCTTGAATTTTAATTATTTTTTTTACATTTTTTTATTTTCTATATTCTTTGTTTACATTCTGAAGGCTTTCCCTTTTCCCTGTTCCCCCCTCATCATATGTCCCATATGTCTTCTTCCACCCCACCCCACTCCCCGCCTATTCCCCAATCACCCCCCCACCATTTCTCTGCTCTATTCTGGTACTCTCTTACAAAACTGGATCCAGTCCTTTCAGGACCAGGGTCCTCTCCTTCCTTCTTCTTGGGAATCTTTTGACTTGCTAATTGTGCTTTGAGTATTCAGAGCTTCTGGGCTCATTAATATCCACTTATCAGTGATTGCATTTCATGTGTATTCTTTTGTGATTGGGTTAACTCGCTTAGGATGATATTTTCCAGATCCAATCACTTGCCTACAGATTGCATGAATTCATTATTTTTAATTGCTGAGTAGTATTCCATTGTGTAAATATACCACATTTTCTGTATCCATTCCTCCTTTGAGGGACATCTGGACTCCTTCCAGCTTCTGGCTATTATAAATAAGGCTGCTATGAACATAGTGGAGCATGTGTCTTTATTGCATCCACATCCTCGCCAGCACCTGTTGTCCCTTGAGTTTTTAATCTTAGCCATTCTGACTGGTGTGAGGTGGAATCTCAGGGTTGTTTTGATTTGCATTTCCCTGATGACTAATGATGTTGAACATTCCATTATGACTTTGATACATACCTGGCTTGACAGGCTGATCTTCTGCAAGACAGTGCCTGATCGCACCAGAACTCTCTACTGCATTTACTGTCTATGTGAGTTACCCATCTGTAAGGTTGGTGTCGTGTGCTCTAGAAAAGCACCGTGGGCTTCCATAGATACAAAAAAGACTCATCTTCCTAACATCAAGCATGAAAGGGCATAGCATTGCCTAGTCATGGAGCAGACAATCATGTCACCACCTGACCATCCTTACAATACTTACACCAATATATCAGCCCAATACCTGAGATTCCTCAGATTTGCACAGTAAACCCTGCTGGAACTCAATGGGTTAAATAGAAAATTTGAAGAAGATATTAATATCAATTATTTATGAAAAAGTAGTGATTTATTACTTTTTGTAAGTTTCATAGTAAGTATTCAGGGACTTGGAATATATATTGTATGGGCTTTAAAAATTATTTTATGGATCTATTCTTTGAAAATGTAATGTGTACAATGTACTTTGATCATATCCACTTTACTCCCTCCAACATTTCCCAATTCTCCCTTCTCCCTTCTGCTGTATGGGCCTTTAAAGAGGTCTTATATAAGGGGCGTGAGGCTTCAACTATAAACAAAGAACTAAGAGCAACTAAGGATACAGGGAGTCAGAGAGATAGTCTTCCCCATGGGTGAGCACAGCAATTTGTTACTGGATGCCAAATGGCCTGTGGTCCATTGTAGGGAGTATCATCACTTATTCAAAGTTGGAAGTTTTGATCACCAACTCTAACTGCTTTACTATGATGATTGATTTGATTTTTCAAAATATTTGTTCTTGTTTGAATGTGGACATATGATCATGTCTAACTAGTTTGAGAGATGGGGAATTTTTTCTTGTTCTCTTGGATATGTTCTATGTAACAGCTACATATGGGGATGCTCTTTTTTACAGACAAGGGGTTGAATTAGTATTTGTTATAGATGGGCAATATTAAAAAATCCATGTTGGTAAAAAGTTACAAGCATTCTACAATATGTTGTAATCTGCTTTTTCTAATACATTGATTCACTTGTAATGATAAAATATTGTAAACTAATTTTCATTCAGATTTGCAACAAAAGAAATATTTTTTCAAAAAGTTTATCTTTACATTAAAATGAAGAACATTATTTCTAATACTGTAAGTAACTCTTTATTGGTTAGTTGGAAAGCTAAAGTAAATGACTTTAGAATCTGAACTATTTCAAATGTATGTTTAAATGTATGTATTTAGTCTGCAGCAAATACAAAATTTAATAATCTCCATGAAAAGTCAAGGTCAAATGCTGATTTAAAATATAAATATTTATGAAGCATGTGTATGGGAGAAAGAAGGAGAAAGAGGGCGGGACAGGAGAGAGAGAGAGAGAGAGAGAGAGAGAGAGAGAGAGAGAGAGAGAGAGAGAGAGAAGTGCAGAGAGAGGCTTATGAATGACAAATAAGCTTCCCTAAGGAAAGAGGAAATAGCTCTACATAATCTTCCAGGTAGATGACTTTAAAGCGGATGTCCGTAATTTGAGTTCTTGATGCCCAACACAGTTGTGCTCTATACAAATGCATGATAATGAACATCACTCATCACATGCTAGGAATATAACATGTTATACCCACAAAACCAGGTATGTGTACAAAGAACCTTTTAATTCCCTCATCAGAACAGGTGATGGTGACTATAAACAGATATCAGCATAATTATAGATTCATTAAAAACCCGTGGATAATGCCAGTGAGATTGTAAGTGTTAAGGATTTCTTCTTCCTTCCTCCATATTGGCGCTGCCTCTCTCCCTTGGTTAACTGCTATCCTTTTAATCAGTCTTGATTGCTTTGCTTTGAGCTGAGACTTCCTTAGGAGCTCCTTAGAGGCACATTGTTTTGCGGGAGACAGCTGTTCTTTACTAGTGCAGACTGACAAGAGTTATATATAGTGATGATAATAATAAGTAGTGTGCGCAAACACATAGACCACATGGAGTACACGGATGAGCCTTAGGGCTTCATGGGATGCTTTCCTCCGAATTTACAACCTTCCCACCCCATCTGCCACAATGAACCCTTGTAGCTGACAGAAAGGTCAAAGGTTCCCTCCTCAAGTTCCTTCTCCATTTGCAGTATCCTAATTAGTTTATCCACGGTTTAGATTTTCCTTTCCAGCATTATTTAATAGAAAACTATCTGAACCTCTAGGATTTTAATTATGTTTTTATTCTGTGACTATGAAGCAATTTCTAAATAAATTCCATTTCTAAAAATATAGTATACATGAAATTAATGTTTGTAAAGTCCAACTATATAAAGTACCGGTGATTGGAGAAATGGAGACTGATTTAAACATATTGGTCAGCATTTCTTGTCTTTTTAAAGTACTGTGTGATAAGTAAGGATAAGTAAGGTCAAATATTTTTTATACTGACTGGCCACTCACTGCCTTCTTTTGAGATATGGCTGCTCAAGTCAATTTCCTGTTATGAGACCAGACTATTTATGTTAAGCTTTTTGCTTTTGCTTTGGTTTTGGTAAATGTATACATTAGTACAGCCACTTTGACAAAGAACATGGAGGTTGCAAAACAAAACAAAACAAAACAAAACCAAACATCTAGAAAGAATGAACTACCTTATAATCCAGCAATTTGATCACAGGGCATTTACCCAACAGAATTGAAATGTGACACAGTTTTTATTGACGTGCTAATCACCAAGATGTGGTGTCAACCCAGGTGTCATAGCACCTGAAATAAAGCTATACAAGAATCTCAGATCATCTATTTGAAATGATACATGATTCCTCTCATTGTAGACCCCTTCCCATGTGCCATGTACCTACCCGTGTCACTATCAATCTATTTTGATCTTTTAGACACAATGATAAATGTCTGCTCTTGCACTGTATGGAACATCTCTAAAGCTGGAAACAATTGTTCACCACACTGGCCTTTCAATAGCAATTTATTTTGAAGCTGACAGTAATAGTAAAGGGCATGGTATTTACACCATAGCGAGGGATCATCAGGGTTTTATCCAGTTTTGGGTCTTTATGTCAATATTACTGTTACTTATCTTTATATCCATTTTCCATCACTACGGAGAATCCCGTTACTTTTTTTTATTATTTTATTATTTGGGTTGGTATTTAGTTTCCAGGCATATTTTCTAAATTATGATTAGCCAGGGTGATATAAACTTGGGCTACACCAACTTCATTGGATCCATTTGGGCAGGGAGAACTTAGAAGGTCTTTCTCCAAAGATGGAGCACCTGGGTTTGCCTGTCTGTGTCTTATTCATTGAGCAGTATGGTCTCCAGTTCCTTCCATGTTTCAGTAAGTGATAAGTTTTTGTATTGCCTTTTGAGTGGATGATATTCCAGTGTGTGAGTGAGTGTAGGGGGGGGGCTGTTGTGTGACCGATGATATTCCCTTTCATCTAGTAATGGCCACCTTGGTCCAAGCTTATGTCTTGATGAGTAGTGCTTCAACAAATAGAGACTTTATATCTTGGTACACCGATTTCACTCCCTTTGGGTAAATATCCAGTAACGAAACTGCTGGTTTGTGAGGTTGTTCATTCTTTTTTATGTGTTTTTAGGATTTCTCATAATGACCCCATTGGTTACATTGCCTATGTAAGGATGATGTGATCTGTAACTGTAAGGAAAATGACAGCTATTTAGAGTTTTCTTCATATTCTATCCAGGTTGCCTTTTCCTGAGACCCACCACACATCTCTACCCCTGGCAGCTCTCTCTGGCTGGATTCTATGTAGTAGTGACTACACAGTTAATTTCAATATGGCACTGGGCATCTCTAGCTTCAGGATAATTGGAAGAGTTTGGGATTAGGTGGAGTTATGTTCTTTTTTTTTCCCCTATACCCCCAACATGACCTAGATCACTCCCCCTCCTCTAGAATGTATGAGTCCCTTTGGAGGGCCTGTGACAGCCTATGTCACTGTTTGCCTTTTTATCCAGCTGAGCCCCAGCTGATTTTGTGTGAGTTTGGTCAGATAATACACAAGAGCACACTTTGAATACTGCCTGCAGAGCTCAGTGGGTTTCATTGGTGGAACACACAGTCAGAAGCATATCTTGATCCGACAACCATGACTAATAGAAGAGCTGAGATCAAGATGATGTGTACTCCTGGCTGGTTGCAACGGCTTTTCGAAGTGATTTAAATGTTTGTTAAGTTCTTGTATATATTTCACTCACTTCTATTTTGTTTGGTAATAATTATGAATAATGCATGAATTTCATAATGTGAAATTAAACTTCAGTGACTAGAAATCAGACCCTTTATAGAGCTTCTTACCCAACTGCTGAGAGACCCAGTACCCATGCATGCATTGAGGAAGTAGGAGATCATTAGGACTCATTAATTCCACTACCCAGCTATTTCAATATGGCATGCTGGCTTGACTTCATTTCTCTCCCCTCCCACCCACTTAAATTACTCTTTAACATTTCCTGGTCTGTTCATTGCCTTGAATGGAAAGCATATGTGTGCTTAACTCCCTTGGCCCTCCTATCCCAGTCCAGATGTATATGGACAAGGAAAAATATTGATGATGACATGTAGGTAGAAAGAGAGAGAGAGAGACCAGGATGTTTTTCTCTCCCTGACAAAAATCCCATTGATGACAATAGCCAAGGTTCTTCTTCCAAGTTCTCAATTAATTATTTCAGTGCCAACCGATATATTGCCTCAGGACTGGTAAAGACTGTGTGTTGCTGCTGTCTTGATAAAATGTCATTGGCAAATATGTAATTTCTCCATAAACTAGGAATGGATTTTAGGTAGTAAGTGGGGCATGTATTATATATACATAGAGAAGATTGTTGCCAGTGATCATGTGCTGGGCCAGTATTTCCGGGTTTTTGACTTCTTATTCAAAGCATTAAAATAAAGTCTCACATATATTTGCAAAATTAGCAAGGAAACTATATAAGTAAAGTACTATCAGGACATAAAAGAAAAATGACATAAAAGATCAACATAAACTGCAAGAATGCAGTGAACATGAAGGTCTCAGTTATGGTTTTAGACTTGGTTCAGCAATTTGAGAGGATGAGTTTATTTTACTGAGGGGTATAGTGAAGGTGTTGTCTTTAATTGGTAGATTTAATTGGTAGATTGGTAATTTTCTTTTACTGTGCATATCCCTTTTCATAATATATCTTATTTAACATATAAATACCCAATATGTATGGGCACAAGATGGCAAATAGAGGATTTTTCCTCAAAGTTCATTTGAAGTCATACTTTTACCACATGGTTCATGCACTGAAAACTGGTTCAGGCCAGATTGGTCTTTCGATTTCTCTACCTGGATATAACAAGAGTATGGCCAAATAGAATCTTAAGTTTGATATTGCCAAGGGGAGGAAAACTTAACCTAGTGTTTGAAGGGGAGGCCCTGGAGCCAGATGCAGGATGGGTTTCAATATTGCTACACGCCTTATTTGGAGAGGTGTGTGTGCATAGTACATGCAGAGAAAGGGGCGGGGCTGTGAAAAGAACTATTAGAGCAGAAGAGTGTGAATAACCCAAATCAAGCAGAATCCCAGGACACTAAATCCAGGTGACTTCCAGCAAAACTAAACTGAAGAATTAGTAAAGAAAATTGAAAAATGTGCCTATGTATACTATACTGAAATCACCACATGATGGGGAAAAATTCTGTTAAATACACAGATGCAAAAGGAGACATGGGTTATTCAAAGAATTTAAGAAAATTGAGAAGCAGAGCATGAAAGAACAAAGCATTTTATATAAGGATGACAGGCAGAGACCTTTACAAGGTCTCATCATTTGAACTAAATAACCTTTCAATCTTTTCAAAAGATGGGTGAAGAAGAAAGTCACTTTAAAAATTATCTTAGGGGGGAGAGGAATTATGGGACGTATGATGGGGGGGAAACTGGGAAAGGGGAAAGCCTTTGGAATGTAAACATAGAATATAGAAAATAAAAATTAAAAAAAAGAAATTAAAAAAATTATCTTAGATTTTTATGGAAAAATATTGATATTTAAGGAAGCTTTATTCACCCCAAACTAAGGATTTGTTGAGAAACTTAAAAGAATACAACTCAGAAGAACAAATAATTTTGAAGAAATCAGAGCACTGCTATACAGTAGAGTGGTTGGGCCCATGGAGAAGCAGTTCCAGTAATATTAGAATCAAAAGAAGAGGCTTCAGAATAAACAGCAAATAAACTGCAAAGAATGTTTAGGACTCATTCCCAAACCAATATTCAGAACTTTTGTTAAAATTTCTTATAAAAATGGACAAAGGATGTACACTATTCAGTATGTTGTCTCTGAAAAGGAATCACTAACATTTCAAATGAACCACTGGAATCCCCAAAAAGCCACCCTGGGTAACACTTATTTGGTGTGAAACATTTTATGGTTAACAAGACCTGGAAAACTACGTTTCTGTTGTGAATTAAATCATGGCATCTGAGAATATGGGTTGAAGACCTTAACTCTCATAACTAAAGATGCCACTTTGTTCAAAGGTAGGTTGTAAATTATGATCAGGTCATAGGTGTGGATCCTACATCAATGTGACAGATGTCCTTAAAGGAGGGGAATAGGATCACAGAGAGAGAGGAGGCAGAAATTGGAAGGATATGGGGGCAAGAAATGGATACCATAGATTTATAGCCAAAGATGAGGAAACTAGAAATAGAGAATCCAGGACTCCACCCAGAGGCTCCTGTATGTGGGAAACTGCTATCCAGTGGATGGCATTTTGTATGGCATCCCTAAAATCTAGCAAAGCTTCCTCCTCTCCTTCTTAGCATTCCTAGCAGTTGAGTACTGGAAGAAGAGACATAGGAGTGGTCTATGTGGGTATAGGGAATAAGGAAGTGCATTGTTTACAGAGAACTTTTATATGAAAATGATATTGGGCTAAAGGGTGTTATGCTCCTATAATTATCATGCAGCACCAATTCCAAGCAATACCAGCAACCAGCAATGCCCTCTCTCTCCAAAAGTGTTGTTGGTATAAGATCCATAATTACCAGTGGATTAAAAATAAAAACTGTGCATGTATAAACTTTAGGATAGCATGTTAAAATTCTCTGTCTTTTAATGAAAAATGGAAAAATTGTAGTTCTCTCAGCTACACAGGCATGAAACTGGTATACACTCAGATGTTCTCATTCTTTGAGCTTCAGACTTGTCTCGATACCTGCTCTATCTGCTTTGCCTTCCATTCTTTCGATAGGGTGCATTCCTGGATCTATGCAACAGATTAAAAAGAACACTAACCGAAATGGACAGCGTGATGATTGAATAGCACCTCTCTTCATGACCATCTTGATTTGCTATCTGTACTTATAAATTTTCAGTGGGAAGGAAAATTCTAAAGTCCTCTAGTGTGGTTCTTAGCAAAGATCTATATATACTTGTGATTTCTGAATTTAATTTGCAAAAGGATACCTACCAAACTTATTCTGGCATTTAAGAGTTTTCCTGACTATTTGTAGATCGGTGGCTTAATGTGAAAGAAACATTTCTAAAAGAAGTAGAATGATAAGATGACTCAGTCAACAACATTTGGGAAGAGATGGCCAAACCCAATTTTATCAACCATTGCATATTTAAGTATCAAGGTTGATGAAGTCATGGAAAAGATTTATAAAGATAATGCTTAAAAATAGACATGGTTACCATCATTCTTTACCACGATAGAGCATGAACATGTAGCTGTCTCTCTCTTTTTTTTCATATTTTGGGAGTTTTAAAAATACCAATCTATATTAGTTTCTGGGAATTGAATTAAAGTATAACACGTTGGGTGACAGGATCTCTTTTTTTCTTATTACTATTATGGAGTAATACATGAAGAAGTAAAACATGAAGGTGTCAGGCATGGCAGTCCTTTCGAGAGGCTCTGGGAGTGGCACTACGGATTCGCTCCTGGCATCTGATGGTAGATTATATCCTTTGCATTCCAAAGTTTGTAGAAAGGTCTTTGCAATCTTGCCTTCATGGTTACATGTCTTCTCTCTGTATGTCTTTTTCCATTTACAAAAAATATAAATTCTGTATCTCAGCCTTACTTGGGCAATTCAGGATGTATTCACATCAAGATTTTCACTAGAATATACCTTGAAGGATCCAAGTATTACAGATTAGTCCATATATTTGGGAAGCCATGATTCAACACAGTAGAATGACTGTTTTCTATTATATTTGGACTACACTGATTTTATTTTTATGTTTAAATCTAGAGTATTTACATGGTTTCATACGTTAGAATCATTGTCAGAAGCTACCAAGGAAAGGCTAAAGGTGTGCAAGTGACTTTTCTGGAGATGACCCACTGCATTGCATGGCCTGCAATAGGTGAGCTCTGAGGCAGGGTTCCAAGAGACCTCACCCCAGGATTGATTCTTGCTACTGATATGCCTTTCCTGTTACTATTACATAGTCTAATGATTCCTGCACATTAGCCCATCTTATTGGGCTTAGTTTTGTAGATTAACATTAAGATGTACTCTTATGTAGTAATACTCTGTGGACAAATTGATGATATAATTCTTAATAATGACTTTATAAAATTTCTACATTATACAAGTAAATTTTTTTAGCCCTTTAAAAGCTACAAACAGGTCTCTGTAAACCTTCATATGTCATGGGCTAATTGCACTAGGATAGGAAAGCAGGCTTGGAAGATATTTATGATCAGGGTAAACATTCCTTCTAGGTTAGCTGTGAGACTATTATCAGGTAACTAAAGGTCATAAACAGGGAATGGGCAATTTATTGTAGGTGTAAGGTCAAAAAATAAATTATTGACTAGTTTATCTGTACAAAAATTCAAAACTAATGAGATACAAGGCAGATGCTTTAAACTTATAATAAATTTACAGAGCTAGTAACAGATAATGAATGTTGAATCAGGTACTAGTCTTAATGGAAAGACATGCGAACATTTTTGCCGTAACTCTGTCATCTTACAACATGAACTATTGTCTTGAACTTGGTATGAACTTATGGAATGTAAAGATGCTTGGAAAACCATGTGATCAATTATCCTAAGAATGTATAAGCTTTAAGAACAACAATAAGCCGGGCGTGGTGGCGCACGCCTGTAATCCCAGCACTTGGGAGGCAGAGGCAGGCGGATTTCTGAGTTCGAGGCCAGCCCCCTCTACAGAGTGAGTTCCAGGACAGCCAGGACTACATAGAGTAACCCTGTCTCGAAAACAAACAAACAAACAAACAAACAAACAAGAACAACAGTAAAATGGTGGTGCAGCTTCTTTTTCTGCTTCATCCAGAATCAGTGTTTTCTGTGTGCATGAATTTTATCCTTTACTTCTTTCATTCTTTCTTTCTCTTCTTTTCCCTTCTCTCAGGTTCATGAAGAGTTAATGAGTACCAAGCTTCTTATGAGAGGTCTTTGAGTCAGAGAGAAAGGAGCCCTAGCAACTAAGCCTTTTCTCTGCTTCATTCCCTTCTGCCACCCACAGAAGTTTATTACCAGAAACCAGCAGCCATTTAGCCACCAATAGTAAGAAACCAGCGCTTATTAGCACAGAATAACAGAGAGAGTACAAGGCCAGATAGCATCAGTTTTTGACGTTTATTCCATGCGGTGTTCTGCCGCAATACCCGTGAAGGCCAGGGCAGGCTCTGGCAAATCATATTTTTTTGAGCCATGCATATCAACAAACTCATTTATGATATTTCTTAAAAGTACTAAATGTAATTATTGTGGATAGAGGAAAGAGTTTTTAAAAACATTGACTCTGCCTGTCAAATAGTTGGTTGTGATGTTATGGTGGTCTGAGATCAAATTAGAAAGGGAAAGTGGAGATGGTAAAAAGGAAATTGGGAGATACATCAAAGAATTCAAAGCAAGGTGACCTTGGCGGAGTGTCTAAGCCTGATCTTAGACACTTATCTCGTACAGCAGATTCTGCACTCAAATCACCAGCACGTTTCCCTTAAACAACATCTTTACCTATCACCTTATGTGTTGACCTGACTCAAGTAAAGGAGAGTTTGGATGAGAATGGGCCCCATAGGCTCATGTGTGTAAATATGTGGTCCTCTGTTGGTGGAATTATGAAGGAAGGATTAGGAGATATGGCTTTGTTGAAGGAGGTATGATACTGGGAGATGGCTTTGAGGTTTCTAAGGTTTACAACCATTCCTAGCTAGCTCTCTCTGTCTCCATCTTTCTGTCTCTCTGTGTCTCTCTGCGTGTCAGTTACTGTGTTTCTGTTTCTCTGTCTCTATGTCTCTGTCTCTGCCTGCCTGTCTGCCTGTCTGCTTGCCTGCCTGTCTGCTTGCCTGCCTGCCTGCCTGTCTGTCTGTCTCTGTGTGTATGTGTGTGTGTCTCATGCTTATAGATAAGCTCTCAGCTACTGCTCCAGTACCATGCTTACCTGTCTGCTATTATGCTGCCTGCCTGAACGGTCATGGGCTCACCGTCTGAACTGTAAGTCCAACTAAATGCTTTCTTCTGTAAGTTGCTTTGGATATGATGCTTTGCCACAGCAGCAGAACAATAACTGAGGCACACCTGTAAGATAAGTTTGAAGGCACTTGCATGCAATCAAGTGCAGAGGAATTTCAGAAGAAGGAACTGGTAGGAAAATTATAACCACTTTTATTTTGCTTGTTAGAGTATAAGTTAGGTTTCTCCAGAGACATAGAATCGACATAATATATTCTACATATAAAACATATATCCATATATCAATACAGAATATTATATATGATATATATGTGTGTGTATACACACTTGTGGTAATTGGGTATATGTGTGTATATGTAGATTCCATATTCATACACTGTACTGAATTAAGCTTGGGTCAAAATTAGTTCAAGAATTTACACCTCTGTTGAAAATGGACACTTATCTACTAAAAATACAGTATAATTACTATTTGTTTGTATTTGTTATCATAAGTAATCTAGAGCTGACTTAAAGCACATAGGAAGATATACAAGTTACATGCACACAGCATGCCATTTTATACAAGGGACTGACACATACATAGATTACATATCAGCAGGGATTCAACTTCATGAACATACCATGGAATAATTGTGTGAAACACATACAAGAGGTTATATATATATATATATATATATATATATATATATATATATATATAAAGGGTTGGCTCATTTGTTTATGGAAGTTGAGAAGTCCCTGTGTGTTGCCTATGACCTGTGAACTTGCAAAGTAGAGTGGCACCAACAATATTAGTCCTACTCTAAGTTTTAGGTCCTGAGGACAAGAGAGGCAATGCCTGTAGCAGGAGAATTTGGATGTCCAATTCAAGTGGAGAGAGATACCAAATGCGTTCTTCTTTCACATGTTAAATCGAACTGAGTCCTCAATGGTTTGACTGGGTGGTGCCCAACCACACTGATAAATAAAGATGTTCTTTTTGTAAGTCTATTGATTCACATTCCAAACTCTTCCTAAATCACCCTTGGAGATTCTCCCAGAAATAATATTTTATTAGCCATCTGTGACTCCTTTATTTGAGTCAGGTGGACACATACAATTACCTAACCCAGTAGGTGACAAGTATAGGATTAAGCTGTAGATATAGTGTTGGCGATCTGGTGAGAACAAAACTGGTTCTTATTGCCGTAAGCAGTTATCTGTGCAGTTATCAGGTAGTCTAGGACAAAAGCATGAGATTCAAGAGGATGCTGGTAGTGAGAAGGGGAGTTAGTCTGTGTTTGTTGTAGTTCTTTTGTCTGTGAAACTAAAATGAAAGAAGAAAGCATAAAATGAGACGCACAGTGAACCATGTTAAATTGGTGTTTAATTGGCCATTGGGGAGAAAGCTGTTCCAAACCTTTCATTTTCAGAGAGAAGGTAGGACGTCTATAGAGGCCTAAAACATAAAGTATAGAGGCATGCCGCAGGCCTGGAATGGTACTTTTAATGTACTTACAACAAATTGTTATCATCTAACTGCAGACTGCTTTCTATGAATCTTGCCCTACAAAAATCACCCACTCAAGGATATTGTATGTATGGGCACCTAGTGAGAGTATGCAGTATATATAAATGTGTGTGTGTGTGTGTGTGTGTGTGCGTGCGTGCGTGTGTGTGTGTGTGTGTGTATGAGTATTTGTGTCTGTATATGTAAATATGTGTGTATATGTGTGTATACATGTACATGTGCATTTATGTATGTGTGCATATGTATATGTGTGTGTACATGTGTATGTGTGTATATGTATGTGTGCCTGTATATGTAAGTGTTTATGTGTATATATGTGTGTATACATGTATATGTGTTTTTATGTATGTTTGCATATATATATTTGTGTATGTGTATATATGTTTGTGTGTGTGTGTGTGTGTGTGTGTGTGTGTGTGTGCTTTTGTGCAGAGGCCAGAGGATGATATCAGGCCTGACTTCTATTTAGGCAGGACCTGTCACTGAATCTGCAGCTAGGCCAGAAGGCAGAGGCTCCAGTGACTGTCCTGTCTCCGCTCCCTGCAGCCTCAGAGTTACATGTGTCTGCATGACCCTGCCCAGCTTCTCAGGACTGCCAGGATTTGATCTCAGGTCCTTGTGTTTTCACAGCAAGTGCTGTATCCTAGCACCTGAGGAAGGATTTAAGTTCTTACATTTAATTACACAAAGACAATCACAATAAAGTGAAAAATATTAAAAGCTAACCGAGTCAAAAACACATTATACAGGAGAAATAGTTTGTGTAAATTTTGTCTCAGTTATGTGAAATGACAACCTCTTAGAAATGCATTGCAGAATTCTTTTAATAAAACGTGAAATCCACAGTTAATAGCTATATATATTTAAATGACACACATTTATTGCCTCACATAATTCATTGCATACATTAAGCATAAAATTTCCTGTGGGCAATAATAAATGTGATTTATAAATCACAATTTGTGGGAAGTCTGTTTCTTATACTCCTGAGGACAGTTCCAAAAACCATTAAAATATTAGAAAAATTGGGGATTTATTCATTCAAGTAATAATATTTGTTTTAGTTTACTTTATAGTATGTTTTAAATGAATTTTATATTTGCCTTAATAAAATTATAAAGTTTGTCAAAAGTGATGAAGTTTTGAGGCTTTGACAGCTTCATCTTAATCATCTTAGGTATACAATAATTTTTAAATTTCTCATGTGTTTCCAAGTGAGTATGTAAACTTTTCTGTCAAAAAGTCAGAGGAGATATGTTGTATAAAAGCTTAAAATTTAAAAATAAGAAAGTAAAAATGTAGGTAATTCTTGTTGGAAAACTCAAAATAACTCTCCCAGCATTAATAGGTTTTTATTGAATATTATTTCGAGTTTTAGACGTAAGCATTTTGATTGGCTGAAATACTATAGTATTATATAAAGTAGAGTAATGTACATTTTAGTTAGTACTTGTACATTTTTCATGTCAATGTTGTAGGCCATTAGGTACAGATGCTCCTTGATGTAGGACATCGTTACATCCTGAAAAATCCATCATTAGTCAAAAACGTGTTCCATTTCCACAGTGTTCTGAACACTGTGTCTCAGATGTCCAGCAGTGGGCTGACTGGAGGTGTGGCTTGCTGTGCCATGCAGGGGCCCCAGAGAAAACTGGGTAATGCACTACCAGCCTAGTGACAGACTGAGATTCAAAAACCACGTGAGGTTTCTACTGAATGACTAGTGCCTCCGCACCATGCCGAGGCGGACAAGTCAGAGGTTCAGCCACAGTAAGTCAGCCACGGTTACATAGACCGTATTAGAACTGCACCAATCGTTCCCGAGAATCTTGGCACGTAGTTTGTCCCAAGACTCATTGACACCGAGGCTGTGCATCACACCTTGTTAAGTCGGTGAACCCTGCGCTCTAGAAAAAGAGGGCAGGCCACGCTCAGAGTGAAAAATTCTCTAATGTTATTATAAAGTATTATGGGACAGGTTAAAGTGGGGATGAGGGCGGAGGAGATTTTGCACTGATGGAAACTCAGTCATGGCAAGGTGCAGCGACTGGTCACGTGAAGGCCAGGAGGAGCAGAGAATGAAGCTCACACTGAACAGAGGAAAACAGCAAGGAAGAGAACAGGCAAAGTTCCGAGACAAAATTCTCCATTTCAGAATTTCCCTCAAAAGCTAATCCTAAGCCACTCACCTTAACTGGATAAGATGGATTGTCTATGCATGTCATAATTAATTCATCTTTCAATTCTTCTGTGTCATTGAATAATCACATGGGGAGAGAAGAAAGAAAATCATTCACCTTCTGTAATTCTGATTCGTTTTGCATACAGTGTTATCTACAAGCTCCGATAGCCCTCTGCTGGCACAGCTATCTTTAAATGTATCTACTTGTATGTATGTAGAGATGTACATCGGATCGCAGGGACCTGCCTGAAGTCAGAAGTGTCAGACTTCATGGACTTACTGGCAGTTTTACTGCTCCCAATATGTGTGCTTAGGTATTTTATTCAGGAGGCACAAGTTCTATCTGTGCTGTTGTAACAAAATATTAGGGCCGATTTGGTGGTTAGCTTTGTCAATGTGATACAATGTGTATTCTCAGTGATGCCTTGTATATATGGCTTAGCCTGTGGGGTTGTCTTAATTAACTTAATTGATACAGGAAACCTAGCCCAGTGAGTTGGGCGTCATTACCTAGCCAAGGAGTCCTGAACTGTTATAAGAGTAGAGACGTCACACTGGGCACAAGCAAGCCAGTATACGTGATGTATACGTGATCCAGCACGTATACATCCATCTTCTCTGCTTTTGACTGTGCATGTGATGCGACCAGCTCCCCTACAAAGATGAACATTAATTTAAAATTGCAAGCTGCAAACCCTTTCTCCCCCTGTCTTTTATACCTTTTGAAAATATATTTAATCGCAGTGACAGAAAAGGAAATAGTACAATTGCATACTTTATAAACAAACGGAGATTATTTTGTTTCATAGTTCCCATCCATCTGCTTAGTTGGAGTCTCTTATAGCAGATGACATCAGATTTAATGACACCATCTGCTTAGTCAGGGCCTCTCATAGCTGATGACATCATATATAATGACACCACCTACTTAGAGCCTTTCATAAATGATGGCATCATATATAATGACACTATCTACTTAGAGCCTCTCATAGCTGATGACATCATATATAATGACACAATCTGTCTACTCAGAGCCTCTCATAGTGATGACTTCATAGGGTAGAAACTCTTGGAGTGGGAAGTGTGTACATAGCCTGGAACAAACACACACAGGGCAGCCTCACCTTATAACAGTGGTTCTCAGCCTGTGAGTCATGACTCTGTAGTTCTGCGACCGCCTGTCACATTGTCACCTCCCACTACAATACCCCTCTTCCTGCTTCCTCATCTGCCTCTCAGCCGTGACCTCTTGGGGACCAAGCTTCTAGCACATGCACCTTGGGAGACAAACCAGACTGAAATCACAACAAACTCATAATTCCCAGCATTTACTATAAGTCAGCCTCTTTATAGCAGGACAATCGGAAAGCTACCATTAAGTCTGCTATAACATTGGGTTTGCAGCACTTAAAAACTCTTTTTGGATCTTTGGTTATAGAATGTTGAGTGACTTCTGCCCAAAGCAGGAAAAGAGTATTTTTATGTCAAGAGGAGAAAGTCAAGGAAGTTTTTTGTTTGTTTGTTTGTTTGTTTGTTTGTTTGTTTGCTTGTTTGGTTTTTAATAATACGAGTTTGAAGTTTGGGGCAAATGTCTTGGTGTAGGTCTTTCAAGTCATGTTCTGGTAGGACTAGGCAAAGTCTCTGACATATAAGTATAGACTTTCGGTGTCAGCCAAGCTAGTGCTGGTGAGGATGGAGTTTGTGGACCGGAGTGCATTACTACTCTGGTGCTCACACCAGTTGACTGCCGAGAACTTTCTGAAGCAAGTGCTGTAGCTCACTGTTGCCTAAACATCTTACCTCTCTGGGTACGAATTACTTGGATTAAATGGATCAAACCAATACATATGTTCTCTCTGCTGTCCAATTCGATGAGTTATGTTGATTCAGGTAGTCTTAGGTCTTAAGCAAATCACTGAAAAGGGGATTAAAAACCAAGGGCATTGGGGACTGGAGAGATGGCTCAGTGATTAAGAGAACTTGTTCTTTTAATAGAAGACCTGGGTTTAATCCCCACCACCTATATGGCATCTCACAGCTGTCTGTAACTCCAGTCCTAGGAAGGCTGACATGCTCTTCCAGCCTCTGTGGCCACCAGACACTCACATGTTATACAGACATACATGCAGGCAAAACATCCACGCACATCAAAGAAGAGAAAACAAAGACATGAAAGTATTGCATTGTTTCCACACACTTATCAGAGGTGGTTGTTTTGCACATGCCAAAATTACGTTGTAAAATTCCCAATTTACTTTCTGTACAAGTATTTTATTTTGACTGACCTAATTTGTTATTTATAGCAACTAATGTGGATGTGGTTCTTGATGATGCTACGTCTCTCCCTTTAGTGACAATAATGGTTTGCTCAGATCATGTTGTAAAAATTAAAAAAATATATCAAAGCTAAGTATGATCATTGAAAGCTTCTGAAATCTTATTTTTAACAAAATGTGAGAACAGAGCCTATATTTTAAAGGGGGATTAATATAATAGTTCCAATTAAAATTCCTTCTTAAGGTAATGTTCTGTATAAAAATGTTAACTGTTTTGCCCATATTTCCCCTCACACTGAGATGACATTTTTGGGTATCTTCCAGCTGCAGGTACAAAGCCCAGCTTTCTTGAGAACAATAGCTATATAGAATGAACAGCAGAGAAAAGACAAGTGAGACAGTGGGTCTTACCAAGATTAAATAATTTGAAAGTACTTCCAAGGAGGATGTTAACGCATAATTAAAAAATTAAAATCCACGATTCTCATGTGCATTAGTTTGTTTTTTTCATCACTGTGACAAAAATGCTTGACAGACACAACTTAAGGAAGAAGTTTATTTTGGCTTCTGGTCGCAGAGACACTTCATTTCCTCATAGTAGGGAGAGTGTGGGGGCACGACGGGTTACTTCTTCACAGTATCCAAAAATCAGAAAACACAGGCCAGCGCCAGAGCTGAACATGGACCTGTAAGGCCTGTTCCTGGTGTTCTTCTGCTGCCTCTGTGCCACGCTTCTCTGATTCCATGAATTCCTCAGGCAGCACCGGCGACTGAGGACTGAGTGTTCAAACACAGGGACCTGCCGGGAACACTTCCCACTCAAAGGTGACATTGTGCGAATACAGAATTATGTGACTCGGAGGCTTATGAACCCAATTATTGACAGATCTGCAAAGATAGCAAGCTAGACAAAACAGCCTACTGAGAAGTGGGGTGTTTACTCACAATTTAGGGAAAGAATATTAGAACATGTTCCCGAGGCTGGAAAAAAAGCATTGACTAACAACCCTATGGCTCAGCAAAAGGCTAACTTTGGGATTTTTTTTTCTTTTCTAGTGGAATAAAATCAGGATATAGACACGAAGTACATGCTACTTAGTTTAACTTTCTAATTGTAAAATCAAAGAGGAATGCAAGTCCTTCCTGAGAAAATAAAATACTGTTTCTATGATCCAATTATATGATATTGAACATAGTGTGTTCAGGTGGGAAATTTCTTAATACTATCCATTGGGGGTGTTATTTTTAAATCCATAATCTGATGAAAAAAATCCATAAAGATAATGGGACTCAGATAACAAGTAGTATAATTATTCTAGGAGATGTAAGGGGTCGCGGTTGGTCACATTAGAGGCATTACTGTTTGGAAGGAATTCTCTTGATGCTGAGCAGAAAGCAAATGCTGACAACAGCCAGGGGCACAAAAGGAGGTTGAGGTCAACAGTTCTAGTACGCTTTAGGTAGTTTTTCCTAAATAGATATCAGAAGTGTCGGAAACTATTAGTAAAGAGAAACCACTGGCAAGCTCTAATTTAAGTGTGCAAACACATGTGGAGTATGGACAAGAAGAAAGAGTTTTCGAAGGAAAGGCACTCTGTGAATAAGGATAAAAAGTTTGGAGAGTGATCTATAAAACTAAAAACAAGGGGGATTATTGTGGCAACAGATGGTAGAAGGCTTCTAAAGTCTGCGGTAGGTTTCTGCATCTTATTCCGTGAGCCAAGTAGTTACACGGTTATAGACAGGCTTTGTGCAGATAATCAAAGTCGCAGATGTTAGCTGGATGAAGGAACGTATGTCTAAGAGGCAACAACATGGGGTAAGGACAGTACGGTCGCTCCCAGGGCTGAATATAGTTACTCTGGCCTCAACTGGGCTGGCGGCAATAGCAAGGGACAGTAATGGAAAATGGGAATCACTTTTGGTAGTAGAGTCCCAAAGGCAGGTCAGATGTGAGGGGGAGGCAGGCTGGTAACAAAGGGTAAAGAAGTTAAAAATAAAGAGTGACAAGACAGGATCACTAGTGTGACAACTGTGGCGAGAGCAACAGTGGTTATTCATCGATGCACTTTGCTAGTGATGCGATTTATTTTGATGAGTGTCTTATCACTCAACGTGTGTTAAAAGAATTTGAAATAAATTGTTTAGAGTAGGTCCTATTTCTGTGTCATGGCTATAAATGTGTTTTCAATTAGCATGCTATAGATTCAGTTCATTGGAAATAAACTGACCCAGAAAGCAGGAGAATGAACAGTCTTAACAGTTATAGCATACCTTGGAATATACTACTAAGGTATTGTTCCTGTTTTCCCTCACCGTGTATTCCTCCTGTTGGAAGCCCAGTGAAGGCGAGAGTAGCAGCCAAGTATGGTGAGAGTACTATCTGAACCCACACTCCTGACTCCAGGAGTCAGGAGTGCTGACTCTTTAGCCTCACCCTCTTCATGCCAATGCCAACAAACTTGGGTTCCTTCAAGTTTGGCTATAAATGAAGAAGTACAGGTTGCTTTTTGACGTTATGCATTGACACTGAAGAAAGAATAGATAATGCGTTAGGATCTAGGAAGAAGTTTGAGTGGGGAAGGGAAGGTCTTAACAGAATAGTTTTCTTACATCTTGAGTAGCACAAGAAGAACGGGATCAGACTCAATGAAGTTCACTGTGTCCCTAGGAGGAATTAAGATGAATACTGTCATTACTCCCTTACCAAGTCATTCAGTCCTTTGTAACTCATTCTGATGTTATAAAACCTTGGATTAGTCATCTGAGGTCATGGACGTGACTACTTCTTTTACAATAGTTTTGCTAAAGGAATTTAGGAAATGCTACCTCCAAACATGACACTGTGTTATGCTGATTACTTTGAATTGAGGACAAATGGGAACAGTAGATGTAGGCAGAAACTTCCTATGTCTCTTTATTTCCTAAACATTGATCCTCCAGAAGGACTTAATTGCCATGAACCCCCTCCCTTGGAATCCCACCAGCCCAGGACAATTGATGCCAACCATGGGAGAGGAATTCAGAGGTGATGTCATACAGGTAGCCACCTATTCTTTATAGGGCTTTGTCAACCTTTATCACCACGGAGGCCTAATAAATGATATAAGGAGCCCCAGAGTCCTTGTATGGACTTTGGAATTGACCCTGAATGTAACAATTTCAGGCGAGTTATGTTGGTGGCTGAAATTAGAGTATTGGCAAGCAAAACGGAAAGCTCTGTTAAGTCAAGATATATTTTGAGGAGGAATAGATGCAAGATGATTGTCAGGTTACTGGCATGAACAACTGGGGGATGTGGGTGTCAGAATCTGAGCTAGAGATAACCGAGGGAGCACAGATGGGGTTTGGGGTGAGCAGTGGAATTTGGGAGCAGTGGGTTAGACGTGCCTGTGAGATAGCCAAGAGGTTATTTTAAGGAGACAGTTGCATTTTCTGAGTTCAGAGAAGAGGTCATAACAAGAGACATTGGGTAGTCCATAGGCAAATCTGGGCCATGTGGGTGGCTTCAGCAGACAGCCTGCAGATTAGGATGTCAGGAGCAAGGGGCTTGGGTACACTAGTGGTGAGAAGTCAAGAAAGATGAGAGTAGGAGCCAGAAGGATCACAGAGGAGAGAGGAACAAGGAGCCCCTCAAGCATGGGATTTGGAAGATTACCAAAGAAACGTGCAAGACTTCTCACGTGTACAGTTCGAACTGCATGTGTCCTTATTTCTGGTACCTGGAATACGAACCAGCTTGGAAATCAGGCCATTGGAGATGTAATTGGTTGAGATGTAGCTACACTTGCGTAGGTTAAGCCCTTTAATCCGACAAGACAGGTGTCCTCCGACGAAGAGGCAAATGCCAAGTTAAGATGCAGATATACAGGAGAAAGACTGTGCGCAGTGACAGAGCTAAGAACTTCACTGAGACAGTTGCAGGGGAGGGGCACTGACAACTGGTAACCACCATCGCAAGCTGAGAAGAGGCAAGGAATCATGGACCTAGAGCCTCTAAAAGCTGTTAGAGGAATACCTTTCTCTGGCTTTAAGTCACCCGGGTTGCAGTATTTTGCTTTGCTGTACCTAGGAAGCTAATAATGTTGCAACTAGCCTCAAGTTGACCCAGGCAAGGAAGGCTAATGCCCATTGGATGAAGAAAAAAAAACATTAGTGAAGTGAGAGTGATGTGCTGAAGAAAAGTCTGGCCAGACTGGTATACTGAGCCAGTGGAAGAGCGGTGATCCCAGACAGTATGCATGGATGAGCACTGGGAAGTGGGTCTCTGTATTGCCAGAATAACCACGACTTCATAAACTTTTCTCATCATATTTTAAACAGTTTCAATAAATACACTTGTGAAGTTATTGTAATTACCAAAGCTTAGAATAAAACCTCTATGAAGTGCTTCAGAATATACCTTGTAGAATCAACAATAATAAGCAATTGCTATCCAACGGCTTAAACAATGCTGCTACTTAACATAGATAGTCACTTAAAACATCCCCTTTCTTAGGTGTTCATGAAGATGCTATTTAATAGTTGGAAATTTTGTAACCCTTGTTCTCTTTCAACCTCATTTCTATTTGATTTCTTCCCAGAACTCCTCAATTTTTAGTTCTCTGAGTAGACTATGGATGAAGGTAGTTTCTTCTTTCTGTATAAATATAAAACAAAACCAACAAAACAATTTACCTCACAAAACAATGGGAAGGTCTTGTGTTTCTTAGAAAACATACCTTTTGTTCATTGTTGACAGATCTGGAAATCCTTATGATAACCCAGGCTACTAGCCCTTCTAAATGTAAATGAGTACATATTCGGCATTGTAAAAGGAATGAAGCATATTAGCCATGTCTTCAGTATAAGCATAGGTACTTGTAACTGATTCATTTGTTTATTTGGTACTTGTAACTGATTCATTTGTTTATTTGTGAATTCCTCCATTCTTCAATAGAGAAAAGGTTGTAGCAATGAATTGATAACAATGAAACATGAATTGTGAGCACAGGCTTTGTTGAAGAACTTCGGCTTTTATTGAAGAACAGCGGGCTTTGAGGAAGGAAGTTAGACACCGGAAGAATTGAAATCTGGTGTGTAATGGACCATGATGACTACTGTTTTAATCAGGGGAACACTGAATCCCAGGAGCTTAGGAGGATTCTCCAATGCTAGTTTGAGACCAATCAGGCCCTATTACTAGCACAAGGTTTAGGAGTGATCCTAATTGTAAGGACAAAATTTCTATTTGCATACTCAAACATCCATAGGCCTATACAATCCTCTCTTGGGACTGAACAACTGTGATGATGTCTACATCTTAAAGAGGCAGCCACAACCACGGAGTTAAGCATTTGTGTGATGAAGAGTGCATTTGCTACTGCCACGCAACAGGAACAGCTGTGACATAGGGGATGGCATGCGTCGCCTCTTTCCCTATTCCAGTGGGACAGTCAACCTCCGGAAGCTACATTCTTACGTGAATTCGCTTGCATTACATTTTGTCTAGATTAAATATGTTCAGTATGTATGACTTATAATTGGGCAGAACTGACAGTATTGAATGAAGATATCATCTTGGAATTCATGACTTTGCAAAGTGCTTCTAGCCGCCTTTCCTGCACAGGGAAAGATGTTTGCCTCATCATATTGTTTAACGGGCTCTAACATGGATCGATCCATGGGCAGAAAGTTTGTATGAGATTCTTCTATTGGAGTTCCTCACGATTTTCTTCTTATTTTTAATCTGCTTCATAAAATCAATAGAATGAACTCTGAGGCTAATTTAGTCAAATGCTTTTCATAATTAAATTCCAATTTAAGATTAGTACTGCAAGTAAAAGCAAGCAACTAAATTAAATGTTTAACTAGGATTTCATAGCATGATAGAAAAAATCTGTAATACAAGAATATTATGTAACTGAACACTGTTCCTATGATATCAAAGCATAAGATAAAATCTTGGACAATTTTCAGTTAAAATCTAAAGCTGCCCTCTCACCTCCATTTTAAACATAGTCTCTCCTTGACTCCAGTATTATCTTACCCTAGCAAATTTTAGCATTAGATATTTTATTATGAGTAGTTGTAGACATTTCCATTGTCAGTAAATTGGAAGACATGAATTCTAGTTTTGCATCAAAGCAGCTTTTGGAGTGCTCCACTTAACCTGTGTCTGTGATAAGGATTTTAGTGCCCTTGACTATCTATGCATTTCCTGACTCCAAATCCATGTTAGATTTTGCCTTGTGTTTCATTGCAGTTGTTTCCACTGCCATGATTTTTATCACAATACAGTGAGAGAGCTTTTACTAAAGTTGACTTCAACTATAAGATGTATGAGGAGATCATTTTGCACATGCTAATACTGAGTAATCAATAGTGGCCTTTTAAAGATCATGCAAGGTCAATCAGATTCTGAGACCAAGACAAAACATAACCTTTCTTGATCGCAATATTTACTGTCTAAGAAGATATTTCCCAAATGAAAGAAAATATTGAATCAAAATCATTTCCAACTAATGAAAAAAATGTATCAGGCTTCCTATGGTTTGTAGTGTTACATGAGAAGTGTGGCTAAAGTCTTTATGTATTTAGAGTGTAATTCATGATATTACGTTCTATATTTATATAACTTCAACAACCTTGAGGTCAGAGGCTGCCCAGAACAAACTTCTTTCAAATAAAATAGAGTGAAAATATTGCATGAGGTCACTCAGTACCAGTGTTATGATGCATATTTAACAGGAAAAAAGTGGATTCCAAAGAGTTTAAGCACCTTTGCCATTTTCACACAACTACTCAGTTTGGACCACAGCTCTGACCCATTATTCTATTCACAGATACAAGAGCTCCTCTAAGTTACCTTAAAGAGAAGACTAGAAGCGGAAGGTAATGAATGCTGCTTTGTGTAAATGGATAGGGTTCAAAAGCAGAGGCAATTTGCTTGTTCAAAGAATCCCAGAGTCACATGAAAGTATTCAACTTATTTTTCTCACATGCAACATTCTTGCTTCGCTAGCCTTTACTGAAGATAAAATTTCATTTTTAAAGTGAGAGACTGAATAATAGATCTCATGGAATGTTACCTCATGGAATGAGGTATCAGAAGATTTGAAATTTCCCCTTGTGAGTGTATGGCTCTAGGTGGGACATTAATAATTACGTTCCCAAAGCCCTCAAGGTCCAGATAACATTGAGGGAGAAGAGGGAGAAGGACTGTAGGAATCAAAGTTTGAGGAGGTGAATGGTGAGACACTGTCTTCTAGAAACAACATGGGATGCTTAAAGGACCACAAATACCCAGCACCTGTGGCTTCTTGCAAAAAATATGGGATAAGGAGAGAGGAAGAGGGAATAAAGAAAGGAGAAAACATGGAGGAAGGAAGGAAGGAAGGAAGGAAGGAAGGAAGGAAGGAAGGAAAGTGAGGGTAGGAAGGTGACTATTTGGGAAGGAGTTTTCAGGCAAAGTGGGGGGATGCAAGAAGGGAATGGGGTGGGTGGGAAACCATGTGTTGTGTGTTACCAAGTATGATATCGTAAAGCTTTTTAATTAATTAAAAATTCAGCTGCTAGAGTAAACTCGTCTCTTTCCACTATTCAAATTTAGGGCACAAGACAACTTCTCAGTGACACGAAGATGCTAATGTGGATAGTTAATAGGAAAGGACTCAAAGGCTGATGAATAAAACCTGAGCCCAAATGCTTGAATTAAATTCATGTAGATTAGAAGAGAGAGAGTTGCCAGATGTTTAATCATGCATTGCAGACCACAAAATATCAATAACTGAATGCAGAATAAATAGAAATAGTTTGTCTCCTATATTAAAATTTCTTCAGATAAGAAAAATAACATTCCTTTAGAGGAGTAAATATTTGCAGTGCTTTGTACAATTCAACCATCAGTGGGTGAATTATTTAAACATAAACACAAAGAACTATTTCTCTGTGTCCTACTATTGTATCCTTTGGCAACACTTCTTCAAGGATGTGGTTTTGTAATTGTTAAGTCTGTATTTAGCCATGAGGTACTCATCTCTCCACTGGGTGATTGAATTCTACAAACAGGTAGAGAACCCATGCTAGAACAGAAAGAGCTTACTGAAGACCTTAGTGTGAAGATGACCTGTCTGATAAATACAGTTTGATGAATACAATAGTTTTAGTTAGGATTTCCATTGCTGTGATAAAACGCCATGAGCAAAACTAACATTGGAGAGTTAAGGATTTATTTCATCTTATCTTTTTAGGTAAAGGTCCCTCACCGAGGGAAGTTGGAACAGGAACTCAATAAGGCAAGCTGGAGGTTGTAACTGAAGCAGCTGCCATGGAGAAGTGCTATTTATTGGCAACTCCCCACAACTTGCTCACTGCTTTTTATAGAACATAGGACCACCAGCACAGGAAGTAGCACCACCCACAAAATGGCTTGGACCCCATCACATCAAACATCAATCAAGAAATGACACCGCAGGTTAATTTTGGTAGAGCATTTTCTCAATTGAGGTTCCCTCTCCAAATACTATAACCTGTGTCAAGTTGACATTAAAAGAATCAGCACAAATATTGAATTAACTTTATTAATCTATTTCCTGTGACATTGGGTTTGCAGCTCTTACCTAGCAGTGGAGCCAGCTATATAGAACTTGAAGTTGGTACAATTTGGGAACTCTTTATGAAAAAGAATGCCAATTCTCTTATCCTTACAAATACGATCTCCCCTTCCATCTGGTTACATTCCCTTTTATGTCTCTCATTAGAAAACAAGAAACTTCCAAGAGATGACAATCAAACATTACAAAATAAACTACAATAAGGTGAATAAAAATCATAGCAATGTTGGATGTGACAGCCCACAGGAGGAAGAGTCCCAAGAGCAGGCACAAGAGTCAGAGACTCACTTGTTCTGGTCATGGTCTTTATTACAGCAGTTAAATTCCAGCCAGAGAAGTACCCTTAAGGTAACAAATGTCCTTTGCTGTTTTCTTGATACCTCATGTATTCCCATGACTTCACAGCACATAAAGGTAAACGTGCTTGTACACTTGTTTCAACTGTGAGGAAAGCTAGATTTCAGTTCTTAGGCTTTTCCAGAGTTTGAGATCTGTAGAGAAATACCACCAACATACACGATAGTCACCAATGGATCTCTTAGTGTGAACATACAGATCCACAAAGCCATCTTCTCAGAAGACCCATCTTTTCCTTGCCTCTGACATTTGACATTTGATCAACAGCTAAGAGTCGTGTCTAGTTGGCCTCTGCATCTACATGTATTGGCAACTCTGTCTCCCTACCATTCTTCACTTGGATCAAACCCTTATTGTTTTGGATTGATCTCGAGCAACAGTCTATTTCTTTAAAGACCTGTAAGCATATTCTTGCAATGGTCCAAGTTTGGTCATGTTTTTAATATTCCAACAGCTACTCATTTTGAAATATAAAATCCTCAAGATCATGCCACATTTCTGATCTGGCCTTTTATGTATTTCTCTGCTGCTTTTGGTCCAACATGGAAGAAATTCCTGTAGATGTCTATAGGTTGAGCTTTTTTTGTCTCTTTGCTTTGGACGTGTGGCCTTTTCTGATTTCTTTGCCTCTCTTCTTCATACAAAATGAGCACATGTGTTTGAGCTCAGCACACAAAAAGCTTTCCTATTGTCCTTCTCCCAATAGCTTGTCCAGGTTAAATATCCTTTTGCTGAGTTTTCTTAGCAGTTTGTACAGACATATACTTCATGATCACCCATCTTCTCCATTCTTGCTCTTAGATCTGCTTCCCTCAGTATGCTGTTGGCTTTTCTTTGCAGGTGACACATACAAAGTGTTTTAGTGGTGACTTTGGCTACACTGCTTTGGCTCCTGGTAGATCATACCAGCTCACCTGCCCAGGAGTTATGTTTGAATCAGCAAATAAAAGAAACACACACATTAGCTTATTTTTAAAATGCCAGAGGCCACTCACCTGAATTCTCACATGGCTGGTTGGCTTTCTCTCCTGTAGCTCCGTGTCCTATCCCTCTTCCCCAACTCATGGTGATTCTCTGTTTTCTACACACACACACACACACACACACACACACACACACACACACACACCCGCCCCCATGTCCTAGCCCACACAACTCTAAGGGTTCTACCCCATCTCCCTTTACCCAGTCATTGGCTGCTGCTATCTTTATTAATTGATCAAAAATCAATTGGGCACAAAGATGTTTAGTATTTGGACATTCAGGTTTCCAATTGAATCAAAGCATTAGAATCAATCGCTCACAAAGTGTTAACACAATTTTGTTGAATGCATAAAAGGAGGAAGATGAATTCTTATGTACCGGAAACTGTGATGTAGGATCAGCTTAGCATGATGCTTGCTGATGATATTACACAACCTCATTTCAGTACCTGAAGAACATCCCTGAGAAAACTGTATGGCATTTGAAAAATGACACAGTGCTTTCAAGAACATAAACTCGAAACAAAGTGACAATGACAAAGGTCATTGCTATCTAAGGTCTCTGCCCCTCTTCGCTTCTCTTCAGTGTCTTCTTTCCTCTAAGGTAGTTTGGTTTTGCCTACTTATATTACATGCTTATTAATAGGCCACTCTTTGACTCTTGGCTCCCAACACTGATATATTTAAGCATGAAAATAATATTTATATGAACACAAATCTTCCTGTTCAACAAATATAGATTCAGTCTTCTGTGCCAGGAGCACAGGTGCGGCAGTAGGCACATCAGAATTGTGTTATTGTGAAACTTCCAGTCTAGGGGGAAACAGCACACACACACAAACAGGTTTCAAAACATAAAGTCGGGCTGTGGCAAATGCAAAAAAAAAAAAAAGTGAATGAAGGTCAGAGGAATAAGTGGACCAGTTGGGGCTTGGTGTCCTGCATAGGGTAGTCACCAGTGGTGCCTTTCATTAGATAAACTGCCAAGAGTCAGCATGAAGAAGAAAGATCAACATATGTCCCTGGGAAAGAAAGGCAGTGTTCAGAGCCCTAATAGTGGTCTCAGGTCACAGTTCCCTGAATCACTGCCATTTGGCCAGTGTTTATAGATGGTCTACTGGTCCCCAAGGAGCTTCTTTTACAGATTCTTTACTGTGGACTCAGAGACCTGTGTTGTCTCTTTCTCAGCATCTGAAGATAATTATTTCATATATTTTGTCCAGTTTTATAGTCGCTTCTTGTGAGAGAGCCTTTTTGGTATTAACATGGTCCAGAGGCAGAAGATCAATGATACATTTTGAAACAGTTTGTGAGGTTATTACTTAGCCACATTTGGGAGTTTTAAAAATTCATTTGTCTTATGAATCTTGCATGAGTGACAGTTTTCCATAGTTTGACAAAATCAAGTGGACTTCCCAAACCCCAAGAAGTAAAGTTTTCATTGCGTAGAACTTGGACACTTTCCCAAGCTTTGCCATTTCAGCTTTGAAATGGCAAAAAGAAAGGCGTGATCAAAAGTCAGCAAGCAATTCCGACTCTGCAAACCCCCTGCAAATCCAATGCTCATTTCTGGAAAAGTCAGAGAGAGATTTATTTTCTGAGTTTGGAATCGTTGATGAGTTTCAAAAAATGCTAGGCTAAATATCAGACTATCAGAATTTCCCCCCCTTGTCCTATTGCTATGCATGTGACTGGGGATGAGGTGACAGTTCCTTCATCTGTGAAATTATATCTGCCTTATCTACTTTATAAGATTAATGTGAGACTTACATATGTTGAGATGGGTCAAAAAAGTATAGTAGAAAATAAGATACTGTGTCAATATAAGGTATATTGCTCCTGATGCTAGGAGAATGAGATAAATTAATAATAAAAGTTAAGAATTTCAAGTGTAAATATTAGACCAAAAAGAGAATAATGCAATATAAATAATAATTTACTTAGAGGAGACAACTTATTTATTTTTATCTGTAACAAATTAATTGAAAACCACTTATGTATTCTTAGCAGCCAATAAACTTTCCTTTAGCTTAATCAAAGTGTCTAAAGGTAGTAGGATAAGGTATGATATAATACTTTAATCTTATCTTAGTTTTAATTATGGTCTTATATTCTGGAGCTATTTATTAGGCTGAGAATTTCATTGAAGAACAGAATGTCTCAATTGTTATGATTTATTATAATATTTCTGATATAATCACAGATGCTATGCCTTCAACTTTTGACCTGTATTCAAAGGGATATATTACTTTCTCATATAGTCTTTTCCAAAGATCAATCATACTTTTGGAACCTTGAAGGACTGAGGCAAACTTCCTGTCCCTAAAAATAAAGCATTTGCCTTTCTGAGCCATACAATTATTTCAGGAGGTCATTAGGGATAGCAATTTCCCTTCTCCTTCCTAATGGGCTTATTTATCTAAAAAACTCACAGAAGCATAAAACAAGAGACCCACAAGAGACCATTGCCTTGAGCAGAGCCAAGATTTATTCTGTAGACTCAGATATGGATGGCAACCTATTGTAGGAAGTCCACATTAGTACAGATGGGCAGAAACTCCATATGAAATGGTGAAATAAAATTAATGCAAAACTACTCTTGCTTCTAGAAGATACCATGTCATTTTAGGGGTCATTTAACCTTTTAATATCTTCAAGTACTTTTGAGGGCTTTGGTAGACAATGCTGTACTTCTTCCTTTAAATTACAAAGAAAGGGAGTGATAGCACCCTTCTTTCAAATGTCTGGCCCTGAAAGCTTAGCATGGGAAGGTTGTGTCATTGCTTCTGTGTATACAAGTTTGACCAGAGGAGTTAAATTTGGCTTCACAGGTCTATGAGCCATTTTAACATTAAAAATGAGAAGGTACTTTCCCACATCATGCATCTTAATAGTGAACAGCAGTAGTGAAATGTGTTCAAACAAAGACATAAAATCAATTATGCTATTCACCTCAATATAAGCAATACACAGTCTCAAATGGTATATGGTGTGATTTGAAGGAAAGTGTTAGGGAGTGAATCTCCATGGATAAGGCAGGAAATACAAGTTCAGGTTAGTGAGATACCTAGGAAGCAGAGGGAAAGTTAGTAACTTAGTGGACCTGGTAGATAGGAAGATAGATAGATAGATAGATAGATAGATAGATAGATAGATAGATAGATGATAGATAGATCTTGCCTAGCATGCACTAGTCCTAGAGTTCTACCCTCTGAACCACTAAGAATGACACAGATGAAGAAAGGGGTGGGAGAGGTACAAGAAAGAAAAGAAACAAAGCACCAAAGTACTAGTGAAAAATATTGGAAATCAGGGAAGTGAACTAATTTTAAGAATGAAATGGTGAAAGCTCTCTAAACTGCCACAAAGGTCAATTGCATTAAGCCTGAAAATCACTTCAGTGTACAGTTGCCAGCCCTATCAATTCAACTCATGTGGGTAGCACTTAAATGCCAGTACAAGGAGCAAAGCAGTTGAGCTAGTCATATTGCTTTAAGATGTTGGTTGAAAAGGGGGAAAGGGCATACTAAAGGAAGAAGAAGATGAGGGAGTAGTATTTTTTTAGAGTGGATTTTTTTCATGATTAGTCATGAAAGAGGTGGGGGAGGTGGACATTTATAAGAGAGATAACTTATAGGCAAAGTTTCAGAGAACATAGGGATATGGTAGATTTAAGAATGGAAAAGTAGAAAGCGTTTTTCTGGGATCCGTAGAGCTGGTTTAATAGATAAAGGTGCTCACAGTGACAGCTCGAATTTGATCCCTAGAGCCCAGGAAGAGATGTAAGGGCAGAACAGACTCCATGAAATTGTCTTCTGACTTCCACACCCATACCATGACATGTTTCATCTCCAACACACATGCACACACAGGCACACACACACACATACACACATGCACACATACTGAACAAAATATAGTTTAAGAGAAAATATAGGAAAGGTAAATGAAGACCACTGTCATGTAAACAAGAAGTAGGTAGCAAACCCAGAGCCATTATTCTTAGCCCTGCAGTGGTAGAAAATTTTGTTTTGGAGAATGAGGTAGCAAGTGCAGGCTTGGAAGCAGATGAGTCCACTCTCTGCATCCTTGGACAGGCTTAAGCAGCTGCTTCCTGGTTGACGGGAGGGGAATTCGACCAAGAATGTGACCCGTTAAACCACATATCTCAGAGCATCCAAATGAATGACAGCCTTCTGGAGTTGTTGCCATAATTAGATTAGAGTGCATGCCAAAAGGCCTTAGCAAGACTGTAGGGGTCCTATATTATCTGTGACTTTATCAGTGAAAAAGAAAAGATGGAGCATTATGTTAATGACAGTGAGGGAACTTTATAAAAGTAGTCTTAAAATATATTTACATTTTTGAAATTAAAATATGAAAAATTTTACCTTCCATTTTTTTCCTCCAACCACTCCCAGTACCAAGAATTAACCATAAATGGTAGAATTAGAACTAGAACACAATTACCCTTATAGCCTCTTTAGCAACTCATGTCGACTCTCTCCCTCCAGGCCTTCTCCATCCTCATGTTCCTTTTTCTGAATGTTGCTCTGTACCCACATGTATGTCTGCTTACATATATGATTGGCTAGATTACGCATGTGAGAAAGAATGTTTTCCTTTTGAAATCGTATGCTTCATTTTCTATATTTTGATGTTTTATTCACTATGACAAAGAATTGGAATCAATCAAGTTTTCCACCAACAAATAAATGAATAATGTAAATTTGTTGTGTGCACACACTTGGGTATATATGTAGTAGAATAGTACTCATATCAAAAGAAAACAACATTACAATATTTGGAGGAAAATGGACGGATTTGGAATGTATAATGTTTTGTTTCTAATGAAATGCACAAGTAGCAGTTTGAAAGTTCGTTTCTGGCTCCTATAGACCAGTTCAATGGCAATGGCAGGATCCTGTCATTCAGCAGCATGCTGAGGAAGGGTAGTCAACCTTAAGCCACTTGCCTGCCCAATGCGCATGCTGAGGAAGGGTAGTCAACCTTAAGCCACTTGCCTGCCCAATGCACAAAAAAGAAACACAAGAGCTGGATCCAGCAACATCAATTCCACATTTTCATGGGTTTATTAAAGAATACTGGCCACACACTTGAGCATCTTCGTCCTTCCTTCCTTCCTTCCTTCCTTCCTTCCTTCCTTCCTTCCTTCCTTCCTTTCCTTCCCTCCCTCCTTTTTTCCTTCCTTCCTTCCTTCTTCCCTCCCTTCCTCCCTCTCTTTCTTTCCTTTTATTCTTTTTCTTATTCACTTACTTGGCATTTTACTACCATGCAATGACTCACGTATCAATACAACAGTGATCATTTCATTTTTATTTGTTTTACTTATTTACATGTCAAATGTTATCCCCTTTCCAGGTTTCCCCTCTACAAACCCCTTATCCCATTCCCCCTGACCCTGCTTCTATGAGGGTGCTCCCACCCACCCACCTACTCATTCCCACCTCACCACCCTAGTATTCTCAACACGGGGGCATCGAGCCTTCATCGGACCAAGCCCCCCACCCCCACCCATGATGTCAGATGTTCAGCTCCTTCAGTCCTTCCCCTAACTCCTCCATTGGGGTCCCTGTCCTCTGTCCAATGGTTGGCTGAAAGCCTTCAGATCTGTATTGGTCAGGATCTGGCAGAGCCTTTCAGGAGACAGTTGTATAGGCACTTCTTGGTATCCACAATAGTGTCTGCATGTGGGATGGATCCCCATGTGGGGCAGTCTCTGGATGGCATTTCCTTCTGTCTCTGCTCCATTATTTGTCTCTGTATTTCCTTTAGATGGGAGCAATTATGGGTTAAAATTTTGGAGACAGATGGCTGGCCCCATCCCTCAACCTGGCTGGATATAAAATTAAATCAAATAAATCAGTAGCCTTCCTATACTCAAAGGATAGATGGGCTGAGAAAGAAATTAGGGAAATGGCACCTTCATAAAAGTCACAAACAGTATGAAATATCTTGGTGTCACTCTAACCAAACATGTAAAAAATCTTCAGGTCTCTGAAGAAAGAAATCAAAGAAGATCTCAGAAGATGGAAAGATCTCCCATGCTCATGGATTGGCAGCGTAAATACAGTAAAAATGGCCATCTTCCTAAAAGCAATCTACAGATTCAGTGCATTTCCCATCAAAATTCCTATTCAATTCTTTATAGAGTAGGAAAGAGCAATCCTCAAGTTCATTTGGAATAACAAATAACTAGGATAGCGAAAACTATTCTCAATGATAAAAGAACATCTGGGGGAATCACCATCCATGACCTCAAACTGTACCATAGAGCAATAGTGATAAACATTGCAAGGTATCAGTACAGTGACAGGCAGGTAGACCAATGGAATAGAATTAAAGACCCAGAAATGAACCCACACACCTATGGTCACTTGATCTTTGACAAAGAGCTAAATCTATCCAGTGGGGAAAAAATATAGCCTTTTCAACAAATGGTGCTGTTTCAACTGTCAATCAACATATACAAGAATGAAAATTGATCTGTTCTTTTCCCCCTGAACAAAGCTCAAGTCCAGATGGACCAAGGACCTCCACATAAAACCAGATACATTGAATCTAATAGAAGAGAAAGTGGGGAAAAGCATTGCGTCGAACACATGGGCACTGTGGAAATTTTTCTGAATAGATCATTTCATTTTTGTCAAAGGTCTGGTTACCAACTGGGCTCAACTATGCAGTTTCACAGGCCACTTTTTGTGTTGTTGTGACTTCTTGTCTGGAACTCTAGCAATCTAACTAGCTAGATCACCTAAGCACAAATGGAGTATACCAGATGACCATTAGCTAGGGCGCCTCTTGGAGCTTTAAGCCAGAAACACACACGTGGCTTCTATCACGTCTATCTCACAGCATGGTGGTAAGTATCCCAAGAGAACCAGGTAGCACATGAATCGCATTAATACCTTTCCCCAAAGAGTGCCACAGTGGGAGCCTACTGCATGTAGGCCTGCCAAGATTTCTGAGATGGAAGAAAGCACCCTTGCAGATGCGGGTGTCACACAAAAGAAGGGGGCTGGAGTAGAATCTCTTTAAGGAGAATTTTGCATGTGCACTCTGCACAGATAGCAGAGTATCTACACTATGCTTCTTTTCTCTTTTAAATTACATTTGTGTGTGTGTGAATGTGTGTGTGTGTGTGAGTGTGTGTGTGTGTGTGTGTGTGTGTGTGTGTGGCACAATACCCGTGTGGTAGAAGAGTCAGACGATTATTTGTCAGAGTCAGTTGTGACATCACAAGGGGCCCTGGTGTTGTTAAGCATGATGACAATAGCCATGGCACCTCGTTGGTCCCCAGACTATTGTCTTTAAGCAAACTACCTTCCAGCATGTTCTCTTATACTCCTGTAAACCTTCGTCGGGGATTTCTGTCTTTGCAAGCACTCTAAGGATACCTAAGGATACCTGACAAAGCCAGGATCATTTTTCCCCAGAGACCTTGGAAAAACTAGAATTTTAACAATAATTTGGGGAATCAGACAAAACTGGCCAAAAGTAGTGTTCTCATGTACCAGGGCACCTGCACATCCAGAGCCTCTCCCACTAACTTCCAAGTGCTCCAGTTGCAACTGAGGAACCTGCACTGACCACTCAGTACTTAGTTTATTTAGATTCTCCCTTGGTCTTGGCCATGCTATGGGATCGTGACTAATGCCCACCGACACATCTTTACATTATATGATGAAGAGATCCTTTTCTTTAAGTTCCCCTACACTCCCCTTTGCTTGTTTTCCCCTCTCCCTAACTCTTGGCACACACCAGGACTTTTTATTTGTGTGCATTTACAGTTCTTCCTGATCTAGCATCCCTTCTTCTCCAACATGCATTACAAGTATTATAGAATTTGCATCTCACTAGGAAAACACTCCGGCATGCCTCTTTTTTCCCCCAAACCTCTAGTGCTTCTCCACTGTGTAAAGATGATGTTACAGTATTTCACTTTCTGGTCCTCATAGTACAATTTAAAATAAACCACTGGACTGACAAACAGTGGACCCAACAATTGTGCTTAGGGCTTATAAATGCAAGACCACGGTATTTCTCTTATCTTTCATCACTTCAGTCCTGATTGACCTCCTCTGAAGACACGAGGTATGCCTAGCTCCATTATCAGCCTCTGGCTCAAATGAATATAAATTAGCAGAAAGATATGTCTGATAAAATTTGAAAATAAGAGGGACATTTTGAACACAGTAACATCTAGAGTGACAGTCTCAAGTAGCCAAAGGTTTGTGGCAGCTAGTTAATGCATTCCATGTTGGTGGTCCTTCTTATCACACGCTCATGCAGGGAATCCCAAAGCAGCATCATTTCTGAGTCTTCTGATTGCCTTTCTCTTCATGATATATTCTAGGCTAGACACAAGTAAACATTTTCTAGAAAGTGTCAGATATGAACACTTTATATTTCATAGGATAAACACACCTGCCATAGCTAAGCTTGCTATACTAGAGGCACAGAAACAGTCATAGACAATACATAGACAAATGTTGAGGTTGTCTTATTAGCATTCAATTAAAACAGATGTCAGCAACAAAAGAAAAAATAAACAAGTGGGACTCCATCAAATAAAAAAAATCAAAACAACAAAGGAAACGATAAAAAATCAGATGTCAAAGTTATACATTGTTGGAAAACATTTGTAAATATTGTCTGTCTTACAGTGGCTAGGTTTAGACATGAAAAGATGTCAATCTGCCTTGAGTCAACAAAGATAGTCTTAGATGACATTGCACTGAATGGAATAAACAAGGAGGAGAAAGACAAAAACTGTGTGACCCCGTTATGAAATTGTTGGTCTCACAGAAGCAGAGGAAGGGTCAGCATCTCACAGGAGTAGAGCAAAGATGACAGAAATCAGCAGACATTGGTCAAAATGTGCAAATTTTCAGTTCCAAGATGAATACACCTTGCAGGTCAAATGTAGGCCATAACAACTGCAGTTATTAATACTAGGGTATTTCTTCAAAAAATGATAAGGCCTTTCTACTCTTACCCGATGGTAACACTGTGAAGTGATGGATATGTTCACGGGACCGTGCCAACCAGTTCCCTGTGTGTGTTCATTGAATAATCACGCAATGTACCTTAAACATAGACCTCCATTACTCATCAACCACATATTTGAAAATGAGCAGAAATAGATGGCAAGACAGGTTTGATTATAGTGTGTAGACTACGATCGTATGACTACAGTCTCCTCTGTCATCTCCAGAGACCCCTAATTGTTGATTGTGAACATGTTTAGTCTACAGCATTTGTCCTTTGAAGTTATCAGATCTACATCTAAAGAGTTCTGGAAGGGGTCTGATTTATACCCCTCACGATAAAGGTGGTACTGTGCTTAGAGTGTGTCACATTTTTATGGTTTTGGTCAACTATTATTTCCTGCTAACTGAGCTTCACCTGGACTCATCTGGCCAAGCAGAACTTATTCTCTGACAAATATTCAAATGTACCAGCTAATGAAGAAATGGGAGGCCAAGTGTGTGAGCTGAAGTCAAACCCTGAGAACAATGGTCTGTCTGGAGAAGATGACCTCTGTGAAAACTCGCACCCCCACTGTAAACTACGAGGCGACTGGCAACTATTCCCTCGCTGACATCTACTCTGGGATTTGCTCCTTCCACCAAGATTAAATCAGAGGAGTCCCGGCAGCTTCAGTGGGGTTTTCCACCTTTGTGAATACATTTTGTACTAAGAGCTGAGAAGTACTGATTTTGTACTTAAGGAAAAAAAAATCTGTATCCTGTTCAAATGTAAATTCGTTTTTTCTCTTCAATGGTGGTTGCCATCATTCCTAATGCTGATGTCATCATTACAGGAATCAGAGAAAATGACCAAATTGACTGTATTAAAGTGATCAAAAATAACATCACTTTGGATACAGACAGATGATGAGAGTTCAAATTCAAAGCCATTATTTTTATCTCACTAATGGAAACTAAAATAAGGAACATTAGACCACAAAATGTGTCCCTAATGACCCGTACAATCTTCATAGTTTTAAATTCCATATAACTTATATTTTATTACCAGATTAGACCAATATCAACTGAATCAATAAGGGCTAAAATGACACACTCAGAACAACGGATACAAGTCAGATAGGCAGGAAAGAGAGGGCTCAGCAGTTAGTAGCACTTGCTGCCTTTGCAGAGGACCCAAGTTTAGTTTCCGGCATCTATATCAGGCAGCTCACAACTACCTGATGCTCTAGAGAATCTAACACCTTCTTCTGGCCTTCATAAGAACTGATTTACATGTGCTGCAAATGCACACAGACACACACATATATATGTGTGTGAATGTACATGTGTATGATATATATGTATATATAATGCATGTATATGAGTGAACAATGACAACAACAATACAAAAACTAATGTAGATAAGGGAAATCCTCAACCCTACATAAAGAGCTACAGGCAACTAAGGAATGCTGAGAGTGGGAAAAATAATCTTCTCCAGGGTAAAGCACCCTGACTGTTTATCCAATACTAACTGGTCCACCTTGAAACCATACATTATAAGAATATATAAATAGGGGCTGGAGAGATGGCTCAGTGGGTAAGAGCACCGACTGCTCTTCCAAAGGTCATGAGTTCAAATCCCAGCACCCACATGGTGGCTCACAACCATCCGTAAAGAGATCTGACGCCCTCTTCTGGTGTCTGAAGATATCTATGGTGTACTTACATATAATAAATAAATAAATGAATAAATAAAAACAGCATTTAAAAAGAAGAATATATAAATAACATTATGCACACTGAGCAGGATATATATGTATGTATATATACACATGCATATGTATATATGTACATAATGTAATTATATTGAACACACATAATATTTGTGTGTAATTATATAGAACACACATTGTGTATATATACATATATATATATATATATACATATATGCATGCAACAATATTAATGAAAAATAGGCCATGTATTTTAAAGACAGCAAGAAAGAATAAATGGGAGGTTTTGAGGAAGGAAAGGGAAGGGGGAAAGAATGTAACTATATAATCACCTCATAGAACAAAAGACATAAAAATACCTTGTAAAGTATTTTAAAAGTCATAGAAGTGGGAACAACAGCTACATTGTTGTTCTTCCTACAAGGTAAGGAAATACATTTTGTTTTCAACGTGATAGTTCATGTAATACAGTTTGTGTTTCCTTAGTGAAACATGTTTTCTTCTTGAGAGTCTGCTACTTCAACACTGTTCAGTCTTTATAGATGTAGCCATTGAGTATTCTTTCATTCTAGCAAAGATTTGAGGTGCCTGTTTTGACACAAAGGCAAGTAAGCTGCATATTCTGTGCAAAATCTCTCGGTGATTTTCTATTCAAGACAGTCATCTTGATGTATGGGTCAGTGGTGCCACAGCTCAGCTGAATGGAAGCGCCCTCATCTGGATCAGAGCCCGGTTCTTTGTCAGACTGGGTATGCAAGCCATCACTTTCCCTTTCCTCATGTCAGTCCAGTCCCTCATGTTAAGCACTCCTCTAGGTATTGATGTTCTTCCTCCCAACTTACTTTACTGAATAATATTTATTAGGAAAGCTCAGCACATAAAAGGCGCATTTGAAAATATTCCCCATGATTAACCTCAGGGCAAAAATGTTAACGCAGTATATACTGCCAAGCTCATTAACAGTTTCTTGATGGGCTAACAGCTGTGTGATGAAGACAGTAGCCATCAATTAAAAGAATAATAATCTTCAGACCAGAGTTTTCAATATGGAGTAGTTAGTTAAGCTGTAGGCTTTATTCAGCAGCTACTGGGTGGACATATTTCCAAGCAGCAGTTCTTGGCCCTGTGGGATAGTATTTGTCAAAACTCAAAGCAATTTGTCAACTTAAAAAATAAAAATGAATTTATAGTCATCAGAGAATATCATCAAAATATATTTAGTATAGAACCTAATGATATATATATATGTTATTTGCCATGTATGAAATTTATATTACAAGATGTACACAGCAGTGAGCTTCTCATTTTTATTCCCTTATTGGAAGGTACCTTTAAGTCAACACATAATTATAACGAGGTGGTTTCCAGCTCATGTAATTGATATTCTTTCATTATAGGGAAGAATTGAAGTGCCTGTTTTGACACACAGGTAAACTGCATATTCAATATGAAATCTCTCAATGATATTCTATTCTAGGAAGAATTGAAATGCCCATAATGACACAAAGTCAAGTAAACTGCATATTCAGTATGAAATCTCTCAATGATATTCCATTCAAGATAATCTCAGTGTAACAAGCTCATTGTAACCATTGAGTTGCTAGTAGTGGATAGAATAGTAATCATTTTGGTGCTGATGTTAAATTTGAGATGCAGATAACATCAAGATAGGTGCTGACCAGAAATCATTGAACATCTTAAGTTTTATTTTATTTTATTTTTTACCTTGCATGAGAATGCTACCCTTCCAATCAGGAGGTGGTGCTTGTTTTCCTTCGCTTGAGTCTGGGCTTGTGCCATGAGGTGCTTAGGCATAGATGGAGCTGTGCCAGCTATAGGATGATATGTTGGGGAAAACTAGCAGCTTCTATTTTCTATTATTTAAGCAAGCTGCATTCAAAAAAAAGTTTTCCTGGAACTTCCAAGAAATGAGAAGGAGCTATACCAAATAACACCAAGGAGTCAGGCATAGTAGAACAATCTTTACCAACATTGTAGTCCACCCTACCGAAACCAACCAAGTGATTAACCAGTCAGAGTGGAAGAAAAGAACCAACTTGCTTGGGCAGCTTGCAGAATTGAGGAGGAATAACTTATTTAGGTCATTACTTCTTTAAAGTGTCTTATATAGAGATGGCAGTAGAAGGGAAGAGCATAGGGCTGTTGTCTTAGTTAGGGTTTTACTGCTGTGAACAGACACCATGACCAATGCAAGTTTTATAAAACACAACATTTAATTGGTGTTGGCTTACAGGCTCAGAGGTTCAGTCCATTGTCATTAAGGCAGAAACATGGCAGCATCCAGGCAGGCATGGTACAGGAGGAGCTGAGAGTTCTACATCTTCATCTGAAGGCTGCTAGTAGAAGACTGACTTCCAGGCAACTAGGGTGAAGGTCTTAAGCCCACACCCACAGTGACACACCTACTCCAACAAGGCCACACCGCCTAATAGTGCCACTCCCTGGGAAAAGTGTATACAAACCATAACAGCTGTCTAAGGTATAGTGATTCCCTCTCACGTTAACCAGAGAGCTTCCCCAAGGACTGGCGGAGGCCGTAGGGAAACCCCAACACAATTTGTCATGAAGTAAACAAGAAACATGAACAAGAAACTGAATTGTGAGATTGTCTCCTAGGGTCACATGCTTTAAAGTGTACTCGTGAGACAGAAAATACTGTGGTCTTGGTTCCTTCCATTCCACAGTGGTGGGCAAGGAGCCTTGATCCATTTTCTATGTCATGTGTAGCAGGCAGCAGTTGTATTCCTTAAGGGACTGATTTGTTTTAGGGAAAGGAAACTGGACTCTGGATCAGAACTTGCTTCCTGATGCTCAGAGCACTGATTCCTATTGCTGCCAACGAGAACAAATAGGCAGATGCTGGGCAATATGGGGGTTGGGTAATTAGCCTAGAATCTTGGGACACCAAAGACACAATCCACATACCAAATGATGTCTGACAAGAAGAAAGGAGTGGACACTAGTGCTGTTAAGGATCAAAGCATCAGTGTAGGGGAATACCAGAACAGGGAAGTGGGAAGGGTGGATGGGGGAACAGGAGGAGGGAAAAGGGCATGTGGGACCTTTGGGGGGGCAGAGAACCAGGAAAAGGGATATGAAATGTAAATAAAGAATATATCCAATAAAAAATTTAAAAAATTAATGCCTTTCCTATATTTAAGGTCTAAACTGAGGCTAGGAATCTGGCTAGAAAAACATGCAAAAGTACAATATAGAAATTTAATGGAGTGGAAGGTGGTGGTGCCATGCTCAGGGGTTGGTTGAGAATGGATGTTGGAAAGTGATCAACAGCTGTGGAGACTCAGGAGGTAAGCATGCAGCGAGGTGGGGTGTATGGCGGCACCCTGTAGAATGTATTGCTCACATGGAGAACAGTGCACTGTTCACTCTGTGATAGCGGAAGTAGTAGACGTGCTTCTGTAGAAAGTGCACTGTACACTGCAAGGCAGAGCTAGCGCTTGGACATTGTCCAAGATAGCAAGAGGCAACTCAGGTGGCTCCAGGTGTATAAAACAGTTGTGGCATCATTTTTTTTTAAATTTTTAATTTTTTTATGTTTTTATTCCTGTGTTTTTTATTAATTTTTTATTCGATATATTCTTTACTTACATTTCAAATGATTTCCCCTTTCCTGGATTCTCCCCTCCCCGAGAGTCTCATAAGCCCTCTTCCCTCCCCCTGTTCCCCAATCCACTCCTTCCCAATTCCCTGTCCTGGTATTCCCCTACACTGCTGCACTAAGCCTTTCCAGGACCAGGGGCCACTCCTTGCTTCTTCTTGGACATCATTTGATATGTGGATTGTGTCTTGAGTATTCCAAGATTCTAGGCTAATATCTGCTTATCAATCAGTGCATACCCTGAGTGTTCTTCTGAGACTGGGTTAGCTCACTTAGGATGATGTTCTCCAGCTGCATCCATTTGTCTAAGAATTTCATGAATTCATTGTTTCTAATGGCGGGATAGTACTCCATTGTGTATATATACCACTTTTTTTTAATATCCATTCCTCCATTGAGGGACATCTGGGTTCTTTCCAGCTTCTGGCTATTATAAATAGGGCTGCTATGAACATAGTGGAGCATGTATCCTTATTACATGCTGGGGATTCCTCTGGGTATATGCGCAGGAGTGGTATGGCTGGGTCCTCTGGAAGTGTTGTGCCCTGTTTTCTGAGGAACCACCAGACTGATTTCAAGAGTGGTTGTACCAGCTTGCAATCTCACTAGCAGTGGAGGAGTGTTCCTCCTTCTCCCGCCTCCCAAACTTTGTCTTCTGTTGCTAGAAAGGAAGAGATGAAACAAGGGAAGGCAACACAGTGGCGTGGAATTGTTCTCACGTGCTGAACACTGGGCTGATCAGAAGTTGGGGAGGAACACACTTTACCCTGAGGGGAAGTGAGTGTGATGGATGATCATAGTTGTCAACCTGACATGCCTGGAAAGAGGGAGTCTCATGTAAGGATTGCCTCCACCAGCCTGGCCTTTGGGCATGTATTTTGGGCATTTCCTTGATTGTTAATTGATGTAGGAGAGCCTAGACCACAGTGAACAGGGCTAAGGCCATGTTTTCTGTTTGTTTATTGTTTTGATTTTCATTTTGTGGGCTGAGAGAGGAGAGAGCGGTTAAGTCAGGTGGTAGGGAAGTAGAGAGGATCTGGGAGGAATGGGGGAGGGGAAACATGACCAAAATATGTGGCATGTAACAAGTTAAATAAACAAAATTAAATGAACAAATTTAAATAAAATTAAATAATTCTTTTAAAGGAAAGAAAGCTAGGTAAACTGGAAGTAGCATTTCTCCTTGGACTCTGCTTCAGTTCCTGCCTCCTGGTTCTTGTCTTGCATTCCTGCCCTGTCTTCTCTTTATAAAGGACTGGGCTGTAAACTCTAAACCAAATAAACCTTTTCCTACCCAGGGTGGTTTTGATTACTGTTTAATACAGAAACCAAACTAGGACAGCGAGACCTCATAAAACTAGCTGAAAGTTAAGAACACTGTCAAGAAACAAAACTAGGGGGGAACAAAATGTCTTCCAGAAAAAGTACCTGTGTGTGTGGCTGTGTTGTTCCTAGCAAATGTTGTCCTCCCAATAAGCCTATTAAAGGTTCAAAACCTCTGAGGAAGAAACTGGCTGATATTGCTTGAGAATCTGCAAGAAGAGCATCTAGGAGGAGGATGGGGTTAGCAGAGAGGCAGGCAGGAGAGGCCTGAGCTACGGGATGAAGGAGCCTGTGTTCTACACAGCCTTCAGGGTATACAGGGAAGAACTAACATGGGGTTATTTTGACTTCAAAGAAAAGAATCTCTAGCTAGGTTTTTTTTTATAAAGGTGGTAGGACATTTGAAGGGAGGCTGAGACCTGACTGAGATACTGAGGGGCAGGCTGTCAGAGGCAGCGATTTATTTTTGGAGGCTTTTTGGTAAGATACATGATACTTGTTTTTGTTATTTGATGCATTAAGTGTCATCGAGGTAGTTTTAAGGGTGGGGCCCCAGCGATTTTTTCAGTGCATTGGAATCCACATATATGCGGCTCTCAGATTTCACTCTCCACAGGAATCCACAGAGAGTGGTGGGTGAAAATCCCGAGATATATTCTTTTCCTCAGATGCACTATGAACAGCGTGGGGACCTAGAATCCCGGTTGCCCTTAGATTCCAGAAAGCTGAGAAATCCTGAGTCTTGCTCTCAGGGAGTCTATCTTTTCTTGTGACTTTTGCCTTTCCTCCCTACCATTTAACTGCAGAGTCTAAGATACATAGTCTATGATGTTTTCTCTCTCTCTTTTTCTTAATCGCTTGAGTTGGTTTTATTTTTGTTTGTTAGGGTTTTTTTTTTTTTCCAGTCATCATGCTGGGAAGAAGAAAACATTTCTGACATCTAAAATAGTTCAAAGAGCTATGTGGCTGAAAGCCATAGAGAATATATTGAGTAGTCCCCTGTTCCCCTTTTATTTTTAAAAATTCCCTTACTATGGGACAGAATTAGAAATGTCTAAGTACTTTTTAGCTGTTTGTAAAGCAGTGTATTCACAAGCTAAAGAAACTTAAAGGATAGTATTTTAGTGATGAGAGAAGCACTTTAGATAGAGCTGACTTAGCTGTAGAAATAAAGGAGCCATTCTCTGTGTAAATAACGGATATGATGTTTCCATACACACCAATCCATAAAGGACATTTGGGAATGTAGTGGCTCATTTTGTCTGTCAACTTGACATAAGCTGGAGTTATCAAAGAGGAAGGAGCCTCTCTTGAGGAAATGCCTCCATGAGATCCAGCTGTGGGGCATTTTCTTTATTAGTGATCAATGGGGGAGGGCCCATTGTGTATGGTGCCAACCCTCAGCTGGTAGTCTTGGGTTCTATAAGAAAACAAGCTGAGCACGCCAGGGGAAGCAAGCCAGTAAGAAACATCCCTCCATGGCCTCTGCATCAGCTCCTGCTTCCTGACCTGTTTGCGTTCCAATCCTGACTTCCTATGGTGATAAACAGCAATGTGGAAATATAAGCTCAATAAACCCTTTCCTCCCCAACTTGCTTCTTGGTCATCATGTTTTGTGCAGGAATAGAAATGCTGACTAAGACAGGGAAGGGTAGACTTTCAAGTCATAAGCAATGTGTTAAATGAGAAAATAAATGTCCCTATCAAGCGTTTGAACCTGAATAGCAAACCTAACATATCAGACATTTAATGATGTGCTGGTGGGTTTTGTGTAGGACAACATGTTTTTACTTACAAGGTGTAATTTGCTTCAGATATGGATAAGTTTGGTGCAGTATGAGAGGCAGTGTGACTCAATCATGAAGCATAGTAACACGTTGGTGTAGGTCAGAGTTGGAAAATGTTCTACACTGTCTCACAAAAATCTTCCCTAGATAATAAATTGTTCATATAATTTTAGTTTCATTTTAAAGTTGTGTGTGTGTGTGTGTGTGTGTGTGTGTTGTTTTGTTTAAGATTAAGGTCCTTCTTCTGTGATTAGCCTATGGGTCACAATCCTAAGTCAATGTGAGAAGTGATAACTTCTACTTAATTTGACTAATTTCACATGCGGTCCTTTTCATGTTCATAGTTGCAAAAAAAAAAAAAGTAAAATAAACAAAGTGTAAAAGTGTAAGTGTTCCCTTTTTTGAATGAAGAAACTTCCTTTGGACAGAAATGAAAAACTTAGCTCACTCAAGGCAGCCCACCGTTAGTTCCTCAGAACTTGAAAGGAGGAGATGGAAAGGTCACTACAAGTTCAAGACGAGCCTGGTTCACAAAAAACAAAACAAAACAAAAAACAAAAAACAACAACAAAAAAAACAAAACAAAAAAACAAAAAACTGGGTTTTCAGGTCACCCAAGGTCCCAGCAACAGTCAACATTAACAGCTAAGTTGATGTGGTTCAGAATCAATGTGGAAATTATTCACTGCAGATAGCTGTGAGGGACTTTCTACACTAGGTCAACTGATGTGGATGTTCTACCTTAAGTGTTTGAGGCTCTATCCCGCAAAGAACTATCCCATAAGGAACTATCTCACGAGGAACTATCCCAGGAGGCTCTGCCCCTCAAGGATCTATCCCAGGGCTGAGTGAGGAGACATTGAGTTGAACTGCAGTCCTCATAGCCCTTTCCTGACAGCTGCCTCAGGCTATGGCTGGCCTGCCTTTAGTGCTACGTTCTATCAGCAGGCTAAAACGAATCTTCCTTTCCATAACTTGCTTTTGTCTGGTGTTTGTCTTTGTAACCAGAAAAGTAATTACTGCACCCCGGCTCAAACCAAGCAGTCTGATAAATGGTAGTTGAACCATTTGTAGTCAGTGCGCTCTTCTCCTGCTCTAGGCATGCCTTACATGCCTGTGGATCTTCGTGTAAGGTTGAGGCCTCCTGAGCTTCCCTTTCCTCCTCACATTAGCATGTCTGTTGGTGTCTCCTTTGTTTGTGTCAGTCAGACAATACCGTATGTATGTGGATGTGGATGTGGATGTGGATGTGGATGCCTATGTCTATGATGTATGTGGATGTGGATATGGATGTCTATGTCTATGTAAACACATGTATGTGTAACAACAATTAACAAAAAAACAAGACCATGAACTTGAAAGAGAACAAAGAAAGGTTAAAAGGAGGGATTGAAGGGAGAAAAGGGAAGGTAGAATTATGGAATTACATTATAATCTCAATGATAATTTTAGAAATGTTGTATGAAATTTAAAATTTCCTCTCTGCTGTTAGACTGAATTACAGTGTCAAGGGAAGACACGAGGCATTTATCAGGGTAATCGTATTTTTTTAAACTAAATTTTTAACTAGCATTATGATGGAGTTTGATAGCCTCTCTGAAGATAGCCTAAAGTGAAATAACTTATTTCAATAGCATTAAAGTCACAAATGATGAAGAAAGGCTTGAGGACTGCTCTATTATTTCAAACAATGTCTACTTGATAGCTTTTACCTATGCTCCGAAAAATGTTCAAATTGGACAAAGGATTGGAAATATCTGGACAATGTCTGTTAAGTATTATGTCATTTATTTCTGTTTTCATAAAAATGTCTGGGAATAGAATGCTTTCATTTCCATGGTATCTGATTGATCAAACCATTGGAGCGCAAGCTTTCAATTGCAAAAGGAACGAGTCTTGTTAATTAATGCAGCAGATGCAGATTTACCACAGGAAGTACTGGGTCCCAACTTCATGGGGGTACATGCATTACTCACCTGCTCAAGTCTCTTAGAAATGTGAGCAGCATCCAACAAGAATGAAATGTATTTAACCTGGCCGCTTACTTCCTTGTCCCAGTGGTGGTCTGCCTTTGCCCACTCCTGCACCCAATAGCTATAATTTAGTTACTTTCAAATATGTATCCTTAAAAAAAGATGTATATCTTTCAGCCTAAAATCACCAAAGAGATGTGTCATGGACACTACAAAACAGTCAATCATGCAATGACTGAGTCCTTTCAAAATTGCTCAGCTAGAGTGCACTCCAACTTCGAAATGTCATGGTTCAAGACAATATGTGTTACATGATGAGTGGCTGGGACATTCATGTCATCTACAAAAGGGTTAAGAAGCTATCTGGTTGTGAGCCTAGCCTTTAATGGCTGAGCCATCTAGAGGAAGGACTGAAGGAGATGAGGGGGATTGTAACCCCATAGGAAGAACAATATCAATTAACCAGAACTCCCAGAGATTCTAGAGACTAAACCACCCACCAAAGAGTACACATGAAGGGATCCATGGCTCCGGATATAAATGTCGCATCAATGGGAGGGGAGGCTCTTGGTCCTTGGAGGCTTGATGCCCAGCAGAGCGGAACGCTAGAGCAGTGAGGTGGGAGTGAGTGGGTGGGTGGAGGAGCACCCTCATAGAAGCATAGGGAAGGGAGAGGGGGGACGGGATGGGGAAGCTTGTGGAGGAGGGGTACCTGGGAAAGGGAATACCATTTGAAAATGCAAAATAATAAAATGATTAATTAAAAAAAAGAAGAAGAAGAAGCTATCTGGTCCAGAGAGGTAATACATAAGAGAAAACACTGTTCAATTCCGTTTGTTCGTTTTTGCAGCTAATTGGAAATTGTCCTAAATATACTTGAATGTACCATCTGCCTCTCATTCCACATTCTCCTGCTTTACAAAAAAGCACTAGATGCAGGACTACCCATTAGGGCCATTCTGCTTAAGAAGGCATGGGTAGACAGATGGTAGTGTTACATGATGAAGAAAGGGTTACAGACAATGAACTACTTACTAACCATCTACTAACAGAGTTGTTGAATAGTTGGGTACAAACTATAGGTTGAATGTCACACCTAGAGAAATCTAAGGGAGAGTACATTTTCTGACAACGTTTTATTTACATTAGTATAAAAATCCTTTCCAAGAGTTTTTACTGTTATTGCTTGTTGCACTCTGCATTTGGTGAGAATGTGCATGCGCGGAAGTACATTAATTTCTTAGCACGCTCTTTCTCACTCCTCAAGCAGCCAGAAGAGGTAAGCCTTACTGCTGTTTTATGTTGTCAGACCAAGATAATAAGATTTAAATATGTTTCCAAAGGTTGAACAACAAATAAAAGGCAAAATAGAAGACTCGAAAGAAGTCTGATTTGTAAGTTCTTTTTTTGTTGGTGGTAGTGGTGGATTTTTTTTGGGGGGGGGAGGATTTGGTTTTTTCAAGACAGGGTTTCTCTGTATAGCCCTGGTTGTCCTGGAGCTTACTCTGTAGACCAGGCTGGCCTCGAACTCAGAAATCCACCTGCCTCTGCCTCCCAGAGTGCTGGGATTACAGGCGTGCGCCATCACCGCCCGGCTGATTTGTAAGTTCTTACTGTGCTACACTCGCTTCTGCAGCCTGCAGTAAGGACAAGCGGCCAGCTCTGGCTAGCTGCTGCTTCTCCCCACTCCTCTTGTCTATGCTAAGGTCAATTCTCTTTCCTTGAGTTTTGCCTTTCATGTATCTTTAACTGAGAGCGGTTTCCATGAAATGACAGATTCAATTCAACGCTGAAGCTCTCTGCTTATCCTTCTCATGTCCCGCCCTCATAGTCAATCTTCATACACAGTACAAAGTAGCATCGATCATGGCCTAGCTGGTCCCGGTTCTGCTAACATGCACAATTAACTTTGCTATCACCCTCGGGCCTCGAAGATATTAATATTTGACTGACTTCACTCGCCCGCTGGCATTCCACATTTTGTATTCTTTTTCAGCTCTCTGATACATTACACTTTCACTTGCCAAGTTGAATTTCAGCTTCTCTGTGGTTTTCTCCTCAATGTATTCCTCTGCCATCACTGCGATGACAACTTTGATTTTCATCGTCCCAACTTAAAACCAGATTTCATGATGAGTGTTTTCACATTCCTTCAGACTGTTAATAAATAAAGATGTTATACCCAACCAGGCTTTCAAAGTGACCCCTTGGCTTTTATGTGAGAGCTCTTTCAGGGAGACCATGTGGGCACAGCTTAAACTGAATATAAACTGGGAAGCTGCTTTACAAGCAGCTCCTAAATCTATTCCCAAGGGTCAGAACAATGGTGGATGTGACAATCAGAGAGAAATGGTTGTGGGGACAGAAGTTAAAAAATGATGTAAGAATTGGAAGACAAAGGGGAGGGGTGAGTAATTCTTGTTCTTGCCATTAGACGTGATGGGAAGAACAGCACATGTGGTTCCCCAATGCTGCTAGTTATGAGGAAGGAAGTATTGTTTCTCCCACTCTGAGAATCCGCTGAGCCAGATATGGTGGCACATACCTTTAATTGCAGCACTTGGGAGGCAGAGGCTGGTGGCTCTCTGTCTGAAGAGCAGCCTGATCTACAGAGTGAGATTCAGGAGAGTGAGAGCTTGACAGGGAAAGGTTTCAAAAAGCTCCCCCTCCCCTCCCCCACCTCCCACAGAAAGTAAAAGGAAGATGGAATCTCTTGATGTGATATTACTTTCAGGCATAGGCCTCTTTCTCCCCTGCTCGGGATCAGGGTTCCAGAGAGACCATTGTTTCCCTCCATAGACAATAATAGTGATGTGCACCTCCAGCAAACTCACTTTCTCTTTGGCAATAAAGCCAAGATTATTAATTTAGTGACACAGCTAACTGATTTGTCTTTGAACAGACCACAATAAAGATTTGTTTAACAAAAACTCTCATGATCAAACCTGAAACCCAGAAATGTAGATTAAAGAAATGTTCCTAGGAGCCCCAGGATTCCCTTTATCTGCCTTGGCCCCCTTACCCTCTTGGGTGAGCATTTGACTCAGTAATTAGACCTTGCTTTTTCAGTGGCTTGGGATTCACCTCACACTCCTCCTCTAGCACAGAGAAGCCATAGGGGCTCCTTCCACAATTAGGAAATCTCTTTCTCCTTCTCTTCCTCCTCTCCCTCCTCCTCCTCCCCACTCCTCCTCCCCTGGCTCCTCTTCCTCCTCCTCATTCTCCTCCTCCTCTTCTTCTTTATCATCATCATCTTCAACATCTCCATCTTCTCCTCCTTCCCCTCCTCCTCCTTCCCCTCCTCCTCCCCCTCTTCCCCTTCTTTTCCCCCTCCTCCTCCTTCCCCTCTTCCTCCCCCTCTTCCCCTTCTTTTCCCCCTCCTCCTCCTCCTTCCCCTCTTCCTCCCCCTCTTCCCCTTCTTTTCCCCCTTCTCCTTCTCCTCCTCCTCCCCCTCTTCCTCTTCTTCTCCCCCTCCTCCTCCCCTCCTCCTCCTCTTCCTCTTCCTCCTCCTCCTTCTTCTCCTCCTCCCCCTCCTCCTCCCCTCCTCCTCTTTCTCTTCCTCCTCCTCATTCTCCTTTTCTTCTTCTTCTTCTTCTTCTTCTTCTTCTTCTTCTTCTTCTTCTTCTTCTTCTTCTTCTCCTCTCCTCCTCCTCCTCCTCCTCCTCCTCCTCCTCCTCCTCCTCCTCTTCCTCTTCTTCCTCCTACTTCTTCCAGTTTTCTTTATTTCTCTCCATTTTGTTTCTTAGTATGCATACTTTCTTTAGTGAACCAGGCCCTCCTTGGAGAGCTCTCTGACCACACAACTTAAGTCTTAGTTCTCTGTAGAATACTTTGTCACTAGTTGACATGTTTTCCTGTCATCATTTGCTTGTTTTGGTTTTTGTTTTCACCCAGAATTGAATGTCCATGGGGAAAGTACTTTTTTTGTGTTAACTTTCTCTAGAAAGCAAACACTATGATTGTGGCTTAACACAGAACAGTTGTTCCATAAATATCCGTTCAGTGAGGAAACAAGTTAAGGAGGGGTAGGTTAGCGTGCTGACATGTCCACGGAAGCTGCTATGTCTTGCTGAGAAGGTCTGCAATAGCCCTCAGCCTTGGCACTAGCCACTGCAGTATCTAATTGTGCCATATGCTTCATTTATCTACAGGCTGAAAATTCTACCCATTCAATCTTAATGTGGCTATCAGGATTTTGGTCTTACATTTTTGCCGGTGTCAAAACTACAAAATAATTACAAGTACATAGGGACACACACAGCTGATAGCATGTGATAGATTCCACGGATAGATTCCTCAGGCAAAATCTTTCCTGTTCAATGACGCCTGAAATTGCTTTACCTGGACAATCCTTTTCAATCTCAATCAAAGAGAAAGTTTAAAGATAAAAGACCCAGGAAGGGTTTTAGCGGGGAAGCATGTATTTGCTGCCTGAAAAAAAGTCTGTTCATCAGAGAAATTGTGGGGGGAGGGGAAATGCTTGGGGAATAGTTGGGGGGGGAGAGGAATTGTGGGACATATGGTGGGGGGGGAACTGGGAAAGGGGAAAGCCTTTGGAATGTAAACATAGAATATAGAAAATAAAAATTAAAAAAATATATATACATATGCCAGGATATCTTGAAAAAAAAAAAAGTCTGTTCATGTCTTCCTTTGTAGTTTGATTTTTGGCATGGAAGTGGAAACTTGGGCCAAGGGGCTGTATGATTTTGAACTGTTAGTAAATAAAGATGTGGCACTATGTTATGCATCATTACTACCCTAAAGGTCTTTTCGTTCCTTTGTCTTAGACAAATCTCCCCTCTTGCTTGCTCATACCTACCTCACCCTTTCTTCTTCTAAGACTTGAGATTCTTTTTCTATCAATGTTTTTAGGCTGCCCTTCAGATGTAAAGACATTCCTTTTAGGTTTTTCTCAACAAATATTCTCTTTTGCAAAAAAAAAAAAAATGGGGGGATTATGTTTCATTGCATCTATGAACAAAGCCCCCAATAAAGTCCTCCCCTCGGGAGAAAGTGTAAAGAGGGCTCCCGGAAGTGCGAGGGGTGAGACTCAAAGGCAGCACTGTCTCACAGGTGAAGCCTGCCTTCTGATACGCTCACTTAGCTGTCTACTTTTGTCTTTCAGATGCAGCCATAGGGACTGTCCCTTTATTTAAACTCTCAGACCCATCCTATAAATAACCAGGGTAGCAGGCATGTTGTAGCTATCTAACATTATCTGAGCAGCCTACCTCACAGCATTATTTCTTTTTTCACAGTGATAAATACACACACTGTCCTGATTCAACATCCATTTTTCAATGAGGGACATAGCATTGATGTTAATTCAAGTAGTCAGAGCAATGTTCATAAAGCCAGAGATATGGATCTAACATAGAGCCTTATTCCTCTCCCGAAACTGAACTTCAATCTGTATTTTATTGACGAAAGTCTGTTTTATAGTAAGTAAAAGGGGAAAACAAGGTGAGAGCTGTATTGGAACTCTTAAATGAAAATAGATGTTAACAGAGTTGAAGACGATAAGACACATGGACTTGCTTTGTAAATATATTTATCTACAAATATAAAGTAATAATATATTGAACTGACACACTTTTCCACCTACACAACAGATGATTGTTTTAATCTTTCTGTGAAGAGTGATTTAAATTTGCTAGCTTGTAGAAGATAAGGAGGGAACCAAAAGATTCCTCTGGTTTTTATTTCCTTGGAGTCTTATTCTTTGGCTACAGAAAGTGCATGGAGAATTTACTGATTGTATGCTCATAGCATAGTCTGCATAGTAATATATTACTTATTTTTATTATCTAGCTCAAGGCTCAATGACATTGTTTAAGGAGAAAGAAAAACATAGTGTTGTACCCATTTAATCATAGGCAGACTGAGGGGTAAAGAAAGATGCAGCGAGGATAATGATCAGTGGTGTGCTGTTAAGGGTCTAAATGTCACCCTGTCTTGTGGAAGGCAGGAGTAGAACTATACCATTTGTCCATTTTCTAAAATACCTACCGCCATCATGGCTGCTTTCAACTTGTAGAACCACTGAACACAAAAGATTTCATGTAGCTTTTTCTTTCAATTTCAGCTCAATCCATCTGTATCATGGTGAATCCATCTGTATCACCTTAAGAAGGGAAGGGTTCCCTGGATAGATACATGGGGTAATATCTCATAGGGCACAAGCCATAGCCTACTCCTGAGCTCTGTGATGTGTGAAGAATTGAAAGACCTCCTGTGATGCTGCTGTGTGCTTTTGTTGATACTAACTGCTAATTCTCTCACCTTAGTTCAAAGGTGAAAATCAAGGGGGAAAGGATCTGATTGGTCTAGCTGGGTTGGTTGCCCAGGGCACCAGGGATTCAGATGCAGCTTCAAGAAAAGCATCATTTTCCAGCCTTCCTTAAACCAAGACTTTGATATCTGACTTGTTTTATTGCTGGTCTATTCAGAATCCGTATACTCTTTCTAGTCAGCCAGTATGCTCATTCATCCTTCCTCCTTGGAACCTGGCTTACTGGGATCATGTTGCCTAGGCCTAAGCCTGAATCTTGCCAGCTCCAGTACTTCTGTATACAACCCTTGGAGAAGAGAAGAAAAAAAAAGAAAAGAAAAAGAGAAGAGAAGAAAAGGAAAGGAAAGGAAAGGAAAGGAAAGGAAAGGAAAGGAAAGGAAAGAAAGTGAATCTGTACATTCAAGTGGGAAGGAAACAACAAATCCAGTGGCACAGTTACGTAAAGACTTTCATAGACAAAAGCCTACAAGTTAAAAGGTCAAGGTGTAAACATAACAGTAATACAGTTTTGGAAAGTCAAGAAGAAAACAGCGAATAGTAAGAGAATTAGCCACACAGAGGAAACTGAATTGTAAGATGGAGGGAGTCAAATTGAGGTGCATCACAGAAGCCTTGGAGTGGAAGTTCTGGGAGATGGAAAGTTCTTTCTCCCTCTGCAAATTGGATCTGTGTGGGATGGACACAGAAATATTGTTAGCAAATCTTTATGTGAAGCAGTGACCCCCCCAAGCCTGCTCCCACATTCCATTTTGGCCTGGATTTATGCTCTTCTGGCTGCAGAGAAGAGGTTATTCTATGGATAATGGGGAAGCAGAGGAAATCTAGGACTCAGAACTCCTGTATAGGGATGAGAGAGTGAAAACAAGGAGTTTAAATGAAGCAGCATGCACTTTGAGAGGACAATGACACCTGCTCCTTTTCTTATTGGCCTGAGAATCCTTGTTATGTATCTAGTAAACTATATGTAAATATTTTAAAGAAATCAATGCTCACAAACCTTTTGCTTGATTGATAAAAACTGTCATAAAAAGAAACAAGAGTATCTTTGTGATACAGGATGAGGGGAAACAAAGGATCTAGGAATAATTTTAATTGTATGATATAGTGCAGCCACTGGGGTCCTAATGGCAGATAAAGCCTTTATATTTCTGCTGTACCACATTCAACATCTATCACCTTGGGTATGAGACTAAATATCGTTCCATTTCTATTTCTCCCTTTGCAATATGAACTATAGCTCATATCAACTTTGCAATGTGGCTTCAAGGTCTGGAGAGATAATCCACAGAAGGGCAACCACCTTCACCCCAGGTGTCAACACCCCAAATCCTCTCACACATTTTCCTTTTTATTCATCTTTGATGGTTTTGTATCAGTAGATACATCACTGAGAGGTTGATACTCTCAGAAGCCAGATGCAATTTTAGTTAGTCTTGGGTAGATTTGAATATCAGAGTTAAAACATCATCCATTGAACAGGGCAAAAAACCCTCTTATGAGAAGCCCTCATTGTATACATTCTGCACACCAGGCTCTCATTCTATGTTGTAGGATGTTTCTGACAGTGGAAACCCTTACCAATTATGAACATGGCCTAAAAACGGACTCTCAGATAATGCAATCAGTAATATATTTCATATTCCATTTTTTCTCCCATGTTTTTGGAGTTGGAACTCAAGAACTGAAAAGTGACTTGTGGTGTCAGACAAGAATGATAGAGCAGAGTGGATACAAAACAAAGGATAGCATTTTTCTGTAGATTTATGATGAGGTATTGGGGACAATTAAGCCCTACTGTAGTGACAGAGTACAGACATTTAGCTTCTGTGCGATATCTAACAGAATGAGAGAGGCTATTACTGTAATTCTGTCTGTTACATCACCAAACACCATCCATTCGTATGCAAATGAAAGGAAAGCAAATCTGTTCCTGTCTCAGCAATCCTCCTGGCCTTTGATTGAATGAATATCTCATACTACTAAAAAGGATCCTTACTCTTTCTTCTAAATGAATAGATTATCTGTTATCTGTGTAATGGCTCTTAAATGCAATCCAGCAGCTTCATTTGATGTCACAATGACAAAACAGCAGTCTGTGCAAACACAAGATCTGGCTGCAGAAGGCTTGAAGAAAAGAGACGTCTGATTTGGCCGGGTGACTGCTAAGGGTAATTGTTTTGCACATGAGTTTTGCCAAAAAGTTTGGTTTTAGAACCAAACTAGAATACAAGTACAATCCTACTGAGCTCAGAATTTATATTCTCCAAACAATAACCAGGGTATCACTTTGATCACCCAAAGCTCTTATCTACTCTAAAAATCAGAAAAGACAAAATACAAGTTGAGGGAGATTACCTAACAGTAGAAGCAAACTACCTTCAAAATCAAGTGAAAAAGCGCCTTTGCTTCCAAAATCTCAGGCTTCGTGCAGGGGCATTTATCCAGTATTGAAGTGATTAAGTTATTGCTATGCCAAAATGTATGCAGATGCATCCAAGTTTAGTGGCTCACAGGTGATGTTCTGCAAGTGTGAAATCTCACAAACGGGTCTGAATCGAATGGTTCAAGGCCAAATAAATACTTTTCCTGGAGGCAGAACGGGGAATTTATTTACGTCTTGTTGCCCAGTGGATAAATAATGCATAGGCTTGGTGAACAGGCAGTTGCAGCAAGGAGAGTTGAATTGTTCTGAGGCTGTTTCATTCAGCTCTTAGTAAACTGGACCCTGGCTGCAGAGAATTATCCTCCCAGGAGGCTCTGGTTGGGGATAGAAGGCACTTTCCTGTAAAATAGTAACATAGGCAATGCCAGCTATTAAGTATGGACTAGATGGCTAATGGCTGTACAGCAGATTGTTCCTTGAAAGGACATATGTGATCTGACTTGAAATGTCCCAGCTCACCACCTGTTTTAATTTGATGACATCCTGTTGATGGTCCGAGTTAGAAAAATAAACATTTTGTTCTTTTCACTTAATGTCATTTAGGTTTATCTGGATATATCGCTGGTTAGTTTTATGTCAACTCGACATAAGCTAGAATCACAAGAGAAGAGGGAGCCTCAATTGAGAAAATGTCTCAGTAAGACTGGGCTGTGGAGAAGCCTGTGGGGCATTTTCCTAACTAGTGATTGATGGGGGAGGGCCCAGCCCATTGTGCATGGCAACGTCCCTGGGCTGGTGCACCTAGGTTCTATTAACAAAGAAGACTAAACAAGCCAGTAAACAGCATTCACCCATGGCCTCTGCATCAGTTCCTGCCTCCAGGTTCCTGTCCTGTTTGAGTTCTTGTCGTGACTTCCTTTGTATATTATGAGAGAGTGTGGTAGTAGAAAAAATTTGAAAAGAGAAATTATTATTCTTGTAGCGTTTGCTGATCAGCAAAAGAGACAAAACAGCTTTCGGTGCGTTTATAGACAAAGTGCAGCAAGCTAAGGCAATCATTACACCTAATATTGTACTAAAAGTGTATGTAGAGAGCAATAAGAGTAGTTCAGGAACAGTCCCTCCTCCAAAGACTTCAGGGTAGGGTTACAGGAAACAATGAAAACTAGCTGTAATAGAGCAAACAGGTTTGCTGAGTTCACAAGGAGAGGGCCAGGTATTCTGTGATGATTTCCTTTAGGGGCATCAGGGAAAGCTACCCAAATAGTTGATAAATGAGTTGAGTGTCTAAAACCTGAGTACAGCTGGTGAATTCAGAGAAGAGTAAGAAAAAAATAGTTTGAGAAAGAGGGAAATACAGCAGAGCAAACAAGTTTGGAAAAGTACAGATATGCAGGAATGAGAAGTATTCAGAGATCCACAAACACAGTGTGGCCAGAATGCAAGTCATACAGGAGGAGGTGAGCTGGGGAAGAGAGCAGAGTCCCACTGAGTCCTTTTTGACTTGGGGAACATGGACTCCATTCTCAAAGAAGACAGAAATTGTATCACTGTGATGATCCTTATGCTTTTGTTGGGAAGAGAGATCATGCAGCACAGAGCAGAGGGGCTGGAAGACAGTGGAAGCTGGAGATGACCACCACATAGCAGGTTGCTGCAATGATCCGAGGTTGAAGTGATGACGTCCTAAGCTAAGGTGGAATTGAAATGGAATGACATAAGTCTAAACATAAAGGAATGGCCCTTAGGTGGCTGGCAGGGTACCTTAGAGAAGGGGAATGCCATCCCTCAATGGAGATCACAGGTTAAATATAGCCAAATAGACATATACTATGTTTGGATTTGAATCTGTGGTTTTAGGTTCCCGACCAACAAATGGGTAGATACCCCAGGAAGCAGTCAAGTCAATGAGCTCTGAGCTCAGCCCAGGACTGGGCAGCTGTGGATTAACAGAGCATCTGTGGTGAGTGATGATGCTATGGTAACTTTGGAAAGATTTGAAGAACATCTTTCTTAGAAGCCATGAGAGGCAGGACCTAATAAGAAGAAAACAGTTATATTTGTTTACAGAAATTCCAAAGAGAGAGAGAGATAGGAGGAGGAGTTACAAGGTGAAGAGGGAGGGAAACTCGGAAAAGCACAGGATTGTAAGTAGGCAGAAGTGGGTAGGTGGGCTAATGAAAGCAGAGGTTCCTGAAACTGAAAACTGTAGGCTCTTTCTAAGCATGCTCTTCACCTTCATTAAGGACATTTAAATGAGCATAGGAGAAACAGCGTGGGGACGTCATAAAGGTAGGAGGACGTAGGGAAGGCCATGAAGACTAAGGAGTAGACGAGGATTTCAGAAGGGGCAAGAATGTTTGCAGAGATCCTCTGGGTGATAGATTTCTCAGAAAGGGGATTTGGTACAGCAATGGACCAAACAATGGACCCTGTCCTTTATCCAGCAGGAGGGTTTTCAGTTTGTTACACAGTGCTAAAGCTGCTGGAAGGGAAGGTAGACGAAGAGCAGGGAGATATGGTGAACTAGGTTCTCTGGCTTCCAGAGGCAACTGGGAAGAGGAGGGAGGGAAACACCCAGGCCATCTGTTTAAGAAATGCCTTGTTAGAGAAAGATCCTCATAGGAATGTGTGGTTGGTCCCATCTGAGCTGTGCTTGTGAGTTTGAGCTGAACTCTAACACACTAAGTGTTTACAGGCTCCATATTCAGTACAGAGTTGAAGGAAAGGTCACATACTGAGGAAGGGCGACAGCATGTAGTATGGAAGCACAGGTTGGAGACATCAGGATGAGCATGCTTCTAGCTAGCCAGCATGGTAAGGTTTTATATCGAAAGAAGAGTTGCATTTGTGCCTGATGTGGGCAGAGCCTAGAGAACTGGAAAGAGAAGAAAAACACTGGAAAAGGACACGAGCACCTGCCAACAAAAAAAGTGAAGGTCACGCAAGGGCCACTATATCACAAAAGTGAGTTGTTAGGTAGATCACGGGGAAGCTGAAGGAAAAGGTCTGTAAATGATGCTTCAAAATATCATAGTTTGGGGTCTAAAATTCAATGTGATGCCATAGGATTCGGTTCTTCTATAAGTATCTGTTGGGCTCATAAGAGGATGGATGCATTTACGAAATAGTCCCTTGTATAGCAATTAGTAAAAAAAATTAAAGGGCACCCAAGGATAAATAAGCCATTCTTTTTTGTATTAAAAATATCGCTTCATTTTCTATCTGCTCAAGTGTTTTCATTGCCATGTAACAAACTGCTCCAGGATGTGGTGGTGGATTAATGGTATGCTCATTGATGAGATTCGCAGTGTAAACAAAGTACACGTAAAAAATAAACTTTACAGGTTCTACAAATGAGGATTCTGGCAGAGTTTGGTGGCTTTAGCTAAACACACCCAATTGTGCTCTTCTGGCAGACCAGATGACATAGAGATCACAACTTGTCCTTTCAGAACTACAGTAGCTGGTGGGGGACAGGTGAGGATGCTGAATTCTACAGCAGCCCACTGGGAGGAACCAGTCTGTGAGTCTCCAGCAGGGATTCTTAATTAGTCTTTTGCTGGCTTCCTGTGGATAAAGGTTCTCAGCTGCAGGTGATTTGTCCACTGTGAAAACAACTAAAAACATCTGGGGACATTGTTGGGATTTAAATACCTAATGGACTGAGACCAGGATGCTTCAGGGAGCCTTAGAAGTACCCATCAATGCCAGAAAACCTCCCCACCCCCGTGCCACATCAAAACCCTACTTCTTGATGGAAGGCTATCAAGTCACAATGTACTAGAGTGTGAACATGGAGCATTTCATGAAACTACATTTACTACAACTCTGAGGTTCCCAAGGCTGGGGGGTGGGGGGCATGGTACTGCAGAAGTTCTCAGAAGTATTTGTTGAATGGATGGACTATCCTCCACTAAGGTGTAGGTAGACTATTAAGGCTTAGGTAAAAATGTTAAGGCTAGTCTGCCATTATAAGGAAACATTCTTACATGTTTCTGCTGTTACTAGGAAACTTTCTAATGCCAAGATTGATTACATAGTCTGTTATGGAAGCCAATCACAATAGAAGTCAGTAGTACCGTTTCTGTATAACTGTATAGTTATCCACAAAAGATTGGATCTGAACTAACCACTGAACAGCACTTCTTGCACCTGTGTATAGGTCTTTAATGGTAAAAACCTACCTCTGGGATGGACTCCAACATAAAAAAGACAGTTGAACCAATTTGAAACTATTAGGAATAAGACTTCCATTTTGAGTAGTGGTCAAGTAAAGTTTAAGGACCCAAGACCTCCCTAGGAACTGACATCCTACTTGGCAGATAGAGAGATGTCTGTGAGTAACTGAGATTCTGGTTGGCAACTTAAGACATGAATGTTATACAAGGCAAATCCCTTTGCACAGTTGAATACTCCAGGACCAAGGGGACCAGAATAAGTGTGCAACAAAAACATGTTCCTAAGAAAATTTCCTATTCCTAAATCCTGATTGGTAAGATAACTTGACACTGATGTTTGTGGCTTTGGAGCTTAAAAACCCTGTAGGATCTTAACTCAGAGTCATAGTTCAATTCCTGAATCTGGACCATAGCCCTGGTAGATCAATCCTGGAGCATTTGCTCAATAAACTATCCTTGTCTGACCTGAGATCTGAGTTCAGGTGGCTTGTGGGTGATTCCTGGACCACAAGATCCTTCATGGAGTCATTAATCTCCCCATTCCTGGGAGGAGAGATTAGGGCTCGCCCTCATGCAATGTATGTGCTGAGGAGTTGGGGAGGTAGAGCCAGATGAAGACAAAGACTAATATGAGACAATGGATACATGGATTGTTTTCTGTAGCAATTGTTTTACTTCACTGCATATATGTCTATCAAGACATCATCCAAACCCTGAGATTTCACCTCACACCAGTCAAAATGGCTAAGATTAAAAACTCAGGAGACAGCAGGTGTTGGTGAGGATGTGGAGAAAGAGGAACACTCCTCAACTGCTGGTGGGATTGCAAGCTGGTACAACCACTCTGGAAATCAGTCTGGTGGTTCCTCAGAAAATTGGGCAGGACACTTCTGGGGGACCCTGCCATACCACTCCTGGGCATATACCCAGAGGATTCCCCAGCATGCAATAAGGACACATGCTCTACTATGTTCATAGCAGCCTTATTTGTAATAGCCAGAAGCTGGAAAGAACCCAGATGTCCCTCAATGGAGGAATGGATACAGAAAATGTAGTCTATTTATACAATGGAATACTACTCAGCAATTAAAAACAATGAATTCATGAAATTTTTAGGCAAATGGTTGGACCTGGAAAATATCATCCTAAGTGAGGTAACCCAATCACAAAAGAATACACATGGAATGCAGTCACTGATAAGTGGATGTTAATTAGCCCAGAATCTCTGAATATTCAAGACACAATTAGCATATCAAATGATTCCCAAGAAGAAAGAAGGAGAGGGCCCTGGTCCTGGAAAGGCTTGATGCACCATTGTAGGGGATTACCAGGATGGAGAAGTAGGAGGGGGGTGATTGGAGAATGGGCAGAGGGAAGAGGGCTTATGGGACTTATGGGGGGGGGGAACAGGGAAAGGGGAAATCATTTGGAATGTAAACAAAGAATATAGAAAATAAAAAAATAGACATCATCTGCACTTCAAATATGTGCAATAATTTTTAAACAGTATAAATTTCAAAGGACAATAATGTGGTGGTTTGAATGATAATGCCCTCAAGGCTCCTATATTTGAATGCTTAGTCACTAGGGAACAACTCTTTGAGGATGAGGAGGTGTGGCCTTGTTGGAGGAAGTGTGTCACTGAGGATGAGCTTTGAGGTTTCCAAAGCCCATGCCTGCCTCAGTCTCTCTCTCTCTCTCTTTCTCTTTCTCTCTCTCTCTCCCCCCCCCCCCGTTTTCTCTCTCCCCCCTCCCTCTCTCTCTCTCTTTCTGGCTGTTTCCTGTAGATTAGGACATAACTCTCAGCTACTACTCCAGCACCAATACTGTGTGCTGCTGTGTTTCCCGCCATGATAATGGACTTACCTCTGAAACTGAAAATGTGGGCGGGGGCAGGGGGGGGCTGTTTAAATGCTTTCTTTTATAAGAATTGCCTTGGTCATGGCGTCTCTTCATAGCAATAGTACAATAACTAAAACAAACATGGAGAGACTAATTCGATAAACACCTCCTGAAACCGAATTCCTACTTCGATAGTTATACTTTATCACCGGTGTTGTTTTGTCTACCCTGAGGAAAAAAGCAGAAATCTAAATTTTGAAAAGGACTTCTCTTATGGTTTGAATGTGGTGTACCTAACAAATGCTTATATGGGAAGGCTTGGAACTCAGTGTCATTGGTTGGAACTGAGGCCTTAGAGAACTATGTTATAAAGATTTTCATTTTATTAAAATGTTAATCCATTGATGAATGGACAATATGTTAGTACTTTAGGGGTGATGGTGTTGTCCTGGTTGTAGGAAGTGGGGCCTTCCCTAGAAGCTTATACCTTGCCTCAGTCCCCTATTGTCTCTGCTTACCAGTTAACATGATGCCCGCAGCTCTTCTGTGCTGTGTCCTTCCCACCCTGCTGCCCTACTGCACCACAGGTCTATAGGAATACAGTCAAGCAACAATAAACCAAAACCAGGAACCAAGATACATCATTAGTGCTTATCCTTGTTTGCTGTACCTGCCCAACTTCACATAGCACAGAAGCATCTGAGAATCAACTGTGGAGTTGTCTAGATCACGTTGGCCTAAGAGTATATCTGTGAAGATTGTCCTGATTGGTATAGGAGGGACTGGACACCATGGATCTCTCTCTCTCTCTCTCTCTCTCTCTCTCTCTCTCTCTCATCTATGAAGCTGGTTCTGGACTGTACATATTTGAGGCTGAGAGCTAGCCAGCCAATAGCACTCTCGCATGGTTTTTCTTCCAGTTCTTGCCTAAGATCCTTTGCTGACTTTCCCCAGTGATGGACTGTGACCTGGAAGCATACACAGAACAAACCCTGTGCCTCTAAGTTGATTTTTGTCAGAGTGTTCTATCACAGCAACAGGAAGGAAGCTAGAGCAGGTGTTATCTATTAGATACTCATATGCATGTCTGCCTTGAAATTCAACTGATTCTTAGTCTATGAGAAATAATTGTGATTTTAAAGTCCTTTTGATTTTTATCTTGAGTACAATATTATGAACAAAACAGGCACTCTTACTCATAAAACTCCAGTCCTTTCAAAATCTTGGCAAATTATCTCAAAGACTGCTGTAGATTAACTCCACACGATGAAATCACTCTGGCAGTCTTAATGAAAACTCCCACTTGAATGAAAAAGCCCCTGAAATGAAATTTAAGTGGTAAAGAGAACGACGAGACAAAATGAAAGCAAATACATAGTTAAGATTAAGATAACATGTATGTCAAACAGCACAGGTGAGATTAGTTTGGAAGAAAGATCAAAAGCCCACATTTTTGTGAGGAAGCCAAGGAATGTACTAGATGGAGAGTGCTGATGTTCTCACGTGTGGACATGGGCTACATCCTCTTAACTGAGCAGGTCTTTCCAAGGTAACAGCACAAGTTCTAAAGTGAAGTTTAAGTTCAAAGGGGTTGGGGTTTAAGCATTCACCCCCACCCCGACTTCTCGGAAATAGCTTCACTGTCTAATGATTTGCTCTCGAAAAATCCTTGTGGATAATTTTGCTTTCATTCTTAAAAATGGCCTGTGCTCAGCTTGTTAATTTGTTTGATGATCTAAGGGTCCCATTCTTTGAATTATATTATGCCTGCCTACATTTACAGCATTAAAGCCTGCAAGAGGGCTGGGCTTGATAGCTCACATCCTGTAATCCTGGCCCTTAGGAAGTTGAGACTAGAAGCCACACATTTGAGACCAAACTGGGCTGTACAGCAAGACCCTGTCTCCTGACAAAACACAAGGACTGTAAGTGCAAATGACACATTTGGGATGTATGGACATAAAAGTGGGCAACTGTATCAGTGCAAACTCATTAAGGATGCTTGCTGCTCTTGCCAAGGAACCCAGCTTGGTTTCCGACACCCACACAGTAGCTCACAACTGTTTGTTACTCTAGTTCCAGGAGATACAACACCCTCTTCTGGCCTCAGCAGACCATAAACACATACCCCTGGTACACAGGCATAATGCAGACAAATACTCACACATTAAAAAAAACCATTGAATAAATATTTAAATATTTAAATAAATAATATATAATAATATAATAATAAATAATAATAAATATTTAAATAAATAATTATAATAATATAATAATAAATAAATAAATAAATATTTAAGGAACAAATTACCATTCAAAGACAGATTTACAAAACAGAACAGTATTAGGTGAAATAATTGAGACTGTTTTTAGAATGCAGAGTGAAAACACACACACACACACACACATATAAAAACGCCACACACACATGACAAAGTTGAGGAAAGAGGGAATTTACCTGGGGTTGCACTGATCTTGAAGAAGACACAGGAACAACATTAACAGAATAAGAACGTTGACTCTTTTCCAGTTTCTTAGATGCAAGCTTCGAAAGTAAAAAAAAAAAAAAAAAACACTCATTAATTTAATGAGCAAAGAAATAATTCACTTATAGACACTGATTATAGCTCAACATCACCAAGAAGATCTCAGAATCAGCCTTAGAATACAGGTTTCCACGAAACTGTTCAGCGACTTGGACATTGACGTTTCAGCTTGGGCCAGAGAGGTGATAAGAATTGGGTTGGCAGCGTACCCATCACAGAGAGGTGATGAGAATTGGGTTGGGAGCATACCCGTCACAGAGAGGCGATGAGAATTGGGTTGGGAGCATACCCGTCACAGAGAGGCGATGAGAATTGGGTTGGGAGCATACCCGTCAAAGTGCCACATCTGGCATCTGCTTATTGCTCCATGCTCCTTCCCCAGAGCGGCTTCAGTTTCTGCATTTGCACTGGTAGACCCAAGTGGGCAGGTGCAGAGAGGCATTTGTCTTCCAGCTGCTAGGAAGGCAGTGAAAAGACAGTTTCTTCTACTCCTGTAGTGGAACATGGCTCATTCTCACGTAAAGGGGTTTGTTCCCAAGTAGCAAACGCCTTGCACACGCTTGCCATCTTGCAGAGCACGTCTGACAAAGCTTAATACAGCAAAAGCAATGACCTGATGCTTCTAATGTGAGACTACGAAAGACTGAGTTCTTGCTGGAGTGTCTCTCAGTTATTCATCTTAAATAAACCAGGCTGTCATATTAAGCAGCCCGCATGTTAAGGAACTTAATTAGCATGGGCTTTCACTCAGGAAGGGCCTGAATATCCCAACCTTGTGAGGAAAAGAGTGCATCCATCGACTGCCCCAATGAGCCTGGAAACTTTCCGATGGTGCTTTGATAGGCACACAGTCCTGGGTGACCCCAAACTGCGTCCTGGGAGACCTTGTGCTAGAAGCATCTCGCTGATCTCTACCTAGCTTCCTGACCCACAGATTGAAACCATGCACATGATTGTAATGCTGGAGGCCTTGTTAGACGACAACAACATAAAACTAAGTATCCAAATTCCATCCCACTCTAAATGATTCTTTTATGAAGAATTCTTTGATTTAGCTAAAATTCAATAGAGAAGATAAAATCAAGATGAAAACTATTGATATATCTATATCTATATCTATATCTATCTATCTATCTATCTATATTTATCTATCTCTATATCTCTATCTCTATCTCTATATCTCTATATCTCTATATCTCTATATCTATATATATATCTATCTATCTATCTATATATGTATATATACATATATATATGTATATATATGTATATGTGTGTATATATATATATATATATATATATATATATATATAACAGAGGAAGACACCAGAGTGATTTTTCCTATAGTAATTCTGAAGACATACTCTCTCTGGTCTGTATATGTATTAAGGAAGTTCTCTTCATACATAACCAGTTGGGCCAGCTAAGTGTCTTGTAACTCAATTTTCTTCTGGTTCAGTCTGCTGGTAGGTGATGTCAGATCCCACAGACCTGAGTCATCATCAGGGCTGCTCTTCGTCAGTTACCATTTGCACACAATAGATTGTTATTAAGCTCCTAGACAGGCTATGAGTTGGGTTCTCACAGGCTTTAACTGTGACTCACAGGTCTCAGAAATGAGGGTAACAGTTACTTAAGTTTTGGCCATTTACAATTATAATACAAAGATGCAGGTGAAGACTGAGGAGGAATTGATGCACAGGCTATGGCATGAGGAAGAGGGGACCACTCTTCAGGCATCTGCATGTATTCAGCTACCCTTCGGTCTGGCAAAACCCATGGGTCTTTAATGCAGGCTTTGTGAAATCACAGTTGCTCACTTCATTAGGTCCCTGCCATTAGACAGCTCATTAGCGTAGAAAGACACTTACCACTTTGGAGATTCTAGTGGTTTTAGGAGTTGTGCTACAAAACAGGATCAAACATATGTATGTAATTATATATGTATATGCACGTATGTATGCACACACACATATATTATATGAGAATACAATTTCACAATACCAATGAAAACTCATGTATGAAATAAAGCACAAAGCCTTTGCTTCTGACGGCGGTGTGGTCTCCAGTGCCTGAGATAAACTGTAGAGTCAATTTGGAACTTCCTAGACAGAAGCAAGCTGATTGAGTTGGATCTCTGCCAAAGCATAGAATTAAGGGGCTGATGTCCCCAAGATAAGGAAGACGGAAGACAATAAATAATTACCTCTCCCTCCTTGTCTCTGCTGAAGCCACTAAAGCTACCCCGAGGTGGCTGTGCTCCTATCCCTCAGAGTGGCCTCGAGCTTTGAGTGTGTGCTTGCATCTTTCTCCGCAGCACACCTTCAGAAGCCCACCTCCCCACCTCCCTGCTCTGTGCTTGTCCCCATTCCTTAGAACTCCCATACTAAAATAACCCATAAGCCCTCCGCCCGAGGCATTGTTCTCCACTAACTAAATCCAAAATAAATGACCAGAAACGAAAGCATTTTATGACACTAGCAATATCTAATTAGGAAATATAATGGCAAAAAGCACCCCCTAAGTTTATTGTGTTGTGTTTTCATTATTGCTTAAAAATACTTTCTAATTTCCTCTGTTATTTCTCCTTTTTGAACTATGGCTTAATATATGTGCAGTGCTTCCGAGGTATATAGTAAATGCCATGTTTAAGTGCTAGCTTTATTATAGGAAGGCATAAAGATAAATACACAATTCCTATATTCATACAAACAGGACCGTGTGCAAAAGGTCTCTTACAAGATATAAAATTTTACAATATACATGGCAAAGTAATTATATTAGAATTTGTAGAGTATGCTATACACGTGGCTGGCAATATGCATACATAGGTACATATTTAAAATGAGAAAATTGAGACCATGGTAGTTTAATCCAGATTGTAGGGTTGATAAATAGAACCTAATTTTGATCCTTGCTAGTTTTAATACATAAAGCGGTTTCAAATCAGTTTAGGAAATGGAAAGCACAATTATTACTTTCCCTTCTTAGATCTATTACAGTAAAGTAACATCTGTGTGGTTCTATAAGGCATTAGAAAGCTGATGGCCATACCAGTTCTATAGTGAAGCCTGTGGTTCTGGAATGTAAGAAGGAGGTAGAAAATGCTACCTGAGCTGAGAACCCTGTAATAAACTTGAATTTCCCCCAATTTAACTTCTCCCCAAGAAACTTCATATTGCGCAGCACTGGAAAAAGCAGTTTCTATGGTGATGCGCCAGACACTGAAATGGCCAGTTCTGGTGAAGAACTACTCCAGCCCCTCTTGCCCCTCTGCAGAAGAGCTGGCTCGGGCCCTGGTTTCTGGCGTGTGAACGCTGAGTAAAGGGGCCCTGGGGATGGGCCCCGTAGAGAAGGGTAACCAATATCCCTAGATGCCAATGCAAGCTTCTGCCACAGCCCTGTCCTCAACCATTCCACACTTGCACCTGCCCAGCTTATGGAGCGGCAGAACCAAAACCATGTACCTAGGCTGCCCTCTCAAATGCGGAACCTGCAACCGAGAACCGCCAAGCCATAGTAAAGGTAACAACAAAGAAAGGAAACACTAAAACCATGCCATGGAAGATCTAGAGTACTACAGGCAGCAAGCATAATGGATGGCCTTAGGATGAGTTGATGACACTAAAAAACAAAATTTATAAAGTGCGAAAAATTGCAGGGGAGAAAGGTGCAGATGGATCTGGGAGGATCTAAGGGGGAAATTGTATATCCACAGCAATACATCGCATGAAATTCTAAAGTAGTTAATAAAGCACCTTATAATTATTTGATTAGAAAAGGAAGCTGCCCTCCGTAGGTCATAGCCTCTTGGTTCTCTCCCGCCTGCAGGCTTTTGTGTTCAGCTCTAGATTTGCATTTTGCTGGTCCATTTGTTTTCAGCATCGCCTCGCCTCCTAGAAGCACAAACTCCGTTCCCCCAGCCATCATCGGAAGGGTTTGTTTCTGCTTAGTACATGAGTTTCAGCACAAATTGAATAAGCATGTTTCTGTGTTCTAGGAGATTTAAACTTCATCAAGGGTTATAATTTCCAAAGTCTAACTTCTAGCTTCCAAAGCAAAGCAAAACAAAACAAAACAAAAAACAAAAAACAAAGAAAAAACAAGAAAACCCAAGCTCTCCTTTGAAGTCAGCGGGGGAAACCTTTGCGCAGAGCACTGAGGAAAATGAGAGAAGATGAGCTGAAAGAACACGTGGCTTCATCAGTCTGAGATGCCTTTCCTCTCCCATTGAATCACAGTGGGTTATGTTGCCTTCAGTACACTTGTTTGCTTCCTTGTTTATTATTTGCTTGGGTGTGCATGTGTGTGCGCGCGTGTGCGCACTGGGGATACACACATGCCGTGGTGCATCTGTGGAAGTCAGAGGACGGCCCATGGGCATATGTTCCCTCCTTTCTCCCTGTGTGTCATGGATGTTGGAGTCAGGTTGTCAGGTTAGGTGGCACCTGATTTTACACGCTGAGCCATATTGTTGGTTCATATGCACTGCATTTAGTCTACTTTAAATGAGCTTTTACTTTAAGCATATGTCTTGCACAGCCAGCTCAGTTAGTTTTAGGCATTGCCCTTTTCCCTAAATCTTCTACTTCTTTCAAGCCAAAAAAAAAAAAAAAAGGCCTCCATTGTTTAAATTCTTATTCTTATGGATACTTTGTTTAAACTTCTGAAACTTTTAGATTTTCCCTGATTCGATTCTTTAGTTTCCAGTGGCATTTTTGCATGCACGTGTAGTATATATTCTTGTGTACATGGGTGTTCACGTGTGTGTGGACATGTGTATGTAGCAGAAGGCTAAAATTCATGATGATGTCATCCCTCTTACCCCTCGCTGTGTTTACTAAGCAAGGTCTCTCTTGAACCCGGAGTCTGACAATCCTCCATTGTCTAGCTATCCAGCCTGCCATTGGGAATCCCTTTCTTTCTTTCTTTCTTTCTTTTTTTTTTTTGTTTAAGATTTATTTATTTATTTTATGTATATAAATACACTGTAGCTGTACAGATGGTTGTGAACCCTCATGTGTTTGCTGGGAATTGAACTCAGGACCTCTGGAAGAGCAGCCAGTGCTCTTAACAGCTGAGCCATCTCTCCAGCCCCTAGGAATCCCTTTTTAAGTGACAGTGGGTCCTAGGAAATCTGATGATGGTCTCACACTTGCTCAGTAAACATAAAACCCACGGAGCCCCCTCCTCTGTCCCTTAGTTGCATTTAAGTTTGTTTGTGCTATACTCAAACCTTTAAAGCAATTCACTGTTACTTAGGATGAGATATCTCTACCCTGATAATGCTGATGTTCTTGCTACAATGTATGTGTGTTTGTGTTTGTGTTTGTGTATTCCATTTGTTGTACAATGTTCACCAGCATCTTTGTACTCTATACATCTTGTTATCAGAAGTACCTATTAAATGTGATTAAAAAACCCCAAAACCAACACACACACACACACACACACACACACACACACACACCAAAACAAAACTGGTCTACATACATTACTATATATCCCTTGCAGATAGGAGTTGGGTAGAAATAGGGAAAATTGCTCCTGGCTAAGAACCACAGGAGAAGAATGAGTTTAGGCTTTTGTTACCAATTTTAGTTATGACTTGCAAATGCATTATTTTTGAAATATGAAACTAAATAGACCTTTTAGCACAGGCTATCTCTTTCTGACAGGACAAAGATATGTATACGCCTAGGAATATCCCAGTTAATCAAGGACCCCTCACTATTTTCTTTCTGTTAGTAGTATCAAAAATTCATTTGAAAAAGTGTGGCTGTTTTACTTGGTCAATCTCAGTGAACGATGTCGCCCTTGCCCCACCCCATACCCATCTTCCCTCCACCCATTCTCTAAGGGCAGAAACATGAAGATCAATTTGAGCTCTACTAAATCTTTCTTTCCTCACCCTCCTGCAGCCTGGTCATTCTCCTTAAATATAATTCTCTTGGGTCATAGTCCTCCAGACTATGTTGGCAATGTTTGCTTAAGGCTCCTTCCTCTCCTTGAACCTCGGATTCCTTTCATGAACTATGTGCTCTTTAAAGTAGGCAGCTAGATGTCTTTTCTTTTCCTCTATAAAAACATGTACAGTAAATATTTTAATCTTTATAGCTTATATGTTATATCAGTTGCATATTCTTCTTTGTTAGTACTTAGGGATTTAAAATGTTTTGAATTCTGGTTTGGTCTTCAGGACACTACTGACACCACCCTAGGGTTCTGTTATTCATACAGTGTCCTGCTCTCAATCCTCAGAGTTTCTTTCTCTTCCCTAGCCTGCATAAGACAGTCTGTACAGGTTTCAATTGGTAGTAAGGGAGTTGTGGATACCCCAACCCACAATATGGCACCTTGGTGTTGAAGCAAAGACAAGAATCAGGGAAGCCTACTCAGGACCTCTTTCTCCCTGTCTTTCTTGTTCTTTTCTGGAACAAACTGTGATAGAACTCTATGATGTTCTTGCAAATCAGGTCATATAACCCTTGTGAGAGCAATATCATCTCTTTACCAGGATGAAAGGAGCACCTGTCTCTTAAGCCACAGGAACAAACAGAATGATACCAACAGGTCTTGATTAGTTTCTCCAGCTCATTAGTATTAAGTTACCTTTCTTTTGCCAAATCACATTTTATCATTCCTCTACATTTTTTCATTAGAGGAAAACACTGAAGAGAACATAATTATCTGTGGTCATTGTCTTTACTCAGAAAGCCTTCAGTGTCCTGTGTAGTCTGTATTGCATTGATTTATACCCTTTTCTTGCTTATTTATTCTGTTTAATAGGAGTCTCAGCCATTAAACTCGGGGTGAATAAGAAAGTATCTTCCTCGCACAAAATTCCATATCACTTATATGTCTTTTCAAAAGCCATTCTTAATGACCACAGCTCGTATGCAATGTAAAAATGATGCTGGGTTATATACACAGGTTATGCTGAAACATGGCTGTAGATTGCATCTTCTACCCTAGATGAAGTTTACTGGCCGTAAAGCTTCTTAATCCATTCTTGACCAATTGTTCCACTTTTAATTAATTAATTTAATATTCAATAGTTCAAATGTTCAGTATCTGACCATAATCATAAATTGTTGTCTTCAAACTAAACTCTTGGTTTCTCTATCATCAAAAGGAGAAGTGTGAGAAAGTTGCTTGGAGCGAATAGGATGAACGGCTTGCATCTTTCCTATTTTCCCTTCCCATGGCGCATCTCCTCCTACAAGCTAGATCCTATTCTCAGTAAAAGGAAGCATGGTGAGAGGAGAAAGGATGTGTGATAGCCCTTTCTTGCCAGATGCATTTGTCTTGGCTGGGCCTGGTGTGCACTTTGAACTGTCTCACCCTAGGTACTCATGAAAGCTGACTCTTTGCAGCGTTTCCCAGCTCTTTGGAGCGTCCCAGCTTTCTTCCCATGGCTTCCTTGACCAGCCAGATGCACTGTAATTGTAATTGTGGATAGCTCCTAAAGCGTTTCTTAGTCTGTGGTCATGGGGAAGTTCATAACCAGTTCTTAGTGCTGAACTTACACGCTGTTGAGGAGCTGGAGAGCAGAACACATTTTCTTGTGTATGACATGTTTAAGTGAGGTTGCATACTTAGGCACTCCTTGGCACACAACCCAGAAATATAGATAGATCCGCGAGGCTCCAAACGTTGGAGCAGCTGGCTTTTCTATGGCTCACTGAGTAACCAGAGCAGGAGCAGATCCGAGCTCACCATCTCCTACATTTTGAGTATGAGTCATCTACCAACTAGCCCTTTGTGTCTCCTAAATGTAGAGTCCTTCCAAAACCTCTGCTTGAAAGGCTAGGATGGGAAGAAATCAGCTTTCCCTCAAACTCTGAGTAGAGGAGACTCATTCATGGTTCTTTCCACAAATATTTATTGAGCATGTGCCTTGACTGCACACTCAGTCTTCCCAGAGCTGAGGATACACAGGACCCTGAATGAAATCCCTGCCTCACGATGGATGAAATTCTACTATGTGTTCTCTATACAGTGCATTGCCTCTGGTGCGGGGTTTGCTGTTCTTATATCCTATTTCCTTCTTAATTAAATCACACAATGGAGTTTAACCATAACAAATACATTCATGGGTTATGCTACCCTGGGAGGTTTTGGTGCTGTCCGTACTGGCAAAGCTGGCTGATGCTCTCAGCCATGTCTTGCAACTATGAGTTGCATAGCGAGCACCCCTGAGTTGGTCTACTATGGACTTACGGGTACAGGAAGCACATAAAACTTGTTGATGGCCTGGACTGGGGAGCCGATTGCCGAAGTAAAAACAGACGTTTCTGTCACCAGCTTACTGAATGAGCAGGTCCCTTTCTCTGGGACTACCCCCCCTTTTTTTCTTCCATATAATGAAGATAATGGTCCTTGGATCCTGGCCCTGAGATGAGGATTAAATAAATTAGCATTTGGAACAGTGCCCGACCTAGTAAATGAGCAATCAATTTTAGTTATCATCGATAAGTACAAAAGAATTGCTTGTGTCGTTGAAAGCCCATTCATTTTAAAGATGAATCTTTGAGAAAAAAAAATGTTGCGATCACTTCGTTTTGTGTGTTCACTGTGTAAGCTTTTCCTGAATACCCATTAGGGTTCAGACATTTGCACCAAGCACTGGGGCCAAACTATCAAAGTTGTATGAATACAAACGACCTGCTCTCAAATGAAGTGTGATTCCTTGGTGGAGAAAGATGAAGAGCCTGAAGAGGAAAGAGATGGTAATGACTTTTAGCCAAAGCACTGCAGAGTAGTATGCACCGGCTGGGGTGGGGAGAGTACAGAGGCTCGGAGGCTTTCCAGTAGGGAACGTGAAAACTTTCCAATCTGGCTATCTTAAGAGACGGAAATGGATAACCAACTGTGGTGGTTTAAATGATAACTCAATTGCTCCCAGTTGCTGACGCTGTCTGGGTAGGTTTAGCGGGTGTGGCCTTGCTGGCAGAAGTAAGTCCCTGAGGTGGGCTTTGGGAGTTTAGGATCTTGTGCCTTTTCAAGTTCACTGATTTTGTGGTTCACAATGTGAGCCCTCAGCATCTCTTCCAGCGGCCCTGTCTACAGCCCGCTGCTTCCACTCTATCACCACGTATGCACTCTAGCTCTCTAGAACTCTAACCCGAAACAACTCTTGTGTTTTCTTACATAAGTAGAAAGTCTGGCATTTCAGTATCAAGTGTGCTCATTTGAACATTACCAAGCATCATGTTTACAGTCAAGTTTTGTGGTAGTTAGGTCCAGTGGCACTTGGAACCTTTATGCCATGATAGTACACATCGGTATGAAGAGAAGACTTCCTAGGAAATTATATTTAAATTAAATCATAATCAAATAAATTAAAAGTAAAAGAAGAATAGTAACTAATATACTGGCTGACTGAAAAAGAACTTTCTGGACACGTTTCATTGTTGATTATAGGCTAATCAACAAATGTGGTACAGGCAACATGCTCAATTTTTAATGGTAAGGTCCTGGTATTTGAAATAAGGGTCCGCACATGCTATGTAATTGTGCTACCCAGAGCCATATGCTAAGGCTGTATACTTTTCCTGGGTACTCGCGCTCTTCATTATAAATGCCATCATGTGTAGAGGCTACGAGGCACTAATATTTCCAGGCGTTAACTCAAGCATGCACAAAGCCTTTTGCTCATAAATGAAATCTTACTGCTGAGATATTTTTGAGAGATTGGCTTTAATTTTTTTTTTCTTGGAAGGGAGTAACATTAGCTGTTATATGTTTTGTATGCTGGCTGTACCGCTTACATTTCCAAATTTGTTATTTGCACTCTGTCCTGAACAGGGAAATTAGAGAAGCATATTTAGTTGGGTTCTATTTAAAATAAAAGATCATACTATTTGTGGCATGGGCTGAAGTGAACTGGTGGTGGTGGCTTGTTCATTTTCTGACGCAGATCTAGGTCATGCTTGGCTTCTTGGTAGGAGAATGGTCAAACCTTGCAGGGACAGTTTTGAGCAGAAAGTCCCCGTCTCCTTGTACTTCAGCACATAGATGGTTTGTCTCACTTATAATTATCTTCACTCTCTTGGGCTCACTTCATAAATCCTCTCAGCTGTTACATTTCAGCCCTCACACTGAGTTCACTATGCAAACAGTTGTTGGACTACTTCTAGCCTCTACCATTTAAACCCAGCTCAAACCATCACTGAGAAACTTCACTGATGTGAACCCCCTTTTCCATACACAATTATCTATGGTTCTGTGTTTTAGTAACACTTTTGATTCTTGTACAACTCTCTGCAATATATTTAATGTTATGTTCCCATTTTTTCTAATTTTTCTACAAGTGTTTAGAGATCAATTCACCTTTTAACACTTGTAGAGGGCATCATCCAGCAGATTTGGCTTGTTAATTGCTGACTGTACATATGGCATATGTTTTTTACAATCAATTTCATATATATATATATAATCAAATTCTAAAATATATGCATATATATACTATCAATTTTTCATATATATAAATGTGTGTGCATATGTATGTGTGTGCATATGTATGTGTGTGTGCATATGTATGTGTGTGCATATGTATGTGTGTGTGTGCATATGTATGTGTGTGGGTGTGTGTGTGCATATGTATGTGTGTGTGTAGGTTAGAGAACAACTCATGGGAGTCACCTGTCTCTTCTCTTGGGTTCTGGGCATCATATTCAAGTCAGTGGGCCTGGCAGAAGACACCTTTGCCATGAGACATCTTGCTGACCCATCAAATGTTATTTTAAAAAAAACTAGTAATTCATGTCTATTTACTCAAGCCTTTCTGGATTTATCATGTAGGCATCTTGTGTGTAAATAAACTTTTTATAACTCTTGCTTGTATCACAATAAATAACTAGTACATCTGGAAATGCAGTTTCATGCTTTAGCCTTAGCTGAGCGTGTCCAGGTGTCGGAATTCAGACGGATAGCAGAAATCATCAATTAGTACAGCCTACAGGTTACATCCAAGACGTGGGCATGCGTGGGGCCCCTTTGTTAGCGATGCAGCTGATGTTCTGGGAAGAACATGGCCCTTCCTTTTACTGCTATTGATTCACAGTAACTTGTGTGTGTGTGTGTGTGTGTGTGTGTGTGTGTGTGTGTGTGTATCTTATCTTCATTGTTGCTGCCTGCAGCTACTGCGAACTGGGTTCCTGGAACAGAAGCTGAGGGATGGATGGGAAGGGCGAAAAGAACGAGGGCCAGGACGATAGTTTACCGATCAAGGCCAAAGTTTAATGGAGGTCTGACAATTTAACAGTTTGGGGTGAACCCCTCCTCCCTCCCATACTCCTGCGTGAGTTCCAAGAACTGACCTGGCTCTTCCTTGGGTGTTGGCTCCACTGCTCAGGCAGCTGGGCGGGTCACCTGCTTAATTCAGGAATTCGTAGATCTGGAGGAACTTCACCTTCAGGCTGTGCACTCCACCCTAGGTGGAGCAGGATCCTGAATAGCACAGGAATCCCTGCTCAACAAAGGCTGGGAGAGGAAAGTCACCTTGATCAACATCAAGTTCCTACCTTGTGGCATAACACACTGTTATGACCCTGTACACTTCATGGCTGGTGTCATCAGTGCATGGTACATTTTGGGGACATCACAACGTTTTCTTGGAATGCTTAAGGTCTAGACAATGGTGCAGAGGGATTCCGTCAGGGTTATTGGTCTAGTGGAGAGTTGGAGTTGGTTCCCTTCTTTTTTTTTTTTGAAAAGATGCTCTATGGTAGGGGCCCCACAGAAGAGGCAGGCATCACAGCAGATGGGATTCACATCCATGTGAAACACAGCAAAATAATCTACTCTTCTCTACCAGATCTGATGTCCCAGTAGTGGGATCAGGAATTTGGAGAAAAGCAGGTAGGGAGAGGTGAAAGAGTAAGAAAACTTGGCAATTCCTCTGCACACATTATGGTTCTTGAATGATGATTCCCTAAGCACAGAGTCTTTGTCAAAGCAAGCTTCAAGGCAGCTATATCTGCATTATCAAGTTCTATAGCGGACTCCTCTGCTCTCCACCCAAGCCTTTGTGGGATCAATCCCTTTTTAAGTTGTTACTTACGTAAAAAGGAATTAAAAATTAAAAAAATAAGTTATTTTTAATTAACATTTTTTTAATATTAACTTTTGGTTCACACACAGTTCACACCACAGTAATTATAGCCTTCAGGGAAAATGGATTGTGTGTGCATAGACAGACTCAATTCAAATGGGTTAAAATGTAGAACAATGGGAAAGGCTCAAGTGAAAACATATCCAATGCTATAATGCAAGGCATGGCATTCAGGATGTAGCATAAAATCCCATGTAATGTATGAATTTGGTAGAAAACAAGATAATTTTTAGCTGAACGATCTCAGCAATGGCTTTATTAGAGTTTTGGCTGCTCTGTCAAGTGACATCGATTTTACTCCATTCCAGATGGCAGGTTGCTTCTGGATGCCCTGTGCATGCAGACATCCTCAGTGTCTTAATTAGGCTCTTTGGGCATTCATATCTCTGATATGAAGAACTCTTTCGTATTTCCAGGGTTCAAGGCAGGGATGAACACAAGGCTCCTTTATTATTGTAGTGCAATATAATCTTTTACAAATCAACATCCTCTTTAAGAGACCATTTTCTTGTTTGCAAGGTCTCAGAACATTTGGGAAGTGGGCTGAAGGGAGGTGGCTTTGGTGGCAGTCAGTAAATTTTGATGGTACTCGTTTGTTATCAGAGTTTAGGTAACCTAGAGATTTTAGAGAGGATACCAGGTATCTTGAGGACTGTAGGTCAAAGTTACCAAGTTGATGAAGATCGGTGAATGCAGTAAAGGTAGGGACGACCTAGCTATTCAGATTAACCGGGCACATAGTGCAAAAGTTGATTATTATTATTTGGAAGCCTTTAAGAGTGGAAACAGAACTAGGGATAGAAAAGTGCTGGGATATGTAGGAGGAAATACTAGAAAGATGGAGAGAAAGAATGTTCTTAAACTAAGGGCAGAGTTGTCAGATACTAAAAAGTCAAATCATGTGAAATCAGAGGACAGAGCAGGTATGTAACAAGGTTGGTCAGACTAGCCATTATTTATCTCTTCTCCTTCACTTTGGCGCCTTAAAACCAGTGGCATGGATTTTAAAATCAGTCACGTGTCTCTGGTGAGCATGATCAAATCTCCTAAGATTTTGATTTCACTTAACCTGGTAACAGAAGACTAAGTAGTCAGTAAGTACACATGACTAAGAAACTGCGATTAACTCGGTTAAGAAGTGGAGAAGAACAGCTTGCATCTTATGGAAGAAGCATATTTCTATAGGTGATTGCATTCTCACCTGAGAATTCAGTTTAACCAGCCACATGGTACTTTAAACACAGAAGCTGATGAATAATTTCCCGCACGACAGACTTTGATTGATTGATTGATTGATTGATAGTAAATATTTGCTGTGCACTACTCTGTTCTAGTCATTGGTAATAACCCTTAGCAAGACAGTTTGCTATAGGGCAAGAGTGCCAGTCAAAGATGCTAGGAGAGAAAACAAGCAAGAAAAGCAGGCACAATGTGAATGTATGAGTGGATGTTGGGTAATGGAATGAATGAATGGATGTTGGGTAGGGGGATGAATGAGTGGATGTTGGGTAATGGAATGAATGAGTGGATGTTGTGTGGGGGGGTTGAATGAGTGGATGTTGGGTAGTGGGTTGAATGAGTGGATGGTGGGTAGGGGGATGAATGAGTGATGTTGGGTAGTAGGATGAATGAGGGAATGTTGGGTAGTGGGATGGATGAGTGGATGCTGGGTAGTGGGATGAAAAAGAACATGGCTAAGGTCAGACATAACAATAGTAGAAGATCTTATTTCATATGGGCGTGGTTGGGTGAAGTGAGACAGGACTGAGTCTTAAGGACAGGAACAAAGAAGAAAGAGGTCCTAGGAAATCACAAGCTTGTTACTGTTGCAAGAGGAATAGGAAGAGGTGAATTCTAGATAGGTATACCTACATCTTCAGAGGTGAAGGTAGAGATGTGCTAAGGTTTTGACAGTATGATGGGACATTGTTTTATTTAGGGTTTCTATTGCTGTGTAGGGACACTATGACCATGGCAACTTTTATAAAGTAAAACATTTGATTGGGGCTGGCTTACAGTTCAGAGGTTCAGTCCATCATTGTCATGGCAGGGAACATGGCAGCATGGTGCTAGAGAAGGAGCTGAAACTTCTACAGCCGGATCAGATCAGCAAACAGCAGGAAGAGAATGAGCCACTTCCTCTAACAAGGCTACACCTCCAATTGTACCATACCCTGTGAGCCTATGGGACCATTTTTATTCGAAATACCACAGAAGCCATTGGTGTTACCAAGCAGGGAGCTGAAGAGTTGAACTCATACTTGAATGGGATTATCTGGCTGCTGCAGGGGATGGATCTATGGTGAGAAGCAGAGACACACCCAGGAAAGCATATTGATGATTCCAGTGGCTGAAGTTGGCGGTCTGAACTGGGACAGCAGGTACAGCAGTGAGAATAAATCATAGAATATGGTATATATTTTAAAAGTACATTTGTAGGACTGTTTTTTTTAATTTCATACACAATTTTGAGAAAGAAAATGCAGGGATGATGGAAAAGATTTTGGCTTGAACAATAGAATGAGCGGGCAGAGGGAGCAGCTGGCTGCTGGCGTGAAGGGGATGAATAAAAGGTGTGGGGATGTCCTGGTTTGGACTGGACCTGCTGAGTGGGAAGTGGCTTTGAATGATACACCTCGGGCTATGATAGGGTTTGATATGTGCAGCTAGAGCTGAGCGGAGAGGGAGGGAGCTATCGGCTGTGGACCTCTCTGTTCACGGAGCCGTGCTGACAAGAGGCTGACAGACAGACACTATTTCTGGTTCCTGACAAGGCTGTGCTCTGCACAGGTGAGTGCGTGCTGGGTATGGTGCTTGCGGCTCTCCGCTATCAAGCACGATGTAGCCTTGGTGCTCACAGCAGAAGGCTGGAGAAGTGATTCCTGGATGGAGTGTAGGCTGGATGCTTAGTTTCTTTTCTTGGGTATGTGAAGACAACTGACAACACTATCTATTGTATTGTGTTCAATCTCCACGGAGGCATCAATGTATCCTCAATGTGCCAATGGATATCTGTAAGAGTATCTGTAAGAGCTACGCTCAACAATTTTTTAAAAAAAAAGCAATTCTAAAGAGCTCTCCAGGCTTATCTTTATTTGTTTGAAGGATGCATCAAGGTCATCACTCCTAGCTTAGATTCGGGATAAATCTAAAATCACTCTCACGCGCCATAGCCTGACTTACCTGCTATTTAACCCCTCGTCCTTTCAAGTAATTTCAGTATTCAATCCCAGAGTTTTTTGAATACCAGGGAAGCTGCAGGAGAAACTCTTAGGGTGACACATTAACGCCACAAAAGGACATGTGGGGACGCCCTTGCCTGGCTCTTTAACATTTCCCCATCATTCTTCCATTCAGCTACTGGTGTCTAAGGGGGTCTGTACATCAGGGTGAAATGGCCTGCATAGTGAAGGCCGTATGTGAGGAGCACAACAAGAAGGGACTTAAACAAGTTTGCTATGGTGTTTAGCTTTCTCTCTCTCTCTCTCTCTCTCTCTCTCTCTCTATATATATATATATATATATATATATATATATGTGTGTATATATATATATGTATATATATATATATACATATATATATATATATATATATATATACATATATATACACGTGACTTTTAAACACTTGATGAACATCAGCTTCTCGTGGCTGCGGAGGTGAGGTGTCCTTCCCTTAGCTCTTCGGTGTCTCCCTCCTCTCTTTCATTTGGGTGTTGGCAGCCCAGCCGATACGCTCCTCTTTCCACATCTCTCATCACCCCACGCTGCTATGGTAGAGGTCAAAACTCAGTTTCTACTGGTCCGTTGAAGACTCGGTAGGTAGGGTGGAGCCTTTTGTTAGGGGGAGAGTTCAGCCTCCAAGTTCAATGAAGATGGGGAACAATGTTTCTTTCAGTTTTTTTTTTTAAATGTGGTTAGCCATCATATTAAGAAATGAAATTTTCTGTTATTGGAGTTATTTTCTCCAGAAACAAACAACTGAAAGAGCACACCTAGCTGCAGTTTCTCTGCCTTCATTTTGCCCTTTAATAACGTATTTTGTTGTACGATTGATTAGCAGCATATCGAATTACCTGGGATGATATATAAAGTTTGTCCCCTTTTAAGCATTTACAACTGGGGCACTTGAGTCTATGCATACTTAGGAAAATCTTATGAATGGGGTAATATACAAATGCGTGGGTTGTGCTTTTGACAGGCAAAGATCCAAGCAACCCCTATCTACCATCACATTTCTTCAGGGTGGTGAACTTCCAGGGCCCGCAAGGATTATTTTAAAACTGTGTTTGCTGCCTGCCACTGTGCTACCAAAAATAAACTGGCCTGAGGGAACTGTGTGAGAGGACATTCCTGGAAGCTGTTTCATCTGAAGCTGTTTGTGACGAAGCAGTCGTCATTCCCCCCCCCCCTTTGGAACTTCAACTGGGCCACATTGACAACTGTCAAAAGACCTGGGTCTTTACCTTTCTTTTCTTTGTTGTTTGTTTCTCTCTCCCTCCCTTCCTTCCTTCCTTCCTCCCTTCCTCCCTCCTGCCATCCTCTGTCTTTCCTTTTTAAGAAAGGCAAATGTATACTTGAAAATTCCACTTAAGCTTGTAGTTTGGCTCAACGACTTCAGTTCTGTTAACTGGAGTCAGAGGCACAAACAAACCACATACAACAGAAGTATTTCCAGTAAGATGAAGAAAGGACTGGGTGTGAACGTTAGCATATGTACCTGTGCCCCTCACCCCGGCCTGCACAAGTGGGTGCTCGCGCACACCCACACCCACACACACCCACACACATTGGTGTCAGATCCATGGAAGCTGGAGTCAGTTAAAAGTCCTTTAATAGGCTGGTGACCTCGAACAGCTTAGTTTGCTTATCTGGTCCCGGGTCTTCAGCTATGAAATGTAGCCAAAAAGGAATGTATTAGGGGCAGTCACTTCTGTCAAAGTCATTAAGGCTCCACTTCCATGATAAGTCACAATTGATTTGCAAGGACACCTTGCAAGGTATAACTCCAACGACTGCTTGGGTTTGGAACTGACGGCCAGAGCACAGGAGCACAAGTTTCTGTCCAGTGCCCTACTGGAAAGGGGGAAGGGGAGAGAGAGAAAAAGGGAGAGAAAAGGTAGGGAGGAGCAGGGAGCAGGAGAGAGGAGGCCCAGGGGAAGGGAGAGAGGGAAGACAGGGAGGAGAGACTGGGGGAAGGGAGGAGGAGGGTGGACTCAGGCTGAGTCAAGCAGAGGTTCAAGGTTGTAGCCACTTTTCCTGGGAAGGACGCAGCAATATTACTGCAAGCGTGAAAGAGACCCACAAGGCACAGAACTGGGCACTGCAACCCTCCAACCTCGGAAGCACCGGGGAAAATGTGCAAATCCAGGCTGTGCCCCCCAGGAGAGGGGGACAGGAGGACTGGCACATTCCGGGCATGACAAAGGTTCCAGAGGCTTCTGCTCGAAGACTTTTGAGATGCAGAGTCCTCTGAAGGAGAGAGGACTTAGGATCTCCAAAACAGTAGAGCAAAGAGCAGTTACAGCATCTGTCCCTCAGAGTCCTTTCCTGCGTGCCTCGGCTCGATGGGTTCTTACCCTGCAGGGATGCCTACCTCGCCCCCAGCCTTACTCCCACGCGGGTCTCCGCTTGGCCCACCGCGCCCCCACCCGGCCGCTGTCTCGGAATTCCCCCAGACCCACCCAGTAACGGTTTTTGGATCGGCAGCTTCCGACCCCTCCCCCTTTCCCTTTCTCACTGGAGCCGCAGTGCCGCGCGCCTCGGGAGAGGGGCAATCCGCCCCGGAACCGACGTGAGCGGCCCGGGGCGGGGTTAGTGGAAGCGGCCCCGGGGATCCCCCCAGTTCCAGCAGGGTCCTCTCGGCACCCCACACCTCCCTCTCGCACACGACTTGCCCACCCCCATCCTCCAGTCCCGCGCTTGTTCCCAGTCCTCCTCGCCCAGCTCCGCGCTCCTCCCCGCCTCCCACTCAACCCCCCCCACTCCGCCACCCCGCGCGCCTGGCACGCGCAGCCGAACTCGGCGCCGCCTCCAGCAGAGCCGAGCCGGCGGCTCCGCTGAACAGCCGCCACTGCTGCCGCCCCGCCGGTCCTTCGCGTCCTCTCCTGGTCCCGCCCTCCTAGTCCCTGCGCCCCGGTTCCCCTTCCCACCCTCCTCCCTCCTCCCTTCTCCAACCTCCCCCCCTGCACTCTCTCTCTCTCTGGCTGCAGTCCGCGCCCGGCCCGCCACCGGGCGGGCAGGAGGACGGCGGTGACTCCACCATGAGCGGCGAGGGCAGCAAGCGGTCTAGCCGGGCGGACAGCCTCGAAGCTGAGCCACCTCTACCCCCGCCGTCCCCACCCCCGCCTCCGGGAGAGTCGGCCCTGATCCCCACCTCCCCACGCTACCGGCCGCCGCTGCCCGCGCCTCTGGAGCGCATCGTAGGGTCGGGCGAGCCGCCGGTCGAACTGGCCGCTCGGCGCAAGGGCGCGGGAGAGCCTCTACCGCCGCTGCCGCCGTCCCTGTTGCCCGGCGACCAGGAGGTATCAGCGGCGGGCGACTCCTGCGAAGGTCCTAGGCTCCTTCCGGAGGTGAAGCTCCCCGAGGCTGCGGCGGGGAAAGGCAGCCCGGGGGAGCCCGAGGCCGGCGCGTGCGGGGAGGGCGAGCGGCGAGGCACCGGAGACCAGCCCGAGACACGCTCCGTGTGTAGCAGCCGCAGCAGCAGTAGTGGCAGCGGTAGCGAACAGCGCTCGGGGCATCAGCACCAGCACCATCAGCCCATTTGCAAGATCTGCTTCCAGGGCGCAGAGCAGGTAAGGCCTGAGGGACCCCAAGTCTGCAGGCAGTGAGCGCTGGGCAGACCCAGCCCGCAGGGGTAGAGCTTTCAGCACCGCGGACAGCGCACGCCTCACAACTGAGCCTTCCTCCCCAGTTCTCTTTCTGAGAAGGCAGATAAAGTGTCCTGGTGGCGAATACAGAAGCATATTAACCTATGCCTTTTCTCCCTACCTTAGTTTGAATTCAGGCACTCCTCAGGTACTATAATGGTAACATTATTAAACGCCTCTTGTGAATTACTCAAAGGATTTTAGTTTATCAGTAGAATCAAGCCTATAGAGAGGAAAGGTGAAGTCTGTTTTCTGTTAATAATATCCAGAGAACTTAGTCTCAGAATACAAATAAGGCTGGGGATAAGTCATGCTATATCAATACTGATACGAGGTATGCAATACCAATATGCAATACAAAAAGGGTGTTTTCTGATACAAATTTTTAATGAGAAAGGTGCTACAGTTCTTGCAAAAGGAAGTACTTAAAATGAAAGGGTATTTTAGCCAATTGATGTCCTCAATACTTTGTTAGAAACACATTTTAAAATTATAAACATCATTAGAGCCCCTTGCAAACTTCCACAAAAATCATCGAGCAGGGGAAATGATAATGCATCTCCCTTGCAAAGTGTGTGAAAACATTAGCTTTAATGTCTTTGAAAGTTAGGAAGTTGCATAAGAATATGCAGGCTTTCAGGAAATAGTGCTCCGAGTCAATATTTATGATGCTACATTTAGAAAAAGTAAAAGCACAGGCCGCTGTGAGCTGCTTTCTGCCATGTACTCCTCCTTTAGCAATGATTAAGAATAACTGCAGAGGAAATGCATCTGACCATCCACTTAAAAGTTATTAAAGAGATTTAATAGTAGAGCTTTCCCCCAAGGGCATTGGGGGCTATATCTTGCAGACATTTTGTATGTCAGTGGAACGTTTATGTCATAACTCTAAGCACTATCTTAGAAATAGTTTTTTTTTTTAAAAAGACTTTAGTATCATTCCCATCAGAGATATAAAAATTTAATTTGGTTTTCTGGGATAGAGCCTGATGCTCGTACCATTCTGGGTAGAGTGAGTAGACAGAAAAGAAATTGAGCTTAGGGTTTTTAAGTAGAGGCGGAAACACAGATGTTCACAGCGGCCTGCTTCTTCTTCTTTTTTTCTTCTTCAGGGTGAGTTGTTAAATCCCTGCCGATGTGACGGGTCTGTTCGGTACACACATCAACTGTGTCTTCTGAAGTGGATCAGCGAGCGGGGCTCCTGGACCTGCGAGCTCTGCTGTTATAGATACCACGTCACAGCCATTAAGATGAAGCAGCCTTGCCAGGTAGACACGATGCCTGCTCCTCCAGGGATAATTTTGTTAACACGGGTACACTCAATCTCATTTGGGCTTAAATGGTCTCCTTCATGCTACTTAAGAATATTTCATGCAAGTCTCAGCAAGACCAAGATGTAGAATTTGTAGGCTGTGCTTAGGTTAAGCCATGGCATTTTATCTAAGAAACTCCAAGGGCGTTTTAACCAAATGATTTCCTTTATAACTTGTTATTTACTGGCTAAATTATACCGAGTTCTGTTTCTTAAAGGCTAAGTTGGTAGAAATGAATCCAGGTGAGTCTGTTATTAATAAGAGTTGCTGTACGGCTTATTTAGCAGACAATTTTGCATTTTTAAACCATTCCTAGCTCATTTATGGAAAAGAGATGCAATCGGGGTGACTGTTTACCAGTGTGGAAACGCACACTTGAACCTATCAGCTCAACTCTAAGCACGCTTCCTGCTTATGTTTCCAGTTCCCTAAGTTTTTTAAAAATCTTGTCTGCATTAATTCCTGGTGCCATTCAGTTACATACAGGACGCAGGCATGCTCCCCAAAGCTGCTCTCCATAATGCTGCTGAAGTTCTACATAGTTTCAAATCTTTGTGAAAATCACAGTGACACAGTATCATAAGTATGCAGTAAAAGCACCCCCCTCCCCGCCCACTGCAATAGGCTTCTTCCCCCCACCCCTGCCCACTCCCATCTCTTTATTTTTTTCTGGGTGGAAGTGACTCAAGTTCTTTGAATAGGCTGATGGAGTATCAGATAGAGAATATTAAGGAGATAGCTTAGAGGAAAGTGGGGAAATACCTAACAGAGATCTGGTAGGAGATGGAGCAGAGATACAACAACCATGAAAAGGGCAATGGAAAATTTGAAGAGGGAAACACAATGTAACCCGGTGGCCCTCAATACTAGGCTTGCCCATGACCACTAGGCTTGCCCATGACCACTAGGCTTGCCCATGACCACTAGGTTCGGCCATGATCAAACTAAATTTACATTGAGGTACATAACATGCATGGCACTGTAACGTTTCTGAAGGAATCCAGAATGTGAATTATTAGTGCATTGGGCATTTAAATTTCTTAGCATTCTATTGGCATCTTACATGCAATTAATTTGCAACTCTGAAATTTGCATTTAAGGCATGATTGGCAATCATGAGATGAAAAAGACAATTTTCTCCACTTCAGCCTTATAAGTTACTTGAAAAGGGGAAACTAACCTAACGAGAGCTATGGCCACATGGAAGTCAGTCACAGACCTTTGCCAGTTCAACTTATGCTGTCCTGAAAATTAGTTGGAGCCATGTTCAAAGGTTGTGGCCTGGTTGACATTGTTGTACCTGAGATAATCTTATGAACATTACGTGAGACTCGCGACACAGGAACTTTTTCTCATCAGCAGTGAGCCTAGAGAGAATGGTGTATGGAATTACAGCAGAAAGTTAGGTACTTCAAAAAGTTCGAAAACTTTTAGAGCTACTATATATTCATTCCTTTGGAACATTAATTTTGCAGTAAATAGAAATAGTCTCCCTATTAACACTGAATAGATGTAAATGTCTAAGCCAAATAATACTATTTATAGTAATTTTAATACTATGGCAAAAAGAATTTATGTCTTTAGTTTCATTAATTTCATAAAATAATCAGTCATTATTTTAACAAAAGCAATTCTCCAAACAATTTTCCCCAAAAAGTCAAAATCCTCCAAATTAACCCAACACTACTAATGTATTTAAGATTATATATATGATATGTGATCTGAAATATTATCTGATTATTACGCTGAGATGGAAAGTAATATTTAGAAACAAGGTTCATGCATGTTGTATAATGCCTGAGATGAAAGAACTTTGAAGACTTCATCTAATACCTATAAAGCTTGGTACTCATTTTTTAAGGTATTAGGGATTGACCCAAGGCCACACACGTACATGACAAGTACTCTACCACTGAGCTGTACCCCAAATCCAAGGTTGATACCCTTACCTAACTGAAATTGGCCACGGAGCCCTAAGAATGGACTCTTACAGCCCAGATGAAGAGACATAGCTTCGTTCCCAGCCTGTCATTTGTGTTACGGTTGACCCACAATCTGAGCATTCACTCTGCTTCTTGATGTGAGGTCCATGGGAGTCATCAGTCATCATTTCCGTGTTTCTATGGCCTGATACAAAGCAATATGCCCTTGGGGTAGAATCAAACAGGAAGCTCTTCTTTTCCTAGTCTAGCACCGTTTCCTATGAATAGGATCTTCTCATGGCTATGAGCAGACAATTCACTGAACTAGAGCAGAAAACAGACTGAAATTGAACACAGACATTTACTGAGCAGTTGGTCTATGCTAGCCACTTTTCTAAATGCCTTACACTCAGAGATACCACTATTTAGTCTCTGCAACATACTAGTAATCTGATCAATGCTGTTATCTTGACATTACACAATGTGAAACTGGAGCACAGCCAGTCTCTCCTAGGGATGTATCTGGATTCTAACTCAGTCAGCCTGCCTTCAAGGCCTGTGATATTAAGTGGGAATGCTGAGAAGCTCCCCTTAGTCTTCTGCTAGCCTGTCTTGATATCTCAGGGTCTTCTGTGAGTTTTCCTATGTGGTATTTGAGGCAAGCAGGAGCGTGCTTTAACCCAGCTTTCTAAGAAAGAGTAGAAAGTCTTTTGCTATATAACCAACTTTCTAAATGCTTAGTGATCTAAGCAGTCACTATAACTTAGTGCCTCATGAGAGTCTGTGTCTCGGTTGAGGTCAGTGGGAAGCTTTGTTCCACAGGACGGATTACCTGGAACTGTAATCCAGAGGTTTCTCCTTGTCAGCATCCTCAGCGACTTGCCTGTTTGACTTGTTCTCAGTGGTGGCTGTGACTTGGGGCTCAGTTCCTATGGCACCTCAGTTCTCCTCCCTCTTCCTGTGCTCCTAGCACAATGAACTATGGTTTTTGTTTTGGAGTATGCAGGTAGGCACTATGAATGTACTAAGACTCGGCGTTGGAGGTGACATGATTTCATACCTGCTGCATCCTCTTATTTAAAGCAAAGTTAGTCTGACTCTGATTCAAGAGATATGCAAACTGACTCTACTTCCAGAGGTTGACCTGCCTTTAAAGAAAGACCTTCCCCCCACCCCGAACTTCCCAGGAGAAAGTGTCTGCTGTGACTCACATCCCTACTCTGATCTCTATTTGGCCTTCCCCAGGTCCATGTGGACCAGTGGACATTGCTGTAACTTTCCTCTTGGGGACTCTGAGCTGAAGGAGGCCATCAGTCCACGGAAGCTTGACTTGCCCTTGCTGCTTGTGCATTCTATCAAGCACTGTCCAGGGCTGTGGGTTAGCATCATGTCTTCCTTATCGTTCACCGGGAGATGGGAGCAGTGACGTTCAAGGAGCAGGTAGTCAGGAAACAGGCGTGTGTGAGCAGAACCTGCCGCAGAGTGCCTCACTGACACATGTGAACAAAGCCTGCCTGCCACAGAGTGCTTCACACTTGAGTTTTACTTGTGTCTCTCTCATCAAGATTCTCCCACTTCCCTTCTGCTTCAGTTGTGCTCAGGGGTAGAACCTTGGAGAAAGTGAGCGGACACATTTACATCTTAATCGGTGCATCGTCAGTAGACAGAGTTAAGACACTTAAAATGCATTGACCTTCCTCCCTACTTACAGAATCTACTTATTACATGATCTAGTAAATGGCATATTATTAAGTGATAGATTTATATGTCATTAATAAATATGTCTGCATCATCATTATATTCTATATATCATTGTTAAATGACATATTAATGGTATTTTAAGAGTGAAAGCTAATTCTCTCTTGAAGCCCATATTGTGTCTGAAGACTGAGCTACCTGAGCATATAAAATGACATTGACTTCAATTTGTTGGTGTCATTGTAAACTGACAAAGCAATGTTGTAGCTTTTGAATGCTGTCTGTGATATGTAGTTTTGAGGGGTCACATCAGGCTGGGTAGCAGGTGCCACATAATACGCCATGTGGGACACTGTACCCTTGACATAAAACTCAGACTGCAGTGCTTCCAGATAGCAAAACACATGAGAAGTCCCAACAACAATATTAATGTCCATATGAATTAACTTATATTTAATAGGGTTTTGTGGTGGTGGTTGTTGTTTTTCGAGACAGGTTTCTCTGTATAACTCTGGCTATCCTGGAACTCACTCTGTAGACCAGGCTGGCCTCTAACTCAGAAATCCACCTTCCTCTGCCTCCCAAGTGCTGGGATTAAATGTGTGAACCATCACTGCCTGGCACTTAATAGTTTTTAACCTTTATTTTGTGTGTGTGTGTGTGTGTGTGTGTGTGTGTGTGTGTGAGAGAGAGAGAGAGAGAGAGAGAGAGTGTGTATGTGTGCGTGAGTCTGTGTGTGTATGAGTCTGTGTGTGTGTTTGTGTGAGTGAGTCTCTGTGTGTGTGAGTCTGTGTGTGTATAAGTCTGTGTGTATGTCTCTGTGTGTGTGAGTCTGTATGTGTGAGTGTGTGTGTGTGTGTGTGAGTGAGTCTCTGTGTGAGTCTGTGTGTGTATAAGTCTGTGTGTATGTCTCTGTGTGTGTGAGTCTGTATGTATGAGTGTGTGTGTGTGTGTGTGTGTGTGTGTGTGTGAGTGAGTCTCTGTGTGTGTGAGTCTGTGTGTGTATAAGTCTGTGTGTATGTCTCTGTGTGTGTGAGTCTGTATGTGTGAGTGTGTGTGTGTGTGTGTGTGTGTGAGTGAGTCTCTGTGTGTGAGTCTCTGTGTGTGTGTGAGTCTGTGTGTGTGAGTCTGTATGTGTGAGTCTGTGTGTGTGTGTATACACACACGCACATGTGCATTTGTCATGGCATTCTTATGGAGGTCAGAGGACAGACCACTTGTGGCAGTTGGTGTTTCCTTTTGACCTGTGAGTTTTAAAGATCAAACTCAGGTCATCAGGCTGGGTAGCAGGTGCCTTTAGCCTCTGAGACATCTCTCTAGCAATGACATCTTTAAAAAGGAGATGAGGATGGCACCAATGCCATCTCATATTTTGAGGATCAATGTCCTAAATATACATGGCATGCTTAGAATGGCTCTGCCACCCGCCTTGGTCTAACGTCACTGTCACCGCTTCATCCTGCTGAGAGACTGGGGCCTGGTCCCCTCTCATTAGAGGGGCCCCTTGTTCCCTTCTCTCTGCTGTCACCAAATCGCAGTTACTGCCCTCTTTCTATATAGTTCTTTAAGTTTTATTTTTAATTAATTAATAATAATTGTATAAACATTCAGGGTATTGAGAGATGTTTCAGTGTTCAAATAACACAGTACAATGATTAAATATAGACAGCTGATGTATTCATGTCAGATAGTTAACGTTTTTTTGTGGTAGGATTATGTAAAACATGGTATTTTAGCTCTTTTGAAATATACAGAATGTTGTTGAAACTACTCCCTGCGTCTAACTGCAGTCTGGTGCCCAGTGACCGCTGTCTCCCTTTTCCCACAGTCCACCCCAGCCCGTCTTCTGATCATTACCGTCTGCTCTCTACACGTAATACATCAGTGTCTTGTGGATTCTGCACACGAGTGAAGTCATGCGCCATTTAGTACCTGATTTCAGGCTTATCCCACTTAACATGATACCTTAAGCTGCACCCATATTGTGGCAAGTTACAGAGGTTCTTGTTCTTTTGGCTTTTTGTCCCCACTAAGACTGAATAGTGTTCCTTTATATATATTCGTCATCTTCTGTGGCCATGCAGGCTTTGTATCCTGGTGATTGTGAATTCCATAATCTATTTTTTTGTTCAACATTGTTCTTTGCCTACATTTTTGCTTCTTGTTTGTATTTATTTATTTATTTATTTATTTATTTATTTATGGTTAAACATATCCCAGCTTCTAACTGAACCCATTATCATCCATCATTAATAAATCACTATTTTTGAAAGCACTCCAGATGTCCCTTCCCTGTGAGTCTAATTTATCTCCATCTTGAGTCGTCTTGAATTTGGAGATCAGAGATTTAGAGAATTTGCAGTGTGGTTATTTCACGGGACGGCTCTACTCCAAGTCAGAGAGCCATTGTGAATTTGTAGTTTGGAATGGCGGCCATTGGGTGGAGTGTGTGTGACCAAGTCAGTGGGAAGGCAGGGAGTCTGACTTAGAGCTTGTGGAAGGGTCGTGCCACAAGGTGGTCTGTCAGAGCATCACAAGGCAGTGTGTCAACAGGTAACTAGACACCCCTCCCCCAACCCTCACCCTCCTCTGCTGCCTTCACCTGAGGAGAGGAAAAAGTCCTGTCTACCTGCCTTGTCTTCCAGGGCTTGCAGGCTGGCCAGTTACCTTTTAAGGCATTGGGCCCCTGGCTACTTTTACTCACAGTCCCTACTGCTTTTCCTTTAAATATTCATAATGTACTCTGGGCCATAGGCCTTCTCAGAGCTGTAAGAATAATGTGAAATTCTTTCACAAAAGGTCAGGGATGGGACCCAAAGTTAATTTTCAGTTTTAAACCCTTGTTACTAAAATCCTGCAGTTCCTCACAATAGGTACAAATTAGCATTATTTGTAGTCATCTTAGACATCATTCCCAAGTCCAACCTCCAGACTGATTTGTAAGGCACATCCAGATCTCATTACTTACTTAAATGGACTATGAAGGGGATGTTCTCATCTTCATGGGACTTCACTAGGAGAATGTCCTAGGAGAAGCTTATGGATTATCTCTAAAACTGACTGAGATTGTGTAAATTTATTAATAAAATCTGAGAGCGTAAACCCCATCAGCCTGGCACACACTCCCCTGGAAGCATCCGCAGTGGTCACTTCAATAAGCCCATGTGCACACAAGCTTGCCTCACTTCCACTTGTTATCTAGCTGTTGATCTTGTTATCATTTCCAGCTGATTCAAAGGTAGAGGAGGAGCTAAGTTAAAGCGTTTTGTGAGCATGTCCAGTAACAACAACAACAAAAAAAATGATGTTCAAATATCATATTTCATAAGTTTATGCTGACATGACTTATAGGCAACTAAAAATGCCAAGATAAACAGTGAACATGCCACAAGACAGTCTCTCTTCCTTAGACGCTGGTGTGGCTTCATTCATTCACTCATTGGACGTGTGAATCGCCATTTCACTCATTAGACTCGATTAATGACTGTTGAGTGACACCTGTAGATGAGCTTTGTGTTCTACTATAGACTCTCTGTTGAATGAAATATGTAGATTAGCTTTGCTTTCTACTACAGTCACCATGCTTACTGTACCGCACTCTGTTCTACTAGTTCCCCAAGTTGTCCCAAAGTCAGATGGCTCTGAGACAGGAGGGGCCGGAAGAAGGCAGTGAGCACTTGGGCTTCATGTGTCCTGGTGCTTCTAAAAGCCTGCATAGGGCGAGGCCAGGAGACAGTGTACATCATGTAGATGATACCTTCCAGAAATTTCTCCTTCACTGTCTAAGTCAGGATGTGTATTCCTGCACAAAACATCATGACCAAGAAGCAAGTTGGGGGGGGGAAGGGTTTATTCAGTGTACACTTTCCACACTGCTATTCATCACCAAAAGGAAGTCAGGACTGGAACTCAAGCAGGTCAGGAAGAAGGAGCTGAGGCCATGAAGGGATGTTTCTTACTGGCTTGCTTCCCCTGGCTTACTCAGCCTGCTTTCTTATAGAACCCAAGACTACCAGCCCAGGGATGGCACCACCCACAATGAGCCCCGCCTTGGTCACTAATTGAGAAAATGCCTTACAGCTGGATCTCGTGGAGGCATTACCTCAGCTGAAGCTCCTTTCTCTGTGATAACTCCAGCTTGTCTCAAGCTGACACAAAACCAGCCAGTGCATTCATATACCTCTCCTTCTCCATATTTTGTAGTTGTTTTAATATGTGTCTTCCCTTTGTTTTGTTATTTTTTCTCCTCTTTGCTGTCTGTGCCTGTTTACCTAGCTGCCTCTAGGAGAAAGGATCTAGAGTATAGGTGCGGGTGGAGGATCTATCCCTCCAAACAAGTTACGGGGTGGAGAATATTTGAGTAAAGACCACAAACATAGTTCCAACATATCTTTGCTTGATGATACCTGATTATTTAGATCAGAAAGCCAGAATAGAAAGTTCATTAAGCTCCGAGGGTCCTTGTGAGTATTGTCCTAGCTCAGAAACACCCGCAGATAACCGATGAATAGACAGGATTGTATTCCAGAGAAGTTTCACTTAGTAACACTGGACTTTGAACTTCACTTAATCTTGATGTTTCAAGAAATGGTATTCCAAAGCAGTTACAGAGTTGTGTCTGACCCATGGTGTTCAACAGTAGTTCAAGCAAAAGGAAGCCTGGTATAAACTTCGGTGTTTCCTAGAGAATCATTTGGGCAAAATGTACTAAGTCTGTTTGCAGGTTTAAGTGGTGCTGTGATTAACTTACTTCATTTAGAAGATGGTGTCAGTCCAGCTCCATAAAAGCATTGACTATTACTATTGACCATTACTTAATATTCAAACCATTGTCCTTACCAGTGTCTTAATTGTTTCAGAACCCAGGAATGGTTTCCATCGCATGAGATGGAAGGCAGGGCCACAGAAGCCCTCAGTGTTTGAGCAAGCTGCCCTCTCATCTCAGTGAACCATGGCACGCATGTGCAGAGTGCTAGAGAGCCTGTCCCTATGCAGGTCCTTCCAGAGTCTGTCATTCACCAGGTGTCTGCAGTTGTGACATTGGATTCTTTTAGTTTTCTTAGGGTTTCTAGAGTAGGGCAGGAATAGTGAAGACTGAAACAAGCTTTAGAACAAATCACGGAATGCAGCACAACATTGCTTTTTGGTCCATCTGTGACCATTTGATGAGTATTGGTGATAAGAAATATAGAGGTGGGTGCTCTCAGCCAACCATTGATTTGATCACAGGGTTCCCAATGGAGGAGCTAGAGACAGGACCCAAGGAGCTGAAGGTGTTTACAACCCCACAGGAGGAACAACAATATGAACTACCCAGTATCTCCAGAGCTCCCAGGGACTAAACCACCAACCAAAGAGTACACATGGAGGGACTCATGGCTCCAGCCAAATATGTAGCAGGGGATGGCCTTGTTGGACATCAAAGGGAGGAGAGACCCTTGGTCCTGTGAAGGCTCCCCGCCCCAGTATAGGGGAATGCCAGGACAGGGAAGCGGGAGTGTGGGGGTTGGTGAGCAGGGGTAGAGGGTAATGGGATAGGGGGTTTTCAGAGGGGAAACAAGGAAAGGGGATAACATTTGAAATGTAGATAAAGAAAATATCTAATAAAAAAAGAATGAGTAAGTGGGTGTTTTCGAAATGCTCTAAAATCATGGAAGTTCTGTTACCTCTGCAGTGAGACTCTGCCTTAAGGAATTACAATTGTTTTCATTTGCTGAGTACTGGTTTTCTGCCCAGTGGCTGCTCGTTCTCCACTCTCTTCTTAGATCTGCTAGCAGTGAGATTCAGAATATGTCTGGACTAATGCTTTTAGTTTTCTAGACCATAACAAAAAAACCTCAAAAGTAATAAAGATATCAAGTTTTAAAGGAGAGAGAGGAGAAAGAGAGAGAGAGAGAGAGAGAGAGAGAGAGAGAGAGAGAGAGAGAAACACAAGCTTCCAGTGAAACACATCTACTCTTTTAAAAACTTAAAATGTCATGGAAAAAGACTTAGTAATTGCTACCAGTAACACACTTTCTTTCTTGAGATTGTCACTGGTTGAAGGGGTTTCACAAAACATCTGCTCAGGGAATTTAAATAATTTGTTGGAAATTTCACAATGGTTGCAGAGGAGCTGTTAAGATAGTCTACTGGATATACATTTTTTTTTTTTTGGCTGTGAAATCTTCCTCCTGACTGAGACCAAGGCTACATTATCTGATGTGTGGTTTGTGTCATTATAATGCAACTTCAAAGATGCTGATTTGGGGCTGGCAGGACACCACCATAGCCCAGGGAGTGACAGCCAAGAGCTGACTCTTTCCTCCTTGCTCATTTCCTGCGTTCCCTTGACCGTGGCTTTGCTGTGTTGTGACTAAAGGAATCAGAACAAAGAAAACTCGGCTTCCTTCTATTCCTGGGCCTTTTGAGAGTAGAGAGGCTGACTGGGCGGACAAACCGGGAGTGCATCGGACCATTCGGAATAGCAGAGAAGGGCCTGATGAGCAGATAATCACCACAATTACAAGTAAATGCACGGCCAGCTCAGAGGTCTCTGCCGAGAACATCTGTATTGTGGTTGGTGCTTTCTGTCTCCTTGGATATTTGACAGCCTGTCCCCTGGGAGCCCAACTCATAATTCAACAGCTGTTCCATGTGATTTATGCAAATGAAGTTTGATATCAATAAAAGTGGACTGGAAATTGTTGTGTGGGAGGATATGAGGGAAACTTAGAAACATGAAGGACAGGCAAAGGCAATACAGGGACTTATCAGAGACATTTCTTATTCATCTACCTCTTAGATTTTACCGGCTGTGCAAACTTCCGTCTAATAACTCACTCTGTTTCCATTTTTAATCTCCTCATGTTAGTGCATTTTGATCGATGACACATGGGCAATGTATCCAAATTGGAGAAATGGAACTTCTTTCCTTCATGTGCTTCTTGTCTTGCTCTGTTTAGTCAGCTGACTATGTGTAAGTGGCCAAGAGCCTAATTCAGGCACAGTGGTAGAGTGGGAGTGGGATCCTCAAGTGTCTAGCTGTTATTCCAGGAGCTCTTGGCCACTCCCTCGCTATATATGGTCTTGCAGTTGTGCCAAATGTCATCTTCCTCCTCAATTAGCAATGTGACACGAAGCTACAAAATAGTATAGATGAATAGAGAACTATTTCAGTATACTTACACAGGCTCACTGTGGTTTGCTGGACATGTTGGAAAAGATTTTAGGAAAGGGGTGGCATCTTTTATAAATACCAGGGGGCTTTATATTTTTGTGAAAAATATTTCCAAAGCTCCTGTACTAAACTCCATGTTGCATATACAGACTTCTTCTTCTTCTTCTTCTTCTTCTTCTTCTTCTTCTTCTTCTTCTTCTTCTTCATCTTCTTCTTCTTGTTCTTCTTCTTGTTCTTCTTCATCTTCTTCTTCTTCTTCTTCTTGTTCTTCTTCTTGTTCTTCTTGTTCTTGTTCTTCTTGTTGTTCTTGTTCTTCTTCTTGTTCTTCTTCTTCTTCTTCTTCTTCCTCCTCCTCCTCCTCCTCCTCCTCCTCCTCCTCCTCCTCCTCCTCCTCCTCTTCTTCTTCTTCTTCTTCTTCTTCTTCTTCTTCTTCTTCCTAATAAAGTGTGTGAAACCTTGTGAGTTGAGTACAAAAGAAAACAAGCTCTCTTTTATTCCATACTTGCTTTTCCGTTGGTATATCTCCTTCTTGTTTTTCTGAGCATTATCTTACTATTGCTTTTTTATTATGGGGAAAAATAGCTGAGAACTTTGCATCAAATGTTCCAGTCCCCTGGAGAGAAGAGCTCAGTGAAGAGATGTAGTTTAGTGTTCTCCAGAAGAACACGCACCCTCAGACCTGGAGGTTGAGGCAGATGTTGATTGCGTGGCGGTTCCTCTCCAGCTTCCTGCTGTCCCGTCTTTCTATGCCATGCACCGCAGCCTGTCCAGAATAGCACAGTGGCTTCTGCAGATTTCACTTCAGATCTAGATGACTTGAGTATTTTCAAGAAGCGAAAATAAAGTCAAACACATAAAATGCTAGGCTAACCAACAAGGCTGCAAGGAGCTTGTCCAAAACACGTTGGGTGGCTTTAGGCTATGCAGTACTCTGGTCACCACACAGATACTGAACCTTTCTAAGTGGTTGTCAAGGAAGAGTGGCAACTCTCTCTTCTTCTAGAATTCTCTTCCTCCAACCTGCTGCAGATGAGGTTGAAGGTCATGTCTACGACAGAATAGGACATCTAAAAATGATCTTTGCCAGCTTGTTTGGGACATGATTAAGTTCCTCTAAGCTGAAATGAGCGAATAGCAGCAAGTTCTCAACTGTCCTCCATGGACACTTCACCATCACAGACTTTTTATTAATGTGAAAGCACATGGTGTTAATTGGGGAATGGATGCGAGAAGATGAATAGTGTCAATATGACAGACTCTAGAATCGTCTAGGAGACAGCCTGAGGGCGTGCCTGTGAGGGACTACCTAGATTAACTCTGGAATGTGTATAAAGCTGGGGATGCCAGGACCTTGATACTCCTCTAAAGTTCAGTCTAACAAGCTCAGTGTAGGGGTGCTTAAGAGCTTGAAGGGTGCCACAAGTAACACCTGGAGGGGTGGGGATACAGGTGATATCATCAGGAGCTCACGATGCTGGACTCGTAACTGCAGGGTTTGTTGTTTTCCCTGCTGGGAGCTGGTCTTGCTTCGCTCCATTCTTCCCCCTTGGAGCACAGGTGTTATCTCTGTGCCATTGTACACGGAAGGACACAATTAGTTTCCGATTACGTAAAAACTCACAGTTAAGATCTCGCATTGCGTTCCTACATGAGGTTTGCTATTTGATCTGTTGAATAGAGTTGGAAGTGAGAAAGACGGTCGAGGCTTTTGAAGTTGTACTAAATAATTGCAATTTGCATTAGGAGAATCCCAAGAGCCCATGGAGACAAGGTGTAGGAAGTCGTGGCTTAAAAGCGACATGTGTTTGGCTGTCAAGTTGATAAAGAGTGGAGTTGTGATGTTAACTGTCCATTTAGCAGGACTCGGGGTAAGAGACAAGCATCTGGGCATGCCTGTGAGGGTGAATGTGGTTAGTCTCTGGCCATGCCTGTGACGGTAACCAAGGACCTACCTTAGATGTGAGCTGCGGCTCTCCATTGCATGAAAGGGAGAACATGGGCTGCTGCATCATAACCGGGATCCTCTCCTGCTGTCTGACTAACGTGCAGGGTGACCAGCACTTCCTGCTCCTGTCACTCTGAGTTCGGCAGCTCAGAGTGCCCACCTGCTGTGCTCGGTGTTCTCCAACAGCTTGACAAAATCTAGAATTACAGGGGTGGGGGTGGGGGGTGCACCTCTGAGCATGCCTCTATGCTCCTTGTCTTAAGTTAGTTGATGTATGAAGACCTGTCCTAATTGTGGAAGGACTACTCTACGGTACAATCCTAGTTTTTATAAAGTGGAAGAAATAAGCTGAGCATTAGCTTGTATGAATCCATCATGCTCTGCTTTTCAACTGTGGATATGATATGTCCAGATTATTTGAGCTCCTGATGCCTCGGCCTTCCTGACAGATTGCTTATATCCCTAAATAATAAACCTTCCTTTTTTGTCTTAAACTGCTTTTGTCAGAGATTTTTATCACGGCTATAGCGGAAGAGATCAAGTCTGTGTCATCAAACCATGAGTCAACATTGCCCTTTCTTCTGCCAGTTGCCTCTGTCAAGTATTTTTTTTTTCAGAGTAGCAAGATAAGCAACTAATACACTTGTGGGTTTCGGCCCCGGGAAGCGATTTTCCTCATGCCCCAGAGGTAACCACAGAACATTCCATCATTGTTATTTCCTATTGCGCACTGTATAATCAATACTTCATGATTGATTATTTCTTATTTGTGATTGCGAATGGTCATTTATTTAACAACAACTGCTTCCCTCTAAGCCCTGTTCTAAGCCCTGAAAGTAACAGGTTTGTTAAAGCAAGTAGGACTTCTGATTCTCGAACTGGCAGAATATAACCATATGGCCTTGTTAATTATATATTGTGCTAATAATTCAATGAAAAATAAATTGGGTTTAATGGCTAATTTTATGCTCAGATGCACTGGACAATTTCTTAGACATTATTCTGAGCATGCTGTGAGAATGCTCCTGGAGAGACTGGCGTTTGAATCTGTAGGAGAAGTAAAGTCAAATGCCTCCCTAATCTGGTTGGACCCGTCCTATAAATTGGAATCCTAAGGAGAAAAAAATGGCTGACCTTCCCTTGGAAGGAGAGGGAATTCCACCGCCTGTCTGTTTCTAAGTCAGAGAATTGATTTGCTCTTGCTGTTGTGTGTGAACAGGAGCATCGGCTCTCCCTGGATTGCATCCTGACTGTCCTCCAGATCTAGAGGCTTTCAGTGCCATTCTGTTGGCTGTCGTGTTTCTCAGGCCTTCAGGTGCCTCCTGGGATCACAGGGTCTGCTCTGATGAACCTCTAGCTGCACTGATTAATGATCTGAGGACTGACTCATCAGGCTCAGTCACATGAACCAGTTCCTGGCCAAGAATCTCTCAATACACACACACACACACACACACACACACACACACACACAAACAAACACATGCATGTATGCACTCACATGCATATGCACACACACATGAACATACACAGAGACCTACAGACAGATACACAGACATACATACATGTACACACAGATATACACACAGATACACATAGACACATAGATACACACACAGACACACAAACACACAGACACATATAGACATAAACACACACACACACACACACACACACACACACACACACACACTATTGGTATTGGTTCTCTTGAGAGCCCTAACAAATCCTCAATTTAGTTTCGGGGTTTGTTAAAATAGACCATGGAGGACTTGAGTGGAGCGGAGGACGCTGATAGAAATAAAGGAACTCATAAACAAATAACCAAATGTGAAAGATAGGCCAATCTCTCACCCAGGACATTTGGAATAACTTACTGTGCCCTTCTAGAGGTTTCACTCCCCTCCTTCTACCCTTTGAATATCTGTTATACTCAGTGATTTGTTTCCAAAGAATAGAGTGATGTGGCCGTCGAAAGTGGAGAAGGGAATATTGACGTTTGCAGTGTCTAGCAAATGTAGCTTTAGTCACATGACTAAGGCTAACACTGTCAAGGAATGATACCACCCTCGGCAACAGGTCATGTTGACAACATATACCCTTGATAGGCTGTGATGACACTGAAACCCATCATCTCAGTACAGTTATGAAAAACACTAGACAGAACAAAGTGAGAAGCCTCAAAAGCACTTGGGCAGTCTTTAAAGCTGAAGCAAAAGTACAAGGAACATACGAGACAATAAGAGACAAAAGGGCAGGATGAGATTGGATGCTGATGTTGACGGTGATGCTGATTCTGAAAACTAGACAGCATGATGATAATGTAGGCATTTCACAATATGTCCCAAATGGACTATTTTATATTAAAGAACCAGAAAATTTGGAGTCTTGAATCTCATATGGTCCAAAGTGTTTTAGATGAGACATTTTGCCCTGAAGCATGTCCCAAGTGGACACTTCTTATGGCAATGTTAAAGTCTTCAGTTTTCTTGTTGATCTCCTTTCTAGTTGAAACTTGATCTTTGCTGTTGATCTTTGATGTTTTCAGCTGTTAGTTTTGAATTGTCTGATTTATCCTTCATGTATTTTAGGGCTCTGGTATAGAGTACCAATATGTTTATGAAGTTTTACCCTCCTGACATACTGGACATTTTATCATTATAGAATATTTTTTTGTTTCTGTGTTTTACTCTATGTTTAGCTCTGTAATGAAATATCTTATGTCTAGTAGTTTGAAAAAGTAGAAGTTTATTTCTCATAGGCACATGTAGGTTTGGAGTCCGGTAATGGCTAACTCAATATGTATTCTGTGTCCCCAAAATGGGGGTAAAGGGAAGAGAGTAAAACTTACTTCTTCCAGACCCTTGACTAAAGCCTGAGTTCTATTTATGAGGACTATAGTCTCACAATTTAATTATTTCTTCAAAGCCCTCCATCTTAGTAGCTAAACCGGTGATTATATTGAGAAATATAAATTTCTGAAGAGAACTCTCATTGAATACATAGAAATCTACAGCTTTGCCTCACTATTCATTTTGTCTGATGTCAGTCTGCCCACTCCGACCCTGCTTTGGTTGTGTGCTCCCGTGGCACAGACCCCTGTTCTTCCCCTCCATCTATTTGGTCTTTAAATAGGAGTTGGATCCTTTAGAGGGACAGTATGGTTGGATCATTAAGTATGGAATTTTGGATCTGTATTATATTCCTATAATAGAAACTTATAAAAAAAATCAACAAATATTTTGAGTTCTGATTATAAAGTTGTTAATTTAGAGAGTCTAAGATTCTACACTCAGGGTTCATATGTGCTGTATTATGGTTTCTTAAGTTCCTAACGGACTTTCTGTGAATATGGTTTAACTTCGATATTCATTCAGTTCTCGTCATCTACAATTTCTAAGAAACTATCTGGGTTTCTCCTCCTCCTCTTCTTCCTCTTCCTCCTCTTCCTACTTCTCCTCCTCCCCTTCTTCCTCCTTCTTCATTTCTCTTCTTCAAATCCAGGACCTGGAATGAAGAATTAAGGATTCAGGGATTAACTTTTTACTAGTATATGAATACACGATACTTTTTACTATTTTCAAATCGCTAATAGTCTCCATAACTGCAGACTCTCCAGAGGAGGATAACAAGTTGACACAACTAGTCTCTGTCATTTATGCCATGCCCTTTTAAACTATGCCACACATCTTCTACAAGGGTTATTGGAATATAATTGAAAGAGCATGGGTTTCAGTAATATGCAGATCAATATAAGCTCAGCCACTTGCCAAGCTGTGTAGTGAGCACTGATATCATGGCTATCAACCCCTTAATGCTAAAATTAAACATTTATAGATGCTTGATTATGGTATACCTTGAAATTACTTTAAATGTTGATTTTGTAACATAGTAATTATAAAACAAATGAAAACCAACTTTGAAGTGATTTCTTTTTTTAGACAAGTGCATTTTTTTCCTCTCACTGAAAACACAGTTCCTAAGATGAATGACTTTGGAGAGAAGTTCAGTCATCTCATCTAGTGTCGCCTGGAAACTTGGCTGTTTGGAGAATGAATGTTTGATGCTCTGATGTTCAGCATAATGTAATTGAGATGTATTGAGGTGTCTTGAATGACTTGGCCACTGTGAAAGACATACAATGACTTAGAGGGTGGGGAATGACTTTTTCTGTTGCTCCCGGAGCTGTGCAAATTGATACTTGGCCTTCCAGAACCCATTTGGAAATAAATGGCTTTCATTTATCAGTGCAATGGATTCTGGACAGCCCATATTATTTTTTGCATCTCTGCAATTGATAGGGAATGTGGATATAAAAGGTTCTGGGGGAGGGGTGAGGATTCTTTCTTCAGAAAACTTTTATGGTACTTGATTAAATGCAATACTTGCTTCCCAAAACTTGGTGGGACAAGCCACCAGTAACTCAACACCTCCAGCTTTTAGAGTCCACAAGTGTGCTTTGGTGGCTGAGAGTCTTTTATTCAGAAGAAAAGCAGCAGACATGTCTTAGGGAATGAGATGCCCCTTGCAGGAAGGAGGAGCAGCCATTCATAGGACAGTAGTCTCCATCAGCCTTCTCTAGGTTTCCTGTGTTTTATTGTTTGGTTTCATATTGGAAAAGTTTAGACCACCATTCAAAAGTTTAGAAACCTTTCCAAATAAATATTAGAGCAAGAAACCCCCAGGCACATCCTTTTCCAGTTCGGTGGCAGAAAAACTTCCCTGGGAAACTCTGCCCTCTAGTGTCCCACAGGAACCACGGCCGTGTTCTTGGAATCCTGCTCAATGTTCCCTGGGTTAAAGTTATCTCTGTACTTGGAAGTGAACACGACCAAGATTAAACCCATTTAGGGTTTTCAAAATAGACATTTAGTTAAAATATTTTAAAAACCCAATGACAAAAAGATGTATCATCTCTCATTGCTTACCTAATCAGTGTGAACAGAATTTTCTATTTGGCTAGGCATATACACAGACACAGACACACACAGACACACACAGACACACAGACACAGACACACAGACACACAGACACACACACAGACACACAGACACACACACACACACACACACACACACACACGCGCGCGCGCGCGCGCGCACACACACACACACACAAACATGTATATATGATATGATATGATATAGTAAATTAATATGTACAAGTAGGATATATATATATATATATATATATATATATATATATATATATAAAACACTTATTGGTTGGGTTAAGCATTAAACTCTTAGGCATTTTTGAAATAATTTTACAGTAGTTTAAGATTAGAAGGCATGTGAACTCAAACAGAGTGAATGCATTTGCATTTATTTTAGGAAGAGCATTCAATTATGATTGCTTATTATATTTCTGGCTGTGGTCTTGTTTAAAGAGAACATAATTATAATACCTAGTAAGATCAGACTATGTATGTGTGACATATTGAAAATCAAACACTTTGCTGAACAAGGCACAAATTCTTTAAGCAAAATAATTATCTGGTTTCACATGTACAAAAGCAACTGCTGACCAATAATTGGAAAGATTTTATTATTTGAAAGAGAAACTGGTCATATGCTTGCTTCTGATTTATTTTTTTTTATTTTTTTATTTTTTTTTTTACATTTTCAAAGAAAACATCTTACTTTGCTTGGGGCCATATTTCTAAAGAGAATTAGATGAGACACTGCTTTTATGGTGTAAAGCTTATAAACTTTATTTGAAAATTAGGTTTTTCATTACGACTGATTATTTTACTAATGGCAATCCATCGTGCTTGAGGGAGGACAGCCTTCCAGACCGCTTTATTTAACAGAAGCTCAACATTAATTACGCTGTAACTGTTGAGGTCCGGACCATCCCCAAGGCTCTCTCCTAGTGAGAACAGGCATGAAGAAGAGTACTTTCTATGCAGTTGTGGCTCCCTAGTGATATGTCCTTGAAATAACAAAGAAATCAAAGGAAGAAAGGAGGAAAGACATGGATTTTATTTTCCTAGGTGGGAAATAACATTTAGCTTTAGAGTTACAACGTATTTTAATAACCTGAAGAGCAGGCTACAGGCAAAAATTGTTTGTCTGGAAACAATACGAACTTTCCCTTTTCAGATTAAGTAAGCCAAAAGTGTTCTTGGTTTGAGGCATGAAAAAATGGGATCTATAATGATCGGTGTTCTTGTCCCCACCTTACTAACTCATGTGTCCAGAAGTCTATGGAAGCGAGACAAGCAGTGGAAGGAATATTATCTTTGTCAGGGAAATCTACTTCAACCCTGCTCTTCAGACTGGGGTAGGGGAAGTATAGCGAGTACAGCAGAGTTTGGCCACAAGTGTAGTCATAACCCATTGGACCTATTTCACTTGTTTAGGTAACTTCTTCCAGACAGACCGCTGGATTTCAACGTTACTGAAAACATTTGGGTGGTAGAACCCCTTTATACATATCCTTGATAAGCTTACAAATAAATGAGACTCAGATTATGTTTATTTTGTTTGGCTTTTACAATTACTGGCGGTGGGGCACCCCTAATCTACTCTTCTAACTGCTCCCCTGGCTGTATACCCAGTGGTGGACTGCAGATACTTGCTGTTTCTCCTGGCCATGTGCTCATGGTCCATCTTGCCTCATGGCAGCTTCCTCTTCTCTCATATTTCTTCCTCCTCTTCCTCCCCTTCCCCCTTCTCCTCCCCTCCTGCTCCCCTCCTTCTTCTCCTCTCCCTCTTCTGCCTCCTCCCCTCCTCTTCCTCCTTCTCCTTCTCCTCCTGGTGTCTCTTCTCACTTGTTTCTCTTCTCCACCCCTAACCAGGAAACTCAAAACCCACCTACCTTCTAATCCCTCCAGTAATTGGCTGTAGCCCATTCTATTTAACTGATTGTTTTAAATCAAGGAACAAGTTTACATAACAAAGGCTTATAACCATGAGAATTTACTTGTAGGCCTAGACCCTTCTGTACTTTGGGTACAGAATTTAGCATTATTAATTAGGTCACGTGGGCAGATAAAGATTACATATGTTTATCTTGTGAAACATTTTTAATATATGCAAAATTTTAAGGAGGCTAAATCAAGCTGACATATATGTGCATCACCTTACCTACTGGGTATTTGTTGTGAGAATCCTTAAAATCTACTCCACAGCTATTTCAAGAATCCATCACTGTAGTACTGATTATAGTCCCCAGAGAGCACTTGAATTTGATTCTTCCTAATTGAAAATTAAATCCTTCAGCCAACACTCCTAGCCCATGGTGACTATGTTCTATTTTCTGATTCTGTGTCATGTGTCTTCAAATAAAGGAGATATCATGCGGTATTTATCTTTGTATACGTGTGTGTGTGTGTGTGTGTGTGTGTGCGCGCGCGTGCGCGCGCGTGCATAAGCATGCAGCTTATTTCAGTTAACATAATGTCTTTTTGGTTCATCTATGTTGTTATAAATGGAAAATTATTTCTCTTTGTTTATACTAAGCTGATTAGTATGTCATTGCTAGACTCTGGAAGCAGGTCAATGATTCAAGACTGGGATGGAATACTAGAGAGTTTATTATAAACTGTTATTAATGCTAGTAATTATGTGTAGATGCGCCATGTTCTCTTTCTGTTCATCTGTAATAGAGGGACGCAAGTTGATTCCACATTTGGTTGCTGTGAATAATGTTGCAATGGACTGTGGTGGTGCTGGTAGCCCTTGTAGATAGTGAGTTCATTTCCTTTGGAGCATTCCCAGTGTTAAAGATTCTTGGGCCATATGGTAAGCGTGTTTTCCACTTCAAGAGCAGCCCTCACGCATTGATACAGCTGTACCAACTTTCATCCTTCAACACTGTGGAATTTGCCTTGCCTCTATATTCTTGCCCACACATAGCCTTTATCCTTTTCGATAGTAGTCATGTTTGCAGGTGTGAAGTAGTAACTCATAGCTCTTTCCTGACATTTCCTTGATTACTAAAATGTTGAACTTGTTTTTTTTTTTCCACATGTGTTTTGGCCATTTCAGAAATGTTGATTTGAAAAGGTTGCTTCTTTATCCTGATGATAGTTTCATTGGCAACATAGGACCTTTGAAATTTTGACATAGATATCAGTTTGTCTCTTCATTTTTGTTGCCTATGCTTTTAGGGTCACATCCAAACAAACCAATTCTATTGTAAGCAACTCATAAATTCAGTGGGTCCCACACACAAAGAAGACACAGAAGTAGAAGAGGTGGGGTGTTGGAAAAAAGGGATGTCATCAGGGAGAGGGAGAAGAGAAAGAGTGATGGTGAAAATGACTACAATTCCTTATATACTGTCATGTCTGAAACTGTCAAAGAATGAGAAACCCTTCTGACTGTTAGGTTGAAATGTACCTATGAGACAGCTATGTTTACCCTCTGTGGTACTAAAGGAGTTCTTTCTGTGTTTAACCTTTTTAGTGTAGAAACATGTTGAATTTCATCAAGTATGTCCACATCTACTAAGATATTTTTATCCTCCATTATGGTTACATGCTGTGTCATCTCTATAGATCTGTATATGTTGAAATTTGCTCCCATTCCCAGAATAATCCCCTCTCTATCATGCTGACATTTTGTTGAGTTTGGTTTGCTGGTGTTTTGTTGCTGATTCCCATGTCTCTATCCATCGGGGAGATTGGTAGTTTTCTTTCATCATAGTGTCTTTTCATTACATGAGAATCCCAGCAACGTTGGCAGTGAGTGCCTGGCTTTTGGCTTTTGTCATAGAGTTTCAGTGGATTGGTAATCATATAAATATTTGATAGATCCAACAGCTAAGCCATCAAGTCTTGGGCTTATTTAATTATTTATTTGATAACTGATACAATCTCTTTACCAGTTCTTGTTCAATCCAGATCTTCTGATTTTCTGCTATTCGGTTTTGGTGTGTTGTGAGTCTAGGCACTTACCCATTTCCTGGGTCACCCATTTGTAGTTGCTCAAAGCCATGCTCTAGCCTCTGTGTCTGTTTGTAGCACCACTTGTAACTCCTCCACTGTGTCCAATTTTCCTTCTTTTTATCCTCTATCTAATACTTTTTTATTTAGTTTATCATTTTGCAAGAGAATTCTTTGTTTATTGTTATTCTCTTTCATTGTTTTACTCAGATTTAATATGTTTTTATATGATAGTTATTATTATTTATTACCATTATTCTCTATTCCTTACTATTTGGGCTTAGTTTGATATATTTCTTGCTCCTGGAACTGTAATATTTAGTTGAGATATTTTCTTTTTCTGAAGAGAAATTTATCACTATAAACATTTTAGGTTTTCTTCTGCTTCCCATAATGTCCAAACATGTCTTATGACGTTTGAATTTTACTTTGATTTCTTCCTTAACCCATGTTATTCAATAGGCATGTATTTTGGAATTTTCTTAAATTCAACAATGAATGATTTCTGGTTCCATATGATTGTGGTTGAAAAATATACTTGATGCTATTTTAATATATGAAGATTTCTATGGGGCCTAAAATTTAATGTATTCTGGAGAAAGCTGCATATATTCTTGAGAATTTTGTGTGCTGTACAGTACTATATGGAGATTACTCAATTTGTTGGTTAGGCTTATTTTGTCTGAAATATAGCTGAAGTCTGATGTTTTCTTACTGATTTCTATCTCAGTGTTCTGAAATTTGTTGGAAGTGCGTTCCTAAAGTCCTCAATGAGTGTTGCAGTAACCTACCTCTTTAGACTTATTAATACTCCATGTGTGTTCTAGTATGACTGTGCCTATATTCTAATTGTTAAACATCTTGATGAATTAATCAATATATGACCTCTTTTGTCTGTTTTTTATAGTTTTGAATTAGTCTGTTTTAAACCCATTTGAAGTAGATGTACCCTATGAGAGAGTTTAGTGAATATACAACTGTATAACTGTATTAAACATGAAGATGTATAAATAATGTTTTTGTTTTACTGAAAATTAAAACATGTTTCTAGGCCAATATAAATTTTACAGCCTATTTAGAAAGTTAAGCACCACATTAACATAAATTGATATAGTTAAATCATAGCCAAATGTCCCAGTGGCATATGTTATATTTCGGAGGGCTTGAAAAATAATCTCTGTCCAGTTTTGATAAGAAAAATTATATGACACGTAAGCAAAAGGGCTCTTTGTTTCAGTAGCAAACAATACGTAGTAAATGAAATGAACACACAGTGACTTGCAGCCTGATTGGTGTGGTCAATAAAATGTGTTCAGCAGCTAAGCCTTCACCCCTTCACTAATTTGTAAGGCAATAATATAATAATCAAACAATTTATGTTGTAATAAAGAGTTTGTTCTAAACTGAGAAAAGCTTCAATGACATCGCATAAAATTTAATTAAACAAAGAAAAGAACACTTAAATTGATGTCCACATGGGCAGCACACTTCAGGCTCTGTATGAAGCTTGCACATCTGACTGTCTCCAGGTGTATCCGCACTGGCACCCACATGAGGAACTAAGACAATGTTACATGTTTCATAGTTTGGAAACAAAGCCCTTCAAATAATATGTATAGGTGGCAGTTTTTTGATAGGAAATTAGTGCATAACTTCTTATTAGTTCTAAGTAAGAATCTGGCCAATACTTAAGAGAGCTCATTTCTCATATAAGAGAGCCCAGTAACAGAATGTCTTCACCATGTTTGGTCAAAGTCCAGCAGAGTCCACAAAATGATGATGCAGTGATGATAGCTTCTTCTGGAAAATGGTCCAGAACTCATACAAACGCCATTCACATGCATGCAGATAGTCGTGGAGTATTAATACTCACAATGCAAGTGGCAGAGGGATCTGAGAGAATAGGCAGGCATTTGTTGTTATGTGTTACCTTCAGGACTGAAAATGTTTTAAAAACACAGTTGAAAGTCATTTGTCATGAAAGGGTTAGGGTGTGTGTGTGTGTGTGTGTGTGTGTGTGTGTGTATTTCACCAGGTACACACTTTCTTCAGATGATTGGACTAAACTTGGTGAGCCTGTATTACAAATTTTATGATACAAAACAACCTCTGGTTCCAGAGACAGTGACAATGATGGTAAGTGTCCCCCAGGGAGCTCTCCTGGGCTGCACTTGACCTGGTTAAGGATGACCAGCTCAGGAATGCGTGCCTTACTTTGTACCGAGAGCCATAGGACTAGTCAGAACTTCTGGAATGAAAAGGTTAAATTAATTTGGAGAAATAAAGATTCCCATACATCAGTTAAGGGGCCACTATCCTAATGTATGAGGCACTGCCTAGCATTGTGAGAGCCAGATAAAATCTTTTAAAAAAAAAAAAAAGTATTTTTTTATTATATGTAAGTACATTATAGCTGTCTTCAGACACCAGAAGAGGGCATCAGATCTCACTAGGGATGGTTGTGAGCCACCATGTGGTTGCTGGGATTTAAACTCAGGACCTCTGGAAGAGCAGTCAGTGCTCTTATCCGTTGAGCCATCTCACCAGCCCCCCCTTTTTTTAAAAAAAAAACGTATTTATTTATTATATGTAAGTACACTATAGAGATAAAATCTTATAATAGCTTACTAAGCCCCTTTTAACTACACAACTAATGAGATAGTATAATATTGGTGGCATTTAAAGGACCAAGAAAACAGATAAGCCCATACAGTAGACACAGGTAAGACTTCTCTTTCTCTCCCAGATCCCACCTCACTTACAATTCCTGGGGACAGTCCTGGGTAAAGAATGGTCCTTAGCCTTCTCAGACTTCTCAGATACATTTACATGTGTGTATGTATGTATGTGAGCAATTACATGCATGTGTGTGTGTGTGAGTGAGTAAGAGAGAGAGAGAGAGAGAGAGAGAGAGAGAGAGCGCATTTGTGCTGCTTGGTCCTGCCTGTGGGAAACCTCTACTTGCTCTGTTCTGCAGCTCTAGCCTCCTGGCAGCCTCTCAGTACATATGTTCCCGATTTTTTCCCAACTAATTCACTGTATTATTTAGAATGAGTCTGGCAATTTAAGTGCTTTCCTATTAGTGCTTTCAAATTGTCACTGTCATAAAGACAGTGTAGCGAATTCTTTACACACATGAGGTTGCCTTTCTGTGTGAAAGGGGTCCATGTCAGATGTGGAAGTGCTGAATTTAGTCTGCCATCAGCACTCTATGAGCCTTATTTCTCCAGCAGCATTGCTGGACAGTGCTCACTTCCCATATCCTCATGGTCAAGGAAGTCGTAAATAGTTAATTATTACTGAATTATTAATACTGCGTCAAAGTGATACTCTTGTTTTTTTAAATTTTTGTTTCTCTGATTAGAGAGGTTGGATGTTACTTCCTGGTTTTATTGACTGTTAGTATATCATCATTTTGAATGCATTTGTATAAACTCCATTCTTAAGAACAATCTTTTATTAAGTTGGTTCTTTGACAATTGTATACACATATGTTATCCTTACTCCCCTGAGCCCACCCTCCTCTCTACGAGTCCCCTTCCCACCTTATGCCTTGTTGTTGTGTTTTGTGACTCACTGAGTTCAACAGGGTCTGCCTGGGTGAACAAACGTAGGCTGTCTGCTGGCACATGGTGGGCTCAGCACTGGGTGCGCGGTTGGAGACAATGCCTGCTTCTCCTCCAGAGTCTGTACCCCTCCTCCCGGCTGAACTGTATGGTATTCTGATGAATTCCATTTTTATACCATTGTGTGGTGCCCATCCTCAAGTTCATCTTCCTGGCTCTCTTGAGTGCTTTAGTGCCAGACACCACATCCATGTCCCTTATTGAGACATGAACAGGGGAAAGGCAATTCCTTCAGGTAGATCTAGAAGTGACCAGGGATCATTTCCCAGGAATTGCTTATAGTATATATAATAAACCATAACCTATTCACACATGACATCTATAGATAAGCCTGAAAGTGTTGTATTTGTTCTGGTTATCGCTGATGTAAACTACTTTATTTCTATACTAAAAATGGGGTGAACATCTATCACACAATAATTATCACTCTCCCTTATAATGAATTCTATCAATATGTGCATCCACTAATTGATATTTTCCTTGATACATGTGTCTTGCATATACAAAGAATTGCACTTAGCTTTGGGTGGAAACTTTACCACAGTGCTTACCATTTAGCTTTTCTGCATCTTTCTTTTTAAATTTATTTATTTAGATCTCAAATGCTGCCCCTTTCCATCCCCTCCCCATTCCTCCTCCCCTTTCCTTTCAAGAGGGTGAGTCTCCTCTCCCCCAGGACCTCCACCCTGGCACATCAAGTCTCTGCAGGGTTAGACACAGCCTCTCCCACTGAGGCCAGACAAGGTAGCCCTGTTTGGGAGCAGATTCCACAGTCAGGCAATAGCTTCAGGGACAGGCCCCTGCTCCAGTTGTTGGGGGACCCAGATGGAAACTGAGCTATGGGCTGGGGGGCATCGGTCCAGCTATGTATGCTCTTCTGCATCTTTAAACATAGCACCAAGCATCATGAGTATTCCTGCTTTAGAGCCTCTCAGCTATACTCAGTTGACTGTAGAGGGACAACCAGGTGTGTTGTTGTTGTTTTTTTTTTTTCTTTTTCTTTTTTTTTTATTGAGTATTGTCTTCATTTACATTGCCAATGGTAAAACCTTTCCCGATTTCTCCCCTCCCTTCCCCTTCTCCCTACCCCTGCCTCCAGGTATATGCCCCTCCACGACACACTCCCCCCTTCCCCCTCGGTTTCCCTTTGTTGGGACCATTCCTTTCACTGATGCCCAACAAGGCCACCCAAAGACTGCCCTGCCTGGGGATTCATCCTATAAACAGTCAACAAACCCTGACACTACTATGGATGACAAGAAGTGTATACCAAAAGGAGCATGCCATGGTTGTCTCTGGAGGAGCCTTGCCAGAGCCTTACAAATACAGAGGCAGATGCTAGCAACCACCAATTGGACTGGGTGTGGGGTCCCCAATGGAGGAGCTGGAGGATGGTCCAGAGGAGCTGAAGGGGTTTGCAGTCCCTTGGGAAGAACAATGATTTCGGCCACCCAGACTTCCCAAGACTCCTAGGGACTGAACCATCAACCAAGGGGCACACATGGTTCCAGCCAAAAATGTGACAGCCAGGATTTTTTCATGGTAATAAGGCCTTCACGAAGCTAGCCACACCGCAACTGTCAGGCTTGCGCCTGCTCCTTCTGTGCTTCCTGCGACCTGTGATTTGGCCAGAGTCACTCTTGCTTTCCTGAGGAGGCTCCTCCCTCACCTTCCGCTCTCCTTCCTGAGGAGGCTCCTCCCTCACCACGGCGCTTCCCTCTCGTCTCCTTGGCGCTTCATTTCTCATGAGCTTTTTCTTCTTATGTGTGACTGCATGAGGTATGTATGTATGTATGTATGTATGTATGTGTGTGTATGTGTGTATATTTTTATGTGTTTTGCCTGCATGCATGTCTGTGTGAGGGTATTGGAGTCCCCGGAACTGGACCTACAGACAGTTGTGAGCTGCCATGTAGAAGCTGGGAATTGGACCCAGGTCCTCTGGAACAGCCGCGCTGAACTGCTGAGCCATCTCTCCATCCCCAACACTATTTAATTTTTTTTTAAATGATGCATGTTGTGTGGGCTCTGTATATGCTCACATGAATGCAGATGGCCAGAGAGTACAGAAGGTGTTGGATTCTCTAGAGCCAGAGTTATAGGTGGCTGAGAGCCACCGAAGTAGGTGCTGGGAACTGATCGCAGACCTGAAGAGTAGCACAGGCTCTTAAACCATGGAAGCGTCTCTCTGGCTCCAAGCACCGTATTGTGGCTTTGTTTGTGAAATTGGATACCTACATTTTTTTAAAAAAAAATTGTGCTACATTGTGAGGTACCTGAGGACAGGATTTGTGCCTGGATTGTTTGCCTTTCCTTGGCTGTGTGCAGAACACTGGATAACACAGGAGCTGTGAGATGATTTAGTGCACATGCATGTATGCGCTTAATACCATAACATTTATCTTATACAACCCAAACAGACATAGTACACCCATGAAACTTACACTTTGTGTGGTCCCAATAACATTATCCGTGATTAATCATAGTATTAAGTGGAGGGACACATTCATCTCAGAGATAGCCCAGCCAGGGGCTGGTGGCAGAGGAATACCGAGTCCTCCTGCACCCCCAGCGCTCCCCCCCCAGAACATCTATATATCTGTGGCCTCCTTCTTAGCCAAGTAGAGGAAACAGAACTCAGGAATAATGCCAGTTTCTGCAAACAGATTATCCAGGGCAGGTTTCTCACAGACTGTGGGAGGGGCTGATGAGCCTGGGTGGCTGCATTTGTGTCTCGGAGTCGGGAGGGGTTGGAGTCTGCTTCTGCTCTGAGGGCGTTTGGAGGTGATTTATTGACTCTTCTGCACCTGTCCTTGCCTCATTGGTGATTAGATGCTTTCAAATCAAAATGGGATACTGATAAAAACCCAACTGCGTCCTGAGGAAATGTGGTTTGGGTTGTTTTTTAAAACATGAATTAATCATCAGGCCTTGTAATGATTTATGACATAGGCTGTGATAAAAATTTTTATTCTTATTTCAAAGATATACTAAAACCTCACTTTGTTTGTACTTTGTTCCTTGGCTTAGAAGGCTGGTGTGTCATCACTTGACAGGGACAGGCTTCTGTGGCATGGCTGGTCACATTGGAGCTGTGTGGTCCGATCGGACACTGTTTTATGTAACCTGTCAGGGTGTGTACATGTGGATAGATGCAGAGAGGGCATTTGACAGAGCTATTCATTTATAGTAGGATGGGAAAGAGGAAATTAAAAATAAAAGCTCAACGGCAAACCTCCTCACACTTAATGAATGGGATACGGGAAAGACAGCCATCAGTACTAGCATCAAGACACAAGTCTCCTCTCCTCTGTTACATCAGATTGTTCTGGTAGAGCGAAAGCTAGCTAAGAAGGAAAGGACAACACAGACAGACAGACTGATAGACAGGCACACACACACACACACACACACACACACACACACACAGCTATAGACTCAAAGAGCCTTCAAAGAAGAAGGGAGAGAGGAGGAGGGAGAAACCAGGAAAGACCACCCTAAGGCCTGCCTGGGAGACAGGCTATGGGATGGCTGCAGGGGACGCCTGACATCAAGGAAGGAAGAAGCCAAGGCCAAGACGGAAAGAAGTGAGGCTTGATTTAGTGTGATTTGAGGACGAAGGAACTCCTCCTCCCGCTCCTCTAGCTGGCCTGGCAGACCGCTTGTGGGTGTGTGCACGTGTGAGCATTTGGAACATTTTCCAGTTGTCAATGACCTTTGATCATTTAAAAGCTGGCTTTCATTTTATGGTAGAAAAGACAGAAAACCCACTTCGGTAAACCCTTGAACGGGGCGCTGTAACTGGATACTTCACGGCCTTGAATGGCTACTAGAACCCAGCTCTTTTTACTGAGTTGGACTGGGTATTAAATTTCTGCTTCAGACCAAAACCGGCTGCAATAGTGTTTGTCACCGTGAAGTCCTCCCCTAGTTCCACGATCTATTCTGCGACAAGTCGGCACGTATAGTCTATACTCAAAGTAATTATCTAAAGTGTGTTAAACTCTCTTCCACTAACCTTCATCAGACATTCTTTAATAAAAAATTAATAATTTGTATGAACCCTAATCCCAGCAGTTCTCAACCTGGAGGTCGAGACCCCTGCATGTCAGATATTTACATTATGACTTACAACAGTAGCAATTACAGTTAGGAGGTAAAAGTGAAAATGTTTGTGGCTGGGGGGTCACCACAGCATGAGGAACTGTATTAAAGAGTCATAGTGTTAGGAAGGTTGTGGACCCCTGCCTTATTCTAATTTAGAAGGGGAAAAGGTCCCCGTGGGTCTCACAGGCAGCCTCTTTCCCATCCTGTCAGCTGTCACGTCCAACTTTGCTTGTTTTCCGTGTCTCCAGACCAACACTGGAAAGCCTCACTAGTTAGCCCCAGCTTTCTACTCAGTTCGCATGTTTGCCTGACAGACTGAGAACTCAGATAAGGAACCGAAAATGCTGTATTCCAATAACAATCATAGCATTTTGCATGACGAATAAATAGACGTTTTTGGGCCCCATAAGATGCTCACGTGGCTCTTAGATTTTTGATACATTTTACCTGAATGCAGAACCATGTGACTCCTCTCTGGGCGCTCCTCTGTGTGCTCGGTACACAGATTGCAATGGGTTGCTTTGATGAAGACTCAGAATGCGTGGCTTAACTAAATGCTAAAGCCTTCGAATCAGTCAAGCAGCCTGATGGGAAACAAGAGGTAGGATTAAGGGTTGAGAAGGAGAGAATGCCAATGAGCATGTGTTTAATGGTTTAATGCTGGAGATAAAAAAGGAGATGTCGAGGGGCTCTGTTAGAGAGTTCCGGGGCTGGAGATGGGGAGGAGGATCTGCTGGAGTCTGTGCATCAAGATGGATGCCACCACACTGGGAGACGCACATGATCTGGGCGTTATGAAGCAGCTAGCTAAATTTCATTTTAAGAGGCAGTAATGGTCAGCTTAATTAATATTTTCAAGTATTTATACACATTTCTCATCTTTATGTTTCCTAAACTCATTTCACAGCATTTATCCTGAATTTTCTGAGCAATATCCATTAATACTTAATTGTTTTTTTTTTTCTGTATATAAAGTGCTCTCACATGCATTAGCTCCATAATGCCTTATGAAAATCTGGGCTGTTGGTTTAATCAGTATTTTCCTTTTACAGATGGGTCCATTGGGTCTTAGAGTAGCAAAGATAAAAATTGTTCTGGTTCACTTGGCAAATGACAGTGAACCAGGAAGTTAGCTTGGTTAAATTCAGTTAGTTGAGCACCGTGGCTTGATGCTCCGTGCTGTGCCTCCGGGATGGCTTGATTATTTAACTATGTTCCCAAGGCATTGATATATTAAAATCACAGTGTGGTCACAGGTAGCACTATCACGAGATGCTGGGGTCCAGAGGGCAGTCCTTAGGTAACTGGAGGTGTGTTCTCTAAAAACTGGTTCAAGCTATGCCCATTTTCCCACGAGGGCCTGTTTTTACCAAAGGCCAAATCCATGTGGTCAATGGATCTTGGATTTGAATCGCTAAAGTGTGAGCTAAATAAATGTCCCCTCCTTATAAACGTGGCTTCCCTCAGTACTGTGTTGTTGTGACACAAAGTTAACTAACCCACCAAAGTGTTGAGAAGTTCCTAGACTGTAACTTGTCACATTGTGTCACTGCCCACTCAAACGTCAAATCCACTATGTTTAGGTGAAAATTTCTGCAAAATCTGACCCTTGCCAATGTCTGAGCCGCATTCAGTACTGACCCCAATGAGTCAGTGGAGACAAGTGGAACTCCTCAAAGTACTCACTTTGTGAAAAGCTTCTCAAGTGTTTACCTTCAGCATGTGTGTATGGGCTGCTTATAAAACACAAACACACTTGATACCTGGTCTGGGCACACATGTCCAGCAGTCCTCTTCATGCTGACATAAAGATTCAGGTTGTGAAAGGAAGATGTCAGACCTCAAACCCTATGGGCCTGAGCATCTCATTTAGGGCTCCTTGCCCTAGACTTGGGAAGCCCCACTTGTGTTCTGTGTTGTCCATTCCCTCTTAGCTAGCTCTAACTCTACCGGAGGTTTTGTCAGCATGCTGTCCAAGGTGAGTCAGTTATTGAGGGACTCACACAAACTTTTTTAGCGTTCTGACTGTATTCTCCCATCCCCAATGCCCCCTCCCCCACTTGGACCTAGACAGATTTTCCGAGCTACTTGACTTCCTGTCTGTGATCGTGCTCCATTTTGTAGTTAGTGTCTCTAGATTAAAGAAGCAGATTGAGTCGGAGTGGGGAGAAGCACCTTTATTTATGTAGCACTGGCCAGGGCTTAGTTGTGTTTCAGTGTTCCTTCAAGGGTGCATGCTTGTATCAGACAGGTAGCTTAAATGATCAGTCAAGCCTAAAGGCACAGGGCAAGAGACGTCCTTTCTGGAGAGGGAGAATATTGATATGTGGTGACATGGGAGCTTTCCTTTGAAAGGTGCTGAGGAAAGCAGAAACTAGGCCGAGTGGACCAAGGGCAGCCAATCTGCCCTGGCCGATTGTTGTAAAGCCAGAAAGGGGCTGGACGATGGGCGTCAAGCTCAGCTGAGATGTGTCTCCCCGCCCTGCCCTGCCTCGTTGGCTACGCCTACACGTTCATGGGCACTCGGCCCTGGCTTCCTGTGGGCCTGTGCTATATCAGGAACATGAAGCCAGTCGGAGCAAAGGATCAGGAGTCCTAGAGTCAGTGTGAAGTGGCAAGGAGCAGTAAGGGAACAGAAAAAGGGCAGGGAAGGCAGTGCGGGGACAGAGTATCCCGCTCCAGTTAAAGCTGACGGCCGGTCTCCTCTGTACATTCAAACATGAAATGCAAAGCGCATACAGAGAGCTTTGCTATAAGGAGAGCCGACAAAGAGGAGAGGCAAGGGCAGAGCGAGCCGCGACTGTGATCTTGACCTGGCTCGCCAAGTCACACTGGGTACCACGCTCCTTTGAAGGCTGGCATCCAGAATGTGTGGGCCTTGAGGGTAAAGATGGGCTACATCAGAGTCCACTGTGATCTGTTCTGTCATCTGGTTGCCCTAAAAGCCATCTATTTGGAAACACCACAGTCTCAGGGAGAGTTCTTTCTTTCTTTTTTTAAATAAAAAAACCTCTATTCCATCCATAAGTGAGTGGAGGGGAGTCAGTTTCAGTGCAGTTATACTAATGGGGAAAGTACTACTGCAGTTAAATTATATTGTATGTTGTTAATAACCTAGAGGTGATTCAAATAGGATTGAAAGTATTTCCATGACTAGGTTATAGGTCACTAATCCACCACTGTCTTCTGTATAGGATCCATGGAGTCTGGTCTCCATGGAACTGGGCGTGTTGGAACGAATCCTCACTGAATCAGGACCGACTCTATGTTGTGAATGTCTACTAGCTGTTGTGTTATTTTTCATCAGGTACATAACGTCTACAGCGCATACTATGGAGGGTTTGGAAACAGGTGTATGATGGTACAGCTGGTATTTCTTCCTCTGTTGGTTTATTTAGACAGGCTCATTCCTCTATCCTTGAGAGTAAATGGATTCCCTCAGCTCCAGATCATCCCCTCCACACCCCCAGGCTCCTTCCTTTTCTGGGTTGTGGTATGTATCACCATGACTTCAGGAAAAAATAAAAATAATAATCTTGGCATTGGTACATCTACTTAGGATGCCAGAAATGTAAGTACCACACTATGTTAGTCATTCCTATGATGTTAGTTCTCTCTCCTGTCTCTCTGTTTCTCTTTCTTTCTGTCCCCATCTCTGCCTGCTTCACACACACACACCCAGTCTCATTCTATGAAGTTTTTAAAAGTCAAGATTATAGTCAAGTGCAGCAGTGGTGTATACCTTTAATCCCAGCATTCAGAAGTCAAAGGCATGCAGATCTCTGCGAGTTAGAGGTCAGTCTGGTCTACAGAGTGAGTTCCAGGACAGCTAGGGTTACACAGTGAAAACAATTATTTCTCAAAAACAAAATAAAACAAAACAACAACAACAAAACAACAAAAAAACCCAAACCAAGAATATATACATCTAGTTTTTATTAAATTTGTCAAATTCCTTCTCTGTGAATGGAGAAAATATTGTTTCTCCCCTCTGACTTACTAGTATGAAGATCTCTGCCCCCGGCTGCCGACTTCTAACAATGTACACTGACTTGCTCCCTTGGTACTGAGGACAAGGCCCAGAGGTAATTTCCACTCACAGCTACCCTGAGTGTTGCACACCAAGGGTAACACAGGAATTATCAACCCCAGGAGCCTTGCCTCCCATCATGAGCCTCCTCTTCAGCCCTCTCCTAAGGCTCTGTTGTGTCTTATGGACAGGAATAAGAGTGGCTCTCACCTGGACAGTTTTTTTTTTTTTTTTTTTTTTTTTTAGTGACTGCCCCATCCCAATTCCCCTTGTTGGTCCCAGCTCTTCCCATAAAACTCCAGTGGCTATCTTATTTGTATTAAAGAGGAGGTCTGTTGCTTCCACATGGTTTCTGCTTCCTGAAAAACTCAAGGAGTTATATTGGCATGTGTGTTTTAACCGTTGAACAGTTATTTCAACTTAGGCCGTGTAGGTTTAAGGCTTTTTGTAGCTGTAGGGTTGTTTGTAGGCATGCATGTGCACACATGTGTGAGGGAACATGAGTCTTTGCACACGCTGAACGTTGTCTTGGAGACTGCTGGTGTGCAGGAAGACTTGGAAGCTCTCCCCATCTTTTGTAGCACGGTAGAATGGCAGCATCTGTTCTCGAAGGATTCATCATGTGTGAGGCCGATGATACCGCATTTAGGAAAGTTTATGCACCTTCACTGCACCTTCATTTTCTAGTAGTTGGCCGTAGGTCTATAAAATCCACTCATTTAAGGTTCTATATATCAGCAATTATTTTTGAGGAGCCTCAATGGATGCTTTGAAGGTTATGAGTGCTTGCTGCTTTGCTGGGTACCTGAGTCCAAACCCAGAATCCACATCTAGTTGCTCACATCACATGTAACTCCATCTCCAGGGGATCTTACACCCATTGCCTCTGTGAGTACTTGACCTCAAGGGTATGCACCTGCTCCACACATATGTAATTACAATTTTCAAAAACAATTGAAAGGAAAACAGAATAAGGCAAGTAAACTGTTTCATGGGTACTCCATGATGCTTTGCATTTTCTGACTTTTATTTCTATTCTGGCTATTTAATAGTTTATCTTACTTCTTAACTTGAAAATTTTGTTCTTTTACATAGTCTTATTATTTCATATTTAATAATTCAATAGTGTATGCAGTATGATCAACATTCTGTCCTATAAATATCTTAGGACTTTGTGGGTATTTCCAGAGATCATTCTGTTGTTGCTCAGTATTATATAAGTATTCTGTATTTTATATTTGGATTTAAATTTTTGACAAGTTAGTTTGGAGGATTTCCACTCTGTGCAGATGTTAGAGTCTTTCTCTCTAGTTTTATAGATTTTCCATTTCACTGCACTGTGAACAAACAGTATTGTCTCTTTCTATTTTTATAACTTGCTGGGGCTTTTATTTTTTAGCCTAATACATAGTAAAAGCATTCAGTAGATATTGAAGAAGTCTCACAGTTGTTTTCTGATATGCAATTCTATTTGAGTGGCTTTGTAACTTTATTCTTGCATCTGGTTCCTCTGAAAGTTCTCCAGGAGAAGGATTCCTCTAAACTCCTCAAGGTCCCTTGTGCTGTTGCAGTTCATAATAGTTTTGCTACATAAATACTGATGTCATGTTTGTTAAGCGTTAGGTGCACGGTAGGTACACACTCTACAACCTTACAGTCGCTTTTGCTACTTGATATGCTACCTGATGCTTTTTGTGATGGGTCCAATGTGTCTCATTCAGAGCAATGTGACTGAGTCTTTAACTGACAGACACATATGTTTCTGTAGCGAATTTTAGTCATTTTCATGTCCCACTCTCCTGTGTCACTCCCTGCCTTCCCCCAGAGCCTTTTTCCAAGTTGCCCTCCTCCTCTCATGTCTGATTAGTCTTCGTCTGATATGTTGTTCTCTACATTTTTATTTTCACCCTTTCTCGGATGCACTATTGGGTTTCTACATGTATCTATGCTATTTTTCCTTGGGGGGACAGAGACGGGGCTCTTTTTTCATAAAGGGGATTTTTATTTGTATTTATGCATCTTGTCTCAGTTCTGTAATCACGTTTTATTCTGTTCTTTGTTCCAGCGCTTACATTTTTATGACAGGGTCTGGATTTAGTTGTGTCGTTTTCCCTGTGATTTGGAAAGGTTATGTTACATTGTAACTCTTCTAGGAACAACCTTTACAACTGAAGTGTCGCAGATATGCTTTCTTAGACAGTATCTATTCATTTCCCTTAAGACCTGTGAAGAAATAAGTATTTTTCCCATTTAAGTGTATCTTTTCTTTTTAGTACCTAACTGTAGCAAATCATATCCTGCATTTTAGCTATTCTATTGGTACCTTTTATGCCTTTATTGTATATAATTTTCCTCTCCCTACTAGAATTATGTTTGGTGTGTTCCTCTCAGCTCTCTGGGGAGAGCTGGCTTTCTGCATTTATCAGAGCACATGCCATGTCTTTGTGTGCCATGATTCTTGCAGTTGCTTTTACTTTTATTCATTAACTGCACTCAGTAACATCCAATAGTCATTATCTGGTGTGTTTTTTGTTTCTTAATTCTGGCCTGAGGACTCTGGCTACCCTATGGGAGAATCACATGGTTACTGGAAGCCCTTTCCTCTAGAGGATGATTGCCTTGTTCTTTCTGGACATGAAAAGGTGTATCCAAGCTGAGCAGTGGTGGCACATGCCTGCAATCCCAGCACTTGGGAGGCAGAGGCAGGCAGATTTCTGAGTCCGAGGCCAGCCTGGTTCCTGGACAGCCAGGGCTATAAAGAGAAATCCTGTCTCAAAAAAACAAAAACAAAAAAAAGTGTATCCATTTTCAGGAAGGTGTGCTAATTTTGTGTTTGTTGTTATCATTCAAACATTTTCTGGTTCTTTCTTTTACTCACTTTATTGACATATCTTTTGTTTTTGTTTTTGTTTTTTTTGTTTTGTTTTTCGAGACAGGATTTCTCTGTGTAGTCCTGGCTGTCCTGGAACTCACTCTGTAGACCAGGCTGGCCTCGAACTCAGAAACCCACCTGCCTCTGCCTCCCAAGTGCTGGGATTAAAGGCATGCGCCACCACCGCCCTATTGACTTATATCTTATTCATTTATTTGTCTGTCCTATTTGCTCTGCTTTTGTGTTGTGGGACACCACTTAGACAATTATTTTATTTAATTACCATTGTTTCTCATAAGCCATTCTTTCTCCCTCCACAGCTTTCTTTATGACAAAGTCTTTCTAGGTAGCCCAGCCTTGTCTTGAACTCACAGTCCTTTTTTTTCCTCAGATTCTCGAGTGTTGGGTGTCTGAGAACAAGCATGTGCTTTTGGGGAGCAAGCATGTATACTGCTATGTTCAGCTTTCCCCTGAACTTGATGCCATAAGGTACATTTCACAGGCCTCCCCGTTATGTTATCTATGGACGACTTGGGCACAGTTAGAGACACAGATAGTTAGGACTCAAACTCAGGTCTGAAGGCCCTGCATTTTCAGCAGGAGACCTCTACTAGTGTTGAAAAATCCTTCCAAGTCACTCATATTCATTCTCTTCCTCTTTCTTCCCCTGCCTATCTCTTTCTCTTCCTTCCTTTGATCTTGCTGTTTCTTGCTACCTTTCATTGGGGTTCATAATCCTCACACAGAGAAACATGTTCCAGATGAAGCCACAGTTAGTCTGTGCATGTAGTATTCGTGTGGTTTATTTACACAGTTCTGCATAGACATGGAGGTTGCTCCATACCTGAAATAATACCCCTTTCCCTGATCCTAAAGACTTTCAGTCTCTTTGATGATGTTTTCCCGTTGAGCTATGTGATCTCATCTCTTACAAGATACAGTTACTTATGGCATTTTCCTAGGAACCCTTTCCCCCTTAAACTGTGGCAGTCAGGATAGAGAGAATTAATCTCATGTTTTATTTTTCGATTTAGGTTTCAATAATGCACTTCATATTTTCACACAGGCTTCCTGCTTCTGTTGCTTAATAGGGCTTAGTTGCTTTTAGGCTTTTAGAGACTTCCAGGACATTTTCTGAAATGTCCTTTGTGTCTGCAAATTAAATATCATTTTTCTTTCCCTTGGACTCCAGGCTAACATGCCACATTCTCTTGTTCTCTGATGCTTTGAATACAAATCATGCATTTCCAGGCATAGCCCTCATTCCTGTTAACGAGCACCTTTCCCCCGTGTTAAAATCTCTCCTTAGACAATTATTGCACAATTATCTAAAGTCCCACAGACTGACTGTGCAGATCCATACCCTATAGGGGAGATTTATTAAAGAAGAAAGAAATAGATGTGAAGTAGATGTTCTCAGCGCAAAAGGAATGGCATTCTGTTGTTCTGAGTTGGAGTGATAGGGATGCGTGCTTTCTGATGGTCCATGAGGGACGGTATGCAGCCTCTCACCATGATGTGGTCCATTACCCACTGTTTCTCCACCATGTTTTCCTCGTGGGCTGCTTACACCTATCAGATGGAACTGATTTTATATGTGAAGGTTCTGAAGACTGTGACCAGCCATTCCTGTGTGTTTGTCCAGAGGATCCAGGATGCAATCCCCTGAATCCTCTGGACTGTCTTTCCAGATGCCTGGTAAATTCTCTGAACTCCTGCAATGGCCCTGTGGACCTGGATAAAAATAAACCCTCTGCAGCCAGTCTCGAAATGATTCTCAAGGTTCACAGGCAGTGGCTTCTTCTTTGACTTTTTGTATTTCTACCTTGACAAACTTTCCCTTATCACAAAGTATCGGCAACATAATGACTGGGACAGTTTAAATTGTGCCTATTCACCAAGATCTAGTTTTTCGGGAGCCAAAAACCAACCAAAACTAGAGCTGAGTGTGTAGTTGGTGCAGGAGGGTAGGGAGTGTTTTTTTGGCACAGAGTAAGGTGATTTTTTTATTTAGGCTGTCCATCAAAAAAAAATCGGTGTTTGGAGGTTCCTCAGAAAACTGGGCGTGACACTTCCGGAGGACCCTGCTATACCACTCCTGGGCATATACTCAGAGGATTCCCCAGCATGCAATAAGGACACATGCTCCATTATGTTCATAGCAGCCTTATTTTTAATAGCCAGAAGCTGGAGAGAACCCAGAGGTCCCTCAATGGAGGAATGAATACAGAAAATGTGGTATATTTACACAATGGAATACTACTCAGCAATTAAAAACAATGATTTCATGAAATTCTTTGGCAAATGGTTGGACCTGGAAAATATCATCCTAAGTGAGGTAACCCAATCACAAAAGAACACACATGGAAAGTAGTCACTGATAAGTGGATATTAGCCCAGAAGCTCTGAATACCCAAGACACAATTCACATATCAAATCATTCCCAAGAAGAAGGAAGGAGAGGGCCCAGGTCCTGGAAAGGCTTGATGCAGCATTGTAGGGGATTACCAAGACAGAGAAGTAGGAGGGGATTGATTGGAGGTTGATTGGCAGAGGGAAGGGGGCTTATGAGACTTATGGGGAGGGGGGAACCGGGAAAGGGAAAATCATTTGGAATGTAAACAAAGAATATAGAAAATAAAAAAAAAATCAGTGGATACAAAATATTAGAACAGAAAGGGATCTGAGACAAAACACCCTGGAGTGGATAACTGACTCATTTCAGACTACAACAGGTATGCTGGGATCTTTAAAATCACTGCCCCGGTTTATGCTGGGGCCTCCGAAATCATTGGCCCAGTTTATGCTGGGGCCTCCGAAATCCCTGCCCAGTCTTTCTCCTCCCCTCCCCTTGTTCCTTACTGGCAAGGATACATTTTGTTTTAGAGCCCCCACCCTTCTACTTTGCAAGGTCTACTTTTCACTTTTGTGCCAGTGCTATTCCACACTGTGTCTATTGTTTCAAGTTTGTTTGAAAATATTTCCAGAATCTTTTTCTTGTTGTATACAAAGTAGCACCTGAAAAGCTGTAGCTTAAGGTTTCCACTTGCAAGTCACCATAGAATGCAATTCTAATGAGGCCATAAGGCCACTTACTGAGCAAAGTGGCTCCTGCTATGTCCCTCCTGACGGCTGGTTACTCTCCCTATGAATTGCCGCTGTGGTTGGAACCTTGATTTCACTCACTGTTTTGAACTCATCTTGGTTTTCCATGTGTGGAAGTGCTAGCTGGCTTCTCCCTGCAGGTTACAGCTTCAGGCTGACCTCTGATAAATGGAAAATGCACAGTGCTGGTGATTTACACGTACAATTAGAGGCATGCATCTGTTCAAAATGGAAGGTCTACCCGAGTTCATCTTCCCAATGAATCCATTCAACCTTTACAGGCATCTGTGCTAAAATAAGTATGCCAAATGGTAAAGTCTTAGGAAGTAAACTATCTTCAGTGAGGATGGAAACTGCGCCTGATAGAACTGCTCTAAGGACGTTTGAATTTCCAGTGTCCATTTATGACACTTAGGGAGGTCGATTTGTGGTAGTGAAGCTTCTCTCCTGCCTCACGTATACCTCAGATTTGAAGCATATCTTGAGTGCTCTTTGACTCTGTTCAATAGTGACTTTGGATAATTTTCATGAAAGAACTGAGTAGTCGTCTTTTATGCCTGGTTTCTTCCTGTGTTCCACCAGCAGAACAATTGCTCTCTCTTATTTTTTTTTAAAAAATCAGAAATAAGATTATTTTCTTTTCCAAAGATCAATTTGACACATCTAGCTATTAGAACTCCACCTGCTATAATGGTTATATTCTTTGAGCACCAAGGCTGCATCTCTGAAGAGTCTATGTGACAATACAGCTATATTTAAAATGTATAAAATAAATGTCACCAGGACAGCATTCGGTGCCTTGGTATCCCCAGCGTGTTAGCATGTGTTGAATAGCACAGGTGTTGAAATTAAAGATCTGTGCACAGCCAGCCTTGATGAAGCACTGGTGGTTTTAATTGATTTATGACATAGGGTGAGAGTTACTCAAAATATGTATCTGTAAGGACATGGGGTTTACCACTCTTCCAACACTACAACATTCAGGATGTGTTGTTGGCTGAGAGGTGGACCCAAGTTTTCAAACCTGAATCTGGATACAACATTAAGATTTATTAAAATTAGATTTCACCCATATTTGCCAGTTGAGGTAGAATAACGTCTCAATGGGCAATAAATGCCAGCCTCTCTTTTTCTCTGTAACTGGTGAAATACAGTGTTTCTATTGATTTTTTTTTTTTTTGTAAATAGACTTTGAAACATGAAAAAATGGGAAGAGAAGAAACACCTATTTTGGATTTTGTATCACATATTTAATTATATATTAAATTTAGCACATTCATCTGTCTCTTTTTTTGATTCTTGACTTTTTAGCATACATAAAGTTAAAGTGTGTAAGAACAGTTAGAGCCGGAGTCAGAGAACAGTGGTAAGTCAAAGAGGTGGGTAACTCATTGTAAGAGATGTCAGGTGGAGGTCACTATTTACTGAAACCCGAAAGCAAGCTCCAGAGAGGCACCACTCTGCTCATCCCTACAGTTAAACTTTACACAGTCCTTTCCAGAGTTGCTGAAACTCAGCATAGAAAGAAAGCCTTGCTGAGCCAGCAAGTCGTTAATTTTCTTAATTAAGGCATAATGGGACTATAAAATAACTCTAAAATAAATATTTTATTTGAATATCTTATCATTAAGTTAAATTAAAGTTGCCAAAGCTACTTCAATAAAACATTCAAAAATAAGTATTTTTTCCTCATTGTAAACTGTGAACTGATGCGTTGTTTAGTGTTTTATTTTATAGAAAAAAATAAAAGCACGAACTAGTAAGTGTCAGGAGAAATTTAACCAAGGGAATATTACTGATGGTGAGGAGACGGTTAGAAATATCTGTAGCCCCTTTAATAACCTTAGCTATCCATAAAATGCTTTTGAAATCGTTCCAGCATTGGCATTTTAAGGTTCTGGTTACTTCAGAAATGAAGGAAGTATGTGCCAGTTCCATAGCCCCTGTAAATAGATGATAAATTCTGGTGATAAACCTAAGAGTCCCTCCAAAGCAAAGGCATTTCTTTTCAGGCTGGGCCTGTCAAGAGGTGATATCACTTCTTTATATATAGTAATTCCACTGATGAAAAGGTAAGGCTGTCCTTGTTAAAGGACAGGCCTGATTCATTAATGAGAGGAAGCAGGCATGATATCCCAAGGTAAGTTTATTCTCTAAAGCACAGGTGACCATATGGTACCCAAGTGATTTGTGATTTCCTGCCATGAACAGATGCATTTGTTCACATATTTGTTTTTCTGAACTGTTTTGAGCACTGAGTGATTTTTTTTTTCTTCACAGACTTGGAATTGTAAACTTGAGAAAGGTGTATATGCATACAGTTTGATACATGACCAGTGGCGTTGTCCCAATTAAGTTACTGCTCTTTTGAGGGCACAGTCTATGTTTAGGGCTCTTTCCCACACACGCCTCTCCTAATGACTCTTTCCACGCCATGTCAGTTTAGAGTCACATGGTTGATCATGTGCGTGTCCTTTGCTGTGATAAGATACTTCGACAAAAGTAACTTAAGGAGAAAGAGTTTACTGTGGTCACCTCAAAGGAATAAAGCATCACGATGGGGACATCAACACCGGAGGGTCTTGAAGCAACTGTTGCCATCAAGTTCTCAATTGTGAAGTGTAAAGCAATGAATGAATATCCAGCTTGGGTATGATAACCCCAATTGATGTAACCAAGGTGATACATCATAAGTGTGTCCAGAGACTCATCCCACCCCACCCTACCCCATACTCATTAGATTCTACCAAATTAACAGCGCTATCACAGGTGGTAATATAAAGAATATTAGGTATTACTTCTTCTGGCATGGTAGTGTGATCCTATCAATTTCAAACTCACATCCTCCCTGTAGGCTTGGCAGCCAATGGTGACTGAGCAGTTTGGAAAACTGCACACAAGCGTTCAGCCATGGATGGCATCCATCCACAAGGGAACTGCCCACAGACAGGCATTGATGGAGTGCTACTCAGTCACACCCACTGTCCCACTGGTGTGACCGTGTGCTTCCGGTGGCCTTAAGAAGCCTACTGTGTAAGAACATCTTGTTTCTCCTGCAGCAGGGCATTCCTGTAGACATTTCTGTACAAACAGTTTTAGCTTTTTACATCAAGTGTAACTTTTCCTCAACCAGCGTGGCTTATGGATTGCCTGGTGGGCTTTGCTAATGAAATAGGTAGGACTAAGAAAGCCAACAAGAGTTGGTAGCTGCACTAGCAGGGCCTAAGAGGTCAGGTGCTGTGGCTATGGAAAAGAAGATGGCGTACAGGGGACTACAGCCACAGCCACATTCTTGGGTGGGCAGGGAGGGTTTATTGTAGCTCACTACCAATGTGGATCAATACCACAATTTTATAGTTTCTGCCCTCTGATCTCCTAAACTACCCTCGATTGATCCCAATTATTCAGACTCCAAAGGGCAGGTGAGTTCATGTGATTGACACCATAGTAGGAAAGATTGAGACAAAGGTCCAATCAAGAGTGTTTATTTAGCACATGACCTCTCCCCTAGATCTTCTAGCATAGCTAGCATAGTCTTCAGGAATTTAATCAGAGTAAAATTCTACAAAGCAGGTGTAGTGCTCCATGCTGGACAGTCTCTCTCCTCTGTAGAATAATAGCAAATTGTAGCTGGTAAGGAGACCTTGCCCAGAAGGCCAATTACACATGCAAATGCATGTCTGTTGTGCTGACTCACGTGGCTTACAGACCTCAGACATGTATTATTTGTCAAGGAAGTATGTTGATGGGGACAAGCCTCAAAGTCTCAGTGGTTTCTTCAACAGAGTGATTTGCTCACTCTTCTAGCTTCTATCTACTGCTTTGATAAAATGTTCTGACCTAAACTAACTTGAGAAAGAAGGGTTTATTTCATCCCACACTTATAGATTATAGTTCACCAGTGAGGGAGGGCAGGGCAGAAACTCAAGGGAGGAACGTGGAGCCAGGAACCATGGACTTAACACTGGTTGTTGGCTTTCTGTCTGATTCACAGATTCATGCTTAGCTTATTTTCATGTATAGTTCCTGACCACCTACCTAGGAATAGTACCGCCCACGGTGGGCTAGGCCATTTCTTATCAATTAACAATGAAGACAATTCCTCACAGGCAAGTCCACTCACAAACCTGATAAAGGCAATCACTCAACTGAGACATCTTTCAGGTGATAGTAGACTATGTCAAGTTGACTATTAAGGCTAGCCAGTTCACTCATGTCTCTGTCCTCTGTATTATAGAGGCTGAAAGATTACCAGAAAGGCGAGGATCATATAATTTTTGCCATCTTTGTGTGGTGACATCTGGGTACTCAGATCTAGATGACCAGGTGGTTTCATTGCTTCAACCGGACTGTAGAGAAGGGCAGGTTTGAAGATGATTGATAGTCTGTGCAGAGCATGTGTGTGAATCTCAGCCGTAAACTTGACTGAAGTGAGTTGGGACTAATTGAATATTCATTCCATATATTATAATATTCATTAAGTCCTGCTGTCCCAGGAATTTGCATTATATTCAATAAAACTTGAATATTTAAATTACTCTAGGTATATTGCTTTAACTTCATCAGTCATCATTTGAACAAATCTGGAGAAATGCTTTTTCCTCCTGACTGAGATAGGCCAATCTAAGTAGATCAGACTTGTGCTGTTATTAAAGGTTTATGACTCTTTAACTACATCTTCCCATTCTTAATGCTTTAATTAAGTTAATACTTCTGACCTTGTTACATTTATTTCACTCTTTACATCTAGTCCTATGGAGAGTAGATGCTAACTGAAGGATTTATAGGTATGATTTAAGGTCAGAATATTTAGTTTTTATTAGTGATGAACAATGTCTAGGATGAATTTGTTTAGTGTCAGTACTCATTACAGACTTGACTATGTAGATCTCATTGTATGAGAAACTAAGAATTATTTCAAAACCTTAAAAGGGGACCAAAGCCCAGAAAATAATGCAGCACCATTTAGCGTTTCTTGCCCTAGGAAATTTAGGACCCCCACATAGACTGAGTTTTTCTGCTGCCATGAATAATTCATTCTCATTTTAAAACATATACATAGCATCAAAGGTATCTATTATAATGCTAGTGATAAACAGAGACGTTATAGTTAAGAAACAAAGCTTAACTTAATATGCAAAGTATTAAAACTCGGAGCAAGGAACATAATAATTCATGTGTTATAAATTAGTTTATCTGCCAACATAATGCATGACTACATTGCTAATTAGTGGCATTTATATAGTACGTTCTTGGCATACAACTTCTTGGAATCCGTAAGCTTTATGTAAATCAGAAGCTGTTTAATTATTGATTCCTGTTCCTTTATGTGCTGTATTAGTCAACTTTGTGTTGCTACACCAAGACAACTAACAATCAAACCAATAATAAATTAATTGAAGGAAGGCATTCTGAAAGAAGTACAAATGGGAAAATAGGCAATTATCTTAGCCACCAGGGAAATGGAAAGGACAGTCACACTGAGATGACATTTCACCCCAGCCAGAATGGCATCATCAGGGCGAGGGTGAGGGAAGGAAATGACTTCTCATTCCCTATCAGTGGGCATGGAAACTAGTGTAGCCATGGGGAGAAGTCAGTACGAAGAGTCCTCAGGAGACCTTAATGGGAGCTACCACGTGATTCAGTAATACCACTTCAGTAGTAAACCCATAGGACACCATGTTGTATGTCACAGGCATTCCTGTGCACCTATGCTTATTATAGCCCCATTACATATCCAGCCCAGGTGTCCATTCTATTCAGCCTGGAAGAATGAAATGGTGTCATTTACAGGAAAACATGAGCAACTGGAGGTCCTCATATTGAGTAGAATAAGTGAGAAGAATAATTCTTGCATATTTCCCTTGTCTATGGAAGTTAGACTTTATGTGAGTGCAGAGGAGCACTAGTGGGATGTTGGCTATAGGACTGGGAATTGGGGGTGGGGGTGAGTGCACATCGAATGCACAAGTTAAACAATGTAATGACATCTATCACTTAATAAAATGGAAGTGAGCTAGTAAAAAGTTAAACAAGTTTTAAAAACAGAAAAGGTTTATTTAGCTTAGTATCTTGAAAGTTCAGGAATGTGGAACCAGAAGTTGGTGAGGGTTTTCTTGGCTGCATCATGGCATGGTCAAAGGCATCAGAGATGGAGTACGCACGAGCAGGGGGAAATCCCACAGTGAAATAGGAAGCCAGAAACCAGTGACATTCCCGTCTCACTCCGTGCTGTGCTGGTGGAGGGATAGTCTGGGTGGGAACAGACATGTGTGCTCCCTATAGGAAAGTCTGATGTGAGTGGTCTCTCCTATTACTTATCTACCTTATTTTTTCAGACAGGCTTTCTCGGGGAACCTGGAATCCATCATTTTGGCTAGCCTACAATGGCCTGCAAGCCCCTCACCCAGTGTTGAGGATACAGGCATGGGTCATTACTCCCAGCTTTTCATATGGGCTTTGGTAATCCAAGCTCATATCTTCATGCTCACACAATGAGTATATTACCCACTGAGCCAACCCTCCACCCTCAGTCTCCTTTTTATAACACTGTCCCCCAGGATTACTCACCGCAAGATTAGCAGCAATTTGGAGGGAGGGGCCCCTTCAGCTACTTTATTACCTTGAACTAATTCCTATGTCTCAGAGGCTTCGTCACCACACTGCATTCAAGCTTCCACGAGAAAGGGTGTGTCTGTTAACACACTCAACCACATCCAAACCACAGATGCCCTGCCTCTTTCAGCCACCTCCCCAACCTCAACTCTTAGTCTTAGATGATGTTTCAATTGTGAGTCCTTTATTCATTCCCTCATTAATCCCTACTGACTTTAGTAGTTTACAATACTTATTTGTGCACAGTGATTCCTGACTAAAGCAACATTATTTAAGAAACCCAAACCAGCAACAATAAGTGATTCATCTAAATCCAATTGCATCCTAGAGAGTTTCAAGTAAGAAGTTGTGTTCATAAATCAGGATGAGAAAATTCTCCTGACATCGACTTAGTCTCTACAGATTTCAGGGGTAATATATCTTTGCTGGTGTTTTCCGTCTTGTGAGGTAGAGTGAATATTGAGGCTTCTTCTTATCAGATTATCTATGAAGGATTTATGTTAAATGTCTTCTCACTTATTTGGGTAAATTTTCCCTCCTTATGGTTCAGATGCTGTAGTATTTTCTCCTTACTCTAGGCTCCTCAAATGGTTCCTTTTGTATTATATCAAAGCGTTGGGTACCATGAAGCTATCTCAGCCAGGGTTGATGACGGGATGGTCTTTGTAGAGGAGGCAGCCCTATAGCATTGGCAGGTTTTTCCAACTCTGAATCCATTCCTGGAGTGAGCCTGGAGACTAGATTTCTCATGGCAGTGATAGCATTGCAGGGAAGTTAATCTCGTGCTTTGAAAGCCACACGGCACAAGGCCATTTGGGGACTGTCTTCATCACAGTGGACTCTAGGATTAGGCTACAAACTATTTGTTGAATGTGAGCCTGTGCTGTCCTGCTATGGACCAGCTATGTGTATGATCCCCGGTTCACACAGCAGCAGTTTTACTAGTGTTTAGTGTGGATCAGCTCTGGGGCCTGGTTCACGTGCAAGTCAGATGGTCGTGAATACCCTGCCCTCACCTACATACTGCTTTTTTGAATAATGTGGCCCATCACTCTGTCTCTGAGTTTCTAGGGTATTAATAGCATCATCAAGCACCAGAGTAAAGACAGTAGTAGCCATGTTCCAGAGCCACTGTTTCTACAACATTAGTACCTCGAAAAGTACAGGTCCTGTAAAGGGCTGACTTGGCTCTTATTAGATGTGTGTGTGCTGTGCCTGTAGTGGTGCTGGTAGCAGGACATTGATGGAGCATCTGGTAGAAAGGCTGCTGCTTCAGGGTAGGTGAGTTTGTTTCATTGGGTAGAAAAGCTTTGGTTCTGCTCTTTGGATCTGCCACTGGTTGTTCTCTGAGCTGTTGTAACACAGTCATTGCCAGTGCAACTTGGGCTTTCATTATTGAGAAAACCTTGCATTTAAGTATCCACTCTATTGTTATTTCTACTGGTGGCTGCTAATCTCACCTCTGGACCCACTAACCACCACTTTGCTCCCCTATCTTAAATCTCTGTATAGCTGTTGTTGTTAGTTTTTAATTTATTGGTTTGCTTCATTCATTTTCTTGTTTATGACATCAATATGTATTACATTGTTACCCTGTCACCATCATTATATGTGCTAATGCAGTGAATGAAATAAAAAGAATTCCTTGTGATTGTGGGCAAGATGGACTAAAAATAAATTAAGTAAATATATAATAAAAATACTGTGTCAGATGGCGGTATATCTTATGCACAAAAACCAGGAAGTGTTCATCTGGGATGTGTCATTTAGGCTTAAAACTATATGGCCTGTTATGGATGGCTTTGCTCCACTGATGGATTGCAGCTAGGCAGGAATTTAAAGGAAGTGATACATGTATCTATCTGGGTGACACATGCACCCCAGTAAGGGCGAGTGCACATTACACATGTCATGTTCATATCCGAATAAAGAGCTTGGCATAGCAAGATGAAAGTGTGAAGAGGTAGTGTATTGATTATTTTGTCAACATGAAAGACCATCACAAAGTTGATGGTTTCAGACAACTACTATTTGTTTAAGTCATCAAACTCTTTATTAGCGATTTGTCTGGGCTTAGCCAGGCAGTTCACCTGCTGGTTTCAACTGGGTATGTTTCTGGTGGATGCCAGGGAGCTGGATCCTGGTCGGTCTTGTGGCTCTCAGTGTGGGTCGGCATACATGTGGCGCATGTTGATCTGTTGACCTCCAACCGGTTGTCCGTAGTTGTCCTCCTCGTGTCTCGCTTACCATGTTGTCTCGGTCAGAGGAGGTCTTGCATCAGGTCTGGCTTTCCAAGGATAGGAATGAACACCTTTTAGACTCTGTTCCTTACACCATTTTCGTTGAGCTGTGAAGCTTGAGAAACACTTCCAGGCTGCTCTGTTTAAGAGACCCAGAAGCAGAAGTCGGATGCCCAGGAAGGAGTCTGTTATAGTTGTCTAAGTGGGAGCCGGCATGCAGGCAAGCACTGATTTTTTTTATTTATTGAATATACATTTACATTGCCAATGGTAAAACCTTTCCCAATTTCCCCCCTCCCCTAAGACTCCCAACCCCTTCCCCTCCTCCCACCCTCTGCCTCCACATATATGCCCCTCCACCCGACGTACTCCCACCTCCCCCCACCTTGATTTCCCTTTGTTGGAACATCTATTGAGCCTTCACCTGACCAGGAAGCTCAAGAAGAAGGAGGACTTAAGTGAGGGTGCTTTGGTTCCTCTGAGAAAGGGAACCAAATACTCACAGGAGCAAAAAGGGAGACAAAGTGTGGAGCAGAGACTGAAGGAAAGGCCACCCAGAGACTGCCCTACCTGGGGATTCATCCTATAAACAGTCAACAAACCCCAACACTACTATGGATGACAAGAAGTATATACCAAAAGGAGCATGCCATGGTTGTCTCCAGAGGGGCCCTACCAGCGTCTTACACATACAGAGGCAGATGCTAGCAGCCAACCATTGGACTGGGTGTGGGGTCCCCAGTGGAGGAGCTGGAGGGTGGTCCAGAGGAGCTGAAGGGGTTTACAGCCCCATGGGAAGAACAATGATTTCAGCCACCCAGATGCCCCAAGACTCCCAGGGACTAAACCATCAACCAAGGGGTACACATGGTTCCAGCCCAAAATGTGGCAGAGGAAGGCCTTGTCGGGCATCAGCGGAAGGAGTGGACCTTGGTCAAGCACTGCCTTATTTTTCCATGATGTTCTCAGTGTGTAACTGGAACATCATGAATATTCAATATACATTGGTTACATAAAAGTGAAAAAATAATAGCCCCGTGAGCGTTGAAGGTCATGGGGGGTGGGGGGGGGAGGAAGGAAAGTCACGTGACTATGCCAACGGAAAACACAGTGAGTGAACAGGAATGTACATTTCCAAGGTGAACTTGCAGAGACCAAATAGCACCCAGGGTGCCCCGAATTTCTCTAGGAGGCCCCCTATAGCCCCTGAGTGCTGCTCAGAGGCCGGCCCACGCTTGCTGTCCTTGGACTGCCTGCTGGCACAGGAGCGCCATTGAGTTCTACACTTAGCAGAAAATGTATGGCCATAAAGCCGAGGGAGAGGGCGGGGCATCACTGAGGAGGGGATACTTAGTTCTGCATTTCAAGCGCCTTCATTCTGTACCATTCTACGTTGTCTCCTGGAACTCATGGAGTGAGTTTTTATCACTATGAATAGAATAAAACAGAGCTTTGTGCTTTCTGCTCTACCCGGATAATTTGTGGAATAAACTCAAAAACTTGAGGATCCCTAAATGGTATTGACAACAAGTCAAGAAACCTAACTAATGTGTGTGTGTGTTTCTGTCTGTCTGTCTGTCTGTCTGATGGGATTGCAGTTCTTTCAAACACATGGTGTTCATTGGCCTCCTCGTTTTTTTGTTTTTTTGATTTTGTTTGTTTTTTATTATTTGACAACCTCAAATGTGAAAACATCGAGGACTCTGAAGTATTAGTCGGCCCTCCCTCAAATCCAGTAGGATGTTACACACGTGGTCCCTGGGTGACGGTTCTCCAAGTGGACCAGAAAGGAAACATCAAGTTATTCAGGATCTTCATTTCCACTCCTGTCCCAGGCTCCGCCTAGACGCTGCTCCAGGCTTCCGTCCTCTCTTCTCCTTCCCACCCCTCCCATGATCACGTGCCACTCTCTGCTTGGATTATTTTCCATGTCCGAGTTACACAGACTCACATAGCTTTCCATGTCCGTTCTAGAAGCTGAGGAGCAAGCCTTCCGTCCACCTAGCCAGGGCGGCACATCTCTCTCCTGGCTCTTCAAATGGCTTCCACGCTGAACCTTTTGTGTCACTTCCTGGCTGCTCTTTCCTCCCCTCGGCGCTGGCTTGTCCCGCCCATTACTTTCAGCAAACTGTTCTTGAACTCAGCCGCAGCCTGGAAGGGGCTCTGGACACCCGGTGTGACTCACTTCCTGTTGATCCTTCTCCGGAGTTCGCTTTGTGTCTCGGGGTGCTCAGGTTTATTCGGTTCTGTGTTTTGTTTGGATTTTTAAATCCTGGTTATTCCTCTTTTGCATATGGAAGTTCTTTTGTGCTAATAAGTATGTACCTGTCAGTTACAATCCCCTCTGCATATCTAATGGACATCATACTTTTAATGAGCCTGTAACAAGACTCATGGTCTTTCTCCAGAAATGCCCCTCTTTTTCTAGGTTCCACACTTCAGCAGTTTGCTCTCCTGCTCACTTGGGTCATGTACAGCCACTCCTGAGGCGACTCCTCCCGGTGCAGACCAATCGCACCACCTTCTAAACGACATTTCTGCTCAGGGTCGTGTTGCATATAGCAACAAAGGGAGTATCACCTTTAAACTCCTTAGTGGCTGGTTTTCTAGGCAGCTTGGGGGAAACCTCAGTTCCCTTAAAAGAACGAAGTTTCGTTTTGATGGTGAGTGCCGACTTCTTTGAGCCCATCTCATGTAGCTGGTGGGTCTCCTGCTACCTGTGTTCTTCCCATGCCTGAGAACAGCCACCAGGACGCCAGTGCTCTGCCCTCTGCTAAGCACTCAGGTCCTCTGCGCTTCTTGAGATGATTCTCACTGGCTCAGTCCTAGCACTCTGGGTAAATCATGGTTTGGATCTTAAATTTCTTCTCTGTGCCTAAGGTGTGATGGCTAATTTATGACACCTTGTGAGGTTGTGTACCTTGTAGGAGGTGGGGTCTGCGAAGGGAAGTTTGGTCACTGGATACTTGCTCTTGAAGGAGCTAGTAGGATTCACCTCCTAGTAGTCTCTTTGCTTCACAACCATTGTGAGGATATGGTCATGTGATGTCTTACTGTCTTGTCACAGGTCCCAAACCAACAAAGCTAAGTAACCATGAACCAAAGCCTCTGAAACAAGGGGCTAAAGCAAACCTTTCCTCCTTTGAGTTATTTATACATCTAATTACTCTCCTGTTGGTGTGATAAAATGCCAGGACAAGATAAGACATAAAAGAGAAAAGGCTCGTTTAGCTGACAATTCCGGTTTCCAACACACTCTTTCCGGGAGGTCAAAGTAGCAGGACCCTGAAGCAGCTGCTCACATTATACGAACAGCCCAGGGTAGTGGGCACTGGATCAGCGTGTGTGTGTGTGTGTGTGTGTGTGTGTGTGTGTGTTTGTGTGTGTGTGTGTGTGTGTGTGTGTGTGTGTGCTGCTCACATTATACCCACAGCCCAGGGTAGCAGGCAGTGGATCAGCGTGTGTGTACTGCTCAGCTCGCTCTCCCCACTTTCATACAGCTCACAGTCCCCTTCCTAGAGGGTGCTGCCGCCCACAGTGGGCAGCAGATCCCCCCATTTAGTGTACCCACAGATGTTCCCACGGGCCAACCTAAATTTGTGCCGTACTTATCCATACCCTCCTCTTAGGTGATTCGAGATTGTGTCAACTTGAGACAATTAAAACTAACCATACTATCCTAGGTACTTTGCCACAGCTACCAGTGATTGGCATCAATATGTTTTTAGATCAAAGAGTTTAAATTAAAGCAGCTATAATTTCCTGTGCTTTTCCCCTTCTTGAGGGCCAGACCCTCTGCTGCTTGGGAAAACTTTCTATTGACTTTATTCCCTATAGATACATGTATATGTATGTATATGTGTATTATGTATATGTTATATGTGTATATGTTTATATGTGCATATGTGCTATATATGTGTATATATCTGCATGTGTATATGTATACACACATGTATATACACACATATATCCATATATCTCACATATATATATTCCATATATGTGTATATGTGTGTGTATAAATATATATGATAGCTGTTTAAGATGTCTGCATAAATGAATCAATTTAAGGAAAGTTTGTACCATTTTACCATATAGCTTTAAAGATTAGTGAATAAACAGGCAGCCTAGAGCATAGATAGTCACGAATAAATAATTCACAGCACCCCTGATGAATCACGCTATAGGAAAGCCAATGGAGTCATATTTTATTCATCTCTGTATTAAAGAAAATCAATCTACGGATTTCCAGAGTGCTCCACCCTAGTGCTGGGCTTCCTGTCCTGCGTGTGTGAAGCGTGTGTCTCCTGAAGGAGGGGCAGCTTCAAGGCTTGTCCATCCTTTGCTGTCCTGACAGAGCTTAAAGTCCCTGCTGGGGTGACCACTGCAGGGTTGGCTCATCTGTCCCTCTCAGTGGATTTCCATCTTGTGACTTAAGTAATCCCGCTGGAATCCCAGTCGCTGCAGTGACAGTTACAATTCATCTTTCAGTCTACCTCTCTGCCCCTATCTGTCCTCCTCCAGTGGCCTGCCTGGGAAGCACTTACTCTTCTTGAACTCACTTTGTGCTTGTAAAATACCTTAGAGCCTGCCACTGCCCAACCCTCTGTGATCAGAAGGAAAGGGATTTCGTCTTTGAAGACACTCTGTTTGCCAAGCCCAGCTTCCTAGGCTTCTGTCCGTAGGGAAAGATATTTTCATACGGTTAGCAAGTGCTAAACCTCTGTGTTCTTTCAAGGTATTCCAAGATATGACGTCATCGCGAAGGGTAGCCAAACAATGATTTTTTTTTCCGTTCGTTTGCTTGTTTGCTTGTTTTCTTGCTTGTTTTGTAGTTAGACGTTTATAGGGTACTGTTGACTGCTTTCCAAACCACCTGTAATAGCAGTTGTCTGCAATTCAAGGAGCTGGAGTGGCTGGACTCTCAGCCCCTGGAGACATCTGGTTTGATGAAGCCGTGAGCTTGGCCAAGGGCCTCTCTGCCCCTCTTGAGATGGGGGCAGGAGCAGAGGTTGGTGTGGTGTGCTGTTCCCCGCCTTTCTGCTGAGAGCTAATCACTTTGATTTTATACCTGTGGATCCCACTCTATGGGGGACTAATCAGACAAATAGAGAAGGCTGTGCATCGCCGAAGTGCCTCGTCTGAAGGTTCAGCTTTCATTTTAGTTTTTTATTTTTTTATTTTGCCACTTGAAGTTGTGTCTTCTGATACACATCCTATGCTAGCTGGTCAGTGCTCTTTCCCACTGAGCTGTGGCTGGATGGCGGCCGAAAGATTTAGCTCTTCCACGGGCACATCTGAAAATACTGTAAGCAAAAGTTGTCTTTGCTGACAAAGGTAACCATGGAGAAAAGTAAACACCTCCAAGTCTCAATGTAACTGGCGTGCCATTTTTGTGGAAATCATTTTATTCCTGCTTCCTGCCCAATATTTCAACGATTCTGACTGCCTGAGAACGTGCGGGCTTACTGAATATGCAGTCTTCCCAGTGCCTTACTGCCCTCTCCTCAGGCTTCCTGGGGTGGGGGGCGGGGCTCTGGGTTCAGGTTTATTGATGAGCTCACTCCTGTCAGACTGTGAAATCAAGATCCACTTGACCATGATCCTCAGCTGGGGAGGAAGCTGGCAGCACACGGGAGGGGAGCCGAGACAGCACAGGAAGAGCAGCTAAGTGCTCGGCCACGCTAATGCAAGTGCTTTGAAGGAAATTGACGAATTAAGGAACTGGAGGGCACTCATTACACAATAATGGCTGGAATTAGACTCACAAATTTTGTCTTAATAAGGAGCCGGGCTAAATATTTCATCTTAAGTTATTCTTCTCTCAAAATGCCCTTTTCAAATTCCCGTCTCAGTTTCTATTAAAAATATTACTGTAGAATCGAGAGTCCTAATCTTATTGATGAGCCTGCCTGATGTTTTCCCAAATGAAGAAAGCAGTCACAGCAGCCCCAGGCACACAGGACAGTTAAGTGCTGCACAACGGAAATTCTTCCATGATTGCTTCTTTTACATTTTTCAGGCTACAATTTTAATTCTCAAGATGAAAATCCAACTCATCAAATGGAAGTTAACCCATAACAATGAACAATCATATCGAATTCAATTTTTATATTAATGAGTATGAAGGCCATTTCATTCTGATGGTAAATCTCATAAGGACATGGATCCTTATACCCAGGCCGGGGGGGGGGGCGGCTCAGGCTTACCGGAAGAAAAAGAGAGATTACCACCAGCAAAGAATAATGATAATCTCTGGGAGATAAACAAAGATCTATATGAAAAATAAAGCATATTGGAGAATACCCTCAAACTCATTTCTGTGAAAATGAAACCAGAGATATGGCAGGATTTTCCACAGTATCTTTTTTCCTTTTGTTGTTGTTGTTGTTGTTTGTTTGTTTGTTTGTTGTTTTGTTTTGTTTTTGGTAGAGTAGAAATGAGATTTCTGCTACTTTTATTTTTGGCATTATAAGCTATTCCCATTTTTAAGAAAGTCTGATAATGCTTTCTTTTGAAAATGAAAATACCATTTTGGTTATAAAAAAATCAGAATTAGAGAAATGTATTCCATTGCTAATAATTCCCTGAAGGCAGCCTGATGCTAGGATTCTAGAAAGTGTTGTTTTCCCATTGAGCACCTCAGGATAGCCCATGCTTATATGGATACATTTTGTATAATTGAAGAAGGTGGAATCTATCTGGAAAGATTATCTTGTTGAAACTGTCTTCTGTAAAGTCAGTCGGTAATAAGCCCAGGTTCCCCCAGGACTGGTTCTCTGCAGTGAAGCCAGGCCTTCCATAGGCACACGGGACTGTCTCGGTGGCATCGTGACCTGGACCTTAGGTCTTGGTGGCCTCCTTCTGGGATGGAAGTTTCCTTACTCGGTTTTGTCAGAAGGAGAAAATAAATCATGAGATGCGTCAGATGTCGCCAATCCAGGGTGTAAGGGGACTTTGGTGGATCACATTAAGCTATGGTGTAATTTGGAGGAAACAGTGTATATTTGCTGAAGTGGATTTTATTTTAAGTATATCACATATACTCTTCTGCTTCCCAGTGTAGGCTTTACGGGTAGCATACACAACGGGCTTTCTATTTCTGTCATTTTTAGTTTGGTAGCTTCTGATGGGTTCTTTCCATCCTCTTGCCAGACCTCAAGGAATACAGTAATTACTGCTTCCTAGGCTGGAGAGACTAGGAGGAGGAGTCACCTTGCCTTTGCCCTCAGTGTCTCTGTTTCTGAACACCAGCCTGGGACTTGAACCCTTGCAGCTCAGACACGCACCCACCATATCTACACCTCCTGTGTGTGTTGCACCGTGACTGCTCTTTCCTGAAGAGCAGTGCAATTCCTCGCTCACAGCCAGACATCCGTGACTCAGTGGTAGACACACACACCTAAGCAGGTTTGCAGACTATTGTGTGGGTCCCATCAGGCCTCCTTTTATTCAGTGACATGGAGCAATCATTCCCTTGTGGAAAACGAGTTGTGCCCGTCACTATTGTGGATGCTGGGAAGTGCTTGCTGAAAGGAGCCTGATAGGGCTGTCTCCTGATAGGCCCTGCCAGAGCCTGACAAATACAGAGGTGGATGCCTGCAGCCAACCTTTGGACTGAGTGCTGGGTCCCCAATGGAGGAGTTAAAGGACTGAAGATGCTGAAGGGGGTTGCAACCTCATAGGAAGAACAATATCAACCAACCAGATCCCGCAGAGCTCCCAGGGACTAAGCCATCAACCAAGGGTTACTCATGGCTCCAGCTACAGATGTAGCGGATTGCCTTGTCAGGCATCAATGGAAGGAGAGGTCCTTGGTCCTATGAAGGCTTGATAGATGCCCCAGTGTAGGGGAATTGAGGGCAGGGAGGTGGGAGCCAGGTGGGTGGGGGATACCCTCATAGTAGCAGGGGGAGGTTGGGAGGGGATAGGGAGTTTCTGGTAGGGGGGGAACCGGGAAAGGGGATAACATTTGAAATATAAATAAAAATGTCCAATTAAAAAACATTAAAAAAGAAAACAAGCTGTGAATACAGAGAGCGAACTGCGTGAACTTCATTTCAGTGTTTTATAAACAACCGACTCTGGACTATCACCTTTGCTTTTAAGGGATGACCTCTGTGTCCGACATGCAAGACTAGTTTGGGCAACATGCCTGTGGGTCTTGGTGTCTGGTACCGACATTTCACAAGGCGGCCTGAAGGGCTGGGGGGTGCACAAGTGAGAGCTCCTGAGGAGTGCAATCTGAGGAATTCGCCCCTGAGAAGGGAAGCTCTGAACATGATAGCAAGGTTTCATTAGAATCCTTGGGAAGTTAGACGGCCAGGAGCGAGGATCATCTGCTGGGGAAAGCTACAGGCAGTATGCAAAATCAGCCTGACTGAGAGGCCACTAGGACAACATCCAGTAAAGCAACAACAGGGCACGATACCCAACCATTGGACATCCCAAAGCCTAGTCTAGTATAGTGTGGGATGCTGTATGCCACATTTATATCCATATATATATATATATATATATATATATATATATATCCTTTCTGCAAAGGCCCACAGTTGAATTTCCTTTGAACCCTCTCAGAGACTTTGGCTGCCGAGCAAGGCTGGGGCAAATAAGACTTTGGCAACTCTTCTTCTTTTTTTTTTTTTCTTTTTCAATTTTTTAAAATTTTCTATATTTTTTGTTTACATTCCAAAGGCTTTCCCCTTTCCCAGATCCACCCCACCATACGTCCCATAAGTCCTCTCCCCCCCAACTATTCCCCAATCATCCCTCCCCCCACCACCACCATTTCTCTGTTCTGGATCTACAAAACTGGATCCAATCTTTTCAGACCCAGGGTTCTCTCCTTTCTTCTTCTTGTGAATCATTTGAATTTCTAATTGTGCCTTGAATATTTAGGGCTTCTGGGCTCATTAATATCCACTTATCAGTGATTGCATTTCATATGTATTCTTTTGTGATTGGGTTAACTCGCTTAGGATGATATTTTCCAGATCTAACCATTTGCCTACAAATTGCATGAATTCATTATTTTTAATTGCTGAGTAGTATTTCATTGTATAAATATACCACATTTTCTGTATCCATTCCTCCTTTGAGGGACATCTGGGCTCCTTCCAACTTCTGGCTATTATAAACAAGTTGGCAACTTTTCTTAAGGATGGGCTCATTACATTCTGAGCTATGGAATGGGACTTTGTGGATAGGGAGAGAATGCGGCAGTTTTGATGTTGAATATCTGTCATGCCATATGTTAAACTCATGTTAAGGTTTGGTCTCCAGGGTAGCCCTGCTAGGTCTGATGTGGACCCTAGAGGAAAGGTGTCTTGTCACTGGAGAGTGTGCTCCTTAAGGGCACCACGGGACCGTGATCTCTTCCTTCTTCTCTGTTGAGTGGTTTTTGTTTTCTTGCTTCCTGGGCAGAAACTGTCGTGTATAATTCCTTGGCCCACTTCCTGCTCTGCTTTGAAGTCCTGAACCTTCATCAGAGATCTAAAAGTAGCAGGCCCATTTGATCATAGAGGGTGCCTCTCTAACCATAAGTAAAGAAATACTCTTTTCTTCTTTGTAAGTAAGTTGCCTCAAGTATTTTGCTATAGAGACAAAGATGACTAATACAGACACTGAACTTGGAAAGCTCGCTATCGCTAGTTCTTCTCTGTATCTATAGTGCTTTACTTCTGGCACCAGATGTATGTTTCCCCACATCCAGTGCTTCTTCGTTTCTCTGTAGACATGGACCCGATGACTTAATTCAATTCAGACACTATCCAAATTGATTTACATGAGGAATATCTGGTCAGGTTAAGGTTCAGACCTACAAGACAGTACCTATCTTGGAGGTCAGTTGTCAATCTAAAATCTGAGTTGGATTCTCTCTCGCATCTCAGGCAGCTGTAGAACAGAGGTTCTTCCAAACTCTTTGTAAAAATGCAATCTGCCAGAATGGCTTATGATCTTAGGAAAGCACCATAACTACTTTGCTTAGTGGTATATCAGACATGACTTAGGAATAGTCAGTGGAAAAGATAAAGAAGGCAAGATCCATGGACACAGAGTCAGAACTATACCAGGGCTCTCTAACTCTCCGTTTAGGTTTTACTAGAGGTCGCTGTCCAGGCAGATGATTAATTCCCTGACTTGTGCTCCAGGGTCAGGCCAGCCTTCATTCAGCTCCTTTTCCTCACTGAGGCTCAAAGGGAGGGGATGGGATTTTCAATCCCCTAACCACATGCTTTTCCCCTGGAAGCAGTTCCTTTTGATACCACCCAAGAACTCCCAGCCCCCAGTCTTATTAATATACAGAACGAGATGTGCGAGTTCCAGAGAGCCCAGTGGCTTTAGGAGCTGTATCCCAGGCAATGGTGTGAGAGGGCAGGCACATATGTGTGTGTGTCACAGGTGCTCAGAGAAGAGCAGTGAGGAAGAAATTCCTATCTTCATTTCTTTCCAGCTAAGCACACGGAGGCTCTGAAGGTCAAACACATTCCCAAGGTCAAATAGAAAAGGGAGACTTAGAACTGTTGTCAGGGCTTGATCCTTCCTCCACAGCAGGTGAGGGACAGAGGAGTGCCACTGTATCTGCACATGCCTGGGTGTTCATGAGCGTGTGTGTGTGTGTGTGTGTGTGTGTGTGTGTGTGTGGTGTTTTTGTGTATGTATGTATGTGTGTGTATATATGTATGTGTATGTGTGGTGTGTGTGTTTGTGTGTATGTATATATATAGGTGTGTGTGTGTGTGGTGTGTGTGTGGTATATGTGTTGTTTGTGTATGTAGTGTACATGGTGTGTCTGTGCTGTGTGTGTGTTGTGTGTATGTTGTGTGTGTGTGTGCTGTGTATATGTGATGCATGTGTGTATGTGTATGCCCACAGTTGTCCGCATGCACATTTTACACATATTGTCTCCACAGTGTACTCTGAGTGCAGCTTGGCTTCCAGAACTGCAAGGAGAAAATATTCTGCAGCCATCTCAGGTAGCTCAGCTCACTGGAAAATTACTAACCTTGTGTTGTGTTGTGTGGCCTTGGAGTGCAAGGAGAAGGAGATATCCAGAGAACACTGTGGGCTGTGGCCTCTGCGCTCTGTGACTCTTGCTTTGCAGCCTCCCTGTGTTGTCACAGCAGCTGCTTGGATGAATGCAGCTGACCCCTCCTCTGTCCCCTCGTCCCACTCACTCTCTGCCTGGCACCTGTCCCTGCCCTGGCAGTAGCTCTGATCCACTTGCTCTGCTCCCTTCCTCTCAGGACAGAAGCCACAGTGCAGCCCTCCAAGATCATTCACTGATCACTGCAAACAAGCATCTGCCTTCACCCTCCACTCTCTAGGCTGTGAGCTGCCCAGAGGCTTTGGCTTTCTGTGGAGGGCGCGGGGAAGAGCGGTTCCATTCAATTTTGTTGATTCTATGCAGCAGTGTGCAGTCATTGTTTCCATGTTATAAGTGGTCTTATTTTGCTACTATCGCTGCAACCTCAGTCTTCAAAGCATGGTGTTTTTTCCCCCTCAAAGAAGTTTGTTGGAGAGCAAATTATCCTTTAATGGGGACATAACTTACTGGAAACCAATAACAGGGTGACCCGATTTTCAGAAAAAGATCAACAGTGCTTCCTTCAAGCCTCCCACTCCTAGCAAAACCATTCGTTTGCTCTGTGCCCTTTCCTCTGAGCATCTCAGCAGAGGGACATTCCGCAGAGCATGCCTCTACATCAGTGGATGGGCAAATCCCTGCCTAATAGACTGCTAAAGTGCTGGTTACCAGACAGAGGGCTTCATATTCATGTTGTTTTATAGAGTTCATTGCTTTTGCATGTCACAGGGTGTTTGGCAGTCTTTGTTGACAGTGGTAGCATTGGTTCTAGAAGTGTCAACCAAAGACAACTGTTGAATAAACATGGGCTGTAGGTTAGAGCAGAGGCAATACATGCTCATCTGAGAGAGAGAGAGAGACAGAGAGAGAGAGAGAGAGAGAGAGAGAGAGAGAGAGAGAGAGAGAGAGAGGGGTGGGTGGGTGGGGGTGGGGGTGGAGGTTAGTAGCTTCAGTGACTTTGGAGATCCTTTCATGCTGTCAAAGTCGGTCCTCATGAAAAGCACATAAGACAAACTAAACTTCCCTCCCTGACAGAGTGTGCCTAAGTTCTGATGTTACTCTGTGTCAGGGTATGAAGTTACATGGTCTCAGCACTGATAAATCATTGTCCCTGCTCAAGGAGTTCATGATGCTCTGGGGAAGTGGGGGGCAAGAAAGACTTGTCTCTGCCAGCAAGCTGCCCTGCGCTGGATTGGGAAGGATACCATCCCTTTTCATAGTCTTTGGCTCTAGGACCTGATTCATGAGTTTGTCCCACTCCTCATCCAGTGTCATATTGCTCACATGCTTTGTGTGATATCTGAAATCAGATATTGTGTTAGATTGTTAGACTAAAAGATTTATTTGACTATTTCTGTAGATGTGCATGGAGGAAAACTCCCAGTAGTTAGCAAAGGCAAGAAGGAGAAGATCAACTTTAAAGAGAAAAAGCTGAGAAGTGTTTACACCTTCTGAGGAATGTTTTTTTTTTTCCTAATGTATTCTTTCTGTCTTAGTCAGGGTTTCTATTGCTGTGATGTAACATCATGACCAAAAAGCAAGCCCGGGAGGAAAGGATTTATTTAGCTTACACTTCTGCATTGCTGTTCATCACCAAAGGAAGTCAGGGCAGGAACCTGGAAGCAGGGGTTGCTGCCGAGGCAGTGAAGGGATGCTGCTTACTAGCTTGCTCCTCCTGGCTTGCTCAGTTTTCCTTCTTCTTTTGTTGGATAGTAACTGTTTTGAACTCATTTTCTATACAGTTAACGCTTGAGGACAGTAGTGTGAAGAAAACCTGCTGTTAGTACAAATTTACACGTAAACGTTGTTAATTATATTTGTAATTTAAAATTTCAATGAGTTAGAATCACCTAAAAAAAAACCAAGGCACACCCACCCACAAGCCAGTTAAACTGTAGTTTTCCTACTCTAGTCTATGGATTAGGGCAAGTAGAGTTCTTACTAATTATCAATTATATAAGATGTCTCCACACTGCTAATCTCTGGACTTACAAGTGGCATTAACCAGCAGTACAACTCAGTACAACCCACAAAGGGCTGTGCCCTCCCCCTTGATCACTAATTGGGAAAATGTCTTCCAGCTGGATCTCATGGAGGCATTTCCTTGAGCTCCTTCCTCTTTGATAACTCTTGCTTGAATCTAGCTAACACAAAACCCGCCATTACAACTTCTAAAGTTTTAAAACTTTACATCGCATTTACTTCCTTGTGTTTATGTGTCTTAGTCTTACTGGATCTCTTAGTATCGCTTAGTAGCAATCACTGATCTCAGGCCTCCACCTTCACTATGTGGTCACGAGTTCTGTCTGGTAGCCTAGGCATCTCACGGAAGCATCCTGTACTTTTGCAAGGCCATCAGATTCATGGCTTCTCAATTATGTGCGTGAGTGGTATTGTATTTAAACAAGGGGAAGATACCCTTGAGGAAAAGCCTTTTTTTGTTTCTGATTCCTAGAAAACTTTTACTGGACTGACAGTGAAAAAGCTGAAGAGTCCTGAAAAGGCATTTGTCTACTGTGTTTAGGTGTTACCCAAGGGAAGGATAAACTAAGTTACCATCCCCCTTCTTCTTTCCCTTCCTTGTGGGAGATCAGTGAGTTGCCTTTTTGCACAAGAGAGGTTTCAGTGTTTGTGTCAGTGAATAGAACTTCCTTGGCTTCAGCTAAAAGTGATATGATATCAGGAAATGGCATGTGGATTGGGGTCTAACTGGAAGCTGGGTGGTGTGGCCATCACTAGGCAAAGCAGTGATCACTCTTTACCAGATATCACCTAGAAATAGGATTCAGGAATGTTCTTTGCTCAGAGAAGCTGTAGTGTGGAGCCAAGAGTATAGCTAAATGTAACCCACTGTGTGTGTGTGTGTGTGTGTGTGTGTGTGTGTGTGTGTGTGTGTGTGTGTGTGTGTGTATGTGTGTGTGTGTGTGTGTGTGTGTAGAGAGAGAGAGAGAAAGAGAGAGAGAGAGATTTTACTCACTAACCTTTGCTATAACCATGTTGCTATTTTGCTTTATATGTTTTTTTTTCTACCTTTGTGGTGTCAGAATTGAAGTCTAGGTTTTGTGTATGCTTGGTAAGAGCTCTATCATTGAAACACACCCAAATCCCTACTGTTACTCCATTTTAATGGTGACCAAAATAAGTCCTTTCTTTCCTGAAGTCATCCACCAAGAGGGAGGGACCTTAGAATCCAAGCAGGCTCATAGTTTGAACCTGTCAAGACAGAGAAGCAGGATGTACTGTGCCCTAGACCAATGGTTCTTTTCTATAGTTTCTGCCAGGAGACTAGGTGTACTTCAAATATTTTGCAGTAGAACATTGTACACACCAACTATATTCTTGTTGAAGATTCCACCTGTTTTCCTATTTTAAGGACATACATTTATTTCAGACTCTGACACTAAGTTTTATCAGATACAACTTGCACATCGTGTATTTCCTCCACTTGTGCCAGTCTCAGTCATCTAGAGGCTTGTGTAGCCACCATCTATTTTGAAACGCTTCTATCATACATGAAGCATCTCTACTGCTTTAAAGAGTCTTGCTTGTCTTGCTTTTATTGCTACAGAATTGTTAAGGGATAGGTAAAAGGGGATGGGGAAGAAGAACCAGACCAAATAGTGAATTAGTAAATTCCTTGCTGCTGAAGAAATTGTGAAGCAGAACAGCCAAGAACTGGGATCTCCTATAAAGACGGGGGCGGGGGGGGGGTGTTGAAGAGCTGTGCAGCTCGAATGAATTGATGGGATGCTAAGCACCATACTGACCCCCAGTGTGTTCCCAGCATGGTGGGAAGAAGAGCTGACCTGATGCTTAGATCTCTAAGCAACTGTCTTCATCTTGCATTTCGGGGTCTGCGAAGTTTATGTGTCTGTGGCTGTGGCTGTTGTGTGCCTTGGATCTAAAGAATTTGTTTCCAGACAGCGCCTCTATCACATGGCTAACGCCATAAAGATCCTTAGCTCCCAGTGTCACTTCCACTTGCCCAGGCCCTCCCCCGGTAGCTTCAGCTGATTTTAGGGAGGTCAAGAGTTGTTAACTGCTGTGGCTTCCAAATGCCAGGAACGTTACCTTGGTTACAGTTGGGCAGTCTTTGTTTGGGATAGACACAGGGTTTTTTTTCTGCCATGTGCAGGGGTCAAATGTGTCCGCTTCCCAAGAGAAGTAGGGACATGATTGCCACTTCCTGGCTTTAAGAGCCACCTGACAGAACAGCACATGGGCCGAGATACTGCCTTTTTGCTCCTCCTTGGAAAACAGAAGAAGCTAAGCAGGAAACCATCTCGGAGTCATCCTACCACATCCAAAGCCATCTTTCTTGTTCTTATGTAAGGGTCAGTGTTTTGTGGTGAAGTCAGGCTCTTTAATCAATAATGGAAACCTCCTAGTACTTGCCCAGCCAATTCTTAATTTCTGACAAGAAAAAGTATAACATTTCCCCAGCAATGTCTTCATTCCACATGCTTCTTCCTTTCTCATGAGTTCACAGCAGCGTCTTTACTTCACTGTCTCTTACTCACCCTGCTAAACGTGGCTCAAGGTTACTTGTTCTGTAAGCGTCTCCTGATGGCCACAGCAAGTGAAGTGGATCTGCCCTCTAAGCACCATATTCATCTTTTCTTCCATGAGTGTACCTCTACCTCCTAAGAATGGGAATGCTTCACAAAGTTAGTGATCTCTACACATATCTCACACGCCAAGCATCTGATAAGTGTACATTGAATAAATGAATAGTTTTTTGTGCTGGGGGGATATATATGAAAACTCTACGTGTACTTTTACATTGGTGGAGTCACCACACAGTGTGACTTCTCAAACCAGGAACAGAAGCAAAGTCCTGCTCCGGGTTGTAGATACTACAGGATCAACGTTCAGCTTCAAGGACTGAGCTTTGTGGTCTTCAGTCTCAAGGACTCTATTTAGGGAAAGAGAACAAGTCATTAAGATGAGTGTAGTCTCTGTCAGACAACTGTTGACTATCTTAGTTCCCATTTATTACTTATTTGATATAACAAAGTGCACGAGGTTGGGCACTTTACAAAGAAAACATTGAGCTCACAGTTTTGGAGGTCGAAGCTTAAGATGAGGTGGCCCTGTCTCCTCATCGTCCAAAGAGGCCCTCAAGGTAGATAGCTCCGTTAGTCAGCAGCTTTTGCAGAGGAGATCATATGACAAAACAGGAAGCTTTGGAGACTCTGGGGCCTGGCTCACTCTTTTTTCATTCATTCATTATTCATTCATTCATTCATTCATTCACTTTTCATCCTAATACCCAGCACTCATCTCTTCCCAGTCCCTCCACCCAAAGTTTCTTCCCCCATTTTCCTCTCCACTTCTTCTCTGGGAAGGAGGAAGCACCCTCCAGGTATCACCCCATCCTGGCACATTAAGTCTCTGCAGGACTACGTGCATCCTCTTGCACTGAGGCCAGATGAGGCAGTCCAGCTAGCGGATGGGATCCACAGACAGGAAACAGACCAAGGGACAGCCCTCACTCCAGTGGTTGGGGGACCTGCATGAAGACCAAGATGGATATTTGCTACATATATACAGGGGGACCAGGGTCTACCCCCTACTAGCTCTTTGGTTGGTGGTTCAGTCTCTGGGAGCCCACAAGGGTCCAGATTAGTTGACTCTGTTGGTTTTCCTGTGGTGTCTCTATCCTCTTTGGGTCCCTCAATCTTTCCCTCAACTCTTCCATAAGATTTCCCCCAGCTCCATCTAATTAATATTTGGCTGTGTGTCTTTGCATCTCTTTTCACTGGATGCTGGGGGAGAGCCTCTCAGGACAGTTATGCTAGGCATAACAGAGTATCATTAATAGTGTCAAGAATTGCTTCTTGCCCATGAGATGGGTCTCAATTTGGAGCAGTCATTGGTTGGCCATTCCTTCAGTCTCTACTCCATCCTTGTCCCCAAACATACTATAATCAGGGCATGTTTGGGGTTGAAGGCTTTGTGGGGGGGTTGAAGTCCTTTTCCCTCTACTGAGAGTCCTACCTGGCTACAGGATGTAACCTCTTTAGGCTTAATATCCCCCAGTGTTAGGAATCTCAGGTATAATTACCGCCATAGGCTCTGTGGAGATTCCCTGGTGCCTCCCTCCTCCCCTGGGTCCCAGGTCTCTGGCAGGGCTTGCCTATTCTCACTCAGAAGAACTGTCTGAGTAAGACATGTATCACTCCTCTGGGAATACAGCTCCTTCTTTTTCCTTCCTTCTTAAAACCTGATTCCATTTTCTTTTGAGATTATAATATAATTAGATCATTTCCCCCTTTCCCTTTCCTCCCTCCAAGCCCTTTCACATACCCATCCTTGCTCTCTGTAAAATCATGGCCTCTTTTTTCATTAATAGTTGTTACATTCATACATGTTTGAGTATATGCATATATATATTCCTAAATACATGATTACACCCAGTTCAGTTGTCCTCCTAAAGACACACTACCTCTCAGCATTTTCACACTGAGTACCAAATTTCCAGCACATGAAAACCATATCCAAACTATGCTAATATCATGTGCCATTTACAGAGAATACCACTGAGATTCTCGTGAGATGAAGTGGTGTGACTGCTTCTTCACCTCATCTTTGTTGTACACACATGGTACACATGCCTTTCTATAGGCAAGGGATAAAATCATTAAAAAGAACCCACAGCCAAATAATCCTATCAAAAAATGGGGTACAGAGCTAAACAAAGAATTTTCACCAGAAGAAATTCGGATGGCCGAGAAACACCTTAAGAGATGTTTAACATCATTAGTCATCAGGCAAATGCAAATCAAAACAACCCTGAGATTCCACCTCACACCAGTCAGAATGTCTAAGATTAAAAACTCAGGAGACAACAAGTGCTGGTGAGGATGTGGAGAAAGAGGAACACTCCTCCACTGTTGGTGGGATTGCAAAATGGTAAAACCGCTCTGGAAATCAGTTTGGCGGTTCCTCAGAAAATTGGGCATGTCCCTTCCAGAGGACCCTGGCATACCACTCCTGGGCATATACCCAGAGGATTCCCCTGCATACAATAAAGACACATGCTCCACTATGTTTATAGCAGCCTTGTTTATAATAGCCAGAAGTTGGAAGGAGTCCAGATATCCCTCAAAGGAGGAATGGATACAGAAAATGTGGTATATTTATACAATGGAATCCTACTCAGCAATTAAAAATAATGAATTCATGCAATTTGTAGGTAAATGGTTAGATCTGGAAAATATCATCCTAAGCGAGTTAACCCAATCACAAAAGAATACACATGAAATGCAATCACTGATAAGTGGATATTAATGAGCCCAGAAGCCCTAAATACTCAAGGCACAATTATCAATTCAAATGATTCACAAGAAGAAAGGAGAGAACTCTGGGCCTGAAAAGATTGGATCCAGTTTTGTAGATCCAGAACAGAGAAATGGGGGGGGGATGATTGGGGAATAGTTGGGGGGGAGAGGACTTATGGGACGTATGGTGGGGGGGGATCTGGGAAAGTGGAAAGCCTTTGGAAAGTAAACAAAAAATAGAAAATAAAAATAAAAATAAAAATAAAAGAACCCACAGAAGAGGATGCCTGCCTCTTGCTGTCATCCAGTTTTACCAAGGTCACTGTCTTGACACTATTAGAATACTCAATGCAGGTTCTGCATAAACTGAGATGGTAATGTAGCTGCCAGAAATGAAAATTCTGTGCAAATGCAAATTTTGAAACACTGAAAATCCTTCATTCTCTCCTTTAGCAAAGACAGTTCTTACGTGTCTGTGAAGACAACAATTCAGCACTTCTATAGTCTGACATGTAGGGTTCCCAGGGACCCAGCATGTAAACATGATCCACTCAGTATTTAGAGTAGTAACCGGATCAACATATATCATTCACTGCTATACACCTATAAATCATATGTGACGAAATTAAGTCACCAAGGCTAATGACATTAGACAGTTGTCACACAAAGAACATTTATCTGGCTTCGAATAATGAGTAGGACCTACTTTTATAAAGTTATAAAATAATTAAGTGGGGAAGAAGTAGCATGAATTTTCAAGAACTGAATATGTGAGAGACATGTATATGTATCTTAATACATAGCACCTTGCCCAGTGTATGAAAATATATAAAAAATCAGGACAATCAAGTGAGAGAAGTGAGATGTGGGTAGCTCTTGGGGAATTAGGAGGAAAATAATAGAGGAACACACAAGTTTTTTCTCAAGCCATTCCCAAGTCTATGGCAATAGGACCCTTCGCCTGTTCTCACATAATTGGCCTGTAAAGGAAGGTCCAGTTCCCTTGGGGGCAACTCTGGGTAGGCACTATTTTGAAAGGCTCATTTGACTCCTGCAATGGGTGTCCTGGGCTCTGGCCAGTCACAAATACTTCCCTGGTTAGCACTCATCTTTGCTCCGAGCCCCAGTCCTCTGTTTGCCCTGACTCATTTCATAACTGACCCTTTAGCTCACATTGTGTCCTTTCGCCTAGAGTTGGATTTAGAACGTTTCAGCTTGACAGATCTCTTTTGCCTTGACCTATATTGCGTGTCCCATCTGTAACTTCACATGGCCTTGAACCAGATTCCTGATGTGCCCTGCCGTGAGATTTCCGGTATTTAGAAGACACTGTTTCATTGACTTTCTGAATTTTATTCAGTAACATGGGGCCTCACAAGTGCTGGAACACTTGGAAAGTCGCTCATTCCCCTGTTTAGGTTTTGCTTGGTTGGTTTGTTTTGGTCATATGACTTAGGTCTACTGACGTGATAATTTATGGTCAGGATAGAGTCAGCTAAGTAGGTGCTTTCCCAGGAGCTAGGTGACAATGAAGACTGTTCTCATATAAGAAACTGGACTCAGATTTTCTAACTGTCCAATTCTAGTAGAAATTTCACCCTGGTTGGTTTATAGCTGGGTGTGTGGACACTAGTGTCCAAGAGACTACGGCAGGATGATCTGGAGGGGGAAGCCAGTCTGAGAGGCACAGTAGGTTTAAGGGTAGCCTGGACTACATAACCTAAAGAGCTATTTATGTATTCCATTTCTCCATGTGTCAGTTTTGAGAAAGTGATTTTTTCCCTTGCTACCTATCTATTTCATCTCTGGTAAGGAGTTGACGGGCACGGAAGCAGTGATTACAAACCCTCTTCCACTCTCTAAGCTGCTCTTAACTTTTCCAAACACATGGTTCTGTTTTCTGATGATTTTCTAGAGGTTAAATATGTTTCAGCTTTCTTTTGTCTGATTTTATCTCAGCTCTGAAAAGTTTATGAAGATGATCTTCTAACAAAGAAGCTCCAGTCCAAACTATGAAGCCACGTTTATCTTGCAGCCTACAAAGCTACTCTATTAAGAACATACCTGTAACTCAGAAAATGTTTTATCTTCTGTCATTCTGATTCCACAGTGGCAAGTTTCCTGCCTATGCTTCCAATCCTAACTCTAGGGCTACAATCTAAATATTCTCTAAAGATGATTGAACATAGATCACATTTAAATTCATCTCTTTCTGATGAGGACACTCCTTAGGAGCAGATGTTCTCTTGGGTAGCCCTGGTGAGTAATCCCACCTATCATCTTACTACAGACCCATTAGCTTATGATTCATATCTGGCCTTCCTTGTAAAAACAAATACGACACAGTGCTTAGGGCTCAATGATTTAATGCTCACCAAACAAAGCCACGTTCAAGTTCAGGCTGGCGTCCTCTTAGCACATGTTATTTTCTAGGAGCAAACTGGGCTCGTAACGTAGAATATGTTCTAACTCTTTCAAATAGCAGAAGGGAGATCACATCTCTTAGGTGGTTTCCTGGATACCCAAGTGTATCTTACTGGTTGGAAGTCATTTACCCAGAAACTTTAGATCTTGTTTTGGCTAGGTCTCCTGACATGTTTTATAGAAAATTCCTAGACTTTTCTCTGTATCTTGTCTTCTCTATAGGCAGTAATAAACCCAAGCTAATCAGTAATAATCTTTTTGTAAGACTGCCATCGTTACAGTTTCAGAGAAATTAACATTATTTTCTGAGAAGAGGGACTGGCATGGACTCTCACACAGTGCTGCTAATCCTGGCCATATGTGTCTCGTCTGTATCTTTTTTGGAAGAGACGAAAGCACTTCTAGAAGAGTTCATGTTCAGAGAAGATGCACTTTATGATGTGAGTTGAATTTTTTTCTACATTAGTTCAAATTAAAGAGATGCTAGCCCTTAAGATTATCTTCTTCTTGTGGCTGGATCTCAGAAGCTGTCATTTCCATGCTCAAGAAACACCAATGGATGGCCCTGAGCAAGGTCATACCAGTCTTAGCTGGTGTTTGCTGGGCTGCACTCGCTGCTACTGGTTTTCCTTCTCTCAGCCTTTGTGTGGTAGGGGTAATTGTGTCTGTGTTGCTCTTCCAGGAAGAGCAACATGCTCAGTCCATGGCTGCTTACAAACAGAGAGAAAGGATGAGAGCAGACGCAGGAAATAGAGAGGGAGATTCAGAAATAACTTAGGTGGTGGGGGATAGATCTCAACTGGTGGTTTGGCCAGAGCTAAACTTTACGATGATGGATGTGAAAAGAATGGCCACTTACTTGGCAGTCACATGGGTGGTAGAAGCCACTTTCAGTATCCCACATTTCCAGGCCTTAGTGAGTGGTGTCAGCAGTGTGGTGAGTATAAAGTGGATAAATTTCGGCTTCAAATATTGTACAACCCGTGGTCTGTGCAAAATCTAGAAACCACAGGGCTGCCTGGGATCCAAGAAATAGGCACTAAGCAGATGTGTAAACAGTGGATTTGAGGGCTGGGAAGGAAGAGCCATCCTCAGGAGAGGAAAAGAGGATGGTTTGGGTAATTGAGAGGTGGCTTTAGAGCCCAGTTGGAAAGGATGAGAGCAGTATCAATAAGACAGGGAGAAGGGACATGCTCAGTGCCCAAAGTAATAAATGAGATCTGAGAGAGTGAAATAAAATGAACTGAGAGATGTCTCTCCTTCCCTTCCTCCCCTCATCCCTTCATTCTCTTCCTCTTGATCTCTTGATCCCTTGGTCACTTTCTCTTAAGTTCTGTAGAAACTGTGTGCCAAGTACTGAGGGTACATGCTGCTCTGAAAGGCTCTTTGATGGTATTTACAGGCTCAGTCCTTCTTCCCTTAGGAATGTGGACCTAGGTTTACACAAAACTGGGGGTGGGGGTGGGGTTAGTATTCAGCCACAAGTCCAACTAGAATCCTCTCTTAACAGACCACAGGACACAGGGTTGGAGCATCACCAGAAACTTGTCATAGCATTGCATAGAAGAGGATATATGAAATTGTCATTAAAGCTCACTAGAATTATGAAATCTAGTATGTTAACAGTACATGATCACAGGAGTCTGACCACTTCAGTTTCAGCCTCATTCTTAGTCCTAAATAGGATAGGCTTGGGGAAACTGTGTAGCTTACTGTCCTGGCTATATTTTTTCCTTTTTTTTTTTTTTTTTTTTTATAAAAACACTCTGACAAAAGCCACTTAAGGGATAAAAAGTTGATTTTGGTTCAAAACTCAAGGGTATAATCCTGGCAGCAAGAGTTGGCAGGAGCTGGTCATGTTGATTGTACAATAAGGGAATAGAGAATCCTGTAAGAATGTTCAAGGTCAGGCACTGTTTTCCAGTTTATGCAGACCAGGACTTAGGCCAAAAGAGTGGTTTTTTTCCCACCTGAAGACTGGATCTTCAGACTTCAATTAACCTAATTAAGATAATTACTCACCATTCTGCCCAGAAGTTTGCCTCATAGGTAATTCTAAATTATGCCCATAATGAATATTAATACTCAGGACTCCCCCCCACTTGCCAACATTCAAATGCATCACCTTTAGGTCAGAACTTTCTCCCTTCTGGCTCATGGCACATCATATAATGGAGAAACACATAAAGTCTAACTTCAAAGGTCACTGCAGACTTTAACACTTCTAATATTGTTTACAAATCCAAAGTCCAAGTCTCATCTTATACACAAGGCAATCTTTTAATTATGAAATCCAAAATGAGTCATTACAAATTTCTTACATGCAAAAGGGAAGGATGAAGGCATACCACGTAATAATGGGTCCAAAGATTGAAACCCAGAAGGCCAAACACTAAATACCATAACTCCAGTTTTAGCATATGGGGCCTTCTACAGAATCATCAGTTCACCAGAAGGATTTGATAGTCCCACTCCTCCAGATCTATTGCCTACAGCACACACAACCTCCCCTGTGATTCTGTTCCATCCCATGTGATGTCCCTCAGTAGACACCTCTTGGTTCTGGGGTCTTCATCTTCCTGGTGTTTCCACTGCAGTTCGGACTTCATCTTTGCATAGTGGCCCCTAAGGGCTCCTTGAATGAACTCTGAGCCTGTCACACATTGCCTTATCTGTTCTCTATGATCCCCTCAATCTTGCATATTTCATATCTGTGAACATTGGTGCTGCTGTCAAGTTCCAGGAGTTTGAGATGCAGCCTGGCCCTAATGGACCACAGACGTGTAAGCTTCTCTGTGCCAATCATGGGGAAATACTCTACTTAGGGGCTTAGTTCCTTTTGTAGGACAGGGACCCTCTCTAGCCATGATTGGTTGGTAGAGGACTGCTCTTGTGGCACAGGCCCTACTGTCCTTATGCAGATGAGGATATTTTGCTTCTACAGTCACAGCCTTCTTTTCAAGATGTGCCTTGGCTGCAAAGTTTAAATCAGTTAAGCTCTTTTCCTCCTTAATAATATGCACATTTTAATATCTTTCTCTTCAATATTTTGTTCTTTCTTTAACAACAGAACTGCATAAGAGCCATAGAAAATAGCCAACTATGCTCATACCTGAATGTTTTACTCTTTTGAAATGCCCTCTATCAAAGACAGTTCATCATCTTTAAACTCAACTTTACTCATTCTTTGTAAGACATTGGCAGACTAAAGGCAGATTCTTGGCCAAAATATCACACAGTTGCCTCCTAGTCCAGTTTCTCCTGAATCCTCATGAACTGGGTCTCTTCTAGGCACATTTGTTTTAGCGATCTTGTCTTCCAAGCTCCCACCAGAATAGCTGAGTATATTTGTGTTCTAGTGTGCAAAGGCCTTTAAGCTGTCAGAATCTTTCACAAAATAGTCCTAGAGTCCTAAAACCCTCAGGGTCAGGCTCATCAAAGCAAATATCCCACTGCTGGTACCAATTTTATATGTCAGTTATTTTTCTTGTGCCATTGTGATAAAATACCACACAAACTCAACTTAAGGGAGAAATGGTTTACTTTGACCAACACTGTAGAACCCATAATAGCAGACACTGAGACAGCTGTTCACATTACACCTGTAGTTAAGAAGTAGAGTGTGAGAAGCTGTACTCAGCTAGGTTTTGTTGTTGACTTAGGTTGGGTTAGGTTTTTGGGTTGTTGTTATGATTGTTGTTGTTGTTGCTGCTGCTGTTGCTGCTGCTGCTGTTATTTTTCTGCTAGGACCCAAGTCCTGGGAGTGGTGATTCCCTAGCTTCATGGTGGGCTCTTCAATCACAATTAACATACTCCCTCACAGCCATGGCCAGAGACCTACCTAATCAATATAATCCTTCATAATCTCAGGGGCTTGCCTCTTAGGTGACTATAAATCTTGTCAAGTTGGTGATCAGTATTATCCATCCCATCATCTCTGATTGCAATTACTTATCTTGATGATGAGTATCTCTCTCACACAGAGTCCTATAGTAATTCAGTGAGTTAATACCTATAATTTAATAAGATAATTGGAATATATTGGTCCTATATATATTTAATGATGTTATTATCATTAAATTATCTCTAGGACACTCAATGAGGCTAAATTTCCCAATTTTTCAAGGAGCAGTAGTTTAGTTGCCCAGACACAAACTGTTTTTCAGGATTGTGAATCAAATGTTATGGACTGGCGTGAAATAATAGTAAGATTGGAAAAACAGTTTAGCTACGGTTGTAGCATCTTTCTTTCCATTCATGGCCTGAGCTCAATGAAACACACACACACTCTCTGTGTCTCTGTTTCTGCTCCTGTGTGTGTGTGTGTGTGTGTGTGTGTGTGTGTGTGTGTCTGTCTGTCTGTCTGTCTGTCTGTCTGTCTTCTGTCTGTCTCTCTGTTTCTGCCCCTTTGTCTCTGTCTCTCTCTGTGTCTCTCTCTGTTTCTGTCTCTCGTGCATACAGGAAAGAGTAGGGCAAAGGAGAGCGATACAGACAGGTGGGCAGGCCGACAGGGATAGAAAGATAGGGAGAGAGGGGGAGATGGATGGGGAGAGAGAGGAAGAAATTACACAAGAAGAAGCCTTTTGAGACAAGGTCTCATTATGGAGTCATGGTTATCTAAGAAGTTACTCAGGAGACCTGGTTGGCTCAGTCTTGTGGTGATTCCCGTCCCCTTTCCTCCTGAGTGCTGGGATTCAGGCATGCAGTACTATACCTGTGTCTCCAGAGGAAAAGAATATGTTTCACCATTGAAAAATGTAGCTCAAGTTCAAATTGTTTTACAAACTGATGTCTAGCCCTTGGATACCATGAGGTGAAAAGACATATCTCAAGAAATGATTTTTCATTTTTATTGTACTATTTATTGTCACTGAGCTGATTCTATGGATAATCTCTGACTTCTGAGAGCAAAGATGCTGGTTGAATTTCCTATCATAGGAGATAGAGCTATTTTTTTTCCTATCGGAGGAGTGAGATAACCTTTCTTCCTCTTATACCTAATGCTAGAAATATAAGGGAGCTGTTAAGAAATTACCAAGATGGTATTGCTGGATAAAGAGAAGCCCCTGTGTCCATGACTATATTCTGTAATTTTGGCTTCATCAGTGTTTGTCTTTCATAGCCATTCAATAAAGTGATGTTAGTTTTAGGGTTCATCATCACATGAAGAACATCTATTTACTTGATAATTTGTGTTGCTAATGGAGAAAGCTGAATTGCTCACAGGTGGTACCAAAAAATATCAGAGGGACCATTGTAAGGTATATGCAGTTTATCCTTCTTTAAAACTAAGTTTGAAAAATCACCAGCAGCAGAAAATATCTGAAATAACAGTACATAATTGGCCTTCCCAAGCCACCAGAATCAGACTGTTATTTCCTTATAGCGTACTTAAATGACCTTAAACATATTCAAAGCTATAGGCGTTTACATTTTAAGCCACCCTAAATGTGGCCTCAATCAAACAAGGGTGAAACACCCGTATTTCTTGCTCCTGGTGAGCGTCTCTTTACTCCTCTGCCTTCTCTGCCAAGGAGGGGCATATCTTGTGGGTTCGAAGCTTGACTGCAGAAAAGTTAGGTGACTCAGAGACCATGTGACCACTCTATCTCCTATGTCAAAGTGTTGCCACAGTTCTCCCACAACCAACCATCTATTAGGGACAACCACACTGTGTCTATGGACATCATGTTGTCACTGACCTTTTTAGGTAAGCTTAAATCAATGACTCGGTCTATTGAAGCTGAGTATATTGGCTTATTCAACACTGATCTGTTCAACTTAGTTTACTCTTCTATTGTACTGACTATTGCCAAAAGGAAAATATATTTCACTGAGGAAGAACATTCTCACTGAATCCCACTCATTTTTAATTGCTCAGTAGTTCTGTGATTCAGTCCTATGTACTTAGCATATAGACCTCCAGATGAAAATTAATCATACACACACACACACACACACACACACACACACACACACAGTCATAAATACATACACACACACACACACACACACACACTCACTCACAGACCAACCACCATTATCTTGTAAACCTAAGTGTGACTCACTTTAGAGCCTGTTGTGCCGTTGCATTCCTCAGTGGTCAGGAGTCTGTGCAGCAAGAGAATTGTGGCATCCGTGCCATGATTGTGAGCCCATCTGAAAAACAAACCCCCTAAAACCTATGCTCTGGTTTGTCGTTTGTTTTTATCTATCTGAAGCGATTGATACAAGGTAAGATCATGCATGGAGATGTAGCAGCATCCATTTAGGATATATGCCAGCGTTATGTGTTGTAATAGAGAAGGCAAGTTCTAATGTACATCCACAGTACAAGAGAACATGTGACAGTGACACTCCACATTGGTTGAGTGACAACAAGCTTAAGGAGCTTTGCCACTAAATACATAGCAGGCAGGTTAATTTGTCCTAATTATATCAGGAAGTAAAAGGGCAAAACAAAGATGCACTTGAAATACCACCTTGATCACTTGTAAAGATGAGAGAATACACAACAGCTTATCATCTATTCAGATTTTTTAAGTGAATAAAGGAAACCTCAGCTTAAAATGAAGGCTGTGTTTATCACGTTAAACAATCGTTGACTGGTAGCTCTGCCTTTTGTTAAGTAAATGATTGCAGAGTACTATTTTAAACGTATGTTGACATTTAATCCATAATGCATATAGAATTCAGCAATACATTTGTGAATACTGGAGGTCAAGTTCAGATTGAAAATATTACAAGTTGATTATTTGGTTATCCACTGATGAAGTCTATTGAGAGGGGTTGGAGGGAGGGAGGGATAAAGGGAGGGAGGAAGGGAATGTGGTGGAAAACAAGGGTAGAGTCACTGTCCATTGAGTACAGCACATGCAGAGCCTGTGTGCTCAGACTTAAGGTAAGTATGAGTGTTAAGAAAACTCAGATTTACTGAATGGCCATAGCAGTTTGCGTTCCCTGGGGGAAGGTTCTTCGATGAGTCCACCCTGGCAGCAGCCAGGACTTTCTTCCACAGGAGTGTCTGTAGGTTCTGTGTTTTTCATCACTTATTGAATGTATTTTCATTGCTTATGGCTCAACCATCAGTTCTTGTCTTGTGCATTTCTCAAGCATATAAAACTGGGAAGATGATTAATTGACCTTCTCAAGCTAGCAGGACCACTGAAGGGTGTCTGGAGCACTTACTGATCCTGTCAATATTGATACGTAGAAGATTAACCTCCTTTTTGTCGAATACTGTGTGCCGCTATGGTTTCATGAGTTTCTAAGATCCACCATTGGTCAAATCTTGATGAAAGTGTCTTATGGCTTACCCACTAATAATGAACCAGTTACATCTAAGAATTTGAGACTAACAGAGAAGAACACGGACATATAAGAACAGCTTTGTAGTTTCTGTATGATTATTTTAATGTGCATTACTTTCGATGGCTATTTTTACTGATGATCACATATAATTTATTTGCTAATTTACATTCTTCTACAAGAAGAAGAAAGAATTTTTCCCTGTCTTAAAAAAACAAATATGTGTGAATTGGGGGTAGAGGGGGGGAAGCATGAGATAGAGGAACCCTCATTGTGTGTCATCAGAAGGTACTTTATTTTGTGTGGGTATGTGATTTCCGGATACCCAATATTCCTGAGCCGTTCACACTCAGTATTATTATCTGGACTAAAACCGTACTAACACTGAGAATGGAGATTTAATGGAAACTACGGAGTCAAGGTCAATCCACTGATCGTTATCTGCTTGTCTGATTTTTATGTCCTGCGTATAATGGAGAAATTCATTGGGGGGATGGCCAGATGGAAAGGGGAATAGCGCCCTAAAGAAAACACTAAACATGTGATTTTTTTCCCTTTTCTTTTTAACTCTGCAAAGCACCTTTTCCTTACATGCCTCTGTTTTTCTTTTAGTGGCAGAGCATTTCTATAACACTGGTTGAGAAAGTTCAGATGATCGCTGTAATCCTAGGATCCCTGTTCTTGATAGCGAGTGTGACTTGGCTCCTCTGGTCAGCCTTCAGCCCCTATGCAGTGTGGCAGAGGAAGGACATCCTTTTTCAAATCTGCTATGGAATGTATGGTTTTATGGATCTAGTATGCATAGGTAAGACCACGGCGTTAAATATTCACAAACTGTCAGTAACACATCTCTTTCAGCATCTTTATGTTTACCAGCCACGCCTGATATCTGTAGAATGTTGCTGTATACCTTTTCTTCACTTCTGGTTGATTACTGGGGCAACGAAGGGAGGTGGCCGCCACACGGCTGCTTCTAGGTGTAGTTTGAAAAGAAAAATAACAGGTCAGTGTTCATTTAATGTGGCATATTTTGCAGCTGAAAAGATGATGGGTGGTTGAAAAAATGACTTAGGGTGAGCAATGTTAGGAATGTCACTTGCCTAAGGGGCAAGAACAAATCAGTTCCCTTTCCAAGGCTAAGGAAGCATGGGCCTGTGTCAGCAGCAATATCCTGGGTTTACAGAGATAAAATCCTCTAAAATTGCCCTACAAACAAACAAACAAACAAACAACAACAACAACAACAACAAACCCCACAACCCTGCTTCATAGTTGGAGCTCAGATTCCTTCTGGAACATGAATGGCCCCTTGCTAAGGGGGGCGCATGGGAAAATTTTCCTCATTTACTTTTTGTCTCATTTTCCCTTTTGTGTTCATTTTCCCTGAATGTCACTAAAATAGGCTTCACAAGAAAAGCTATGCTCATGATTCACTTGACTGGTCACTAGCACATGCAGCCTTCAATGATGTGTAGGTGTGAAGTGTTCCTGCAGGCTCTGTGATGGTGACGGTTAATGGGCTGTCATAAAAGCTCCTGGTGAAGGGCGCCCAGTGAGGGTTGCCTGCCCCAAAAGACTTCTGGGTTGTAAAAACAAACCAAAGGGGAAGGCAGCCATGACTTAAACCAATAGTAGCATCCTGTTACCTGCTTAGAGATGCCCCTTCCCAGGCTCGTCCCAGACATACTGAGTCTTGAGAGGTAGAGCTGGAGTCAGTATTGTCCCTATTTTCTGCAGTGGTGATGAACGCTGAAGCCGGAGAGCCAATGGTCCTTGGCAAAAAGCAGCAGGTGTGATCAGATGACTTGGTGTCTGACCCTGGCCTCTGTTTGAGTAGGTCTGCGTCATCTCTCCATCCTGTCCTTCTCCCCATGGAAATGGGGCAGTGATCTGGACCATGCAGTCCAAACAAGGGCGACTGTGATCATGAAAGAACCCTATCATTAGTTGACAATGGTATATTGGATTTGTTACACATTTAAGTCAGAAACACCAAAGTTTCACTAAGTCCCTTGAATTAATGTCTGTATGTATGAAAGTCTTAATTTAACTAGAAATTTCCATATCCCCAGTTGTTTTATGAAAGGGAGCTTACACACATTTAGAATACAGTTGTCCCAGCTTTCCTTGCTCTCTCTCCTCCTTTGTCACAAATACGAGGCTAACAAGAAAGAAAATGATGAAATGTCAGGCCTAAAATGAGAAATGAAGGATTTCTCCTTCATCTGTTGTGAAGGTTGATAATCTACAGCTTGCTTGGGTCATTAGATTGACTGCACATGTGAGCACTCTCACAGTAACCACACAGATGAAGATTTAATGTCCAGGTCCTTACTGTAAATACAGAGGAGCCGTGAAATCCGTCCCCACTCCAAATCCCTCGGGCATCTCAGAGAATGTGTTTATTTCCCCAATGTCTTTTATAAAAATTGGTATGCTTTTGGTATTACAAGGGAAGTGCTTCCTTAGCCTGGAGGAAAGGATTTTAAGTCTTTCCCATAAATAAAGGATAAATTCAGGAGAAGATAGATCTATTTACTTGTTAATATGAGCATTATATCTATACCAATAGCTGAAGTTTTGTATTTTTGTGTACCAACTAAAATAAACTTAAAGAAGAAGGTGACATACAGCAAACGAACACTGTAACTTGCTTGGCTCAAAATTTAACTTGGAAGGTCAGGTTGCCTTTCCTTACCTCTTTGTAAATCTAAGAAGGACCAGATGCCTCCTAGGTAGGAGAGCATCTCCACGAGCTTCCCAGTGTGCATGTGTTGCTAAGGTATAACTTATTACTGTCAGCATTTTAATTAAGACTATTATATCTGTGCTTTCAGGAGCACAGGCATGTGAACTAGTGATCTTTGAGAAATGTGTGCTATATTTGGGCTCCTTTTTTGAAACTTGAATATTCTCTCATTTTATAGAAATCAAATCTCTTAGAAACAAAGATACTTGCCATCTTTTCTGGAGACATTTTAGAGTTAGCTTGCATCTGTGTTGTAAACACTGAAAGCACACTCTGCTGTCTTTTGGCTCCCTGGTACCCACTCTCATCATTCAGTGATCTATTTACAGAGTTGGAGAAACTTCAACCAGATTAAACATCATTTCCTTTGGCAACCTTATTAATTAGTATATTTTAGATCTGTGAAAATGCCAGGTTGTTTTACCCCAAGAAATGGAGAAAACAACATAGTAAAGGATGCATTAGCCAGCTGAATGGCTGCCAGGATCAGCCCCCGCCAAGAGTTCAAATTAAATTAAATGTCTCCTAATGAAAGGTGCATGCTCACAAAAATCACATAGAATTCACCTTGGAAACGATTGACCAGAAGACGTAGACTCAGCATTAGAATGGAAAGGAGTTTTACAACTGTTCACAATATTTACAGTTGTGAGTTAGGTTTGCTTAACCCAATTTTTGGACGTGTTCTGTGTCAAGCACAGTGCTAGGTGCTAGGGTTGAAAGCCAGTTTCTCTGTCTCCAGGCAGGCCAGGGCCTCGTGCGGATATGGAGGACTTCAGAACCAAAATGATGCCATCTTGTCAAACCCTCATAATCATTCAACCAACCAAATTAAATGTTAGACCACTGAGGGAGAGATCTCATGTTCCTGCTTGTTAAAAGCTATCTCCAAAGACTGTAGAAGCACAGCTTTGTATAGAGGCCACCACAACCTCACACAGAAAATACCTCATTAAAGGCATCTCACCTTCTTACCTGTTTAACCTGGAACTGGTGTCTCCCTTGGTACCTATCCTTGAGCGTAGGTGTTTGTTTGTTTTCTTAACCCCCATGCCCAAAGATTGTTACTTCAAAGTATTTTGTCCATCTTGCTTCATTTTTTCCTTTAAAAAGTTTTGCTGGCCATTCATTCAACATTCAAGTTGCTGAGGTGTGTATATTCCCCTTGCCATTTCAAAACTTAACTCTTCCCTCACCATTTCAAAACTTAATTCCTTGGAAATTCCCTGTCACCATTTGTTACGTAGTTTGAGAGAGCCTAAGTGTGTAAACATGCAATCGGAAACATGGGCAGGCAAATGGTAGTTCAGTGGTACAGGGAGTGGTCCCTGCTTGGGCGCTGCCTGGAGGGTAAGTCTCAAGGAAATTTCATGGAGGAAGTGACAGGCAAGCAGCTTTTTGGCTGATGCCTGGTGAGAGCAGAGACACAGCTGTAGCAGTACTGGAGGAGGCCTCTTCATTTCTCCACCTAGAGGACTTAGAAACAATTGGAAGGATTTTTACCAGCTTTCCAAACTTGATTGTTTTTTAAGTAAGAAAGAACAGATTGACAGTTTGAATGGAATGTTCTTTTAAAAATTATCCAGAAAAAAATACCCACATGATTATGTTAGGGAAAAAATATATAAAATTCAGCTATTTCATGAAAGACTTAAGAAATCAAATCATTGTAGAGATGTTTATAGATTTGTAGAACCTATTGTCTGGGCCTAGGAACAAACATATGGCATTGTACTTGGCATTGTGCTTGCTAGTGCCGTGCCCTACAATACAGATACATCCTCAACCCCGGAACACATCCGTAACTGAGAGCATTTTATTAGTCTTTTCCGGATACACTGAATTTGTTTGTTGATATTTTTATTAATAATTAATTTTCTTCTTCCCTAAGATTTGGCTTATTACTTGTTATTTCTTTAATGTTTTAAATTCTCTTAGGTGTCTGAATTGAATTATTGAAATCCAGTCTGCCACACAGAAATTTCCATAGATATGAAAATGGTCCATATCTGCACTATTGGGCACCATACACATAGCTGTGCTTGTCTGTTTAACATGTAACTTGTGGTTAGCAAGAATGAGAAATGTAGATTTTTTAGTTAAATTTTGTTTAAATTAATGTAAGTAGACATATGTACCTGGTGACCAGCATACTGGTCAGATTACAAAATGCCCAATGTGTAAATGTACTATAAGCAAGTTTCTCCTCATTGGAATACATGGGATTGCATTTTATTTTTTTAATGATAAAGGGACTTACTTGTGAGAGAGGAGTAAGGTGACAAGGAGTTCAGAAGGACTAAGAGTATGATGGAGACAAAAGACCAACTCCCTGGGCTAAGACCCCCAGAGAGACCAAGAGCCACAATGTAGAGCCATGCTTGCAAGTCACATGGATTAAAATTGCAAGCTACATTTGTTGTACAACCCATGTTTGTTTGCAGGAAGTATAATATGAAAAGGTATTTGGAGATCGATTTTAAGAACTTAAATGGATATCATTCAAACTAACATTATTCACAAGACAACCTGATCCTCTGAGATGTGCAACCAGAGATAGTAAGTGTACTGGCTAGTTTTGTGTGTCAACTTGACACAGGCTGGAGGTATCATAGGTAAAGGAGCTTCAATTGGGGAAGTGCCTCCATGAGATCCAGCTGTGGGGCATTTTCTCAATTAGTGATCAAGTGGGGGAGGGCCCCTTGTGGGTGGTACCATCTCTGGGCTGGTATTCTTGGGTTCTATAAGAGAGCAGGCTGAGCAAGCCAGGGGAAGCAAGCCAGTAAGTAACATCCCTCCATGGCCCCTGCATTAGCTCCTGCTTCCTGACCTGCTTGAGTTCCAGTCCTGACTTCCTTTGGTAATGAACAGCTGTGTGGAAGTGTAAACTCAATAAACCCTTTCCTCCCCAACTTTCTTCTTGGTCATGATGTTTGTGCAGGAATAGAAACCCTGTCTAAGACAGTAAGTTTGGAAGAAGTATAAACTAGCATAGGCTTTGCTGACTTTTCCAAGGAAGATTTGCATATTGGAGTAGGAAAGATTAGAAAACCAGGAAAAAAGAGCCCATGTGGGGAGAGGGCCAGGGCACTGGCTAGAAGATTTGGTTTTTCACATTGCTCTTAGAGGGATTGGAAGATCCTAACCTGTTGACTGTGATCCAGAGACTTTGCTGCAAAAGGAACATATTTATTAATGACTAATTTGGGCATTTTAGGAGATGAAAGGATAATGAGTCAGTTTATTACTTTGCAACTAAAAACTGAAAGTGTTAATGTGAATATTGTGGAAGTGATGAACTAAAGCCATGTTGTATTACAGAGGTTCCTGCAAATACCTTTAAAAAGAAAACCCTTTGTCATTACATAGGCATCCCTGGTAAGGGAAGTTATTTGTGGTAACCAAGGCAAATCCTAGAATATCTTCATGCCAAAATTATGCATCTATACAGAGTTAGAAAGCATACTTTTAAAAATTATAATAAACACCATAAACTGGTGGAAAAATCCATGTCTGAGAAGGACAGGATTTGATCGTTGCCAGGACAGGTTTTGATCTTTCCCAGGACATAGTGAAAGGGACAGGATATTGACAGCTTCTTCTTAAAAATGGGTTGATGTTCTTTTAAAATATTTCTAGCTATGCACATTATCTGCACACACACACACCTATTTTATTTGTAATTGTAAAATCTGCAATTATAAAGAGGCCACCTGATTCACAACCCTCTTCTTGAAGGGACACTTCCTTTATGTCATAAAAGTGGATACCTCTTCTTAACATTTTAATGCATATCCAGATCATTTTGTTCTTATAGACACCATATTCTGAGGAATATCATTTTTATGCTCTACAAATGAGTATAAGAAATTGTGCTTTCTACCCAACAATGTGATCTCCAAACCTTTTCTTGTCAGTTCTACCATGACTTACTTAACTTCTATCTGCTGATGGCTACGTAAACCATTCAGTGTCACTTTTGCCATGAGGGATAATACTGTAGCACATCTGTTTTAACTGTTTCTTCAGACAGGTTTCTGAGATTGGAGGGTCTGAATAGAGTAGTAGGTATGTGTATTAGATTTTAGAAGATCCCTGTCAACAATCCACTATACAGCCTTGACTGTTTACAACCCACCAAAAATCAGTTCTGGCTTTCCCATACCTTGACTGCTATCAGCTCACTTTCTTATTGTTGCTGTGGCTTTATCAATACAGAACAGTATTAGACTCTTTCTTTTTATCACATCAGTTCTAAAACTAGATCAGTATGGCAATTTTACCTAAGAAAATAAGTATGGCCAGCCAGGGCCATGGCAGCAGGCAACCTGTCTTCCCTGCAGTCTTGAAGAGCAGTGGTGCAGTAGAACAGAGACACAAAGTAAGTTTCCTGTGACTTCCTTCCATGTTTTCTGTCTGACGTGAAGTTCAACAGGGGTGATGGAGAGTAGTAACTACTGACTCGCACATGTCCTTACACCCTCCAGATTCCCCAGCATGCTCAGATGCTCTGGGCTCAGCTGATTCTGCTGTTTGACACCTTCGCTTTTTGTTTCTGCGAAGAACGTTTTGCCTGAAAATAGTTGAAGAAAACAGCCTCCCTCTCTCACTTTTCTTCTCCCTGTTAACTTCTGAATTCAAAGCAAAAGATCAGAGAATGAGGAGGCGGAATATTGGCATACTCACCCACCCCAGTACACACACTCAGATGTACTTACCAGGAACCAAAGATCTCTCTCAGAGCTGTTTTGTAATAATGACATAAATTTACAACCACTCCACCCTGAATGCAACTGATCTCATCTGAAATAATGACACGTTTAATATAGCTCTTTTCTCTGTACTGCTTTTGAATGCTTCCAAATTTAAGGAATTCTAAAAAGTAAACCAGGATATGCTAGAATGATGATCAGATCAAAATATTTTCTTCTTACTGTACTAGTTACAGTCAACACTGAAACATATGCTCCTTCAGCAGAAGGCTCATATTACCCCAACTAAATTTTTATTCTCCTATATTTTCAATCAAAACAGTTATTTAAATTCAAACAAATCTTAAAGTCATGAGGATAGCTATATTGAAATGTACTTCTCATTGGCAAATACTTACCAAGCTGAAGTTGCTTGGGCACACAAACTTCTCAATTACAGTCACCAATGTATTACACGTCATTACAGAGCATCAAAATGATAAATACAATTCAATGTTTGGTTGACTGCATTAGACATATATTTACATTTTAAAGAGCTAAGATAATCCTTTTGTCTGGTCTTTTAATTTAGATTAGCATTCATTGTACAGGTGATTTTGATTCAATTGTAAATTTTTTTCCAGGTTTAAAAGATAAAAATAGGGCCAGCAAGGTGGCTCAGTGAGTAAATGTTCCTGTGACACGAGCCTGGTGACTTGAGTTTAACACTCTGAATCCAAGTAAAATGCCAGTCAGTGTGCTGTGGCAGCAAGTGCCAGAAGACAGCAGTCCTGTGGGAAGTGAAAGAGGAGACAGAAAAATCTCCTTATAGCTCATATAGCTAGTTACCTGGCCATAGCAATGACAAAAAAGATACTCTTCCTCAGAACCAATGTGGACAGGGACTACAGAGATTGCTTAGTGGTTACAAACACTTCCTAGGTTGTGGAGAAACTAGGTTTCTTTTCCAGCATCAACATTATAACACACCACATCTGTCTGCAATGCCTATTGTGTTCATATGTTCATGCAGGGAAAAAAATCACTTACAAATAAAGTAAAAATACATTTTAAATAAAATGTAGAAAGGCTAGGGTTGTTGGGATAACCCACCTCCACAAATGTTGTAGGGAGGGTAAGTCCTTGTATTTTCAATTTTTCATTGCTGGGCCTGTGTTGTCAGCCTAGCAGAATAGGTAACTGTTTGCCACTTCCTCACCTGGCCCCAAAGAAAGGCAAGCTGTAGCCCTCAGAGCTAACTGGAAGACTAAGGAGGGTGCGTTTTGCATAATAAAGGGCTGGCTGCTAGGACAGAAGGACTAGCAAAAGGAGGAATGGATAGATAGATAGATAGATAGATAGATAGATAGATGGAGAGATGATGATAATTGATAGATAAATAGAAGATACATACATAGTAGGTAGGTAGATAGATAGATAGATAGATAGATAGATAGATAGATATGGCAGAATAACCTTATGGGTTAATATGCTGTTAGTGGGAATTTTTAAAAGTATATTTTCTCTGGGTATTGAGTAAAGATGAATAATTTTGACTACAAGAAATTTCAGTATTACCATAAGTAAGTTTCTTTATCAGGGATGTCCACATAATCACAAAGGGTTTCCTTCTACAACAGGTCTGTGGGCCATCTCTATTGCTTTCAATAAACAAGAAGCAATTGGCAAAAAAACAAAACAAAACAAAAAAAAACAGACTTCCTGATATGGAAACATAAAGCTCTAATACACCTCAAGCAAAAAGTTAAAAAAGAATAAGTTCTTGTTTATTGTGCCTTTGAAATGACTCAAACATTGACAATATTTTAAGGAAATTTTGTCTGAAGGATGAATTTACTACACTTGATCTTAGCCAAAAAGTGGAGAAGCGATGAAGGATGAATTTACAGAGAAGACAGAAGAGTTAAGTTATTAGTACAAGTTGAGTCAGGTCATAATTTAGGAGGCAGCAAAAGAGGCTCCACTGTTCATCACAGGTAAGAAGTGTGTATGTGAAGGAGATCCATGGCCACTGTCTAAAGCTCATATATGTTAAAGCTATGGAGCATCTATAGACATATTAAATTCACCAGATGGCTCCAAATAAATAATGTAAAATTACCAAGAGAGTTCCAGGATGTTTGCTCTACTATCTATGTCCCGATGGGCAATACTGTTCTAGAGGCATGGTGTTGGGATTTATGAATAGAGGAGGCTTTTTTGCAGACCTGGCTAAAATGAAGCTAGACCACCAGAGTCTTGCATATTCTGGCATCTGCTAACATTCTTTGTAGCAAGTAGATAATAAGTACCCTAGATGCCAGCCATTCTCCTCTTCCCTCCACAGACAAGCATTCCAGAGTGACCTGAACTTAACAAGGATTCTCCATTCAAAACCATTAGCAATTCCCATCAAAAATAATTTAATAAACATGTGGATGTTTTCCTGTGACACAACACTCAGAATCCAGATGTATTTCTTCTCACGCCCCATCCTTTACCCAGGTGCCGCCATCACTTCCCAGTTTGGAACTAAGCCATTGGAGTTACTGAGGAACAGAGCTTAGAAGTCAATAGTCAACAATCAGCCATAGAGTGGGCTGCTGAAGGCAGCCTTCATTCTGTGTTTGACAGTCTGGGTTTTAGTTAAAGGTGTAGGAGGTACTGCTGCTTTTGTGTTCTGCCGAGCTTTGTAGGAAGCACAGATGTGGTTAAGTCTGTGTGAATCATAAGACACGTGATAAAGGAAGCCCAGCTTAAATACTGCTTGACGTAACAACCATAAAAGTTGAGTAGCTTGTATTCGCTTTCTTGAATGTCTGTCTCACTGTAATTTTCAGCTCCAGGAAATTCCTTTATTTTTCTTGAGCTATAATTTTATTAGGGACCCACACCATTCAGTATTGCAATTTGGATCTTAGGAGACTTTCACAATTCTGCTTCTGTAAGGGCAGAGCAATCTTCTTTCCCTGAGCCCCTGGGTTTCCCCTCAAGCTCATCTTAAGTGGATGATAGGCTGCATTGTCAGAGTCTATGCTATGTTTGACAACTACTACTACAGAACGCACTCAGGTAGCTCACTAGAAATCATTCTTTAGCTGTAGTAGAATTCATTTATATGGACATATCATTATGCCTTGACTTCAGAATCAGCTAACTGCCCTGGACCCTAGGAAATGCCACTGTTTCATTCAGAAAGTATCTGATGTAATCAGTCAACCTGAAACTCAATTCAAGTCTACCCGGAACACCAGCCCCAGCCTCAAATGCCACAGACTGTGACCAAAAACTGAGTGCATGCTAGGGGCAGAGAAAGAGTGGCCCTGGGCTATTTGAAATGGTTAAAGGGAAAAAAAAACTTTCATACTTCCTGTGCTTTGAGAAGTAGGTCATTCTTCCTTTCTCTGAGGTAAAAATTATAGGGTTTCTAGGCCTTATCACAGTGATGTTTACCAATTTTTAAGAAGATTATCATCATGGTTGGCTATTAGTGATACTGTTGCATTTTGAACCCCGGGAAGTAAAACAGGAAGGAACTCATCTCTGATCTACGCCATTCTTGGCTGTGCTGCAATGGCCTCTCATCACTTATTAGCCCCATAGGTCTCCCATGAGGGGTAAAATTAAAGATTGCATCTTAAGAAAGCCCCCAACTTACAAGACTCTGTTAAGACCTAGTTCTTCTGAAGGAATATTAGCAAAGTTAAAGAATGGTAGACCAAGTATGCTATTATTGACTTCCATTTCCTTCATAGGAAATTGAGACACTCTCAGCTCCTCAGAGAGCTGTCTAGCCAAAGCAGTTTCACTTGCCCTTTGGGACACACATGCCACTTGAATTGTGTATTGACACTGTGCTGCTCCTGAAGTACACAGCAGAGAAAAAAAAAAGACAGAAAATAGGTGTGCACACAGGGCCTAGGGCCAGACACAACACAGTGCCTACTTTTGACTTAATAGTTGGAATGGTTGTTCTTTGCATTTAAATGGCTAAACAAATAAAGAACTTATGATACATAAAAATTACATCAAACTGAAATGTTAATGCTCACACTGTTGTATGGAGATAAAGCACATCCATGTTTGTGTGTGCTACCGATGAGAAGCTGTAATAGAGATCAGAGGGTTTTCATAGGCTAAAAAAAAATCACTATTGGACCCTTTGCATTTGTTAAACAGGGATGTAGCATGCCCACTGCTTTGTCTACATGCCATACAGAGACATTCACTGAAAAACATTAAATGTAACTTGGACAGTTCCAGCAGAGAAACTTCTGAAAAGTGATGAGAGAATGGATAATCAACTTAGGGTCAGCAAAGCCCGTGTGGATGGAAAGTCTTGAGCTAAATTTGGAAGGAGAGCAGAAGCATGGGAAGGGTCTAGAGGGGGAGCGACTGCTGGGACTAAGCACCACACATGTTCATGGCTCTTTGTTTCTACCCACCCTCCCTCTCTTCCTCTTCTCTCTGTCTCTCTGTCTCTCTGCCTCTCTCTCTCTCTCTCTCTCTCTCTCTCTCTCTCTCTTTCTCTCTCTCCCTCTCTCTCTCTCAATTTAGTTTCATTATATAGCCCTTGCTGGACAGGAACTTGGGAAACAGACTAGGCTGGCCTCTATATCATAGTTTGAGAGATCCTAAGATACTTTTTTTCATATAGTTGGACATCCTGATACTGAAGAACTATCATTGATAATCATAGTCATGAATGATGGCCAGTCATGTAGGGGAAGGTAATAAAGATACTACAATTACTTAAGCAAGTGATTAGGGATTTCTTAGGTCTGGTAGAAAGTTACCATAATGAAAAGAGATACGATGACCACTGCGGAGCCAATTGGAAGCAGTTGTAGCTGTTGACTTAGGGGAGAGCCTCTCAGATGGGAATCACCGAGGTTGATATCAATTCCTGAAAGGTTAGAGCATCAGAGGATGGTTAAAGGAGAGAGATAGACCATAGATTCTTCTTGACCATTTATCATTGTCAGAATTTATAGGCAATCCTAGGGAATGTGGCCAGCAAGCAGCTGGAGTTGAGTCTTAAGCTGAAGATAGACATTGGAGGTAGAGATTTCTATGTGGTAGCTGAGACCAGTGTCTACAAGGAAAATGACTTGGGCAAGATGAGCTGAAGTTGAAGGAACACAGGGAGATGGAAAGAGTGGACAATCGTGGTCAGTGGGAAAGGTAAGCTAAGGAGGAGAGAGGATTGGGAATGACCAGCAATCATTCCAGGTAAGGGGAACAAAGCAGATGTGGCAATGTGGAGGAGCACAGAAATGAGAAACACTGCAACAATGTGAAGAGGGGCATAAGAGGGCTCGAAACATAAGCTCCCAAGTCTTGCCTGACAGAAGACACAGTTAAAAACAGGTGGAATCTAAAGGGGATGTGGACTTGAGAAAGATGTTGCCTCTTGGGTGGCATATTTTTAAGGTAGAGTTAGGCATAGACAGATGGTGAGCAGAGATGTTTCAGGAGAAAGTATAATGATCCACTGATGGAAGGGAATTGACTTCTCCAAGAGAACAGTGGGCTGAGCCCAACTTCCAGTTGAGGAGGTTGCCAGGTACATAAACTAATGACCCAGTGAAGGGGAATGGTGAACACTGCAGGAGAGAATACTATTGAGATGGTCTCCAAGTGGGCATCTGCTTGGAGAAGGCATAATATGGAAAGTCTTGGGAGAATAATATGTGATGCCTGCCTACTGAGTGCATTGGGAGATGAAGCTGAGTCCAGGCACACAAAGAACCCCTAGTATGATTCAGCACTCTCCCAAGGCCACAGTATAGGAACCCTGCAAGATACAGCAAAACAATACATTTAACCCCAGGAAATAGGATCAAGTTCAGAGAGGTGGAGTGATGCCTCTGGGATATGATTAATGGTGATACAGACCATCTGGGACACAGAGGAGCCATGCATCTGACCTTATGAAGTGAGACAATAGCCTCAGGGTGGGCTGCACTGGTTTCTTGGCTTCTGAGTATGAAAAATTTGCAAACAAGCAATGAAATTGGAGAGAGAGAGAGAGAGAGAGAGAGAGGAGAGGGAAGAGAGAGAAGGAGGAGGAGGAAGGAAGGAAGGAAGGAAGGAAGGAAGGAAGGAAGGAAGGAAGGAAGAAATGGAGCATGGGTTTTGCACATCAATCGATAGAACCCGCATTCCCATAGATCCTGCAGACATCGGAAGATCTGTGATTGTAGACTGTCTGCAGAATGCGGAGAAGTAAGCGTACATCTCATGTGTTTATGTGCCGCATGTGAGTGTGAGAGAGGCATTCAGTTTTAAGCATCTGGGTTCATAACTTTTAATTCAGCCAAGTATTTGGTGACCAGGTTGACAGAAGAACGGTTGTGGGGAGGGGGAAGAGGAGGTTGTCCAGTTTCTTGACTGAATACAAACCCTCTGTGACTCTCTTGCCACCAATGATCCCTCTGTTCACACCCCTTTTCTCTGAAGGCAAAGCCTACTGTCATAGACTATGGGCAATGATGACCCCTTAAGCTTTTTTCAAATATAGTTTTGAATCACATATTTGAATTCCTCTGCTAGTGTTTTAAAATATTACTTTAATGTTTGAAAGAATTACTATCAAGATTTTGTTTTTGGATTTTGTTTTATTGTTTTTTGTTTTTTCTTTTTTTCGAGACAGGGTTTTTCTGTGTAGCCCTGGCTGTCCTGGAACTCACTCTGTAGACCAGGCTGGCCTCAAACTCAGAAATCCGCCTGCCTCTGCCTCCCAAGTGCTGGGATTAAAGGCGTGCGCCACCACCACCCGGCCTACTGTCAAGATTTTAAGCATAGTAACTCAGTCCGTGCTTGCCAGGCATTCAGGGGATCCCACTGGTGCCTGCTGTTCTTTTCCTCATTGCCTAGAATTCAGCAAGGACTGATTGAGTTTTTACCATTTGCCAGGAAAAGGAGTAGGAATAACATCCACCTAAAGGAAAAAGAAGACAGGACTCAGACAGGCTGGGAACACACAGCAGAGTAGGAACCAGAGATCACAGTACAAGAGATTAACAGTACAGATCTGTCCTACAGGAGCGGGAGATGAGAGAAAGGGAAGAGGAGCTGACAGAATTCATTTCATAAGGAAACCAGGATGAATCTGGCCTTCAAAGATCACTATGAGACATATCCCTTTAATGTTTTCAATCCATGTTTGCTGTAGACAAAGCAGTCAATGCTCTTTAGCTGGAACCTTGATGGTAGACAAGAACACATTTAACCTGTATCCCTTTGGGAAAGTGTCTGCTTCATGTAGGTCAGTCAGTGAAAGCTGACTTCTCCATCAAGGTGGGCTTCACAGTCTGGGACTGTTCTTAGCCCTGGTGGGATCAGCCTTGGAAAACCAGCACACCTTTTGTAGATCAAAGCGTGTTTCATATTGGCTATTACTTTATATAATTTCTTTATGTATGGTCATCACAAAACACCCATTTATGATTTTCACATTATAGTTTACAGAGCCCTCATCAATTTATCAAAACTATTTTGAGATGGTGTTTATATTGTTTAGCTTCATTTCACTTTTGACATTTGGCTATTTTGCGTTTTTATGTTTTTAGTCTTCATACATAGTTCTATTGTTGAACTGAACTGTGCATGAAGGCTAAAACACTCAATAATAAAACGGTAGTCCACTATGTACTTCAACAATAGGAATCCTACATTTGACCACTTTGCACATGGACCTTCTAAGACGACAACACTATCATTTTCACCAACTCCTGCCAAAAAATAAAGACGTCAAAGCAAGGCCAGCCAGAGCCGTTGTCTCCAAACTGCTCTACCATATACGGAACAGGGAGACCCAAAGCTTCAGGCTGCTTTTAGAGCCACTGAGTCTTCAGGCTAATAGACTTGCTTTTTTATTTTTATTTTTTTTAAGTAGATTCTTCTCACATATCATACATGCCAACCACAGTTTTTCCTTCCCTCCACTCTTCCCAGCTCCCACCACTTACCTTTTCTCCAGATTCTTTCTCCCTCCATCTCCCTTCCAAGACACAACAACCAAACACACACACACACACACACACACACACACACACACACACACACCAGAAGCCCTCACTCTAGACAGAGCAACACAGAAAGGCAGCACAGCAGGAGAAACTGTCCCAAAAGCTACATCGCACACACACAGAGGACCTGGTACAGATGCCTAAAAGCCCTGTCTTTGCCACTTACAGCGTTTGAACACACACTCATGCTTTCAAGTGTATATATGCACACCGGCACATGCTGGGGTGGTGACATCTTGGCAAGGAAAAAAGGAGTATTGAAACTAGAAATTTTAGGGAACCTCAATCAAAATCCCCTTGGGCCAGATCTCTGCCGCACTGACCAGCCTTTCCCAAGGGCATTTAGGTTGAGCAGAGCAGGACCTAGACCTGTGCTCAGAGATTTCTCTTTTTGATGGCTGAACTTCCTGGGAAAGAAGAGAGGAGTATAACTTATCCAATAACTAGGCAAAGTCTTCACAGCTCATGATATTGCCTTCCAAAAAGATGCTGAGATCCTTCTTCCCATGAAGTAGATTGGTGTGGGCAGGGACACGGGCTTTTGACTTCTACTAGTTTGGTATGGAATGTTCCATGAAGAGTCATATGTTGTACTGAAGATTTTTTAAGTCCTGGTGCTGTATTCAGAGGCCAGGCTCTGGTGACGTGATTGGATTTGAGAACTCATACCTACTGAGTCAAATCCTTATCAATTCATCACTTGATGGACATAGTGGAAGGTGATAGAAACTAGGAAGTAGCACTCTGTCACCTCAATGCCACAAGATCAGCTACTGTGTCCCTTCCAGCCCTCCTTGTGCCACGGCGTGTTTCTTCACTTTAAGTACAAACAAGTGGAGTCATGCAGTCATTGACTGGAACTCCTGAAACTGAGAGCCAAACAACAACCATTTTCTGCATTAAGGTGTCTTCCTTGGGGATTTTGTCCTAGGATAGACAGCATCTTACTAATATTAAGCAGTATCATTGAAGTGCAGGGGGGGGCTTACAATAGCAACAAATTACATAACATCTCTCAAATCACAACCTCCAGTATTTGATTTATTTAAGTTTTAAAGGAAGATGATAGTAGTTTTTCTATAATATTGTGGTCAGGTCATATGCTATAACAAAGTACTAGAGATTGGATGGTTCAGACAGCACACACATGATCTTCATGATTCTGAAGGTCAGATAATTCAGGGTCCTGCCATACTTTTTATCCCATTGAGCCTTCAGGACTGCCATCTCTTAGTTATTTTGTCACATTGCCTTACCCAGATGTGGGCAGTGCGAAAGAGGGAGGCATGGAAGAGGAGGGACAGAGAAAGATAAGTGTTTAGCCAAGGGGGAGTAGTTAATATCAGATAAAATTGATGATTGTAAAACTTGAAAGCCTCCCTCCATCCTGTCCTTCCTCTTTCTGCTGTGTGGTGTTGGGTACTGAACCCAGCTCACTGCAACACACCTAGGCGAGTGTCCTACCACTGCAATACATCTCCAGCCCAATTCCTTGTTTGTTACAACACTTTGTATATGAAAGTAGATAGACAAAAAATGTGATTTATATGTGTGTGTAAGTGTGTATGTGTTTGTGTATGTGTGTGTGTGTTTGCATATAGCCAGATATATGAGCCTGTGAATAGATGTTCCTTGATAATCTTCTTTATATCTTATACTCTGTTTTCAAGACAACTACAGATAACATATTTTAAAATTTGGGGTTGATTTTACTGACATAGATTTTTTTATGTCAGTTAAACCAAAATCTGTTTATGCCCACTTTGGTTTTCAAGATGATTCCTTAACAAAAATGTTTCCTTGAGTGTCAATAATTTTTCAATTAAAAATACTGGCAAGAAAATAAGCCGATGTGCTCTCCGCACTCCTCAGTTCTCATGCTCTGTTGGCATCTGTGACATTGAGTATAAAAGGTATTCTTAAGTAATTAATATATGTTTTATAAAAAATTATCACTATATTTCCCAGCAAGGTTAATGGCTCAAGTGAAATATAAATCCAGGCTTCTTACTGTATGGCCTGAAATGTCAAGGTTATATTTGATCACCCATGGGAAAGTACCATTGATGCAGTTGTACCACTGATTAAAGTTTTACCACTGATACAGTCCTTAAAGTTTGGCTTTACAGCCCAGTGAGCTGGATTTGAATAAATCCTAAGTCTTGTTTAAGTTAGTGGTGCTCATGTCTTCCTGTAGCAGCTCCAGTAGCATTTTCCACATCTTCACTGAAAGTAGAGTAGAGAGGAGAAGTGCCTTGTGGGTAGCATGGGACAAAGTCTGTTTAGAATTTAATCTTCAGAAGGCAAGGGTTAGCTCTGAAAGCTCATGGGCGAAATAAAACAATATCTGGACATTATTCATGACTCAATTAGATTGATAAACAGCCCTTGAAGGTAGACAAACAAAACGATTGTATCTTCTAAAAACTAGGATTGCACAACCTAATTCTGCACATTTGTGGGTGGTAATTTTGAGGAAGTGAGTCTGAATATATTCCTAGAAAGTGATCCTACCCTCTGGTACATGATCTGATTCTGGACTTTCAAAGAAGTTTAATTAAAAAAGAAGAGGAGGCTGAAATTCGAGTGGTTTTCTGTGATGAAGCCATCACACACCCTTCATCAACTGCACTCACTCTGAATGAGCCTACCTCAGCCAGTAATTGCTTTTTGACAAGTGTGAATGAGCTCTTCCATCTGAGTATTGACTTTGTAATTACTAGTACTGTCTTATATTGGTACAGTTACCTTTGAAGAGGAAATCCAACTGCTTCAGTATTGAGGAATTGTGATTTATGACCAAACTCTCCTTCCCAATGCAAAACTTGGACGTTTCAGTTGCATTTTAAGGAAGAAAAAGGAAGGCTAACTCACTGGCCTTGATGAATTCTGAAAGCTTGATAATAGATCCAGCAATTAAAACCTAGTCATCTTGACTTATAATTCTGGCAGCTCCCCATAAACAACTGGTCAGTTGGGTCAACCCCCTTCTTTCCTTTGTGAAAAAAAAAAAGAGCTTCAACATTAATTTTATGCTACAGTCATGATGGACAGAGCACATTTCCCCTGTTAATTTGAGACTTGGCCTCAAAGACATGTTTATTTAACCAGGTCACACATGTTTTTAGCAGACTGGTAAACGTCTCCACAAGGTGTTAAGTCACATATACAAGAAACATCTTCTGCCAAGCAGGTAGTGCAAATAGACAAAATTTTGACTTCTTTTTTTTCAAGGACTAGATATTCATCTCCTGTTTGGCATTGTTTTAGCTGATGAATGTATAAGAGGGAAGGAGAGTGGAAGGAAGAAAGGAAGGAAGGAAGGAAAAACAGGGGCAGAAGGAAGGAATCAAGAGAGGGAAGAAGGGAGGAAAGACAGGAGCGAGGAAAGGGTAATGTCCTCAGTACAGGCAGGCTCCCAACCCTTTTCCACTGGGCTGCTGGTCAATAAATGCCCTTTCAATTACTTTATTCTTTCAGCATTAAAATCCTTGGGTTGACAGTACATCCTTTCTGTTACTACAATCCCCACCATTTTTTTCTTCTGTGAAGACTCATTTTTTTTCCTTTTATAGCTTAAGTATGACTTCTTTTAAAGGTTAGGGTAGTAACCTCTTTGTTTTCCCCAAAGTTTCCAATACATATTAGATTACTAATAAATTATCTGTTATCATCTTGGGAAATCTGAATTTCTCAGGTGCAAAAAACAACCATGTACAGAATGATAGTTGAATATCTCTATCCCCATGTCCCTCCTTGAACTGTAATTCAAACTCATTTATCCATTCTCTCCTTACTACTGAAACTTAGAAGGAACTATTTTCACCATTTTATACATTGATGACCTATTTGTCCTAAGGAAAAAAATGTACAGTATTTTTCATTTCATCACTCCTAGGAGAAACTTTCATCTCTCCTCACTGTGGCTTTGAGACTTGTAGTATGGCTTCAAAGTGTCCATGGTAAACCATGTGACTTTGGTCTTTTATGGCATTGCTGTGGTCCACTAGATCCACATGCTCTAATCACTCACTCTTTTAAGAACGCATGTTCAGATTGCTTGTGGTAATCTTGCAGTGAGCACTTTTTGGCCACATTTCCCTGTGCTTTGGGGCAGCTGTGCCCCAAAGAGTTCAAGTGCTGTGAAGAGGTGTCCGTCCTCAAACCCATGGTCAGGAAAGAATTGCTCTGACAGGTATGCTCCACTCCCATGCCATATACATCCGGATGAAGTGACTCTTCCCTGGCCAGTCTACTGGCTGACTTCCAATGGCATTTAGCCCTCTTGGAAGACAGAAACACAGACCCACCCACACACACACACCCCTTGTTCATTGGAAGGGTTGTCTCCTCCAGGACCTCCTTTTCCTCTGTGAGCATCACAGGGTAACAATCTCCTGAATTACATGCCGAAATGTAAGCACATGGAAAGTGTAAGCCGTGTTGTGGGCATAGCACTCACAGTGGTGATGGCTCTATGCTGCTATGCCACATCTGGTTGACCGGCCATCAGTTTCTCGTACTGCCTTATTTCCCTGAGAGTTTGTTTCAAAGCATTGTGACTATCAGATTCAGAACAAAGGACTGCAGCCAGCCTGTGTGGGTTTCACTCCAGGTTCCCCTACTTCCAGTTCTGTGCTCCAATAAGTTCTTTACAACATCTTCAGAGCTCAGTTCTCCTGTTTGCAAAATGAGAAAAATGTTTACTTCATAAAGCTGTGGTGGGAATTAAATGAGGCACTATATATCTATGTGTATGTGTGTGCGTGTGCATGTACATGTGTATGTGTATGTATATACACTACACACAAAGTTATCAAGGAGTTAATATATTCAGTAAGTCTTTGTATGGTAGCTGAAAATAACTAATGTGTGTCAGGTATTGCTTTTACTATTGCTTTAAGAGCAGTGGAAATGGTAGTGAGCCTAATAGCTACCTCTTAGATTGTGAACTCAGCCCCGGTTCCTACCATCCTGCATGGTATACAGGTGGTACAATGTCAAGGTGATTGAAAGCAGTGTAGACACTTGACAGAATACTGTGAGCCAGATGATGAAAGGGAATTACATCAATGACAGCCAAACTCTTCACATGCTTATCAATTATCTTTTAAAAATGAGCAACTCTACCTAGCATGGAGTAGTTTGCCATTAGCCACCGCATTACTCGGAATCCTGTGTTCTCTGCTAATGGTGAGGGATGGAGGTGAGGCTGTGTCTTAAATTGCTGACCTTTATGCAAGACAATGTTTCCAACTTCAAACTATCAACAGTCATTTTCTTTCCTTGAATTTTAGGCCTCATTGTGCATGAAGGAGCTGCAGTTTACAGAGTGTTTAAGCGATGGCGAGCTGTTAATTTGCACTGGGATGTATTAAATTATGACAAAGCCACAGACATTGAAGAAAGCAGCCGAGGAGAGTCTTCCACAAGTAGGACTTTGTGGTTACCATTGTCAGCTCTGAGGAACAGGAACTTGGTCCACCCAACGCAACTAACCTCACCACGGTTTCAGTGTGGCTATGTGCTACTACATCTATTCAATCGGATGAGGGCCCATGAAGATGTCTCAGAAGATAATGGCTCCGGGGAGGTAGTGATGAGAGTGACATCTGTGTGACAGATGTACATGGCAGCAGAGTGTGGAACCCTGCGCATTTCGGAATGTAATTGCAATGAATGGCAAAACCATAGCACTTCTAATTGTACATCCATGAACTTTTTAAAATCTATGCTTTTTATATGAACATTTGAATTGCAAATACATTTTTCTGAAAAAAAGAGAAAAAGAGTCTGTCTCCTTGTTTGCTTTGTGACCTGTCACATCTTTTTAAAGTTAGTTACTTAATTTGTCATATATAGCATTTAACCTATTTGGTCAAAGGAATAATGAAAGAAATCACTAAGGCCTATGGTATTTTCCTTACTCATTTTAAATATATGTGTATCAAAATTTTTGGCTCAAGTGCATTTCAGGCACAGCGAAATGGGTCAGTTCAGAATGCTGCAGGCAGGTTCCAGAGAGCCCCAGCCTCCAGCTACTCCACAAAACTAACTGGGGCATCTACCTGCACCTGTCGATCGGAAAACTTGCAACAGCAAATATCTTTCCCAAGGATTGCAAGTTCTAGGCATTATGGCTTGCTTTCCAACTTCTGAGTCAGCTCAGGGAGTGTCAAGGAGGAAGAGGGGCACTATTAAAATGGTTAGGTTCCTGTCCATGTTAGGTAGACATCCCAAGCACATGTAGTCCTGAAAAGCTCAGCTCACCAAATGCTCAGGTACTGTAATCACAGAGACACAAAAGCCAGCCTCTTCACATTGGCACAGCCTAATATGCTATCATCATTACTTAGTGTCTCGAATTCTTAATCAGATTTTCCTCTTATAAAAAGCACGTACACCTTCCTAACCATCTACATGCTACTCCATTGGCTAAATGAAACTCTGAGGACTATCTTAACCTGCAAGCAGTGAAGATCTTTTTGTTCCTCCGGATAGATCAGATTTTTTTCTTTTTTTGAAAAAGAAGAAAAATATTCAAGCCTTTGACTTCTCAGAAACAGGTTCTAACTAATGGTAGCTGTAAATTATCTATAATTCATCCTTGTAATGAAATGACTGATGAGTATTCCAGGGCAATAACGAAATGTACAAGGAGGTAGGCAGGCATGCGTAGAAATCAGTGTTACACCTGTTGAAGTTCACAGACAGATCTCAAGGCTGATGAAACAAAGCCTCTCTATTCTGCTTCCTCAAAACAAGGTTGGTGTCATCGGCAACATTGTTGTTTGTGTTTATAAGTACGACCATAGTCACTCCATAGGAAATTCTATCCATTTTGGAAATCCTATTTTTTCAGTTACAATTCTGCGTCACAAACAAGGAAATGGGGAGAGTTTGTAGAAATGTGGAGAATGATTCACATATAGAGGAGGACTCTCGTTTTTTTTGGAGGGAGATCCAGGGAGTGAACTTATCAGAATTCTATTTCAAACAGAGGTTGTTTGTTTCAGTCTGATGTTTAGTCCTGGGCAGTTTAGCAGCACATCCTCTAATGGGGAACGGCTTTGGTTCCTGTTGGTATTATGCCAGTATGGAGCACTGTTGTTACTGAGACTTCATCAATAGTTCTTCAGCACATTTTAGACTAACAGTGCTCCAGCATACAGCAAGGCTGCCCTTTGAGGAACTGTACAGCAGTGAATTTGTATTAACACCCTCACAAGGAAAGGACCCTGGGATGAGAAATTCTCTGCAATACATTTGTGGAGCACAGGCGGGAGATCTGTGAGGATAAGAATGCACAGAGCTATGGTAAGCCTGACTGTGCCCAACCTTGAATCATGTCTGCTTTCTATGTCTAACCCTTACCATTGCCACTGATCTGCACACACAAATACACTCACATATGTACACACATATGTATACATACATATACATACATACACATGCACACACATAAACAGAGAGTCTAAATTAATGTTAAATTATGAGAATTTTCACACAATAAATGTATCACCAATGAAATAATTGCATACAAAAATGTGGTGTGTGTGCATGTGCATGTGTATAAAAAGAGATTTGAACTCACTGTTTTAAAATACACAAAAACCTTAAAATCTTAATATCATCGCACAGATTATTATGACAGAAAGAGCTTTTCAATTTCAATACCATAATTCAAACTAAATCTTCAACACTGAAAATAGTTATTATTAGGAAATGAATTAGAAATATCTTAAATTATTATTTTCAAAATCACTTCCAGAATGATAAAAGCCCAGAGCCTGTAAGCAAGTTGTCTCTTTTGAATGAACAACCTTAAATGTGTTTGTAAGTACTGGGCACTGTTAGCCACATGCACTGAGGCATCGGGACATGAGAGATGAAGACCTTTGGCCCTGCATTGCACTTGGTAGTTCCAGGTGAGAGGTGGCCGCCCCGAGGGGCGGGAAGGTGGAAGAGTTGCTCATGAGGCACCAGGAGAGGTCGTCAATGGGATATTATAAAGCCCGGCTCCTGCAGCCTCAGTGGACATCTGAAAATCAGAGGGGAGGTGCAGGGAACACTTTGGAGGAAGAGGACATGTTATCAAAGTAGGTGTACTGTCTGTAGGGGAATGCAGGGTGCATGTCAAGACATGGTCCCTCCTACCCAGGTGACTTAAGAGTATGAGGCTGAATGCCACAAGGATGAATGAGTAAGAAATAAGACATGGCAAGACCAATTCTTGGGCACTAGTGTCCTTTCTGCAGCCATCCACTGCAGTAAGGGGTATAAGACAACAGAGATACCAGAGCGCCATATTGGCCAGCCATGATTCCTTCCTCTCTTTTCAGGAGACATCACAATCAGAGTTCAGAGAAGAAAAGCAGCTCACAGTGTCGTGAAATCGAAGACAGTGTCTTCATTATTACGAGCTCCTCAAACACGTCAGAGCGATTGTATTTTGTCATCCAATATTTTTAATATAGAATTTAATTTTTTATTCTCTATATTGCACCAACTAAATATATACCAGAATAGAGATTGGATTATAATTCATTGGTAAAGTTTGTGTCTCACACAGGCCTTGTGTTCTCTCCTTAGTAGCACACACTGGAAGGCAGGGTGGGGTTGGGAGTAGGGAGCAGAATGAGAAGGAGGTGAGGGAGGGAGGGTAGGGAGTGAAGGAGGAACTGACAGAGTCAGGGGAAAAACAAAGGATATAAATGTTTAAAGGCGGGGAGTGGGGGAGCTGCTTCTGAATGGAAGACCTCAAGAGTCACCAAATATGACTGAAAAGTAAGATGGAGATCAGAGAAGCATCCGCAAAGGTGAGCAGTAAGCAGAGCCTTGGTGCTTTGAGCAGAAAGAGATTGCAGTACAATTTCAGGTGAAAGAAAAGCCTACGGGCTAACCGTGAACTACAGTGCTAAGCAGAAGGCAGCCGTTTTCTCAAGGCTGGGCTACCATCTCCTGTTGTTCTCCTTCCTACAAGTTCCTATTTCTTCACTTCAGATGGGCTCCCCATAAGCCTGTGTAAGCGGTTTAGGGAAGGAGCCAGAATGCCAAGTGTGACTGAGAAACTAAGACTGCAGAACCTCAGGGAGATGCTCTTTATATACAGGCTTCCTGCAGAGGGCCAGGAGGAAAGGACTTCCTGTGTGCACTTAAGCTTCAATTCCAACAGGAGGCAAAAGCAGAGGCCATTAAAGCCTAGCTTCATGAAAGCAAATCAAGGTTCCTTTCCCCGATGGCTCCCATGTCCTTTCCTCTTTTCCTAGTCTGTTACCAATTATTTCCTTAAGAGTTTTATGTATGTTTATGTTTTGATTAAATCTACCCTCATCTTCCCCCTTTAATCACTCCCTTATTTCCCATACCACCAGTCCATCCCAACTTCATATGATCTTTTTAAAAGGAAAAAAAAAAAAAAAAAAAACAAACCGTGAATTCTGCTTAGTGCTGCCTGGTTGTGTATATATGGAGGGCCACCTACTGGACCATGGGTAGCCTTCCAGGGACTGCATCCCGGAAGAGAACTGACTCTGCCTCTCCCAGGAGGCATCACATGCCAGTAGCTCCTCAGCTAGGGGCAGGACTTCATGACTTCTTCCACCATCCAGGCTGGATTTTGTCTGGCTTGATCTTGCACAAATTTCTCCCATGCAGTAAGAGGCAAGGCATCTGATACTCACTTTATTCAAGCCGAAACCCTTCCTCTTTAAAACCCTGACACCCCCTGCCATTGCCTTCATAACAGGAATTACATTCCTGTCGTTAGTTTTTCAGACCCCAAAAGTCTGATGTCGTCTCTTGTTTCTCTATTTCTTTGTCTCCACATTCAAGCACTCAGCATATTCTTTAACATCTCCCTCAGATCTAATCACTGAAGACCACCACCCTTGCTGCTCTAAGCTTCCATCATCTCTAATGGAGACTGTTGCAAGAGCTCCCAAAGACCAATGGTACTGGGTTGACTTACTTCCTCCAAAAATTAATTATCACGTAGGACATCAAAATGGAACTGGACTTCAAAATAGTGTTTAATACAGCTTTTTAGTTCAAATGAAAACAGAATTCACAAGGAAAGCCCTCAAAGCCATAACCCATGTCTTTGACAGGTCACATGAAGCCATACACAGAATTGCTCCATGTAATTATGGAGACATAGTCTGGAATGATGTTCCTCCAAACCAGAGAACGTTTGCATTATTAACAGCCCATACCAGGAAGCGTCAAGGAAGGATGTTGTCTGAGTGGTTCAGAGCAAATGAGGCCCCAGTAATCCCCTGACTTGGACTTGTGTCCTCCAGCCCCGAGACAGTGAACTTGTAAGGTTTTAAGCCCCACAGGTTTCTGCTACTTTCTAAAAACAGATTCAGGAAGCCAATTACTCTTCTTTCTCCCCAGTCTTCTAGTAAACTGAGTAGCAGAGACATCATTTCAAAACGAAAACTGAGCATCCTACTCTCTCTGTCACACAAATTTCCCTGGTGAAGGCCCATCTCACTGAGAAGGTTGTCACTGTCCTTACAAAATCCCATGAGGACCTGCTCCTGGTAAGACTTTCTCCCTCATTTCCACTCTCCTTTCTCTTTGCTTGGCCTGGCTTTAGTGGATTTCAAACCTGTCAGAGCATCTCTGCTTCAGACTTCTGTGCTGTGGAGATGAAGCCCAGTATACTCTTTCCCATACGCCCCCATGGTATCAACGCTGTTGCCTCTTGTCACGAGCTCCTCTCAGACCTCTGTAGAAATGGCACCATCCTCTCACCCTCTGCTTTCCTTTCCTTGGAGAACATTAGCCACTGAGTTCAATATATGTCCATCTGTTTCTTACTATGTTCTATTGCTAAAGCACAAACTCCATGAGCCTGGGCTGTGTTTCATTTACTGCTGCTCCCAAGATGCACAGAAGAAGGAAAGGTAGGGCATGGGTTTAACTTCTGATTAAATCGGGATGTTGGTGGGAGGGAGTGCCTGATGAATGAATCTGTTAGAAAAAGGTGCAAGGCATGTAGGGATCAGAGAGATTATCAGAGTTTTGAAAATAAATTGAAAAAGAGAAAATGCAGGAGACTGTGAATTAAAGGATTGCCTAGAACATCAAGTCAAGAGTTAATATCATGAACTTAGAATTCGTGAGGGGATCAAAATGTGTATGTCTATGTTTTTGATTAAGCATAATGTCCATGACCGACCCGCTTATACCATTAAACATGCATCTTTAAAAATAATGACGTTTTGTGGACAATTTTAAATCAAAATAAATCAGCATAATATGCTCACTAGGAGACTGAAGAACAGACATCTACCACAGGCCAGACTGAGTAATCTTCATTATACCATCACTTCAGCTGCACACTGTAATCTTCATTCCTTCTCCTCCCCTCACCTTTCCCCACCCCACCCCTTTCTTCAACACCAGAACCACCATTACAAGCACCTACAAATCACAAGTCCTTGGTTACCTCAACAAACTCTTTCTGACTGCCATCATTTCAGAAACAAGGAAGAAACCATTAAGGATATAAGTTATAAATACTCTCAGAGGATTCAAGCCTAAAATAAAGTCATGGCCTTTAGGAATACATTAAGATAAGTCTGTCTGCAAGCTCCTAATGAATATGATAAAAAAAATACTATATGTAAGGTTGAAATCCTCAAAGCACAAATTATTTTATCCCTATATTTTTATATTTAAAGAATATTTATTGCAAAAGTGTGTGCATGTTTGGAGAGAGAGAGAGAGAGAGAGAGAGAGAGAGAGAGAGAGAGAGAGATGAAGAGATAGAGAGACTTGGGTCCCACTTTTCAGTTTAATAAGTGATTCTTTTAAATACTTCTTTGCCCTATAAAGTAACTCAGCTGCCATGGACTTTTATGCACTTGATTGGCCATTCTTATCTCACAACTGACTTGATTTCCCTACCTTATAGATTCCAGCATAGTCAATCTCAAGGGAAATAAAATATTACCTATGGTAGAAAGCCTTGAAGAAGGGGGGAAGATGTATTATGTTTTATATCTTTCCATGGAAATTAGAAATGGGGAAACCATTAATTAGTAGTTCAATAAATTATTTTTCCAAGTTATAGGCCATTCCCCTTGAGATCTGCAAAAACTTTCTTAAAGTATTTCAACATTAACGCCTGTAGCTTCTTCTCAGCATCTAAGTGCAGAGCACCCTTCATGAGTCTGGGAAGGAACAGCCATCCTTGGAGACAAGAGAAGTGGTAAATGGTAGAAGAATAACTTGGGAGAGAGTGCAGCATCCTTTGATCACCAAGTCAAACTTTGCTGTTTACATGCATCTGAGAAAATTAACGCAAGTGGAATTCTAACTGCAGTTTTTGTTTCTCGTCCAGGACAATTATATTTCAACAACATCTGTTCCACAGGAGATCAACAGCACATGGACAATTTGCATCAATGTCCTTTCAAATAAAAGCAAATTAAATTTACAGACAGGAGTTCAAGTTAAAAATGTTCTAGTCTATTCTTTTACAAAAACAAACAAACAAACAAACAAAAACGCTCTCAAAACTATCATTTAGATCCATCTCATTCTGTCATTGGAAGAGCTACGTTCAATCAAGACATTAAGTTAAAATTTTCTCTTGGACCTTATGACACAAATCAAGAGTGTTTGAGAACATTAGTATTAGAACACTTATTTCCAATTATAGCTAGAGATGATTCTTTCCTATGTAATGACTTTATGGAGCTAGGTGTGGATGTGCTTGAAAGTACATCACTAAAACTCAAGCAAATGGGTCTGTGTCCTGCTTGGAAGACCTGTGAGTAATGGTGACAGTCACTGGGACTAGATGTGAAGGTTCTGTGGATCCTCAGACACCGCTCTCAAGATATAATCAAAGACTAGTTCTTTTACAATGAATCTCGGGAGCGTGAGATTACAGTGTTCTACAGGACAGGAAAGCAATCATTAGCTCTAATCACGTTCACTTTTATTAGACGGTCTCGACCAGAAGAGTAGAGGTTCTTAGGGGAAAGAGGAAAGATGATAGCTATTTGTCACTATCTGCAGAAATGTCACCATCAGAGTAAAAGATTGGGATTGTGCTCAAAGGTTTATTCTCCAAATGTCTGGTGTCTGCTTCGTGCTTCCAGTCACTGAGCCAAATCTAATTCTCATCCATCATGTTTACCCTTTAGAGCCACACTGGATCAATTCTGGATCTGTTCAGAGGTATGCAGAATGTCTGGGTCCTATTCTAGTTTAATGAACTTAGTCCAAGCTGACAGTATTAAACTCCATCAGTAGTCAAGACTGAAAAAGAATGTTATTACAATCTTTATGAATTTTATAATTGACACAGTAATTTTACATGTTTGTGATGTGCAGGGTGGCTGTTTGATGCATGTATATAGTATATACTGATGAATTTGATTATTTCTAGTTCCATAAACGTTTGTCATATTTGGGGAAAACTTCAAATGTGTCTCTTCTAGTACTTTATAGATGGTGTAATAAATTGTCAAGTATCATTGGACTCTTGTGTTGTAGAATATTAGACTTACTCTTCCCATCAAAGTGTAGTTTGGGACTCATTATTCAAGTCCCCCGTCTATCTTTCTCCTCCTCCATGTTGTAAAGATTGTGATTATTCTTCTATGCAATATTTTGATGAGATTGCTCTAATTTCACATGTAATTGAGGATGAGCCATTGTTGTTTTTCTGTGTGGTTCATTTCTTTTTTAACTTTTTATTGATTCTTTGTGCATTCCACATCATGTCCTGCTTATCTCTCAATCCCTTCACAACCTCACCCCACAATAAAACACATAAGCAAATAACAACAACAAAACCGAAAACATCTAATCATGGAAGCTGCAGCATGTCACAATGTGTCTTACAGTATATCCCACTGTCCACACATCTTCACTTGCAAATGTACATCGCAATGAGTCATTAGTCTGGTTTGAGATCGCTGGTTTCTGTCAATCAATATTGGATCGTCATCTGAACTCCTTCTGGTTATCCTGTTCTTGTCCTGCCTCATGGAGACCCCACAGCTTTGGAACAGCCTGACTGGCCCTTCCATGAGTCCCACCAGTTTACAGATAGATGATATAGATTTTAGGGTTGGCCAATGTAGAGCCCTGGAACTGAGCCTTGGTGTTAGCAGAACGGGTTAGAACACCAGCTCTTCTCTTCTCTGCACCCCCAGGGTGCGCTCTCCAGTACTGCTCTGGGGATGTCACCTGATGGTATGCCACCATAAGCAGGAGGCAGAGTCAGTTCTCCCACATTCACACCCTTAGGGCTGACTCATCCACACCCCTGTGTGACTCATTACTTTAAAACACAGTTTTCTCCAGTGACATCCATGTAGTCACAAATAGTATGACTTTATTCTTTCATTTTTAATTTTATTTTAACTACAAATATAATACACTATTTTCCTGATTCTCTACTCTCTCTAAACTGTCTCATGCGCCCCCCCCACCAGGTCTCTTTCAAAATTAATGGCCTTTTTCTTTACTTACAGTTGTTGCCTTAACACACATTGATAGACATATAGATATATGCATATGTACACTGTGTGTGTGTGTGTGTGTGTGTGTGTGTGTGTGTGTACTGGTTGGTTTTGTGTGCCAGCTTGACACAAGCTGGAGTTATTACAAAGAAAGGAGTCTCCCTTGAGGAAATACCTCCATGAGATCCAGCTATAATGCATTTTCTCAATTAGTGATCAAGTGGTCGCTTGTGGGTGGTAGTAGAGGGTCCAAGGCTGGTGGTTTTGGGTTCTATAAGAAAGCAGGCTGAGCAAACCAGGGGAAGCAAGCCAGTAAGTAAAATCTCTCCATGGCCTCTGCATCAGCTCCTGCTTCCTGAGTTCCAGTCCTGACTTCCTTTGGTGATCAACAGCAGTGTTGAAGTGTAAGCTGAATAAATCCTTTCCTCCCCAACTTGCTTCTTGTGCAGGAATAGAAACCCTGACTAAGACTCTCTCTCTCTCTCTCTCTCTCTCTCTCTCTCTCTCTCTGTGTGTGTGTGTGTGTGTGTGTGTGTGTGTGTGTGTGTGTGTCCATAGAAATAGATAATCACAGTTTAGTGTTGCTCATATGATTGTAGGTCTGGCCATTTGTTATTGGGTCACCAATTAGGGAGGTTCACTCATGAGGAAGACTGTTTTTCTCTCAGTAATCATTAATTACCCATAGCTCATCATCTTGTGGTGGGATCCCATCAGAAGCCTCCCATCCATACTGGCAAGTCAAGTAAGAGGAATTGTTATTGTTCCGGTCTTATTTGGGTAGCCATATTGTTGATATTGCAATAGATGCACAAATATTTTAGGAAATAGATATAGTAGAAGATAAGTTTCCATATGAGTTTTGAGGGTGTTAAGAGGCAATTATTTCTCCTTTGTATTCCCTCCTATACCCTGTCCTCTTTCTCTCCTCCCAAATCTCACTCCAGATCACCTATTAACCTTGGTAACTTCTGTTATTTTCTTAAATCTCCCTGCCCTTTAAAGCTAGCCACAAAGACCTTGTAGTCATTTCCTGACATCCAAGAGCATTTCAAATTAATTACACAAATCTACAGATTCAAAAATGTCTCCAAATGAGACGAAAGATCTGACATTTGTCTTGCTGAATCTGGATTACCTCACTCAGAATGATCATTCCCAGCTCTACCTATTTATCTGTAAATTTAACAATTCTTTTTTTTCTTATAGCCGATTAATATTCCAGTGTATGAATATACTACATTTTCACTATCCGTCCATCAGTTGAACATCTGAGCTATGTCCATTTCCTCTATATTTTTAATAGATGGGTAATGAAAGGCGTGAACAGGAATCCCTGAGGTAGTACATCGTCTTTGAAGTGTCTGTCCAAGAGTTAAACATCTGGGTATATGGTAGACATATTTTTGGCTTTTTGAGGAAACTTCACACTGATTTCCAAAGTGGCCGTCCCAGTTTATACTCCCACTAGCAATGAATAAGCTTCCTCTTTTCACCACATATATGGTTGTCTCTCCTAGAAATGACTACATAAATGAGACTAGGACAATACCTTATCAATGGACATGTTAACATGACAGGCAGGTTTTTTGAGGGGTGCCACCCATAGACAAAGAACTACAGCTAACTAATGACTCTTGAAGGAGAATTATCCTCTCCCAGGGATGAGCCTCCTTATTGGATTTCTAATGCAGAGTGATCAGTCTTGAAACTATAAAGACACCATCAGGAAAAATGGACCCAATAGGATATGTGTATGTTATGTAATATACCTATATCTATACCTATACATGTAAAAATGGGACTGTGATATATATATATATGTATATATATATATATATATATATATATAAGTTATAGAACACATATAAATGTATATAACAATAATAATTAAGTAAAAAGTATAGAAATTTAAGAGTACAGTGGACATAGGAGGTGTTTGAAATTGGGTCACTAGGAAGGGCTAGAGGGAAGAAATGGAGGGGGAAGTGATGTAATTCTATGAAAATTAAAATTATATTTAAACTACTTATTAAAAAGGAAGCTTTCTCCGGGTGGTGGTGGCACATACCTTAAATCCCAGCACTTGGGAGGCAGAGGCAGGAGGATTTCTGAGTTCAAGCCTGGTCTACAGAGTGAGTTCCAGGACAGCCAGGGCTACACAGAGAAACCCTGTCTCGAAAAACCAAAAAGAAAAAAAAAAAGGAAGCTTTCAATGCATTTGATCCATCTCTTCTATTTTCTTATTGTACAATGGAGATCATAATTAGAAACTTTAACGTTTTTTTAAAAATCACTAAAAGAACTGATTTAAATATTTAGTATACAGTATGCACTTTATTGTAGTTATTATGTATTTGAGCTACATGGATGATGGAGGTTTGTGACAGTTTGAGTGATCGGGTTTCAAGTACACTTGGAGATATGTGAATGGCTAGGAGATGACCTCACCTTCCCCACAGTGAGGAGTCGAAGGCTTTGAATGTCTCTGAAGATCATCAGCTGCTTGGAAGTCTTTTGTCCTCTCTGTTAACTCTACAAACTGGGACCTACTAACTGAATGATTCATTCTCAAAAGCTAACTTCCTTTTCCTCTGTTTTCTGATTCTTTTGAAGGATTCCCGGTCTCAAGTTCTTGTTCTTGCTTTCTAAATCACTCTTCAACTTCACCAGCCCATCCTCTTGCTAGGCTAGCCATTCTCCATCACAAAGCAGAGCATTCTTACTTTGCATTTAGCTACCTTTCAAAGCTGGCCTTTTAACTGGGAAGCAGAGTTCTGGTTCAATCCATTGTATCTATGGTTGTTTACTGACACAGTCTAGGGCTGCAATTCCCTTCCATTCTGAGGGCGGAGCACTCTGGAGCATCAGTGCATGGCTGGCACTCAGCTTGGGGCACAGTAACACTTAGCAGGAAGTTCATGAATCGTGTCCATGCCATTTGATTGGCTTTAGGACCCCACCAACGGTCTTCATCATCACCCTTTCATGAGTATTATTGGGTGGGAGCCAAAAAGAGGAAAAGAATGTCATGTAATACAATATGAGTAGCAATGGTCTATTCAGAGAGTCACTTCCTCTTTATCTCCCTCCCATACAGTCCAGTCACTCATATATGCATACACACACACATACACAGACATGCACGTGCACATACACACACACATATATATATATATACACAGATGTACACTAACATATACATGCACACACATTCACACATATACATATATGAATATACATTCACATACACACATATGTACATACATATGCATGCACACACACTTACACACATTTATATGCACACGCTCACATTTACATGCACACACATATACAAATTCGTACATGCACACACACTCACACTTACATGCACACACTCACATTAACACACACTCACAGTTAAATGCACACACACTCACACACACATACTCTCATATGCATGTACACTTCTCAGTCTAACTAACTCCAAAGTTAGTTCAAAAGAGAAGTCACGCATCATCATCATAAGATGTTCTCAGAGTACTCTACTTGGTGGAGCAGAGGTGTGGATAGTGATCCTCTACACTCTTCTTGTAGTCCTTTCCCTGCTGGGGTTGATGTATTAGATGCTTCACAAATACACATATATACACATTCGAGAGTACCTCCCCCAAAACTAAAAGGCATGAGAATTAAAAACGATTTGACCAAGTAAGACGAAAACGCAGAAGGATTTGCTTTCTGTGTTGCTTAATACTACAGCACCCTTCAGTCTTTAGTGACAACGGACATTCTGCCTTTAGATCACAGGTAGAGCAAACCATTCCGAAAATGATGCAGAGAGACTCCATCTGGAATCAATTGTTTGAAATGTTCAGCAAAACTCTCCTTCTCTTTGGAATGTTCCAGCCCCGTAAATAGAGTTAAGATTAAAATAACTCTCCAATATCTGCTGGCTGGAAAATAGTGGGGAAAGGATGTTCCAACATAAAGAATTCCTACAAAATATTCTTGTATATTATGTGGTTTGTCCATGTGGTTCTTTCTACCCTTGTACCATTTTTTAAAAAGTTGTCCCTACCTTGCATAGGATTAGCAGTTCATTTCTTTTTTTAAATAGAGTAATAGAATTTATCCCCAGAGAGAACAGACAGCACCAGAAGGTACAAATGGAATAGTCGGTCATCAGATAGGTATCTAAGTGTCACCTCTGCCTCAGTGTCAGCATGGTGCTTTATGTAACACGAGGAAAATGAAAAATTAGACCAAAAAAGCCATTCTTTTAGAGGGCATGGGAGGAGCTTAAGACTGAAAGAGAGAAAGTGATATGATACAGTACTCCTGTATGAGAGTCTAAAATATAATTCACTATAAATTAAAAAAAACTAATAAAATCAGATCCATTCTTTTTCTTCACAGATTTGGCCCATGAGGCTTCCATAGATTGAATTTCTGAAAGTGGTTTGTCAGAGCCATCCTTGAGTTCTATTAGGTACAAACTTTTGGGGTGTTAATAATGAGCCAGGAAGTGATTTTCAAGGCACCAAGAAAAATACACTTCCTATTGTCAAGTAGTTGTTGATACCTGCAACTCACAGGTTCACATCCCCTCAAGTCTCTTTTTATTCAACCTAATTAGAAACAACTGGATCCAGTCTTATTCTCTGGGCCAATCTGCAATTAGATTTCCTGCGTCCTTCAGATGGAGTGACCTGCTCGTGCGAGCTCCTAATGGGCCCTCTCCCATGGGCAAGCAGCGTGTCTGACTTTTTTTAACCACACAAGCTGAAAGATAACGCCTAGCTGGCTCTTCTTCTGCTTCTCATTTTTGAGACATGTAACATTTTGACTTGCTATGGATTATCTGTGTTTAGTTCAATGCTGCGCCCTTGTATGGTGTGGACAAAAGGATCTGTTTTTAAGGAAAAGCTTCCTAATATCATAAAGGGTTGTAGAAAAATCCACTCACAAAGGAAGGATAAGAATGTTTCAGTTCTCCCAGTTGTCAACTCAGAATCCTCATTCTGAGCAGGAGTCAAACACGATTCTCTTGTGTCATAAGTTAATGGCAGAAAGTTATCTGAGACCATTCCCTGCCCCTTCCCTTCTCCATTATCACAGTTTGATGTGTGAGTTGGGTCATAACTGCTTTTATAGACAGGAATGAACATACTTCCCATATATAATCCAATTTAACTCTAAAAGCTCTCCAGATCAGTAGCATATTACCCATTTATAAATGGTCATTGTAAAATCACAGGCAGTTGTTTTACTACCTTTGTTTTCATATTTATCGTACTCTAATTTTAGATCGAACAACACCTAAGACTTCATTAGCTCCTTCATAGAGAATAAGGACATCATTTTAAAGCTCCCCCTAATTATTCCTGTGGTAAGTACAAGATCCCTGGATAGTAGGCAATGCTGTACTCTTGAGGCAGCAACATCACTGGACTCCTGTCGTTTAGCAACTCCCACTTTCATTCTCTAAAAGGGAAGCTTCAGGTGGTGCTGTGTCTCCTTAGTTGTTTGCTTGCTAAAGTAGCAGCAACTACATCCCTTTCAGGGTGATGCTCTGGGAAAAAGTGGCAGGCTGAGATCTTCCATGGCAAGTCCAGAATTTGACCTGAAGGAGCCAACTCCCATTAGACAGTCATTTGGACGAAGCAGCCAGGCAGATTGCCCACCCACTATCCCCCACCCCACCCCCACCCCCACCCCCACTCCGAAATCCATCTGCTTCATCTTCCTGGCAGCTATGGCGTCTGTAAGGACTGCAGTGAAGTGCTTCTTACTTTGTCTCAGGTTTCACATGAAAGTCATGGTCTGGAACAATCTTGCCCTAGCCAAGAACTTGTCATCCTCACAGAAGGTGTTCCTGACATTGGTCATTTGTTCCCACTGACCATAGCATTTCTAACTATCATATAAAAGCTGCTAAATCAGATGCCACAGAAAATGCTCCTGGAACAGATCCTATGGCTTTGTTTGCCTATTGGTCTCTCTAGGGTGTGAACACTGAAATCCAAGATCTCTGGATATCTCTTTGTCAAAGTACCAAGAATTAGCATTGACTGTACAGTCTTAGCTAGCATCTCTAGAGACAGGTGACTGTCTTGCAAAAAAAAAATCTTTGGTGGGTAAAGTATGAATGAAACTTAGAACTGTGTTTCATTTACTTATCCTAAAATATATGTAGTGAACACCTACTATGGATCAGGATAAGACAGATACATAAATGACAATACTGAAGACATTGGGAACTCAGGGATTCAGCTACTATACAAAAGAGTTATGACCTTGAAATACTAAAAATAGGGGATTTGGGGCACTTAGTAGATGGGAACTGGCCATGCATTATCAGGTAAGCAGGGCATAAGAGGATTTTCATATCCAATGTTGCATCATGGGTTATGAATAACTCATGCAGCAGGCATGCTGTTTTATCTATGTGATATTTTATTAAAGTTAACTTAAAGTCTCTTGATGTACTTTTGTCCACCTGGGACTCATTCTACAGAGAAAACCTACCTCATATCAGGAGGAGGCACAGCATACGTGGCAGGAACAGGACAGTTGAGTCAGACTGTCTGGGTCCATGTCTAGAACCTCCTTATTGACTGTGTGACTTTGTGTGAGTTACTTCACTGTGACTTGAGTGTTTTATCTTTGAGATGACATATTGTCATTTCCCTTAGTGGGATGGAATGGGTATTAACAAAATCAATATACCAGAAATCATTTAAACAGTGCCTGGCATCCGATAAGCCTTCAAGAATGTTAGCTAGCATTATAACAGAATGGAGGCAGATATAAAACACTTTATGGCTAAGACTGAGTTTTGAACGATGGAAGGTTTGGTTGCAAAATTTTTTCTAGGAGTCTGGCTGGGAAGGACTGAGCCACTTCCATTGATAGGGGTGAATCCTAGATGCTATGGTCTCTAGAGGCAGGGCAGTTAATTCCTGAGCTTGCTCTGCTAGGCAAGTGTTCATTCTTGCCTAATGCGCCCTGTCAGCTTTCTTCACTGCAAAAAATATGTGAGAAAGTCAGCTTTCTGTGCTTTAGAAGATTCGGTCTATGAGGCCAGGCATTCTTTAGCCTGTGGCATTGGAGAATCTCGATGGAGAATGACTCTAGGGCTGAGCTGCTCATCTCAGGTGGGCTGGGAAGGAGAAAGGGGAGCAGTGGGAGGGATGGAAGGAAGGAGGGAGATGGACAGACAGACATTCAGAACAGACACATAGAGAAAGACAGACACACACACACAGACACACACACAGACACACACACAGAGAGAGAGAGAGAGAGAGACAGAGACAGAGACAGAGACAGAGACAGAGACAGAGACAGGGCAACAAGTAAAAAGAAAATGAATTACCACTAGGGTGGTCAGTGCCACAGAACAAAATATATTCTTCAAAGTATGACCCACATTGATCTGCTTTCTTCCTTCTTCCTTGCTTACTTGCCTATCTCTATTTTTTGCCATCTCCAAATAGTTTATTAATATAAAACTACCCTTTGATTAAACCATCCGTGAAGTCGTTAACCACTGTAGAACACCTCCAACTCTGAAACCTGCTATAGCAAAGACCAAGCCTTCAACACACGATCTTTTAGATGCATTCCAGATCCGAACTATAGCATTCTCTAAACATAGAAAATGTCAGGAAAGATGCTGGCACCTGGGGAGCGCTCCTGGTCCAGGAGTATACAACATGGGCATATTATGTCAAAGCAATCGGTCTTGACAAGTCTTGCCTCTTAGGCCTCCTCTGGGAATGCTCCTGATTCCAGCCTCCACTCCTATTCAATCAGATGAAATTTTAGCATTCTTGAGCTCACACAAACAGTAATTTTAGTTACCTCCCAGCTACATGGTAATAGTTGAGGTCATGGATGCTTTTGGCAGGGGAGAGGAGGTATGGGGGTGAGAGGTGTAGGCATCATTGAAATCATGACAGGGTTTGGGGACTTGAAAATGTACAATCAGAATAGGGAAAATATACAGTCTTTGTTTTCCAGCTTGTATTTGATCCCAATTTTAGTATCTGAGTAGGTTTAATTTCTTTTTCTTATCTGCTCGTTCCTTTTTTCCCCTATGATGTCTCATTACGCAGTAACAAGAAAACATATAAATAAGCAGGTCCTTCAGTACAACCTCCTGAGTCCAAACATCACTTGCAGTTACTGTGACTTTGGTTCAAGCAAGATTAAATGGTACTGTCTCATAGCGTGTGTGTGGGTTGGGAACAGTACTTGAATTCCCATTTTCTATGGAGTTCAATTTTCTTCCCTGTGTGCTTCCATCTCTATGCTTGCTTCTATCTATTCATCTTATACCTGTCCATCAAAGGAATATGCCTCCAGACTGAAGAAAGGATGATCAGAATGTTTGAAAGGATCTGACTTTGAAGACCAAGACCGTTTGGGAAGCATATACGCTTAGTATGGGGAAAGAAGAACACAAGAAAATCCACCCTGAAATAAAATTCTTGAGCGAGGACTTTATGCCAGGCAGATCATCTCATTTAACCTCCCCCACACTGTACACCAGGTTAGCACTGTTTCAGAGGCAGAAAGATGAGGCTCAGAGAAATTACCTCAGTACCCACAGCTAAGTATCTATACGCTGGTCCTAGTATAGCTACCTAACAAGTTATGAAATGCTTCCAGGTGAAAATATTTTTCAAAAAGTCGTGAGAGACTTTTATAGAAGCAGGTATGGCTGGACATAATCCTCATGGTTCCCACAGATGCATATCAAAACCAAGCCTTTAGCCCAGGAATTCCACATCGCTCAGTCTGAAATACACATCCTCTTATTCCACAAGAATCCCTCCACCCACTACTTCCTCCTAGACAAGCTTCCTTCTCTCTAAAGAGAGAACCCCTTCCACGTTCACACTCTCATGGTTTCTATGATCTAGCAATTCTACCTGTGTAACTTAGTCTCTGGAATGCCTCTCTGGGACCCAAGACTCCCAGAAGCTCCAGAAAGATAGTTCTTATGCCCTTCATTTAAAAAAAGAATAGAAAATGCCTACTTGTTGTACGATTTCAGTGAGGCATCATTTTAAAATATCAAATATTTCTGAAAGTTCTATGTTCATAACAAAATAGATGCCCCAAGAGCTGCTTTCTGCCCTGAAAGCATTGCCAACAGTGCAAAGCAGGGCTGAACTTTTGGAAGTTATAGTCATGTTTTCTAGCTTTCAGTGTGCAAGGTGGGGCTGAGTCAGTGCAGGGGCGGGGGCAGGAGGGACACCTTTGTCTTGGGGGTGGAAACAATGTCACAGGGCACAGGAAGCAAACCCCAAAAAGAATAGAAGAAAAAAAGAAGAAAAGAAGAAGGTCTGCCACTCATTGGTTTCCCTGTACGACCTTGACCAAATCACCTTCCTTCCTGTCTTTCTGTTCTTTCCAAGGCATGAATCCCCAAAGATGCATCCGGGTGACCTCAGAAAACTATGTCACCAAATGAAATAGTCGCTGTGGAAGAGTTTTGAAAGTGCATTATGTTCAAGGAGTATTCCATATTCTATAAACAAACACAGCTTCCATTAAGCTAAAGCTCTGAGTCACTGAGACTGGCAATGAAGCAAATGCGGAACAAGAAAAAAAAAAAAACATGGAAAAATCTGGATGTTGAGTCATTCTCCTTGAGCCTCGGGACCTTTGGGTAGGCCTTTGAAGGTGACAGAAAGGAAGGCATGCCAGGTGAGCTACAGAAGAAAGGGGGTGAGGTGGGGTTGTTCTTAAGTCTGGAAAATTACTCAGGTGTAACAGATGAATGAAGAAAGGGTGTTTTTTGACAGGTAAGGACAGCCTGTCAATATCAATGTGGATGGATCATTCACTTCCTCAGGAAGCCTTGCTAGCATTCAACACCCACTCTGTGCAAGGAAAAAAACATGCTGTGGGCGATTTGAGTTCTATGACATAATTCTTGTCCTTGTCAAAGAAATAACAACAACAACAAATGAAACAGTGAGGCTAAACTAATGTCATAAGTGAGGGATAGCAATCCGTCCCACGTGTATCTTAATATCTGTGTTTACTGAATATTTAAAATAGCACCTTAGGGAAGTCTTTAGGGCCGGTCTTCCCAGTATTTGGGAAGAGTTGGATGTTTCATCTCCAGGTAGGTTGTGTGAGGTTGTGAACCAGATTCTCATCTGTGTTGCACATGTCGACTTGTTCATGAAGAAAATAATAATAAATTCTCCGGCATGTGAGTTGGTTACTAAATATGGTCTAGAACATCTTTCATGTTAGTCTAAGTCATGTTATGATTTAGATTCTAATTTTTTGTCTGTGCATCCGAATTACCTGAACACTAACTCTCTAATTAATTTACATGTGGTCCTAATAGTTAATTTTTCAACTTCAAGTTTCAATATCTGATTTATAAAATATGACTCATGATATCAGCTCTTTTAGCCTTATGTGCCAGTGGACATGGTGGTGATAAAAGAACCAACTCAGTGTTCAAGATAACACATGGCTCTTCATGCTAGGTTTCAGCAGAGAGCTGTTACCACCCCAGTTTCTGTCTTCTAGCAATTATAATTTGATTGTCATAAGATTTTAATAACACTTTCTATAGACTACAAAATGTTATCTAAAGTGCTACATCAAAATCAAACTTCCCTTTCCTAGCATTTTGAATATTCTCAGACATGACCCTTCCTGGGCAGCTCTGACGTTCAGTGCTGGGGTAGAGCGTATGATTGCTTGGGTTAGGGAGCAGAGGGACAATGTCTTGCTACCTCTGAATTTATCTGAACAAGGACACATTCTTTGGATGAAGGGTAGTGCTAGACTGTCCTTTGAGTCCTTAGCAGGCTGCAGTAGATGAGAATCATCTCAGTGGCAATATTTCGAGCTGGGATTAATGAATCTTCATATCTTTTCAAACTCATCTATTCTGATTTAAAAGGAATGAATAGCAGCAGTTTGGAAAGATGTACTTGTTCACGGGCATAATAAAAAATAGATGTCACCGCCACACAAAGTTCTTAATGTCCTTTCCCCAGGGGAGAAAATAATTGCTACAAGGGATTAAAATTTAACTCCTTGCTCTTACTACTTCAAAAAGGTTTTCTGTCATTTTTTAGCTCTCTCCCCAACCCCCCCCCATAGTTTGTCCAATTTAACTGCAGGATATTTTATATTTTTATGTTCATTAATATTTTACCTGAATTTGGCCTACTGCTAACAAAATAAACTTATACTTTATTGTATCCTTTCCCCCACAGAACTCAGAGAGCTTCAGAGGTTTGAGTTGAACATCCAGAATGCAAACTTTGGGCTTCTTCCAAATTTATAGCTGTGGAACAGTATATAAACAGGTCCCCAGTCTCAGGATCACTCACAAAAAGCTACTCAGATGAAGAGGACCATGCATAGATACAAAACAGGAATCTTTGTTTAAATGTATTTTTATTGGTTATTTTATTTATTTACATTTCAAGTGTTATCCCCCTTCCCAGTTTCCCCTCTGCAAACTTCCTATCCAGTCACCCCTCCCCTTATTCAATGAGGAAGCTTCCCCACCCACCCACCCACCTACTCCAGCCTCACCACCTATGTTGGGGTATTGAGTCTCCACTGGACCAAGGGGGGGTCCAGTCCCATTGATGCCAGATAAGGCCAACCTCTACTACATATGCAGATGGAGCCATGGGTCCCTCCATGTGTATTCTTTGGTTGGTGGTTTAGTCCTTGGGAGCTCTGGGTGGGGGAGATCTGGTTGGGGATATTGTTCCTCCTATGGGGTTGCAAATCCCTTCGGCAACTTCAGTCCTTCCCCTAATTCCTAGTTGGGGTACCCATGCTCAGTCTAAAATAAAAAAGACATGCTTGTGTAAGGCTGGGAAGACTGATGGTGGTGTTTTCTAGATTATAGTCTCATCTGAGAATGAAGTCCAGATATTCTCTGTCAGATAGAATTATATTCTACTCATGCCCTGGGATTGTTCAGTGGTGCGGCGGAAGAGTGGATGCATGTGAGCTTGCGGCTGTCATTTAATGCTCTTTGAGCTCAGCGTTCTCATCTTTGGATATAGATGGAGAAAGGTCAAACGACTGTGCTGTGTCTACACAGGACACTAGCCTCAATCTTGGTATTGATGTTTACCGTGCTCACAGTTGGCACTAGCACGTTTTTCAATATCACGCTTGCTCCTTTTCATTGTCAGTTTAACAGGGTTTAGATTCACTTAGGACAGACCCTTCGGGACAGATCCGAGCTTGTTTCTAGAGAGGTTTAGCTGAGGATGGAAGATTAAGCCTGAATGCTGCCAGCACCATCTCTGGACAGAATACAAAGTAAAAAGGGAGAAAGTAACCTGAGTCCCAGCACCAACATCCATCCCTCTCCATCTGCCTCTCCACTGTGAGTTCAATGTGACCAGCTACCATGTAATCCTTCTGCTTTACCTAGTACTGTTCTGGCTACCAAGACTTTCCCACCATGATGTGTGTCTCCTCAGAATATAAGACAAAAGTAAACCCTTTCTTCCTCAAGTTGACTTTTGTTGAGTATGAGAGAAGTCACTAATAGTTTGCTTTAGGTAGCCACCAGAGATGGTTATGAGTTACGAGTTAACTACCTGGGTAAAATCTACTAGCCATCTCCTAGACTGGAAGATTTCAAAATCGCCATCTAAAATCCTAAGATTCCGTTCCTTACACAGCCTCTCCATTTTAATAACAGTGATTTATAACAGCCAAACATTTGGAAAGCACCCATAATACCCTTTGTTATATGGGAGGCCCGGGGAGCATGGCCTCAGACTAATGAAGTACTTAAAATGTCACGCATAGTCCATGGCAGGCAAGTGCTAGCTGATGGGCCGCTGGGGTCTGACCTCAGGACATAGAGATATCATCTGGTCTCTCCCAAATATAAGCTGCACTACGTGATTTCAAAACTATGCCACAAAATAAGGAGAAAGAGAACATTTAGCAATAAAAAGATCCAGCTATTGGCAGCAATACACTATTAGATCTCTGGGATTTTTGATGCTGTTGTGGTTGAGATGACATTGCAAAGATACAGAGCTTTGAGCACACTCTCTGTGAGCCTCTCAGCTGCACTGGCCCCTTAGCAGTTTGGGTCTGTGGTAAGGAACTACATGCATCCTTTGCATATATAACCCATTGCCAGGGCCTTGCAGAGAATGCAGTGTTTAGTGGTTACCCTGATTAGTTCTTTATGAATACATGCTGATCCAGGCTGTCCAGAGATGGTTCATTTCACTTCAGACTCTAAATTTCTTTGCCTAGAAGAGTCAAGACTTTTTTTTTTAAAAAAAAGCATTCTGAAAATAGAGTATTGACTCCTATCTGCAGAAGGACAATAACTTTGGGGAGACTAAGGACTCCTTTTGGGGAGACTAAGAACTCCTTTTAGAGAGATTAAGTACTCCTTTTGGTTCCTGTGTTAATTTTGGATGATTTGCACAATCACCTTCCAAAATAAATCTGTAAACAGACACAGATGTAGATGTCCTCCTCCTCCTCCTCTGTCTGCGGCAAGTTCACTTCTTCCCAGCACGCCATTACTGACAAAAAGCTCTGCTGCCGTACAGGAAGGATGTGGCCGCCCCAGACGACCCAAAGAAAAAGCTGCGGCCACGTGCCGTTCAAGTCCAGTGTTCCCCGAACTGGTGTCCTTCCACTCTTCCTCTTAGCAAGGAATCTTTGCGGGAACTTGTATCGTTTTCCTTCAGCAGTACTAGAAAAAGATCACAGTCTGGATGGCTTAAACCCAGTTCTGAAGTCTGGAGGTCAAAACCCAGCGTGCCAGCACGGTGCTTCCTTTGAAGGTCTGAGGGGAGGATCTGTTCCAGACATCTCTCCCTGGCTGCAAATACCATCTCGGGCTGCATCCACATGATCATCCTGTATGTCTTGATGTCTTAATGTCTATATTGGCTAAAAGAGATAAAGTACAGGAGGAAAGCTGTTCTTCCTCCAAGGTCACACACCAGAAGAGAGAGAGAGGCAGTGTCAGCCTCCAGCACAGCATAATAAGATGACATAAAGTAATTTCCATCTAGCAGGGTTTAGGTTCCAGTCTCTGAATTTCTTATGGGGTCACTTTTCGTCCAATTACAAGACCTTTCAGAATAGAGGACGCTTCTTGTTATCTGCCTATATATAATCTATATGGAAAAGAACAAGCTGGATGTAGATGTAGAATAGTTACATAATCAACATTCAATCACTCTTTTTTGTTTGTTTGTTGAGATAATGTATGCATCCAGATTTGAAGCCACCCTCCTACGGTTTGAATGTGAATGATCTCCCAGACCTGCCCCCCCCCCCACGTATTTGGACACTTGATCTCTACTTGGTGGCATTGCCTTGGGAGATTGGGAATTCAGTTGCTGGGTATGTGGCCTAGCTTGCAGAGGGTGCGTCATGAAGTATTTGTCAACCTGTGTGCAAGCATCACTTCCCTGCTTCCTCATCCACTGTGAGGTACAGAGCTTCTCTGCTACATGTTAAACTCACCCCCCATAAACTCCATTGTGCCTTCTCCACCATTCCCCACCATGATGGTCAGAAGATGAGTGCCCAGACAGACTCTTCTGTCAGTTAACATTGCAAGGTATTTTTTTTTTGTCACTGTGATGAGGTGTGTAATAAATACACCCCACTCCATTAGTGGCATAATATTTATTCTACAGAAGTCTGAAGGATAATATTTTCTCTTCCTTACCATTGCCAGAGAAGGTTGCCTATATCTGCTGTAAACAGAGCTAAGGCACAACTGAAGGCTCATCTTTGTTCCCCAGTAGGAAAATTCCAGCACAGGGGTTTTTATAATATATCTCCTAGAATTTTCTTTTGCTGTGATCCTATTTTCTCTCTCTTAATCCCCCCACCAAGGTGCCATAATGGAAATGACCTTTCTTCTTCCTTCACATTTGCATAATCCTTCTTTTCACTCATTGCTAAAGCAAATAATTCAAAGGCCAACCACACTGGCTCTCCTGAAGCTGAGATCTGACCTCAGAGGATGAAAATAGAGAACTCCAGCCTCGGTCTTGCAGATATACTGAAAGTGACCAGTGATCAGACAACTCACTCTAAAGAACCCTAACAGACTAGAGACAGAGCCTTGCCACCAGGTGCTGCCAGGAGACTTCGCATAACATTGACATTACCAAAAGTTAAATGGAAGGCACCCAGGCTTCTAATTCCATTTTAATGTGTGTTTTGAGTTGAGACACATATTTATGTATTGTATAAAGCTGTGGCTCTTTATTTAAAAAAAAAAAACTCTGTGATAATGACATATGTTTAGTATTGGAAAAAATACTGTATGCATTTCTCCATAAGCCTCTAATATCTGCCTCTGTGAAACAGCAGTATTATTTAGCCTTTGGGTTCTAATTTATACTCCTTCTTTGGTTTTGATGGAAAGTTGATAGTTTCTCCAAATCTTATTTCCTTGAAGCGTTTATCTCTCTGTAAAAAAATCTCTCTCTCTCTCTCTCTCTCTCTCTCTCTCTCTCTCTCTCTCTCTCTCTCTCTGCCTCTGGTTAGTCTGGCTAAGGGTTTATCTATCTTATTGATTTCTCAAAGAACCAGCTCCTGGTTTTGTCGATTCTTTGCATAGTTCTTTTTGTTTCTACTTGGTTGATTTCAGCCCTGAGTTTATTTCCTGCCTTCAACTCCTCTAGGGTGTATTAGCTTCTTTCTGTTCTAGAGCTTTGAAGTGTGCTGTTAAGCTGCTATTGTATGCTCTCTCCAGTTTCTTTTTGGAGGCACTCAGAGCTATGAGTTTTCCTCTTAGTATTGCTTCTATTGTGTCCCATAAGTTTGGGTATGTTGTGCCTTCATTTTCATTAAATTCTAAAGTCTTTAATTTCCTTCTTTATTTCTTCCTTGACCATGTTTTCATTGAGTAGTGTGTTGTTCAGCTTTCATTTGTGTATGTGAGCTTTCTGTTGTTTTTGTTATTGAAGACCAGCCTTAGTCCATGGTGATCTGTTTAAGGTGCATAGGATTATTTCAATCTTCTTGCATCACTGAGGCATGCTTTGTGACTGATTATATGGTCAAGGTTGGAGAAGGTACCATGAGGTGCTGAGAAGAAAGTATGTTCTTTTGTTTTAGGTTGAAATGTTCTATACGTATCTGTTAAATCCATTTGGTCCATAACTTCTATTAGTTTCAATATGTCTATGTTTAGTTTGTGTTTACATGATCTGTCCATTGATGAGAGTGGGGTGTTGAAGTCTCCTACAATTATTGTGTGAGGTGCAATGTGTGCTTTGAGCTTTAGAAAAGTTTGTTTTATGAATGTGGTTGCTCTTGCATTTGGAGCATAGATGTTCAGAATTGAGAGTTCTTCTTGGTAGATTTTTCTTTTGATGAGTATGAAGTATCCTTCCTTATTCTTTTTGATAACTTTTGGTTGAAAGGTGATTTTATTCAATATCAGAATGACTACTCCAGCTTGTTTCTTGGGACCATTTGCTTGAAAAATTGTTTTCAACATTTTTCATTGAAGTAGTGTTTTTCTTTGATATTGAGGTGTGTTTCCTGTTTGTAGCAAAATTCTGGGTCCTGTTTATGTATCCAGTCTGTTAGTCTATGTCTTTTTATTGGGGAATTGAGTCCATTGATGTTAAGAGATATTAAGAAATAGTGATTGTTGCTTCCTGTTATTTTTGATGTTATTTTTATGTTTGTGTAGTTATCTTCTTTTGGGTTTTTTTTGTAAGAAGATTACTTTCCTGCTTTTTATAGGGTGTGGTTTCTCTCCTTGTGTTGGATTTTCCATCTATTATCCTTTGTAGGGCTGAATTTGTGGAAAGATATTGTATAAATTTGTTTTTATCATGGAATATCTTGTTTTCTACATCTATGGTAATTGAGAGTTTTGTTGGGTATAGTTGTCTGGGCTGGCATTTGTGTTCTCTTAGGGTCTGTATGATATCTGCCGATGATCTTCTAGCTTTGATAGTCTCTGGTGAGAAGTCTGGTATAATTCTGATAGGTCTACCTTTATATAGGTCTACCTTAACCTTTTCCCCTTACTGCTTTTAATATTCGTTCTTTGTTTCATGCATTTGGTGTTTTGACTACTATGTGACAGGAGGAATTTCTTCTTTGGTCCAGTCTATTTGGAGTTATGTAGGCTTCTCGTATGTTCAAGGGCATCTCTTTCTTTAGGTTAGGGAAGTTTTCTTCTATAATTTTGTTGAAGATATTTACTGGCCCTTTAAGTTGGGAATCTTTACTTTCTTCTATACCTATTATCCTTAGGTTTGGTCTTCTCATTGTTTCCTGGATTTTCTGGATGTTTTGAGTTAGGAGCTCTTTTCATTTTGGATTTTCTTTGACTGTTGTGTCAATGTTTTCTATGGTATCTTCTACACCTGAGATTTCCTCTTCTATCTCTTGTATTCTATTGCTGATGCTTTGCATCTATGACTCCTGATCTGTTTCCTAGGCTTTCTATCTCCAGGGTTGTCTCCCTCTGTGATTTCATTATTGTTTCTATTTCTAGTTTTAGATCCTGGATGGTTTTGCTTAATTCCCTCATCTGTTTGGTTGTGTTTTCTTGTAGTTCTTTAGTGGATTTTTGTTTTTCCTCTTTAAGGGCTTCAAGCTTTTTACCTACGGTCTCCTGTATTTCTTTAAGGGAGTTCTTTATGTCCTTCTTAATGTTCTCTATCATCATCATGAGTTGTGCTTTTTAAATCAGAGTCTTGCTTTTCTGGTATGTTGGGGGTATCCAGAGCTTGCTGTGGTAGGAGAACTGGGATCTGTTGATTCTAAGTAGTCTAGGTTTCTGTTGCTTAAGTTCTACCCTTTGCCTATCGCCATCTGATTATCTCTGGTGTTAGCTGGTCTTGCTGTCTCTGACTGTGGCTTGTTGCCCCTACAAGCCTGTGTGTCAGTACTCCCAGAGATCAGTTGTCTCAGGGAGGAATTGGGGTATGGAGAGCTGTGGCACAGGGTCAGCTATGGGGTGCCCACAGAAACTGGAAGGATCTTGCCCCAGGATGCTCCTCAGTTCCTGTGTCTTGAGAGCTCTGGGCAGCACCCTCTGAACAGAAGAGGTTGTCTTATCTGTACTCACAGGCTTGGCAGAACTCCTGGGAGACAAGCTCTGTCCTGGCAGTCTTTGGGTATGGAGCACTGTGACACAGGATCATCTCTGGGCACTGTGGCACAGGATCAACTCCAGGCACAGATGGTCACTAGGTATTTTAACAAAACGTATACTTTAGTCTGACTATGGGACTCAGTGTGCCTATATGTGCAAGTATGAGGGTAATGCTCAGTCTATTAGCTTAAAAATTCAGCTTCATAATAGAGAGGAATGAGGCATGGCACTAGAAAGTTTAAACACTGTTCAAAAAATATATCTTGTCACTACATATCCCAATTGAATGTCACAGAAAATCTTATACTTGAAAGAAATATGGGAGACAGTCTAATTCAAAAAATCTTACATAATTTCTCATGTTACAAAAAGAAAAGACTTCAATCTACAAGTTTTAAATTCTCAACATATTCTTTTGAAAATAACCCTAACTTCTCTATCTCTGTCTGTCCTCCTTTCTGTCCCTGTCTTTCCCTTCTCCCTCTCCATCTATCCATATCTCAGTCTCTCTCTTTCTCCTTTAGTGTGGGTGTGGTATGCACATGTGTGCGTGTACTTGTGATGGATTCACCCATGAATGCATGAGCACGTGCCAGATGGTGATATTTAATGTCTTTCTCCATTACTTTGCACTTTATTTTTTCGTGACAAGGTTTCTTATAGAGCTCATAATTCATCATTTTGGCTAGAAAGGCTGTCCAGTGAGCTCATGTGACCCACTCATGTCTGCTCCGGGCCACAGCACTGGGTTTCCAAGCTATTTTTATGTGGGTTCTACTGATCTGAACTCAGAGCCTCATGTTTGCACAAGTATTTTACTCACCGAGCCATCTCTAGTTCAGAAACCTAGTCTCTCTGTACATGTTGCCTTAGTTACCCCTTCTATCATTAAGATTTCAAGATCTCACCTCATAGATTATACTTTGCATGTACTTATTACTTCTGCCTTGGTTGCTGCCATATCTGACTACTGTTCCTATTTGAAAGACATTATTTTTCTTGTAGATGCTCTTTTCTTCTGTATTGTCAATGCTCTCTTTCTTTTCTCAAAAACCTTATACAACCTAATGGATATAGCTTGAGAACAGAAAGAATTGCATTCATTCTTGGTAGACTGTTGAACATTTTCAAGACATGAGACAAGTATATCATTCTACCAGGAATCCAATAGTGACCAACATGTACCATCAGATTCACCCCTTCCTCAAGAGATTTCAAGTAAGAACAATGACAGGGCAGCTGTTTACATACAGAAAGTATAATGGCAACCAGAGTTATATTTCCCAAACCTAGTGAAAAGTGTTTACCTTCCCGACAATTATGAGCTTCATAATCCAATAACAAGATATTTCCAATGAAAGAATTACATAGAACAGTCTGCTCACCCTCCCTCACAAATACAATGGTCTTTCATATATATATATATATATATATATATATATATATATATATAATATGCACACACACACACACACACACACACACACACACACACAATTTATATATCACTGACTGATAGGACACCAGCAAAGCAGAGCCATGCTGCAGGGAACACTTGGAAGGAGCTGGTAGAGAGAAGAGAAAATGTTCAAAATATATGGTCAATTGATGTTTAAAAATTCATAAAACAATACATACATGCTTTCTATCTAACACACATATGCATATACATATATGTATACATACATATGTGTATACATATATATACATATATATGTATATAAATCATGCTTCCATGTGAGGAGTTTTGTGTCTTTTAAAAGTATTTTTAGGCACCTTTGCATTAGTAAGAAAACGTGGAGAGGAATCATGCATGGGAGCCCATATTTTACAGACCTTAAAATTTTTATTACAAAATTTCTTAGGAGCTTTTCTCTTTGAGATGAAGTGAGAACACCCTCTTGAGTTGGGAAGACATGGCATCCTGTGTGTTTTGTACTGACAGGAAATAAGCTGGTAGGATATCCATCAATTGTGCAGGTCAATTGGAACCTCTGGTTTGTTGAAGAAGGGTATTTCCTCCATGGACTCCTGGATTCAACCAGAGAGTTTTGGCTGGTGGTAGGAAGGAAGCACAAAGTAAGCTAGTGTGTGTGGACTGTCCACTCTGTATCTGGGGTGCTGACATGGTTTATTTCATTTTTAAAACACACCAAAAAAAAAAAAAAAAAAGAAAGAAAGAAAGAAAGAAAAGAAAAAAAAAACCTGAGCTGTAGACATTTGCAACTTCATTTTATAGTCAAGAAAACTGAGGATAACGAAAGTTTAAACAAACTTGTCTAAGATAATGTAACTAGTAAGTGATGGAAATGACATTTCAATTGAGCTTGTCTGCTTCCAAATTCCATGTTATGTCTAGTAACCACTAATTCTATCTCTGCTGAATAAAACGTTGCCTCTTCTGGTAATATTCCCATCAATAATTGAACAAGGCAGAGCCATTCTTGGCATGAATGTCAGTGTGGGTCATCTGAGGTAACTGATGCATGCCAGAAGCTCTTTCTCTCTTATCTATTTTTCTTTGGTTTTCCTGCATTGAAAGCTCCTGGTGACATTTATAGGTGACCTCAAGTGTAGGGCACAGAAAGGTCAAACTCAGAAAAGGCTCAGTTTCCTTCATCAATCTTCCCTGTACCCCTACCCTGTTATTATTTGACATATGGTATCCTCTACTGACTGGCTAGACAAATTATATTGTGGTGTCCAGGGAGAGCCAAAGAATGACTTTGTACTCTTATGATCTTATGATTTTCATTTGTCGAGTTCAACAAAGTATAAATTTTTTAAAAAAAGATGAAAGAGGGAAGGAAGACATGGAACCAGAGATGATGCAATGAAGAGAAGGAGGAAAGGAGGGAGGAAGAGGTCAGGGTAGGGAGGAAGGGAGGGAGGGAGGAATGAAGAGCAACACTTACCCTGTTTAATGTTTTGGTTTTTCCTACCCTTGAGATGTGTGGAAAGGACCAGATTCTGAGTCCTGCATGCTAGCTTAGCAGCTGAGGGAGGCAACTCTCCATTATGCCAACAAGGCACCAAGGAAGCTGAAGTTCCTATCAATTTATTGATCTATTTGTCCCTCAGTCTCTTTTCTGCCAGAAGGACCTGCCACAAAAGTATCATAAAACAGGCCTCTCCGGAGTAGAAGGTAAGCTAAGCCCAGACCTTAGCACTGTACTGAACAGTAGTAACTCGGGTGTCAGTCCCTTGGTTCTAAAACCAGTTGAGGTGCTCTGGGATGCAATGAGGAGCTTGTGAGAGGAGCTGCCTTGCTTTTCCCAAGGGAGCTGAACTGCCACCCAGTCTCCCTGTAAATGTTTACTCAGACAGTAACGGAAACCTTCATGGCTCCTGGGCTGCTACCAAGCTTATCTGAGTTTCCGCCCTATGAGGTGCTCTCTTCTTAGCATCAGTACCCTGGGCTCTGCCTTGACAAAATCAATGCTTTTAATTTTCATAGCCTCCCCGGTGAGAAATTCTGCTTGTTCCCTTCATCACTTGAGGCTGTTCTGTTTCTCTTAAACAAGCCTGAAGCTAGTTTACCTATTTTCCTTTGGGAACAGTTACTCAAGTTTTACTGAAACCACTGTACAGATTTTTATTCCTGTTAAAGAAAAGCAATATAATAATCATTATTTGCTCAGGGTTAGTTGGCAGCATGGCTAAGTGAAGCAACTTGATACAGGCTAGATGATTTAAGCAGGATTTTGGTGTGCATGTGTGTGTGTGTGTGTGTGTGTGTGTGTGTGTGTGTTTAGTTTCTCTAAGAACACTTGGTAATTGTCAAAATGCTTTGTTAATCCTGTGCCTATCACTATGGTTGTTCATAACTCCTTCCACACATGGAGACATGGAGGAAACTCCAGTTTGTGCAATGTGAAGTCAGTGTAACTCGTACGGGTCACTTTTAACTGAATAACCCTCAAGGAAAAGAAATACTCTTTCTGTGTCCAAAGAGGTAGGAGGTACAGTCCTTAACAGGACAGATATCAGCACAGACTCCACGGTTTACAAGAGGTGTTTGAGAATGTAAAGGAGAAGACGATTAAAGGTTAGAATGCCTGGTCTTGTTACAGGGTAGCATCAGTAATAAACCTGTTTAGGGAAGGCTTCCTTTTTAATATATATGTAACATATGAGAGTAAGGGGAGAATATATATGCTATTATAAAATCCTCATTGTCCTAATGGTGGCTGCCTCTATTTCTTTGAATTGCTGGTGAGGAAATAAAGCAGAGTTGAGATTAAAGTTTTGGCTTAGAGGGATGCTGGTAATGTTTCTCTTCTTTACATGGGATTCTTTATTTTTCTGGAAAATATTTTGTTTTGAAACCATTTGAGTACATAATGATTTCTAAATATCTCAGGAGAAGGCTGACTTATCAAGAGTTAATCTTCCATGTGCAAGTATTGATACAAACATTTTAAATAGTATTAAACATGGCTGTGATAGATCGAGCTAAAATTGCCTGTCTCCTGGCACTGTGGCATCTGTGCCTAGTGTCTGCCTTGGAAGAGACAGCTGCGTTGTTGGTAAAGGGGGCCTTGGCTTGAGATTCAGACAGGATGGGCATCTGGGCAGGCTTGTACCATGACCCACTCTTAGAATAACAGATCCATTTCCGAGGTAAGTACATCCCTCCACTGACTCACGCATCTTTTAGGAGTTGTCTTCTCTTGAAAATGTGTCATTAAAGATTAAGCTTCTCATGCATGAGTTTTATGGGGACACATTCAAAGTGCTGAATTTGACCTCTTCAAAATGATGTGCCACTGTAAGTGGTGCTGGAGACTAACAATCAGACCAATGCTCTGCTCTATTAGCCCTACAGACACCAATCAGAGCCTTAAAACATCTAGGGCGGTATTCGCGTTGGAGCAGGATAGATTTTACCATGGGTTTGTATGCTTCTGGAAATCAAATAGGCTGAATGATCAACATTTGAGTCTCTGTGGACCATTATCTGCAACAGTTGTATATATCACATAATAATATGTACACAAATTCCAAAGCAAGGGAAAAATTAATAGGATTCAATCTTGTGTCTTTATCGCTATAGAATGGAGGATTTATTGTGGCTGATAGTTTGAGGATATAATCCATCCAGTCAGGGAAAGAAGGCATGGTGGCAGGAGGAGCTGGAGGCAGCTGGCCACTTTGCATATACAGTCAGGAAGCAGATAGATGAATGCTGGCACTCAGCTCATTCTCTCCTTTTTGTTCAACCTGGGGCCACATCCTGAGATGATTCTGCCCACATTTAGGGTGGATTTTTCCCACCTCTGTTCACACAATTTAAAAACTCTCTTGCAGATAGGGTCAAGTCAACAATAAGCATTAGCTTTCACAAATCCATCTATCGTTAACGTTACGCCCAGAGGTATGACTTTGAAGCCTCAACTTTCCACTTCTTATCCCCATGGGATGATAGCTATCTCATAATGCAAAATATACTCAGCCTAACTTCTAAAGTCTACATAGACTTTAACTATTCCAACAAATTATTCAAAAGTCTAAGTGCAGAGATTCTTCTGAAGCTTAGACAATCCCTAAACTTCAAGCTCCAATATAATTAATGATGATGATGATGATGATAATGATGATGATGATGATGATAAATATATTGCATACTCCCAACATATAATGACACCTAATGAACACTAAAAAAATGGCAAGAAGGGAAGGTAGTGAGAATTGATGAGACCAAAGCAAGGCCTACATGCAGCAGAGAAGATATAAACCTTGAAGCAACATGATGGAATCATCTGCTGTCCAGAGGGAGAAGCCCCATTATTCTATCTCTGCTGCTTGAAGCACATATAGTCTCTCTCTTCAGCAAACTCTACTTCATCTCTGTAGCTTTTCCTCAAAGGTATCTCATGGTCCTAGCATGTCTACCATCTGAGGGAATTCTCCAAGGGAATTTAGGCTTCGCTTTCAACACTTCACAAATGATCTCTCCAGGCCTCATTGCAGGAATTCTGATCCTGCCACACATTGCTTGTCTTCACTGCCTCTTTAAAATATTGATACAAGACTTCATGACTTCCTTCGTCTCGGATTGTTCATGCTTTGAAAATCAGTACCATATGTACTGTACTACCAACTTCTGCTGCCAGCCTCAAATTGAGTTTGGCCTCCCTGGACCACAGCTGCACCGCCCACTGTCTACTGACCCTAAGGAAATGCTTGCCTGGGCAGTTTTCTTTTTAAGCAGGAAATACCTTCAGTATACTTCCTGTTCAGGCTTTTTCCTTTCGAGTGGGTGTACACATTGATTAGCTTTTAACTCTGTGGGGCCTTTCCGTCAGGGAACTGCTCCCAACACTTTATCTGTGTGTTCCTTTCCCACTTCTAAACTTTCCCCCTTGCCCTTCTTTGCCAAGCGTCACAGTTTTTCATCTTCTCTTTCACTCGCTGTACATCTCAATAAGATACGAAGTCATACCACAACCTGCATGCCACCCTGTCTTGAAATGACTCCATCAAATGGGTTAATCCGTCATTTTTATTCAGCCTTATTCTTAAATTCCTAGCATTTGAGCAGCATGAGGTCAGATTCTTAATCAGAATATAACATGAATGTCCTTTATCTAAGTCCCCAATATATTCCTGTTTTCCTCAATGGCTAAACCTCCACTCTCTACATTTTCCACTGCAGAGTGGTTTCCCAAATGCTCACAACGGCCTGCGAAGATATGCTTTATAGAATAGAATTCTAACTCCACCTCCACCTTGCAGCACTGAAACATCATTTTTTCCCAAAGGCTTTCCCCTTTCCCAGTTCCCCCCTCACCTTTGATGCTGTTTTCTTTGTAAGTTAATATGTGTATTAGTCCTATCATGTCTGGAAAACACACTATTTTTTTGGTGTCGTACGTTCCCTCTGGCTCTTACAATATTTCTGCCTCCTCTTCCTCTCAGTTCCCTGAGTTCTGAGCAGAGGGATTTGATGATAACCTTCTATTTAGAACCGAATGTTCCAAGGTCTCTCACCCTCTGCACATTGTCCAGTTGTGATCTTTTTAGTTCTTATCCACTGCAGAAGGAGCTTTCTCTTATGATGGTCGAACAAGACACTGACCTATGGATGCAGCAGAATGTGATTAGAGTGATTCTATTGCTATATTTCTTTAGAACAATAACATTTTTTATCCTAGGCCCATAACCTCTCTAGTCTCAGCTTCTTGGTCACCTGAACAGTATTGACAGATTTCATCTCATGGAATGGGCCATAAACACAATCAGACCGCCCTTGTTTATTATCACAATATTTATGCCACTATTTCACCTACATACTTCAAGAGGAGGCAGAAATATCATCAGATAGATTACCATTATCGATTGAAGGGTTTGTAGCTGGGTAGGTGGTTACCTTTTTCTCGTGCTGTGTACCAACTACCTTCCAGTACGATGAACAGCAAGCAGTCAGTAGCAGTGAAGCCTCTAGTTAGGCACCAGCTCAACTTCTTTGTGTTCAATGAGATGTAAATATTGTCTTCAACAGGAGAATCCTGCCATTACTCTGCTTAGAGCAATTCACGGCTTTGGCTATGTTGAGTTGTTCCGAGTTTTCCCTATGGTTCCTTTGACCAACAATGGAATTAGATGCAATCTATTATAGGAACTGGTGGTTTCACTTGGTGGCTGAATTTGTGTTGTGTGGCCGTGGCTCCTTCATTATTTGGTGAGTTCACTCAGGTGTCTTTCATAAACAAGAAGCTTCTGTGTCAGTAGGTTTCTAATGACTCCTTAAGTGGCCCTTGATATTACTTATTCCTCCCCATATATCCTCCTTTAGTACTGTCTTCCCTCACCCACTGCCTTTAGTCCCCCATTCAAATCTCCACCTGCCTCTCCACCATAATATATTCTGTTTCCCCTTCCTTGAGATAACCCTCCCCAAATCCCTTACTCTATACCTAACTTCTGTGGTTACAGGGATTGTGACATGCCTATCTAAGGTTTAAGAGGTAACATCCACACATAAGAGAATATATACCATGTTTGTCTTTTTGGGTCTGGGTTACCTCACTCAGGATGATATTTTCTAGCTCCATCTATTCACCTTTGAATTTCATGATTTATTTTTTTAATAGCTGGATAATATCGTATTGTAGAAATGTACCACATTTTCACTATCTATCCATTTGTTGATGGACATCTTAGGCTGTTATCAACTTCTGGTTATTATGAATAGAGCAGCTATGTATGAACGTGGATAAGCAAGTGATTCTGTAGCAGAATGAACATCCTTTGTGTATATGTCCAAGATTGGCAGATCTGGATCTTGTGCCCCTGTCCAGCTACTGGTACTGCTCATCTTTTAAAAAAGGGAGAATTGTGCCCTTCCCTAGCCTTGAGCAGGATGAGCAGACCTTGAGTGCTTGCTACAATGGGCTTAAGGACCCAGATGGAGTCATCGCCTAGCTGCACCTGCAGTTTCCTACACGAATTTAGAAGAATGGCCTGCCTGATGAGCTTGCTTTGCAACATTATCCAGCTGAAACAAAGGGTGGGTTTGTGGTCTTCCCCTTATAAGCTGGAGCTGCAGGATTAAACTCTGAGCCTTGATCAGAACCTTGTCTTAGCTTCATCCTTCTCTCACACCCTGCCCATTTTCATTTCCAGCCCCACTTTCAGGTAGATCCAGCTCTCCATGGCCACTGGGCAGTTCCAAGATAAATCTGTTCCCAAATTCCTGAATATCTTAGTTTGGGTTTCTATTATTGTGAAGAGACAGCATGACCATCTCAACTCTTATAGTTTGGGCTGGCTTGCAGTTTCAGAGGTGTAGTCCATGATCATCATGGTGGGAAACGTGATGGCATGTAAGCAGACATGGTACTGGAAAAGGAGGTGAGAATTCTACATCTTGATCTGCAGGCAGCAAAAGTGACTGAAACATAACTTTTCCAACAAGATCATACCTTCTCCAACAAGGCCATACCTCCTAATAGTGCCATACCCTATGAATCTATAGGGTTCATTTTAATCAAACCATCATACTAAGAAACCATAGCACTGGTATTCATCATGGACCTAAAAGTGTGCTGTTCCAACCAGCAATGAGTCATTCTAAGGTCTTTAAAGCTCTTAGTTCTAAACTCTTCCCCATTCCTCCCACAACACCTTAGTGAGAACTGCATGACTGGGTTTATAACAGCAATGGCTCCATTTCACAGTACCAATTTTCTTTAGCAGTCATTTTCTTGTTGCAAAAACAGTACTCATAAAGGCAATCCAAGGAAGAAAGAAAGAGTTTATTTTGGTAAGGGCACCACAGAGAAAGAAGCAGTTCATATTTCATCAGTAGTTAAGAAACTGAAAACAATGGATTCTTGTGATCAGCTAGATTTCTGGGCATTTTTGTTTGATTATTTGTTTTGTTTTATTTGTTTGCTTTTTCATTTTAGGACCCAATCCCTTAAAATGGTGCCATCCACATTTAAGGTGAATGGATCATCCTACCTCAACATAACTTCTCTAGAAACTCCCTCTTAGATATGCCTAAAGGCTTGTCTCTTATATCTTTCTAGATTCTTGCAAGGTGACAATTAGGGTTAACCACTTCAAGCCCCTGTTTCTTTACATCACCAATTCAGAAGTTGGAAAAGGACATTGTATTGATCTGTCTTTGGTTACATGTTCACAAATGTTCTTTAAGAGAGGTAAGATGCACAGTGGAGTTTAGGTATATGTGAGGGTTAGGTAGGAGAAAGAAATAAAGAAACAGAAAGGGATAGAGAAAGAAAGAGACAAAGAACATGAAAAACAGAAAGTCAAACAGAAAGACACAGACATATAAAGAGCAACACAGAGAGACAGACACATTGCAAAAGAAGAAAAATCTATAATAATTTCTTACCTGCAAAACAAACAGGTTGGATTAAATGATCATGGAATTGCTTTCACTTTTCAAAGTGTTATTTTCAAGCAGCAATACCTAGATTCCTATGAATAATTATAAGCCTTTTCTTGTCATTTGAAAAAGATGGGAGGAATCAACACATATGCCATCTGCTTTCTGAGCTCCTAGGGCCTGGCAAGTTGTTTTATGCTGGGTGTCTTGATGGCAGATAGATTTCATCATGCATACTAACTCCTGTTGTCTGGTTTCATCCAAAATGCTCATGCAAACAATGTAACTCAAACAACAAGCCTTGCTTATCAGGAAACAGAGTTGGGAATTCGTTTTGAAAGCTGGATAAAAATGAGGGAGCAGTTCATAGATTATGTGTCATATGGCCATAGTGACACATATTAGAAAGAACTTAGTACTCTACTCAATTAGAATACCCTTCCATGAAAGTACCAGAGAGGGGTGAGCTGCGCTGTGTGGTTGATTGCTGTGCTTTGAGAAAATGTCTTCTAAACACCTATAATTAAAGACTTGTTCCTTAGCTTGTGACACTGTTGGGATATAGTAGAATCTTTAAAAGATTGGGTCCATAGGGTGTTTCACTTTAGTGAGGCTCCAAAGAAGAAATTCAACTGACCATAACTTAGACATTTAAAGTTGTGTGTCCAAATAAACCTTTCCTCTTTTAAAATTTATTATCCTACATTTTGCTACAGTAATGGAAACATGACTAATACATCTGCCGACAAATTCTAGACTAAATTTAGAATTATTCTAAGACAAAGCCTCTTGTGAGGCCCTTTTTCACCAAAGAGCCATGAGAGTGTTATGTTTAGATTAAAAGTAGTTGGGAAGGAGCCCAGTTATCCCTCAAAGGAGGAATGGATACAGAAAATGTGGTATATTTATACAATGGAATACTACTCCGCAATTAAAAATAATGAATTCATGCAATTTGTAGGCAAATGGTTAGATCTGGAAACTATCATCCTAAGCGAGTTAACCCAATCACAAAAGAATACACAAGAAATGCAATCACTGATAAATGGATCTTAATGAGCCCAGAAGCCCTAAATTCTCAAGGCACAATTAGCAAGTCAAATGATTCCCAAGAAGAAGAAAGGAGAGGACCCTGGGCCTGAAAAGATTGGATCCAGTTTTGTAGATCCAGAACAGAGAAATGATGGTGGGGGGGGTGATTGGGGAATAGTTGAGGGGAGAGGACTTATGGGACGTATGGTGGGGGGAACTGGGAAAGGGGAAAGCCTTTGGAATGTAAACAAAGAATATAGAAAATAAAAAAAAATTTTCTAATGCAGGAAAAATTATTAAAAAAAAAGTAGTTGGGAAAATCCCAGCTGAGATTCTGAGCCAAATGCTGAGCCACACCACCCCCGTGGCTGTAAGAGGCTTTACAATACATTCTAGGGGACTGTGGTCTAACACTTAAAGATTACTTTCCATGAGTCTAGAAGGCTCTTTACATAGAGCATAGGACCTGAGTCCATGCCTCCTCCAGATTCATAGAGAGATAATGGAGGAGTAGAGCCAGGAAAATGAAATTTTTGGTCCATAGAAATCTGAAGGCTGTCTACAACTACAACTACAACTACTATAACAACAACTACAACTACTACAACAACAACTACTATTACTACTACCACTACTATTAATAATAATAATAATAATAATAATAATAATAATAATAAAACTCCAACAAAAATCCTTTCCTATTGGTAAATTCTGTGTTCCCATCCAATATATATGCCTAACTCATTTTTGTGTTGGCCCTTCTAGACTATCCAAATGAGTTTTACTGGAATTGTAGGCACACAGAATTTTATATGACAATCATTTTCCATATATACATATATGTATTTGTATATATATGTGTATGTATATGTATACACACACATGCACATACACACACATGTGCACACACACACACACACACACACACACGCACGCACACATGCAGACACATATTCCTTATAAGGACTTGCCTAAATACTCTCTAGATATGTAAACTTTGTCTGTTGAATTTACTTGAAAATGTGAAGCTCCCTGCAAAGAGAAAAGAGATTTTAATCACTTGCACTCTGTTTGACAAGCCATAAAACAACCTATATATTAAGCACGTTTTTAAAATTAACATTAAGTAGACTAGCTGTGACCAACTCATAAGAAGGACAGGGAGATGAAATTGTGAAGGTCTAAAAGAAGTTGAAAAGAGATAAATTTCTGGGAAGGTAGATTCCTAATATTGTTTTTAAATAAGAGATATACTTTAAAGATACTTTTTACTATTAATTGTTTCAGATTAATGTAAAGGACTGAGACCAAGATAATGCTGGGCAAGAAATAAAAGACTGGTTATAATGCAGCCACAGCTCAGATATATAGTAGACTTGAATAAAATTTAACTTCATTATTTTATAATTTTAATTTTATAAATTCTCATTATCTAGAACTCATGAATTCAGATGCCAATGCAAGGGTATGAGGCACATTAAATACTTTTTTTTCTATTTAGTTTACTTTTGCTCTCTAAGACTGAACAATGTAGTTATTTACAAAAGTCATATTAGCTCCACAAAGATGCTAACTGATTTTCGTAAAGAGATGCTGTGCATATACTACCTTCTGTGTAAGATATTTAAGTGATACAGTACTGAAGAGAATTTGCTAATGGCAGTATCATTTGAATTGGGGAGGGAAGTGAAAAGTTTTTTCCTTTTTTTTAAAAATTTTCTATATTCTTTGTTTACATTCCAAAGGCTTTCCCCTTTCCCAGTCCCCCCCACCATACGTCCCATAAGTCCTCTCCCCCCCCCACCTATTCCCCAATCACCCGCCCCCCCCCACCATTTGGAGTGAAAGTTTTTAAGATGGTAACTTTGAGGAGAAAACAGTGACTTTATTCAAATCTTGAATTAGAAGAATCATGAATTACATAATTTTTCTCATCAGGATTTTCTTCACAGTCTTCACAGAAGGATTTTCCAGCAGATTCTCTAGTAAGATTTGGAACTCTTGTTGCATGAACATTAGTTTTTCTATCAATCTTATATCTCTATCCTTGGTACTTTGCTTATCACAGTTTGTTTACTAGTTAGGCTAGTAGCTACTTCATAAACTTCAACTATGAGTTGCTCATGAGGTGGACCAGATGTCTTATAAGGTAGCTACTAATGTTCCTGCTTCTCTCCATTTGCATGCAGTTAAAGTAAGCCTATAAGCACAAGCAAACTGACAGCATCTGGTTTAGTTCGATTAGATACTTCTTGCAAAGTCATAGATTTGGGAGTGAGGAGAGCTGATTAAGTGCCTTCCCACTAAGATTCAGAGACCCGTAAATACTGCTGTCAGATCCTCACAAGATATATTGGTTTCTCAGAAACAAGAGTTTATTTCCTTGAACATAGGAATTAGTAGATTTCTCTGAAAGACCGAGAAGGCACCTAGAATAAGTTCCTCTGTCCTGAACTCGCTCAGGTTTTTGAAGTCTGATAAATATGAGGCTCTTGGCATAGTGCTGCTTATAGGAGATGTATCAGATGTCCACAGGGGATTGTCATTTTTACAAAGTTTTTTTTTTTTTTTTTTTAGCTTCATTTTCTTGGAAGTACACAGTTTGGGCTCCTTTTCATTGGTTGCTAGGTGACTTGCTGTATCCATCAGATAGACTTGCAGATATACAATAGAAAATAAGAAGAATGTTTTAAAAAGTTCTCCATTGGAAGTCATACAGGACCCATCTTTCCCACATTTCTGGGCCCATAAGACACACTACCATAATAGCTCATGGCACCATCAACCAAGAGAACAGAGAAAGTCATCATCTTTAAATTATGAAATCATAGTCATGTCCTCACTTTTCTTTCCTGCAAATGTAGAGTCCCTTCCACTCAATGCAAATATAACATGCATCCCCAAATTGCTGAAAAAAACAAACAAACCTCAAACTGCAAACTGTAGTCTACAGCTGAGTGAACCTCAATCAATTTTGAATTCCAATTAACAGAATTTTTATGAGGCCAACAGTAGCCCCTTCCACTCCCTTATAATTCTTTGTTGTTGTTGTTTTTGTAGAAACTTTGAAAAAAACTTCAGTTTTAATCCTATAAACACATCCCATAACCTTAGCGTCAGATTTACACTGTATTTCAAGGAATCACTTGAAGACTATGTAGATTTGAAAACTCTGTTAAGCCTCGCCCATGGCTGTTTTATCTCAGAATAAGTTTTCTGTTAATCTTCCCAACTCCAATCATTCTTATTAAATTTCTGCTAAGACAGTTGGTGTTCTTCCATTGTGTTCAAGTGGAAAAGTTTGGAATACTGGAATGAATCTTTCACTGCTCTGTAGTGATGAGATTGGCAATGGCAAAGAGTAGACAGAAAGACCCCCCCCCAATATGGCTGTGCTTTGACTGTAATAACATATTGCAAATTGCCACAAAGGTATAGGTTTGGTACAACTTTTAACTAACATCTCAAAATTTCAGAGGACCTACCTATACGGTGTCCTAAGTGGATATTAATGAGCCCAGAAGCCCTAAATACTCAAGACACAATTAGCAAGTCAAATGACTTCCAAGAAGAAGAATGGAGAGGACCCTGGGCCTGTAAAGATTGGATCCAGTATTGTAGACCCAGAACAGAGAAATCGTGTGTAGGGGGGAATGAGTGGGGAATAGCAGGGGGGGGAGAGGAATTATGGGACATATGGTGGGGGGGTAATTGGGAAAGGGGAAAACCTTTGGAATGTAAACATAGAATATAGAAAATAAAAAAAAGAACTTAAAAAAAATAAAATGCCTAACTCTGTGCAGCTTAACTTGTATTTGGATTCTAAGACTAAATCGATTTTGTACCTCACTCAAAATATTGGCTGAATTCAGCTCATTTTAATTTTAAGATGGAGTCCTCTAGCTTTGCAGCTTTTCACCTTTGGGCAAGCTTTGCTTAAAGCTACATTTCATCTCAGCTTTTAATTCAGCCCCTTACCAAAATGGGACATGCGTACGTGTGTGAATTTCATTAATTCTCTGGCATTTTCTCTGTACGAAATTGAACATTTTACATAGAATTGATAAACGTTCTGTGTTTATCATGCATGAGGTTAGTTAATGCGGCTTAGATACCGCTGTATAACCTACTTACTGTGAATTTCATCATATTCATTATAATCCAAATTCATTACTAATAAGACCAAATTCAGGGAACTAGAATTAAGAGATAAGCAATAGAATAGATTCACTCATGAAGTAAATACCAAGTTACACAGACTGAACATTGTGCTAAAATGAAGCCATCAAAGACAAGGAAGACACATTATGGTAAGAAAAACCTTTTATAAATGTTTAAAGCAATCTATAAACTGATATCACCCCTCCTCTTCCCCTTCCTTCTCCTCCTCCTTCTCTTGTTCCCAGTTGGTATGAGCTGCTTTTACATAGCTACTGTCTTATTTTCTTCTAGCTTGTCAATCAACCATTGAATCATTATAAAAATTAACCTCTCTCACATCCTACTTTCTCATTACTTTTAATGTTTTTTTTCAAATCCCTTTTCATGTCTGACTTGAAGATAGACAGCCAGATGAATCTGTTTCTGTCAAAGCATATGAGGAATATCTTTTCTCCTAATGCTCACCTGTGTGGAGGAGGAAGTACTTGACTTCAGGAAGACCCGCATTCATGAAGCACTTCAGGCAAGTAGAGGGGCTTCTCAGTTGAGAGGTATTATCTATATTTAGATCCATTAAAATTATATTATTTATTTTCCTCAAGAGTAAAAATGCACATTGGTTTTGTATGTCAAGGTACCGAACCTCACCAACATAAATGTGTTATACGTGATTCCAAGTAAAACATTATAATAGAAGGGAATCTGCTGACATTTGTTGCCATCCTAAAAACTATCTAACTTCACACTTTGCAATCAGGATGGAGGCATTTCCATAAGTGCTGTGTCCTCAGTAGCAGCTGTCTCTTCTCGACATGGTCATTATTAACTCAAAAGTCCTCTACAGAGTGAAGAAGCCCTTCATGGTCACTGAGGCCACAGGGCTACTCTCCTGACTCTTTTTCCTTTTCTTTGTACTATTCTCCTGGACCACGATACATTTTCTTTTTGTTATGTTGTTCCAGAAAGTCAAAACAGATGCTGGGTTGCTGAATTTGACCTTTTTCGGGACAATTCACTGGGCTGACAAAATGAGCCCACTAATGTGACATCAAAACTTGCCTCAAGGATGCATCAAACCTACCTAAGACCAACCATTAGGGCTTCTGAGCTGTGTGTTAAAGTTCTTCCAAAACCAACATAGACAGTGCACATCGAGCCTGTTTATGCTGTCTGGGAAAAGGGTTACTGCTCTCGAGGCAGGAGTCACTTGGGAGCCAGATAGACCCACTCATTCAGGTCTCCCCTATGTCTTTCTCACCTTCAAGATATTCCACACAGAATAAACGATCCAAAAGTAACAGATACTTCTCTCATGCTTCCAGGGGAGGCATCCAAAATCGTGGAACTTACAGCCATACTTTGATAATGGACAAACCATTTCATGGGAGGATCCCACTGGGAAATATGATCTGATTGTGTCTTTTCAGCTGTCATATGGCAGAACACAGCACACAACTCTTGGTCTAAAAATCTAGAAATGATATGACATATTCTGGAAATGAAAAATGCTGTCTTCTGGCTATGAGGCATTCCAGTGCAGCATAAAAATGGAAATTATTCCTGAACAGCATGGTGCATGGCACATGAAACATGAGAGTAAGGACACAGGGTAAGGGTCAGCCTATAGAGGACTAGGTAAGGAAACCAAACACACAAAAGCAAGGATCAGAGAAAGCATAGTGACATGAAATAAAGATTTAAAATGGATGTTTAGAGAACACCCTGGACTCCTATTATTTCATTTTATTTTTCTGAAGCTTGAAGGTCAGTCTCCTCACTCCTTCAAGAACTGCCGTCTTTAGTTGGCAAACTCCAGCCCTATTCCATACTTCAGCTCTCTTATCTTTGCTGTTGTTTGTTTTATGGTTATTAGTTTGATTGTTTGGGAACAGGGTTTCACTCTGTAGATAAGGCTGACCCAGAACTCACAGCATAATCCATGCTGGGCCCAAACTTGTGGTAACCTTTCTGCCTCAGTCTCCCCGGTGGTGAGATTATTGATAGGTAAAACCATGTTCACCTTATGTCCTACTTCTGAAGGTCAGAAAATTAAATTTCTTCATCTTCCCTCAGATGTAAAATAGCCTAGGTTAGCATGGCTGTCAATAATGTACAGTAATTCGGTTAAAAGATATTGAAATCCCTCTTGGATTGTGGTTTTGCATTGATGCTCATCTTTCTTAACTACCCAGGGCAGTTTTCTTGTTAATGAGAAGCTGGGCGGCAGTAGTCAGGAGCATCTTGCTAGTCCAGAGTAGATATCACCTCTTTCTGTCTTTGTCTCCCACAGAACATATTAGGTCAGTGGTTTTCTACCTTCCGAATGCTGTGACCCCCCCCAATCATAAAATTATTTTGCGGCAACTTCATAACCGTAATTTTGCTACTGTTATGAACTGTAATGTAAATATATGATTGTATGATATCTGATATTTGACCCCTAGGTGGTATTGACCCACAGGTTGTGAACTACTGCATTAGATACTTCAGAAATACTCTTGGCATGCCTAAAAATGTGTTGTTCGTTCACTACTGAAATCAAACCAGAGATAAAAGGTGTAACAAGCTTTCATTGCATGCCACCTACTCTTGGAAAGGGAAAATCAGTCTGACCTTTATTATTAGAAGGAAATATAGTTCTTGTGTTAAAGGTACTGCATGTGTTTGCATATAACAAGTAAGAAACTGGGAATGAAAGGAGGGAATGCTTCTTGGTTTTATCAAGCATATGTTCTGAAAAACAATCACTAGAAAACTGCACGGATGACATTGGTTAATAGCAAGAAGCCCCACTCAACTGTCTCAGGGGCTGTCTAAGTGCAGAATGGAGAGTGGACAAAAGGAAATGCCTTGACACAGATTGATCTTAGCTTAGAATGTCTAATGGCTCTCAGCCTCCCAAGGCTGGGAGGGTGCACTATGAACTGAGCTGGGCCTTTTTTAGTTTCGTGACCAAGGGACCTCTTTGCATAGACCTGCCATTTCCGGCTGCAGCATAATCTAGAAATCAGCTATCATAGCACACAACTATGGCCCTGCACATGCAAATTAGAAGGAGGAGCCTATCTTGGCGGATACAGAGCAGGGTGATGCAGGGCTACATAATCTGTCAAGTGCGACACAGCTGTGCTATAGTCCCTACAAACTTCTCTGGCAGCCACACTGGCAGCAGGACTCAACTTTGATGCTTGAGAGGGATGAGGATGAAGTTCCAGGAGAAGCCAAGATGATGCCAAATGCTGAAGATATCTCCCCATTACTGCTATTCTATTTTTGTTGTTCTCTTGAGTACAGGAGACAATTTGGAGACATATTTCCTTAGGACTTCTCCAAGTCTCAGATAATGTAGAAAGCACCTTGAACATGTGACTACAGAGAATATTCTTACATCTTTATCAATCTCTCCAAGGATATTTAACCTCAAGAGCTTAAAGTTATGACTTAAGTATCTGTTAACACTCAGGGATTAATTCAATAAACAAAAGGAAGGGGAAAAAAGAGCCTGAAAGGACTCACTCTTTCTTTCCCTTTAGTTTACATGGTCCAGTGAACAGAGTGTAACTGTGAGCCAGTTTGCAAACAGCTGCCCGTTGAAAGAAACATGCTGTTTACATGCTTCCCACAGTTTGGTCCGCAACTCTGCTATACTCTAATAAAGAAGTTATTACACCAACATATCTGAAAGTCTTCCATTTTAAAATGCTCCTTTAATAAATGGCTCTTGAAAGGTTACCAATCATGTGCCCCGTTCAAGCAAAAGGAAGTCCCAGGTTGCGATTGGGACTCCTGTTTCGAGTCAGGCTTAATTCTTGTACCCAATGTTAAGTAAGAGGGGTTGCAAAACTTAGAGAACATACAGAGTTTTCCTATACAGAATGGAATTAAGAAAAGCTTCTGTCTGTCAGGCTCTAAAGAAAAGAAATAGCATATGGTAAGTCTTCCCTATAATTCTTAAATGACAGCACAGAGTCCTTACATATTAACTCTTCCATGTTTTTATTTTCATTATAGAAAAAAATGGGCTATCAGACCCAGATGGTGTGAGGAATTAACAGGAGTGAAGACATTTTCTGTTTCCTTCTGTTCTTTTCCTGAAGAAGTTTTTTTTTTTTAATGCCCATATTTTTAAGATTCAAGATACATTCTTCCTTATTACACGTTTTTGATCCATCAAGGCAGATGCATGATTTAGGTAATTTATCAGAATTGGGAGGGATTGAACAGAGTAGACTGACATGGTGGCTTACCAGTATATTGATGAGTCAACAGAACTGCATCCTGGGTGGGGCAGTTAGAAGCAATTGCACTTCCTGTGAATGTGAGTTTGGGCTAGTCTGGACCCCTCTCAGTGGTGTGAACTCCTTCCATTTAGACAGGAGAAGCCAATACACTGAGGACTAAATGTTCAAAGAGCACCAGGGTCAGCTTAGTCCTCAGATTCCTGTCATCTGGTGATTCCCTTGGTACATAGCTTACTTTCAGTAAGCAGTGGGACTCTCCATCCTGTTTTTATAACCTTTCTCTCACTTACAGTTAGAAGACTATGTCTGGCTCTTGCCCATATTTATTTGAGTATATTTTTGGTTATAAGTCAGCTAAACCGGAAGCAGCAGGTCAGAATTTAAAATAACAAACAGCCAAAGAAGACCAGATGGTAACAACAGTATTCTTAATCTGGGTTGAACATCACAGCTAATGGGTATATTTACATTACTGTTCAAATAAACTCATGGGCTGGATCCATGGCAGGTCTGTGAAGTATGTCAGGGATCAGGGCCAAAACACTTCTGAATGAAGGAGAAAAATATTATATTGTTGTACTAGAGTAATATGTCAAAAACAAACTTTTCTATGTTTGGAAGAAAAAAACCAATAAACTTGAACTCACATAGCCAGAAGCAGTAAGCAGCAATCTTTAAGAAAACAAGGATGCAGTCACCTCTACTCTGCAAGGGAAGGACTCAAGACTGGAGGGTGGGAGTGGATGGGACAGTGCTGAAGAGAACAGGAATGTAAGTCAAGCAGTAGGCATGGGTTTCTACAGCTATCCAGTGCCACTTCTGTGTCCTTATCATCACATGCTTTAGGGAATCGTTTGGTTTTTTTTTTTCCTGAGATGTTGGGATAATCTTTCTTCATATTGTGTGAGGCTGTGTCTCTGTATTTTCAATTGTTAATTTCGTACTGGTGGAGAGTTAAATGCTGGCGAGACTCTGGTATTGCCATTTCTATGGTCCATCATTGGGTTTTGTAAATATTCATCCTTCCTTACTTGCCTAAAGACAGTCTAGAGATGTATCAGAGGTTGCTTTGCTGCTGAATGTTTGTAGTAAAGATGTACTGATGGCCAGTAACTCAACAGGAAGTACTATGGCAGAACTTCCAGGCAGAGGAGGATGCAGAGAGAAAAAAAAGCAGAAGCAGCAAGGAATGGGACAGACATGAACCAGAGTGGAGCAGGGAAATGCATAGAGCTAGCCATGTGGCAGGTTGTAAGCTAGAATAATGGGGTTAAGTTTAAACAGTAGCTAGGAGACTGCCCCCACCAAAAGGCCTAAGCTTTAAACTTTATTAGTAGCCTCTGTGTCTTATCTAATACTTCTGGTGGGTCTGAGAAAGCCCTCCAATCCTGACTCTATATATGAACTGAAGGGGAAATACATTGTCATATCTCAGTGCTCAAAGATAATGGCGTAAGGGTAGACACCCACGCCAGAACTGAGCAGTCATATTTCATGTCAGGGGACAATGACTTACTCAGAGTTGTGTGGTCCAATATGGTGGCATTAAGCTTCCAGTTGGGGTAGTTAGGACACATGTAGCATAGTGCCAGAGGCCAGCAAGAGTTGTTTTTCAGATTTGTTGCAGGCAGAGCTGGAAAACAGATACTCATTTCTTCATAGCTATCAAGGATGGAAAGGAGAAACTGACAATTTTGTTTCATGGGAAGGAAATGCTTAGATTTACTGTAAGTTGTGAGAGTTTTTTTAAAATGTTTTTAAAATGTTTGCACGGGTATCAAAGGGAAGGGAAGGGTACAGGACCCAGCACTGGGCAACTTGTGAACACAGCTTCTCTTAATGCTTCAGTCCTTCAAGCTCTTTAAGTTGTGCTGTGTTTCTGTGGTGAATTCTATGACCCACACACCTCACTGGACATGGAGAGAGAAGTCCGAGCTGGTGTCTTCCTAGAAACTTTGACCTTATAGACTAGTGCTCACGGAAATAGAGGGTGCTCTGCATGCTACCAATGGAGAAAGGTAAACACCGACATGGCTACAAACCCCTCCATCTATAATGCCAAGCAGCCAGCAAGACACACTACTGCAATAGGGACTAAAGGATGGTAGGAGTAACCAACTAGTCTTGATTGAATTTGAAGCCCAGTCCCTGAGCCGGGAACCATGGCTGACACTGCTTGGGTGGCCAAGAACCTGAGACTACATACCGCAGGCACCAAGGGCAAAACTGAATGCTACTGATCTGCTCAAAAATGTAGAAATAAAATGGCTCCTAATGCTATTCTGCTATACTCACAGATCAGTGCTTAGTTCAGCCATCCTCAGAGAAGCTTCCTCCTGCAGCAGATGGGAACAGATTCAAAGCCCCGCAGCTAGACAATATATAAAGAGTGAGAGACCTTGAAACACACAGCTCTAGGTAGAAAGTCTCGATCAAATCCCTGCCCTCAGGGCCTGGGGAAACCCCATAAAAGAGAAGTTGCAAAGATTGTAAGGGCCAGAAAGAGTAGAGGGCTTCACAAAAGTAAAGCTTTCTAAGCACATTAGGACCAATGCACGGGTGAACTCCAGAGACCTGGGCAGCAGGTACAGGGCCAGTGCAGGTCTGCATTGTTTACGTTCCAAAGGCTTTCCCCTTTCCCAGTTCCCCCCCACCATATGTCCCATAAGTCCTCTCCCCCCTAACTATTCCCCAATCACCACCCCCCCCCATTTCTCTGTTCTGATGCTCTCCTACAAATCTGTATCCAGTCTTTTCAGGACCAGGGTCCTTTCCTTCCTTCTTCTTGGGAATCTTTTGATTTGCTAATTGTGTCTTGAGTATTCAGAGCTCTACTAGCAAGTCTCACTGGGAAAACAAAATACTCTTAAGGGTGGAGCTCAAGACCTGCTGTTCAGCAGTAGATGGCCAACACAAAACACTCACTGGCATCTTTTGAGGTTCTTTGTCTCATAATGTTGTGTAAGGGCATTTTCTTTTTAACCATTCAGGTCCTTGGTATATATAGTATGGTTTCCAGTTTTGTATTTTTATGGCATTTCTGAGTGTGTGAATATGTGTGTCTCTGCATCAATATGTGTTTCTCCTGCATTTTATTTTTTTTTCTATATTTCTTCCATTTTGTCCAATTCCAATGTATTTAATTTTCATTAATCTTGTTTTATTATTCTTCCTCAAATAATTCCTTAGAAACACACAAGAGAATTGTTTTCCAATGACAGACAGAAAAGGGGTATGTGAGTAGGAGTGGAGATGTTGAGGAACTGGGAGCAGTTGGGGGAGGGAAAACTTCAGGATATATGTACATAGAAATCTATTTTTAATAAAATAAAACACATGTCTCTCTAGATGCACCAAAATGCTATCTTAAAATGTTACTAGAAGCAAAAAAAAAAAAAAAAAAAAAAAAAAAAAAAAAAAAAAAACACTCATCTCAAGTTTATGGTGACTCTTCATGGTCATCACAGCTAGTCAATTGTCAATGTCACAATAAAAGTGTGGTCTCTTAGGCATAGACGAAAATTCCCCACTGACCTACTTTCTATATGGATTCTCACACAGAAAAAAAAACAGAATTAAACTAAGTAAACTATAAAACATAAAAAGATAAAGAAAACTGTTGGTTATTTGAGTAGGTAAGAAGGAGATGGAATGAAAAATGTAGGTCAAAGGACAGAGAGCCACAGATGTTGAAAATGCGTCAATCTAAATAAATAAATAAATAAATAAATAAATAAAGGAGGAGTGTGATTAATAATATATCGTACTCAGGACTGCAGGCCCAATGGTCATTCCTCAACACGCACATAAACGCGAATGTGAGATGACAAATGTGTTAATTTGTTTGACGAAGGCAACATTTCACTGTGTCTGCACTTGTCAGAATATAATGTGGTATATGCTTTAAAACCTTACAGTACCATTTACCTTTTAAGTTACAATGTCCCTCTCACCACCATGTGAGTATAGGATATGAAAGTAGTCAAGAAGAGAAACTGTACCAGGAAACAAATCCTGCCACAACTTTGATTTTGGATTTTCCATTCTTTAGAATTTTGAGAAAATAAGTACTTGTTTAAGCTAAAAACAAAAGCTTGGTATACCTAATAAGTTATGCCAGCCTTTCTTCCAAGATGTCTTAGTCAGGGTTTCTATTCCTGCACAAACATCAAGACCAAGAAGCAAGTTGGGGAGGAAAGGGTTTATTGAGCTTACACTTCCACACAGCTGTTCATTACCAATGAAAGTCAGGACTGGAACCTAAGCAAGTCAGGAAGCAGGAGCTGATGCAGAGGCCATGGAGGGATGTACCTTACTGGCTTGCTTCCCCTGGCTTGCTCAGCATACTCTCTTATAGAACCCAAGAATACCAGCCCAGAGATGGTACCACTCTCAAGGGGCCTCCCCCACCTGATCACTAATTGAGTAAATGCCCCACAGCTGGATCTCATGGAGGCACTTCCCCAACTAAAGCTCCTTTTCCTATGATAACTCCAGCCTGTGTCAAGTTGACACACAAACTAGTGTGTACAATAGCTAGTACAAAAGATGGTTTTTTCCGACTGCAAAAGGAACACACAGAAAGTTTGCTCCTTCAGCTTCAGGTCTTGTGAGCAAGGAGAGCTTCTTTGTAGTGGATACTGTTTTAAAATAAATCATTTAATGAAGTAGTTATAGTGCTTTGGAAATTTTCAATAGATTAAGGAGAGGGCTTGATGGGTGTAGCAGGTGCTTAAAAATAGCCTAGAAGAACTGAATGAAGAAAGGACTTTATGTGGTTGATAAATACTTAAAACTCAAGTTCCAAGTACATATCCCCAACCACACAAAGAGATGGAGAGAAGTGAAACCCATGTAAGAAGACTTCAATAAGACTAAAACTGTGAAGATGAAGTGCTCCTAAAAGTTACAGGAGAGAATGATCATAGAGTAACCCATCATTTGAATACATATAGGATGTTTATGCTCTATGTTGAACAACAGTGAGATCCCATCCTGCATAGGTTTTTTTTTCAGCTCTATTTGTCACTTTAACAGAGATACCTCCCTCATTGGTAGATTAAAATATAAGAGGTATGAAGAAATGGAAACAGAACTTCTGCTGCTTTATTTTCTTGGCGCTGACTATGGCCTTCCAAAGACCAGCAGTAATAATAGCTATGATTTATGGCTTTCTTGCAAAGTTCCAGGCATTGCACTAAGTCCTTGGTTTGAGTTATTTCATGTAATCTTCACAGAAGTTCTTTGAGGGTAGGTGCTCATTAATATCCTCATTTTACATATGATAGAAATTCAGCTTAAGAGGTCAAATGTCATGTTTTGGGGTTGAGGGAAGGGGGAGAAAAACAAAGTTCAGACAAAACTAATGTTCCAGAGCGCTCTGCAGAAAGTATTTTAAATGAAAGTAATAAATCATGTGCCATGATCTATGGGAGGGGCTGAGAAGGAGCAGAGCGGTGCTGCCGAGGATGGACCAGAGCACACAGGTGGCAAAGGAAGGGCGAGGTGAGGGATGAGGTGTGACTGGTCATCACCCTGAGGTGACAGCTAGACAAAGCACTGTGACACATCAGTTGAAGGGTTCTTCCATCTGAAGGGTGCACCCTGGGGGCACCTCTTCCCTGTCTTCCTCGTGGGCCATTCTAATTTACCTGGAAGTGAAGTGTGCTCTAAACATTTGAAAAGAAAAATGGAGCAGATCAATGATGGCATGAGTGAATGCCACAAGTGTAAGGAGGGGGGAATGTTAATTTTCAACAAGACAGATAAGGTAAATTTTAAAAACCAGCAGCTAGCATGATTAGCTTCTGTCTGGGGCACATTTCCTGCAAAGATTTAAATGAATGGCTCGAGGTGCCATGTGTTCTACAGCCTTTCTTGTCTGCATGTTGATTTTTACCTTAAAATCAGAAGCTGGGATTTCATTAAGCCACACACCCATCCCGGGGTACAGGGAACATAGTCTTATTTGAGGATTACAATCGAGGCTCAAAACACACATGTATGTATTCATATTTGTATGTAGTACTTTGAGAACTCAGTGATATTTGTTGAATATTGAACACTTGAGTGACAAAGTGACATAGATATATAAAAATAGTTTTTTTATATAAACTCAAAGCAGCTGCTTAAGCAAATTTTATTGAGTTGACATACGAATGAAAGAGGAAAGATTGTTCCCATCTACAGTATGATGAGAAGACCATTCATACTACTGTCCATCAGGAGGTCAGACGTTCACTGCCCATAGATAAAGAAATGTGTGCTGTGAGGAGATGAACCAACTCATTAAAAGTTATTTACATTTAAGTTAAATTTAGAAATATATTTATTTAATGATCCATTGAGAAAAGTGTTAAGATAGAAAAAAATGGTGGATGGTGACAACCAGGACAGTTCCCTCAGAAATCTTATGTATTCTCTCTAAAGATGCGTGAATTCACATACACATGAGAACACACACTCACATATAAACTAACCAACTTGTGTTGTTTGCACACAGGCACACACACATGCACTCCCACACAGCCCCCTACACATATAAACTAACCAATGTGTTTGTGCACACGTGTATGTGCATGTGTGCGTGTACACATGAGGACACACACATACACATACATATAAACTAACATACGAATGTGTGCACATGCGTACACATTCATGTGCATGTGTGTGCACATACATATGCATGTACATGTGTGCATGCACACATGAGCACATACATGCACAGGTGCACACATACACATCCAATCTAGCTTTGTAATAGTCTATGGCTAAGTTTGACAATTTTAAGTGTTAGAAATTCTATACTAAGTATACACCACAATGTTTTCCATAGTTAAATCTGTTTCAGGGATGTGTGTAGTAGGACAAGTCACTCCCTGGAAGGTTCTGGTCACAGTTGCTTTAACCTGGATGGCCTCATGTAATACCCTTCAGCTTTTCTGACTCCAAAATTCTACTGGAAAACAGAATTATGAAACCTGTTATTTTCTAGATCTTTAGTCATCTGTTCCTTTCTGGAAAAAATAAGTGCTGAGCAGATATTTCTAGTGCATGGGTTTTTTTCACTGAAACAGTGGTGCTTTATAAACTCCTAACAAATGGGTTATGATTTAATAAATTCAACTCTTTCAAATGGAACATGAAAAATCTGAGCAATTGACCCAAACTGCTTAACTGCTAACCTTGATGATTTATTGGTAACAAAAGCAATTACACATTCATGGTACTATAACCACTATCTAGACATGGTATTAATATTTATTAAGGCATTTTCCCAGGAAGAAGAGAGCTATTTTTCTAGCAAATCAAAATCCTGCATCATTTTGATTAACAAATAGTATTGCTATAAGACTATGTGTGTATAACTCAGCCTTTGAATCTTTATCAAAGTCCTCAATTTTTTATTGAATTGTAGTGAACTGATCTAGGAATAGATGCAAACCTGGCCTTGGTTTATGGGGATGTTTACTGTGCTTCGGGAATAGAATGACTGTTTGAACATGCTGGAAAGTCTGACCTTGGAATGAATATAGTGTTTCTTTATTGTATTCTGTTCGGTTCCATCCTGTCCTGTCCAATCCCATCCTGTCCTATTTATATGTCTATTTTTTCATCTTATTCTCCTATAGCCTTCTTGCTAAGTTCTACTTGAGAAGCGAACAACCCAATATCTCCCCAGATTATTGTGCTTATACGTGTTGGACTGACTGTATTCAGTCACTTATTTGTTAGGTTTTGTAACACAGATATATCAGTTCCACAGTACATAAAAGCTCTCTGGATTCAGCAATGACTCTCCCTTGCACAAGGCTGGTTGCCAGTTTTTCCTCAGCTCATTTTTTCCTCTTTATAATTTCTTTTAAATCTTATTTCTTTCCCACAAATTATGAGGCAAACTGGCTGCACTGAGGCAATCTTCAGTACCAATAAATCAAGTGTTCCATAAAACTGTACAGTTTCTTGCTGATGGCACTTCATGAAGAAAGTTATTAAATCATCACTCATTTAATATGAATGTTAGGATGCTCAATTACATCTTTCTACATACGTGCCTACTCTGGTCATAGTGTAGAAATTTAGATATTGTACAGAAGAGCTGGATGTAATTGACTTTCAAGGTGTAATTGCTATTGTTCATTAACAATATTATTGTATTAAAATAGATGGTAGATAACTTTCAGGAATGCCTATTTCCCTTGACTGCACACTTGAAGGATTTGGTGTCAGGACATGAGGGAAAAAATTCTCTGCACTCAAAGAAGACAGCTAAAGATGCCTCATTGGAAATCTCATGGAGTAGAACTCCTTGATTCATCTCTGTAACCCCATAGTTCACATTATAGAAACTTGAGCCTGCAACAAGCTATAGTTTAATAAGAAAGATCAATGCTTACTTATTTATTGGAGAGGAGAGGAGAAGAGTGGAGAGGAGAGGAGAGAAGGAGAAAGGAGGGGAGAGAAGGGAAGAGGAAGGGAGAGAGAAACCTTACAAAATTGAAAAGAGATGGATATTTCGACAGGCCAATAAGCAGACATTTGATTTCTTGTAGGTGACATCTTTTGGAGTGTAGTTCTCTGTAGTGGGGTATAATAAGCTCTGAGTCTAGAACACTGATTCTTTTTCCAAAGAGCACAACTTGGTCAACAAAAGTACAGAAGTATGTAAGACTTCAAAGTATTTCCAGGTAGGATGATACACACCTTTAATCCAAATATTCGAGGGGATTTCTGTAAGTTTGAAGCCAGCCTGATCTACATAGCAAGTTTCAGGACAGCCAGGACTGCACCGAGAGGCCTAGTCTAAAAGCAAACAAACAAATAAATGAACAACAACAAAATTTAAAGTATAGAAGAACCTGGCTTATGTTTTGTTAAACTTCAGCTCTATCACCAACTGTGAGTATGCATTTATTTGTCTTTGGATAGAAATTGGACCCCTTTGGAACAAAACTTTGGCCTATCTTCTTGCAGAATCCTATTCAGTGAACCACTGTTTGCACTGAGTGAAGGCTGGCTGAATGCGTGTGCTGTGTGAGAAGTCTCAGACAGATTAAAATGTCCTCAGTATCGAGTCATGTGTTTATCATAAATATCTCCATAGTTATGTCAATCACAGTGGCTTAAACACTGCATCTTACAGTCTACATAAACATTCACGACAGTGGCTTTGGCTTATTGGAAGATGACAAGCTAGCATATGGACCCTGTGTAGTTCTCCTGCTCAGGGACCAGTAGCTAAAATTCTTCCATTAAAATTGATTTGGCTGTAACCATTTTCTCCTTCTCTATTTTAATTTTTACAAATACAAACATATTATCTATATTCATAATATATAGTCATTAGCAAATGAAGGTGAAATTTACAAATATTAAAATAATAAAGGGAGAGATAAAACTTAAAGAAGTGGTGGGTAAGAATGAGATTTAAATAAATCTTTTTTTAAAAATCACAGCTTGCCATTAAGCATAAGTTTTACCACTTCTTGTCTCCAAGCAGACTTCCCTGCTTTATTGTCTGCATAGAGATCTGTTGGAGGCACTGTCGTGTGTGATGTAGGTGTTAGGCTGCATCACTGCCCTGTACCCGTGGGAGCCAGCGCACTTCAGCTCCAGTTACAGTTTCTCCAGACATTGGCCACAATGCTCTAGTGGATAGAGTCTCCGCCTCATTGACAACTCCCAGGGTTGTGTTCATTACAGACAGGAGGGTAGGAAACTCTATAATCCATTTACCCCATAGATGGCACTCTTGTTCAAGAACACGCTTCTCTGAAAGGGTAAAGGTGCACATATCTAATGGAAAGGAATTACAGTGTTAACTCATCAGTCCCTAAATCAACTGCAAATCACCCCTTGGTTCTGTTTCCTTCTGAATCACCAGGAGTTGAACAGAACTGGGTAGCTCTGCTCAGCAGCGCTGCCTTGATCTTCTTCTCTAGGCTGGTTAGAAAAGCTAATTCCAAGTGTGGAAGGTTCTGGCTTTGAGGAGAGCTCTCATCCTGAGGGGCTACCAGGAGAGCCTGGTAAGCACCAAAGTCTGCAGAGCATTGTCCACGCAGCAGATCACTCACATGCATTCAGTGTTGCAAATATGCTTCTTCCTGCCTTTGACATTTTGTTTTAAATTTGCTTTCATTGTTTGATGTGATCTGTGGTACACACCTCATTTCTGCCTGCCTGTATCCTTAATATTGCCAGTGTTTAGCTCATTCAACAAAAGTTCCTAGTATTTTTTTTTTGGCCAATCAGTCAACATTAACTTAGGAAGTAGAGTTGTAGGGCTTCAACACATGGGCTTTGAATAAAAAGTAAATAACAGGGCCTTTCAGTGGGTTAAGAGCACTGATACTCTTCGAGAGGTCCTGAGTTCGATTCCCAGCAACCACATGGTGAGTCACAACCATCTGTAATGAGATCTGATGCCATCCTCTGGTGTGTCTGAAGACAGCTACAGTGTACTTACATATAATACATAAACTTAAAAAAAAAGAAGTATATAACTTCTTCTGATAAAATGCCTTATTATCCAGAAGAAGGTATGCACCATGAACACCTAAACATTTTGCTCAGAAACCCCTATGGCAAGTTCTGGTCCTCATTTTTTCAGCTTGGGGTTTTGGTATTTCAAAGCCAAAGAAGTACTCCTGTCATAGATGACACTGCTTTATCTCTTCCACGTGTGAAATGAGTGACGGATAGTTGCTGGAAGAGCGGGGCAGGCAACATTCTCTCATGTTGCTGCTAGCGGCAGGAGTGGGATGAGATGCCTCAGCCCTGGGGACTGTCAGCCCAGCCTGATTATTATCCATAAAGTTTCCCACAACTTCTTAAAAGACTTGCGTTGTGGAAACAAACACCCTTGAGTCCAGAGGTTCACATCCCCAGGGAATTCATTAGTTCAGTACATACTCTTAAAGATCTACCATGTAAATGTTGTTCCATTTTAGGCAAGGAGGGTATTCCCAGGCAGGGGCACAAGGCGCCCCCTAAAAGCACTGAGACTATTTGGAGGAAAACTTCTGTGAAAGCCTGCTTCTCAAAGCTCCATAGTCTCCTCTCCAATCTCCCTAGGGACCACTTTTCCCCTTTGCAACAGCAGCAGCAGCAGCAGCAGCAGCAGCAGGGCCCTGGGATAGGATGCAGCACCTCCAGAGGGATATGGGGACCTCAGTAAAGCAAACTGTATTGGCTGGTTTTGTGTGTCAACTTGACACAGGCTGGAGTTATCACAGAGAAAAGAGCTTCAGTTGGGGAAGTGCCTCCATGAGATCCAGCTGTGGGGCATTTTCTTAATTAGTGATCAAGGGAGGGAGGGTTCCTTGTAGGTGGTACCCTACCTGGGCTGGTAGTTTTGGATTCTATAAGAGAGCAGGCTGAGCAAGCCAGGGGAAGCAAGCCAGTAAGAAACATCCCTCCATGGCCTCTGCATCAGCTCCTGCTTCCTGACCTGCTTGAATTCCAGTCCTGACTTCCTTTGGTGATAAACAGCAGTGTGGAAGTGTAAGCTGAATAAAGGTTCCTAAATAAAGCTAAGTTTCCTCCCCAACTTGCTTCTTGGTCATGATGTTTGTGCAGGAATAGAAACCCTGACTAAGACACAGACCTATAAAGGACACTTATGACTAACAGCAGACAGAAGTGTGAGTTTATTGCACTGAAGATCCAGGCTGAGATCAACAGTGCTACCTGCATCCATAAGTTTTTCTCTTTGAGCGATCTTTTGCCTGTTCAGTTCACCTGGAACCACTGTTTTGGGGTAGAGGTTCCCAATGCAGGACATGAATTGTCATTTGAGAGAGATTAAAAATACTGCTGAATGGAGCTGGAGAGATGACTCAGCATTTAAGAGTACTCCTTGATCTTGTATGCAGGGGAAACCTCTGGGTATATGCCCAGGAGTGGTATGCCAGGGTCCTCTGGAAGTGACATGCCCAATTTTCTGAGGAACCACCAAACTGATTTCCAGAGCAGTTTTACCATTTTGCAATCCCACCAACAGTGGAGGAGGAAGGAGCCCAGATATCCCTCAAAGGAGGAATGGATACAGAAAATGTGGTATATTTATACAATGGAATACTACTCAGCAATTAAAAATAATGAATTCATGCAATTTGTAGGTAAATGGTTAGATCTGGAAAATATCACTCAGCATTTAAGAGTACTTGTTGATCTTGCAGAGAGGATCTGGGCTCGGCTTCCAGGACCCACATGGTGGCTCACGATCACCTATAACTCCAGTTCTAGGGTCTGCAATGCCTTCCTCTGATCTCCACAGGCCCCAGGCATCCATACGTTGTGCTTATATAAAATGCAAGTAAGTTATGGGACAGAGATGTCCATCAGCAGAGGGATGGATAGAAAATACGTAGAATGTAAACACAAAGGGGTATTTGTCTGTATTAAAAAGAGCAAAGTTGTAATATCTGTAAGAAAATTCACCTGGAGATAATTATCTTCAACTCATCAAGTCCGTTTCAGGAAACACATGTCACATTTTCTCTGCTTTATAGACCTCATATTTAATGCTGTTACACAGAATTCTGTATGTATACATTGCATGGAACTGAAGCCAAGATGTCTAGGGAAGTAAGGGGACTAGCTGGGATGCTGAGGGGTGAGGAGGATATAAATTAAGGTTTATGAGTACATTCATACTCAAAGTATTTTATATATTTGTATAAAAATGTCCTTATCAACCCCAGTGCTTTGCACAGTGAATAGAGACCAGTTAAAATATAAAAACAAAGATGAAAGAAAGACTATTGAGGATCCCTGCCCTAGAGATTCTGATGTTATTACTTTGATGTGTAATCTTCCCTGCGGACATAGATTCAGATCTTTACCTGTGTTTCTCAATTCTTGCTATATGTTGAAATAAACTGTGCACTCAGTACCTAATGCCTGAGATGCATCTCAGACCTTGAATCTCTGCAGAAGTACCAGGAGTCACCCCATTTGAATGTTTCTCAGTATCTGAGCATAAGTATGTGGGGCAACTGGTGGAATTTCTGCTCTTTTAATGTGGGAACAACCACACTAGCAGTCACAAAGGCAGAACAATGCAACACCCACTGGCATGGGCCTTTCTGTAACAAGAATCAAGAACTAGACTTTTCTTCCAGAACCCATGAGAAGGAATGTGTGTGTGTGTGTGTGTGTGTGTGTGTGTGTGCGCGTATGTGTGTATTGTGTTTTATACATGTATCTGTCTATCCATTTAAATTGCATTATGCAATCATTGGCAAGGCAGGTTCTGTAGAGCTACATGAACATGGACAGGAAGTTCACAACTAAGAAAAATAAACTTGGCGTCTTGAATATCTCTTAACACCTCCTGTATGCCATAGTGTTATCTAAGAAAATGAGATGAGTAAAATCCCAGTTTTCATGATTCCAGAATCTTGCAGTTCTAAAAGAAAAGATAGTTTTACCAGAACCAATATGCTTAACAAATTAGAATTGAAAAGCAAGAGCAAAGATCTAGATTTTGGCCCATGTATCTAAATATATAGATGTGACCTTTAAAAGTCTATACCTTTCAACAAGTGCTTGCCACTTGAATGTAGTTGGAGATGTTCTCCTTGTGTATCCTGTCTCGCCTATAATTTCTTTTTCCTTGGAATAGCTTTATAGTTTCCATCTTAAATATTTTGTATTCACTCCTTGCCTGTGGTCTGGATCTATGAAGGAACCCACTCCTGTCTTTCCTAAATACCTCACCCCACCATATGTTGTATTTTCTACCTTGTCTCTAAAGTCTTCAGAGACAACTGATGAGCCAGAAAATTTTAAAGGTGACTAGCCAATGACAAATGATTATAAAATCATCTTTCCTTTCAAGAATGAATGATTGTAAGGAAAATGTCCAGAAAGCTTATTTCCACATAGAAACTGGAGAGTCTGTGGGAACTCTCTATGGTGACTCTCAAAGAACCCCCAGAGTGATCAGCTGATGGTTCTACAGAAGAGCCGCTTCATCGTGGCCACCTTCCTGCTGCAGAGAAGGAACAGATCCTCATTCTCTACTCTGGGAACTGTTAACTTGAAAAATGTAAAAGAGTTAAAACTCCAAGATTTTACTTCTTTGCAAATAGTAATAAATTTTTACAGAATTATTTTTTATTAACTAGTTAAACAGACACCATGATGTTCTGTGAAGGTGACAGTATTTCTAAAAACAAGTAGTGATGTCTTAATATTAAATTAATAGAAAATTACCCAGAATGCTTATATAGGTTCGCAATAAGATAATGGATAGTATAGAAACACTGGGGGACAGCATAGCAATTTTCCAAAGTGTTAAAATAGGACCTCCACAGGACCCAGCATCCCACCTCTGAGGGTATGTGCTACTGAATGAAACCAGAGTATCAAAGAGACCTCTGTGTGTCCATATATATTGGGATATTATTTCCTGTATCCAAGATATGTGAACAACCAAAGTCACCTCTCTCTCTTTTCCCCCCTGCACTGAGGGGGGCATATTAGTCAAAGATGGAAATCTTCCAGTGTGAACACACATATAAAAGGGAAAGAACACGTGATAGGTGAGATAACCCAGATATCAACAGACAAGCGCTGCAGAATCTCACTCATGTGTGCAACCTACAATAGTCAGAAGAAGAGAGGGCATATAGTTAGCTACATCTGCAGGGGGGAGATACAATATGAAGTGTTTATTACACAAGATAAAAATATTTTGAAACCTTGTGTGAAGCTACTAAGTAAATATAGTTAATATTTACTTGAAATGTGTTAAGAGAACACATCATAAGTGCCTTCACACACAGGCACACACAGACACACGCGTACACATATACACACACCTCTAAGGAAAGAAGAGAGAATGGTAGGCATGTGCAATAATCGTTATTTTTATTGCGTTTACTGTGGTGACTATTATATAATGTATTCACATTTTAATAAGTTAAGTTGTACATAACACACACACACACTGGTGCGAGAGATGTAAGCGATTGAATTCTTCATGTTAGGGAAGCATTCTCATACTGGCATATACTCCAATCCACAATGATAATGACTTAATTATAACTTAATAACGATGGATGGGAACTGGCTATGGGAGCAACTGGATCTGTAAACTGCAGCTGAAGGGAATGTAGTTTACACCATGACGTCTGAGGTCACCGCAGTTATCCTACCAGTTACAATTACACCACTGTTACATGCTAGAACATCCTCTGTGAAATGCATTTAACTTTTTTCTTTAGATAGATGAGTTTTTAGCCTCATAAATGCAAGTGTGAGGAGTAGTCGTACCAGATTAAAGTTATTAGGATTATTTTAGATGCTGAGATAACCAAGGAGAGGTGGGATAAAAATTTCTCCCATCCTCCTTCCTTCCTAACTTTATATTTTGCCACCTATTATGTTTTGTATCAAGGAGAGAGGTATATGTGAACACACACATGTATGAGCACACATAGATGTGTACACAGAAGCCAAAGAAGGGCACTGAGTATCGTGTTGTTCCTTAATCTTTTAAGACAGGTCTCTTCCTGAAACTGGGACCTGCCATTTTGGCTAGGATGATCAGCAATCAAACTGTCTGTTCGCCCCCTTGAGACATTAGTACTGGGGTTGCAGGCTTGCCCATGCCAGGCATCTCTAGAGATTATAATACAGTTACATTATTTTTCCTCTCCCTTTTCTCTCCTCAAACACTACCATGTGGGCCTTTTGATCTCATGGTTTCCTCCCACCCCAGCCCCCCCATCCTTGGAGCAACCATTCACAGGTGAACACACACACACACACACACACACACACACAAACACACACACACACACACACACAAACACACACACACACACACACACACACACACACACACACACACACACACTGTCCAGACTGTATAAAGTTGTTTACATGTAGGGCTGACCATTAGGCACTGAATGACTATCGGTAGGTTCTTCCTGGCCTTTTGAATCAGAGCTGAAGATATGAACTCAATTTCTCATTTTTCCACAGTGTTCTTATTCACTAAGTCATCTCTCCAGACACAAACACTCTAGAGATTTTAAGAAGTGATGAAAGAAAGCCAAGACCAACTACACATGAGAAAGAAAAAAAACAACAACAATCTCTCCCAAGAAATCAACCAACAAACCAAACCCAAACCAAATCAAACAAAAAGCCCTTGGGAACATACAGGGATCAGCAGCAGGAGGGAATAAAGATAAGTAAAGACAGGTACAAAAGAACTGTCAGAGACATTCACATTCAAAAAGAAGCCAGTATAGTGAGGGAATGCATTCAAGATAACATGTCTAGGATAACTTCAAAATCATAAAGTATTTCCTTAAATCAGAAGGTGTATCCATTCTTTGATTCGTTGGCAGGAAGTTCCACTCTATCAAAGTCCTCAATTACTCACGAGACAACACAAAGCTTAAATGTCTTGTTTAAGGAAAAGACGCCAAATAGTGTCTTTTTCCATTTGTACATTCATTTTTGAAGAGCATTTGTATTTATTTGTGAGGTGCAATGTTTTGTTGCGTTTTAAGTGTTTGTTGGGCCATGGTCAATTCATTGTAATTATCCTCAAATTTCAACCATTTCTCTTTGGTGAGTATATTCAAATTACTTTCCTTTCATTATTATCAAGTATGTGCTCTGCGCTGATGTCAGTTATGAACACTTCACTGTGCATAGGTGTCCAGATCTTCTTCTTCTGTGCAGTCAGTGGCGTGTGACCATGGACCAAGCTCTTCCCCTGCAGCTCGTAATTCTCTCCACTCTCTGGCTACCACCAGGGCCCTCTCCTTTATGAGATGCACCTGGATAGATGTCACTCCCGAGTGAGATTGTGCCATGTTTGTCTTTATGTATTTGGCTTCATGTCACCTAATTTCCTTCAGATCTATGCAGCTTGTTGCAAAGGAGAACATTCTATGGTTTCTATAGCTAAATATAAACTCTGTATGTATATGTCATGTTTAATTTATCTGTCTGTTGCTAGATATAGCCTGAGAGTGAATGATGATCTATTAAACATGAAAGCACATATTTTTTCCTAATGGAATAATTTTATTTCTCTGGGTTGTATATCCAACAGTAATGTTTCTAGGTCATATGGAATTTCACTTTTCAGTTCTTAAGGAAACTCCATACTGTTCTCCATTACAGAACTGATTTACATTCTTTGATGGCCAAATGTCATCGTGAGCAAAAGAACAAAGGTGGAGTCTTTACCTACCTAAAAATATATGACAAAGGTTAAGTCATCAAAACAACCACTTTCAGGAGTCACACTGAACATAGGAATACAATAGAGAACCCAGAAGCATCCCTGTATACCTCAAGTTGACATTTGGTAAAAGGGTCTCAGGACGTGCAATGAAGAAGGGACAATCTTTTATAAATAGTCCTGGGAAACATTGTATGCAGACATATGATCTATGGTTTACACATATCAACTGAAAATAAATTAAAGAATTGCGCTTCATTTCAAAAATTGGGACTTATAGAGGATGAGCTTCAGAGCATTGGGTATAGTAGTGATGCCTGAACTGCATATTTATTGAAAAAGAAAATAAAAATTTAATTCTTAGGACTACATTTAACTCAAAAGGATTCTGAATCAAAGAAAACAACTGAGCAGAGAAGGCTGTAAATGGCAGAAAATATTTGCAAATTATACATTTGACAAGAGATTAGTATCTAGAAAACACAGGAATTCAAAATAGTCAAATAACCAAATATTAAATCATAAGGAAGTCTGAATAGATATTTCTCAACAGTATACACCCATATGACTTCTGATAAAAGAAGACAAAATGTGATAAGCAGTCAGGGAATGGAAATCAAACCACTGTGGGATGCCACTGCACTCTAATGAGAATTATTATTATCGGAAGGACAATTTTTTAACAACTGCTGTAAAGTGTTTGGAGAAGAAGAACCTACTGTTCCTGGGAATGTAAGTTCTCCTGATCAACAAGACAGCCCAACCCCCAACCCACCTCTGGTTCCATACATCACCTCCTGGTCTATGTCAAGTCTCCAAGTGCAAAAAATTAACCACTGAGTCCAGTGCAAGTCAGATCATGCAAGGCACTGCAGAACACTGAGGAGTGTACATTGCTGTAGCCCAGTATAACTTAAAACAAAAAGATGTTAGAGACACGTGGAAGACAATTCTGAGATTGCCATTAGCCCTTCAATTAAAAGATCATTAGTGCCTTAATTCTCTGTAGTTATTGTTTAGCAATATTTTATGGCCTTATTGGAGAAGGTCATATAAAAATATGACAAGTATAAATTTTATGTTTTTATTGGTCTGCCTTTTGGCACCAACGTTAAGTTGCTCTTTGAATTCATCCACCCCAGAAAGTAGCAGACTGAAGGAAAGGCTGAGTGGTGGTAGAGAAGCCAATTGCTGCATTTCTGCCTCGCAAAAGCACTAGGCTATCCCCGTCCTTGTGCTCAAAGGATGTTGGAACAAAATTTCTGAAATATTGAAAGTTAAATTTGGATCCGAGCCAGCTCTTCAGCATTTGTCTTGTCTGATGAACTCTCTCATATCAGGTGACATTTAAGGGCGTCACTAATGTTCCCAAAGGCCACCATGATTTATTGTAGCTCAACGAGCAGATCTAAATGTGATGCCCCAGTGATTGTGTAAATTAAAATTCATTCAGAATTTCATATAAATTAAAAAAAGACTGAGATTGCCTCTTCTCTAAGTCTGTGGCCATGTAAATGAATTTCCATGAGAAACTTGTTAAATTAATATTATGACATTTTGAAAAGATTCATATGTGCCCCAAAATTCACTGATATCTCAGTCTACTAGTCATAGAGTGTATAGGGGACTGTTTGGATTAGGAAATTTTGTAATTTTGATGTTTTAACTCATGGAAAATTTAAATTCTATAGTCAAGTTTTTAAAAATGATGAACAACATATAATTTCATTTCTGATACATAAAAATTACATATAATCTTGAACTATTATGTGATTTTTCCCATGTAATGATTGTACAACACTCAAATATTGGGCTAAACATATTTATATATTCAAATATTTATCGCTTCTTTGTTATAAAAGTAAGAAAGAGGACACTTTTCTGGATCCTGATCTGCAGGTGCTTTTACCTTGGCCTTCTTGTCTCCTGAATGGTGAGAACTGACAGTTTGCTATTTTGTTATACTACTCTACATTATGGTAATGCTATCACTCATTTAAGAAACTGTTGTGCCACATAAGTTCAGAGACCTGCAGCCCAGACATTGTACCCACAGGGAGAAACTTTGGAACACTCAGCTCTAATGGGATGACCCCATCAGACATCTCCCCTCAGAGTTCAGGGAATCACATAGAAGAGGAGGCAGGAGGAGTGTGGGTCTCTGAGGGGATGGAGAACACCAAGAAAACAAAGTCCTCTAAGTCACCTGAGCAAATCTCATGTGAATTGAGAGAGACTGAAATAGAAAGCCAAGGACCTACATGGGTATGCACCAGGTCCTCTCTGTATACATTAAAGCCTTCAATTTTGTGGTTTTTTTCAATATTCTTTGTTTACATTCCAAATTATTTCCCCTTTCCCAGTTCCCTCCCCCCTAAGTTCCATAAGCCCTCTTCCCTCTACCAGTTCGCCATTCAACCCCCTCCTCCTTGCAATCTGTCCTGGCAATCCCTTACAATGCTGCATCAAGCCTTTCCAGGACCAGGGCCCTCTCCTTCCTTCTTCTTGGGAATGATTTGATATGTTAATTGTATCTTAGGTATTCAGAGCTTCTGGGCTAATATCCACTTATCAGTGATTGCATTCCATGTGTAATCTTTTGTGATTGGGTTACCTCACTTAGTATGATATTTTCCAGTTCCAACCAGTTGCCTAAGAATTTCATGAATTCATTGTTTTTAATTGCTGAGTAGTATTCCAATGTGTAAATATACCACATTTTCTGTATCCATTCCTCCATTGAGGGACATCTGGGTTCTTTCCAGCTTCTGGCTATTATAAATAAGACTGCTATGAACATAATGGAGCATGTGTCCTTATTGCATGCTGGGGAATCCTCTGGGTATATGCCCAGGAGTGGTATAGCAGGGTCCTCTGGAAGTGTCATGCCCAGTTTTCTGAGGAACTGACAGACTGATTTCCAGAGTGGTTGTACCATCTTGTGATCCCACCAGCAGTGGAGGAGTGTTCCTCTTTCTCCACATCCTCGCCAACACTGTGAATGAGTAGATCTCTGATTCTTGTGCTTTCTCTTGGGGCTCTTTTCCTTCTGTTGGTTTGTCTTATCCAAACTTAATGTGATGGGTTTTCTTTTATCTTATATTTTATGTTATTTTGTTATGTTTTGTTAAAATGTTTCTGAAGCTAAAAAGTAAACTCTATAATTTGCTAAAGTTAAAATAAAAAAATAAAATATTGTCTTACATAATGTATTAACTTAAATGATGTTTCTGATTTTTATACATTTATTTTTTCAAATATTTTACATGCAGATTATCATATAGATATATCCATTTATTTGAGCATTTCATATTGTTTTCATCTTTACCTTTTCCCTTCGTGTAAACAGTGACATGATGAACTTTCTCAAATGCTGGTCATCTATTCTCAGTAAGGGATTCTTAGATCAAATTCTATAAATACCTTAATGCTTTTCATTAGTGAATCTCCTCAAGAAGACTATCTCCTGTCCTTCTAGCTCCTGTTCTTCTGCCTGATGCTCATTACTATAGCATTAGTATAACATTCTGTTCCCAGATACACACTTATAGAGTCAAAAATTAAGAGATTTTTTTATTTTTGGTTTTCATAATCATTTTCAATTGATTCTTAATTATCAATATTGAAAATCAGAATTTGCATTTTTGGCTGTGCTTAATATCATCAGATAGTAGTAGTGTAGGCTATTGGACAGTAAACGAGGGGAGAATGACCCATGTCTCATCTTTCACACTGACCCAAAATCCTGCAACATTGTTGTCTGCCTTGTGTTTGGTTCTTTTAGTCCTTTTATAATTTTTTCCCTGCCATCCTGGCTGTTAGAGCTGAGTATAATTTAAGAATGCTCATCACACCACCACAACCAAAAGAAGAAAAATAAAATAAGAGTCTCATGTATTAGAGGTTAGAGTAGCAAGAAGAACTAAGGGAACATTCAGAACAATTTAATTAAGTATCAAATTAATAACTACAAAAATGGTCAACATCCTTGGCCATTACGGAAATGAAGATTAAACCTACTTTGAGATTCTATTTTATCCCACTCAGGGTAGTTTTTATCAGGAGGAAGGACAACAGATGTTGTAGAGGATACAGGCGGAGAGAAGACCTTATTCATTGTTGGTAGGCCAGGATGTAGTAGAGCCATTATGGAAATCACGATGGAGGTTTCTCAAAAAACTGAAAACAAAAGGAAACACTAACCTAACACAAAGGAAACAGGACATTTAAGCAGCCCATGGTGACTGCTCAACCTAACACAAAAGAAAACCAGAGGCGCAGAAGCAAGGGAAAAAGTCCCAAGTTCCTGGCAACATGAGTAAGCCCCTTTTTATCAGTGATTGCCTTACATAAGAATAGTTTAAACATTGTAATTAAAAAATGGGTATCTGGAGAATGGACTTTTAAAACTAATCCAATGTTTTGTCTATAAGAAATCCATTTCCAATGCAAAGATAAAATTTGAAAATGAAAGGAAAAGAGAGTATCAAGAACAGATAAGCAAGAAGGAGAGGGTAAATAGTCATTAAAATTTTAAAGTTTACAGGACACCAAAAAGACAGTATGCTATAACAAATGCCAATACAACAAGAAGATATAAACACTAAAAGCCTTTACATACATAAGAGACCTTCTAAATATATGAAGCAAAATTTAATAAATTAAGGAGAAAAATTGATAATTTTGTAATAATAGCTGGAGGTTTTAATGTCCAACCCTTAGTGACAGAACAACCAGACAGGAAAAGACGGGGAAGAAACGCAGAGCTCAAATGACAGCAGACCAGTTAGATTGAATAGACAGAGCACAATTACACTGGTTATTCATAAATGCACTTGGACTATTACTGAAAGAAACTTGAACCTTGTACATTGTTGGTGGGAATGGTAAGTGGTATAGCTGCTGCAGAAAACAGAATGATGGATATTCAAAAAATAAAATGAAATGACTGTGAGATCCAACCATTTCACTTCTGGAACTAACCCACACAGAACTGAAAGTAGGGTCTTAATGAGGATCCGTACACACCCATGTTTATAGCCGTATTATTCATAATATTTGAAACATGGAAGCAACCCAAAGGTCCGTCAGCGAGTGAATGAGCACCCGAAATGTAGCACTTATCTACAACGGAATACTAGTCAATCTTATGATGAAACACAGTGCTTAGCTATGCTTTGTGAATGCACAAATGAAAGAACTTTAAGGAACTTAGGGTATGTGAAATAAGGCAGCTACGAAATGACAAATGCTATATAATTTCTTTTATATGAGGTACTTAGAGTAGTCAAAAATCATAAAACTGAAAAGTACAATGGGGGCTGCCAGGTCTGGAAAGAGAGAAAAATGGAGAGTTATTGTTTAATGGGTATAGAGTTTCAGTTTTGTCAAATGAAATGAGTTCTGCAGATGGATAGTGGTGTAGGTTTCCCAGGAATATGGATGCACTTAATGAGACAGAACCATATGCTTGAAGATGACCAGGATGGTAAATTTTACACTATGTGTATTTCAGCACATTTTTATTATAAAATAAAATCAATAGTAAATTATCCACTGGTGGCCTTCCTTCAAAAAGATAATCCTATCCTCTTTTTAATTTCTATACCAAGGTAACCATCGGCTGAAACCGCAGAGCATATTGTATACCACATCACAGTACAGTTTCCTTAATCAGAAAAATGTCCACAAAGCCAGCACTGGGAATACAGACTTCTAGAAGTGAAGTATGTCATTTGAACCTCCTCTTGGGTTTTCTCTTCAGACTGTTCTGAGCCATCCTTGCCTTGCAAGCTAATTTCTAAGCTATGGCAGAGACCTAATTACATTCTCCCAACTGGGCAACTTGTGTGGAATTGGATGAAGTTGAAAAAAGAATGTCAGCGAACACATTAATTCTTGAAAATCTTCAAAACTCAATGGTCTGCAAAAGACCACATGCATGTCTTCTTTTGGTTTCCAAACCACAATGGATGTACTGGGAATGATTATCCTAAGCTCCTGCAATAAATGAGATCTAAAATATTTCCAACAAATAATGAATTCATGGTGAAAAAAATAATTGCACATATTTGCTCTCTTGTGCTAGGTGGGTGTGCTTTTCCTCCTCCCTAAACCAAACTGTCATGGACACTCACCATAAGAAAGGAAACATACGGGAGGTGAACTTATAATATATACAAATAAAGATGGTACGGTTCTGAGAGCACTGAGTATTTAGATAGTATCTCAGTTTGGCCATAATGAATGTTGTTAAAGGCATTAAAAGCAAAGATATACATTCTCCTATGGCTCTCTTACTATTCTACCATATAGAGATTTTTTTCTTTCTCCTTTTCTCCCAGTCTATCTACTGTTGACAAGAGAGATAAAAACCCAATTCAGAAGGACTACATGAAATGTTGCTCACCCAAAAGTTGGGTTACCTAATATCATGATCCATTGTTTGAATTATATTTTATTTATTGGGGGAGGATGCCAAGTCCACCGAGCATGTATGGAGGTAAGAGAACAATTTGGAAACATTGGTTTTCTCCTTCTTCTGTGTGTCCAGGGGCACTTGCGTTGTTAGATGTAGTGGCAGACACCTCTACTGACTGAGCTACTTTTTGGATTTCGTTATAGTTCTCTTTTTTTTAATTCAAAGAATCATTTTCTGAAATAAGATTCCTTAAATAGGATTTTAGTGCTTTGGTTTCACTTTCTTAACCAAAAGTAGACTTTTTAGGAAATTAGGAGTGTGTTTGGTTTGTGTCAATATGACAAATACTTGTAGTAAGTCAGTTTAGGAGGGAGCAAGGTTTATTTTGCCTGACAGCTTCAGTGATATCAGACTATAGTTGTTTATCTCTATGCTATAGTCCTATGGCAGTGAGACCAATGTGGGCAAAGACAGGATAGAACTGGTCTGTTTCATGGCACTCTGGCCAGCAAACAGAAATTGCATGAGCCGTTGCCACTTTATCCCTTAAAAAGCACATTCCCAGTGACCTGGTTTCCTTCCACCAGACCCATCCACCTAAGGGCTCTATTACTTATATTAGCTAATTACAGTTTCTCTACCAAGGTTAGTAAATAATTATCTAACACATATAACTTTGAGGGACCTCTAAGAGTCAAGCAACAGTAAACGGCCTGAGCAAAAGCCCACATAAAGAGAAAGATAGACATAAGAATCTAGGAGACTCAGGAACATTGAGGTCAGTTTATGACAACATAATCCACAGCTTTAGTGCAAACTCTAGGAAATGTCCATCAGATTATTATACAGATGGTAAGAAAATGACAATCTGATTGAGCATAACGTAAGAGACAAAGACGATCTGAAACAAGAATCAAGTTTAGACTCTCATGCTATAGAATTTTTAGATAATACAAAGGTACAGATATTAATGAAAATATAAACCCTAATGGGGTTCAGAATCTATGACATTGCAGAAAATAAGGGGGGGAAACCCTTACAGCCCAAATACCTAAAAGCTACTTTCCAAATCTCCTAACATGGCAGAAATATTTAACACCAGGCTTGAGCAGGCAGCCTAAGATGAATCGGGAGCACCCTGATGGAGCTAAGATAGAGCACCCTGTAGTCTAGAAAGAGAGGAAATGCTATACAAAAGAGAGCACATTTCAAAGCTCACACGTCAAGTAGCTCCTAACACCCAAATCATGGGTCAGTTCATGATACTGTAGTATGGATTATAACCAGGGGCATTAGCAAAAGATTGCTAAGCCAAATGGATAAAAAATAAACTGATAAATGATTAAGAGAGATCAGCTCTTAAAATTCATGAATATTTCAAAGAGGAGTTTCTCCAATGAAGGGGAGAACTGCAGTTAAATACATATATAAAGAAAAATACTAGGAATACTAAAAATACTGTGAATTCCATCATGAAGCCATAACTGATGAAGATACAGACAGAGTTGTGGAGCCCAGTCCCAAAGGATCTGTCTACAAAACAATGCCTGTGCGCAAGGCTTAGAGGTTATTAGGTCTCAGCCATTCCTCTGTTGAGAGGTCTCTGTTTGGCTGTGTAGGACAATTTTTTCAAACCCACCTACCTCTAATGTAGGACATTTTTAAATAGGATTATTTGAATTGTCAGTGTCTAGCTTCTTGAATTATTTATATATTTTGGACATTAGCCCACTGTCAGGTGTCAAACCAATGAATACAACTTCCCAATCTGTAGGCTGTCATCTTGTCCTGATGATAGTGTCCATTGACTTTCAGTTTCATGAGGTCCCATTTATTAATTCTTGACCTTAGTGCCTGAGCTCTTGGTGTTCTGTTCAGGAAGTTGTCTCCTGTACTGACAAGTTGAAGGCTATTCCTCACTTTCTGTTCTGTTAAATGAAGTGTATCTGGTTTTATGTTGAGGTTGTTTATTCATTTGGATTTGAGTTTTGAACAGGGTGATAGATATGAATCTATTTGTATTCTACATGCAGGCATCCATTTAGACCGGCAGCATTTTCAGAAGATGCTTTCCCTTTTCCATTGTATGCTTTTGGCTTCCTTGTTAAAACTCTAGTGTCCATAAGTGTGTAGGTTTATTTCCAGGTCTTTGATTCAATTTCATTGATCCACCTCTGTTTCTATACCAAAAAACTTGTGGCTTTTATTACTATTGCTCTGTAGTACAGTTTGAAGCCATGGATGGTGATACCTCTAGAAGTTCTTTTATTGTTTTAGACCATTTTAGCTATCCTGTGGTTCTTGTTTTTCTACATGAAGTTGAGAACTGTTCTTTCAAGATCTGTGAAGAATTGAATTGGAATTTTGATGGAAATTGCATCAAATCTGTACATTGCTTTTGCTAAGATGGCCATTTTCACTATGTTAATCCTACTGATCTGTGAGCAAGAGAGATCTTTCCACCTTCTGATACTTTCCTCAATTTATATCTTTAGAGACTTGAAGTTTTTGTCTTACAGATCTTTCACTTGCTTGGTTAGAGTTATACAAAATTATTTTATGTTATTTTGTGAAGGGCACTGTGTCCATAACTTCTTTCTCAGGCAGGTTATCACTTGTGTAGAGGGGTGTTACTGATTTCTTTGAGTTAATTTTGTATTCAGCCACTTTGCTGAAGGTGTTTATCAGTTATAGGAATTCCCTGGTAAAATTATCTGGCTCACTTATGTATCTTCTCCCAACATCTGTGAATATCAATACTGTAACTTCTTACTCTCCAACTTGTGAGCTCTTGCTCTCCTTGAGTTGTCTTTTTGCTCTAGCTAGAACTTCAAATACTATGTTGAAGAGATATGTGGAGAGTGGATAGCCTTGTCTTGTCCCCGATTTTAGCTTTATGTTTCTGTCCGTTTAACTTCAGGTTGGCTGTTTGCTTGCTGCATATTGCTTTGATTATATTTAGATATGCCCCTTGTATCCCTGCTCTCTCCAAGACTTTTAACGTGAAGGGATGTTGGATTTTTGTCAAATGATTCTTCTGCATCTAGTGAGATGATCATGTGGGGTTTTTTCACTTTATTTAAATGGTATATTATGTTGACGGATTTTCATATATTGAGTCACCCCTGCATTTCTGACATGAAGCCTACTTGGTCATGGTGGATGATGTCTTTGATGTGTTCCTCGATTTTGTTTTCAAGTATTTTCTTTTTCTTTCTCATTTTCTTTTTTAAAATTTATTTTTCTTATTTTTTTTCTTAGAAGCACCAGTGGCAGGAGAGGGGCATTGAGCTGGGAGCTGGGCAAGGAGGAACCGGGAAGCCCTCCTGAATGATCAACTTCCCTATGGGACCCACTGCTCCCCACCCCCAGGGGCAGAAGGGTGACCCCCACCCCAGGATTCTTTAAATCTTTACACCAGAACACAACATCTAGGTACTGGGACAGGAGTACTTTCTTGAGTACTTTTGAAACAATGTTCATAAGGGAAATTGGTCTGAAATTCTCTTTTTTTTTATTGAGTCTTTCTGTGGTTTAGGTACCTGGGTGCCTGTGGCTTCATAGAATGAGTTTACCAGTGTTCCTGCTGTTTCTATTTTGTGTAATAGTTTGAGGAGTATTGGCATTAATTCTTCTTTGAAAGTCTGGTAGAATTCTGCATCAAAACCATCTGGCCCAGGACTTTTTATTTGGTTGAGAGACTTTTAATGACTATGTCTATTTCTCTGGAGTTTATAGGACTATTAAGATAGTTTACCTGATCTTGATTTAGCTTTGGTAGATGATATAGATGATATCTGTCTAGAAAATCATCCATTTCATTTAGATTTTCCAATTTCGTGCAGTACAGGCTTTTGAAGTAAGACCTAATAATTTTTTGAATTTTCTTAGTGTCTGTTGTTATGTCTCCCTTTTCATTTCTTGATTTTGTTAATTTGGATACTGTATCTCTGTCTTTTTGTTAGTTTGGTTAAGGTATTATCTATCTTGTTGATTTTCTCAAAGAGCTAGCTCTTGTTTCATTGATTCTTTGTATTGTACTTCTTTCTTTCTTTTTTTAATTCAATATATTCTTTATTTACATTTCAAGTAATTTTCCCTTTCCTGGATTCCCTCCCCCAAAAGTCCCATAAGCCCTCTTCCCTCCCCCTGTTTCCCAATCCACCCCTTCCCACTTCCCTGTCCTGGTATTCCCCTACATTGCTGCACTGATCCTTTCCAGGACCAGGGGCCTCTCCTTCCTTCTTCTTGGACGTCATTTGATATGTGAATTGTGTCTTGGGTATTCCAAGATTCTAGGCTAATATCTTTCTTATTGATTGATTTCAGCATTGAGTTTGATTATTTCCTGCCATCTATTCTTCCTGGCTGTGTTTGCTTCTGTTTTTCCTAGAGTCTTCACATGTGCTTTTAATTCATTTATTCTGAAAACTCTCCAATTTCTTTATGAAAACATTTAATGTTATGAACGTTCCTTTTTACCATTGCTTTCAAATTGTCCCATACATGTGGGTATATTGTGCCCTCATTTCATTTAAATTCTAGAAAGTCTTCAATTTCTTTCTTTCTTTCTTTCTTTCTTTCTTTCTTTCTTTTCCTTGTCCCAGTGATTGTTGAGTAGAGAGTTGTTCATTTCCACGAGTATACAGGCCTCCTGTTGGTTGAAGTCCACCTTTAATCCATGGTGATCTGATAGGATACATAGGGTTATGTCAATCTTCTTGTATCTGTTTAGGTTTGCTTTGTGACTGATTATATGGTCAGTTTTGGAGAAGGGTCTGTGAGGTGCTCATAAGAAGGTGAGATGTTCTATACAGATCTGTTAGGTCCATTTGAATCATAACGTCTGTTAGTTTCTCCATTTCTCTGTCTTGATGAGAATGGGCTGTTGCTGTCTCCTACTATTAATATGTGGCATTAGATGTGTGATTTAAACTTTAGTAATGTTTCTTTTATAAATGTGGGTACCTTTGCTTGTGGGGCACACTTGTTCAAAACTGGGATGTCTTCTTGGTGGATTTTTAATTTGATAAGTCTGAAGTGTCTTTCACTGACTCTTGATTACTTTCACTTGAAAGTCTATTCTAATAGATATAACAATGGCTACTCAAGTTATTGTCTTGGGTCCATTTGCTTGGCAAACATTTTTCAAGCTCCCAAAATACCTATTAAAAATAAAACAGCAACTTCTAAAGAGAAAGATCTGGGGGATGGAATCTGCCTTATTATTTGTTTTTAATTTTTGAGATGATAATATAATTATATCTTATCCACCTTCCCCTTCCTCCTTTTAAGCCCTCTCTCTCAATTATTACCTTGCTTACTTTCAGATTAACGGCCTCTGGTTTCATTAATTGTTGTTATATCCACGTATGTAAACATATATCCCTAAATACAATGTGCCAAATCTGTATAATGTAACTTTAATGTAACTTTATATTTATTTTTAGGGCTGACCATTATGTGTCAGATAACAATTGGTGTTATCATGTTTTGAGAAGATTTCCCCCACTTTCAGTATTTCTTGGTTGCCTATAGTTCTTTCTAATAGGGTTGATACCCTGTAGTCTTTTCTCTTCTCCATTTTAGCAGCATAAACTCTAACTACATTCTAAATAATTGTCCTATACACATATATTAGTGTATATATGTGTATATACACTATGTGTACATAGTATATATATGTATATCCTTATATATGTGTATATACACTATGTGTACATAGTATATATATGTATATCCTTACCCACCATGTGAGATTCCTCAACACTATGGTCCTCCGGAGTTACTGCCATTAAAAGAGCTTATGTGGATGGGGGTTTCCAGAGGGGGAAACCTGGAAAGGGGATAACATTTGAAATGTAAATAAAGAAAATACCCAATAAAAGAGAAGTCGAAGACAAGAAGAAGAAGAAGAAGAAGAAGAAGAAGAAGAAGAAGAAGAAGAAGAAGAAGAGCTTATGTATGTCAATCACATGCCAAACATTCAGCTTTTAAGTCTACTGTGGAAAAAGCATTAGGAAAGTCCAAACTTTATTCTTCAAGATAGTTATCCAGGGTTCTTCTAATTCCTAGCAAACAAGGAGAGACAGTCACAGTGAGTGAGTGTGTGTGTGTGTGTGTGTGTGAGAGAGAGAGAGAGAGAGAGAGAGAGAGAGAGAGAATATGAAGATTCAGATACTCTATGCAACAGGGAATTCTAGCTCCTGTACCTGCGAGATAAGGGAAGACTAATGAGTTCTACTGAGTCTGAAGTTCAGATACATAATAACAGTATACATTATACTGGTGGTGGCCTCTTTGATAAATCTTTTCTGCTTCTATAATGTAGATGAAAGGAGACATCATGGAAGCCTGCTGTGACTACTCGTTGCTCTAAGGATGCACTCAGATGTGTGAGCAGTTGCTAACCATGCTAATTGAATACCATGGAAGTTGCTACAAACACACAACTCAGCCCAAGAGACCACACCATATCTACTGTTCTGTACATCCTGATCTATAGAAATCTGGTTCCTGTTTAATATCATTCTGTCATGCACATTCTTCTCATGTGGTTTTGGCCTTTTCCCCGTGTCTGCAGAATGTTCATGCCTCATACAGAACTGATGTATAGTTTTAAAATAAATGGTGCTTCAAGCTTCAAAGCTTTTGTACTAAAGCCTTTAAAGTTTTTGTCTTTTAGTTTAGTGTGTGTGTATGTATGTGTGTATGTGTGTGTATGTGTGTATGTATGTATGTGTATGTGTATATGTGTATGTGTGTATTGTGTGTATATGTGTGTATGTGTGTGTGTGTGTGTGTGTGTGTGTGTGTGTCTGTTGAATACCATGGTACATATGGAGACACTAGAGGATTACTGCAGAAGTTGACCCTCTCCTTTCAGTATACAGGGGATTAAATTCAGGTCGACCGGCTTTGCGACAAACCTCTTTGCCTGCTGAGCCACCTTGCAAGATTCTGTCTTTTACAATAAAAATCTAAAGCTGCACAGAGGCAATTGTTCTTATTTTTAAGTCTTTAATTGATGTATCATGTGTGTGGCAACTGGCGCTTGGTAGAAGGCGCTTTCCTCTCTCTAGAAAAATCTTAGAAGTTCATCCACCATGATGTTGTCAAAATGCATTTTCATTAGGATCTCTTAAAGGAGAAAATTAAAAGTCAACAGCACATAGAGCATTTACCATTTAACATCACGTACTAACCTGGTGTTCACCATCTTCTTCCATAAATTTCCTGCAGTGAAACTAACAAGCTGGCCAGCCAAAATACAAGAATAAACTCTTTTAAAAAAGAGTTAAATATAGAACCTGTCACATTTTTTCTGTTGTGCCTAGGTTTTCAATTTAATAGACTGTGTGGAGTCCTGAGATAGCCCGTGATAGAAAGTGAAGAGGGATTTCCCTAGGTGGCCAACTTATATTCTTCACCAAAATTCATGAAATCAGGCTGAAGCTGGTTTTCATCCTAGGGCTGCCACAGGCCATGGAAATGGTTTTCTTTTTCTTTTTAATTCCCTGCTACTAACTTCCTAAGTTTAATTTCCTGTAATGTAGCTCGGAGAGTCTGAGCAGAAAGGACCCGAGAGATAAAGAATGGAGTCTATGTTCAGTAAGTGAAATCAGATAAAGCACTTCCCAAAGCCTCAGTTTAGCTCCTTTGAATCATTCTGTTCTTTGCTCTCCAGTCTGCTTACATCTGGCCCCGAGTGGGAGTAAACGCCAAAGACAGGAAAACTGAACAGACTCCAGGCCTATGTGACTGTGAGCAGTCTGAGAGTGATTGCTCCCCCTGAGCTGCAGAGCCAGCATCCTGAGAAATAGGCAATGACTGGAAGCTGTGTAGTAGAGGCCATGGCAAAAGAAATGCTGTGGGTGGTGGCTATGCAGTGATATGAAAATATCTCTTACGTTTTAAGAGACAATTTTCCAAACTTCACAGTCAGAGTTGATAATAATAATACATCTTGAAGTCACTTCAGACTGAGGGCCTATTATATACTCATACTCTGTTTATCCTGCCTTCGTGAGAACAAGACAACAATTAACGTTACTTGCCTTGGATTTCCTAGGTAATCAATTTTTACAACCTAAGCAAGAGTATGGTTAGGTCGTGTACACTCCCCCCCACCCCCGTTCCAGATAATGTGAGCATAACATTTGCTTAAACTTGTAAACACAGGAGTTGAATTCAGTTTTCTAAAATCTACCATAAAGGTTGAAAGTAACTTTATGGACATTGTTTGATAAACAATGGTGTCTGTTCAATCTAGGCCAGTTGGTATCAATTGGAGGCAATGAATTAAGCCCTTGTAAAACTCTCTTAAAATGTCTTTTCCCATGTGATACTTTGTGTGCTGTTCAATAAAGAGCATATCTCTGTGCTAGAGATGACTAACTCAAATACAAATCACTCTCACAAGGCAGGCATCACTCACATATAGATACACAGAGCACATGTAGATGCCAGGCACACAGAGCTCATAAACAGACAGACACAGGGACAGACACACACAGGTACAGGGAATAACAGGCTCACAAGATAGCCTTCAGGGAGGCACAAATTTGGGTTCACGCAAGAGATGACAGAGGACATAAGGCCCAGGAAGCATAATGTAGATAATTCAAACCCAGATTCACTCTCAGTTAAACAACTCTGGGGGAAAGTGCTTTTATTTGTTTCCTTAATGTGACATTAATGTGTTATTTGTAAGTCAGAGTCAATCACTAATGCATTCTAATCTGCAGAAGATTCCATGTGACATTTTGCACACACAAGATGATAGAGAGGTAGGTGTACTAGGAGGATACTCCATTCCTTGACTTACATGTCACTAAAACATTATGGTAACCATGGTATTAGTCTACCATAGGTTATTACAATAAAATTTCACAGACAGACACACATTTAGAAGTAACTTAGAGCAATTTCTGGTGAGGACAGGCAGTGTGACTGTAGAACACTGGCCCTCGTCTCTGAGTAGACAAGCCTGTGAAAGAGCACAGGACCAACTCAGGCTTTAGAGCAACTTGCTCTTCATGCTGACTCCCCGCAAGGGACAGCACCTCTGTATCTCAAGGATAACTCTAGGCCTCCTCTCCCTCTATCCCTGATTCTGAGAGAGAGAGAGAGAGAGAGAGAGAGAGAGAGAGAGAGAGAGAGAGAGAGAGAGAGAGAGAGGGAGAGAGAGAGAGAGAGAGAGAGAGAGAGAGAGAGAGAGAGAGAGAGAGAGAGAGAGAGAGAGAGAGAGAGAGCAGTGAGAGGGAGAAGGGAGGTGGGAAGGAAGAAAGGGTAATTTTTTATTGGATATATTCTATATTTACAATTCATTTCCCTTTTTCTGGTTCCCCACCCCCAAAGGTCCCACATGCCCCTTTCCCTCCCCCTGCTCCCTCTTCCACCCCTTCCCTCTTCTCTGTTCTTGTATTCCCCTACACTGATGCTTTGATCTTTCCAGCACGTGTCCACTCCTTTCTTCTTGTCAGACATCATTTGGTATGTGAATTGTGTCTTTGGTGTTCCAAGATTCTATGCTAATATCCACTTATCAGTGACTGCATACCATGGGTATTCTTTTGAGACTGGGTTACCTCACTTAGTATGATGTTCTCCAGCTCCATCCATTTCTCTAAGAATTTCATGAATTCATTGTTTCTAATGGCTGAATAGTACTCCATTGTGTATATATACCACATCTTTTGTATCCATTCCTCCATTGAGGGACATCTGGGTTCTTTCCAGCTTCTGGCTATTATATATAAGGCTGCTATGAACATAGTGGAGCATGTATCCTTATTGTATGCTGGGGAATCTTCTGGGTATATTCCCAGGAATGGTATGGCTGGATCCTCCAGAAGTATCATGTCCAGTTTTCTGAGGAACCGCCAGACTGATTTCCAGAGTGGTTGTACCAGCTTGCAGTCCCACCAGCAGTGGAGGAGTATTCCTCTTTCTTCACATCCTCTCCAACACCTGATATCTTCTGAGTTTTTCATCTTAGCCATTTTGACTGGTGTGAGGTGAAATCTCAGGGTTGTTTTGATTTGCTTTTCTCTAATGACTAATGATGTAATTTTTAAAGGCACACAAAGTATTGGGAATAATTATGGCCTCTTCACGTAAGATTTGCTTCAGTCAATTCTCTCCACTGATTCCATGCCATGCCCTCTTTTATCCTCTCCTCGATACCTTGTCAAATGTGTCCTTTTATCCTTCCTTTTATCAGTGTCTCCTATTACCTTCCCTTTTATCTCATCTCCATTTTTTCTGAGGCTTTACCCACATTTGCTCCACTTGTTTACATGTGTGTATACATATACAAGTTAGTCTTTGCATAGGATAGAGAAAATATATTTTTTTAAAAAAAATCAATTTTGGGGTCTGCTTACACAGTATAATACTTTCCAGTTTCTTTTTCAATGCCAATTTTGTAATTTTTCATTCTTCATGCCAAATAAAATTTCATTCTTTATACATTTTCATTGTCTGTTCATCTGTTGATGACCATGTAAGTTGGCTTCTTTTCCTTGCTATTATGAGTGTAACAGTCATAATACTGTTGGAATTGTTGGAAGAATATAACATGGAAGTATCACTGTAGCAATATAGGCAAACTTGAGTATACATCTGGGAGTGGTGTTTCTGGGTTTAGCTACCTGCTTCTTATCAAGGGGAGGTTGCATTGGCATCCTAATTATGAATAAAATTGCAACATTCTAATTCATACTATTCAACAACATATGGAAAACTCATTTGTGACTGTCCCCATCCCTTTCCATTATTAATGTTACAAACTATACCTTTACACAATGGGTACAAAAACATAACTCCCCATTTTTAGTTACATAAAAGCAAAATCAGAAGTTACCAAGCAAACATATAAAAGTACCACATTTTAAGTTAATATTTTAAAAACAGTATTGTTTCTTTTTTTCTTTTTTTTTTTTTTTTTTTTTTTTTTTTTGGTTTTTCGAGATAGGGTTTCTCTGTGTAGTCCTGGCTGTCCTGGAGCTTACTCTGAAGACCAGGCTGGCCTCGAACTCAGAAATCCGCCTGTCTCTGCCTCCCAAGTGCTGGGATTAAAGGCGTGCGCCACCATTGTTTTGTACAGTGTACAAAACTTTATATATGAATATTCAAAACAGCCCCAAATTTTGTGTGTGATCTTTTGGGTTTGACATTTGCATTTTAGGGTAGTATAATTACAGTTCAAAAATAAACTTCATAGTCTAAATTCTGTGGTTTTGTACCAATTCTTTCTCTATCAGTAGACACCTAGTGTGTACTCTGTATTTGTTCTGTCTTGAGAAGATGATATGGCTGATGAGTCCATGATTCGTGACTCTAGCAGGACTGGTAGGAAGTACAGAAATGTGGGAGACACCATAAACGTCATACCTCAAGAAGAACTGAACATTGAGGAATGACCTTCAACATGGGGTATAGAATAAAGGTTTTTTTTTCCCTTTTTTATTTCTTGTTTATCAGATATTTTCTTTATTTATATTTCAAATGGTATTCCCTTTACTTGTTTCCTCTGAACATCCCTTCCTCCTCCCCCTCCCCCCTCTCACTAACCCACCCACTCCTGCTTCCAAGCAACACATGCATGCAAAAGTGAAGGCACTGAGCGGTTTCTTCTACAGGCCGATCTATGAATAGTGAAGTTGTCTCGCAAAGTCTTCACCTGTCCATGCTAAAACAAGGAACAGGAAAGAACCACAGTGTACTGTCATTGAATATTTGGGATTGGATTTATCCTGCAATATTCTTTTAACATTTTATGGTAGAATCTTCTTTCAATAATAAATAAATGCACTTGGGTATTTATACATCTCTGCAGAGAGACACACATGTTAATAAGTCAACTGATTAAGGTCTTTAATTGCATCTGAAAAGTTCCTAATGTTAAAAAGGAGTGAAGCCAGATAAATTATATGTAGCAATTTCTTAAATATCACACTTGTCAGTTTTTAGAAACAAAATTATTTGTTATTTATTTAAATTATTTTATTATTGCGAAGCACATAGCCAAGGAGCTAAAGAGATCGTTCAGTGGCTAAGAGTATGTACTGCTCTTATAGAAGACTTGAGTTTAGTTCCTAGCACCCACTTTGTAGTTCCCTGAGCCACGGCCATGCTGTTGCCCACAGATGGTCAATTAGAGGAATCGTGACAAGTGAAAAGGATGACTCTAGACTCTGCTGTTCTTCGGGGTCTCTATGTTTTCTGTGAAAGGATTCCAGGTGATTAAACCATGCCTTCCCAAGAATAGACTGGATTTAACTACCATAAGTCAACTGATTAAGGTCTTTAATTGCATCTGAAAAGTTCCTTTCAACAGACCATCTAAGGCCAAACACTAGAGAGAAGTATGTGAACCAGCAGTCGCCTGCTTCCTTTCTTCCTCCCTTTAACTCACATAGAAGAATTTCTCACCCAGACACATTATAGGGAGAAAATTCCAGACTCCATATTAGCTGGCCAAGTAAGCTGACACATCATAAAGCTATAGCAGGAAGGGAGGAGTGAAGGCTATAGAGGGTTAGAGACATTGAAATAAACTCTGGGGGAGACAGGCAAGCATGTGAGACACAAAGCTACACAGTGGAGAGACCTCCCTTATATTACACTCGTTGATTGAAGGGAATGAGAACCACCCATTTTAAGACCAGCTTCATTCCCGATGTCTCCTCCGTTTTAGTCTGCGGTGATTAGACCACATGTCTTCAGGAGTCATGATGAGGCAATGACTGCACTGACCTGGCAGATGGCACCAAGGCTTGTAAGTTTCCTGTTGGATTTCATTGTTTGGTAGTAACATTCACACCTCTTGGATTTTTGGTGAAAATGGTGTCTGCTCACCTCTCTTGGGTATGCACACAGGAAACTGAGCACATGTGGGATGGAAGAGGGGGGTTTAGGGTGACACACATGCATAGCTCACTTTACTATAAGAGCTATTTATAGACCTTCTGAGGCAGCTGTGCCTCCTGCTCTTCAGTTTCACACATGTCACTGTTGGAAATTTAGAAATGTATCTATCCCAAGTGATCACTGCTTCCTGGAATGCATACAAGTTAACATCTTGCATTTAGAGATGATGAGATTTTATTCCTTCACTCAACGTTTTGTGGTTTCATGATTTCTGTGTTTGTATGTATTTGTGGCATAAGCATTGGGTATGCCGTGTGTGCAGGTATATGGAAAGACTAGAGACTGACATGGGAATGTCTATTTCAACAGCGGTCCACACTATATTTTGATACAAGCTGTCCCTCACTGAGCCTGGAGTTTGCCATTCAGTTAGACTGGTTGGCCATTAAGTTCCAACATCTGCCAATCTTTGTTCCCCAGCACGAGGGTTACGAGCTGCAATTTTTTTTAATTTTATTTTTTATATTCTTTGTTTACATTCCAAAGGCTTTCCCCTTTCACGGTCCCTCCCCCCCCCACACATCCCATAAGTCCTCTCCCCCCCAACTATTCCCCAATCACCCCCACCCACACCATTTATCTGTTCTGGATCTACAAAACTGGATCCAATCTTTTCAGGCCCAGGGTCACGAGCTGGAATTTTTATATGGATGCTGAGGATACAAACTCTGGTCCTTATGCTTGCACAGGAAGTAATTAAATGCCAAGCCATCTCTCCATCTTTGTTTTAATGATTGTTAAAGTTGGTTTTCTTTTAAAAAACCTTTTATTGATTATTTGTATATTTTACATCACATACCACAGTCTTACACATCACCGAGTTCCTTCATATCTGCCCTCCTCCCTTGTAACCTCCTCACCCAAGTTAAAAAAAAAACAAAACAAAAAACAAACAAACAAAACAAAAAGCCATCTCCTAAAGCTGTGGGAAGTAACAGTGTGTCCACAACATGCCCTTTTGTCCACACTTCTCTATTTGCAAATGTTCATTGCAATAAGTCATTAGACTGATTTGAGGCCTCTGGGTCCTCACAGGAACTCCTCTCAGATATACTGTTATTGCCCCATGTCATAGCAACCCTGAAGCTTTGGATCTGCAGAACTGGCCCCTTCACACTCTCCAGCAGTTCATAGATGGGATAGATATTGGGATGGGCTAACTCAAAGCCTTGAATCTGGGCATGTGTGGTAACTGAGTTAGTCAGTCTGCCAGCTGTCCTGCACCCACACCACTAGGGAAAGCTCTTCAGCTCACAAGGGCCAGGGCTCTCTTGCTGTCATGGTCCCCAAGGTCAGCTTCTCCCTGCCACAGGGTAAAAGGGATCTATGTATCTCTCCTTCACCCATGTACCTACAAGGTAAATGAGGGGCAGGGGCAGCTCACCCTATCTCATGCCCTAATGGTCAGTTGACTCCTACCCCTGACACTAGAGCTGTTTCTACTAGGATGCCTTGTAGTGGTGCAGGGCCCACTCTCCTGAGTGGTACAGCCATCTATGGGCAGGGTAAGCTCTGAGTAGTACTTGAATGTCAACACCTTCCCAGGTGGCATCCCAGACCAGGGATATCTGCATGGTATTTGTTGGTAGTAGGAGCTATGGACATCAACACAGACCCCTGCTGCTGCATGGCCACAGACTAGATGTGGCCCTCAATGGCAGCAGAGGCCAGGATTTCACCATAGCCTCAGGTGGCAGGGCAGGCTACTCAATTGGGGCTATTCCCCTCCACCCTCACATCTCTCCAGTTCCACCTCTCTTCATAGTACTCAAGACAGTCTGCTTCTCTTTCTCTCCCATCTCTTCATACTTGCTCATCATCCTGGGTCCCATGGCATGCCACATGGTGGGTGGGCCTCTGGGTGTCTTTCACCAGTCAGCCATGCAGGGGCAGGTGGGCAGGCCCCTGGGGTAAAATTAATTTGAATGTGAAATTTAGTAAATAAAAAAACCTAAAGCTATCTTGTATTGAAAATGAGTTGTATAGTGCTTTGATATTCATTTCCTTTCTCTGTAGACATTGTAAGAAATGAACATTACAATCTTATCTTTGCAAATGAGAAGTGGCTCTGTCTGGTTTCTAGGAAATGAATGATAGAGTCATATTTTGAATCCATATCTGTTGGAACTAAGGTGAATGTTTTATGAACCATTCCTCAAATAAGTCTTTGCTTGAAGCTTGATGGTAGCACCACAGTCAGGTCATGCATATTCATATCAATGATATTCTATTACAAATTGATAGGAAAACTGCAATCTTCAAGAACTCTGTTGCTGAAAATTGGTGTCAAACAAAGGAAAAACACAAACTCTTGGGGAAAACATAAATGGCTAGAACATTAGTGAAACTGAATGTTCAGCAGTGGAAAGGCCCTAAATGCCTGTTGCTATAGACAACTTGAGCTATATATATATATGGTGATGAAAAGATACATATGATATAAACTCTGAGTGTAGATATGGCATAGACTATCATAATATATGATCATTTGGTCAAGAAAGAACAGACAAAGCTTGGTAACTCAGGAAGTAGAGAATCATAGCATTTGTAACAATTATCTTCATACAGACACAATTATATTCTATGTCCTGCTTTGAAGAATTTCCATATTTGGAAGTTCAGTAGTTCTGAATTTCAGCTAATTCATATCTGTCTGAGAGGTTACATAGTCCCATTGATGACCAGGGATGCAGTTGAAATGAAAGAAGTACCATCAATTGCCTGGCAAAGAAGGGCCTCCTCAAGTGGATATTTTACATTTATTTTTAAGATGTCATTTTAAAATAACACATAATTGTGCATAATACCCATCATCTTTAACCTTATCATTTCCTTGTGGTAAGATTACTCAAATTATCTTTTCAACCTATTTTGAAATATATAAACCATTATCATTGACAGTAGTCACCCCGCTATGAACCAGAGACACCATAATTTATGTTTTATATCTAAGTGTCTCAATTATTCAAGCTGGCTCTAGTCTATTTCCTTCCTGACTTTCACAGCCCCTAGTAACCTCTATTCCACTATGCACTTCTATGAACTCAACATTTGTAGATGCTATTGTGGGTTCATGAAGTATTTATCTTTCTGTGCCTGGCTAATGTCATTTAAAATAGGTTGCTTGCTTATAGATTTTGTAGATTGGCTAACCCACAGTACGGTTTGAATTCTTTGAATAACACTTAGTTCTGTGATGTTAGCATCAGCACTGAAATGATTATACCCTTTTTCTTTCCTAGACTGGAGACACTGAGACATAAGCAGAGACAACAAAACCTTATTGTCTACAGTAAGGGAGGCCAAACATACTAATGTGCCCTGCAGACAGAAGAGGATATCAACAGATAATAAATCAAGACAGGAAGAAATCTGTTCTGCCTTCTACAGGGAAGTTCAGACAGGGTATGCCACTGAGAATACTTTTCTCCAGAACAGCATAGTGTGACTTGAAAAGCCCATGTGATATCGATGGTGGCGGAGGATGCAGAGAAAAAAAGAAAGTGTCTATTCACAGGTGGAGGGTCAGAGGAAAAGCATTATGCTATGGGCTGTGGTAAAAGTCATTTCCCAGACATTTAAGAAAAAAATGGCTTGCTATGTGCATTGGACGGCAGCAGTTGAACACCAGTTCAGGCTTTGAGGCTGCCATGGTTCCACAAGCTTGCCATGCCTTTCCCTGGCATGATCTCCCTTTGAAGCTAGTCACATGTGTCTCTGCAGATTGGTTGACTATGATATGATAAGGTGACTCACTTTAAAAAATCATTATCTTTAATCTTTTTTTACAGTTCAGTCATTACCCATCTCCCGTTTTGTCTTCCAACAGTTCATTATCCCACCCACCCCATCTCCAAGAGGATGTCCCCACCTTCTGTGTTTATTTCCTCCCCCCACACACACCCTGCCAGGCCTCCCTGTTCTCTGGGGCCTCAAATCTCAAGAGGGTTAGGTGTAACTTCACTCTTGGAGGCCAAACCATGCAGTCCTCTGCTGTATATGTGTCTGGGGCCTCGGGAACATGTGTATGCTACCTGGTTGGTGGCTCAGTGCCTGAGAGATCTCAGGGGGTCAGGTTAGTGGAGACTGCTGGTCTTCCTAAGGGGTTGCCCTCCTCCTCAGCCTCTTCCTTAATCAACTGATTTTCACCTTTAACTTTACCTCTTGGCTTCTATTATTAATTCACAATCCCATAATTCAAATGTTTAACCTCCTGGCTGAGTCCTGACACATAGAGGATGTGACAAAGGAACTACATATTTCATTGCTAATCTCCTTCTTGACAAATATTCATCCAACACTGTTTAGAGCTGGACATGGCTGTACCCAGCCTTTGTGGGTAAGCATGGGAGAACTGTGAGGTTGGGCTTACCTGGCCTATGTACTGAGAGTTTGACTTTAAAAATTCCAAAAAAAAAAAAACAAAAAAGTTAGAAAAAAGCTTTTGATTTGCATTTGGGAAAATGAGAATTAAAACTTAAATTCTTAGGTAGTCAGCAGAGAGGGAGCATCATTCATTCACCACTTTATTTAGTACTTATATAGAAAGCTCTGTAAATGAACCAGGTGACCTGTGCTGTGAAGACATAATTAAGCCGAACTAGACTTACATAATTCGTTATTTTAAGCAGATCTGTCTGATACAGCAAGGGAAAATGAAGTCATGTTAGAGAAACCAGGATTCACCAAAACAAGTTCTGGTTCTCGTCCTCCCCTCGTGTGGAGCTTACAGCTATTAGAAACACATATAATTAGAAACTAATGGCATAAATAAATGTGAACAGGCCAGGATAAGAAAGGCTGAGAAGACCGAGCAGATAGATCTCAGACATGACACACTGAAGGATAATTGGTTCATTCAAAGTTGTGGGATACCAATCTCTTGCCCTCTCTCACCCTCCCTCCCTCCCGCTTTTCTGTCATTTCTAGCCCTTCCCCTTTACCCTCTTTCTTTTTTTTTTTCCGAGATAGGGTTTCTCTGTATAGCCCTGGCTGTCCTGGAACTCACTCTGTAGACCAGGCTGGCCTTGAACTCAGAAATCCGCCTGCCTCTGCCTCCCAAGTGCTGGGATTACAGGCATGCGCCACCACCGCCCGGCTTTTACCCTCTTTCTTACTCTCTCCCTTTCTCTCCATCTCCACCTCTTTCTCTGAACTCCCTTGTCATTGTTGTCATTGTCCTAGTTGTCATCATCATTGCTATCATCATCATTACCATCATCATGATCACCACCACCACCATCCTCCTCCCCCTAGTCGTCGTCGTCGTCGTCGTCGTCGTCGTCGTCGTCGTCGTCGTCATCATCATCATCATCATCTCTCTTTATCTGTCTCTCTGTGTTTCTCTCTCTCTCTCTCTCTCTCTCTCTCTCTCTCTCTCTCTCTCTCTCTCTCTCTCTCCTCCATTCATCTCCTTCCCTAGGGTCACTTACATAGGGAGTGAGTGAGAAGGCACAATATCATTTTAAAGCATCAAAAGATGACTTGTGTATGTCTGTTTTGCAGGTTGGACCTTATCCATGAGAGCAACTCTTGTTCTCACATACAGGTTCCGAGTTAGATATGAATGAACATTTGTCTGCTGCTGCTGGTGGTGGTTTTGTTCCTATTTCCACCTGTTTCTGTTTGGTTTGGAACCAGAAATTTTATCATTATCATTGACCTACCCTCTCACTAGCTGATGGGCACATTATTTATTCTCAAATACTTCCTTTTAACCTTGATTGTCCTATGTAAGATGGTTGTCATCATCTTAATACACCTTGCCTCATGAGGTTGTTTTTTCAAAGTAAAATAAGAGTAAGACTATAAAACTTCAGACAGTCCTGAACACATAATATCTGTCACATAAAAATTACCTCTTGTAACTGTTGCTATTATGAGTATGATTTTTATTATTATTGGGTCATAAAACTCCTCAATGAAACATGTGGACTATTCTTTCATCTACTTCTCAGTGTAAAGCACAGGCACATAGTTGTTAAATTGCTTCCAAATTTTCTTCTTATATGGCCTTATAAATCTAAAACATGATTATTGTCAACATGTCTAAAACATTGCAGTAATGAAGATAATACCTACTTCCCCATCTAATAACTACTACTAACCTGTTGATGCATATTTTCCATTTTTTACTGTGAGTTTTAAGTGGCTGTGTTGACACTGTGTAACATTCTCTATATGCTTGATTTATTAATTAGATTTTACTATGATATGAGATGTACATGTGCAAGTAAAATAATGTAAATAAAATTTGTGTGTTCATTGTAGAATACTATAGAAATAGTGGAAATACTTATGAAATATATCTCTAAGCATTAAGAATATGTAGATCTTAATAATTCATATGGTTTAGTAAAATGTTTTTCCATGATTAAAATAATAGTTCAAATGATGCCTATATGAAAAACTACATTTTTATTGGATATTTTATTTATTTACATTTCAAAGGCTATCCCATTTCTCGGTTTCCCCTCTGAAAACCCTCTATGCTATCCCCCTCCCCCTGCTTCTATGAGGGTGCTCCCCTGCCCACCCACTCACTCCTTCCTCACATCTCTGTGCATTCCCATACACTGGTGCATCAAGCTGTCACAGCACCAAGGGCCTCTCCTCCCATTGATGCCAGACAGTGCCATCCTCTGCTACACATGTAGGAGCCATGGGTCCCTCCATGTGTAGTCTTTGTTTGTTGTTTTAGACCCTGTGAGCTCACGGGGTGGGGGTTGTCTGGTTGGTTTATTTTGTTGTTCTTCCTATGGGATTGCAATGAGGATTCCTATGAGGACCCCTTCAGTCTTCACTCCTTTCTCTAACTCCTCCATTGAGAACCCCGTGCTCAGTCCAATGACTGGCTGTGAGCATGCACATCTATATTTGTAAGGCTCTGGCAGAACCTCACAGGAGACAGCTATATCAGGCTCCTGTCAGCAAGCACTTTCCAGCATCCACAATATCATCCAGATTTGGTAACTGTATATGGGATGGATCCCCAGATGGAGAAGTCTCTAGATGGCCTTTCCTTCAGTCTCTGCTCCACACTTTGTCCCCATATTTACTTTAGACAGGAGCAATTCTAGGATAAAAATTTGGAGATGAGTGGGTGGACTCCCCAAAATTATAATTTACTGTGAGATAATATCAACCTCTGAGAACAATTGTTAATTTTTCTCATTGATGAATACTGTTATCTTCATATTACAATTTAAGAGATGAAAAATTGTTATTCAAATAACTTGAAATGCAATCTGCTGTTACACTATGGATATGTCTGCTTTTATAAAGAAAAGAAACAAATTCCTAGTACTTTGTTGAACCAATCTCTTACACACCTAAGAGTAGACATACTTAGGATATTAGTTATATTTATTTTTGCTGTGACCAATTACCTGTGAATAAGCAACCTGAGGGAGGAAACATTTATTTTTTGCTCATGGTTTGAGGTGAATCATCAATTATGGCAGAGAAGGCAAGACAATGCACCAGTCAGCTGGTAACATTATATGTGATGTAAGGAAACAGAGCATGCATTTAAAGCATAGAACTCAGTGTTGACATTTTTAAGTCATGGAAATAATTTACAATATTTTAAAATCTATTTGGAACATTAAACATGGTAGAAGTAGAAAAAAATCTCTTATGACGTCCTCTATGAAAGGAAATTGTGACAGGTTCCTGATTATACAGAAACCATTCCATCTCCAAGGGAGAATAGGTAGTGTAACTGTGGCTTCATAGAATCAATTGGATAGTGTTCCTTCTGTTTCTATTTTGTGGAATAGTTTGAAGAGTATTAGTATTAGTTCTTCTTTGAAGGACTGATAAAATCTGCACTAAACCCATCTGGTTCTGAGCTTTTTTGATTGGGAAACTTTTGATTACTGCTTCTATTTCTTTATGGGTTATGGGACTATTTAGATGGTTTATCTGATCCTGGTTTAATTTTGGCATTTGGTATCTATCTAGAAAATTGTCCGTTTCATCCAGATTTTCCAGTTTTCTTGAATATAGGCTTTTCTGATGATTTTTTTCATTTCCCCAGTTTCTGTTGTTATATCTTCCCTTTCATTTCTGATTTTGTGCTCCTGGTGTTATTGAGTCTTTGAATAGTTCTTTTTGTTTCTACTTGATTGATTTCAGCCCTGAGTTTGATTATTTCCTTCCACCTACTCCTCTTGGGATGTATTTGATTCTTTTTTTCTAGAGCGTTCAGGTGTGCTGTCAAGCTGCTAGTGTAAGCTCTCTTCAGTTTCTTTTTGGAGGCACTTAGAGCTATGTGTTTTCCTCTTACCATTGCTTTCATTATGTCTGATAAGTTTTGGTAGGATGTGTCTTCATTTTCATTAAATTCTAAAAAGTCTTTAATTTCTTTATTTCATCATTGACCAAGTAATCGTTGAGTAGGACATGGATTTGTGGAAAGATACATAAATTTGCTTTTGTCATGGAATATCTTGATTTCTCCATCTATGTTTATTGCTGGGCATAGTAGCCTGGGCTGGCAATTTTGCTCTCTTAGGGTATATATAACATCTATCTGCCCAGGATCTTCTAGCTTTCATAGTTTCTGTTGAGAAGTCTGGAGTAGTTCTGATAGGTCTGCCTTTATATGTTACTTGACCTTTTTCCCTTACTGCTTTTAATATTCTTTCTTTGTTTTGTGCGTTTGGGTTTTTTGTGACTATTATGTGACAGGTGGAATTTCTTTTCTGGTTCAATCTATTTGAAGTTCTGTAGGCCTCCTGTATGTTTATGGGTATCTGTTTCTTTAGGTTAGGGAAGTTTTCTTCTATAATTTTGTTGAACATATTACTGGTCCTTTAAGTTGGGAATCTTCACTCTCTTCTATACCTGTTATCCTTAGGTTTAGTCTTCTCGTTGTGTCCTGAATTTCCTGGATGTTTTGAATTAGGAGCTTTTTGCATTTTGCATTTTCTTTGACTGTTGTGTCAATGTTTTCTATGGTATCTTCTGCACCTGAGATTCTCTTTTCTATCTTTTGTACTTTGTTGCTGACGCTTGCATCTATGACTCCTGATCTCTTTCCTAGGCTTTCTATCTCCAGGGTTGCCTCCCTTTGTGATTTTGGTACTGTTTCTACTTCCATTTTTAGATCCTGTAAGGGTTTGTTCAATTCCTTCACCTGTTTGTGTTTACCTGTAATTCTGTAAAGGATTTTTGTGTTTCCTCTTTAGGGGCTTCTAGCTGTGTTTTTCTATATTTCTTTTAGGGAGTTTTTTATGTCCTTCTTAAGGTCCCCTATCATCATCATGAGATGTGATTTTTAAGTCAGAGTCTTGCTTTTCTGGTATATTAGATTATCCAGCACTCTCTGTGGTTGGAGAACTGGTTTCTGATGATGTCAAGTAGCCTTGGTTTTTGTTGCTTATGTTCTTGCCCTTACCTTCTACCATCTGGTTATCTCTGGTGTTAGCTGGTCTTGCTGTCTCTGACTGTGGCTTGTCCCTCCTGCAAGCCTGGGTATGGAGAGCTATGGCACAAAGTCAGCTCTGGGGTGCAGATGGAAACCAGGATCCTGTCCCCAGCTGTTTCTTGGTTCCTGTGTACTTATGGCTCTGGGTGGATGGCTCTGGCCAGGTCTCTATTGGGCCAGGAATTTGAGCAGAAGTGGCGGTCTTACCTGTGTTCACAGGTATGTCAGCACTCCTGGGATACTTGCTTTCTCCAACTGGTATTTGGATATAGAGTGCTGTGGCACAGGATCAGCTCTGGGTGCAGACAGAAACCAGAAGGATCCTGTGCCAGGCTGCCCCTTGTTTCCCTTGTTCAAAGGTTTCTTGGTAGGTCCCCCAGAGCAGAAGTGGTGGTCCTACCTGTGCTTGTCAGTACTCCTGAGAGACCAACTCTATCCCAGTGGTATTTGGGCTGCAGCACAGGATCAGCTCCAAGTGGAATTTTCCTTCTTAAGCTAAACCTTCATGGGAACATCTCAAACATACCCTCGAGATGAGTCCAGACAATAAAGAATACTTATCCCACACCCACTTCTTGCCAGCTTGATACTTGCCAATTTCCTTCTTGCACTTGCCACCTAATCATATCACTTTTAAATCAGAACAGTTCACCTGGGCCTGTACACTTTACATTAGTTTCATAATGTAAAACGATGTAATCAATTTCTCCAGTTCTCCAAAGTTGGAAAAGTCCTAACATTGTTCAGAAGTCTACATTCAGAGCATTTGTTGAGCCTCAGACAATCTCTCTCTCTCTCTCTCTCTCTCTCTCTCTCTCTCTCTTTTTTTTTCGAGACAGGGTTTCTCTGTGTAGTCCTGGCTGTCCTGGAACTCACTCTGTAGACCAGGCTGACCTCAAACTCAGAAATCTATCTGCCTCTGCCTCCCAAGTGCTGGGATTACAGGTGTGTGCCACCACATCCAGCATCAGACAATCTCTTAAGAATCATAGAAAGACATTTCCAACCCAGGAAGATTGGACAAGGACACACACATTATTTAAGTTACTTGTTGCTGTGTTAAAATACATAAAAAAAAAACAACTTAGGGAAGGGAGGCTTTAAATTGGCCCTTTAGCTTAAGGTTATGGTCTATTCTGTTGGGGAAGACTTAATGGCAAGAACATGTGGCTGATCTCATATGCCCATCATCAGGAAGCAGAAAATTTGAATGCTGTGCATACCGTTTTGCCCTTTATATGGAGTCTGGGATGGCAGCCCATGTAATAATGCCATCCATAATCAGAGTGGGTATCCAAACTTCAGTTAACCTATTCTAGGACATCCCTCAGAGATATACCCAGGAGTTTGTTTCATAGGGGACTCTAGATACTTTCCACTGTCAAATTAATCCAGAGCAATAGTGAAACTCAATAGGGAAAATACCAAACCCTGTAGTTACCATGTGAAACCTGGATCTTATTAAGAACTAGTTTGGGCTCCAGTCACCTTTAGAGGATTTATCCCTCTATCTCTGAAACCTACAGAGCCTAAACCTCCTCCATGAGTGGGTTCCACATTGTGCTGGTAACTTTCCTGGTGAAAATACCATTGTCCTGGCATCTTTAAATTCCTATGGTCTCCATCATAACTGAAGCTTCACCTCCACACATTCAACATGAGCTTTCAGTATAACCTTAGAGGGTGTCTGACTCTGCTGCCTCACCTTGCATTCACTGAGTTACTTCCTAGCTTGTTGCAAGCCTTCACAACTCCATAACACATTTTGCATGCCGGTAAACCAGCATAGGAATGATGCCATCACATTCTCTGGACAGATGCATCCTGGTCTCCTAAAACAGCTGCAACAAACTTTGGGTATCTTTGTGACTAAACCTGAGAAAATGCATCCTGAGGCTGTTGCATCAGAGCAGCAATTCTCAAGCTGTAGGTCGTAACCCCTTCGGATCTTGTATATCAGATATTTACATTACGATCCATAGTAGTAGCAGAATTATAGTTATAAAGTAGCAATAAGTTGCCTTTATCGTTGGGGTCACCATCCAATGGGGAATTTTATTAATCATTAGGAAGTTGAAAGCATTGTTTTAGAGTTAGAATAAGTTTTAGAGTAAGTAAAGTCCTCACTCAGTTCAGGGACTCTCCTTTGAAACAATTTGGTGCTTCAGGGAAATTCTTCCTACTGTCTCAGTGCAGAGGGAGAGACTTATTCAAATTTTCTGGACTCCATAGCAACTGCATTTGTTTCCTTTTTATTTACCTTAGTTGCAACTTTGAACATTTCTACATTCCTTTCCTTGCCAAACTATTTCTGCTCTCTTTTTCTCTCTCATTGACTTATAACAACAACAACAACAACAACAATAATAATAACAACAACAACAATAACAATAACAAAATGACCAGGCTACTGTCTGAATGTCCTTTGATCCTGAATTTCCTTCACTGAGAAATTTAGAATCCAAACAGCCAGGTTTTCAGGAAATGGGCCTGTCTATCTGTCTGTCTGTCTGTTTCTGTCTGTTTCTGTCTATCTATCTATCTATCTATCTATCTATCTATCTATCTATCTATCTATCTATCTATTTATCTATCTATCTATCATCTATCTATCTATCATCTATTTATATCTATCTTGTTATCTTTCTATGTCTGTCTGTTTTATCTGTCTGTCTATCTATATCACAATTCTCAAATGTAACCAAAATGACCTTTATTCCAAGTCCTTGCTAGAGTACAGTGTTATCTTTTGAAGCCTCATGAACATCTTTACTATGTTTATATTTATATTCTGGTCTTCCACAGCATGTAAATGTACTACCTGTCTATCTATCTATCTATCTATCTATCTATCTATCTATCTATCTGTCTGTCTATCTATCTATCTATCTACTATATATATGTATATGTATATATATCTGTATTTATCTATTGTATTCTTGCATGATTCTATGCCATACTTCCTAGCTCTTCTTCATTCTTCTCTGACAAGCCAGTTCCAAAAGCTAACAAATGACATTTTTACAGATTTACAACAACACTGATCCCAGTTACTCTGGTAACTTTATCGTAGTTAACTTTTCCATCACTATGAGCAAATACCTGACAATAATCAGCATGCAACAGGAACGTTTTCTTTTGGCTCACAGATGGAGAGTCACAGTTCATTATGGGTGGGAAGTCAGGGTAACATGAGTTTGAGGTACCAGATCACATTGACTTTATCTCCTTGATCAGTGGGCTACAGAGAATGGGGTCAAATAATGAGCCATATAGGTATGCTGTGGCACTTTATTGACAGCATTATAGGCGAACTTTAAGTTAAATATAAAGTTTGACTGATCCAATTTATGCTAATCCAAGTGAAAGTATAATTTTCTGAGCAGGTGGATTTTGCAGCCATATCCTTGAAAATTTGACCTTGTAAACTGCATATTTCTACCTTTATGTGAAGCCAATGTTCTCATGTACTTGGAGTTACAAAGGAGAAAATTATTCATAGTTGCCAAGGACAAATTTTATTCAACATATCCTAGAGGGTGATAAATTTTTCTTTATCTTTGAAGCTCAAAGCTTCTGGCAGAGAATGGGTGTATTTTGTCTTGCTTCACCCCCACCCCCCAGAATAGAGTAACCATTTTAGATTTGTACTTCACATTTTAAAACTCAAGTTCGCCAAAGTTCCAAATACAGAGAAGTATATGTTTCAAGCACAGCTTTGATTATTGCTTCTGTGAAGGAGATCCTTCCAGCTTCCCTCCCGCAGCACTTCATACCTGCACTTGACCAATTTTGTCACTTATTTCCTCTAGCACAAAGTTGAATTTTTTAAATGATTATACAGCTCACCTACAACTATAATAGTAAATAACTTTTAAAGAAACTTTGCTGTTCTTCTGAGAGCTTAGGATGGTGTTTAATGTATTTAACCACAGCGTAAACACTTGTACATCATGACCAGGCTGGCAGTGAAGGCCTTGATTGCTTCTGTTTCTAAATGTGAAACTCCCAGGTTTCCTATTTTATAAGATTTAATTATTTTATCTGAATGCTTTCCTACATGTATTTATATGGACCTCATGTGTGTCTGGTACAGATGGAGTTCAGAAGGGATTCAGGGATGCTTGTGAACCCTCCAGTGTAGGTGCTGGGGACCAAACCCAAGTCTTCTGTAAGAGCAAAACGTACTCTTCACCGCTAAGCCATCTCTCAAATTACTAATATTGGTTTTATGTTTAATTTTTGAAACAAAGTCTCACTGTGTAATACTAGATAGCCTAGAACACATTGTTTAGACCAGACTGGACTAAAACTCACAAAGATCTGCCTGTCTCTGCCTCCTAAATGCTAGAACTAGCGACAGGTGCCACTATGCCCAGGCTCTCAGGAATTCTCTTGCTCTTGGTTTTCCTTAGGCCAAAATCCCAGAAATATGTACTTAGAGAGTAGGGCTAGGACACTGCTTCTCCTGGAGCCCTTCTCAGAGCTTCTGGTCTTCTGGTTCAAGTTCATAGTTTGTGTTCCTCATCTACTCAGCTCTCCCCAGACCCCAGATTCCACTCACTGTTCATCTAACCTTTCTTACTCTGTTTAACCCTCTACTCCACCAGTGTTTATTTCCTCTACACTACTTATACTTATGTTACTAGAAATGTATTAAGCCTTCTATGATGGCTGTTGTGTCTAAGTGTCCATTCTTTTGGTCAAATATTAGTCTAGGTGTCCTACAGCTTTAAAGACATATTATGGATCGGATTACTATTAACAATTTGTTGTCTTTACACAGATCTAATGATCTTCTGTAATATGGGTTAGCTTTATCCAATCAATTGAATATATCAAGTGGGGGAAAACTTGAGGTTTCCCAAAAGAAATAATTTTATTTTATCAGTCCATTTCTTAATCAATCTCTGTTGCTCTCACTCTTCTACTGAATATGACCTGGATTTTTATAAAACCTTTGATAGCTACAAATAAGGAGTCTTTACAAGGATACAGCACTACACACTCAAACTTATGTTTCTTTCTTATTTCTTCTAACAACTTCTTTTGTGTTCCTCAGTGGTATTTATTACTCCATGCACTGGGGACTGCAAACTAGGGAGACACGGTACCTAACTGTTGGAAATTCTCAAACTCCTAAGAACTCTGAAAATACAAAGTAATGAAATGTAGTGAAGACAGCTCTGGTGTGCTAAGGAAGTGTTGGTTGACCTCTTCTCTGACCTGGATGAACAGAGTTCCAGGCTGGGAGGTTAGTGAGAGATATTACTTATATAGCTAGGGGGGACTTCTCCACAATAGAGCTGTTTGTGGGGATCTGACAGTGTTTTCCAGAGTCAGAATCACCAGGTATCCTATTTAAGATTTGATTGCTATGATAATATGTTACAACCAAAAGCATCTTGGGGAGAAAAGAGCTTATTTCATATTACATATCCTTTTTTGGGGGGGAGGAGTTGGATTTTTTGTTTGTTTGTTTTTTGAGATAGGGTTTCTCTGTATAGTCCTGGCTGTCCTGGAGTTCACTCTGTAGACCAGGCTGGCCTGGAACTCAGAAATCTGTCTGCCTCTGCCTCCCAGAGTGCTGGGATTACAGGTGTGCGCCACCACCACCCGGCTCATCTTACATATCCTGATCAAAGCTCATCACTGAGGGCAGTAAGGGCAGGAATTCAAACAGGGCAGGAATTGGGAAGCAGGAGTTGATACAGAGGCCATGGAGAAGTGATGCTTACTGAATGGCTTTCCAAGTCCTAATTTTCTATATACCACAGGACTACCTTTCCAGGGTGTCACCATCCCTGGTAAGATCCACCTTCCCATTTTAATCACCAATCAAGAAAATTTACTACAGAATTTCCCATTTACCAATCTGGTAGAAACATTTTTCTCAATTAAGAGGTATTTTTGTTTTTTGTTTGCTTGTTTTGTTTTGTTTTGCTTGTTTGTTTGTTTGTTTGTTTGGATGTATTTGTCATTGTTTTTACAAAAATAATTCTAGCTTGTGTCAAACTGACATAAATCTAGTCAGGACAGTAAAATATGCATGATGTAGAAGAGGCATTCCTTATAAAACTTGCTTCTACCATATAGAGGCCTTGAAGTCTAGCAGATTCTTTCTACAAGTGGGAGAATTAGAAAGAAAGGTGATTGGATTCAGTCTCTACTTGAAGTCACAAAAGCCAAGAAAACTGAAGGTAAAAGTCAGGGGCCTAGAAGTAGATGCACAATACCGGAACCTCAGCCCCCAAGAAACAGGAACTCTTTGTCCTTCTGCAGAGATGGCCCAGCTCATGATGATGCCCATCCATACTGCCAAGTTCTCTTAGCTTTGCTTATCCTTTTGGCCAAATACTAAAGTTTTTATACAACACACCCAGAAATAATGTCTTATTAGTCATCTGAACATCTGATAAATCAGACCAGACAACATGAAATTAACCATCGCTTAACGCAAACTGGGTCCATTGTCTTTATGTTTATACTGATCTCTTCTTTGCTTCAGTACTTATGGAATATTCTTCAGCACTCCCTCTCATTGTACTGAAAATACACTGAAAGTATGAAGATGTTCAGTATCTAGTGAATTGAGTGTCCATATGCTACCAAATCTCCAAATTACTGGCTCAGTTGGCATGTCCAGGCAAAAGAGAAACTCTTTGCCAATATTTTGATGGATCTTTCCTCTCCCTTTCTTGACCTTAAGCAGATGCTATGCCCATTTTTATAAATTGTATACATTATTCCATTTTCTTCCAAATTACGAATAGATTCTAAATAAATCTGATTTTCAGAGCTATTATGCACTTTTATTATTTTCTCACTTTGTTAATTCATCAATATTTAGCCAGAATTTTACCATAAGTGAGGCAAAATTCAGGTGGGTTGTCAAGGTAACTGCTAGCCAGATGTCTTTTGAAAACGAGAAGTCTGAGCCCTTCATTGGTGATAAGGGGATGATTCAATTCCATTTGGGTAAGTTATGTCTGTCTACTGAAGCAGACACTTGATTGAATCAAAGGAGGCTTTTCTTGGATGCTCTGGTAATTGCTTCAATTCTCTGGCGAGTTCAGATATTACAGAAATGGTGTTTGAGGGAGTGGGGGATGGTAGGCCTAATTGGAGAGTCTGGTTTTATAAGCAGGCTGCTTTCATCTTGCTCTTCTTTGAAAATAATGAGGTTTGTAAAAATCACTGTAAATACATGTCTGAGCATGTAGCCCCCCTCACTCTGTCGCATGATTTCATAAGCAGCTGGGGTTACCATGGCGATTAAACAGAGTCAATGTACTCATTTTAGGACATCTGTATCCAATACAGACTATCTGGCATGTCTGTGTCCCTCCTCTGTGTGTAACGTGATGGAAAGCAGGCTCTGAGTTTTGGGTGCCTGCCTCATGTACTTCTCCATATCATGAAGTGAACAGCCACTTCCTTTCCAAGTCTCATAAATGCTACAAGGATTTTCATTTTCCATTAAGAGGACAAGATTTTCTTTCTCTCTGTGATCTCAGAAGTCCTTGCAGCTGATACTTTGAGGGAAGTGTAGGAAAGACCACTAGACCCTGGATCCATCTATCTGCTCCCACATCGCCACAGTTCCCAAGACACTCTCAGCTTTTCACCTTGGCTTTATGAATAGAAACGATAACTATAAAGCCAGCCAAAATTGGTACCTAACATTAAAGAACAAGAGAGAGAGTGCTACGTGCAATTACAGATTAAAATCAGGTCTGTGTCATATTGTTCCACAATTCAATTCCTCTTGTTTCCCTACCACAGGAGATGATATGCTACATCAATATATTTTTGCTCTGTAAACTCTGATAAATTATTTGAAATATACCACAGAGACATCTATTTAGTTTAACATGATCTTGTCCCATTTTCAACATAAAATGTTTGCTTTACCAAAAGAAAGTCTTTTTGTTGTTGCAAAGTGGATATCTTGCAATCATGATTCTCAGTGTGTGGTCCTCAAGCAATATCATCATTCCTTAAAAAAATTATTGGTGATGGGAATTATTTGGACACATCAAGACCAAAAAAAAAAAAAAAAAATCTGGGCTCAGACCCATTCATGTGCATTTTAACAAGATGTCCAAGTGACTCTGCTAAAATTCAAGAACATCTGTTCTTTAAAAGAAAAGTAGTGGCTTAGAATCAGAAAGGAAATCAACATGTGTACAGAGTACTTTCTCAGACCTTGGCACAGCGACTTGGAAGACGGCATACTTTCTGTGTGCACTCTCTTGAGACATCTGGTTTACCTGCCTTCAAGTGATGAGTTATTATTATAACAATCCATGTGGTAAGTATGCCATTCTTATTTTCAAAATGAAGTAATTAAGTCTGAGGACACTGTTAAGGTCACACAGCTTCATCAGCTGAATGCAGTCAAACTCAGTCCAACATAGCCAGAGGTCTAGGGCTTCTCACCTGGACTTGCAAAGACCTGGGGGGAAAAACAAACATTTTCCAGAAGGAAGCCAGAGGTTCATAGAAGGATAATATGGGGCCAGGACTGTTCCCAAAACATGAGATAGCAAAGTGTCTTAGGAGAGCAGATAAGTCAAAATATAATCCATCAAATACCTGATCTATGTTTTAGGAAAGTCCCTAAATATACTGACCTTGATTTTTCTTTGCTTCTGCCATTCTTGCTAGCTGAAGTATAACAACCAGGAAATGTTTTTGTGCATAAAGGACAAAGACTCAGGGCACATGATTTGGGCAAGTTTCCGATGCAACTGACTAAAAAAAACGACTTCCTTTGGGACTTTACAAGTGGCCACATGGTGGTCTCTGGTGGGCTTACAAGTGATACACACATGTATAAGATAAGAAATTTTCATTAATCTTAAATGAATGCAGATTGAAATTAAAAATTCCTCCCAAGATAGGACATTGTACATAGTAGAGAGATAAGAAAATATGGTATTGTACTATTTTGGGTACCTGTGACTTTAGAAAATTTTCAGGAAAGGGACAGTGGGGCAAAGGGTAGAGTTGTAATAAAATGAAAGTCAACTCTTCCCTTTCATCTATGAGTCTGAGAGAGTTCCTTCCTGATAAATTAAATTGTTGAGTTAATAGCATGTATGCTCTTGTCCTTTCCAAGATAGGCTATCGAAGATCTGGAGCCTTAGCATGTCCTCTATTTCAGAATCCCTCATCTCTTCTACAAGCCATAGTCAACTTTTGGACACATATTGCTTAGCTTGCTGTGGTCTTTCCCCCTCATCTACTCACTGTTGCAGCATTGGCTCAAATGTTCAGCACTGCTGAAAGAACACAGCTCACAGAAAGCCTTGGGTGAGCTTGCTTCTGCACTGAGCATTGAATACGACCAAAGCCATGTGAAGTTATCAGATCCTCTCTGAGAGGTAGGGAGGCTCTCTCAGTCACAACAAAGTCACAGTCAGAGCAGCTTTTTCGGTACATTTATTCAGGGCTGCAAATAAAATACTTCACACCGTCTTCATAGTGTTGACAACTAGATTGTTGAATTGTCTCTCCTCTAGGTAGCATTATGGTCACAAACAGAAGCCAGGTGCTTTAGGTCAGAGCATCACATCATACCAACAAGGAGAGACAGGGAGAACAAATCTAAAACAATTTGATACTGTTTAGAACTAAATCTCAAAAGAACACGTTAATGGAATATTTTCTTAATTAAATTAAACCTGGCTAACTAGTTACTCTGAATTAAGCAGCAAAGCTCATATCAGAGCCACAGACATGTTACGATGATACAGAGGTATGTTGGATTTTATAGGAACCAAATTTTCATTGTTTTAGAATTAAAAGGCAACGGAAAGCAATTTTATGAGGTTTGAAGGTATACTTCTTTTTCCTCGAAACTGTCACAGAAGCCAAAACACATGTTATTGTGTTATTTTCAAGAATGGTCTATATTGAGTTAAGGGACTATATTTTGTGGGTGAAGATTGTACATGCACCAAGAGCATTTTCATAGTTGTGAGGTAGATATAACACACACCAGCATTTTAATGCTTTATTACTTTTGAGTTAAAGTTAGAATTTTTCAGTTTGTGCATGTCATCTGTTGATACACACAATTATAACATATGACTAATAAGCCAGGATGCTATAGAAATTAAAAACAAAACATCAGGGTCTTTCTGGTGATAACCATGAATGTTGGATGAACAAGATTTGAAGTTGACAAAACACTTTTTTTAACCATCTCTCACGTCTTACCCTGTTTCCTAAGGAAGGAATCTGGGTCAAGTTTACACAATGTGAAGAATAAATAAGAAAGGGCAAACATTTTGCTTTTCTCCTAAGTTCACTGGCTAGGAGATTAGCAAATTAACAAGAAAAATTCAAACAGAAGTCTATCAACATGTTCCTGCTGCCTGCTCATGGGAGCATTCAACGAGGAACAAGAAGTGATTAGAATTTGAAATCTGTATACTTTGTGAGAAATTAGGGGAGAGAAATGCCTATGGATTTTGGAAAAGATAAACTAGTCCTTTGTAGAGTAGATGGCAAATATGATTGCCTGTGAAAGTTTCAGTCTGGATGTGGTATCAACTTCTCCATGAGAAAGGTGAGTAACGGCCTGGCAAAGGAATGTGTAACAGCCGAGCTGTTTTGAGAGCCATTACTTTTATGCAGCAGAGATTTTTGAAACTTAAATGTCGTGAGTATAGACTTGTCCTTAGGTAACATGGAGGCATATCTGGGGTCATATTACAGACACTAGGAAGAGAGAGAGAGGTCAGATAGCTAGGAAGACATAGAGCTAGTGCATTTCCAAGTCTATTGATGTCACCATGGTAGCTGTCATATCAGAAGACAGAAGTGACTACCATACTGTGACCAATGCTTCTTTATCCCAATAAATGAGAAAGCAAAAAGGTACTTAGAGCAGCTAGTCCTGACATAAGAGAAAAGAATGACTGGGAAAAGGCTCTTAACAGCCACCATGCCCTTCCTTCAGTTAAAAATTAGCATCCAGTTGTTCCATTGTTTAGTTCTTCATTCATGACAGCTGGAAAACAACTGTCTAGAGTCATCAAGGCTTGGGATGTGCCTCTCTGGCATCTGTGTACTTGAGACAGTGTGTACAAACTTACTTTTCCTCATTGAAAGGCTTGCATCCTTGCTTCAGCCGATGAGATCAGAAGAGAAACATGTTTATCAGCACATACCAGCATGGAAATATTTGAAATATCTCTGTGTCTATCACACTCCACAGAAGATAAAGTAATCTAAGGCTCAACAGCACTTCCACCTCTGGATGTATGAATATTTACATCCTTCTTAATAACAGGAAGCAACTACTGTGTTGTGTGCCTTTCTTTAAAACAATAATAGGATAAAAGGACATGCTGTGCATCTTTACCTTATCTATAGGCAACAACTTTTTCCTGGTTGTAAACCTTTTCCCATCACTTCCTGCTGCTGTCCATGCTCAGCCATTTTCACTTTGTAATGATTTCCTCTTATTTACAGTATCAGAACATTGCTGGTAAGGTCACTCAAACATAACTTTAGCAGCCATGCATTACATTGAAATTTCCTGGGTCAGAATCATTCTTATCTGCCTTGGGAAAGAAGGAGATATCAATCATTTTTCATGTCAATATTAACTGGTGATGCCCATGATTCATTACTTCCCTCTATTTACAACTCCAGGTTTCTATCAAGATATAGGCTTAGGAAAGAGGTTTTTCATACACAGAGATCTAAAATAAATTTTAAAAAGACTAGAATATGACAGTTGATTTTTTTGAGGAACCATGATTCTTTTGAGGAACCATGATTGGTTTTGAACCATGATCCTGAGCTATGGTACTTTACAACCTTATGGAGAAATAGGACACTTCTGTTTCCTAGGCACACATCCCTTCCCCTTCTTTGCACGACCTTAACCAGTGAGGTTTAAGGGGACTGAGTTGTTGATAAGCTGAGAATGGCATTGACATTGTTGTGGTTTGAGTATGGTTTGTTCAAACAAGAACTCATCCTGGGTCTCAGTATCCTATGCAACGGTGCAGAGATATTAAAAAAAATCAATTAGATTTTTAAAATATTTTTATTTATTGAAAAAGAAAATAAGGGAAGTAAGAACACTATGATAGAATTAAAGATTTACATGGAAAATGTTTCAGATAATCACGTTAAAATTGACAATTTTCATAGAATATTAAGGAGCAAAGTGGTAGACATGTAAATCATTGATAAATTAATTGAAATATGGGATAAAAATTTACAATAGAATCAAAGATTTATGTGAAAATATGCCTGATAAAATTATAGAAAAATGTAGAAAAACATGTTAGAATTGAAGATTATCATGGAAAACTTTATATAGATATAATAATGGTAGGCATGAAAGTATTCCTAAATTGATTAAAAGTGGAATTATAAACATTTTCTGATAAACTTGTAGATTTACATGGAAACTATTTCTGATAAAATTGCAGAAATATATAGAAAAGCATGTTAAAATTAAAGATTATTATGGAAATTATATAGATAAAATGATAGGCATAAAGATAATTCTAAGTTGATTGAAGGTGGAATTATAAACATTTTCAGACAACATTGAAGATTTACATGGAAAATATTTCTGGTAAAATTCAAGAAATAAATAGACAAACACGTTAAAATTGACTACTTCATAGAACATTTTACATAAAAATGGTTGATGTAAAAACTCTTTCTAAATTAATTGAAGGTAGAATTAGAAACATTTGTGATAAAATCAAAGATTAACATTGGAATCATTTCTGATAAAATGGAGGAAGTATATAGAAAGACATATTAAAATTGAAGATTATCATGAAAAATAATGCAGACAAAATGGTAGACATAAAAGAAATTACTAAATAATTAAAAGGGGAATTACAAACATTTTCTGATAAAATGTAAGATTTACACGAGAAATATTTCATTAGTCTATGTCTTTTTATTGGGGAGTTGAGTCCATTGTTGTTAAGAGATATTAAGGAATAGTGATTGTTGCTTCCTGTTATTTTTATGTTTGTGTGGGTATCTTCTTTTGACTTTGTTGGAAGAAGATTACTTTCTTGCTTTTTCTAGGGTGTAGTTTCCCTCCTTGTGTTGGCATTTTCCAATTATCGTTTGTAGGGCTGGATTTGTGGACAGATATTGTACAAATTGGGTTTTATCATGGAATATCTTTGTTTCTCCATCTATGATGATTGAGAGTTTTGCTGGGTATAGTAGCCTGAGCTGGCATTTGTGTTCTCTTAGGGTCTGCATGAGTTCTGCTCAGTATCTTCTAGCTTTCATTGTCTCTGGTGAGAAGTCTGGTGTGATTCTGGTAGGTCTGACTTTATAAGTTACTTGCCCTTTTTCCCTTACTGCTTTTAATATTCTTTCTTTGTTTAGTACATTTGGGGTTTTGGTTATTATGTGACAGGAAGTATTTCTGTTCTGGACCAGTCTGTTTGGAGTTCTGTAGGCTTCTTGTATGTTCATGGGCATCTCTTTCTCTAGGTTAGGGAAGTTTTCTTCTACAATTTTGTTGAAGATATTTACTGGGCCTTTAAGATGTAATTCCTTGCTCTCATCTATATTTATAATCCTTAGACGTGGTCTTCTCACTGTGTCCTGAAGTTCCTGGATGTATTGGGTTACCAGCTTTATGCATTTTTCATTTTCTTTGACTGTTGAGTCAATGTTTTCTATGGTATCTTCAGCACCTGAGGTTCTTTTTTCTATCTCGGTATTCTGTTGTTGATTCTATGACTCCTGAATTCTTTCCAAGGTTTTCTATCTCCAGAGATATCTCACTTTGTGTTTTCTTTATTGTTTCTATGTCCACTTTAGATCCTGGATAGTTTGTTCAGTTCCTTCACTTGATTGTTTGTGTTTTCCTATAATTCTTTAAGGGATTTTTGTGCTTCTTCTTTAAGGGCTTCTGCCTGTTGACCCATGATCTCCTGTACTTTTTTTTTCTGAGACAGGGTTTCTCTGTGTAGTCCTGGCTATCCTGGAACTCACTCTGTAGACCAGGCTGGCCTCAAACTCAAAAATCCACCTGCCTCTGCCTCCCAAGTGCTGGGATTACAGGTGTGTGCCACCACGCCCGCCTCTCCTGTACTTCTTTAAGGAATTTTTGTGTTTCTTCTTTAAGGGCTTCTACATGTTGCCTGATGTTCTCCTGTATTTCTTTAAGGGAGTTATTTAAGTCTTTCTTGAAGCCCTCAATCAGCATCATGAGATACAATTTTAAATCCAACTCCTGCTTTTCCAGTGTATCCAGGGTATCCAGGACTTGCTGTGGTGGTGGGAGAACTGGGTTCTGATGTTGCCATGTGGCCTTGGTTTCTGTTGGTAGGCTCCACCATCTTGGCTCCTGGATGCCAGAGAGATCTAACAGACAGAGCCAGCTACACAGACATAGCCCAAGGTCAATACCACTTGGGTCTAAGCCTGTCAGACTTTTGCCTACACTAAGGGCCTGGGCAACTTGGTGGGCCATCGGTGTATCAACCTGGTCGTCGGGTTGTTTTCCCGGAAGACTGCCCAGAACTTGCAGGGGCACTCTGCCATCTTGGCTCCTGGATGCCAGAGAAATCTGACAGCACCAGGTATACAGACATAGTCCGAGGCTAACATCACTTGGATATAAGCCTATCAGGCTTTTGCCTTCACCTTGGGTCTGGGCTGCTCAGTGGGCCATCTGTGCATCAACCCATTTGGAGGAGGGGGATTTCTTTGCCCTGTAGAGTGATCAGCACTTAGAAAAGGTCCCCTATCATCCGCCATCTTTGCTCCCTGAGGGAGTAGATGGGCAGCACCAGGTTCACAGAGACAACCCGAGTATAGCATTGCTTGGGGCAGGACACACTAGGGCTCCAAGGGCACCCAAGAGGAAGCAGCACATTAGCAATCTGTGCCAGGGGAAATACAGTCATGCAGAGGTGCAGAATTAGCCTTACAGGCTCATGGGAGTTTCAAACACCAGCCAGTGACAACAAGCCCAACTAATGCCAGAGATAACCCGATAGCAAAAGGCAAATGTAGGAACGTTACTAACAGAAATCAAGGCGATATGTGAGCATCTGAATACAATTCTCCAACAACAGCAAGTCCTGGATAACCTAACACACCAGGAAAAAAAAAGATTTGGATTTAAAATCACTGGTCATGATGCTGCTACAAAATGGACATAAATAAATCTCTTAAAGAAAAACAGGGGAACATGAATAAGTTAGAAGCCCTTACAATGGAAACACAAAATTCACTTAAAGAAATTCAGGAGAATATGGGTCAACAGATAGAAGTGAATAAAGAGGAAATGCAAAAATCACTTAAAGAAATGCAGGAGAAATTGAGTCAACAAGCAGAAGTCATGAAAGAGGAAACACAAAAATCTCTTAAAGAATTATAGGAAAACACAAACAAACAAGTGAAGGAATTGAACAAAACCATCCAGGATCTAAAAACAGAAGTAAAAACAACTAAGAAATCACAAAGGGAGACAACTTTGGATATAGAAAACTTTGGGAAGAAATCAGGGACCTTAAATGCAAATATCAACAACAGAATAGAAGAGATAGAAGAAAGAATCTCAGATGCTGAAGATACCATAGAAACCATTGACTCAATAGTCAAAGAAAATGAAAAATGCAAAAAGCTTGTAACCCCAAAACATCCAGGAAATCTAGGACACAATGAGAAGACCAAACCTAAGGATTATAAGTATAGATGAGAGTGAAGATTTACAATGTAAAGGGCCAGCAAATATCTTCAACAAAATTATGGAAGAAAACTTCCCTAACCTAAAGAAAGAGATGCCCATGAATATATAAGAAGCCTACAGAACTCCAAACAGACTGGACCAGAACAGAAATACCTGTTGTGTGTTTTGATTATTATGTCACATAATAATCAAAACCCCAAATAGACTAAACAAAGAAAGAATATTAAAAGCAGTAAGAGAAAAAGGCCAAGTAACATATAAAGGCAGACTATCAGAATTACACCAGACTTCTCACCAAAGACCATGAAAGCTAGAAGATCCTTGGCAGATCTCATACAGACTCTAAGAGAACACAAATGGCAGCCAAGACTACTATACCCAGCAAAACTCAATCACCATAGATTGAGAAACTAAGATCCATGCTAAAACCAAATTTGCACAATCTCTTTCCACGACCCCAGCTACAAATGATAATAGGTGGAAAACACCAATACAAGGAGGGAAACTACACCCTGGAAAAAGCAAGATAGTAACCTTCTTCCATCAAACCCAAAAGAAGATAACCACTCAAATATAAAAATAACATAAAAAATGACAGGAAGTAATAATCACTATTCCTTAATATCCCTTAACAACAATGGACTCAATTCCCCCAATAAAAAGACATAGATTAACAGACTGGATTTGTAAACAGCACCCTACATTTTGCTGCATACAGGAAACACACCTCAGTGTCAAAGACAAACACTACCTCAGAGTAAAAGGCTGGGAGACAATTTTACAAGCAAATGGTCTCAGGAAACAAGCCAGAGTAGCCATCCTAATATCAGATAAAATAGACTTTCAACCTAAAGTCATCAAAAAAAGACAAGGAAGGACACTTCTTACTGGTCAAAGGAAAAAGCCACCAAGAAGAACTCTCAATTCTGAACATCTATGCTCCAAATGCAAGGGCACCCTCATTCATAAAAGAAACTTTACTAAAGCTCAAAGCACACATTGCACTTAAAACAATAATTGTGGGTGACTTCAACACTCCATTCTCCTCAATGGACCGATCAGGAAAATAGAAACTAAACAGGACATCGTGAAACTAATTGAAACTTTGGATCGATTGGATTATATATATATATATATATATATATATATATATATATATATATATATATATAATGTTTCATCCTAAAGCAAAAGAATATACCTTTTTCTCAGTACCTCATGGTACCTTCTCCAAAATTGATTATATAATTGGACACAAGACAGACCTCAACAGATATAAGAAGACCAAACTATCCCATGTCTCCTAACAGATCACTATGGAGTAAGAGTGGTCTTCAGTAGCAACAAAAACAGCAGAAACCCCACATACACATGGATGCTGAACAATGCTCTACTCAATGATACCTTGGTCAAGGGAGAAATAAAGAAAACAAAGACTTTTTAGAAATTAATAAAAATGAAGGCACAACATACCCAAATTTTTGGGACACAATGATAGCAGTTCTAAGAGGAAAACTCATAGCCCTGAGTTCCTCCAAAAAGAAACTGGAGAGAGGATACACTAGCAGCTTAATGGCACACCTGAAATCCCTGGAACAAAAAGAAGCTAATTCACCCAGGAGGAGTAGAAGACAGGAAACCATCAAACTCAGGGCTGAAATCAGTCAAGTAGAAACAAAGAGAAGCATACAAAGAATCAACAAAACCAGGAGCTGGTTCTTTCAGGATATCAACAAGATAGATAAAACCTTAGTCAGACAAACCAAAGGGCACAGAGACAATACCAAAATTAACAAAATTAAGAAATGAAAAGAGAGTTATAACAACAGAAACAAAGGAAATTCAAAAAATCATCATATCCTACTACAAAAACCTATACTCCACACGACTGGAAAATTTGGAGGAAATGGACAACAGAAACCAAATACCAAAATTAAATCAGGATCAAATAGATTATCTAAACAGTCCCATAACACCCAAAGAAATAGAAAGGGTCATAGAAAGTCTTCTAACCAAAAAAAGCACAGGATCAGATGGTTTTAGTGAAGAATTCTATCAGACCTTCAAAGAAGACCTAACACCAATATTCTTCAAACTATTCCTCAAAATAGAAAGAGAAGGAACACTACCCAACTTGTTCTATGAAACCACAATTATGCTGATACCAAAAACCACACAAAGATCCAACAACGAAAGAGAACTTCATGCCAATTTCCCTTATGAATATCGATGCAAAAATACTCAATAAAATTCTTGCCAACTGAATCCAAGAATACATCAAAACGATCATTCATCACAAACAAGTAGGCTTCATCGCAAAAATGCAGGGATGGGTCACTATACGGAAATCCATCAATATAATTCACTACATTTTCATTAGATGCTGAAAAAGCATTTGACAAAATTCAGCATCCTTTCATGCTAAAAGTCTTGGAAAGAACAGGAATTCAAGGCCCATACCTAAACATAGTAAAGGCAATATACAGCAAACTGGTGAGAACCGGAGAGAAACTTGAAGTAATCCCACTAAAATCAGGGAATAGACAAGGCTGTCCACTCTCTCCATATCTTTTCAATATAGTACTTGAAGTCCTAGATAGAGCAATTAGACAACATCAGGAGGTCAAAGGGATACAAATTGGAAAGGAAGAAGTCAAACTATGCAGATGATATGATAGTATACTTAAGTGACCCAAAAAAACTCTACCAGAGAACTCCTACAGCTGATAAACAAATTCAGCAAAGTGGCTAGTTATAAAATCAACTCAAGCAAATCAGTAGCCTTCCTATACTCAAAGGATAACCAGGCTGAGAAAGAAATTAGGGAAATGACACCCTTCACAATAGACAGAAACAATATAATGTATCTTGGTGTGACTCTAAACAAACAAGTGAAATATGTGTATGACAAGAACTTCAGGTCTCTGAAAAAGGAAATTGAACAAAACCTCAGAAAATGGAAAAATCTTCCATGTTCGTGGATTGGCAGGATTAATATTGTAAAAATGGTCATCTTGCCAAAAGAAATCTACAGATTCAATGCAATCCCCATCAAAATCCCAACTCAGTTCTTCATAGACTTAGAGCAATTCTCATATTCATCTGGAATAACAAAAAACCCAGGATAGCTAAAATTATTCTCAACAGTAAAAGAACTTCTGGGGGAATCAGTATCCCGGACCTCAAGCAGTACTACTGCAGAGCAATAGTGTTAAAAACTGCATGGTGTTGGTACAGTGACAGGCAGGTAGATAAGTAGAATAGAATTAAAGACCCAGAAATGAATCCACACACCTATGGTCACTTGATCTTCCACAAAGGAGCTAACACCATCCAGTGGAAAAAATAGCCATTTCAACAAATGGTGCTGGTTCAACTACAGGTCAGCATGCAGAAGAATGCAAATCGATCCATTCTTATCTCCTTGTACTAAGCTCATCTCCAAGTGGATCAAGAACCTCCACATAAAACCAGATACACTGAAACTAATAGAAAAGAAACTGGGGAAGACCCTTGAGGACATCGGCATGGGAAAAGTTCCTGAACATAACACCAATAGCTTATGCTCTAAGATCAAGAATTGACAAATGGGACCTCATAAAATTACAAAGTTTCTGTAAGGCAAAGGACACTGTCAAAAGGCCAAAATGGCAACCAACAAATTGGGAAAAGATCTTCATCAATCCTACATCTGACAGAGGGCTAATATTTAATATATACAAAGAACTCAAGAAGGTAGAGTACAGAGAGCCAAATAACCCTATTAAAAATGGGGAACAGAGTTAAAAAAATAATTTTTCACCTGAAGAAATTCGGATGGCCGAGAAGCATCTTTAGAAATGTTCAACATCTTTAGTCACTAGGGAAATGCAAATAAAAATGACCCTGAGATTTCACCTCACATCAGTCAGAATGGCTAAGATTGAAAATTCAAGTGACAGCAGGTGTTGGCAAGGATGTAGAGAAAGAGGAACACTCCTCCACTGCTGTTGGGATTGTAAGATGGTATAACCACTCTGGAAATCAGTCTGGTGGTTCCTCAGAAAACTGGGTATGACACTTCCGGAGGACCCTGCTATACCACTCCTAGGCATATATCCAGAGGTTACCTCCGAATGCAATAAGGACACATGCTCTACTGTGTTCATAGCAGCTTTATTTATAATAGTCAGAAGCTGGAAAGGACCCAGATGTTCCTCAATAGAGGAATGGATACAGAAAATGTGGTATATTTACACTATGGAACACTACTCAGCAATTAAAAACAATGAATTCATGAAATTCTTAGACAAATGGTTGGAACTGGAAAATATCATTCTAAGTGAGGTAACTCATTCACAAAAGAACACACATGGAATGCGGTCACTGATAAGTGAATATTATCCCAGAAGCTCTAAATACCCAAGACAGAACTCACATATCAAATCATTCCCAAGAAGAAGGAAGGAGAGGGCCCTGGTCCTGGAAAGGCTTGATTGCAGCATTTTAGGGGATTGCCAGGACAATGAAGTGGGAGCATGTTGATTGGGGAATGAGCGGAGGAAAGAGAGCGTATGGGTCTTTCAGAGAGGGGGCAACTGGGAAAGGGAAAATCATTTGGAATGTAAACAAAAAATATAGAAAATAACAAAAAAAAAAGAGTATATGATGCTAATCCAGCTCTGATGTTCAGAGTTAAGGCGATAGGGAATTGACTAATGTCAGGAGTTGAGGAGATGGCTCAGTGGATAGAGTACTTGACACCCAAGCATAAGCACTAGAGTTTGAATCTCTAACACACCAATAAAGTTATATAAATATGATAGCCTACCTATACTTCTAGCAATCAGGAGGCAGATTCAGGTGTTCCTTAGAGCAAGCAAATTCAGTAAAACTACCTGACCTCAGTAAATAACATGAAGATTGTTGAAGGCAGCTGACATCAACCTTTGGCATCCACATTCATATGTACATATGTGAGCATGAACTCAGACTTACAGGTAGATGTATCTGTTGATGTAGATGTGAACATACATACACTGGCATGCATAAAACACATAAACACACACACATACACACACACCACACACACAGTGAAAAATTGATATCAGTGTAAAATTGCCATGACTGTATCCTTCTGGCCTGTTCTGCATCTATGGTTCAGGGAACAATAACAAAAGGGAGGCCAGAAAGATTGTAAGAGACAATAGCAGGAAGTGTGCTGTGTAGCACTCTCTTCTAAGAATGCTGCATATTCAAGATCAGAACAATGGCAGGATCATTGGGCGTGCTGCTGTGGGAAGCAGAAAGTTTTGCACAGCCCCATTCCTAGACAAAACACTACAGGTTACTAATAACCACGCGGAGAAGAAGAATTAGCCTCTACAAGGGTAACTCTCTTATTGGTTGTCCAATTTAATGTGGTCAGCCCTGAAACTCTACCCACACAAGCGACAAAAATGGACACAGCATGTGTTCAGTTTCTCTAGGACTCCCTTCCTCCCACTCTCTATTTGTCTCAGTCTCTCTGTCTGTCCCTTTTTCCTCTGTCTCTGTCTGTCTGTCTGTCTGTCTGTCTGTCTGTCTGCCTGCCTGCCTGTCTCTCTGTCTCTGTCTCTGTCTCTGTCTCTGTCTCTCTCTCTCTCTGTCTCTCTCTCTCTCTCTGCCTTTCTCTTTTTCTTTCTCTCTGTGTCTGTCTGTCTCCCTATCTATCTATCTATCTATCTATCTATCTATCTATCTATCTATCTATCTTTCTATCTATCTATCATAATGATGGAGACACTTTCTCAATGATAAACAGCTTCCAGGTTCAGAAGATTTTCTGAGGAGCTATTATATTTTAGTAGGCTTTTCAGCTAATAAAAGTATCTGGTTTTCAGAAAAATCACTGATAAAAAACAGCAGTCTTGAGGGAATAGAGGGTCCAGTTAAAAATTCTTAATCTTCAGCAGAGTACCAACAATGGTAGTGGTGGTGGTGGAGAAGAAGAAGAAGAAGAAGAAGAAGAAGAAGAAGAAGAAGAAGAAGAAGAAGAAGAAGAAGAACAACAACAACAACAACAACAACAACAACAACAACAATCTAAAGTACCAAATTTCTTAGTACTTCAGCACGGCAAGATACCTTTTGCAACAGAACTAAGCATTCAAGTCAGAAATGGGAATCATATTCTTTTGGCTAAAGCTCTCATAATATACCATTTATTAGAATATAAATCTTGCCTACAAAAGGATTCAAGACAGTATATAACTTTCAGCAATGAAAAATAAAAGGCTGGTAATCACATGAAAATCTTTGAAAGGAAGAGATATTACCTGGAAAGAGCTAAAATGATGCCTTAGCCTATAATGTTTTTATTTCCTCAAAACAAAGAAAGACAAAGAAACTCACCAACATATGCCATTTGCCTCACAAAAGAAAGCAGGCAAACTTGTCTGCAGAGTAAATCTTTTTCCTGGAACTAAAGCCAAGGAGAAATTTACTGTGTGAGGCATTTTGCAGAAACTTAAATGAATTAAGAATGTCAGATGTTGAACAAGAGATAGCAGATCATAAAATATCCAATGTCCTCAAACAGATTTAATGAAAGCAATTATTTATAATGAAAACTGTCTTATAGCTAGCTTTAACTATAAAAGAACTTATAAAACTTATAAAAGAAAATCTTGGTGTGATTCTTACCCTCGGGGAAATAAAATCTTTTCGAAACTCCCTTCTTGTGATAACTGTGGTGACAGTGAGTAGAAGAAACAAACCTGGAGACACTGAGGAAGCTATATTGCAACAGAGCCCATTAATGACTTTATGCGATTGAAATCTGCCTAAGATCTCTGCTTAGGACCCTGTACCTAAGTGGATTTCCAGAGAAATGTCTCTACATTTCCATTTTCTGTTCTTTCCTCCATAGTATCTTATTTTTCCCTTGATTTCTCTACTTCCTCCTCCTGTCTTTCTCTTATTCTCAGGCCTCTGAGAGGGGACAGGGGAGAGCATCAACTAGGTGGCAGGACTGCACAACCAAGAGTTGAGTAGTGTTCAAGCATGGCATGCTGTGTGTTGGATGCACGTAGCCTCCATTGCAGCTGGCAATCCTCATCCGTTCCTGGACTTCATGCCTTCCTTGGGTCCTGCATGCCTGCTCTGCATGCCAGCAGGGTAGAGCTTAAGCAACAGAATGTTAGTTTAAAACAAGTTAAATAAGACACAGGGTACCTTGCTCACTTCCTCTGCCCTCTTTCTTGAATCGCTCACCTCATGGAAAACCAGAGGCTGTGTCCTAAGCCGCTGTATGGATGGTGTAACTAGCCAGGAACCATGTCACCAAAGTCCTCAAGGCTTGTACATATGAATGCGGAGGCCAAAGGTCGACATCAGCTGCTTTCAACAGGAACCAAGTCCTCAAGGCCACAGGAATAAGGCTGGAATTGGGTTTTTCTGTCTACGAAAGTGTCCAACAAAAACAACGGTGTGGACTGCTGTCCTTGCTGAAAGACCCTGAATCAGAATATTCAGCTAAAACTGGCCACAATTTCCTGGCCATGGAAACTGTATGAGGATCAATGTTGCTTTAATTAACTTCATTTGGAGGAAATGAGGAAACTGTGCTGAGGTTTGAGTTGCCACAAAGCAAATATAGTTTCTCTCCCTCTCTGCCTCTTTTCCTCTCTCCCTCTCTCTCCCTCTCTCCCTCTTTTTCTCTCTCCCTCTCTCCCTTCCTCTTTCCCTCCCTCCCTCTCTCTCTCCCTCTCCCTCTACTACAATAGATCCTCCCAGAGAAAACTTTCTAAGAATTCCTGTAGCCTTCCCTTAAACTACTCTGTCCTCTTTCTAGCATTCATCACTACCCTGTTTCATTTATTTGTTCACTGATTGTCTCTTTCAGCAAAGAGAATTTCACCAAGGTAAGGTGTTGTCTCCTTTGTTCAGATTTCAGAATGAAAGAAATGGAATGTAGTTGTTCTCAACAAACTTTAATTAGAATGGTAGAAGCATTAATTAAGTCCTTAATGAGGTCACAACAAATGACTCCTAGGGCAAAGAAAACAACAAACATGCAATAAGGTCAGGGATCTAAGGAATGCAGTCAAAAAGGATCCAGGAGAACAGACATTCCATTGGGCTGGTCTCCAGAATCTTCCTTGCAATGAGAACTGAATGTAACCCTTCATTCTTTTTAAAATCCAAGCTATGATAATACTTCTAAGACCCTACAGTCTCCTACTTTGCCTGACACAGTGCCCTTTCCTCTCCCTTTTCTCCCTCCGCTTCCCCCTCCTCCTCTCTTTTCCTCCTCTGCTCTTCTGTGCAGCTCATCTCGAGTCTCTAGAATTATCAACGGAAGGCCTTTGCTCCACATTCAGTTCTTGAACTCAGACTCATCTTCCTGAGGCCACCAACTGGCTTCAGTTTTCACATCTTTTCTCATTGCTAATTCTCAGGAGATACTTTCTGAACGACCATTAAAACAAAACAAAACAAAACAAAACAAAACACAGCTTCTCTACTTTATCTCAGCCATCGTCCTTTGTGTTTTGCACTATAGAATTTACTATCCTTGTATACATGTATACATATATATTCCCAACCATATACACAACTTATATATATACAACTATTTTTGCTTTTGTTTTCTGCCTTTAATAAGAAAAAATGATTCTTAAACTTAAATCTGAGAATTCTGTTCAACTGGGGGTATGATTCTCTCCCTTCCCTGACTCTCCATGCTGGTGCGCTGGTATGGAACTGGGGATTTATATCCACTCACAAGCAGTCTACTACTGAGCCACACCCTCAGTTCAGGGGCTCTGGTTTTAACATTCTCAGTGTTGCTTATGCATCTGGTCCAAGAGTGAAAATCTAACATATAGGAGTCACCTGCCATGGGTGTTGAAACAATCAAAATGAAACTGACTACAATGCTCAGTTAACAAGACTGCAGCCGCTCACTAGCTTGTTAGTCTCACAACTATATTATGAGACAGTGCAAACTGAACATACCTGAGGCTTCTGAGAGAGAGAAAGAGAGAGAGAGAGAGAGAGAGAGAGAGAGAGAGAGAGAGAGAGAGAGAAAAGAGATTTGGCTAGCTTTGATCTCAGCACACTGCAGGTATAGGCAGGGGGATTTCTATGAGTTCAAAAACAGAGTTCTAGACCAGTGAGGGCTACACTGTGAGCCACTGACATATATTTACATACATATTTGTAAATATATATAATCTGACAGGTTGTGATGGCTTTAGAATGTAACCTCCATGAGGGAATGGGATCTGTCTTCTTTTCTGCCTCTAGCTCTAGTGCCTCAAAAAGGGACACTCTTTCGGTGCCATCTAATAACTATTTTCTTGTAAAATTGTATTTTGTTTATTTATTTAATTTTATTAATAATTGATATGGAAGTACATTCTCTTTTTCACATATTTAGGCTCTATCCAACTTTCATTCCTCTTTCTTCTTTTTCTTACCCTTCCTCTTATTCTTTTTTAATAACACATTAAGTCCTATTAGTTCTACCCACACCTTCATGGGCGTAAAGTAGCATCCAATGGAGCATGTGCAACCTATCATGGGCTACATCCTCATAGACAGCTGACTTTTCTTCCCCCTGGCGGCTATGACCACCAATGGCGGCCTCCCAGTTATAGGTGGGGACCTCATGAGTTGTCTGTAAGGACTTGTTGACTTGGTTGATCTTGTACAGATCTTATGATGCCAAAGACTCCTGCTAATTCATGAGTTCAGTTTCCACTTATGTCCAGAAGACATCTTCCCTGCCAACCTTTCTTATTCCTTAATGTTACCCAAGCTTTGGGGTAAGTGGTGATATATACGTCCCATTTAGGACTAAGAAACACTTCTTGATTTGAGTCAAAATACCTCTTAGTGCTACTCTTTCATCAAAAGCTGATGGGCACCTTGAAGGTAAAAGTTGTCTGTGCTTTTAGTTGTCTATCACAGAAGCAAAGGGAAGACAACCAATGAACACATACTGAATTAAAAGTCCAGATCACTGTCAACGTCACAGATTCCTAAAGCAACCGTGTTGAAAATCTGGCAAGTGCGCTGGATTTTTTTCAGTTGTGGCTCGGTTTTCCTTTTGGTGAACATGATAGGCTTAGGGGTTACTGTGTCTTAGACCCTAAGCACATGTGTGTGTGTGTGTGTGTGTGTGTGTGTGTGTGTGTGTGTATGTTCCAGGCTTAAGTGATTGAAACCAAGTTTCATGTTACTTCTCTTCCTGCAGTCTCTATTCTGAACAAAATACTCATTAACAGTCTCTTCTAATTTGAACACTACTTGACAGTTCCAGAAAGACATTGACTGAAAGTATTTGCTATGAGATAGAAATAATATAAGATGAAGTGGTGTCTACATATCTTTAGAGTATTTTTGTGTTTATGCCCCTTTTGTCATCTCTCTCCACAGTCAGCTCTAACTACTCCATCAAATAGAGAATACTAAGAGGCTGCACATAAAAAGTCTGGTTGTATGCTTCGGAAATTCATTCTGTGGGAGTGATGGCTACTTTTGATTATCAACAGCATGCATTGTGCTGTAATTTTTGGCTAGCGGATTTGAAAAGTCAGTACAAAGGACACATTTCAGTTCTGCCACACTGGCAAAAAGTACCAAATAAACATTGTATTTGGCAAAAGGGGAACTTTTAAAAACCATTAATAAATCCACTCATCTCCACTCACAGCAACTAGAACTGAGAAAAATATCTGGGCCATGAAGGCTCTGCATGCTTTTCAGAACGTTATTTATCCTTTTGGCTCTCTCTTACGGCGGTTCCATTTTATTGACTGAGTTAGAGATCTTTTTTTTTATTTTTGTCTTTCTTCCAGCATCAGTAGTGCATCTCATCCTTTTATTCTTTCTAGCAGAATAGAGTGAGAAGACTCAGAATGATGCTGATAAAGACAGAACGGCAGGCGCAATGCTCAACATAGTTTTATAAATGTGGCTCAGTTTTTGTATTGTTTTGAGTCTTGAAACGATTATGCTTCCTAAGGCTAAATTAAATACTACAGAAGCCAAAACCCAAAGAACATCAGCTTCATTGTGATGGGTATCAATGCTGAGCACTTTGTGTGTGTGTGTGTGTGTGTGTGTGTGTGTGTGTATGCTCATGTCTTTTATATAAAAGCCCATCTATCATAGAAATATAAACAATGGAAATTCCTCTAAAATGTTTCCCTTCTTAAGCCACTGTTGTCCTTATATACAATAATTTAGAGAAATTTCCAAACATTGACACAAAATCAATGGCAGAACCTAAATGCAACTTCTGGACTGTTCTGTCTTATATGATTAAGGAACATGACCAGACCTGATCTTATTATGATAAGTCAAAGCAAGGCTTTCTTTGACACGGGTGAACTGAAGAACAATTATAACCCTCCCAACCAGAACTGGTCTCCATACATCTAAGAGCAATATAAGAAACAACATTATGACTAGTGAGTCACCATCAACCCCTGTGAACCACTTCAGCAAGCATGCCGTCAACAGCTTGATGGTTGAATCTAGGAAAACATTTACTTAGGTGTCTCTTCTAGAAGTTTCTCAGATCCACATTTTCATTCCCACATAACCCCATCTTCACATCAAAACCCCATTCCCAACTAGAATTTTTGTTGTTGAGATAGTGTCTTACTTGGCTACTGGGCATGCTCTCAACTTGTTATATAGCTCAGACTGCACTCAGCCTTCTGCCAACCATTTTCCTAAGTCTTTTGACTACTGTGCTTACAGGTGACTGCTACCGCATCTGATTTCTCTTTACGTTTTTTTTCCATTGATTAATTTATTTATTCACTTTACCTCCCAGTATCTGCAATCCCTAGCCTCCCAGTCTCCCTCATCACACAGCTCCTCTTCCCATTTCCCCCTCCCCTTCTCAAATGTGCTGGCTTTCCAACTGAGTTTGCATTTGTACAACAAAGGGTCTTCCTTCAGCATGCCTTAAACTTTCAGGAGATTGATCAAAGATAGACAGGTTCTTTGCCAATTTTCAAAAGAATGGCCTCTATTCCAAGTTTGAAGAAAGCTCTGTTCTGATATGAAAACTCATGACCCCAGTCTTTCCTGGCCCTGTTTTATCAGAAGGCTGACTTCCTAAATTCTCTGCAAAATTACACCTGAGTTCTGCTTTGTAGAATTTTATGGTTTCTCTGCACACATCTCCAAACTGTTCCAACTTCCTTCCGAAAGCCAGTTATAAGTGACTAAGAATTAATTATACACTCAACCTTATCACAGCAATGACCCCATTTCTAGCATCAGTTTTCTATGTTAGTTAAACTTGTATTGCTGTGGCAAATATACCTGACAGAGAGAAATTAAGAGAGGAAAGGTTCATTTGAGATTGTGAGTTTGGAGAGATTTGAGTCTGTCCTGGTGAGGAGAGCATAACAACAGAAGCCGTTCTGCCCACAGCAACGGAGAATGATGATGTCAGGGCTTCAGGTACCAGCAAACAGCAGGGGAGTTTGTCTTTCAAGGGCTTACCCAGGGAATAGGTCACTCATAGCAATGTAGGGGCTGCTATATCTCAGAATCAAAACAATAATAATGATAATGATAATAATAATAATAATAATAATAATAATAATAAATGTTCAACTCATCAGTGGAAACCAAATTGTATGATACTTCGTGCAAGCTCCAATCTCAACAATCCATGAACAGTCTCTTCCTCATTTGAACCTTACTTTACAGTTCTAGAAAGACCATGACTTTTTGAAAGTATTTGCTATGAAACAGTAATACTATAAGACAAAGTGGTAGCCTCATATCTTTAGAGCATTTTTTGTGTGTGTCTATACTCCATTTATCATGTCTTTCCACAGTCAGATCTAAGTACTCCATCAAATAGAGAATACCAAGAGACTGCAAATAAGTTTGGTTGTGTGGTCCAAAGATTCAAAGTATGAACCTCCATGGGATATTAGAAGTTCAAACCAGAATATGAGTTTCTCTTGAAAATGGTGCACAACACACATGCAAGTGAACCATTCTAGCTAGCAAAATGAAGGGACATTTCTTAGAATTTGAAAAGGGACCAAAATGAATAGGACTGTCCCCACCAAAATTATAACACCTGGAAACTTAGGAGCCAAATCTGAATTTTTATTTACTTCTTACAGCAATGGCAGTAAACTCATTAGAGAAATGGAAAGGAGTTCATGGAGTTTTATCTCACCCAAACTAAGAAATGGTACCTTCAAAGACATTTAAAATTTTCATTTATGATTCCTGTGACAATGACTCTCTCTCAATTTTACTAAAAGACACTCTTGGCTCTATTTTTTGTAAGCCTTGCTTGTGACTCCAAAGCTTGACATTGGCTTCCAGTCCATGCAGAGAGGTACAAGTGAAGCTGCTGATATGGTACTTTTGCACCATTCAGAACATCTGGCCAAAAAAAAAAAAAGGGTCAATTTTCTCCTTGTTCAGAACAAGCTATTCCATTAGAGGCATAAGCTCTATACATTAAGGCTGAGTCAAGTTTAAAAAAACAAAACATCTTAGTACCTACAAAGGTGCAGCCATGATGTCCGATGATCACCTGTGTGATCAGCTTGCAACTTGAATAGATTTTTAAAAGGCTCACCCCACAGCCATATTTGTCTTAGCTATGTGAGCTGTTTCAAAGAGGAATACCACAAACATGTGCACAGGAGCCTCAAGGCAGTGGTACTAATAAAACTGTGCCAGCTTGGAAATCTGGAAGGAGACTGGTTTTAATTACATGAGTGAGACGCTATTATTTGAAGCTCTTTCCATTTCTCGAAATCCACAGTCTCTTGATCTCTAGGTTTGAAGCATGTCTGTGGCCATGCATGATTCTTTGGGTATTCCAAACTTATAAACACAGAGGAAAGTCCCACAGACCCAACAAGCTAATGGAAAGACTTTGCTGCACAGCTGCCATTCATAAAGATCAATCATAAATCACACATTCAGCCACATGCTTGCAGAGAGTAGAAGAGGAAAGATATGAACTTTCTCACTCTGTTTGAGGCTGAGGATTTGTTGGGTGAATAATCTCTTTTGCCACTTCACTAAGAGAAAGGAATTAGAGAAATGACACCCTTCACAATAGCCACAAACAATATAAAGTACCTTGGTGTGACTCTAACCAAACAAGTGAAAGATCTGTATGACAAGAACTTCATGTCTCTGAAGAAGGAAATGGAAGAAGACCTCAGAAAATAGAAAAATCTTCCATGCTGGTGGATTGGCAGGATTAATATAGTTAAAATGGCCATCTTGCCAAAGGCAATATACACATTCAATGCAATCCCCATCAAAATCCCAACTCAGTTCTTCATAGACTTAGAAAGAGCAATTCTCAACTTCATCTGGAATAGCAAAATACCCAGGAGAGCTAAAACTATTCTCAACGGTAAAAGAACTTCTGGGGGAATCAGTATCCTGGACCTCAAGCAGTACTACTGCAGAGTAATAGTGTTAAAAACTGCATGGTATTGGTACAGCGACAGGCAGGCAGATCAATGGAATAGAATTGTAGACCCAGAAATGAACCCACACACCTGTGGTCACATGATCTTCCACAAAGGAGCTAACACCATCCAGTGGAAAAAAGATAGTCTTTTCAACAAATGGTGCTGGTTCAACTGGAGGTCAGTATGTAGAAGAATGCAAATCAATCCATTCTTATCTCCTTGTACTAAGCTCAACTCCAAGTGGATCAAGGACCACCACATAGAACTAGACACACTGAAACTAATAGAAAAGAAACTGGGCAAGACCCTTGAGGACATGGGCACAGGGGGAAAGTTCCTGAACAGAACACCAATAGCTTACGCTCTAAGATCAAGAATTGACAAATGGGACCTCATAAAATTACAAAGTTTCTGTAAGGCAAAGGACACTGTCAAAAAGACAAAATGGCAACCAACAAATCGGGAAAAGATCTTCACCAACTCTACATTGGACAGAGGGCTAATATCCAATATATACAAAGAACTCAAGAAGGTAGACTCCAGAGAGCCACATAACCCTATTAAAAATGGGGTATAAAGATAAACAAAGAATTTTCACCTGAAGAATGTTGAATGGCTGAGAAGCACCTTAAGAAATGTTCAACATCATTAATCATTAGGGAAATGCAAATCAAAACAACCCTGAGATTTCATCTCACACCAGTCAGAATGGCTAAGATTATAAACTCAGGAGACAGCAGGTGGTGGCGAGAATGTGGAGAAAGAGGAACACTCCTCCATTGTTGGCCTTCATATCTTAAAACAAAATGAAACAAGACCAAACCACCACTGGCTCTCAGATTAAAAGGGAGCAGGCTGGGTGGTCAGTTCTGACAGTTGTCTGACCTTTATCTACCTTCTCATTAATGAAAAAGGCCATGATGATAAGTTTGTTCAAATTGTAAATGTAAATACCATGCAAAACACATGGTGTGAATTCTAATACTTTGCTGCTGCTGCTTTCGTTTCCCTGGGAGAGTGTCTCTGTGTGCCTCAGAGTTTGAAAAAGTAATGGAAATGAATGGAGCAGCAATTACTGGCTCATCTTCGCCACTAGAAATCCCCTTTCCTATATCTTTTGCATGACTATCTGGGAATGATCTTAATCAGGTCTGCAGATTCTGGGAGACACCCAAAACTGTGAAACCATGACAACCACCACTCTGCCTAGAGATGGGATTCAGAAGCCCCCTTGTTGCTTTCAACAGCACTCGCTGTGGCTTTCCCTATTTAATTCATTATTGCTCCGAACAAATGAGTTCGCATTTGCCACCCTAATGACACATGAGATTTCCAAGAACTCATCCTTAATGACGTTAGAGTCAGTGTGAATGGGTGTTTCATCAGCCTTTCTTAGGCCACCCACTGTTTAAGATTACTAACAGTCCATGTTCCAGTGAGGGACATGGCGAACTGAGAAACCTCAGTTATTTGAATCATCCTCATTACAGGTCTGTGCTACTACAGTAACAGCAAACATTTCCCTCTTTCTGAATATTACAGGGATAATTGAGAGAGGGAATGGCTAGCTTATTAGAAATCTTGATTGCAGGCTTTTAGGCATATGGGCCACCCATGACCGTATCGTTAGTATATATGTTGTTAAAAGGGGCAGGCTAGGTTATGTCTTAGCTTTTCAAAGAAATTATGTTTCAGGGCATTTTTTTTCTCACATTGATTTTATCTATCCCACAAAACACACACACACACACACACACACACACACACACACACACACACACACACAGAGAGAGAGACAGAGAGACAGAGAGACAGAGACAGAGAGAGACAGAGAGAGACAGAGAGAGACAGAGACAGAGGGGGGTACATGATGAGAGCAGGGGTAGGAGAGGGATAGCATTGTCTAACAGGGGTCTAAACATGATCACATTATATCCTATATGTGGGAAAAACTGGTAAAAAAATTTAAAACATTTAGCAATTTAGGGCTACAGAGTTAAATGGAAAATCATGACAATATTCATTCATTAACCTGAGAGATGCTTATGCTTTGCCTTCGAGAGTCTGACCTTTATGGAATTTACTAAAATAATTCTATAAATACCTACAATTATTAGAGACCTCTTAGAGAAACAGACACTTGGGGTGTGTTTGCCATTCTGATACACTGGGGTGTTACAAGTAACAAATGGGAAAGTACTGAAGATCTGAAATAGCATTTGTGAAGCTGACTGAGAGGGGGAATATTGGAAAGCATTATTTCATCTCTGTGACGTATTAAAATCACCCGAACACATGTGTGCGTGTGGGCATCCACCTGCGTGTGTTTGCTGTGCACGTCTGTTGTGCATGTGCATGTCTCTGTGTGTATGTGTGTGCACCTGCATGCATGCGTGCACGTGGAAATGCACATGCCCACATGCACAGGTCTTGTACAGGTCTCCACACCTGCTGTGTTTTCATGATCATGATGGCCATCCCCTATGCAGCAGCCAGTGTTTCCACAGCCAGCATCCAGCTGCTCAGCATTCCTTTCTTTCTGTCTACTCTTATGTGCTGTTCCCTGGGTCTTAGAAGGGCCAATGCTGATGGCTTATTTGGAGCCACACACTCAACTGTCACTTACTCTTAGCACTTTAATAATTTGTCTTTGCAGTAATCATGATCCTCCACAAATCAAAGTTTCTTTTTTTGTTTTGTGTTTTGCTTTTGTTTTTCGAGACAGGGTTTTTCTGTGTAGCCCTGGCTATCTTGGAACTCATTCTGTAGACCACGCTGGCCTCAAACTCAGAAATCTGCTTGCCTCTGCCTCCCAAGTGCTGGGATTACAGGCGTGCCCCACCACTGCCCAGCCAAAAAGAAGTTTTTCTGACCCCAACTGAGAGTCATGCTAGTGTATGACTATAAACACAAACATATAGGAGACAGCTTGGCTCCAGTAGTATGTTTTCCCTTAGCATCTTTAACTCCCCCCTCTTTCCTAGCTTTAAATTTTTGACCAGGCTTAGAGTACTAGCTATTCCTTTCTGGGAAGCAGGCATCACATCTAGACAGAAAGAGTTGGTTACCTTCTCAATCAGGAATGCCACCATTGTCACACTGGACACACAGTGCCTGGCAGGTCAGCATGGGGTCCATATTGTTGTTATCATGTTGCTTCGTTGTCATTTGATCTGGGTGACTTTAGAATGTGCGTGTTGTACTCATTCTCCCAAAGAGGGTAATAGTATCTGATATATGGCAGAGAGTCAACAAATAGTTAATCAATTATTCTTTTATCATGAGCACTTTTTGGCTTGATTGAAATCTCCATCCATCGCCCATTAGCACATATTAATTGGCATCCATTAACACATATTAATTAGCATGTAGTCTAGGACAGAATTTGCCTGTATCTATTTCACCAGTATAAAGTTCAGGAGCTGAGCAGCTGCAAAGATAAATATTTCACAACACAAAAATGACTTGTTTAAAATATTTGGATCAGAAATGTAGGACAATATGACTTATTCACAACTATCCTCAGGTACTGCATGGCATTCAGTGCTAAGCCCTTGAGCACCATTCAAAGCAGAAAGCTAAGTTTTCTGAGTAGTCAATGAGATTGGCATCTGGGATACGGCTATTTCCTGGACTTTCAAGGCTGATTCATATCTATCGTATCTTGTATCCTGCATGACTTCTGAGCATTTCATCTCTTGTAGCTAGAATGCAACCTGCTCTGTTAACTGGAGATGAGAAGGGGGGTCCCAAGAAGATGAACCTGTGGCCCAAGGAAATGATGATCCACCGAAGAGAAAAAAGGAGTAGATAATCTGGGCTATTCTGGTGGTTATATTAGTGAAGCAAGCCCAAGTTGTTCTTTAGGCAGCAAGATTTAGTGACTGATGACAGCAGCATTTACTATAAAAAAGTGACTCATGCTCCCTACATAGGGTATTTCTTCCCAGTGAAGAACAACAATCTCATATATATACATATATGTATATATGTATATATATGTATATATATGCACATATATGTGTGTGAATATATATGTGTATATTTACCTGAATATATACACATATATATGTATACATACATATATGTATATGTGTATATATTCATGTAAATATACACATATATATTCACACACATATATGTGCATATATATACATATATCTGTATATATAAATATATATATATATTAATCAAACCAAAAATACAATGACTTATAGCATGCAAGAAGAAAAGAGATTTTTAGTGTATTTTCATTGTAATATTTTTAAATATTTCTTCTACATCTAGGATTTAAATTTTTTTTTACAATTACCTGGAGTGATTATGATGGCCAGGTATCGACACATTTGTTAATTTCTCTTTGACAATGTTGAGATGATAAGAGTTTCATCAAAATACTTTCTCTCTTAAACTACTCAGTCTTTTATTTTGAATTCTCTTGCACTTGCCCAGTGTCTTAGCTGGGATTTTTATTGTTGCAGCAAAACACCATGATCAAAAAGCAAGCTGGGGAGGAAAGGGTTTATTCAGTTTACACTTCTGCACTGCTCTTCATTACTGAAGGAAGTCAGGACAGGAACTTACACAGGGCAGGAACCTGGAGGCAGGAGCTGATGCAGAGGCCATGGAGGAGTGCTGCTTACTAGCTTGATTCCCATGGCTTGGTCAGCCTGCTTTCTTATAGAATCCAGGACCACCATCCCAGGAATGGCACCATCTACCATCTGCTAGGCCCTCCCCCATTGACCCCTAAAATTGAGATAATGCCTTACAGCTGGATCTCATGGAGGCGTTTCCTAAACCGAGGATCCTTCCTTCTTGAAGACTCTTAACTGGTGTCCACATTTACACACAAAATCAGCCAGTACAACTGACTCCTTGTCAACACACAAACATATCATTTTTAATCCACAACCCCTTCTTTCTTATTTATCCCCAAGATCTCACATTAAAAAAAATAACTTAAAAAAATCTACACTTTACAAATTCAAACACATTAAGACTCCAGTCCCTTTAAAATATCCAATCTTTTAAAATCTAAAGTCTTTAAAATTCAGTCTTTCCACTGTGAGGTTCAGTAAGGGGAGATTTTCCAAGAGGGAAAAATTAGGGCACAGCTACACTCAAATCAAAACTAAACTCGAACTGTCCAATGTCTGGGAATCACTCAAGGCCTTCTGGGCTCCCCCAAAGAGCTTGGGTCACTTCTCTCGCTCTGCCCTCTGCAGCACACACAATAGTCTTCCACAGTTGGTTCCAGTCCATTGCTTCTGACCTTGCTGGTCATCCTATGACTAGGGAGATTCACATCTCATAGTGTGGCATCTTCAGAACTGCTGAGTTCCTATGCTGGGATCAGGCTGCACTTTCACCAATAGCCTCTCACAGGCTCTTCAGGGCACCAAGCCTCAATGGTCCCTCTTGCAAAGACCCCTTCAATCCTGGGCCTTCAATTGCCACTGAGGCTGCCTCTTCCCCAATGCCCTCTCCTTGCAGCTCAAAGTGCCAAAGCCCAAATACTCTCCATGACTCCTTTATGCCTTCAAAACCAGTATTTCCTGAGTAACTCTTTCGCTTTGCCAAGTATGGCTGCCAACATGAGGTAGAACCTTGGCTATCTTTGGAACAGAGCTAACTGTACTATCTGAAAACACTTCCCAGAAGATTTCACCTCAGTGATGCCAATCTCTCCTTAATTGCCACTAAATTTTTAGATCCAGCTGACCAGTACCAATTTGCCTAGTAATAAAAAAGTTTCACTTTAGTCATAATTTTTTTTATAAAGATACTTTTTTTTAAAGATTTATTTATTTAGATAAGTATACTGTAGCTGTCTTCAGACACACCAGAAGAGGGTATCAGATCTCATTACAGATGGTTTTGAGCCACCATGTGGTTGCTGGGAATTGAACTCAGGATCTCTAGGAAGAACAGCCAGTGCTCTTAACCATTGAGCCATCTCTCCCACCCCCACTTCAGAAGTTCTTGTATCTTGTTAGTCACGGCTGATTCTTCAGCCACAGATAATGGAAACTACAAACTCTTAAATCAAAATTGCAAACAGCTCCTATAGAGTCTTCTAATCTTCCCCCGAATTGTCACAAGCCAGGCTTCCGTCTTCCGCACTGCTCTCAACATTCTTTTCTTCCAAGCTCCTACAGAACATGCTACTGAGTTCTCAAAGTTCCAAAGTCCTTCCACAATCCTCTCCAAAACACAGGGTCATGTCTGTCAGAGCAATACTCTGCTACGCTGCTAGCAATTCATCTTGTTAGAGTTTCTAGGGCCCTCAGACTCACGTGTTCCAATGCTTGGCTCATAGGAACTGGCACTAGGAGGTGTGGCCTTGTTGGAACAAGTATGGCCTTGTTGGAGGAGGTGTGCCACTGTTGCACGCTTCCTGACACGATGATCATGGGCCGAACCTCTGCAATTCCGGGCCAGCCCCAATGAAATGTTTTCTTGTATAAGAGTTGCTTTGGTCATGATGTCTCTTCCCGACAATGAAACTCAGACTAAGACACCAAGTTATCTGGAAGGCACTGAATCATTGCGAACGAACGCTGAAACTTTCAGAAGTCAGGGAGTCTCAAAGTGAATAGATTTCACTCACTAAAAGCCTTACTCTAACATCGTGACAAGAGTTGCCACAGAAATTAATGCTTCAAGGCAAAATTAACAGTTCTATTAGTTTAAGTGACAGCTGACAAAGCAATACAGGTTGAAAAGTTGTTTGAGGACAAATATACTTACAATAGATAAGTTGATGCCCCTAAAATCCTTCTAGATGCTTAGTGTGAAGCCCTTACCATTGCTTCCTTTCAGCCATATTAATTTAATTCTAAGGGTTCAGGTAAGGAAGAAAGCAAATTTACATGTTACTTCTAGTACTTTCTTCTACATCTGGTAGGCATATCTTCTCCCACATTTTTTTTTCTTTTTTTTTTATTGTATATATTCTATATTTACAATTCATTTCCCTTTTTCTGGTTCCCCAACCCCAAGGGTCCCACATGCCCTTTTCCCTCCCCCTCCTCCCTCATCCACCCCCTCCCACCTCACTGTTCTTGTACTCCCCCACAATGATGCTTTGGTCCATTCTAGCACCAGTGTCCACTCCTTTCTTCTTGTCAGACCTCACTTGGTATGTGATTTATGTCTTTGGTGTTCCAAGCTTCTAGGCTAATATCCACTTATCAGTGACTGCATACCATGGGTATTCTTTTGAGACTGGGTCACCTCACTTAGTATGACGTTCTCCAGCTCCATCCATTTCTCTAAGAATTTCATGAATTCATTGTTTCTAATGGCTGAATAGTACTCCATTGTGTATATATACCACATTTTTTGTATCCATTCCTCTGTTGAGGGACATCTACTCTGAGTCACTAATAGATAGCAAAAGGTTGACCATTCCCTCAACAATTTGTAGCTAGAGTCAGGATGTAGGCAAATCCACAGTTATTCACCCATAATTTTGAAAGCCATAGATTTCTGGAACAGGGAATATTTTCATGATTTATTGGAGAAATTTATGAGTTAACATCAACACAGATTAATACCAGGGTGTCTTAGTCAGGGTTTCTATTCTTGCACAAAACATCATGACCAAGAAGCAAGTTGGGGAGGAAAGGGTTTATTCAGCTTACAGTTCCACATTGCTGTTCATCACTGAAGGAAGTCAGGACTGGAACTCAAGCAGGTCAGGAAGCAGGAGCTGATGCAGAGGCCATGGAGGGATGTTTCTTACTGGCTTGCTTTCCCTGGCTTGCTCAGCTTGCTTTCTTATAGAACCCAAGACTACCAGGCTAGAAATGGTACCACCCACAAGGGGCCCTCCCACTCTTGATCACTAATTGAGAAAATACCCCACAGCTGGATCTCATGGAGGCATTTCCTCACCTGAAGCTCCTTTCTCTGTGATAACTCCAGCCTGTGTCAAGTTGATACACAAAACTAGCCAGTACACAAGGGTATCTATCATCTTTAATAATTTTACTTGCACTGAGCTGTATCCACTGGTACAGAATGCTAATATATTTAATTAGGGGTACTGACCCAGATTCTCTATGGCATTACAATATCCATCCAATGTAACGACTTTTAAAATGCAAAACTAAGAATCCCTCAATCTGGGGGAAGAGTCTGGACCAGGAGCTGAAGTCCAGGGTCAACCCGGAATATTTTATTTACTTACCTGCCAGTTCAAAGGCATCATTCTAAGGTCCATGGAGACAATAGAACCTTGATCCAACTTTAAAGGGGCAATGGCAATGGTGAGGTGTGGTCCTGTCTGCAACAGGATTTATTGATTTATAGCTTGTTTGCTTTTCAGTGCCCCAGACTGAACAGCACCTTCCTCGGGTAATATTATTAACAAATGGATCCGAGTCTGATTACCGACATATTGCTTTATTTCTTGGTGGAAGTAAATTATGGCTTTCTAGCGTCACACAGCACGACAAGATTTGAACATTAGAATTAAAAGGAACAGACAAACAAAAGAAACAATGACAAACGAGCATTCAGTTTAGCAGAGCCAGGAAGGAAGCCGTGTTTATCCGAACAGAGTTCTTAATGAGGCCATTTGATTGGTCCCAGAAATCTGCTGAGCTGTTCCCAAGAACCTCTGTCACAGATCCATCCCTCCACCCCGGCAGAGCACAGAGAAGACGAAGAAGATGGGGAAGGAAGGAACTGGGAAAGAGATGTGTGCTGGGTAAGCAGCAAGTGTGAAACATCCCTTGGGTCTCCCATGACAGACCGGTCAGGTGAGGTACTGGTGGTCAGTGGTGATAAAATAATTCAAAATGACTCAGGGATCCACCTTGGACCCCTCGATCATTCTGCGAGTATTGAACCAGATCATTTGGCATGCCCCAGGGTCAAGGGTTACAGACGACCCGTTGTGACTCTCCAAATCACAAGGTTTAGGTAAAGCCACAGTCAGAGAGCAGAGGGGGTGCTACCTTCAATTTCTCTTATGATTCTAAACTCGGCGGCTGTCCCTAGATCCTGTCCCCAGCCCAAACATTTAACTCTCTTTCCTGACGTCCGCGATCAGCCACCTGTCCTGATGATGGGGTGAACTGAACAGGAACCTGGGGTTCACAGGGTCAATGACAGAAACCTCCCGAAGAGTTGCTGGCTTAGCTCTCAACTTCTCCTTCCCAGCACAAGACAAGAGTACACACCGGAGCCTACAGTGGGAGTGCAGTTGTCACGCAGTGTACAAGCTTGGTCTGTAACAATTGGAGAAGCAAAGGCTCTGCTTGGGGGCGGCGGGGGGGGGGGGAGATAAACACTTTGAGGAGAAGATGGGTGAACTGTCCACAGTGATGGGGAAGACCAGAGAATACTTTGGGGAAAGTCCTGGGTTTACTAAAAAGAGACAACTGGAATTCATGAAAGAAAGCAATAGCATTATTTTTTTCCTGGCTATCTGATTCCTTAAAAAAGAAAGAAAGAAAGAAAGAAAGAAAGACACTAGCAAATTGGTTTTTATTCAGCAGGGACCATTTAAGAGCCCATCAAGTTAAAACTCAAATTTCGAAATGATTTTAATGTTCTGTTCCAAGACCACGGTGGGTGGGCCAGCATCTGTCTCAGCAGTGTGGTGCCTCTTCTCTGTGCCTGGCACCTTGAATGAACAATATAGAAACACCTGGACGTCTGTTTTACATCCGTGAGTAGAAAACACGCAGACAGCAGGCGAGGTGGCATTTGTACAATTAAACACTTATAAACTTAACCCCAGGAGGCTTTGTGTGACGGAGAAATAAATAGAAGAGAGAAGTCACAATGAAACGTGGATGACAGAGGACCAGGGCGCCCGTCCCCGCTGGCGGCAGGACAGATGTGCCTGAAGCATTAACATATGTGCACCGAGAAGGTTTAGGAAAACCTTACAGGACACCGGGCTCCCTCGGGCCTCACTTGTTAATTAAAAATCGTAAGGGTTCTTACCTGGGTTTGAAAAATGCTCGGAGGAAGCGAGCTGACAGAGTTAGGGGCGTCCTGTGATGAGGCGCCCTCCTGTCTGAGTCGGATGCGGTGGGGTGAGGGCCTGCCGAAGCCCGTGTGAATATAAGTGTAAGCATCCAACACGGCAAAGGATGTACGGGGGAGCCGAACCCACCGCGCGCGCGGGTGTGTTGGTTCTCAGAGGAGAGCAAATGGAGCCCTGAACCCTGGGTGGACTTCCGGCGATCCCACAGAACCCCCTGAAAGCCCATCTCGCTTACATATCCAGTTCTCTCATCAGCCATCTGTGTGTGTGCTTTAGACAGAGCTCGTCTGCCCAGTGGCATCTTTGAGCAGAACACCTCTCAATCTGAAAAAAATGGGCATGAGGCTAATCTCCCATCTCTGGCCTCTGGGGGTGGGTGGTGGGTGGAAATCTCAGAAAGGTGAGGTGTTTTGACCAAGCTCACGAGGCCAGTTACTGGCAGAGTGGGGAGAGAAAACCTGTCGCCTTTGACACCATCATATGGTTTGCCGTAATGGATGAACACAGGAAGGCTCTTTGCACACTGATATGAAGTGTTAATACTACTTTAACCATAATTGGCTTGATGGGGGATTTAGGAGCGGGGCTTATGCCTGCCAAGTAGTTTAAAGAGCAGCTTTAGAGAGCCTTCTTCAATGCTTAATGTTGCAGCTGCTTCAGGCTTCGAACGGGAGAGTGTGGAACTTTGGGGTGCGGCTTGTGTACAGGAGGGGAAAGGGAAAAGGGAAAGGAGGGGTAAGGTGCATTTCTGAGACACTCTGACCAGCCTGCGGAGGTGCATCCTTTTGTGACATTTATCTAAAAATTAACTGACTAGAGATAGTTCACCATGGTAGAAATTTGGGGTTCTCTTTCATTGTTTGACCTTTTTTGCTCATGAGAAATAATAATAAAAAGAAAAGGAAATGAAAGCCAGACTCCTAAGAACTTTACAGAGAGAAAAATAGCTGCTGTGAATGGGTGTGGGTGCTTACATGGGACCCTTTTACAAAGCACTGTTTGGTTCTCAATGCGCACTGGGAGCGGTCCCTTCAAAAGAAAGCAGGGTTGGTATGCTCGATGACGCAGCGCTTGCAATGGCGCTTCACAAACCGCAGGGCCTCCACGGAAACCTCGCAGTCCTGGACATTTAACATCTGCAGGTCAAAGCAGTTGGCAGCCACGATCTGAAGCCCCTGGCCGGTGATGCTCTCGCAGGACTTGAGGCTTAGCCTCTTGAGATTGAAGCAGTTCAAAGCCAGGGATTCCAGGCCCGTGTCGGAGACCAGGGGACATTTGCCAATGTCCAGAGACTTCAGTTTTGTGCAGTTCTTGGCAAGGTACTCCACGCCGTGGTCCGTGATGCCCTCGCAGCCCCTCGCGTTGAGGTAGCGCAGTTTGCCGCAGTATTTAGCCACGTAGCGAATGCCCACGTCCGTGATGCGGCCGCAGTGGGCGATGCTGAGGTACCTCAAGCGGGACTCCAGTTTGGCAATCTCCCGCAGGCCAAAGTCACTGACAAAGCGGCAGTCGCTGACGCTCAGCTCCTTGATGGAAGTGCAGTAGATCATCAGGTAGCGGAGACCCTCGTCCGTGAGGCGGACGCAGCGGCGCAGATAGAGGTGTGTGAGCTGTGTGCAGTGAGCCGCGATGGTGTGCAAGCCTTCGTCCTCCAGCACGAAGCAGTCCGTCATATCAAGGTATTGGATGGAAATCTGTTTGCCGTGCAAGGGGGACAGTTTAATGGAGGCCTCCCGGGTCAAGCTGATGCAGGTAACTTTGGAGCACCCTGCATAAAGACAGAGAACACATGCTCAGATAGACCTGCCAGAGCAGGCACTTGGTTCCTGGGAGTCATCGTCATTGATTTCTTTACCTTTTCTCCAGCCAAACCCAGGCATTACCACCTCTGGTCTTGATCTACACAGAGAAACATTTTAAGAATGGTTTTGTACTAATAGGGTTATTTGTCAATTTTGCCGACTTTTGGGGCTTAAGGGATTTGCAGGAAATACCAAGATCGGCTACATGTCTTGGAGGTGCCCGGGGGCGGGGGAATCATACTTTATTTCCTTTGTTTTAAACCGGCCCCTTGTCTGCACTGGAGCTGTAATGGAGTGGGACCACATACCTAAGTATCTGCTGTGACCCTACAAAGCTCAGGAGGTCCTCAAAGGTGTAGTACTGACCTAGCAGCTTCTTGATTCAAGGAAATGAAAGGAAGAGAGGGGGAGGGGAGAGGGAACACTAGAAGTGGGTTGGGAAGGCCCTTCTGGGTCCCTAGGTTGAGCGTTTACAGTTAGTTTAGGACCAGTCATGAAGTCAAACTTGTCGCATCTCAGTGAGATGGTATGAGTGGCTGGTGGCGCTATGCTCTAGGAATAGAATGACATGCAGTCAAGTGACAGGTAAGAAAATACTTTCAAAGTCATGGGATATTTGTGTTATTCATATATATATATGTATATGTGTATACATATACAATATATGTATTGACTTTGGTATATATATATGTATATATGTGTACATACATATATACATATACATATATACATATATATGTGTGTGTATATATATACATATATATACATATATGTGTGTATATATATGTGTGTATACACACACACACACACACACACACACACACATATATATATATATATATATATATATACACCAAATTCAATGCCTGGGATTTGACAACAGGCATTGATAGAGGATGAGAGGAGTCTCATCTAAATCATTGTCCTAACCTGTCTACCTGTCCCTCTCCTCTGTTCTGCCCTTATCCCCAGCATCTCCATACGGCTGTAACTGGAGACATAGAAATGGCTCCTAAAACACCTTTGCTCAAAGCCCTTGGATGGTACCTGTGATGGTTCGTATTTGCTCGGCCCAGGGAGTGGCACTATTAGGAGGTGTGGCCCTAAAGGAGTAGGTGTGCCACTGTGGGTGTGGGCTTTATTTGGGACCCTCATCCTAGCAGCCTGGAAGTCAGTCTTCTGCTAGCAGCCTTCAGATGAAGACGTAGAACTCTCAGCTCCTTCTATACCTTGCCTGTGGGATGCTGCCATAGTCCACCTTGATGATAATGGACTGACTCTCTGAACCTGTAAGCCAGCCCCAATTAAATGTTGTCCTTACGAGAGGAGCCTTGATCATGGTGTCTGTTCACATCGGTAAAACCCTAACTAAGACAGTACCCATTCTGCATCAAGTGTAAATTCTAACGTAACAGGCCCTCCGAGGGCTTCCCTGTGCTCTTACTACTACCCCTACTGTGTCCCTGCCAGTTCCCAGTCCTCGCCCCTGCCCCCGTCCCTACCCTGCAGCCTCTGGGCGTACATCATGGAAGGACTGTTCCTCCGATAGCTCCAGGAGCTACCTTCAACTTACTTAGGTCCCCAAGAAAATCTTCCTTTAGTGGATGGGGTTCCAGGACTGCTCTGTGTAATTAGCACCTGGACTCTCCTCTTTCTTTTAATCTCTCAGTTGGTCTCACTGCATGCTTATCTGTCCAGTTACTTACTTGCTGTCTCCTAACACTGGGATGCAAGCTCCTCAGGGGAAGGACTTAGGCAAGCCCATCTCCATGAGCTTTATAGCTGAAACTCAATTGAATGAATAAACAAGGGAGGGAGGAAATGATCTACAGAAGAACATTTGTCATAGTAGACCAGACGGGAGAACTGAACTCCCAACACTCACATGTCTTCAAACCTTGGCATGAGCGCAAGTATATTTGCACCAGAAAATAGTTTACTTTATAGTTAATAGAAATGCCTTTAAATTGTGTTGACTTATGAAATTTACAAAATACTTCGATGAATATTTTTACCTGATTCTTAATACTATTAAAGACCAGGATGCCCAAGAAGTTATTTTTGGATAAGTACTAGGCATCGTTCTTAATCCCATAAAACACACATATATATGTATATATTCATATTGTGCAGTTTAATTATTATAAGATTGAATATTATAGTGAAATATTCATCAAATATTACTTTATAAATACAAAAGGCCAATTTCTATTATTATTAATAGTCAATAACCACTAATATATACTATAGAAATATTTATTTAGAGCCTATCCTATTCTATGTATTTTCTTCTCATTTTTTCTCTGTTCTAATCAGATCCTTGTTCCAGAAGCAGGACCAGGTACCTCACTTCAGACCCCTCCCCAAATTTTGGCAACTCCACACAATATCTCACGTGTGTGCGTGGCAGAATGACAATGCTACTGTGGACTTTTCTCCCACTCTCTGGCAGGATTTCCCGGAAACTCTGATTAAGCAGAGGTCCTGGGAAGAACAGGGCTCAAATGTCATGTGCTCCAAGGCAGGAAGGGTAAGGTTTGGAGCACAGAACCAACCACAGAAGCCAGATGCTCAGTGGGGACGACATGGTCTCTGGGAGACAGTTAGCTTCAGAATCCGACCTCTCCTTTCCTTTTCTTTCTTCTACAATCTGGAATATCTTGATTTGTTTTTCTTGTTGTGTTGCCTGTGAAGGCATCTTTTTCTTTTATTCTACTGCATAATAAATTTTACTCCTCTATTTTGGTTCTAGTTTCCTTTTTACATTCTTAGTATCTAGAAAATCTGTTGTGTGCCAGGACAGACAAAATATTTAGACGAAAATATGTCTTTAAAAAGAGTTTCAAGTTTAAGAAAATATTACTTTAGTACAGTTGCAGTAAATGATTTCGATATGCCTATATGGCTTTCTATCAATAAAGTTTAATTTTATGGCTATCTCTAATTCTTACGGGGTTGTTGGTTTTGTATTGGAGAGAACATAAATTTTTTCATGGTTCAGTAGTACTAATGGATAGTTCTTGCATTCTTATTTTACAGACATGAAGGGAGTCTTAGAAACCATTCATTTTAACCAGTTTTCCATGATGAAAAACTGCCTCCTCTTTCCTACACCCAGCCTGGAGTAAGTTTCATGACTTTGCACAGCTTCAATGACAAGAGGGACTTAAGACATGGCTATGATGTGCACAGAACTGTGGGTCACACAGAGATTTGCAGTAGATGTGCAATCAAGAAGCAAACAGCTACCAACCAAGGAGTACACATGGCTCCAGCTGCATATGCAGCAGAGGATGGCCTTGTCAGGCATCAATGGGAGGACAGGTCTTATGAAAGATCGACAGAGGCCCCAGTAAAGGGGAACCAAGGATGGGGAGGCAGGTGTGGGTGGGTGGGTGTTGGAACACCCTCACAGAAGCAGGGCGAGAGGGGATGGGATAGGGCGTTTCAAGGAGGGGGGAAAGAGGGTTAAGGGGATAATACTTGAAATGTAAATAAATTAAAATTAATTAATTAATTAAAAAAGAGAAGCAAACATGAAGACAGCAGGTGAGTGAACTCTTCAAAGCAGATATTTAAGGAGATCGTCGAAGAGAAATAACTTGGATGTACAGATATGAAGTCCAGATGTTGAAAGGAAGGAAGACAAGCTTGAGACAAGAAATTAGTGAGTGCTTGGAGGCATGAGGAAGGTTCCTGGAGAGGGACTTAGGGCTTCAAAGAAAAATGAGGAATGACTGGCTGGGGCCAGAACATGGTCAATTGGCTCAAAGTTCAGGATAAAGGGTCGCAGGTGAACATTATTCCACCAAGATGAACAACCGTTAACCAAGTCTCAATTGCAGCTCTCATGGACTTTCTCTACAGCAGGATTTACTCTCATTTGTGCACGTATGTGTGTGGGCAAGCATCTTCACTTTTTCTGGAATGCAAGATAGTCTGATCCATCGATCGATGACAACTAACTTCTAAGTCTGTTGATAACAATAAATTAATAAAACAGCAATCATTGCTGGTCATTGAGTGTTTCACATTTCTCAGCAGGCAGGTGCAATGACAACACCATGAACTCATTTAAGGGATTCTAATCATCAAAGCTACTCTCCAGCTTTAACAATTCTGAGTGGTGTATTGACCAAGGAAACTTACACTCTCTCAGGATAAGCATTTCAGGCTTTTGGACTTCTATTTTCACTTAACTTACAAGATCCTAAAAAAACCAACATAAAAATCCCTCCTCTCTGTCCATAAGAAAAACTCATGACTTGGAAAAAAAAGGGGGGGTGACTTGGAAACAAGCAAGTACATGAATGTAAATCCAATGGTGTTCTAGCTGCTTAGGTTGAAAATGTAGACACCAAGGGCAAATCTTGGCTCACTAGACATAAAGTGTGGAAGGCTGTGCCCCGGCAGGGTTCTTCCTGAGAAATGCCCAAGTCTCTTAAGAGAGTTGTTGAGAGGGGAGCAGAGAGGGGGCTAGCATGGAACCCAGATAGGTCAACGTTTGTTACTGTATGTGCCACAGGCACTTAGTGTTCGGGAATCTGCAGATAATTTTTTTTTTTTGTCTGAGGATTTTTTGAATGAGGATTTGAATCATGAAAGGGTGACTTTTTGGGGGCCTTACATGAGTTATGGAAAAACATGAGCCAGTGAAGTCCTAGGCTGAGAGCAAATGGGAGTTTTATATATGAAAATTAAGGCTTAGCATGTGAAAAAATGTTGCCCAGAAGTTGGATATGCGGAGTGTGGATCGAGGAGTGGAAGTGAGCGGCTGATGTAGCGAGTGCTCCTGTTGGCAGACAGAGGAGAGGACTGATCCTAAGGTGCTGGGAATTAGGATGGCCTGGGTAGTATTCTGCTGATTGGAAGAAGTTTAGGGGGAGAAATGGGTTGCCTTCAGGGGTCCTGTTGGAGACAACTTTAAAGGAACTTTACGTGCAACAATTACATTTAATGTTTTGAAAATTAGTTGCTTTTAATACATCCTAGTTATTTTTAAAGGACTAATGAAAGGTCATTTGTGATGATGACGGAATACCATATCTAGCTATAGTAACTACCCGTGACTTGAACATGTGATAATACACACGAGCCTTTTCAGCCTGGCTAAATCTGGGTCAGGTTAACTCCGTGTCATCTGGAGGATTTGAAATCCAGACCAGAAACTGAGACTGTCAAACTCAAGTTTATGGTTATGGGAGAGTTGGCCACTCTCTGCAGCCAGCTTAAAACCAAGGCAAGGTTGCCAATGAACAGTGACAGCAGCTTTGGCATCTTCCCGGCCTCTCCGTTTTGGCTCAATTATACTGTCATACTGGGAGAAACTTTCAGCAAGTGCTGAGGGGAAACCTACCCTTTCACGTCCAACCTGCTCAACCTTTCAAGCCCATCTCCACCCACCCATATGTGAACCTCCATAAGTCGGTGAGTCACAGGCCCCTTTTGTTCTTCTGCATAGATGTATAGATCTGTGGTGTTACTGGCAACCTGTCAGGAAGCTATACAAATAGGTGTAAGCTAGAAAATGTCACAGAGATAGAGGGCAACTAGCAAGACTTAGTAGCGTCATTAGTCAAGTGGGACAGCAAACTCACTCAGGCCAGAAATTTCAATAATCTCATTCCTAAATAGCCAACGTGGCTCCAGCCATTTCAGAACTGCAAAAGAACCAGAGAGAGAGAGAGAGAGAGAGAGAGAGAGAGAGAGAGAGAGAGAGAGCGAGAGAGAGCACAATTACTTGCATTCTCTATGAAGGATCCCCGAGAGTATGCTGTGATGAAGTCGGGGATTCCAAACAAGTCATGTTCTATTCTGAGAAAAATACAGTGAAGTGTTCCAATGACAAGAATGATAAATGTCTGTCAACTTTGCTTCTTAGCTAAAAGAGAAAACGCATCGCGTTAGCGCTCTAAGAGCTGAGTGAATTGTCCCAAATCTTGGTTTAGAAACTCGTCATCATCTAGCACATCACCACGCTCCCTCCGTGTTTTCCAGAGTTTCCTTGGAGGGAGAACTCAAGACAGTCTCCTTCTTACCCACTTCTGTCTGCCAATGGCTGCTCATGACTAATCGAACACACAGTAATGATGGCTTTGTCCTGAAGCCAGTTCTAGTAGAAGCAGCTTTCCAGCCAGGGAAAGAATCTGCAAAAATAATGGGCTGTCAGCTGAAATATTTTCAGATGTCGGCTTCTGAAAGGCAGAACAAGCTGGAAGCTGTTTTACCTCCATCTTTTTTTGGAAGGGCATCCATTACCCCATATCCTTGTAAATCCCAAATTCTATGTGTTCGCCGGACACAGTGGGTTTTACTTCTTGACCCTTCCCCAAGCATTCCTGAGGTCACAGTTCATGCTTCTGATTTTTTTTTAAACTCTCTGACAAATCTTCCACATTTCGACCTCTTGAATGTTCATCTTTCAACCGTACAGCAGATGAGATAAAATAAAAAGGGAGGGGTGTGTGTGCTATGCCGCTATTCAGGCTGGGTCCCCGTCTGGCGCCAAAGTTTGACTCTGGGCTTTAATTCTTCCTGCCTAAGAGAGACTTTTAAGTAAAGCAATTAGACTGGGATTTCCTTCCATTTTCGAAAGAATGAAAGTCAGATTCAATGGACCCTGCGCTTGTAATACGTAACTGAGAACACGCTTTTAAAGGGCTGTAAAATTAACCCAAAGGAAAGGCAAATGAGGGGCATCCTATGACCGTGACAGACCTCCCGAGGGATTAGGAAAGGGCGAGCCACTGTGAGCACAGCTCCCAGGCCTGTGCTTTATGCCCTGTGGCTGGCCAGTCAGCTTAGGGTACACATTCAGGGGCATCGCTGTGGCCTTTACCATACCTCACAGGCTCTCCTGACTTAATAACTATAAAGGCCAGGTGGGCAGTGGTGGCACACACCTTTAATCCCTGCACTTGGGAGGCAGAGGCCGGCGGGATTTCTGAGCCAGCCTGGTCTACAGAGTGAGTTCCAGGACAGCCAGGGCTACAGAGAGAAACCTTGAATTTTTTTTTCTGTTATGCACAGTTGTTCTGGAGTACAAGGATATGTTTAAGATATACTGACCAAGAACTATCAGGACCAAGGTGCCCCCAATTCCTTCAAGAAGCAGATATTAAAATGCAAGAGCTACTTCTGGTCTTCAGGGTGATGATTCTGTAATGAGATATGTTCTGACCAGCTAGCCTATATACCATTCACTGTATATCCCTGGTCAGGAGACCCTGGGGGCTGGAGAGATGGTTCTGAGTAAGGTTGAGTGCACACTGCTCTTCCAGAGAGGACTTTAGGTTAGATCTCAGCATCCATGATGGGCAGCCCCAGTGGCCTTAACTCCACCTTCAGGGGTCACAATGCCCTCTTGTGGACTCTGTGTGCACCTGCAGTCACATGCATACACCTACACACAGATAAACATATACACATAATTTTAAAGAAATATTAATAAAAGATGGGGACCCTATATGGGGTAGTAATATCTGTACTAAGGTGGTACATTAGGAATACTCAGATTTTGAGGTCAGTTTCCATTTACCTGACACATCCAGATGTTCCAGGTTGGGACAGAGTGACACCACATCAAAGACGGCCTCATTGGAAATGTTGTAACATCCTGAGACTTCCAGGCGCCTCAGTTCTGGACAGCACTGTGCAATGGTATAAAGCCCTCGGTCCGTGAGCCGCCGGCAGCCACTGACAATGACAGTCTCCAGCATGAGACACACATTGGGGGTGTCCTGGCAAAGCCTGCGGGTCAGCACTTTCAGGGCACGGTCCACATTGATGGTCTCTCCAGTGAGACGGATAGTCCTCCAGAGGCGCGGGTCCCAGGCCAGGTTGTACCAGCGGCGGCACACACGCGCACAGCGGCAGAGCTGGTTGGTGGGCAGGAAGGAGAAGATCTGCACCATGGAGTGGTCCGGGAGCCGGTCTATGCTGGCTTGCTCTTTCTGGGGTCTGGAGGCGAGCCGAATGAGGGGGTGAGTGAGGCGGGTCGGGGGTGGGGAATGAACCATAGCCACTGTCTCCCCGGTGATGGAGGATGAAGATGTGGACGAGCCCCTTCCATTCTGAAATCCCGGCAAAGTCGGTGGACATATCAAGGCTGGGCTGGGCGTGCTCAGTGTGCGCATGCTCAAGTCAGAATCTGGCAAAGGAAAGAGACCAAAAGGTTAAGAATGAGGGATTTTATAGAACCTTGAGCTGGAAGGAAAACACACACACACAGGGGCGACAGTCACACTCCCTGATGGCCTTCACTTGTGGCCTCCTTCAGAGCACAAGCAGCATGCCCCGCCCTTCTGTGAAGCATATAACAGTCCTGCTCCACACCAGGGTAAGCAACCTGCAACATTCACTCACTGGCGAGGCCTGGGCTTTCTTTTCACTTCAGTGGCTCAGCCCTGCTAAGGTCAGGCACAAAGAGTCATAAACAACGGAGATGGGGCAGGCATGATGGCCACAATCTTGTCTCACATAAACAGATCAGTTGGAGAGGCCCCTGTGCGAACCAGGGGCCAATTCCCCCATTTCCCTGTTCTCCCATCTCCCTCGGTGCTGATCATGTAAAGGACAAAACTCCAAAGTTCCACCCTTCCTAGGGAGAACCCTTACCAGGACCGGATTTTTCCTAACAAATATTGAAGAGGTAGTTGATTGTACTGTATTGTACAAGTGAAGGGGATGTGTTTCCAGAGAGTCTAGCGCAGGAGTGTAGAACCCATCGGCTTTGTGAATTCACTTGCTCTGCCATGCTGACCCTTCGGTTATGAGGCCTGTTTCTCAGAGTAGGGGAGCCACCAGGCTTTCTGTATCAGGCCAGGCTTAAGTCCTCAGAAGTTCATTCTTCCATATATATATATATATATATATATACACACATATATATATGTATATGTGTGTGTATGTATGTGAATATATATATATATATATATATATATATATATATATATATGTTTTTGAGACAGGGTTTCCCTGTGTAGCCCTGGCTATTCTGGAACTCACTCTGTAGACCAGGCTGGCCTCGAACTCAGAAATCCTCCTGCCTCTGCCTCCCAAGTGCTGGGATTAAAGGCGTGTGTCAACACCAGCCAGCTCATTCTTCCTTTTAACTGTATTTACCTTGCATTCGAACAATAAAAGCCCTACTCTGCTCCTTGAAATCAGAGAGCTCACTTGATGAGGACTTAAGTAGCTTCAAAGTTTTTGGAGGGAGGAATGGATACAGAAAATGTGGTATATTTACACAATGGAATACTACTCAGCAATTAAAAACAATGAATTCATGAAATTCTTAGGCAAATGGTTGGAACTGGAAAATATCATCCTAAGTGAGGTAACCCAGTCACAAAAGAACACATATGGAATGCAGTCACTGATAAGTGGATATTAGCCCAGAAGCTCTGAATACCCAAGACACAACTTACATATCAAATCATTCCCAAGAAGAAGGAAGGAGAGGGCCCTGGTCCTCGAAAGGCTTGATGCAGCGTTGTAGGAGATTACCAGGACAGAGAAGTGGGAGGGGGTTGATTGGGGATTGGGTGGAGGGAAGAGGGCTTATGGGACTTATGGGGAGAGGGGAACTAGGAATGGGAAAATCATTTGGAATGTAAACAAAGAATATAGGAAATAAATTAAAAAAAATCCAAACATAAAAGAATCCTTCAGAGGCTAGAGAGATAGTGCACCAGTTAAGAGCATGTTCTTTCAGAGGACCTGAGTTCGGGTCCCAGCACTGATTTTAGGTGGCTCACAACGGTCTGTAACTAACTGCAGGGGCATGTGATATATCTGCAAGTAACAGCACTCACATACACAAGTCCATATACAGACACATACACATGATTAAAAATAAATCTAAAAGAAAGAATTCTTCATATTACTCAAAGAGAATGCTCCAGTTCATTTCCCTTTTTTCTATGTGCAAGGATTTAGTCTCTACAAAAAAACTTAGAATATATTGAATATAAAAATTATTTAGGAAAAAATGAACTCAATATAGTTTACATAAATATGCATTTATAAACTCATATGCCCATATGTGTTTATGTGCATAGAGATAGAGACAGGAAATTTTATTTTTGAAATAATATTCTTTTACCTGAAAAATAAAATATTTGGCTAAATTGTGACTCAATCATTTTCACCTGTCATTATAGGTCTAAAGATTTTATTCGGGGACAAAGAACAGTAAGACTTTTTGGAAAGAAAACCTTGAGCATAAGAGTAAATTATGGGCTGGGGAGATGGCTCAGTGGTTAACAGCACTGCCTGCCCTTCTAAAGGTCATGAGTTCAATCCCGAGCCATCTACAAAGAGTAAATTATGGCTCTCAAAATGGCTTCCCAATACCATAATACCAACCACACCATCACACGTCGTGAGGGATTAGCTCTGATGCTAGTCAGTAGTTTTCATACAAGGGTGAACAACTTACTTTGGGCCAGAAAGGAGGGGCAATTTGAGGCTCTCAACCCTGATGCTTAAGGAGCTATGAAGGCTCTGAAATCTCTTTTGTGCTGGCCTAGGTTTCATTCATCTCAGAGAGATGTTTAAGAGTGTCTGTTGTAAGTTAGACTCACGGCATGTTTATTAGAGGGGAACAGATGACTTTTACCACAGGAGTCCTCCCCTGCTTCAGTTTTCTTCACTCTCATACCTCAGCCCTGAGGGGGAGAGTACAAACACGTCCAGATTGCTCAGCACAGCTGCTCCTGGAACGACTCTGTTAGTCATTTTCTTTTTTTTTTCTCTGTCTATAAACATACCTGGGTGCTATAGGACTCCATACCCAGACTGAGATGGCAGTTTCTCACAACTTTGAGGAATATTCTGGGTTGGGAAAATTAGGAAGCTCTTTCTTGGATAGCTCCTCTTGCCAGCCAACCTAGAGTTTAACCATGGGAACTCCAAAAGAAGTCAACAAACAGATCTTCATTGTTCTCATTGTGTGTGTGCGTGCACACACACACACACACACACACACACAGGGTAGAGGATTTGTTCCAAGAAAGCTGATATTTATTTTACAGGAGCACATAAGATTTGTTGGGTTCCACAGGCTGACTTTACAATATAGAGGACAAAGTACAGAGTATTAAAGTATAGAATGCTTCGAGAGCTCTTGGAAGGATATAATAGTAATGGGATGTAATAATATATAATAGTAAAGGATATAATAGTAATGGCACCTGATATTTACAAAACAATAAAATGGTGGCCTATGCTTGAGATATGCCTACCTAGAAGCTGCCATAAAGTACCTTTCTTGATATTGTCTCAAACCTATGAAATCCACATATTAAACATAAAAGGTGAATTATACGCATATATGCATTTACATTTAGACATGCATTTGATAATATTTGATTATAAATAAAATGGTTGCTAGACAATCATACGTCAAGGAGCTGACACAAGATATGGCTTATAGAAACAGATGACTCACAGAGCTATCCAGATACCATACTGTGTTGGTACACTGGAGAAAGAGAATATGGCTTCCACTTCAAACGGGAACCACCCATGTCTCAGGCAGCACCTCTCATGTGCACCAGCAAATGGAGAAACACCAACTTCTCTCTATATACATATTTTCCCCCGTAGATCCTCTGCGGCTTAGCAGCTAAAAGGCGCTGGCATTGGCTGCGACTTTTTCAAGTAAGCTTGGAAACAATGAGCTCTATGCCAAGACAGCAAAAGCACTTGGAAGAGGAGCGCGGAGACGGCGACTGAAGACAACCTCTTCCTGTCTCCCAACACTGTGATACATACAGCAAGGAGAAAGAAGGAGAAAGAAGGCCAGCTGCGTGTGAACTTAGACCGTGCAGACATTAACTTGTTTTCAATCTTAAGTATCTCTTCTTAGTAAAATTCTACCTATGTGCCACCTTGAATGAAGAACTCATGGTTTATTTTAGCAGGAAAAGTGGTCTGTCCTGAACTAAAGTACAATTTAATCCCGGCTCGGAGAGGACATTAGTGGTCATCTTAGTACTGGATAGGCGTTTGCATTTATTTACATAAAAATCGGCTATCAAACCTTATCTTTGAGATGGGGACATTTCTAAATGGTCTGAGGAATTACGTCCACACGGTCAGCGGGGTATTTTGAAAAGGGAAATTGATATTTGTAAAATGAAGGTATCAACCCAAATATGGGACCAAATGCTTCTTTTAGTCATTCATTACCAGCACCAGTTGTTATTAAGTTTTAGTTTGTGGGAGTTGGAAGGGTGGTTCAGTGGTTAAGCACTTGCTGCTCTTCCAAAGGTCCTGGGTTCAATTCCTGGCCCCCACATGGTGACTCATGACAGTCTGTTACTCCAGTCTCAGAATATACAATGTCCACTTCTGGTTTTGGCAGTCACCCAACATGCACACAGCACACAGCCACACATGCCGACAAAATCCCTCCACACACAAAGTAATAAAATTTTTAGAATTCTATTATAAGCAAATGACTCTTGATCATTATTTGAAGAAAAATGTCAGTAAGGAAAACACAAAAAAATCCTAAACGAGGAGGACATTTTCACAACATATTAACGTATCTTCAAAAGCTTATATAAAGGCTGGTGACATTTTAAACTTGACCGAGGCGGCTGTTCTACCAGCAGCAGTTGAACATATTTTGTTTACATATAGACAAGTGCATAAAGCAGTAAATAGAATCTGTTAAGGGCAAGTTAACTGTACCGCACAATCACATTTGGGTTAAATGTAGATGCCATGTCTGACAGTGGCCACATCACGTTATGTCGGCTTATTAATCATAGCCTCCATAGGCTTTGTGACTTGTGCATGCTGTTTTCACAACAGTAAAACTGTAAGAATGTGTGCAGCAGCATGAGGATCTGCTGGGGAGTAGTGTGAGAGACCCTGAATGGTGCCATAGGGTGGGTAGACGGAAATCTAACAGAGAAGCCGATAAAGACGGCAAAAGGACACACCTGGTTAGGACCAACTATCAGAGCTGGAATGACGGGCTGAGAGAAAGCTCAGCCGATACAATAACTAGCAGTAAATGCATGGATGACCTGAGTTTGGAGACGCAGAAACCATGTAGAGCCGAGCCTGCCGGCACACTCTGATGGCTGCGGCACTCCCACGGTGAAATGGGTGGCAGAGAGACAGGAGAATCCTTGGAAGCTTGCCAGCCAGACGATCCAGCATACAACCTCGGTAGCAAGAGACCCTATCGCAGACATGGTGAGATGCTATAAAACAAGCTCTTCCTCCTACTTCTCCACGTGAATCACAGTACAAACATGTCTGCATTCACATAGGCGCATACACACATACACTCACATATCGTAGACACACACTCATTTAATAAAACAGAATATACTGTCAATTATAAATATGTAAGCGCAGAGGAAAGATAGAAATGAGACTAGTTCAAGTGTCATGAAAGTTGAACAGGAGGTAAAAACGAGAAATGGCACAGTCTTATGGTAAAATGTGGATATTGTGCCCAGTCTCCTGAGGGCCCTGGGAAGGTGGAAGAAACTGAAGGATAGGAATAAATTCACTGGACTATTGAGTGGATTACAAGAAATATTCTGCCTAGGGAAGGTGGGCAGAGGAAGGGGTGGGCATTTCAGTTTTATATAACTCAATGTAATAAACTGTGCTGTTGCAGATTCTCGGATTACCTGCCCATGGGCAGAAGGGTGTTCACTCTCCCTCCATGATTGACTTCCCACACACTGTTCCTCATGCCTCTTTGAGATCCAGCAAGGGAGTCGCTGTATCTGACTGGATAATAAACCACACATCCCCAGCCTACCTCCTGTCTTTCCCTCGGCCCCATGACGGAGTCTCCACAGCACACACTCAGGTGCCTGCAATTTCTTGTAGTCCTTTGGGGAGACAGACAGACAAATGACTATATTGAAGTTGTCCCCAAATCCCCCAACAGACGGCATGGTGAGGTATAGGACAGATACGTTTGTCTAGGTCTTGAGAAAAAAACGGAGCAGTCATACAACATAGAAACAATGAATGTAGAATGCATTACCAGTGAAGAATATTATGTAAAACAGCATTTTAGTAAGCTATTTTGTATTTTTGTAAAAAAAAATACAAATCATGACACAATGGTTATACATAATCAAAATAAAGATAATTATACTTTATAAATATAGATCTAGTCATCTGTGGACTAAAGGAAAAGATTGTAGATTCTTTAAAAACTTCCTGGCTTTATTGATCGCTTAAATTACCTTCAAGTACTTGATTGGTATAGGAAAGTGTCTTTTCAAGAAATTCTTGAGTTACTATGAATATATAAATATGACAAATAGCTCCATTTGCAGGGGAGGAACTTATTTTTTTTTCATAGTTTCAAAAGTCAATTTGACATCCCGAGTAATCAGTACAATATTGAATTATTCAAGGCGTCTCTTACTCACATACTTGCCAGCTGCATGTTCTTATAACTAGCTAACTGCCTAGTTTTGTAGTTTTTATTGTCAAACCACTGCTGTATACACTCCATGGATTCTATTTACATGACTCTGGGTTTTCAAAGTCAAAGTATACAAAGCCACCCTGGTCCCTCCAACCCCCAATGGATGACCAAAGCTTTGTGGCAACAGACTTCCATTACAATTCAGCTTTCTTCTCAAGAACTATTGCAATAAAAAGCAAGCGTTCCTTTCTTATCTTAAACTGGAGCTCTAAGAAAATAGATCTATAAAACCTAGCTAGTGAAAAAAATAATACAATCCAAGCGATCATTTATCTCTTTGTTTTATTTAGAAATATTTTCTTTTCATGTGGCTCAGATCATATAAACAACCTAGAACCCACTTTAGGCACCGGCTGCTATAAAGTGGAAATTGATATGTGGAAGGTTAACCTTGCATTTCATGTGGAGGGCACTGACTTCTCCAGGATCAAATAAATGCTGGCTTAAAGTCCTGTCAAGGAGAAAGTACCTGCTTCGCCAGCCACGTGGACTGTCCCCATATGGGTACCTCCCTGGTAACTGTCTTGTCAAACCTCAATGAAAGTAATGTGACTTTTCTTATGCTAGTGTGTAAGGCCTATTCTGATATACAACATTTCGTTTGTGTTTGAACTTTGTTTTCCCCTAAGCTTTGTAGCATGTGACTTTGATTCATTCGGATTTGCCTTCTACTCTTCCAGAAGAAAATATTCACATTGTTACGGAAGTAGGTAAGTCTCAGTGCTCTGTAACCCATAAATAAGATCAGTGAAAGGGACAGATTCACATCTTTGGACCTTGCCTGCAACGTGAATATCCAAAGAAAGGACCATTTAGGAATGTCATGCCCAAAGGAAGATCAGATGGCCTAACAAAACAAGTCTGATCATAATTTAAAGATTTGTTTGGCTTGATCTTTTGTTTCAATGATGCCTTCTAGTATCTGTATCCTTCTCTTATATGTAAAATGTCTCAGTGGGATGAGTTTAAATGAGTCCTTAATGGGAAGAAGGCAGCCATCATTCCTGAGACTATATCTCTCTGCTGGTAGAAGCTTCCCTTCTTACAAGATTTGTTACTTTTCCTTTTGCTGTGATCAAAGAACTGACAGGAAACAACCTAAGTGAGAATTAACAGAGGCTTACATTTTGAGGGGGAAACAGTAAATCACTGCATGTCCATGCCCAGACCCCATGGTGGCAAGTCTGTGCCGTTCAGATCCCTCACATCTTGGAAGAAGAAACCATGTGAACAGGAAATGGAATTGGGTTAAATAATCCCTATGTGCACCCCAGTGATTGGTTTCCTCTAGAGAGTCCACCTCTTTATGCTTCTACTTTTCAAAACAGCACCATCATCAAGAACTCAAGTATTCAAACACAGGGAGGGGGCATGCCATTCAAACCCCAATAATCTATCTAAACACACACACACACACACACACACACACACACACACACACACAAAACCTATGATGATTATACAATCTCATTAGACTGCTGATTTCCCTAGTTCACCCACAGAAATCAGGCCTCAGTTTCAGTTATTAATATACAGAAATATTTAGGTACATTTCATAAACATTTTATTCAATACTTTTTGTAGTTGCCATGGACTTGACTCTTCCAGGGAAGACGGCTGTGGTCCCCTTGAAATCAGAAGAGTTGTGATCATGTATATGAGACCCTTACCAGATTGGGCCCTAAGTGTCATCAATTCAAGTACCTGAGGCCACATACATTTCGGAGGATACATATTCAGTTAACAGTTACTGGCATGTGTGCATGGGATTTTTCTTTTTGTTCCTGCCCATATGTTTTCTATGGTCCTATAAATAACCACTCACCCACCCATCCTGCAGGAAGTCTGATTAAACTCATTGGTTCACCAAGGTAGACTTGCACAGAATCATTTCTCTGGTCTGCCACTGGACCATACTTCACGAATAGATATTTGTTTGTATTTACCCAGGTGAAATACTGTAATACTTGGTGCCCAAATTGGGACATTACAGAACCAACCAAAGAAGAGTATATTAGAAGTACCACTGCTGCTTCCGCACCTAAACAAATAAGCCTGAATTGTCCTCCAAAGAGAAAGTAATGGTGAAAGAGCTATTTAGTATGGATGAGGGACTTCACTGAGATAGATGAGGTTTGACCATGAGTATGGAGATGCCTCACACAGGACTGAGAAACTACACTGTATCCCAATCCCTGAATGTAAGCATAGATGAGATAGGACAGCAGTTGTGTTGCCCTTAGTATTTATGAAAAGGCATGAGACTGAGAAGTTGGTCTTGAAGAAAGTTTCTCATGTAAAGTAGAATAAGTAGAAGGATAAGTACCCATGACGGTAGCATCCTCAGTCATGTCTCCCCAGGAAACCTTACACAAAAGCTATTGGTCAGGGAAGCTTGCTTTTGCAGAAGTTGGAAGTTTCTATACAGACATGTAAGTGGCCAATCTGTTGGCAATAAATTGCTGCTATGGCATACTGGTCCATTTTTCCCCCTAAATGAGAGAAAACAGTAATATATCTATCGCACACTCACACAGACAGACAGACAGACACACACACACACACACACACACACACACACACACACACAGCTCAGTGAACAATGGACAAATAGGGGCATAATGAATGTAAGAGTTGACAGGAGGGGTGCAATATTGGTGCACTCAGTCTTTTAGGCATTGCATGTCTGCTGTTGTCAGGCTATTAGAACAGTTGTGATTTCCTGCATGAGACGCTCAGAAAGGCGCTCACTACCACTGTCTCATGGAAGAGGAGAGAGAGCACGAGACACACGAAGCTCCCCTCATCCCTAATGGTGCAGAAAATTCATTAACTGTTTCTTGGGAGGGTGAGGGCTTCTGGTCAACGGTATAGCTGCCTTTGCGTTGCTCATACTCTTGTAAGTAATCCCACACAATACACACAGGTAAGTAACCACCACTTAAATTAAGAGCTCCGCAAGGTCAATTCAGGGCTGGAGAGTTAGTTCAGTGGTTAAGAGCACTGATTACTCTCCCAGAGGTCCTGAGTTCAATTCTCAGCAACCATGTGGTGGCTCACAACCATCTGTAATGGGATCTGATGCCCTCTTCTGGTGTGTCTGAAGACAAAGACAGTGTACTCTTGTGAAATAAATAAATCTAAATTTAAAAAAAAAAGATCTCCACAAGGCAGGCTTCAGTGGAATCCTTCCTTTGTTCTCTCCTTTCCCATCCAAGATGAAAAGACCTTTGTTCACATCTCTCAGGTATAAGTAACACAGTAGTTGTAGTCATTAGCATTTACTTTTATTTTTAAAAACCCATTCCCTATTTATGGAAAATTATTTAGTTTTCCATATTTGATAATGCAATCCCACATTTAACATAACATAAACATAATTTAACATAAAATTAGTAATCTAATTTTATGTTAAAAACCATTAACTGAAAAATGTTGGAAGTGGGAGGCAGATACAAAACCAATTGTTACTGCAGTATGTAAATGTCTTAACTTCCGGGGAAATTTTTGTTGTGAAAAGATAGTTAATTGAATTCCCACATGTTTTCTGCCACACAAAGTTTGTATGATGAGGGAAAATCATCGAAACCTCATTAACCATAAATTACTCTTTTGAAAGCTGGAAGCAATTCCACCCATTTCTCTGCAGTTAGGCAACTTTTCTGAAAGCAGCATCATTTGTTAATAGAGATATTAAAAGTCATGGAACCTCTACTGTGATGTCATGGGAAAGAAGTTCTGGGCCCTTCTGGTCTAGGTCTGTTTTTAGGGACACAGTCTGGATCCCACGGAGTTTTTACTTCTTTGGAAATTCCCTACTCTTGCCTCCATAAACTTTTGAATGTCTTTCATGTGTTGAGGTGAAAGCAGCAAAAGCCACTGCCTTTCACAAGAGCACAGTGACCTCTCTTATTTAACAGATCTGAATTTGTGTAAGCTCTTTCCCATGGTTTATTTAATAAGATGTGTTTGTCTGTGATAGGGTGGATTCTTTTTTGAGAAATTTTTCCCTATTTGTGCAACATTATCTTAGCGTCTACTTCTCCTTTCTTCTCAGCAACCATTTCCAGGCCTCTTCTGTGGATCATTTAAATACTCATGCTCTACTGACAACCTATAGCTCCTCTGCCCCTGGTACTTTCCACAGTCTTTCCTGTTGCCCATAAGTCCTCAAAATCCATGTCTAGTTGGTCCTTCTCCTGTCTGTAAAATACGAAAAAGTACACTTGCCCAGGGCCTGCTTACACATGGCTATCTAATACATCAACCATCAGGCTCTTGTAGTTATTAAACATTGATTGTATTATCTTTACCTGAAAATTTAGCTCCTTGGGCACATTTTATGAGTTCAGTATTCGTGTAGCTTCTTTGCCCATATTTGAAAAATTCTTGAAAGATCTTCATGAATAATGCTGTACTAGTCCTCTGGTCTCCGGTCTACACGGTATTTGTCTACTTACAGTTCAACATGTACAGGGGTGAACTAAACAATCTCATTGGAAGAGAATCTTCCTATGTCTACATTCCATACTGTTATAAATGGAACCGTGACTCATCGGTGTCCCTTTGAATTCTCTCTCATTCTCACCCACCAGTACTGAACCGGATGCCAAGTTCTTTAACTTTATATCTATTGATCTCAGCTTTTATTTTGATCTGCCTCTAGGATTCTATATTGGTTCAAGTTCTCCTTTTTTATAATTTCAATAACTTGTTACATGACACTCCTGATTCTGGTCTCTTCCCCAACATTTCTCCAACAGATCATACATTCTACATTTAGAGTTAACATTCTAAAACACTGGCATGTTTTCCAATGCCCAAATCCTAAATGGCTCCTTCTTCCTCCAAAGAGAAACTATGCTTCTTTGGAGGAAACTGTGTTCCCTTAACAGAGTCAAGACATGTTGAAATCTTAACTCTAGTGTTGGTGAATGAGACCTTATTTGGAAGTAAGTTCTGTATAGACATGAGCCAATTAAGATGGCTACATGCTCTAGGAGCATGACTTCTAACCCGATAAAACTGGGTTCTATAAGAATACAAGCAGTTGAAAGAGACAGATGCAGGTACTTACACCCAACAAATGGACAGAAGCCAGGGACCCCTGCTGGCAAACTGGGGAAAATCTAGAAGATGAGGAGGAGGGTGACCCCAGAGGAAGACCAACAGTCTCAGCTAACCTGGAGCCCTGAGATCTCTCAGACACTGAGACACCAACCAGGCAGCATACACCAGCTAATACTACCTGGTCTGGCCAACGTGAGAAAAAATATAGATAACCCTAGAGAGACTTGGGGCCCTAGGGACTGGGGAGGCTGTCAGGGTGGGGGTTGGAGAGTTGGGACATCCTCTTGGAGACAGTGGAGGAGGAATGGGATGAGGAGATATCTGAGGGCAGACTGGGAGGAAGATAATGACTGAACTGTAAAAAGAGGCTAAAGGGAAAAAAAAAGAAGACAAGATAGAAACATGTCCTATAAAGAATGCAAAATAGAGGAATACAGAATGACACAGATAGGATAAATATGATAGCATGCATAATGATGCAGGTGACTGTAGTGTGCCCTGATGACAGATGAAGAAGAGAAAAAAGCAAGGCAGAACCTTTCCAGTACACATGAGCCACACAGGAAACACGACCCTGCCTTCACTGCCGTTATAGAAAGGCTGCTGTATGAGGCATTAGGTAGCGCTAGGCACTACTCAAGGAAGACAGTCAAGTTTCTATAATATGTATGGGGTCCTTCTCCGACGTTCCCATTTCTAAGCACATGCTGATGTTCACCAAGCCAAGGCCTGTTCGCCAAGATTAATAGTAAGTTCTCAGCTAAAACTCATATCTTTAATATGACACCACTGCAATATTGTCAGATACTCTGCTGAACTTTCAAGTTAAATAATTCAGCTACATTTAATGTTTCCTTTGAACGCAAACATATCCGTCTTCCATGCTGTCCCTCTTCAGACAGTGCCTCTCCTGCTGAGGTACAGTGAGTCCCTTGAAGCCAGGAACTATCTTTATCACTTCTAAGCCATCCGGTCTTGCCTGGATTCTATCATTCAAAAGTTTCTCAATTAACACATTAAAGAAAAAACTGCCCTGTCCCCTGCTCTGAGACAAATTCCTTGAGGTTCCCTGTTGGCTGGAGTTGGAGATATTGACAGGGACTATCAGCAGGAACTAAAAGCTGCATTCCTGAGAAGCTGACACTTCTCTGGGATTCATCAACATTTCGTCTGCGGGCCTTCTCTCCTTGCTTCTCCTATGAATTTAGGCTGACGTGGTGCTCACACCTAGTTTAGCATTATCATTCTGCTTAGCCTCTGCTATAAAAGCAACCAACACACACGAAGATGATGATCTTCAACAGGACTCCTCAGAGGAACTATCAGAGTCAAAATGCTTAGTGATTTTATTTCTTCCTGATGTCTGTTACAACTACACTGACACTCACTTCTCATAAAAACGATGCTTTGAAAACTCACAAAAATGTTAAGAAGTGTGGCCCTTCTGCATTGGCTTAGAGCTTTAAGGCCTATTCTCTGGTTGTTCAGTTACCTTAGATGGGATGGGAATGTCTTTCTTTCTCCAACTGATTGGTGTATCAAGAGCAACATCTGAATATACTTTATTTTGACAGTGAGAGAGACAGTATTTGTCTATCCCCCTGTGCTCCGGAGTTTACAGACACCTTTGCAAAGCTGGCTAAAGGAGCCCCCACTTGTCGTGATAAGGGAATCGGTACAAAGACTCTCATGCAAAGGCTTAGGAATCTCCTTTTCAACCTTCAAGCTGCACTTTACAGGCTGGCTTTGATTACCATCTGATTATCAGGCAAGGCTTTCTCTCTCTTCCCCTGTGAAGATCTCAGACACTGCAGGATCACATTCTCTAAAGGGCAAGGGATGGGTGGGGCACTTGGAATTTACGTGGCAGGAAAGAGGGGCTTAGAACTTCGCAGTGGAAATCAAACACACCTCGGGGAGCAAGAGCAATGCACACATTTAACTTTGGAGAGAGCAAAAGATAAACCGCCACTCAACTTATGACAATGTAAAAGATCAATAATTAATGGGAACATGTCCAAATAGCAGAAAACTCCTTTATTTCCTTAGACATCTGGAAATGTGCTCTCTGTTGCTGGAGTCCTTTACAAATTCTTTTAATTAAATTTTAATAGGAAAGCATCGGTTACGCAAAAATCATTCTTCTGTGTAAAACAGACATGTAAACACATATGTTAAATATTCATACTAATATTTTTTGAATGCTTAGGAAACCCAATGACCCACTAAGATAGGAAAAAAACTGTTTATTTCTTCTATATTATCAAAGAATGGAACAAATAAAAGGACTGAGCACATTTACCTACTGTTTTATCTCCCATCTGTGCATCTCCGTCCCACTTTAGGATTCTGACTGTGGTGAGGAAGGGGTTCATCTTATACTGACCCAGGACACATGTTACGTACGGACTTCTGTGAGGTGAATACAGTTTTTGAGAAGTCCCAGAGCACCAGCTAAGTCTGGTCTTTCCTTAAGAATAGACTCAGTGCTAAGCAAAGCCAGGACGAACTTTGCAATGCATTTTTGTCTTTGGGGTAAGTTTGTGTGTGTGCGTGTGTAGGGGGGCATGTCAGAACTTTATGGCGGCTGAACTTGGACCCAGTTTCTGATTGACCATCCTAGTTGTCAAAACTTACATTTTCTTTTTCTCTTTTAAAAAGGATTTGCTCAGATAACGGTGATAATAATAAGTTTGGAAAAGTCATATGCAGACTTACAGAGTAAAAATCAAACAAACAGAAATATTGCAGGAGTTTTCTTTTGTAGTAACTGCAGTCACTGTATAAGTGTGTGAGAGGGATGTTTTCTCATTGAAACAGCCCATTTCCCAGCGGTCTAGAGTTTGTGCATCATGTTTTTCCATAGGAAGGGATTTTAAAGCTTATATGTATTGTTATTCATATAGCAACAGCATTTGTATCAAACTTACTAAAACTGTAAGTTCCTAATTATACAAGTGGTGATAACCAGTCATTAAATCTTATCACTTTGTCACAATATTAACTTTAAAATGTTTCAGGTATAGGCTATGAAAGATGAAATGTTATACATTTGATATGGTAGAGACAGGTTCTCTTTACATTTACATTTCTAGAAAATATCTTCTTTTTTATTGTTTAAGCATGTTAAGACTTATACTTAGTTATAAAACAAGTAGAATTTGTACATTCTGGCCCATCGTGTGTATCGGCATTTTATGACCTTGAGTGTTTTCCTTTAGCTGGCTTTATTTACAGTTCCTTCTAGGAGGTTGTGGTTTGGTGCTATGCCATGCCATGCTGTGAGTAGGAGTCTGGGCATGTAAATGAGTTTGTAGGTGATTCCTGATCTATCTGTGCCTTTTCTGCATGCTGCCTTAAGGCATCCCCTACCCCCATGACATTTTGTCTCTATTAACAAGCTTAGAAACAAACCAGAACCATTCTATTTTACTTACTACTTTTTAGGAGTATTTATTAATTACACAAAATGATGAGTTTTACTCTGACATTTTATTTGTGTTAGATTTAGTAATTTATTAATCATTTAGTTATTTAATTAACTTTATTTAATAAAATAATAAATTATTTAATTATTTAGTAATTTAGTAATTTATTTAACCAAGGCAGCTCAGTACTTCTCTGCATATAAATAAGTTGCCTTCTATAAGTACAGTGGCCATCAGTTTAAAATTGTGCTGGTCACAGCATCGGCTTATTTAGGTAATAACTATGTGATATTGGGCTCTTTGTCTCAGGGAGGTGTTCAAAGCTCTTGGGTTTCTGGTGTTGGGGCACTGTGTCTGGCAAGGAAAATGAGAGGACTCCATAGTTTTAGACAACATATTCTGTTCCAAATACTAAACATCTGTAACAAAGAGAGGGGTGGGGACAGCCACAGGGAAGCAATACAGCCAATATAAAATGGTTACTACATACTTTGAAAGTATAAAAAATGGATAGAAACAAGTTGAAAGGCAGCCACAGGGGGCCTTTCTTCTTTAGAAAATTCCATAGGAGGTTGTCTTAGTTAGGGATTCTAGTTCTTCAAAGAGACACCATAACCGAAGCAACTGTTATAAAGAAAAACATTTCAATTGGGGCTGGCTTACAGTTTCAGAGGTTTAGTCCATTACTGTTATTACGATAAACATGGCGGCATGCAGGCAGACACGGTGCTGGAGAAGGAGCTGAGAGTTCTACATCTTTAGCCTCAAGCAGCAGCAGGAGACTGGGCACTCCACTGGACACAGTCTGAACATAGACATCTCAAAGCCTGCCACCATAATGACACACTTCCCCCAACAAGACCACACCTACTCCAGCAAGGCCCCACCTCAGAACAGTGCCACTTTTCATAAGCCAAATATTCAAACACATGGGTCAATGGGGGCCCATTCCTATTCAAACCACCACAAATGTGGTGAGTTATTAGAGTGAAGTTTATGTATTTGAGTCAAACACAGTTTCTGTCCCTACTTTCACCACCTCACCTTAGATAACCTGAACAGAGCAAGTTAATTACTGAAGGATATAGTTAAGTTCCTTCAGCACTTGCATTCCAAAATGCATTTTAACTAGAAGTAAAATAGGCTTGAACAATTTGCAGCCAAACAAAATCACAGACAGATTAAAATTAGTTAAAACATTAAAATTCAATTATTTTATATCCACATGTGAATACCAAGTGTCTTGTACTGGGTCTATTTCAAAATCCCTTTGATGTAGGGACTTATAGAGGCCCAAATCTCAAGCAGAAGGTTGGAAAGTCTCATTTAATTTATATATATATATATGTATATATATATATATATATATATATATATATATATAGCTTTATGCCATTTTTATTTACTCTAATGTGTTGTGTTTCACAGGAAACATAATAGTAAGTAAATAAATTATGGTTTAGTATTTTAAACAATAATGAGATTATTTGACTTCTCTAGAATTACTAAGCTCAATGGACTGAATGTTAAAACCTAATGCCCAAATGATATACTTAGATATGGCATATTTGGTAGAGTAGAGTCATCATATATAAAGGTATTGATCTTCTAAAAGAGATGCCAGATGACACTTTTTACCCTTCTACCATGAACATTTGTGAGAAGACAGATATCCCTGAACCAGACAGTGTGTCTTCACTAGACGCTGAAGATCTTTGATCTTGGACTTCTTATCTACTAGGACTCCAAGCAGTACTGTGTGTTATACATAGACTTCCCAATGATGGTATCAGTGTTACAGCAGCAGGAACAGACTGATATATCCAGCAATGATAAAACTGAAGTAAAGAATGAAGAATCTGATCCTAGAGTGGTCACTATAAAAATCTACAGTTTTAATTTTTTTAATCTTTTTTTCATTTTTTTATTCTATATTCTTTGTTTACATTCCAAAGGCTTTCCCCTTTCCCAGTTCCCCCCATATGTCCCATAAGTCCTCTCCCCCCAGCTATTCCCCAATCACCCCCCTCCCAACATTTCTCTGTTCTAGTACTCTCCTACAAAACTGGATCCAATCTTTTCAGGCCCAGGGTCCTCTCCTTTCTTCTTCTTGGGAATCCTTTGACTTGCTAATTGTGCCTTGAGTATTTAGGGCTTCTGGCCTCATTAATATCCACTTATCAGTGATTGTATTCCATGTGTATTCTTTTGTGACTGGGTTAACTCGCTTGGGATGATATTTTCCAGATCTAACCATTTGCCTACAAATTGCATGAATTCATTATTTTTAATTGCTGAGTAGTATTCCATTGTGTGTGTGTGTGTATATATATATATATGTATATATATATATACATATATATGTATATATATACATACACACACACACACACACACACACACACACACACACATATATATATATATACCACATTTTCTGTATCCATTCCTCCTTTGAGGGATATCTGGGCTCCTTCCAATGTCTGGCTATTATAAACAAGGCTGCTATGAACATAGTGGAGCATGTGTCTTTACTGTATGCCGGGGAATCCTCTGGGTATATGCCCAGGAGTGGTATGCCAGGGTCCTCTGGAAGTGTCATGCCCAATTTTCTGAGGAACTTCCAGACTGATTTCCAGAGTGGTTGTACCATCTTGCAATCCCACCAACAGTGTAGGAGTCATCCTCTTTCTCCACATCCTCGCCAGCACCTGGTGTCTCTTGAGTTTTTAATCTTAGCTATTCTGACTAGTGTGAGGTGGAATATCAGGGTTGTTTTTATTTGCATTTCCCTGATGACTAATAATGTTGAACATCTCTTAAGGTGTTTCTCGGCCATCCGAATTTCTTCTGGTGAAAATTCTTTGTGTAGCTCTGTACCCCATTTTTTGATAGGGTTATTTGGTTCTTTGGGGTCTAACTTCTTGAGTTCTTTGTATATATTGGATATTAGCCTTCTGTCATGGTCATCTCATTAGATGCTGGGAAAGCATTTGACAAAATTCAGCATCCTTTCATGCTAAAAGTCTTGGAAAGAGCAGGAATTCAAGGCCCATACCTAAACATAGTAAAAGCAATCTACAGCAAACCAGTAGCCAACATCAAAATAAATGGAGAGAAACTTGAAGCAATCCCTCTAAAATCAGGGACTAGACAAGGCTACCCTCTCTCACCATATCTTTTCAATATAGTACTTCAAGTTCTAGCAAGAGCAACTAGACAACATAAGGAAGTCAAAGGGATACAAATTGGAAAGGAAGAAGTCAAACTATCATTATTTGCAGATGATATGATAGTTTACTTAAGTGACCCAAAAAACTCTACCAGAGAACTTCTACAGCTGATAAACAACTTCAGCAAAGTGGCTGGTTATAAAATTAACTCAAGCAAATCAGTAGCCTTCCTATACTCAAAGGACAAGCAGGCTGAGAAAGAAGTTAGGGAAATAACACCCTTCACAATAGCCACAAACAACATAAAGTACCTTGGCGTGACTAACCAAACAAGTGAAAGATCTGTATGACAGGAACTTCAAGTCCTTGAAGAAAGAAATCTAAGAAGACATCAGAAGATGGAAAAATATTTCTTGCTCTGGGATTGGCAGGATCAATATAGTAAAAATGGCCATCTTGCCAAAAGCAATCTACAGATTCAATGTTATCCCCATCAAAATTCCAACTCAATTCTTCATAGATCTAGAAAGAGTAATTCTCAAATTCATCTGGAGCAACAAAAATCCCAGGATAGCTAAAACTATTCTCAACAATAAAAGGACTTCTGGGGGAATCAATATCCCTGACCTCAAGCAGTACTACAGAGCAAGAGTGTTAAAAACTGCATGGTATTGGTACTGCAACAGGCAAGTAGATCAATGGAACAGGATTGAAGACCCAGAAATGGACCCACAGACTTATGGTCACTTGATCTTTGATAAAGGAGCTACAACCATCCAGTGGAAAAAAGATAGCCTTTTCAACAAATGGTGCTGGTTCAACTGGAGGTCAACATGCAGAAGAGTGCGAATCGACCCACTCTTATCTCCTTGTATTAAGATCAACTCCAAGTGGATCAAGGACCTCCACATAAAGCCAGACACAGTGAAACTATCAGAAAAGAAACTTGGGAAGACCCTGGAGGACATGGGCACAGGGAGAAAGTTCCTGAACAGAACACCAATAGCTTATGCTCTAAGATCAAGAATTGACAAGTGGGACCTCATAAAATTACAAAGTTTCTGTAAGGCAAAGGACATTGTCAGAAGGACAAAACGGCAACCAACAAATTGGGAAAAGATCTTCACCAACCCCACATCCGACAGTTTTAATTTTTTTTAAAAACTTTACCGTGCTAGGTAGTTGTCTTGGTTTCAGTACAAGGTATGTTATCCATTTTCTTTTGGTGAATAGGTCCTGAGTCCAATTGGAGAAGTTATATTTACATCAAATATGTTTGCCACCAACGAAATCATGGATCTTGAAGTAGAGCACACAACTACCACTTTACTAAACCACTATATCCCTTAACTTTTTATTCTAAATATTTGTCCTTATGCCCACAGATAGTGTAGTCCTCACCACTCGTCGAGGAGCTTCTCTTGCAACAGTTGGAAATCATTACAGAGAACCACAATGAACTACAATGCTGAGTGGTCAAGCCCAGACCCAACTGGTACATCTACAACACAATTCCTGAGCCTAAGGCTCAGGGAACATTGAACAAGAGGAAGTACAATGACTACAAGGACCTGGAAAACAGGAAGTCTGCTGGGAGACTGTGTCTTATAGCAATGTCAGAAGCAAGTCTCATGGATAAGGGGAAGCTCCCAAAGCCTCAAGTCTAGAAAATGACCACAAGTGACTAAGGAAAGGTGAGAGCTGGAGAAAGTCTTCCCTGGGGAAGAGCACACCAACTGGTCATCCAAAACAAAATGGTCAACCACGAAAGCATGAACATAAGGTAACATGCATTGAGCAGCATGCATTTGTGTATTTAGGAATACATATATTATATTATATATCAATATATACCAGGAATACACACACATGGAAACCAACAGTAAAAGCAACAGCAGCAACTACAACAATTAAAGAGGCCATTTCAATAAATATATGAAAGAGAGAGAGGGTAAATGTGGGGCTTTGGAAGAAATAAAGGGAAGGAAGAAATGGTGAAATTATAATCTCCAAAAGAAAAGTAAAAACAAACAAAATTCTCTATATGAGTTACAGAAGCCAAATAGGTTTCTAGTTAGGAGTTGTTGTTTTTTTTTTTTAAACAATTTGTGTTTCAGCAAGAATCCAAAATTTTCTGTCTCTAAAGATTCGTATTACCAGTTAGATAGTTGTCACAAGTTATCCATCAAATTTATCTTCAGAATATGAAGTAAAAATGGCTTTCAGAAAATTAGAGATCTATAAATCAGGCCAACAGGTGCCCATGTTTATAAATATCACAAGCACTTACAGTAAGTTTTCTTTATCCTCAAATCAAATCCTTTCCATTTCAGCTAATCAATACTACACGAGTTATTCTTTCACTTTTCATTATTGGGAATAAGCATGGGGTACTTCAGTGTCTGCCCTGAGGATGACAGCGGGTTGTTTTTTCCAGGTGGTCTATTTTCATGTGTTGTTTTAGGTTTTATAATAAATGTAGAGTGACACATTTCTTGGGAATGGAAAGTACTTAATTCAGAAAGTTTAAAAATCAGTTCTTGAGCAAACAAAGCAATTCTCTCTTAATGTCTCTGCTTATCATTCTGGCTGGCTTGTTTGCCAGAAGTAGGAATAACACCTACTGACCCAAGAACCATGAAAAAAGTGATGTTTTTCTTTCTTTCAGTATATTAGGTACATATTGCTATTCCTAGGTGGTAGAGATTCGGTGTGTGAGAAAGAACTACATAAAGTATTTAGGAAGGGGACAGGGTGGGGTGAGGGTGGTGACAGGGTGAATTCCTTTCACTGTCTCTGTTGAAAGCCGGTATCTGTAGACATCCTTCTGCATCCCAGATTCAAAGGTAGACATACCTAAGGATCTAGAGAAGGACGGCAGAGCAATAACAATCATTGGTTCCACATTATCAATAAACCATTCTTTTGCCAGCATGCCCCAGACAGTATCTTTCTTTGTATTTTGAAAAAAAAAATCAAGAACTGAAACAGATCAGGTCAAGAATCTGAGAATGCAAGACAGGTCACAGTGAGTGTACCTGCTGGGCTTCCCAGATAGGTGATCTAGCTGCCGCTGGTCTTGGTACTGAGGCAATTTGCTGAATGATTCTAAAGACACACTCTGTCACTTGTGAGTGTGTATCTATTGAGTCAGCATTCTGGTTAGCGCCGTGTCTCTGATCACTCCTGTTGTGATCTTACACCAAGCCTCTTAAGAGCATCTTCCCTTCTTGTTTTTATTTGCAGCAAGATCCTCACTAGCTCTGATCTCTTCCCCTCTGGAAGAGTGATTTCTCTTGTGGGTGTTACCTGTTCAAATTTGATCAAGTTTCTGAATAGCTCTTGATTGGGCCAGGACATTTGGTTTTAGTCTTCTGGGTTTCTTACACATTGTTGCTCTGTATGTCTTAAGAACTGTGGGAGAGGCTGCGTTCTGCAACCAGCTCGCCGGCCCCTGGACCAGCAGTAGCGGCGGGCCTCCATATTGCAACCAGGACACAGCTGGAAAGGCCCAGGCTCTGTGGGACATCTCCGCCCTCTGTTGAGCACCTAGGCTGCGTTCTGCAACCAGCTCGCCGGCCCCTAGACCAGCGGTAGCGGCGGGCCTCCATATTGCAACCAGAACACAGCTGGAAAGGCCCAGGCTCTGTGGGACATCTCCGCCCTCTGGTGAGCACCTAGGCTGCGTTCTGCAACCAGCTCGCCGGCCCCTAGACCAGCGGTAGCGGAGGGCCTCCATATTGCAACCAGAACACAGCTGGAAAGGCCCAGGCTCTGTGGGACATCCCCGCCCTCTGGTGAGCACCTAGGCTGCATTCTGCAACCAGCTCGCCGGCCCCTAGACCAGCAGTAGCGGCGGGCCTCCATATTGCAACCAGGACACAGCTGGAAAGGCCCAGGCTCTGTGGGACATCCCCGTGCCCTCTGGCGAGCACCGAGGCTGCATTCTGCAACCAGCTCGCCGGCCCCTGGACCAGCGGTAGCAACGGGCCTCCATATTGCAACCAGGACATAGCTGGAAAGGCCCAGGTAAACACCCCTTCCAGGGCTACCCTCACTGGGGATCTGCTAGGGTCTCGGAGTTCCTTGCAACCAAGACACAGCTGGAGAAGCCCAGGTAGACAGACTCCAACAGGGGCTACAATCGCATGGGTGGCAGCCAGCTTATGATCCCTTAAAGCAGCAGTCACACATATTCACCAGTAGAGAAACAACAGGTGAGCCCAGCCTCACAGGAGATTCAAACACCAGCCACTGACAACAAGGCCAACTAAAACCAGAAATAACCAGATGGCAAAAGGAAAACGAAGGAACGTTACTAACAAAAATCAAGGCAACATGACAGCATCTGAACCCAGTTCTCCAACAACAGGAATCCCTGGATACCCTAAAACACCAGAAAAACAAGACTTGGATATAAAATCACTGGTCAGGATGCTGGTAGCTGAACACATAGAAAAATCTCGTAAAGAAATAGAGGAGAAAATGGATCAAAAGTTAGAAGCCTTTACGAGGCAAATACAAAAATCACTTCAAGAAATGCAGGAGAAGATGGATCAAAGAGAAGAAGACAATAAGGAAGAAAGACAAAAGTCACTTAAAGAACTACAGAAGAACGTGGGCCAACAAGTAGAAGCTATGAAAGAGGAAGCACAAAAATCTATTAAAGAAATACATGAAAACACAATCAAGCAAGCGAAAGATCTGAGTACATCCATCCAGATACTAAAAACAGAAGTAGAAACAACTAAGAAATCACAGAGGGAGACAACATTGGAGATAGAAAACCTGGGGAAGAAATCAGGGGCCATAGACGCAAGTATCAACAATAGAATACAAGAGATAGAAGACAGAATCTCAGAAGCCGAAGATACCATAGGAACCATTGATTCAACAGTCAAAGAAAATACTAAATGCAAAAAGGTGGTAACCCAAAACATCCAGGAAATCCAAGACACTATGAGAAGACCAAACCTAAGGATTATAGGTATAGACGAGAGTGAAGATTTACAAGTTAAAGGGCCAGCTAATATCTTCTATAAAATTATGGAAGAAAACTTCCCCAACCTAAGGAGAGAGATGCCCATGAATATACAAGAAGCCTATAGAACCCCAAACAGACTGGACCAGAACAGAAATACATCCCGTCACATAATAATCAAAACTCCAAATGTAATAAACAAAGAAAGAATACTAAAGGCAGCAAGAGAAAAAGGCCAAGTAACATATAAAGGAAAACCTATCAGAATAACACCAGACTTCTCACCTGAGACGATGAAAGCTAGAAGATCCTGGGCAGATATCATGCAAACTCTAAGAGAACACAAACTTCAGCCAAAACTACTTTACCCAGCAAAACTCTCAATTGCCATTGATGGAGACATCAAGGTATTCCATGACAAAACCAAATTTGCAAGATATCTCTCCACAAATCCAGCCCTACAAAGGATAATAGGGGGAAAACACCAAGAAAAGGACGGAAACTACACCCGGGAAGAAGCAAGATAGAAACCTCCTCTCATCAAACCCAAAAGAAGATAACCTCTCGAATATAAAAAATAAATAAGATAAATAAATATAATTTCAAAAATGTCTGGAGGTAATAATTACTATTCCTTAATATCTCTTAACGTCAATGGACTCAATTCCCCAATAAAAAGACATAGATTAACAGACTGGATACGGAAACAGGACCCTACATTTTGCTGCATACAGGAAACACATCTCAGTGTTAAAGACAAACACTGCCTTAGAGTAAAAGGCTGGAGGGCAATTTTACAAGCAAATGGTCTCAGGAAACAAGCTGGAGTAGCCATTCTAATATCAGATAAAATTGACTTTCAACCTAAAATCATCCAAAGAGACTCAGAAGGTCACTTCTTGCTGGCCAAAGGGAAAATCCACCAGGAAGAGCTCTCAATACTGAACATCTATGCTCCAAATGCAAGGGCACCCTCATTCGTAAAAGAAACCTTACTAAAGCTTAAAGCACACATTACACCTAACACAATAATTGTGGGTGACTTCAACACCCCAATCTCCTCAATGGACCGATCAGGAAAGCAGAAACTAAACAGGGACACAGTGAAACTAATTGAAACTCTGGACCAATTGGATTTAACAGATATATATAGAACATTTCATCCTAAAGCTAAAGAATATACCTTTTTCTCAGCACCGCATGGTACCTTCTCCAAAATAGACCATATAATCGGTCACAAGACAGATGTCAACAAATACAAGAAGATCGAGCTAATCCCATGCCTCCTATCAGATCACCATGGAGTAAGAGTGGTCTTCAATAGCAACAAAAACAACGGAAAGCCCACATACACATGGAAACTGAACAATACTCTACTCAATGACACCTTGGTCAAGGAAGAAATAAAAAAAGAAATCAAAGACTTTTTAGAATTCAATGAAAATGAAGGTACAACCTACCCAAATCTATGGGACACAATGAAAGCAGTGCTAAGAGGAAAACTCATAGCTCTAAGTGCATCCAAAAAGAAACTGGAGAGAGCATACACTAGCAGCTTAACGGCACACCTTAAAGCCCTGGAAGAAAAACAAGTTAATTCACCCAGGAGGAGTAGAAGACAAGAAATCATCAAACTCAGGGCTGAAATCAATCAAATAGAAACAAAGAGAACCATACAAAGAATCAACAAGACCAGGAGCTGGTTCTTTGAGAAAATCAACAAGATAGATAAACCCTTAGCCAGACTAACCAAAGGACACAGAGACAGTATACAAATTAACAAAATTAGAAATGAAAAGGGAGACATAACAACAGAAACTGAGGAAATTCAAAAGATCATCAGATCCTACTACAAAGGTCTATACTCAAAACAATTGGAGAATCTGGAGGAAATGGACGATTTCCTAGACAGATATCAAATACCAAAATTAAATCAGCATCAAGTAGACCAGCTAAACAGTCCCATAACCCCTAAAGAAATAGAAGGGGTTATAGAAAGCCTCCCAACCAAAAAAAGTACGGGACCAGATGGTTTTAGTGCAGAATTCTACCAGACCTTCAAAGAAGACTTAACACCAATACTCTTCAAACTATTCCACAAAACAGGGACAGAAGGGACACTGTCCAACTCATTCTTCGAAGCCACAATTACGCTAATACCTAAACCACAAAAAGATCCAAGAAAGAAAGAGAACTTCAGGCCAATTTCTCTGATGAATATAGATGCAAAAATACTAAATAAAATTCTTGCTAACCGAATCCAAGAGCACATCAAAACGATCATCCACCATGATCAAGTAGGCTTCATCCCAGGGATGCAGGGATGGTTCAATATACGAAAATCCATCAATGTAATCCACTACATAAACAAACTGAAAGAAAAAAACCACATGGTCATCTCATTAGATGCAGAAAAAGCATTCGACAAAATTCAGCATCCTTTCATGCTAAAAGTCTTGGAAAGAGCAGGAATTCAAGGCCCATACCTAAACATAGTAAAAGCAATCTACAGCAAACCAGTAGCCAACATCAAAATAAATGGAGAGAAACTTGAAGCATTCCCACTAAAATCAGGGACTAGACAAGGCTGCCCTCTCTCTCCATATCTTTTCAATATAGTACTTGAAGTTCTAGCAAGAGCAATTAGACAACATAAGGAAGTCAAAGGGATACAAATTGGAAAGGAAGAAGTGAAACTATCATTATTTGCAGACGATATGATAGTTTACCTAAGCGACCCAAAAAACTCCACCAGAGAACTTCTACAGCTGATAAACAACTTCAGCAAAGTGGCAGGTTATAAAATTAACTCAAGCAAGTCAGTGGCCTTCTTGTACTCAAAGGACAAGCAGGCTGAGAAAGAAATTAGGGAAATAACACCCTTCACAATAGCCACAAACAACATAAAGTATCTTGGTGTAACTCTAACCAAACAAGCGAAAGATCTGTACAACAGGAACTTCAAGTCCTTGAAGAAAGAAATCGAAGAAGACCTCAGAAGATGGAAAAATATTTCTTGCTCCTGGATTGGCAGGATCAATATAGTAAAAATGGCCATCTTGCCAAAAGCAATATACAGATTCAATGCAATCCCCATCAAAATTCCAACTCAATTCTTCATAGATCTAGAAAGAGCAATTCTCAAATTCATCTGGAGCAACAAAAAACCCAGGATAGCTAAAACTATTCTCAACAATAAAAAGACTTCTGGGGGAATCAATATCCCTGACCTCAAGCAGTACTACAGAGCAATTGTGTTAAAAACTGCATGGTATTGGTATAGCAACAGGCAAACAGATCAATGGAACAGGATTGAAGACCCAGAAATTAACCCACAGACTTATGGTCACTTGATCTTTGATAAAGGAGCCACAACCATCCGATGGAATAAAGATAGCCTTTTCAACAAATGGTGCTGGTTCAACTGGAGGTCAACATGCAGAAGAATGCGAATTGACCCACTCTTATCTCTTTGCTCTAAGATCAACTCCAAGTGGATCAAGGACCTCCACATAAAACCAGACACACTGAAACTATTAGAAAAGAAACTTGGGAAGACCCTGGAGGACTTGGGCACAGGGGAAAAGTTCCTGAACAGAACACCAATAGCGTACGCACTAAGATCAAGAATCGACAAATGGGACCTCATAAAATTACAAAGTTTCTGCAAAGCAAAGGACACTGTCAGAAGGACAAAACGGCAACCAACAAAGTGGGAAAAGATCTTCACCAACCCCACATCCGACAGAGGGCTAATATCCAATATATACAAAGAACTCAAGAATTTAGACCCCAAAGAACCAAATAACCCTATCAAAAAATGGGGCACAGAGCTAAACAAAGAATTTTCACCAGAAGAAATTCGGATGGCCGAGAAACACCTTAAGAGATGTTCAACATCATTAGTCATCAGGGAAATGCAAATAAAAACAACCCTGAGATTCCACCTCACACCAGTCAGAATGGCTAAGATTAAAAACTCAAGAGACAACAGGTGCTGGCGAGGATGTGGAGAAAGAGGAACACTCCTCCACTGTTGGTGGGATTGCAAAATGGTAAAACCGCTCTGGAAATCAGTTTGGCGGATCCTCAGAAAATTGGGCATGGCACTTCCAGAGGACCCTGGCATACCACTCCTGGGCATATACCCAGAGGATTCCCCGGCATGCAATAAAGACACATGCTCCACTATGTTTATAGCAGCCTTGTTTATAATAGCCAGAAATTGGAAGGAGCCCAAATATCCCTCAAAGGAGGAATGGATACAGAAAATGTGGTATATTTATACAATGGAATACTACTCAGCAATTAAAAATAATGAATTCATGCAATTTGTAGGTAAATGGTTAGACCTGGAAAATATCCTGAGTGAGCTAACCCAATCACAAAAGAATGCACATGAAATGCAATCACTGATTAGTGGATATTAATGAGCCCAGAAGCACTAAATACTCAAGACACAAATAGCAAGTCAAATGATTCCCAAGAAGAAGAAAGGAGAGGACCCTGGGCATGTAAAGATTGCATCCAGTTTAGTAAAGAAACCGAGGGGGGAGGAGGAATGATTGGGGAATAGTTGGGGGGGAGAAGAACTATGGGAACTATGGTGGGTGGGAACTGGGAAAGGGGAAAGCCTTTGAAATGTAAACATAGAATATAGAAAATAAAAATAACTAAAAAAAAAAGAACTGTGGGAGAAAAAAGAGAGTCTCGATTTTTGGGGGGATGGGGAAACTATTATTTTAATGGTCCTTAAATGGGTTTTTCTCAAGTATACAGACCAGAAGTAAAGCCTATGAAAAGTTCTTTGAAATTCATTTATTTCAGTGGCAAGCCCTCCTCTATATCAATGATCTCATGGCTAGGATTCAATCCATAGAACCCATGAAGCAGAAAAATGTCTCAGAAAACTGAAGAGTTGAAAATAGTGTGATGACTGGTAACATTTGTATACATGTATATTATATGTAGGCAACTCTCTCTACCTAGGGCTTGATTCAAAAAACACTGATTGAGATTATTACAGGAAAAATGTTCTGGATATGTACATATATATTCTGGCTATTATTCTCTGAATAATACTGAGTAACAACTACTTACATAGAATTTGCATTTTATTATGTATTACAAGTAAACTAAATATGTTTTAAAGTGTACAGGAACACATGTGTATGTCCTGTGTAAATATGTATGCAGCAGTTGAGAATGCTGGAGCTTAGTCTCTAGGAAGGATCCTAGACTCACCCACTGTGTACAACTACATATAGGAATATAGTATAAAAATTCCTATTATACTGTGTGTATTTGTGTGGATATACATGACAATACATTCTTAGTTTTGTATACACAAATTATATATATATATATTTGTATACACACATTTATATATACATATGTATATATGTATATATATATGTACATATATATATGTATATATAAATGTGTGTATACATATATATATAATATGTATATATAAAATGTGTGTGTGTTTTTATAAAGGAAAAGAAAATATCCCTATGAGAGACAGAAATTTCTGGGAAAAGTATAAATACTTTGCAATAGATAAGCGGGTGCAATAAAGGGACTTTCTAGTCTAATAGAGAAATAAACTGGGAAATGGCATTGAGAATGATTTGGAAGAATGCAGATTTCAGCTCCAAGCTGCAGCTTTTCCTGGACTGCAGAGCTGCAATCACATTCAGTTTTACCCACATGCCTATGGAGACTATTTTAGATACAGAGTTGTATCCTCTGATCCTCATTCTTGGTTTAAGGCTATAATTGTACCATGTGAGTACTTTTCATATGGCTATGCCTAAGGACTACTTTGTTGGAATCAATGCACAAATGTCCTTGAGAATGAATGTTTATGCCAGACTTCATTTCTCTTGTGTGTGTGTGTGTGTGTGTGTGTGTGTGTGTGTGTGTGTGAGATGGGACTCTGAATAAATCAAGATTCTGGCTGGCATTGCACTTCCACTAGATATCACTGTCAAACTCATACATTTATTTTTTCATGTAAATTAATAGAACTTTTCATGCTCCGGGGAAGGAACCAGCAGAGTCATTCTTGCTCCACCAAGAATAAATGTTCTAACTCGTAACATTTCTAGCTGCTACTGAATTCATGTGATTGAAGGGTTCTGCAGTTTATATGAATAAAAATGTATATGCAAGAGTACATTGTAGTGAGACCTTCATATTTTCATTTTATGTTTGCATGCCGAGTGTATTACATTTCCATTCGGACTTTGCAAGGTGTCCTGTTACTGTGATATGAGAACCTTTCATAATTGACAAGGTATTGGGCTGAGGTTGGTACTTGACAGGTAGAGTGCTTCCTAGAATGTTCCAGGCCCAGGGCTTTACTCTCAATGTGACAGAAAATACCATTAGGCGGTGATGGCTTCTCAGTGAGTTCTGAACCCTTTGCTCTGACTTCCAACAAACAATCCACATTTCCCAGATCAGTCTTTTCTAAACATGCTTGCTGTCCAGTCACCCTATTACTTAGACTCTTCCCACGGTCACCTGAGAAGATGTCTACTGCTTGCCAAATTTACATAAATGTCTTGATCATGTACATCAAGCTAGCCTTGTCAAGGCTATGGTGCAAACTTTCAACCTCTTTTTTCAGTAGCTTTGCAGACAACTGGAGCTAACTTCATTTTTCCTGCCCCTGTGATGCTCACATGAACTTCTTATACCTCAGTTCTATTTTTTCATATTTTGAGAAAGTGCATTATTATGAAAACTTTTTATGTCTGACTGAGATGTTATACTCATTGCCATTTTTCTCTCATTCATTCAACATGGATCTGTGCCTCATTTAAACCATCATAGCACTTTGTATTTTAGTGAAAACATGCACTGGCCATCCTACATCCTGGACGTTGAACCCCGTGACAATGTGAGCTCTGACAGTGTGGTCTAAAGCTATTGTCCAGCATCTATAAAAGCACCACACACCTCAGAGGCAAATACGTAAGAATCAAGAAACGGTACAAAAGATACAGATTTGTTTGTGAAGTTTCTCCTTTTAGGGCTGGTGAGATGGCTCTGCAGGTAAAGGTGTTTGCTGTCAAGTCAGATGACCAGAGTTCCATCACTAATAAACGGTGGAAGGAGGGACAGTGTCTCTCGAGGTGTTCTCAACTTCCGTACACACTGTGGCATGTGCATATATATGCACATGCATATCTATGTGTATAGTATATGTATATAGATGGACATGCGCATACACAATGAAACAAATAAATGCAAATTTTACAAGTTTTTCTTGTCTCTTATGGTATGAAGCTGAATGACTAGGTAGATATTCATTAAATTTAGAGGACTCTACAAAACATTATTAATTCAGGAAACTTTTTAATTGTCACTATAATTGATAAACAACCATTAGAAACATTACCTTTCCTCACACTTTTTGATTAGGTTTGGCTGCACAATTATTTATTTGTACTTTTCAGATGGAGTGATTAATGGAGAGAAAGGGTGGGTAGCAACTTTGGGTGTGCCTCCATGGGCTACCTGGTACTACATTTTAAAAGGCAAAGAAAGAGCCAGGCGGTGGTGGTGCACGCCTTTAATGCCAGCACTTGGGAGGCAGAGGCAGGTGGATTTCTGAGTTCGAGGCCAGCCTGGTCTACAGAGTGAGTTCCAGGACAGTTGGGACTACACAGAGAAACCCTATCTTGAAAAACCAAAACCAAAACCAAAACCAAAAAAAAAAAAAAAAAAAAAAAAGGCAAAGAAAAGAAGGAACTAGTCAAAGTTATTTTCTTTTGCCCATGATAGGGACACAGCAGGTGGAGAACCATCAGGCATACAATGGTGAGTCTCTGGAGTACAGATTGACTTAAATATTGCCATCTTCACAGGAAGTGCCAACCTTTCGACCTAAGGCGGGAACTGAGACAGACAGTGCTCCCCAACTTATCCACGTGGAGTAGGCACGTGGCAGAAGTGAGGAACAGGGGCCAGACCAACAACTTTACTATCATGTGACCTTCTGCCTTGAACCTTGTAAGCTTCACTACCTCGTACTTTCAAACCTATATATATATGTAATATATAATATATATTATATGTAATATATAATATATATGCATATGTATCAGACATATATATGTGATACACATGGTAGCAGATTCCTCTAACTCTATATACTCAGAAACTGAGGCAGGAGGATTATGAGTTTGAGATTGACCCTAGAGTATAGCACAAATGCCTGTCTCAAAACAATAAGAAAGAAAAGACAAGATACCAAAAACAAAAAGGGGGGGGGAAAGCCCTTACATCATGCCTGGACGACAACTGCATAGGTCCTTGAAGTGTCACTTCAAGGCAGTTTCTTGCCGCTCTAAGGGAGTGCAGGTGTGAAAAAGGTGGCAGTGGTGCATAACGGCCACACCCACAAGCCAAATTCAACTGTGTTAGTGAATCTGAGGTGTTTCTGTGCTTGCTTGTGTTCTTTCCACGCAACTTCGCTGCATCTGTGCCTCTGAATACATACCATGTGTTCTGCACTTCACAACTGGCATGGACCCAGAAGAGATGCCTTAAAGACCTCCACTTGGATTTGATACCATGGTGTAGCGGGAATACAGTGTCTTCACCTCCACGCAGTTTTCTGCTTTTATAGACATATCAATGGGTTTGAGGCTATTTCCCATTTCTCTTCTAATAGATCCAGTGTGCCTGGATTAATGTGAGGTCCTTGATCCGTGTGGTTTTGAGCTTTACACAAGGAGATAAATATGGATCAATTTGTATTCTTGTACAAGCAGACCACCAGTTAGACCAGCACCATTTGTTGAAGATACTTTCTTTTCTCCACTCTGTGTTTTTGGCTTCTTTGTCAAAGATCAAGTGTCCATAGGTGTGTGGGTTTATTTCTGGGTTTTCTATTTGATTCCATTGATAAATCTGTCTGTCTCTGTACCAATGCCATGTGATTTTTTTTTATCACTATTGCTCTGTAGTACAGCTTGAGGTCAGGCATGGTGATTACTCTAGAAGTACTTTTGATACTGAGAATTATTTTGGCTATCCTGGGTTATTTTTTGTTGTTGTTGTTTCTCCATATGAAGTTGAGAATTGCTCTTTCCATGTCTGTGAAAAATTGTGTTGGAATTTTGATGGGGATTGCAGTGAATCTGTAGCTTGCTTTTGGCAAGATGGCCATTTTCTGTAGGATTTATGTTAATCCTACAGATCCATGGGCATGGGAGATCTTTGGAGGCCTTCAATTTCTTTCTTCAGAATTTGGAAGTTCCTGTCATACAGATCTTTCACTTGCTTGGTCAGAGTTACACCAAAATATTTTGTATTATTTGTGGCTATTGTGAAGGGAGTTGTTTCCCTAATTTCTTTTTTCAGCCCATTTATCATTTGTATAAAGGAACGCTACTGATTTTTTTTTTTTTAGTTAATTTTATATCTGGCTACTTTGCTAAAGTTGTTTATTAGCTGCAGAAGTTTTCTGGTAAAATTTTGAGGGTCACTTATGTGTACTGCCAAATCATTTGCAATTAGTGGCACACCTGCTTCTTCCTTTCCAATCTGTATCCCCCATCTCTTTTTTTGTTGTCTAATCACTCTAGCTAAAACTTCAAGTACTATACTGAATAGGTAAGGAGAGAGTGGCCAGCCGTGTCTTGTCCTTATTTTAGTGGGATTGCTTCAAGTCTCTCTCCATTTAGTTTGATGCTGGTTTGCTGTCTATTGCTCTGATTATGTTTAGATATGTGCCATGAATTCCTGATCACTCCAAGACTTGTAACATGAAGGGGTGCTGTATTTTGTCAAAGTCTTTTTCAGCCTCTAATGAGATTATTATGTAGTTTTTTTTCTTTGAGTTTGTTTATATAGTGGATTACATTGAAAGACTTTTGTATATTGAACCATTCCTACATATCTGAGATGAAGCCTACCAGGACTCCATGGGGATGGCCTTGTCCAAAATGCACAGCCATTGGAGTGGGGGGAGGAGTATGGAACCAGAAGAGACTACCTCCTGTAGATAGATAGGTCCCCTAGTGGAGGGATAGGGTCACCAACCTACCTTCAAACGTTTTGACCCAGAATTGTTCCTGATTGAAAGAAATACACGAACAAAAATGGAACAGAAATTGAAGGCAATGCAATCCAGTGACTGGCCCAACTTGGGATCTGTCCCTTGGGTGGGACATATCCTGACATATTAATGATACCATGTTGTGCTTACAGACAGGAGCCTACCTAGCATGGCTGTCTTCTAAGAAACTCTACCAGTAGTTGACTGAGACGATGCAGATACTTATAGCCAAGCATTGGACTGGGGTTGGAGACGTCTATGCAAGAGTTAGGAGAAAGAGTGAAGAAGCTGAAGGGGATGACAACCCCATAGAATAACAGTGCCAACTCTCCTAGACCCCTGGGAGCTCCCAGAGACTAAGCCACCAGCTAAAGAGCATACATGAGCTGGCCCAGTCCTCCTGGCTCATAAGTAAGCAGAGGGCTGTGTTGTCTGGCCTCAGTGGGAGAGGATGCACCTAATTATGTAGAGACTTGATGTCCCAGGGCAGGGGGATGTGGGTGGGTGAGTGGTGGGAGGTTGGAGGGGGGATGGGAAACACTGTCTCAGAGGCAAAGGGGAGGAGAGATGGTATGAAGAACTCGTGGAGGAGGGACAGGGAAAAGGGGCAACACTTGTATTGTAAATAAATGAAACAATAAAAAAAAAAGAAAAACCACAGTTTAATTATAGGAAGTAAAACCTGTTAACTTGCCCTACTCTCATTCTTAGGCATGTATCAAAGTACTTAAACTTGAGTCAGAATGCTTGACTTTAAAAATTGTTGTGTCACTAAAATGTATATAATTTATATTATATTATATTATATTATATTATATTATATTATATTGTATTATATATATTTTGGATGAATTTAGGCCATCATTCCCAACAGTTTCAGAAGCAGTCCAAAGATATTTGGGCCATTTAGTAGTATCTCTTTGTGTGAAGCAGCATTCTTATCATTATTATAAAATCAACATGTCAATCAACTCTGAACAATATTGTTGCTTTGTGCCCCATTGTATCAAACTTCAGCCAGGAAATGGTACTTTATGTAAAATAAACAGACACACCCATTTTGGTGGTGTGCAAAATTACTTTCATATTTTAGTTGTAGATAAAAAAGAATTATTGTTTAAACCTTTTGATTTACTCTAAATAAATATGTGATTTCTGTATCTGTACACCAAGTGTCACCTGTGAATTTCTCATGCAAAGGCAGCTGCAGGTGGGAATGTTTCAAGAGTTCTCTCTAGGCATGGCGATCAGAAGGTTCAGAGAGGTGCAAGTTGCAATGTTTTTGAACAATACACTCACTGTATGCAATGGCTCTACCCTACAGCAACGCCTTTTTTAATTGTGTATTTCTTTATTCTATTATTCTTTTTGATGTCACATATTTTCCAGGAGAGATTTTCAGTTATGTTTAAGGTTCCTTACAGAGCGTCAGTTTACCACATCTCATATGATTTAGGAGATACAAGATGCTAGCTTTCCTTGGCATTGAAATTAACTAGATTTAAAAGTTCTGAAATTGCTTATGGGATGCCAATTATATAAATAATGTATGTCTAGTACAAACATTACAATGTTGATTATCATGATGATAAGGGTAATTATACATAATGCACTCAATCACTTTAGCATTCAGAAAGGTATCTTTATAATCATGGCTAGGCAGAATGACACATAAATAAACAATACACAGGACAAGTTGACATTGGCACGTTGATAGCTTTGAACTATTTCAGAAACATAGATGTTTTGACTTCAGCTTGACAATTAGCTTTATAAAAGGAAATATCTCACTGTCTCTGAAATCTCGTGATTTTCCTATGGGTGGTTTTGAAGGCTTTATTTTATCTTATTTTGTGAAGCAGCTGGCATCAGCCCTTTAAAGATTTTATTTGACCTATCAAATCTAGTAACAAAAGTCCTTAAGAAACATCTCATTACCCTGATGGCACTAGTGGGCAGTTGATGCATAGTTGTTGAACAGAGCTCCTATTTCCTTCTTGAATCTACCTTTTCATAAGGGTTAACAAGAAAGTCTCTACTCATCAGTACTTCTGAAATACAACATACTCTTTCCATGTCTAGTGGGCACATGGCAGAATCTTTTCCTTGAAATAATTCATGACGTCGATTCCTCAGACATGACTTTACCTACATTGTTAAATGGTAAGTACTATAGAAATGCTTGTATATGTGAAGAAATACGTCCTCACTATCATTCAACAAACTCCACTCAGTTCTGACAGCCTTCATACCTTCTGAGACTGATGTTTACTGTCTGAGTTCCCCATCAATAGCTAGACAGACAAGCCGTGTATTTTAACATGGCCTAGAATGAAAATGTTATCTTGTTATTAGAACATTCTCTTTGAGATATCTGTAGAACCAAAAAAAAATTATTTTCCTAAATTCTTTTGACACATCTCTAACTGATATCATCTGAACCCTATTCACCTTGGTTCTTTATATGTTGGTGGCTTTTCCTAGTTGAAAACACTATTGTTCAACTGAGATACTGATCATGGTTCAATGTGGCTCTTGTCTGGGTGCTTGAGTTGAGCCTAACTTTGCCTCCTTACTCCTTATTACAAGGCATAACATAGAAGCCCAGTTCAATTCATTCTCAACTACTATGTCCTCAAACGTAATTTGTGCTATGAGTTAGTTGACTTACATCCATCTAAATAAGCTGACCAATTTTGGCTTAATGTTGAATTAGAAATGTACCAAGAAAGCATTATATCATTACTTTTCAGTTGGGTCCTATAGACAATAGCTCATTCAGAATTAAATTGGAAGCCATCATAATCAGGTCATATGATAGGTTCACTCAAATTGAATAGGTACTTAACTCACTTTGGCCACCTTTCTGACTTATACTGATTCTGCAATTAAAATTAATTAATTGTAGGTCCTGTGGTGCTCATTTTGTGCTTATAAACTCAATACTTATTTGGAACACATAATACTCACTTCTTGCTATTGAAATGGATACAAATTACCTTTGACCTTTTGTTTTTTCAAATTTTCCTTCCACCTTTTGAAAGAAACACTGGTAGATCTATTATCAGATGTTACAAGATAATCAACCACTTTCTAGACTTTCCTACTGGGGTCACTGTGGTCAGTATCAGAGCATAGATTTGGAGTTAAACTGATTTTCACCCCATCTGTCTCCAACAGACTGACCATACCTGAATCACTTTAATGTCTCTAAACCTTCATGCATGAATCTGCAAAACCAGGAACTAGTATCTACTTGCAAAAAATAAAGTGGAAAATTTGGAAAAATTTGTCACATACTAATCAATAAATATCCTTATCTTCCTTGTTCATAGTTGTTTGTTAAAGGTCAGAACTGAATAGTAAAAAACTATGATAGGTTTTCAGATGTAATATAATCACAAGCCCAGAGAACAGTGGGCTCTATTTACTCAACAATGCTCCTAATTCTTGGGTTCATTTTTTTAAAAGCACTCTAATGTCATATCTAAAATTCTGTTATCATGTCTGAGCTACTGGAGCCATCTGTCTCCCTTCTAGTTCCCCTAAGATATGCCTTCCACACAGCCACCACATCCTTCCTGTCTCTCACTTCCTTCCTCTTCATTCTTCTCAGGTTTCCAGTTTCTACGTTTTAGGAAACATGTGGTTAGCAAATGGTTGCTAAGTAGCTGGAATCTTAGAGACAAAACAGAAACTTCTACTTTTCTCTCCACAGTTTCACATGGGAAGGTTTATACCTTAACATGCGCAGACTCCGCTCAACCTTCAGACAGAGTCTGGGGGAAGGACCATCCAGAGACTACCCTACCCAGGGATGCATCCAATATACTGGTACAAATCCCAGGCACTATTGTGGGTGCACAAGGGCTGGCTGACCAAAGCCAGATATAGCTGTCACCTGGGAGGTTCTCCTAGTACATGACAAATACAGAGGGGGGCACTCTTAGTCATCCATTGAACTGAGGACAGGGTCCCCAATGGGGGAGCTAGAGAAAGGATCCAAGGAGCTGAAGGGGTTTGCAGTGCCAAAGGAGGAACAACAATATGAGTCACCCAGTACTCCCAGAGCTCCCAGGGAAAAAAAACTACCAACCAAAGAGTACACATGAAGTTACCCATGGCTCCCGACACATCGGCAGCAGAGGATGGTCTTGTTAGACACCAAAGGGAGGAGAGGCCCTTGGTCCTGGAAAGACTTGATGCTGTAGTGTAGAGGAATACAAGGACAGGGAAACAAGGGTGAATTGATTGGGGAAGGGGAGATGGCTTATGGGATTTTCAGGGGAGGGGGGAACCAGGAAAGGGGACAACATTTGAAATGTAAATAAAGAACATACATAATGGAAAAATAAAATAAAATATTCATGAAATGAAAAAAAAAAAACCAAGCGCAGAGACTGTGCAGAATGGAACTGAAGGATGGAAATGAACTCAACATTATATCAAATCATTGACTTCTGTTGAGTTCTGATTAGTCTTGTTGTTATGTCACCTAGATTATGCTTTTTGTCCAGGTGTGACCACTAGCTGAGTGCAAACATTCACGGCTCCCTGCTTTCTGATTGTGGTTGAAGCGTGCATCGGCCATTTCATACTCTGTCTGAATTGATGGAGCATATCCTTAAACTCCGTGACAAAATAAACTCTTTACTGAATTTTTGTTGCAGTATCTTCTTACAACAATGGGGAAATGAACAGAAGTAATAATTGAGCATTCTATTTTTCTGACATATTTCAGGGTATATGGTGGAATTAGAAACTGAAGCTATTTTGGAAGTCTTCCCAAAAAAAAAATCTAAACCAGTATTCCTTGCCTTGGGTATACAAATACTAATCTTTGTGAGCAGCATTATTAAAAGTCAAGTTAAGCAAAGAAAGTATTAATAGTAGCACAAGGAACGACTAAATGAAGCTGGAGTGCTTTCTTCCCCTATGACAGACTTTAGCAAGCATGACATAGTCTTGATTTTCAAGGTTTGTCAATTCATTTTTGAAATATAACATTACTTGGATAATTTTATCTTAAAATATTATCTTCAAATGTATTACTACGAACCAGTTCGTGAACACTTTACCTCAGTCAGAATCTGTTTATAGTGTGTGACAAGTACGGGGTCAAAGGCAGGGTTGGGAAGCCCGCATTCTTTGGGGGCTGGCTTGTAGAGTCCCATCCGATCTTTAGAGAACAGCAAAGGCAAGGTCCACCAATGTTACTGTCTTTGCTTGAAAGGACAGAATGAAACTCAATATTCCCCAGAATATTTTACTCATTCTAAAGTCAGTTCTATGAGAAATCTCCTGGCTATAACCTGTCTGGTAGGCTCTCACGGCACCTCCCAGGTAAGCCCGGGATATGGCCTCTCTTTCCGTTTGGAGTTGGTTGTTTGTTGATTGATTTTATGTCTTAGCGCTATTTTTCAGCTGGGAATTGCTGCTAAATAATCATGCTCGTGGAAGGAAAGAATCAATGGACCCTGGAGGCAGAAATTTACCCAGCGCTGTGCGGTGCACCTGCAGACACTTACAAATGCTTCCAGACCCGGCTGCATGCTGTATTAAAAGGAAGGTTTAAAACGCCACTGATGTCTGGATTCTACCCCTGCGACTCTAATTTGGTGGTATATAAAGTACACGGGTACTACAGGTTTTTGTGGTTTGTTTTTCACATTTCCTGGGAATTCTTACACGGAAAAGAGCTGGAGAAGAGCTGGCTCCTGAGACCTTAGCGCCCCGGAAGGGCTTTGCTGAAGGTCTCAGCTGGGGGAGAACCAGGGACATCTGCTCTCTTAATTCTAAGAACACCGTCTTCCACAGTCCTCCACTCTGGCTCATCTCTCTCTCTCTCTCTCTCTCTCTCTCTCTCTCTTTAGCTTAATCTTTGTCTAAGAAATGGGAGCTTATGATTTTCATATGAGGAAGACATTCTGAAATCTCATGTAAACACCATCGCTGTAAATTACATAAGGGGAAACCTTATCTTAGTCCTAGGTAAGCCTTCTTGGGGGAAGGGTGAAAAGGAAGAATAAACTCAGCTTGCCACATGACATGCCCAAGAATCAGAGGGCCGGTATGCTAGGCAGTCCTTTAGCTCTGAGTGATGCTTTCTTTTTCACTCTGTGGTGTGTGTGTGTGTGTGTGTGTGTGTGTGTGTGTATGTGTGCGTGTGTGTGTGTGTATGTGTGCGTGTGTGCGTGTGTGTGTGTGTGTGTGTGTGTGTGTCTTTGTCCAGTTAGCCTAACACTGACTACCAGTAATATGGGGAAAGCAAAGTTTAAATACTTCCAAAGCCATGAAGAAAGAAACTATAGATAGGTACTGACTGATGCACCATCAGTTCAGGAAGAGAAAGAAAATATTACTATTTTCCATAATGGAGAGAAAAAGGAGAGGCAGAGGATGCTTCAGAGATGGTGTAGCGGTGTAATTTGCTTGTCTTGATTTTTACGAGATATTTTTCCAAGCCAAATCATAGAGTTCTTTGAGGACTTTACACAGCAATATTCTATATTGCCATGTAATATATTTATATTGTATATAATATATTATGCTTATACTAGAAAATGTAATTACATTACATAAAACATACATGTATGTGTATGTATGTGTTTGTATGTATATATGTTTGTATATATGTATGTCTGCATGCGTATTTTCCATTGGTTGTGATAGTCAACTTTCATTATCAGTTCGGTTATAGCAACATTATATCAGATTAGTAATGTCTTTAAGACCTTATTTTCTGAGAAGATTCAGTAATGAGCGATGGTTCGCCCTAATGTGGGTAGCACCATCCCACAGGCTGAGGCCCAAGAGGAAGAGGAGGGAGAAATTAAACAATCCATCAACGAACAGACCTTCCTTCTTGCACAAGGCCACAGACAACCATGAATGGACCCTCTGAAACTCCATGTCAAACAAATCTTACTTCCTTAGGTTGCTATGGAGTACTTGGCCACAGCAAGGAGAAAGCTGACTAATGCTTTGAACAAAGATTAAATAAAAGAGTATGAAGTTAAGTAGCTTGTACAAGAATGAAGCACCCAGTTCAGCAGTTCATAAACTGGATAATTTATGAATAATATCACTGAAACTTTCCTAAAATAAATTGGCTTTTGTTTCGGTGAAGCACTTTAGGAACGCCCTCAGTGGTCATTCTCAACCTTCCTTTGAATACTCCTTTGAAGGTTGAGCAACGCTTTCATGTCGGTCACTCAAGACCATTGGAAAACATGGATACTTATATTATTATCCATGATAATAGCAAAATTACAGTTATGAAGTAGCAATGAAAATAATTTTATGGTTGGGGGTTACCACAATAGAAGGAACTGTATTAAGGGGTCACAACATCAGGAAGGTTGAGAACCACCGCCCTACATTTTCAAATGATTTCTCAGATTTCTCAGCTGAGGAAGAAGTGTTGAGGAAAACTCCTCCTGACAAGGAGTATAGGACACGATGAGATGTCACAGACCGGAAGCTCAGCATAGAAGACAGAGTGAGAACAAGGACGAGTGCACACAAGGCAGAAAGGGAGGAGCAAAGACTCCCAGAGACACTTTACCATTTTAGAATATGTATTTTCAAATTTATTCTTTGCGAATTTCATACACGTAGACATATTAAAACACTGCAAATTCTTCCTTTCTGTTGGCAATAGTAATATATTTAAAATGATTTCATGGATATTCATACAACGCAACCTTGAATTTACCAAAATAGTCACATGGGATATTTGTGAGAGTCCCCACTTAGAGCTGTTCGTCTGTGACTACTCAAAGATTACAGACAGACAGCCATCATGGGTGGTGGCTGTCTTTTCAGCAAGTACTGAAAGGAGTGTGTTTACTAAGGTACTTATTGACTCTCGGTCACTAGGGACATCACTTAACAAAGTCTGGAAATGCACACCATCAATATTTATGCTTACGAGACACATTGAGATGGTGTGGAGCCATGGCTAACGACAGCTGTGCAAATGGTTCATGTTGTGGTACTTTCCAGACTTAAATATCCATTTGGCAATTCCTAGTTATGTGCAAACACTGAAAATATGTTCACTTTTGATATGTGGCAGAATCCAATTTGGGATTTAGACGTTTAACCCAAGAGAGATCATGTATATCCATGCTCTCTCTCTCCAGTCTCTCTTCCCGCTCTCCTTTTTAGTGACAATCCACACTGCCACGGCTCTCCCTAGAGAAGTTCCCAGAGCTCTTTTGTGTTATCATAAACACAGGAGTGAAACATTGGCTGGAAATGTAAACTTGGATCAAGCTTCCAAAACACAACAGAACAATTGGTGGTCTTGTCAAGTCCAGTCCTTTCATTGGACAAAACCATACCCCTGTCTATGCTCCGTTGTTTATAAGGCTCATCCCCATATATAAACTATGTTTTAAAAAATTATGGGAGTCCCACATTTAAAAGTGCAACGAGTCTTTGTTTAGAAAAGGCAATTTATCCATCTCTTGAATTGGTAAAGCTTTTTCTTGTTCCTCTTACAGCCCAAAGGCAAGCAAAGTGATTCTTAGCCATTTAATTGTATCTGAGTCACAATGAAATTGCTGAATATAAAGACGTCTTCACAGTACTTTAAATCATCTTTTAGAATCCTATAGTTGCGAGATCAGCGATGTCGCTTTGTGAGCTGCTATACACAGAAAATGTGTGCTCTGGAGGCTAGGCAGACACACATGCAAACACATATGCATTTCTCAAGGTTTTGTAAGATTTTATTAGAAAAGGATTTTCCCCCTTGGCTCTGTATCCACTGTCTGTAGCAATGCTAATTAAACAAAGTGGAATACCCTTGGTTTATGGGGTGAAAAGCTCCTGTTGGCAGGATGGTCATCTATAAACCAGAGTAATGAAGGGGCAACGTAGGGATCACTAAAATTAGTCCCTAATTGAAGATAAAATATAACTTTGAAGATGTACCAAACATGGACTGGGGTTGCTGCTTATACAAAAGGAAACAATGTACTTGTGAGAAAGGAAATGTCTTTTGGAGACAGCACTAACTTAGGCCTCTCCAGCTTTAAAAGTCCCCATGCCCTGTTTTATGGTCACAGTGAGAAAGAAGCAAGGTAAATACACAAGGCCACCCACTGGGGTCTAGATCCATTTCTCTGTGTGTGTTCTCACTGTAAAAATACACATGGCCACACACACACACACACACACACACACTTACACACAAATGTGTATGTACAAATAGTTGTGCCTCAGGAATTATTGCAGCAGAATCAAAGAAACTGACACTGGTACACAATATATCCAGGCTATATTTAGCACAGAATATTCCAACAGTTCAAGCTGGTAACTCTGCTTTCTTCTTGTGCTTCTTTGGTAATTTACTCTCATACAAATATCAAATGAGAAAATGCCATTTTGAAAAGTGTGATTATACTAGAAGCGTTAACTTGTCCCATGTAATTTTATATATTATATGTTAGCACAGAAGTGGATCCAGGTATCAGAACAACAATAACATATAGATACATATATTATATTAATATTGTTTTGTATATTCTGATGCTTGCAACTTGAACATCAACTTGGCTTCCATTTTACCTCCTATTCTGTGGCTATTGGGGGGGGAGGGGACAGTTATCATTTGTGATTGCCTCCTGGTGTTTAGTGATTTGTATGATCACATTCCTTGAGTATGAACTGGACTTAGTGACATCCTGAAAACTGAAATTTGAAGGATGGCAAGAAACTGGACCCGATGTTATTTCATAAAGAGCTGTGTCTTCCCCTGTCCCCCCTTTGCTTATTTTTTCTTTCTTACTCTGTCACTTGCTGAAGGAAGATGTCATGCTGGGATCTGTCCCATAGAGATTCCCAAAGAGCAAGAATCCACAGGAGTCCTCAGGGAAAGCAGCTAACAGGGAAATGAAGAACTCACCCAGGCTACTAGTGAGGAGTTGCATCCTACATCCACACAGTGAGGCCAGGCTGGAGCCTTTGAGGATAAGCCTGCAGATGATTATATGTCCCAAATCCCAACCACTTCCTTAGGTCATGCTCAAGGCAGGAGAGTGCTCTGCAGAAGTTTGCTAATTACTGACCCTAAGAAACGATGTGCTAGTAAACACCATCATGTGTGTGGGTCTGCACACACTATGCACACGGGTGCATGTGCATATGAGTGTACATGCCTACCTGAGTGCTCATGGAGGTCAGAGGCAGGCATCCTGTGGGCTGTTCTATCACACAATCCTGCACTATCACTCTCCAGCCTACACCCCCGAGACAAGGTCTCACATGGAACATGGAGCTAGGCTAGTTGGCAGTGATGCCCTGCGACTCTACACCCATCTTCCAGCACAGGGACTATGGGACCCTGAGCAGCCACACCAGCTTTGTGTCTAAATGCAAGGAATTCAAACTCCAATCTTCATTCTTGGATAGCAAGAGTTCTTACCCACTGGAAAACTTTCTAATCTCAGTGGTATTGTTCTTTTATTTTTTTATTGGATATTTTCTTAGTTACATTTCAAATGTTATCCCCTTTCCCAGTTTCCCCCATCCCAGAAACCCCATATCCCATTCTCCCTCCCCCTGACTCTATGAGGGTGTTCCTCAATCCACCTACCCAAACCCACCTCCCCACCCTCAATTCCCCCACACTGGGGCATCTATGGAGCATTCATAGGAGCAACTACCTCTCCTCCCATTGACGCTTGACAAGGCCATCCTCTGCTACATATGTGGTTGGAGTCATGTGTCCTCCTTGGTTAATGGCTTATCAACTGGAAAACTTTCTCTCTAATCTCAGTGGTATTGTTCCAAGCTACAGATTTGGGTGTAATTTGGTGCATAGCAGTAAGTAGCCAGCACATAAGAACTAGCCGATATACAACAAACTACGTCAACTGGGGGTAATTTGTTATAGAGCAGTAAGAAGCCAATGCACAAGAACTAGAAATACTATCATTTATTGGCAAATTTTAAATCATGAAAAGACAAACCGTACACATACACAATTTAAATTTAGTGCATTTTATTCTCACTTCCCTTTCTATTTTAAATGTTTTACTTTGGGTGCAGTAATTCTTTCCCAGCTGAAACAATCTGTTAGTGTAACTGATCCAAGTGGTAAGAATTTGTCACATACTGACTGAACTCATTACTCAGGAAACTGTATTTTATCCATTCGCATTATAGATTTGCTACATTTTAACTTTTAAGTTTGTTTGGATTATTTGAGTTTCTCCTGTATGGGTATACAATGGTTTGATTGAATTCACTTCTTGACTCTCCCTTCCATCCCCTCCCTACAGTCATCAGCGCTTTCCCTTCCCAACGGCATGATCTTGAGAAGCCAGTGAGTCTACTGGCTGCTTCCTAGATGGGCACGTGTGTAGGACCTCTGTCAGAGCATGGAAAGCCTCTCAGAGTGTGCACCCATGAGGAGGACTGACTTCTCCTTCAGCAGCCATCTGTTACCAACAGTTCCTCAGGTAGGGGTGGGATTTCATAAGCCCCTCCCTATTCCATGCCAGGATGTTGGCTGGCTTGCTCTGATTCAGTCTTTGTTCAGGAAGCCACAGCTGTTGTGAGTGGATGTATGTAATGGGCTGGTAATATCTGGCAAATACAGCTTGGTTTCAGATGTCCACTAGCTCAAGCTCTTAAGTCTTTCCTCTCCTTCCTCCTCCTCCTCCTCCTCCTCCTCCTCCTCCTCCTCCTCCTCCGCCTCCTCTTCCTCCTCCGAGCCATGGGAGGAGGGTTGTAACACAGGTGTATTCAGTGTTAAGTACCCCATATGTCTCTTATTCGCTGCACCTTGACCAGGTGCGGGTCATCGCTATTAACCTCGATCTGTTGTAAGAAGAAGCTTGTCTAAGAAAGTTGAGAGATATACTCATCTATAGGTATAAACTAAGACTTTAGAGAGCAGTTTATTATCATGTCCCTTTTATAGGACAATAATTAGTTCTGTCTTGTGGAACAAGATTTAAAGGCAATCTGAAAGTGGTTGTTTATTTCTGTCAAATCTTTGCCATTATTGCCCTGGTGGGCATGTCTTGTCAGGCAGGTTGTTCTCGTAGCTTCCAAGGTTTACTGTTGGGTAAGACTAGGATGACTCTTCTCCCTAGCTGCATGAATAGAAACTTCTACCTGCATGAGATCTAGCCATGACTCAAGTATGTGTTATCTTCAGCAATAGTGTGTTAGCATCAAGTTCTAGAAAGTATAATAATTATAATTACAGAATTACAATTACAGAAGGAACAATGATGAACATCGATGCAAAAATACTCAATAAAATTCTTGCCAAATGAATCCAAGAACACATCAAAATGATCATCCACCGTGATCAAGATGGCTTCATCCCAGGGATGCAGGGATGGTTCAATATATGGAAATCCATCAATGTAATCCACTACATAAAAAGACTCAAAGAAAAAAAAAGCACATGGTCATCTCATTGGATGCTGAAAAAGCATTTGACAAAATTCAGCATCCTTTCATGCTAAAAGTCTTGGAAAGAATAGGAATTCAAGGCCCATACCTAAACAGTAAAAGCAATTTACAGCAGACCGGTAGCCAACATCAAAGTAAACTGAGAGAAACTTGAAGCATTCCCATCAAAATCAGGGACTAGACAAGGCTAACCCCTCTCACAATATCTTTTCAATATAGTACTTGAGGTACTAGCTAGAGCAATTCAACAACATAAGGAAGTCAAAGGGATACAAATTGGAAAGGAAGAAGTCAAACTATCACTATTCGCAGAAGATATGATAGTATAATTAAGTGACCCAAAAAACTCCATCAGAGAACTCCTACAGCTGATAAACAACTTCAGCAAAGTGGCTGGTTATAAAATCAACTCAAGCAAATCAGTAGCCTTCCTATACTCAAAGGATAAGCAGGCTGAGAAAGAAATTAGGGAAATGACACTCTTCACAATAGCCACAAACAATATAAAGTATCTTGGTGTGACTCTAACCAAACAAGTGAAAGACATGTATGACAAGAACTTCAGGTCTCTGAAGAAGGAAATGGAAGAAGACCTCAGAAAAAATGGAAAAATCTTCCATGTTTGTGGATTGACAGAATTAATATAGTTAAAATGGCAATCTAGCCAAAAGCAATATAGAGATTCAACGCAATCCCCATCAAAATCCCAACTCAGTTCTTCATAGAGTTAGAAAGAGAAATTTTCAAATTCATCTGGAATAACAAAAAACCCAGGATAGCTAAAACTATCATCAACAGTAAAAGAACTTCTGGGGGCATCAGTATCCCAGACCTCAAGCAATACTATAGAGCAGTAGTGTTAAAAACTGCATGGTATTGGTACAGTGACAGGGAGGTGGATCAGTGAAATAGGATTGAAGACCCAGAAGTGAACCCACACATCTATGGCCAATTGATCTTCGACAAAGGAGCTGAAAACATCCAGTGGAAAAAAGATAGCCTTTTCAACAAATGGTGCTGGCTCAACTGGAGGTCAACATGCAGAAGAATGAGAATTGATCCACTCTTATCTCCTTGTACTAAGCTCAACTCCAAGTGGATCAAGGACCTCCACATAAAACCAGACACACTAATACTAATAGAAAAGAAAATGGGGGAAGACCCTTGAGGACATTGGCTCAGGGGGAAAGTTCCTGAACAGAACACCAATAGCTTATGCTCTAAGATCAAGAATAGACAAATGGGACCTCATAAAATTACAAAGTTTCTGTAAGGCAATAGACACTGTCAAAAGGACAAATTGGCAACCAACAAATTGGGAAAAGATCTTCACCAACCCTAATTCTGACAGAGGGCTAATATCCAGTGTATACAAAGAACTCAAGAAGTTAGACCCCAGAAAACCGAATAACCCTATCAAAAATGGGGTACAGAGCTAAACAAAGACTTTTCACCTGAAGAAATTTGGATGGCTGAGAAACACCTTTAAAAATGTTCAACATCAGCCGGGCATTGGTGGCGCACGCCTTTAATCCCAGCACTTGGGAGGCAGAGGCAGGTGGATTTCTGAGTTCGAGGACATCCTGGTCTACAGAGTGAGTTCCAGGACAGCCAGGGCTACCCAGAGAAACCCTGTCTCTGAAAAAAAAAAAAACAAACAAAAAAAAGTTCAACATCATTAGTCATTAGAGAAATGCAAATCAAAACAACCCTGAGATTTCACCTCACACCAGTCAGAATGGCTAAGAATAAAAACTCAGGAAACAGCAGGCCCTATCATTATACTCTTTAAATTTATTTTTATTTTTATTTTTTATTATGGTACATGATTTAATGGCTCTGGGTTTTGCTTGTTTTGTTTTTCCTTTTTCTTTTCTTTTTCTTTTTTTTATTCGATATATTCTTTATTTACATTTCAAATGATTTCCCCTTTCCTGGTTCCCCCTCCCCCAAAGTCCCATAAGCCCTCTTCCCTTCCCCTGTTCTCCAATCAACCCCTTCCCGCTTCCCTGTCCTGTTATTCCCCTACACTGCTTCACTGAGCCTTTCCAGGACCAGGGGCCTCTCCTTCCTTCTTCTTGGGCGTCATTTGATATGTGAATTTTTTCTTGGGTATTCCAAGCTTCTGGGTTAATATCAGCTTATCAGTGAGGTAGACTCCAGAGAGCCAAATAACCCTATTGAAAAATGGGGTACAGAGCTAAACAAAGAATTTTCACCTGAGGAATATCGAATGGCAGAGAAGCACCTAAAGAAATGTTCAGCATCCTTACTCATCAGGGAAATGCAAATCTAGGGGTCCCTAGAAGTACCCTGGGTGTATGTCCCTTCAGTGTCCTTCCAACCTAGGGTCTGCTGTTGCCGAGACAGTCTCTCCGGTTTCATATTCTTCTGGCGAATTGACATTAGACATCTTTCATGACAGTTTTTATTTATAAAATTGGTTTTGATTAAGTTATCCACTAGTTTGTATTTCCTGAAACTAAGAGGCATGATTGATATCTGCATGATTTAAAATCAAACTCATAGCGACAGCCTAAATTACTATGAGGCGTTTCATTACACCTGGCCATTTCATGGATGTACACACACTTAATATACCTGTACATACATTTATTTAATAGTTCTAGATATGAACTGCTTTCTGGCCTCCTTCTCTATGATATACCCAAAGACATAATTCACTTTAGCTCAAAAATCAAGCAGGGATTCACCGGCTATTTTATTTCTGGCTAAAAGCTTAAGTGGCATGGGCTAATATAGGGAAGCCATCTGTCACAATTATGAAGGAAATTGCTTTCCCAGGCTATCCTTTTTGTACTAGGTAGATTTACAAGGGAAAGTCGTTCTTTTGTGATATTAAGTAAAGATTTCATTCTCCACAGCTGATTACCCATGTAGGAGACTGCTCAAGCTCAAGTCTCCTGTCATTTAATGGGTGACAGTGGTAATTTTCTGCTCAATTACTAATGGTATCTCTAACCTCCATAGAGGATAAGGGTGGTACTAGTGGGGCCTGAGATACATATTCCAGCGCTGACCAATTACAATCAGGAGTCTAGGGTCATCTTTTTAGGGCTGTTTCAGATTTAGGAAAGGTATAGTTAGGACTAAAGATTCCTTTCTCCTCCATATTTCATAGAAACAGGTCACTGTCTTGAGAAACCTCTTCTGGACATTACGAGCTATGAGTGTCCTGTTTGATATGCTGACACATTTGCTTAAATGCTGCAGGGAGGATCAGTTAGGAATATGGTGAAGTACTAGAAATAATAAGTACTGAGTCAGGTACGTTGGATGTATAGTTTTCAGCATGGATAAAGACTATTGCAAGAGACAGCAAGTGAAACTGTCAGCCAAGTATATCAAAGTGACTTACACATGATCATACTACCAAAGAAGGCATAAGAACTGCTGTAGGAAAAGGCAGGACATCAATATGTTAAAAGGCTACCCAGGTGATTTGAATGGGAGGATACTGTCCAGACCCATTTTCTTCTTCTTTCAAGTGGTTCTCCTATACTATGTATTCTTGGAGCAGATGTACCCAACGTTCAGAGTAGCTGGTAGAATTTTGAAAAAAAACAAACAAACAAGATTAATGGGCTCTCTTATCTATGTATCTATATGTCATTGTGTCTATCTATGTATCTACATATCTATGTATTCATGATCTATCTATCTATCTATCTATCTATCTATCTATCTATCTATCTATGTCTATGTCTGTCTGTCCATCTATTTATCATCCATCTACCTATACACCGAGCATCTATCCAGCTTCAACTACAAGTGTTATTTCCATCTTCCTTTAAACATAATACAAATGCCTTGGAGTTTCTGTGCTACTCTATATCCAAATGTAGTTGATCTTGAGGGAAGGGAATTCTGTGAATGGTCTGTCAGAAAACTGAAGGGTTTCCTTTCACACTCCCGACATTCACTACGTCAGCTACCTTTGGGAGAATGCTAGCCTGTGAGTGGGTCTGCAGCTGTTGTCATTTGGTTATGACCCAATCATACCCTCCAAAGGTTCCTTTGATGGAAGATTTGATCCCTAGTTGTGAAAACTTGAATGGTGTCCTGGAGCCTCATAGGAAGTTCTTCATCAGGAATAGCATGAAGGGAGGTCTCCTGTGGTTACCTGGACGTTTTCAGGAGACGAGTATAAAAGTATGAGTTTGACCTCACCCAACTCTATGTGATTCATGGCTCAAGATGTTGCCACCACATGTGCTGCTACCACCACCGTCCACACTGTCCATCAGCTTAACAGGAATTAGGCTGATGCAAGTGCCAGGGCTCTTAACCCCTGGGATTGTGAACTCATGTGCTTCCTTCTTTTAGCCCATGCCAGATGCCCCTTTATGGCGATGAATCTCCTGCTGACACAGTAGCCATGGATCCAAGCAACGGGCTCATGGGGTCTACACCCACTAGCTCTTTAGAAGAGATCAGAAAGCCGAAGAGGGCTAGAGAACACGCAAGAAAGCTGGTCGTTGTTCCATGCAACAGGAGGAGCCTTGAAAGATAGAATAGACACAGTCGGGCGTGGAGGACTGAAATTTTCCCAGAAGAGACCCAGTCATAAGCACTATATCCATTGTGGAAGAAATATAAACAAACAGTAGCAAAACCCTTAGCAACTCAATGACCATAGCAATAGATGATTAGAAAGCATGGCAAATCGTTTTAAAGGGAATTAGCACCAGAGACAGGCTCATCGGTGCAGACATAAGAGAGGATGGGAGAAGTTAATATTATTATTAATTTCCTTTGTTTGGGTTGTTAATTTCCTGCTTTACAGAATGTCTTTTCTACATATTGAGAGAAGGCTCCAAACAGTTTTCAATTCCTTCATTATTCAGTTATTTACTTTTGCTCTTGCACAGCTCTGAACATTGCCGGGACATGGATGGATTGTGTGCATTTTCCTAATTGCATCTCTTTTCTCTCCATAGAGTAGAAATATGATTAAAAGGCTCTTCCACATAAATTAACAGGCAACATAAACGGAATTACTATCTCTGCCACTGCCTGGGTTTGTCTGACTTTTGTTCAGGTATTGCATTACAACTCAACAGGGACTATGCAAAATGATCGAGTAAAAGTCTTCCACTCAAATTATCAACCAGGCTCTTTCAATTCCATTCTATATCCAAAATCTATAATCATAAATAAGTAGGGAGATACTTAAATACTTATGAAAGGGGCCATATATTCCTAGAAAGAAACCTGTCAGGAACCTCACAGTGGCAGGTGTACTAATTTAAATATAATAATTATATTTTATACTAACATTATATATTAATGTATTCTAAAAATATCAGAATGCAGAGTTGTGGAGGCCAGTCCCAATCCATACACCTACAAAGCCAGCGCCATCATCTGTATCTCACAAGATACTGAGGAGGAGGTAACAAGAAGATTTTAAGAATCAGGGTTTGGTTGTGAGAAAGTGCTGACCAGACAAGAATTATATGTATGTAATTATACAAACACACTCACACAAACAGGCATATGCACATGTGCATGTGTGTGTGTGTGTGTGTGTGTGTGTGTGTGTGTGTATATATATATATATATGCATGTCCATGTGTTTGTGTGTATACATGCACATGTGTGTATGCCAAGGAAAAATCTATAAAGAGAGCTTAACTGATAATTACACTAGGGCATTAGAACTCTGCATTCTGATAGTTTAGACTACACTTATACTGTATTATATTTAAATTCATAATGCCCGCCACTGTGAAGTCTTTAAACTAATAATTCCCTCGTAGTCTGGGTGATGTGCTGCAGTAGATACCGCCTCAGAGATTATCCAGGATGCTTGCTGCTGTCACTCACATGCTCGTACATCATGTCCCTGTAATAACAGGGTACACTGAATGACTTCCATTTAATCAAGAGAATCTAGGGAGAGTCATGAGATAATACCACTAACCCTGGACTGCAAACACCTGTGACTCTTGTCTGGTTAGCAAAGCTTTCTCCTATTTATGGGCTTTGTTTCATCAAAGTTGATGAAATGGCCACGTGGTCTGTACCTGAGTTCAGCTGACAGCCAACACTGAGTGTACACCTGTAGGTCCAACGGCACACAATGAACTCTGAACAAAAGTCACTCATGCATAGTGGGAGGCTTATAATTCACCTGAGCCTTGAGACATATGACCACAGCTATCATGGGCTTGGACTTCTGACCACAATAGCAGAGAGAAGATGAATGGGTATTATTTGGAACAAGTTATTATCCAGCAGTAGCTAACCAATACATATGATCACTGTCCAATGGAAAAATGCTATAGAGGGAAAAAAGCAGGGAAGAGAACCAAAGTGATGGAGATGAGGGTAAGTACACTTGTGATTTTAAATAAAAAGTCTATAAGGCCTCACTGAGACAGCTCCATTGACTGGAATCTTAATGAAAAATAATTCTAAAGAAAATCCTTCTGGGCTAACAGCATAGACTTGTAACACCCTCAAAATTAACAATTCGCCTGTGACAACTATTCTCTGGATGATTACCTACATTTTCTCAGGATACAAGTCCACATGCCTAAGACAGCTATCTGACAGCATCCATTCAAAGACCAAGGTAATCAAGTTCAGCTATTCCAAATCACATCGCCAGGCTAGTATGTCGAATGTCTTTCTATTCACAATAGCTAGGTAATGTAGACTGCATACACAACAACCAGCAGATGAATAGGTAATGAAACTGCTTCAAAGACACAATGCAATTTTAATTAGCCACAGAAAAGGGTAATAATAAAGGGTAATACAAGAAAAAGAAACATTTCTAAAGGAGTGTAATTCCTTCTGAGGTTCTAGACAAATCCATGTCCTAGATTTTTTTTTCATATGTAGGCTCTGATTGCCGGGGTGTAGATTCCTGTCACCTCACTGGATGCTACTGAAAGGCTGTCAACGGATTCTAGAGAACATTAATCTTCCACGGCCTCCTGTCGCCTTCCCCTATGCTTAAATATCCCATAACTGGTCAAAAAACTTTTATGATTCTAGTTTCTTTTGTATTTTTATTTGATAATGACTTTTTGTTTCCTTCTTCCATTTTATGGACTCTAATTAGAAAATCCAGGCTAACCTCTTTAAATTTTCATAATCAACAGCAAGCACACCTGTGCCACAAGACAACACCTAGGCCTGAGTCTTAGGAACTTTGGGGACTGTTATAAAACATTCCACAGAACAGCACTTTGAGGAAACAGTTTTAAAAGTACCGAATAGTGATGATTCCCTGATCAACTAAAAGGTAATCTAATTACTGCCATGATTGATCTATGTGCTAGATGTTTTATTGGGATCAAATATATTCTAAGGATTGTCAACTGTCAATCAAAATTTCTGCAGGAAATAGGCTTGAAGTAAGTCATGGCTAAGTAGGAGATATATAGAGTTTATGGACAATATTTCCAGAAGAGAAGACTCTGAGCAAAATCACACAGTTGACCAACATCATGCTTGGTTTAAAGAACTGTTCTGTTCACTCACGCATACCACATGCTTTAGGGAAACAGAGGGTGTGAATAACTGCAGGCAAGTTAGCTTAGGCATGGAATTTTATCCGTCTGGCCTTAAGTTCACAAGCTCTTGTAACTAAGAAATTCTTAAATATCAGGATTTACTCACACATGGGAAGTATGTGCTTCTTGATGGATTAACACAAGCAAAATTTATTGCCTACTATAATGTGGCTCTCTATGTGTTTATATTTATTATGTTAGGAATGGGAGACACTCTGATGATTTTAACCCTATCCTGTGTTTAAGTAATGGACACAGTCACAGATAAAATCAAAGTACAGTCTACAGAAACTTTCTTAGTTAGGGTTACTATTGTTGTGATGAAACACCACGGCCAAAGCACTTTGGGGAAGCAAGGGTTTATTTCATACACAGTTCCATGTAATAATCCATTCAAGGCAGTGTAGGCAGAGACTCAAGCAGGACAGAAATGTGAAGCCAAAAGCTGAGGCCACAGAAAGGTACTGCTTCCTGGTTTGCTCACAACGACTTCTGCAGCCTGCGTTCCTATAGAACCCAGGACCACCAGCCCAGGGATGGCTCCACCCACAATCGATGAGCCTTCCCACATCAATAGCTAATTAATAAAATATGCTTCAGGCTTGTGCTCAGCCTGGTCCTATAGAGATATTTTCTCAACTAAGGCTCCTTTCTCTCTGATGACTTTAGCTTATGCCAAGTTGATACAAAACTAAACAGTACTGGACAACAGGCCTTACAGCCCTGCTCTGCTTAATTAAAAGCCAAATGTACAACTGTCACATTCATATACTATTTGTGGGGATGGTGATATTTCCTCCAGGGTCTGATTTAGTCATGTAGGTTTTGTCCTATGAAGGGAAATTCACACCATTGTTTGTAAGAATTGCTTGGCTGTGGTAGGCCTTCTGGGCTGGGCAGTCCCACTTTTACATCTTTGAAGATAATAAGAAAGGATAGGAGACCTATTCTTTGGGAAAAAAAAATACTTGACAATTGCATATTCTGGGTCAGGAAGGGAGCAGTTATTTTATGCAGGTTTTTTCCCCTGCAGCTAGAATTTAGGGGATTGTTTTCTATGACCTTTGAAACAATTTGAATTTCCTCAACACAGAAAGGCTATTACTTAATCTCAGCCGCAATTATGGTGAAAACAGTTCTGGGTATGCAGAAATAGAAAGTAACTGTCCTCGGAAAGCCACTATTGAATACTGTTTTCAAGGAGCTATTTTAAAAGGAGAGAAGGGAATAAGGAAAACAGGAAAGAGGAGATGAATAGGGGAAAGAGACAAAGAGGGGATGAGGAGAGAGAAGGTTGGAAGGAAGTAGAGGCTGACATAGATTCCTAGCTTCCTGGAGGACTTTGCGACTTGCTGGTAGATTGATTAGTTTATGCTGTACTAGGGTAAAGCCAAAGTCACAGAAGCTCCTCTGCTTGGGATCCTTAGAAAAAGCATATTCTCAACTCAGATTTTATCTTTTGGTTCATGGAGGAGCATACACCCCAGTAAATGCTGTCTGTCTTCTTTCATCTAGCTTAGCTTCAGTTCGCTCAGGAAGCTGCTGCCCCTCCCCTGCTGAACCAGGTGCTCATGAGATGCTGGGATCTTTCTCCATGGTTTCCATTTGCCTCATTTGGAGGCTTTCCTTTGGGATGAGCTGTATGTCTTCAAGGATGCGGATGCAAGTGTACCTCAACGCTTCCCTGCCATTGCTTAAACTGCACAAATTAGGCCTACTAAGAGCTAGTGTGGATCCTTGAAGCCAGAGATGGTTTGTAAACATTTTGAATATCAAGTTTAAAAAGCAATACGTCCAACAACACAAAGAGAAGTCTTCATTGCACGAAAGTAGCAGAAAGCAGAGGTAAGTCCAAGAGGAATAACTCGATCTCAGACTTAGATGGAACAGCCTGGAGCCGAAAACACTATCACATTTTTCACATTTTTTTTGTACCTACACTAGATCCTGATTTTATCTTGAGGACAATTTAAGCTTGCTTTTTACTCTTTCTATTTTTAAATACAATAGAGTTTTTCTTTAATATTTTCTTAAGCTGTCAGCAATCAGAATGTACTGAAATCTAAACTACAAGTTTGGGCAGTGTTTTAGCATTAACGAATCTACACTACCTTCTCTGGCTTCTTTCATTAAGTTTTTCCATCCTTTTCTATGACACTTGCATTAAATTATTTCATTTTTCTACATACAGACTGCCAGTTAGACCTGCACTACTTATTGAAGATGCTTTCTTTTTTCCATTGTACATTTTTGACTTCTTTGTCAAAGATCAAGTGTGTTATAAGTGTGTGGTTTTATTTCTGTGTCTTCAATTCTATTCCAATGATCAACATGTCTGTTTCTGTACCAATACTATGCAGTTTTTATTATTACTGCTCTGTAGTAGGACTTGAGATCGGGGATGTGGATTCCCCAAGACATTCTTTTATTGCTAAGAATTATTGTTTTCTCTACTCTGGGTTTTTTACCTTTCCAGGTGAATTTGAGAATTGCTTTTTCCATGTCTTTGAAGAATTGTGTTGGGATTTTGATAGAGATTGCATTGAATCTGTAGATTGCCTTTGGTAGGATGGCCATTTTTTACTGTGATAATTCTGCCAATCCATGAGCATGCCTGTGTCTAGATTATAATGAGTTGCTAATGGCACTGCTAGCCCAAGCATAGGAGCAGTCCCTATGGATCACAGTACCATGTCACCTAGGCCTAGGCAACCAGGCATCTCCTTAGAAAGGCTGCAAAGATATGCAATACAACAGAATATACTGGGGACAGATATACCAATCTGGAACTGGCAATAGTATGAGAATTCAGTACAACTTAGAAAATATTTTTCTCTTCTTCATTATTGGAGAACAAATTCCTTTCTTCCTTCCTTCCTTCCTTCCTTCCTTCCTTCCTTCCTTTCTTCTTTCCTTCCCTTCCTTCCTTCCTTCTTTCTTTCTTTCTTTCTTTCTTTCTTTCTTTCTTTCTTTCTTTCTTTCTTTCTTTCTCTCCTTCCCCCTCCCTCCCTCCCTCCCTCCCTCTCTCTCTCTCTCTCTCTTTCTTTCTTTCTTTCTTTCTTTCTTTCTTTCTTTCTTTCTCTCCCTTTTATTTTCTTTCCTTCTTTTTGTTTATAAAAGAGCAGAACATAGATACCTAGTAACAAACTCTGTAGATGAGAACTGAATCCTAGACCCAGCATGACTATTGGAACCTTTCCTTTATCAAGCGAATAGCAAAAGCATTTTTTTTTCCAGAATAAAATGCTGGCAGAATGGTTTAATATAGAACAATCCTTTATCACAGCTATAGATGATGACATGTCCTTTATGGTTATTTGTCATAAAGATGAATTATTTGAATGTTTGACACATCTGAGATGCTTTATATGAACATGATTTATATGTGTATATTTCTCTTCTCCATTTCTCTGTTCTTTAATAGCTGCAAAGAATAGAATGCAATCTCCTTCTCTTAGAGTGCCACAGACTTTTAATGTGAAAAAAGAAATGGAATCAGACTGGAATACTGCACAACAAATTTGGAAAGAATCCCAAATTCCCTTATTGATGAGAACTACATTATCGTGAGCCAATGTGCCGGCTTGCAACAATTGTTGGACTTGTCTATTTCTATTTCCTCTATTTATACTTGTTAGTCCTTGAACCAGAAGCATTTCAAACAGACATGCCAAATAATTTTGCACACACATACACACATATACCAGAGGCTATATGTTCAACACTGAAACTCAATACTTGCAAAACATGCCTGAACATGTCTGGTAGCAGTTATAAGATGCATAACCTTATGCAATAGTAAGAAAATCAGCTCTTTCTCCATCATGAGGCTGTTTAAATATGTTCTTGATCTCAATCCAATAGATTTTACTTCTCACTTTGCCCTGGAATACAAGAAATAATTTGCTCCTTTTACCAAGGCACTCAATTACAAATAACCTTAAGTATTTCTGTGTATAAAGACTACTGGGTAGTTTCAGACTATTTTCTTAAAAACTCTAGTTTCTGTAAGACCTGTATAAGAAGCAGTCTCTAACCCATGGGATGGCCCTGTGGAAAGCTGATAAGGTCTAACACTCATGGGTGGTTGTGTGGATTGGTGTAAGGGCTTTTCCAACCCTCAACCCTTTTAAGCACAGATTCAATGCAGTTTATGATGCATATGAAATATGCATATTCTTTAAGGAAGGTAATAATCAATGGAAGCCAGAAGCTATTGTGAGCCTCCCAAGTATAGTGGCTTTATAAAGGAGTGAGTGACTCCTTTTTAAAGTATATTTTATCTATTTATTTTGTGTGTATGAGTGTCTAGTCTCCACATATGGCTGTTCACTACCATGTAAATGCAGTGTCCACATAGGCCAGAAGACTGCATAGGATCTCCTGGGACTCCAATTATAGGCAATTGGGGGCTGGCAGGTGAGTGCTGGGAGCTGAATTTGGGTCCTGTGGAAGAGCAGACAATGAATGCTCTTAATCTCTGGGCCTTCTCTCTAGCACTCAGCAGAGTTCACTCTTTAAGATCTTGTGACTTAGACATTAAACAGTCCTAAAGGTATGGTTCTGATGTCTGTGAGCTCTGGGCCATGTAGTCTGTTTTCAGTTCTATAGTACAGAACACTGGTTAGAAATGTAAAGAGACACCCATATCAATGCACTGTTTTTGTTTGTCCAGCTGATTCGGGTCTCCATTAAGTGACATACTCTTAAATGTTGAGGGAACCAGTTATCTGACTTCTGTTTTATCCATAGTTTACATTTGTTCTGTTGTCAAAACTGCCCCCTGCCCCCCAAATGGTGGAACACATGCATAAACTCTTAAAATAAGCATCTTTGAATTTGTAATGTTTTCAACATTGCCAAGGTGCTACCGGAAATTAAAATTACAAAATTAGAAAAAATTAAATTATTGAAAAACAACAACAACAAAAGATCATTAGGGGGGGCGTTCTTAGCCTGTTTGAGCAGAGGGGATAGCACAGGTGGAGGAAAGAAAGGAGTTTTATATTAAAAAATGGGTAAGTAAAGGCTGGTGGAAACCCCACAGATGAAGTTTTCAGAGCATCAGGACAGGAGAAGTGACAGGGCATGAGGTATTCAAGACAAACGGTCACTATGAAACAAAGCAACAGAGGAAGCTGGTACATTTTCAGTGTTGCAGAGGGATGGGGGAACATGACTGCAATGATGTGGACTCCATAAAGGAAATGGTGACAGACAGACAGAGCCGGGGTCCAGAGAGGAACACTCTCTGCTGACAGTAACAAGGAGAGCAAGATGCTTGAAGCAGACAATGTGTGTCAAAATTCCCACAGACCTATTGTACCCAAGATAGTCTGAAATAATGAGATCCCATATACGGATGGGTTCTTCTATGGTACAAACATTGAGATAGCGACCCACTGGAATCGAAAGTCTGGACTTAGGAGGTGTAAACAGACCAGCTTTTCCAAGTAACTGTCATTGATTTGAATCCTTCCATGAATCACTCATATCTCACATTTCAGTAACTTCCATTGAGAAATTTATTTAGTTCCATTTGTGTTCCCATATCATAGTGATTTCAAAGCTTCTCTCATCTTCTACATTTATCATTTGCAAAACACAGTGGCCTATGGTCTACAGACTTCCAAGAAACTCTAATTATATTTAATTGGTCAGAAATGGTACACGATCAATTTGATTCTCAAAGAAAGTTGGGAAAGTAACTTCCTTGTCTGAGTGTATGATAATTGAAGCACAGCTGATGTTGGGTTAATAAAAGATATGGGCATGACCTATCTGCCATCACAAGTGGGATTTCATATTTTGCTTCCAAATCGCCAAAGTCTTCAAAATGTTCTCTTTCTTTATTCTCCCTGACCCCCACTGAATGCTCTGCATGTTTCTCAGGGAAAATCCCCAATCCAGCTCTTTCTTCACATTTGATGGATTTCTTACACTCATGATATTTCTGTGAGTACTGTTCAGAAGTGTGCTTGGTGAACCTCTTGGAAACATCTTGCTTTTTAGAACGTAAGAGTAATTGGCAAGGTAGAGTCGAGGGAGCCAAGACTCTAGGGCTATACTGCCATATTCTAATGGATGAATGGTTTCCTACTACATGGATAAAGTCATCTGACCTCCCTCTGTGCCTCAGTTTCTCATTCGGATTTGTAATAAAATTGTTAGGTAAACCACAGACTTAGGATTAAATGAGTTTATAATTGCATACATCAGTAGCTGGAGTTTTGGAGTGTTAATAATCATGGTAATTATTATTATAGTTTACATATTCAATAATATGACTGAGCTAAGCATAGCATTGCAGGTTTTATGTTGGTGTTGTAGATGGCAAATCAGAAGGCGGAAAGATCTGTTCTGCTTCTGTTGAATTTAGGGTTTATCAATTATTTCGGACTGGAGAGGATGAAGGCAATTCTAGACAGTACACATGCTGGTCAGGCTTTTCCAAAAGGCAGTCTTAAAATATCATTCAAATGCACTGTGTTAATGTTTTCAGTTTCAGATGTTTTTAGCTTTACAACATGCTAATGTATATGCATGAAGATAAATATAGTAGACACTACACTAACTGTGCATTAAAATATTTTTGTGATGACATGAATCATATACATTTTAGGATTAAGATTGTATAAACTCCATGTTAACTTCTACCAATTTGCAAGGAGCTTGGAACACACTGAAGGAGACAGCGAATAGGGATGAATATGCTATAACTTAAAGACAGGATTTGTATCAGGATACATTAAAGATGTAAATGATGAAGGAATGAGAACCTACCATGTGGATCTTTGTACATATGTATACAAACATCCAACATGCCCTGTACGCAGGTCTATGTGCATATATACATTTAGGCATTTATACATTTAATACATATAATACATATTTGCCAGATACTTAAGGTTTTTTTTTTTTTTTTTACATATAGGAGTTTTATACCTAACATTTTTTTTTCAGTCTATAAGTATATTAACATGAGTAAACTTTATTTTGGTAGTCAGGAAAACAATTGATTTTAAAATTTTTTTTCTTTAAAGCAACAATCAGAGAAAAGCACAAAGACAAATTTTCTTTGTAGCTGTTCTCAGTGTGACTGTAGAGAAGATGTTGGGTCTCTGATCTTATTCTCCTTAACTCTGCAATGGGTAGACCTGAGGTCTCTCACAATAAGGATTGGCTTATAAAGCTAATCACAACTTCCTGTTACAAAGCCTAGCATTCTGCAGATTTCCTGGAACCACAGTTGTCTCCCCTGATTTCCTGTTTATTATAAAGAAAGCATTTGCATAGCAAGCCAAGTTTATCTTAAAGAATAAAAGCAAGTTTCTTGACAAATATTTTTAATTTTGCTCTATGGGGGCGATGTTTCACAAATTTAGCTGCACTCTTCCTTCAGGATATCAGCTTTCCTGGGTCATTGCTTTTAGAGCAGACAGGAAAACATCACCCAAAGAAGCGACAAGTGGTTATGGTAGGAATGAGAACTGGGTTACAGTGATTCCAGATTACATGCTGTACTGGCTGTTCTTGTGTGACTACTTGACACAGGCTGGAGTTATCACAGAGGAAGGAGCCTCCCTTGAGGGAATACCTCCCTGAGATCCAGCTGTAAGACATTTTCTCAGGTGGGCGGGGGCATTGTGGGTGGTGCCATCCCTGGGCTGGTAGTCCTGGGTTCTAGAAGAAAGCAAGCCAGTAAGCAGCACCCCTCCATGGCTCTGCATCAACTACTGCCTCCAGATTTCTACCCTGTGCGAGTTCCAGTCCTGACTTCCTTTGGTGATGAGCTGCAATCTGGAAGTGTCGGCTGAATAAACCCTTTCCTCCCCAACGTGCTTCTTTGTCATGATGTTTTGTGCAGGAATAGAAACCCTGACTAAGACACACGCACATAGCCCTTGGGTACCCACCCATTTACATCCAGCAGCGCTTTGTATAATTGAACAGAAAAGTTGCTTCTTGATAAAAACATTCATGTGCAGAATGCAGCAGGAAGGGTATGCTCTGCTCCCTTCAGCATCAATAATGACTGCCTTTAATATACGAAATTACACATATGTGCATTTATTTTATGAGTCGGTCACATTTTGTACATTAAAATAGAATTTATTTTGAAATAAGACATTGCAATTTTTTTATTATTTTCTATATTCTTTGTTTACATTCCAAAAGCTTTCCCCTTTCCCAGTTCCCCCCTCACCATATGTCCCATAAGTCCTCTTTCCCTCCCTCCCGCCCATTCCCCAATCACCCCCCAACCCTTTCTCTGTTCTGGTACTCTCCTGCAAAATTGGAACCAGTCTTTTCGGGACCAGTGTCCTCTCCTTCCTTCTTCTTGGGAATCTTTTGATTTGTTAATTGTGCCTTGAGTATTCAGAGCTTCTGGGCTCATTAATATCCACTTATCAGTGATTGCAATTCATGTGTATTCTTTTGTGATTGGGTTAACTCACTTAGGATGACATTTTCCAGATCCAACCATTTGCCTACAAATTGTATGAATTCATTATTTTTAATTGCTGAGTAGTATTCCATTGTATAAACATACCACATTTTCTGTATCCATTCCTCCTTTGAGGGACATCTGGGCTCCTTCCAGCTTCTGGCTATTATAAATAAGGTTGCTATGAACATAGTGGAGCTTGTGTCTTTATTGTATGTCGGGGAATCCTCGGGGTATATGCCCAGGAGTGGTATGACAGGGTCCTCTGGAAGTGTCATGCCCAATTTTCTGAGGAATCGCCAGACTGATTTCCAGAGCAGTTGTACCATCTTGCAAACCCACAAACAGTGGAGGCATTGCAAATTTTTATGTTGGAAATATATAGAGTTAAATGATGAAAGACATTTTTTTTTGGGGGGGGTCAAAATTACCAGCATGAGCCTTGTGTTGTCCTTAAGTTGGATGAGGTCACATGAACTCTGCAGAGGTAGTGAGAACAATGGATGTGGTCTTATTTCTAGGAGTAGGAAATACACTGGTCTTATCATCACATCAGTGGACCTCCTCTTGCTTCATTGTAAACAATTCAATGAGACATTAGTCAAACCTACGATGGCTATTATTTTGAGAATAGCGTGTGCTTTCTGCAACTGGTCTGAATTTGTCATGATGGAGTCATTTAGTTTTATTAGTCATTTGTGAGCAGGAAAAAGCCTCCACAATGCCCCGTTTCAAATAGGACTTAATTTGAAAATTAAAAAATGTGGGTAAGTTAATATAATGGGAAGTTGATGTCGGATGTAGGGGCTGTTTGTGGATGCTTTCAAGTGGAATGATCGACTCCAAGGTGAAGCACAAATTTGTAACAGGTGGAAAACATGGGGAAACACATGGAGTCTAACAGTCTTCGAGTGTTCAGACTTGAAGAGGATTAAGAAAGCTTAGCATTCAATTATTCCTCTTGTAGCAAAGCATTTAGTTTAAACTCAAGTCACTCCTCCTAGAACCCAGAGGATCTGCTTCTTCCAATGTCTGCCTTCTTTCCTGTCCACTAAGGCATGCTAACGAGATCAATCATCAAGTAAGGTCATGGGCACACATGCCAAGGTTTAGACAGACATCAAAAATGTAAAAATAATACGGTTTTTGGAATTTGATTTGTTTCACCTCTAGGTAGCCTACTAATAATAAGCAACTATTATATGTATAAGTTTTTGGTAAAAAAAAAAAATAGAACAAAAAATAACACACTTGTTAGTGTTGCATGTCCAGATGAACCCACAAGCCTAGATCTTGGATAAATATTTGCTGCATGAATTATTAACAGATGCTTATTTACAGTATGGATATCACAGCTCTTTTGCCTCTTGTATCTGCTGCACATTCTGGTGCCAGAGCTCTCTCTCTAGAGACAGAGATGAAATCAGAGTAAAGAAACTCCCAAGTGGTCCACTTTATTTTATTGAATATTTGGTCCGATAACTTGGCAGAGAGAGACTTTCTAAATGTTGATGAAAGCAATCTGTGCTGTCTCTGTGTCTGTTCGGCGGGAGACTTGCAGCGATAGAACATCTACACATTCGAGAGAACAGCCGAAAGGATAGATGGGAAATTAAGATTTCTGTGCCTAGCAAATGCAAGCCTCACGGTGCTGCTGCATTGATTGTCTAAAGCCAGTCTCCACAGGATATTGTCCTTAAAGAACAAGACCTTTTTGATTGCTTCCTGACCCGTCACTTTGACTTCAAATCCTCCTTCCCACCCTTCACTTATTAGCCCTACCCTATGAATGGCTGGGTTTTCAAGTCAGTGTATAGTTCTACCTGAATGATTAGGCCCGAGGGCCTGGGTTGTTGAAGGGAGGTATGAGACAATCCTCACAAGGTCCCTATGTCCAAGTCACCTCACATTAACCATGTCCATTTTCACGGCCATCAGCCAGGACTGTCTCCTCATTCTGGTTCCAGGGACAGATGCTTCTTTTATGCATCCCATAATTCTCTCCAACCTTCTGCAGGCACCAGGGAACCATTTCTTAACTGGAGGCCCTGGCTAAGCTGCAGCCCCTCCTTTGTAGGTTCTTCGTGTCCTCTTTCCTCCCCTTTAATATGGCCTCTCCTTGAAAGTTCAGAAGCATAGCTAGAGTGCACCCATGTGCCCCCAAATGTCCATGCTTCATCCCAGCACACAGTGGCTATAGGGGAGAACTCAGTCTTAAGGGTCACTAGGCAAAGATGCCTGAGGCCCGACCAAGTCTGATTACCTGAGTTCCACCCCATGATCCTAAATGATGGAATCAGAATCAGTATCAGCAAATTACTATTAAGCACACACCATGGCACACATACACACATGCACATACATATATTCGCATACAAAAGAATAAATTTAAAAAAATGAAGAAAATTCCCCAAACCACAATTCCTACGCCTGTACACGCTCACCAGTGTTCTATCACATCATACTAGTTCTGAAAAAGCCACCCCAGCATCATTGTCCCTAAGACCAAACCATAGGACTTTACTTTCAGACAGGCTTACATTAGGTGAGTAATTTGCCTTTGTTTTGTCCACTGTAGAGCAAATATTGAGACAGACCTTTCTCACAGAGAGTAAGATCAAATAAACAAACTCTCCCAAGTCAGTTTTGATGAACCTGAGGTAGTAACTGCCTATATTCATTTTTAATTTTTCAGGTCTAGATTTATTTTTTCCCCAGAAAAAAGATACCTTGATAGCTGCAGGTCCTTCATTCCTGACTCAGTGCTTAAGACGTACCAAGTTTCACTTACACAATGGCCAAAATGAAGTTGTAAAGAAAGAATCACTTTGGAGCCATAAAAAATGCATAAAACTGGAAGCATCTAAACACCAATGCTAGCTCCAAGCTCACAGAACGTGTAAGGAAGCGCTTATGTGGGTATGGAGTGCCACTTTTTCCCAGGGAAGAAAGGATTAACCATGCAGATGATTCTACTGCAAACACACACTCTTCCAAATGCACAGCCGCAACAGTGGGCCAAATTAATACCCAGATACTGCGTGTCTGTGTAGGGTGTTCTCCTGCTGTTCTCAACGGGCAGTGTAAGTTACAGGATGCCTGATAAATCCATCCAGAAGTGCTAAGAAACACAGATGCTGATTCCCAAACCTTATCAAACAACTCCCTCTCTCTCCACTCACGTGGGTAGACTGGAGTCAAAGAGGATGGGAAACTCATTAGCCTGTGTTGATCACTTACACACCCTGTGGGGAGGGGCTGGGAGCACGTCAGAAATATCAATTTCCCACACTCCACACCTCTTCTCTTGATGGTTAACATAAATAAAGTATTTGCTTTCCCCCAATCGTCCTAGTGATGAAAGATGACAAGTCCAATAGGTACAGCTCAGGGATGGAAATCTTTATTTCCTGTGCATAGATGTTCTCTATTTCCACTGCAACCAAATCTGTACTGGAGAGAGATTCCAAAGTCTACATGAACAGCGCCAAGTGAGTTACCATGTCTCGTGGACTGGCTGGCTCCCGTCTCTGCCATTTCTCGCCCTGCACGGACACAGGTCTAGCCAGCTTCGACCTTGTCAAACTTGGCAGGCTGGTAAAGGCGAGTTCTTCCTGCTTGGTGGGTTCAATCCTAGACTTATTACCACATTAAAGTTCTAAAATTCTTCCCTACATAAAAAAAAAAAAGGCAACTAGTTAAGTCCATTGTTAGGGATAAAGGACTTTGAAGAGAGGCTGCTGAGTACCTGCACAAAGCTTCTTTAGTTTATTTAAAATCGATTGCAATGTGGAATTTTGTGATACACACACACACATACACACACACACACACACACACACACACACACACACATACAGGTTAAAATTTATCCTTAGATATCTGTGGCCATTCAGAAGGAATTATAAGGAAATTGGAAGCTATAAGGCAGGATGAACTATCTATTCAGGCTAGACTGACTTTGAGAATTACTAGAGATAAAGGGCAGCTCTCATGTATGCAAAAGAGGGTGGGAAGTCTCTTATGCAGCAGACCATATTTTAAATGAGAAGAAACAGTCCATTAGTTCACTAACTCAAGCAGGTCTGTTACTGAGAACATGAGTTCTAGACAGCTGCAGGACAGGAAAAGAACAGTAAAGCTTTGAATAGGCGACATCCATGTTCTGTGCTGTGCTGGCCTAAGTTACAAGCTACCGAGTGAATGATTTTGACTGAAGCATGCATGCTTTCAACTTGGACTCCATTTTTTCAAATGGACCAGATCTTGAAGGGAGGCCATTTATGCATCAAACGGAAAGATCTTGATGGACAAAGACTTCTGTGAACTGCCCGGGCAGCATTTCTCCAGGAAATGGCTGGGGGTGTGTATCCTTGCTGATTGCACACATAAGAGCTCCACAAGAAGTGTTCTGTGTCAAGAAAAGCTGTTACAGGGCTGTGTTTCCAAAAGGAAAATCAAATGCACCCGATCAGAGCTCATCTGTAAGGAGGCAAAGTGGCATCAGAAGTGGAAGATTTAGGAGTGCTGAGGCGTAGGAGCGTGAGAGTGAGGAGGGAAACATGAACAGAGAACACAGCCCACAAGGCAAAGGAAAGTTCAAGCTGACTCTTAAGCCACAGAGTTCTTACAAGAAAATATGTGGAGGATCAACTACCGAAAGCACAGGTCATTGTGTGGAAAGGTCAGATCCTTTTCCTCTTAATCAATGATGCTGCGCTTCCTTAGACGGATGATGTATGTCACGAATGTTCCAGGAAAGAAAAGAACCTTGGGATGTATATCCTGTAAGGATGGCGAATCAAGAATAACTTCGGTGATTGTGGAGAGAAGCTGGAATGCTGTAGGTCCAGAGTCTAATTACAGTATGTCTCAGGCTATCTTTAGCCCCTTAACACCCATTCCTTCCCCACCTCTAAGTCTGACTTTACATCATTTGTGGCTAACAGCTCAAATCTTTTAGATTGCATTAACGTAACAGACCACTCACTGGCTTCCATCCACCAAAAGTCTAAGAGTCCCTAGATAGCATCTGAGGGCCATAGCAGAGATTTCTCTACTTTGCTTTAACCCACATACCTACTGTTTCCACCAGTGTATTCGAAAAGTAGCTTAATTTATCACCTCATATTAACAACCACTGTTCTGTTACTAAAAACTTTCACCAAATGCTTACCATATTGGAGTATGTCATTTGGGGTAGCTTAAACCTCTATTTCTAGGGCATGGTCACTCTTATTTAGATTAAACTATCTCTTATCCAATTTGTGGTGAGACTTGTGTTTTCTTGCAACAAAGAACAGGTGGAACTTAGAAAGGTGGGTCTAGGAACTAGCCTGCCTAGTTCAAACCCTAGCTCTTTCCTACTGTGAAGTCAGCCAGCTTATTCATAATGATGTTGCATCCCAGTTATCCCAGAAACCAATTATGGACTATGGAAAAAATGGATGGGTTTTAATATACACAAGTTTTCAACAGCAAGTGAAGCAGGCACAGGAAGCCAGTAATATTCTTCGAGCTTAACTATGTAAATTAGATTTAGATAAACTGTTGTCATAGTGTCCTACTTTCATTTTGTGAGATTCAAACAGAAAGTAATATATGGATGTTTGCATTTTGAAACAATAGTGATTCATTCTAATTCATTGCTTCTTGTAATAATTCATTTACTAGGCATTTATTAGCTTGAAGTCCCAGGGTTCCCTCAGGTACAATGAAAGAGCTTATTTAAAATTATGGTAGATGAAAAAAAGAGCAGTATGTAGCTAGCTTTGCAGTAATTCTCTTTATCTTTAATTTCTCTTTCTGCAGATTGAGCTACCTGGAGTTTCATAAAGCCCCCGAATAGGAAACTTTCCACAAAACAATTCATGATTTAAATAGTACACAATTCTGTGAGCTGCCGTGAAGTCTTAGCTACAGAGCTCCATCCTGCCCAGATGGAGACCACACCCTTGTATGCTGTGTCACACATTGTGTGCTACCTACTGTGCAGAAGCTTCCTCAGTCACCAGCGTGTCTATTGTAGAATTGTAGAAGAGTTTGGTTATGCTCTTTGGTTTCATGTATCCACTGAGATCCTAGGAAGTATCTTATGGTAACTACAGTTAAAGTTGGCTTGACATTCGCAAGATATTCAAATCATAAAGTAAAAGATGAATCATAGATGAAGAATATCAAGGGTATTTCTAGGGCATAAGAGAATGGCCCCCACAAACCACGAATGAGTAGTGTTCATAAACTGAACACCATGTGAATAATAATTTATATATTCAGCCAAGGAATCTCTAAAATCATATTCTGCCTTGGCAGCTGCCATCTTGAATTTAGTTTTTCAGAGAGAGAATAATTTCAAGGGACCACATTTGAAAACATTCCTTGACTTTGTTTCCTTTTGAACAGCCAGAAGTTCACTGCTCCTGTAAAAAAAAAAAAATTATTTGTGCAATGACAGTGAAGCCCCCAGAGTTCTTGCAGAAGAACTGAACTCCTCTCAGTCATGAAACAACCATTAGGTTCTCAGGCACAGCAGAGCATTTGAAAGCGCTGGCATTTGTCTTCCTTTTAGTTTGACAGATCCACCAAAGCATGAGTGCTGAGAAACATGGGGTCATTTGACGTTCAACGCTATGCACACTAAACTGAATTTCCTTTAAGGAAGGAGGAATGAGGTCTTCATGGAAGATACAAAGACAAACAAGCCATCCTTATTTTCAATCGAATTATGAGATTAAGGCTAAAGAGATAGCTCAGCAGGTAAAGGTGTCTATTGCCAAGCCAGGCATTCTGTATCTGATCTCTGGAAACTACGAGTAAAGAGAGGACCAACTCCCACAAACTGTCCCCTTTCTCTCTATAAGCTGAATAAAAATCCAATAAAATTTAACGAATTACTTTTAAAAATTAGAAAAGTTAATATCAGACTACTATAAACAGATATTAAGAATTGAATATGTGACATACTACATCTGTCATGCAATTTCTGGCTAATATATGTCTCCAGCACATTTGCTGGGTGGATTAATCACTCATTACTATGTGACTCATGATTACAAACAATGATTTAAACACCGCTGTTCTTCAAACCTCACAGTTTTTGACAGCAGGGGTTTTATTCTCGTCTCAGAACAGGGAAGTCACAATGTCTTCAATAGAAATATTAAGAAGAGAGTTTTTCGTTCTGGAGATTGAGTCCTCCTTTAAGCATAGGTGATTGACAGGAGAATTCTGACTTTCTGTCAGTAGACATAATATGCCTACTTTCATAAAGGCGCCTCCAGTGACTCAGCTCCTAGGGGTTCCCTGGATACTTTTTCCACGGTCCATCCCTTTATGGGTTTTCCCACAATGCACAGTTCAATTTCTCTAAGTACACCTGGGAGATCTTTGTCTTTATAAGTTCTCTGTCTTCATTCTTAGAGATTTCCTCTGATTCATTAGGACAGTTCACTTTCTATTAGACATTTTCTTTATTTATATTTCAAATGTTAGCCCCTTTCCTCATTTCCCCTCCCCAAACTCCCATCCCATCCCCCCTTCCCCTGCTCACTAACCCACCCACTCCTGCTTCCCTGTCCTGGCATTCCCCTACACTAGGGCCATGAGCCTTCACAGGCCCAAGGGCCTCTCCTCTCATTGATATCCAACAAGGCCATCCTCTGCTACACATGTGGCTGAAGCCATGGGTCCCTCCATGTATAGTCTTCGGTTGGTGGTTTAGTTCCTGGGAGTTCTGGGGTATTGGTTGGTTGATGTTGTTGCTCCTCTTATGGGGCTGCAAGGGCTTATGTGCAAACACAAGCTCTGTGCATCTTTGCTATGAAATGGCTAACCAGAGAGTGGAATATGGGGCCGGGGCGGTGGCTCCGTTTGCAAAGTGCTCCCCATGCAAGTCCCAAACCACCCAGCTAAAAAGCTATGCATGGTGGCATACACTGGTCACCCTAGTGCAAAAAAACGGGAAGGATGCAGGGATCATTCTTGGACGTCACAAGACTGGCAAGACAATCTGAAATAACCAGTGAGTCTCAGCGCCCAGGGAAACAAAAGGACAGCTCTGGATCTTCAAGTCTTGTCTGTCTGCAGCTCTCTCTCTTTCTCTCTTCACACATATACACATACATGAGACAGAGATAGAGAAAGATGGATAGATAGATGATAGATAGATAGATAGATAGATAGATAGATAGATAGATAGATAGATATTGATGGATGGATGATGGATGGATGATAGATAAATAGATAGATAGATAGATAGATAGATAGATAGATAGATAGACAGACAGACAAACGAAAGAATTGACACCATCACACAAAGAGGGCTTGTTCATCCTAAAACAAGTGAATCTTACAGAAGATGATAATGCAAGGGACCATATCAGAATTCTGCCTACCACATTCACTGGATAAAAGCATTTACAATGTGAATATTGGCCAAGTAGAACTTCAAGTTCACCAGAGTGTATGTAAAAGTCATTTCTGCATTTTTTTTAAATCAAAATCGCCACTGCTAGTCCTTTACTTTCCAATCAGACAGGGCGCTGTGTGGGTACAGTGGTTGGCAAGGCTGCCTTCCAGTGTGCCCGGGCAAACATTTTATTGTAGTTAAGATCTATTCTGGGATATGGAAACAGACCCTAATCTCATGTGTTCCTGGATGCTCTCTACAAGACAGTTTTTTATCCTTTGTCTAAATTCCTATCTCATTAGAATCAAGTTGCTTATTTTTCATTTACTTGTGTAGATTTTTGTAGAATTGTCAATTAAACATTTTCTATGTTTTCTCTATTTTCCTTCTTTTTTTCCCTCCCTCCCTTTCTTCCTCCCTCCCGTTCTTTCCCTCCATCATTCCCTTCCTCTTTGTTTCTTTCTTCTTTTTGTTTGTGTGTTGTATGTTTATGTGTGTGTGCTGTGTGTGCACTGTCTGTCTTGTCAATGTCTATCTGTCTCTGTCTCTATCTCTCTGTCTCTCAGTCGTGTGTGTGTGTGTGTGTGTGTGTGTGTGTGTGTGTGTGTTTGTGTGTGTGTGTGTATGTGTGTGTAAATAAAATTCAGGCCACATGACTTTGACCTTACTTGATTTGGAAATGTGAACAAAATGAGCTCTTTTTGAAAATTCTTATTTAAAAAAAATAACTTATGATCAATCAATAAGAGGGAGCCAATAAGTTTATAATCATGGAACCAGGACTTCGCAAGAGGAAAGATCAAATAAGGTTGCTCCCTCACTGCACCCAAACATCTTGACTTTATTTCTGTTTCTCTCAGTGGAGCTCTTCAACACTTCAGGTTTGCACCTACGTATCTCACGAGTGTTGATTTTCTAAAGTAAACTTTAAATTTTTCACTTTATCTCAGTCTTGATTTCTAATAGATTCTATTGACTTATCTTTATCTTCAGGAGAAGGGAGATATTTTTAAACCAAATATATAACAGTGAGAATTTAAAACAATTGAATGTTTTACTTGCTTACTGAGTAAATTAAAGTACATTTGTATGAATAGAAAAATGAGGTAGGTTTATAAGATATACACACAGAGAGAATATGTATGTTTAAACGATTATACGTGCTTATTCGGGTGTATATTCATAGAAATATGCTGAAATAAGTAACTAAGATAGTCCACATACTATATCTTATGCACATAAGGAACAGGATCATGGACCCTACAAGGTGGATCAATAGTTAAGAACACTGGCTATCTTTCCAAGGGCCTAGGTTTGATTTCCTGCACCAGCATGGCAGCTCATAAGTATCTATAATTCCAGTTATATGTCATCTGACAACCTCTTCTGGATTTTGTGGGCACTAAGAATATATATGATACACAGATATATATGCAGACACATCACCCATACCAGTAAAGTAAAACGAAAAAGTAAAAACTTTTAAAAAGAATGGGATAGACAGCTAGACGGTGGGCTTTTGTTTCAGCTTTAATCCTCCCTATGTCCTTTCGCTAAATTTGGCAAGGCGTAATTTTTTTTTTATTTTACAGTTTAAAGGAAGATTAGTCATGACATAATGATGTTCAGTCCAATCTCAACAGGAATCACCATATTTTACTGCATCTCAGTTAAATGAATATAATTGTCGTGTCTTAGACTGGAGGGACATTCTTTTGGCAATATGAGCTCCTTCTGATTCTTCAAGCTGTTCCCACTTCTCCCCTACTTGGCTTTTGGTCAAGAGGTTGATTAGAAGGGAAAGGATGCAGCAACCTAGATGATCAAACCCCCAGTAGAATAGTCACACCACAACCACAAGTGGTAGTGTACTGTGGGCCTATGTTGATTCGGGCTGGTATGTGCTAAAGTACTAATTAGTAGCACTTGATCAGATAACTGCATCAGAAAAGACCACAGAGAGGTTGCTGATAGTCAAAAGGAAATCATTGAAATATGTTTCTCCTTACATTGACGGAAACCATTTCTGAGAAGGTAAAATTTTCACACACCAGTACATCAGAGGATCAGCACAATAAGGTACAGAATTGTGCAGAGCAGAAGACAAGGCAGGAACGGTCTCCACCTGCAGGAAGGCTCCACCTCCACCTGGGAACATGGCACAGAAGGCAGATGTCTAAGCTAGAAGCTCCGGTGTGTCCTGGGTAAATTAGATGGATTCTAGTGTTGAAGTGGATTCAAGTACAGCGTCTTCCTACATCATGATCCAGTTATTTCTGGTCTTTTGAAAAGAGGGTGGATTCTGAGATTTATCTATACAGGAGCATTTCCATTTACCAGAGTTGCTAAGACTTCTTTCCCTGAGGGAGTGATGCTTGTGTCCTAATGTGAGCCTCCTTTCACAGCATTGGATTTTCTTACCCCAACTTGCCTTCTCTCTTGGATTCTGAAGACTGCTGTTTTGAGGGATAGACACAATGTAGCTGGGGAGTCGCTTCCCTTCTTGGATTCTGATCATTTCTACCCATGACCCTCTGCTTTACCAAGACCAAGAGAAACCCGGATCACACAGGACAGCTCAGCGCACACATCAGAATGTAACTGTTGCCCAGTTAGAGACATTTAATGCCAAGTCCTCTCCTAGGGGTTCTGCAGGGGGATGGCTCTGGAGAAAGGGCAGGATGCCATGGAAGTTAAGTAGAACCAGACTGAAGAGTCAATAATAACAGTAATACTTCATTTTTCCTAGTACTTGAACCGGAAGTACTGAAGCAAAACAAAAGGCCAATCTGCATGCAATTAAAAACTCCTCGAGTAATTGCCTTTTCGCCTTCTGTTAAAACAGCAGAAATCCAAGCTTCTGAATCATTTACTCACTTACTAATCTCCCACTTCCTGTGTTAAACTGTCATCATTGGGAACAGTGTCTTAGGCAATTACTGGCAAAAGTAGATCTATCAAAGGAATAGACTGTACCTTTTTTGTTTGTTTGTTTGTTTGTTTGATTGGTTGGTTGGTTTTTTTGAGACAGGGTTTCTCTGTGTAGCCTTGGCTGTCCTGGAACTTACTCAGTAGACCAGGCTGGCCTCGAACTCAGAAATCCGCCTGCCTCTGCCTCCCAAGTGCTGGGATTAAAGGCGCGCACCACCATTGCCTGGCTTCATTTTTGTTTTTAATTTTTTAAACTATACACGGCCTTTCTCTGGGGCGGTATTTACTAATGTTTGGATCCTAACATTTGAAAATCTCACACACACACACACACACAGACACACACACACACACACACACACACACACACACACAGTGTGTGTGTGTGTGTTTGCTTGTCCTGTGTATAAATATATATATTAAAGCTTATTTGTCTGATGTCTTCTTTAGATTTTAGGAATTTTTTATTTCAAAAATTGTTTTGTTGACTATAAGATTTTTGGGACTCAGTCCAAAATAAAAATGTCAATCATTCAAAAATGTATAATGCTTCTAAAATTACTGAAAACTATGAAATTTGACAGTCCCACTTTTATTCATTCACTACATGCAGTGATTTGAAACAAAGACATTATAGAAATTGATTTGCCTCCTGAGGACTTTCTTCTCAGTCTTTGTTGTTGTTGTTGTTGTTCAGTAGAATTTTAAAAAGGTTTACTTATGTATTATATGTACAGTGTTCTGTCTACATGTATGCCTGCATGCCAAGAGAGAACATCAAATCTTATTATAGATGGTTGTGAGCCACCATGTAGTTGCTGGGAATTGAACTCAGGACCTCTGGAAGAGCAGCTAGTGCTCTTAACCTCTGGGCCATCTCTCTATCCCCTTCTTTTTATTATTAAGGGATTTTATTCATATTCTTCAATATGTAACAAATCAGGCACATTGTAGGCTACATTCATGCCATTTTTATTGATTCAAGAATCTGCTGAACTCATTATGTGGGCACTTACATCAGGAAACAGAAGATGCCATCTTTTAAAATATAGACATTTTATTTGCACAAGAGTAAGAGAATAAGCAAACAAACAAATATGTGTGATTTCTGTGATTAAAATTTTGTGAAGAATATAAAGTGCAACAAATAATGTGGGAGCATATTTTATGCTACAGAGTTAAAATAAAATTATACACACACACATACATATGTATACAGAGGAGATGATCAAGAAAGATTATACTCAATGAAGCTCATACAGGATATTTCTTTATTTGAAACATGTTCAGTATTGTGTATGACTTTGTCTTCGTAGGGAAAATAAAAGTTTTATTATTTCCAGTACTAAAATAAGGCACAACTTAAATAAGCTAATAGTAATGAAAAGGACTGGTTCATGAAATGAACTTTCATTTTATTTATTTATTTGGCAAATGCATTCATGTGTGAATGTGATATATATGTGTGTGTGCACATATGTTCACATGTGTTCACATGAGGGTATCTGTGTGTGAAGACTGAGGCCAGCAGCTGACTATTTGACTGTTGTTCACAGTGTGAATTGAGTCGGTATCTCTCACTGAACCCAGATCTTGACATCTGAGTTAGTCTAGCTAGCCTGCTTGCTCCAAGGACTTCCTGACAACACCTTTGATGCAATGGAGAACAGGAGGGCCACCATGTTGACTCAACATGTATGTACATCTGGGGAGCTAAAGTCTTGTCCTCATGCTGGCACAGCAAGAGTTATGCCCATTGAGGCCATCTCCCTAGCCTTATAAGATCCATTTAAAAACTCCCAATTAGACAGGAAAACATAAGGAGTATATAGCATATTCTGCAACATTCCCCAGAGGACACTCCTGCACTAAAAAAAGGAGTAAGCTAGATGTTCTGTCTTTCCAAGGTAAAATTCATTTTTTGAAATTATTTTTCCACACTAATCTCTTAATTTGCATTCTTCTTCTGCAGGGTATGGTTCAAGAGAAGGGGGACTTCTATTTTCTCTATTAGTATAGCTCAAAGTTCTGAAACCAGTTCCTGGAGTAGAGTCATTGTGCAGCAAAGATTGGACGCATAAACGAATGGCTTTTGCAGAATGCTACATAATCACAAGAAACAAAGTCTACAAACGTAAGAGACCGCCTGGATTTTGTCTACCGTGATGTCTTCGGGATCTAAGTCAGGCTCCCAAAGCCAATTTGACAGATAAGGAAAGAAGTGAACCAACATAACTTGAAGAATCTATATAGGTACACTCATCTCCCCCAGCCTATGCAATTGCTGTTGCCCATTGTGCTCCACTGTCAACTGCTGTCTAGAAGTTTTAAATAGAAAAGTCCATAAATAAACAACATATAAATACAAAACTATCTTATGGTTAGAATACAGTATATTGCTGAAAGTGTTCTTTCTTGATTAGTTCTTTTCGACTGTGTGTAATTTATAATTAAACTTCGCTATAATGGTACACATATCGGCAGAACACAGCATCCTGAGGCTATAGTTAAATCTCTGTGTTTAAACATACACAGAGATGATGCCCCCAAAGGATAAGAAGGATTATTGTTATCTCTAAGCTGGAAGTCATTTTGACCAGGATTGGCAAGTCAATGTCCCCGATCCCCTCGGGGCTTCAGTTACTTTTAGATGATGAAATCTCCTCTGGTGTTACAACAAAGGTAATTCTTTTTAGTGAATGGAGATCTCTAAAAATCTACAACATAAAAGCAATCCTAACAAAGGTGTCAGTATTTTCTTCACACACAGAAAACAGTATATAAAAATGATGTATCTGATGATGGAAATGTATAGGACTCTACTATGTTAACTCGTGTCTGTGTCCATTTCTATTTTCCCAGGTCAGAATTGGAATAGATGCCCCTAGACCATACCACAGGCTTTGTGACTCAAGAAACAGCCTTTGTGAGGCCCTGCGTCCCATAACCCGGGGAGCTGAAAATGATGTGGCCAGTAAAATGGTTAGCGGGCGGAACATAAAATGTCACGGAGCCCTTTTATAGTCCGTATGCATTTTCTAAAACATCTACTCTAATAGCAAGTCTACTAGTTCTACTGCATATTAAAATTAAATAAAATATGTAATTGAATGCTATAATTCTAAACGTGATTCTTGTTTTCTGATCTAAGGTGTATTAAACTATTTCCCAGCTTTAGTTTCTTTCTGCATATTATAGTGGTACAGTGTATAGAAAACACTACAAAAATGATTTAAAGTACTGGCCATTTAACTTTCTCTTTAATGCTAATCTAGCTGCTGATAATCATAAGTGGTTATTAATACCGAGTTCCTTAAAAGTTATAACTTGCATAAGGATATTTACTAAAGGAGGTAAAGTAAGGATTCATAAATCAGTCACTATTTATATTTGGGACATACTAATATCCCTACTAAACCATCATGACTTCATTATCAAACAGCAGAAGTAACCATTAAAATATGAAATCTGCAGTTTACAGTGAGAAGGCAAGATCTCTTATATGAAAGCAACCTCTTACTGATATGAGTGTAAAATTTAGTTTCTGGATTTAAAGAATAAGCAAATCCTTTACCACTGGATTCTTTCCACCCACCCCCACCCCCATTGTCTATTTAGGTCTTCACAAGTATAATGTGCAAGATATAAATGTTAATAAGAAGTTATGTAGTCTGCACTCTCAGAACTTGTCTAAGCCTATAGAGCCTGCACATTGATGAGAGAGAAGCAGAGTGAAGGATGGGGAGCATCCTCAGGTCCACAGGATGGAGAGCTTCTACAGGTCCACAGGATGGGGAGCTTCCTCAGGTCGACAGGATGGGGAGCTTCCTCAGGTCGACAGGATGGAGAGCTTCCACAGGTCCACAGGATGGTGAGCTTGCTTAGGTACACAGGATGGGGAGCATTCCTCAGGTCCACAGAATGGAGAGCTTCCTCAGGGCCATAGCACTCCTCTGTGAGCTAGCTGTCATTTGAACTCCCACAGAGGAGTAGGTTAAGGGCAGTTATTTATTTATGTATTTATGCTTTACCATTTCTTTTGTTTTGAATTATGTTTATGTATGCATCTAGAGTTCTGTCACATGTGTGCAGTGGGGATACTGGAAGAGGTCAATACAAAGTATGACATCCCCTGAAGCTGGAGTCATGGGCATTTTGAGCTGTTCTAGATGAACAAAATTCAGGACTTTGAAAGAACTGAAGATGCTCTTAACCACTGAGCCATCTGTCCAGCTTTAAGGACACATCTTAGATGGTGTGGAATGCATCCTCCCCACTCTGCAGGGTACCAGTACTTCCACTCGCTCTATGCATATTCGTGTTTCATGGATGACAGAGATACAACTTTAAAAAGCTAAAGATCTACTCAAACTAAGGTATCATTTTTAAAAACTCAAGATCATGCGTAATCATAATTATAGGATCAGCTACAAAAATTCAAATTAATGTCCCACTGGGAAGACAATCCTTTCAGACCAAAGTCTACATGTTAGCATGTAGCAACATAGAACTAGGTTTGAGTCAATAGTACTTGATGAGTCCAAGTTATATTTCCAGCCTAAGTATGCAGTTCTTGGGTGGTCTTCTTAACCAGTGACATGGAATGATGTGTTCTCTTGCTTTACTTCATTTCCAAATTTTGGTTAACTAGACTCCTAGCAAATATATGACTGGAAACTGAAAATAGACAACTCAGTATAGTGGAAATTCTTTGGGTATGCTTATAAAAAATACTCAGAACTCTTTTATTTTTGAAGACATAGCTTCATCTGGGAGCATGGCAAACTGGTATTTATTAAGAAACAAGTAACTTTCTTGCTTGGTTTATTCCCTAGTAAGAATGATTTCTAGGTTTGTACGGGTGACTTTTAAACAGATGTAACATGATGATATTTCATGATATTACAAGGCTGCTATTCTCAGTGGTTACTACTTTTTATTAGGATTTTTCTCCACTGTTGAAGTAGCATAGAGAGCTTCCTCTGTGTACTGCCCTCAGGGAAAGAGTGATACAAGGAGAGTTTCAAAATGGGCTTTTGAAATTCATAGCAGAGACAACGGTCTTCAAAGACAGACTAATGTAAATTCATAAGAAATGCTTGAGCTTTCCCTGGAAGAAAAACAGATATGGCCATTCCATTAACCAGATCCTGGAGTATTTAAAGATTTTCACTATAAATCTTGGACTAGGAGGTACTTTCAGAATCGCAGCTGCCTTTTCCATCTGAAGGCCTAAGGCTCAGGTGAAAGAGAGGGTAGTAGGTGCTAAGATTGTTTATCCCATCAGGAACCCATAACCTGGCAGCATGGAGGCTGCAGCCCTCAGGAGACTGACAACATTGGGTTACTGTTCATGCAGATATTCTCTGTTGCCTTCTTTCCTAATGTAAAGATGTTGTGTTGTTTGTGTCTTTCTGACCACTCCATGTCATGCCTTCTTGCTATGCATACTAACCCACTTCTAAAACGGGGATTATTTTTCTATCTTTAATGTAAGTAGCCTAATGTGGTGTCAAAACGATGTTTCTGAGAATGAATGCCATGGTCTGTGAAATTAGACTTCTGACCTGCCTGAACACTTGTCTATGGAAACCGTTTTGGTTTTTCATATAAATTATTTTTATCACATTTTTTCTCCTCCCACAGTTCCCAGTTCTTCCCCATCTTCCTATGTACCCAATGCCATGTTCTATCTCTCTGTCTCAAAAAAGCAAGAAAACAACAACGCAGCAAAATCCGAGCAGATCAAAAGAGAAAAGGAAAATCATTAAGACAAAAGATTCCCTATCAAAATTAAAACTGCAAAAGAAAAAAATACATAGTCTGTTTTGTGTCGGAGCTACACCTGTGCATCAGAACTACCCTGAAGTCTGGGTGACAGACCTGGTGACACTCCATTGGAGAAAACTGATTTTCCCTTTGACAACAGCTCTCAATTACAGGTAGCATTTTGCTTAGGAGTGGGGTGGGGTGGGGTGCCTACTTCTTTCTCTCCATTCTGTGATTTTTGTCAGGTTTGAACTTGTGCATGCTGACAGGGTCTCTCTGAGTTCATATGTGTTTCAGTCCTGTTGTGTGTAGAAAAGATGTTTCCTTCCAGTCATCCAACACTCTGGCTCTAACAATCTATCCAACCCCTTCCACTTAGATCCCCAAGCCTCTGCTCTGTGAAGAAGGAGAAGAATTCATCCCATTTATGAATGAGCACTCTAAAGTTCTCCATTCTCTCTCCATTGCTCAATTTTGGTTTCTGTGTTAAGTCAGACAAGCAGGGAGGTTACTGACCATTTTCAAGGAGTGAGCAAAGGTATTTTACGTGTGAAATACAATAGTAGTACCAGCATTGTACGACTGATTCCAGTTTACTCCATACTTGCCATTATTTTTTCATAAAGTATATAGGATAGCCGGGCGTTGGTGGCGCACGCCTGTAATCCCAGCACTTGGGAGGCAGAGGCAGGTGGATTTCTGAGTTCGAGGCCAGCTGGTCTACAAGTGAGTTCCAGGACGGCCAGGGCTACATAGAGAAACCCTGTCTCTAAAAAAACAAACAAACAAACAAACAAAAAAAAATATATATATATAGGATAGAGATGTTGTTGGACTTGTCATTTGCCCTAAGATTGTGAGAATGAATCAGATTCCAGGACTGAGTCCTCACTGCTTGAGATTCTAGAAATGCAGCGGTTTTGGATGAAGTAGACTTTAAGAGTAAAAGGCGGTAGGGATGGAGAGATGTATTCGTAGTTACAGCAGAGCACACACTGCTATTTCAGAGGACTGTGGTTGCCGGAACCCATATGTTGGCTCAGAGCCATCTCTCCTCAGCAGGCACCAGGTGCCCGTGAGGTGCAGAGATATACAAGCAGGAAAACACTAGCACACATATAAATAGTTTTAAAGAGTAAAAGAGATAGAGATGAGAGTGTGAGAGAGCAAGAGAAAGTGAGAGAGAGAGAGAGAGAGAGAGAGAGAGAGAGAGAGAGAGAGAGATGGAATTTGTTCCTTGGGATAATGAGGGGTTGGGGGTTGATCCTCAGGTTCTTGTTCACCATGCCACACATCCATGTCCTAAATTCTTTAGGGACCAAGACTAGGCAAACACTGGGCTACTCAATGTAATAGAGAAAAATATTCAACCTGAGTAATAATATAGGATATGGAGGCAAGACAGTAACTAGCCTTTGAAGTCGAACTGGACCTCAGTTTGTGACATGTGAGTATCTTCTCTAAAGTTAGAAAAGAAAGGGGTCATGGTCTGACATGGTTGAGGTAAAGTATTGTAGCTTTGGACACTTGTGAACTTGCGGAAACCTTGGTGGGTCACTTTTAGATTTCCCTCTAAGTGTGGAAGGACCCAGGCTAGTGAGGTAATATGGTAATATGATTACCATACTATTTTTAAATAATAAATTTAAAATAGGAGGAAGTTATGGTCTTACTCAGAATAAAATTAATCTTCTGAAACTGAGCAAAGACTGATTAATTTCTGCTAACAGGGAGATGTTAAATGCAGTGAACACTCTACTAAAACAAAAGGAGTGCCTATGATTTCAAATGTTAAATTGCTACCATATACCTGGGTGACATCGCATTCGAGAGAAAGTGGGAATGGAAAAGATCATGATTCATTTGCAATCCTTTATTTTCTGAGAAGGTGTTGAAATATGGCTTTAAATGCAAGCAAACAGCAGGTGCAGTGTTCCATACTGTATAACACATTCCCTCAAGAAACATTCTACAAAACTCAGTAAAGTAAACATGTTTGTAGATCCAGGGATTGGTAATTTAAGAAACAAACAGAAAATAAGGGGAAAAACCAGCTGGCAAAATTGGGCTGCACTTAAACCCCCAATGATGTCTCCAGGAGACAAGAGAGGAGAGCTCCCAGGGACTAAACCACCCACCAAAGAGTACCCATGGAGGGACCCATAGCTCCAGCTGCATATGTAGCAGAGGATGGCCTCGTTGGACATCAAAGGGAGGAGAGGGCATTGGTTCCTGAGAAGACTCGATGCCCCAGTGTAGGAGAATGCCAGGACAGGGAAGTGGGAGTGGGTGGGTTGGTGAGCAGGGGGAGGGGGTATGGGTTAAGGTGTTTTCAGAAGCGAATCCAAGAAAAGGGAGAACATTTGAAATGTAAATTAAAAAATCTAATAAAAAATAGTGTTGATGATAAAAGGGTGAGCTTAGATCACTGTTAAATACAGATATGAATGTCGACTTGCTGGCAGGGCACCTTGAGAAAGCCAGTTGTATCTCAGCCCTAAGGGTTGAGGGAATCTAGGCTGGGCGAATGGGTAAGGGTTTTATCACTGATAAAGATATCTTTTTCATACTCCACTTTCAATATTTAATTTAAAATGTCTATGACTCAAAGGGAGGAATAATCTTCAGAATTAGAAATGTCCTAAGGATATAAAATTCCCAGGCACAAAAGGCACAAAATATATATGTTTTCGCTATTCCAGTGAATTTAGAAGAAGTTATTATTCTTTCATTTGGGTGTTAAATTAGAAGTACAGAACTAGTGCAAATATTTTAAAGACATTGTCTTAGGATGTTGTGTCTTAATACTGGGTGTTGACGCTTAGGTGGATACCTCTTTTGCAGAGGAGGATGGGGACAGCATTTCTCACTCCATGGAAAAGATCCTGAGCTCTTATGTCATTAAAATAAGCACTTGACCAAGGCTCTTAACCATTTTGGCTTTGGCATGCTGTCTTAAAATTTTAGGATGGAAAATAATTACTACAGGTGTTACCAACTGCACTCAATGAATAGTGAATTTTGTGTAATGAAATTCTGAGCGATCCTTCCAAGACAAATTGGCCACAGTGCATGCCGTATAGTAGGTGCTATGGATTGCTTGTTTGATGCCTACAGACCGCATGGTAAAACATGATTGGTGCTGAAATAGTACCAGAAGGGTGGGGGTTGAAAGAGGTGATGTGAGCTGTGTGAACTCAAGCCTCATGAAAACATCAAAAGAGTTCTTCTAGGGATGGATGGCTATGAAATCATGAGCTCACACCGTTTTGTGCACTTCTGTATGCCTGTCACCCTCTTGTGTGCTGCCATGTAATGACACCACAGCAGGACCTCACCATATGCTGAGGAATTGGCTGTGAACTACCTAGCCTCTAGTGCTTTTCATTATACATTATTCCTTCTCAAGGATTCTGTCATAGGAATATAAAAATAATTCTAAGGCAATGGCCATCTGCTATTTAAATGAAGGCCAATTAATTACCAGACTAAAGCTACGTATTGACCATAATTTCAATTAATGCGTGTGCCAGATATATGCAATATGAAGATATATGACATAAACAGGAAAATATAAATAGGAAAGTAATTCAAACGCAATGCGCAGTTTCTTTAGATGGAAATAGGCAAGGTAGTTTAAAAGTGCAGAGTTAGAGTTGGGCTCTCCACCTTAGGATTAGGGAGGTCTGAGAAAGTGTTTTTTTTTTTTTTTAGATGACAGCTGAACTAAACCATAAAGAAGGCAAACGTATTCATCAAGCAGGACTTGCTCCTATGGGTGAAATGGACAGACAATGATGGAGAGGACCCAGCATCTTGTCCTTGTGAGGTAGCTGGATCTGACATCCTCCAAACATATATCTAGTGCAAGAAAAAGAATCTGTGGGCGCAGCTCCGAGGATGCGTAGAACATGTTATTTCAGGGCTCACCTCTCTTTAATATTATTATTCTTCGTACCCATGCAGGGTGGGCACATACTAATGTCTCAAGGTCTGTGATGACCTAAGCAAAGAAAAGACCACAGGTCCCTGGCCCCGAAGACTTCCTGATAGTCACAATTTCAAAGACTATTATGTTTTTTTCTAAGAAAATATTAACCTTACACATTTAGTATTAGGTAAGAAGAAATTTAAATACTTAAAAATAAAAACTGTCTCTATACTATTCTCAAGTATGTTAGGGCAAGTGGTAAGGACAGAAAGGATAAAGAGACTTCACCAAATTTGGACGCTGATACTGGTCAAATGTCCCCTCAGAAATTGAAAGAACACTGATTACAAATCATCCTCTATTGTCTTCCAGAGACGCCTCCTTCTAGGCCTTGTGCATCTGAATGTAGCTCATGTCTTCAAGATCCTGACTTGTATTATAATTTCAAGTAAGTAGATGCTCCCCGGGGAAGCTTACATGATGAACCTAGAGGACACACCGTCCTCATGCCCAGAGAACACTAGAAGAGCCAGGAAGCATACACGGTTGGGATTTTCTCTCTGACAGAAGGGATTTATACCTGTTTTCACCTGGAAATTTGGGAATAGGTGTAGGTAATAACCTGAGGATCTTTGCCATCTGAAGGGCCAGGCCTCACTCCAACCCCCTATTATCTTTATTCCAGAATCTTGCCAGACTCCTGGGCATTGTTTTTCAGTCAACAGAACCCACTCTTAGGAGAAAGATCCCATGGAATTTGCCAGAGTTTACTATTATATATATATATATATATATATATATATATATATATATATATATAACAAACCTTTCCACCTCCCTAGAACTTTATAATGAGCTTTGTTTCTTAGTCAGGAGAACTGATTCTTATGGAAGAGGTCACATGTATTTTGGAAAAGACATGTACTTTGCACAGGGGACATGTACTTTGCATAATAAGCTTTATTATAATAATCGTCAGAAGGAAGCTTTTATCCAAAGTTGCACGTGTTTAAATATGTCTAAAATACACTGCCTGAGGTCAGAATCTAGACCTTTGAACCAATACCAGCTTACTATGTCATGTTGGACTGGATTTCCTTCTAGCCTCATGCAGTTGGCTACCCTGCCAGCCATGGCTTTTGCAGGAAAGCCCATAATGAGCTTCAGGCACAGGGCATTCCGCACTGCCTCGGGAATCCGCAGGAGCTAAGCATATTTTTTTGGCCTTCCTTCCAATGTGATGGTCACTAGCTGTGGAGCCTTCTTCTCCCCAAGTCTTTTGAAAGAGGCACCTCTCGTAGATGCTAATCCTAGAGCATAAGTTGTTAGATGGAATGGCTTTTGCACATTTGCGTTTCACACCTTTAATAGTTTAGATAAACGGTTCGGGATACCTGACTAGGAAAGGAGAGTGGGGGTGAAACTGGTTGCACGCAGTTTCAGAAATCGCAACATCCACAGTAGAATTTCATAGCTCTGGTTCTACAACGGGAATCGAAAACCTCTGCACTTCTCTATCAACTGGCCAGTCTTCCTCACCGAGGAGCACATGGCCTCCGTCTGTTGGCCAGCAGCCAGTGGCGGCCTCAGACGGTCCTAGATAAATAAACCGAAAGCTGCTCATGTGATGAGCTGTAGGATCTGTTTGGTATTTTAAAACAAAATAGGTGGTGGTTTTTATGGATTGAGACTTTATATCTCCTATAAAGACTTTTTTTCCAACTAATAAACATGACTTTGCTGGGCTAAATTCAAGAAATATATTTATGGAGGAAACTTTTTTTGGTTTCTAGTAATCACACAGAAATAAGAGTGAATACAATAGCTCTATGAATATAATTACTTGTTCAGAAGCCGCATTAACAAGTATAACGAGAAAATAAACTTTGAAAGCTGGACTTTTAAGTAGCCAGACATAGCTTATGGGTTTTCTTAAATAAATGCCAAGATAATTAAATTACTTCAGAAATTTAACTAAATGTTTGTTATTTATTTTGGCTTAAAATAAAAAAAAAACAGAAAGTTTATGTTATCTCATATTCCCCAAATTAATATATTTGATTTACTAACATCAAAACATATAATGATGAATTAGTTTCAAATCTGACCTTCACAGACTGGGTTGGAAACTCTCTTAGCTTCTCAAAATTTTGCTGTCAAGTTTGTGAAAAGACTGTTCTGGCACTTTTTAAACTGTCTTTAAGTGTATGGAAGTTTACGACCCAGGGAAGAATTCTCCACAAAATACTAAGACAATCCTGAAACTATTCACTATTATTCCCTGTGGGGGGGAAAAAAAGAAATCTCTTTTTTTACTCTCACCAGTTAGTGGGTGAGGGTAGATTACGGCAGCACAGACCAGTGCTTATGAAATCCGAGGATGCTTATTTAATTCCATAGAATGTTCTCCTTTGAGATTTCCTTGGCTTTTAAATAACCGATCTCAGTCACTGAAACTATTTTACCTTCTATAAAGGACAACACCTTCTGTTTTCCATCATGAGTTTTCTGTGGACACGCTCATGCTGTACAGATGCTCAGAACAGCAGAGGGCACCAAAATCCCAAGCAAACAAACAAAGGCAAACCTTGGCATCCAACACAGGGCCAGGCAGCATTCTGGAGAAGGACCTGCAGCTGGGTAAAAACTACATATTTTCAAAATGCATTTGGGGGCATTTGGGGAACGCCCAATGAAAGTGGTTTACACTTCTTCTCAGTGCCTGTTTTCACATAAAGGCAGTGAATCCTCGCCCTCTGGCATTTACTGGAATATTTCATTCACTTGGAGATGGGGAGCATGGTGGCCTGGACCATATGCAGAACGGGTGCTTCAGGAGAGGGAAGGTGTTTTCTGATATAATAGGAAACACTGATGATAAACGGTAGGACATCAGATGCCCGAGTATGGAGACTTTGATCATTGTGATGCTCTCCAAAGAGACAGGGGAGAGACCTCTACATTACCAAAGAGCACGGGGCTCCAACAGAGGGAAGGAAAGTTTGGGCCAACTGCGGGAAAAGTTATGAAAGTCACTAGAACTGTCCTCAAATGAATGAGATAACCCACTCAGGCTTCTGAAGCCAGTGAAAGGCTGGAGATGATGATGAAAACCCTCCAGTTCTAGTGTATTAATTACACCTGTCATTATGTCAAATTGCAGCGAGTACTATTCTCCTACCAGGAAATAAATATGAGATTACTTTACATAATGCTCTTGAAACACAGACCCATTATTTTCAAATGAAAGGTTGCAGCGACCATGATGAGCTCAGAGATCTGTTATTGAGAGAAACTAGTGATCATAATTGTACAAATAAGTACAAGAATGATGAAAGAATTCACTAATGACTCCTGTTGACACATATCAGACTCAGTGGGGTGTGGAGTTACAACCTACACATGTCCATTCATCTGCGTGCAGACAAAGACACCCATTGGAGTGCTCCAAAAGTTTAAAAAAAAAAAGACTTATATGCAAATTAGCAGTTCTTCAAAGACATATAGACCCGGCTACTTATTAGAGGAAGCAAGGTCAAGTCCTGAGGCTGAATCCCCTGTGTCCTAGTCAGGGTTTCTATTCCTGCACAAACATCATGACAAAGAAACAAGTTGGGAAGGAAAGGGTTTATTCATCTTACACTTGCACATTGCTGTTCATCACTAAAGGAAGTCAGGACTGGAACTCAAGCAGGTCAGGAAGCAGGAGCTGATGCAGAGGCCATGGAGGGATGTTACTTACTGGCTTGCTTCCTCTGGCTTGCTCAGCCTGCTCTCTTATAGAACCCAAGGCTACCAGACTAGGGATAGCACCACCCACAAGGGGGCCTCCCCCTTGATCCCTAATTGAGAAAATGCCCCACAGCTGGATCTCATGGAGGCACTTCCCCAACTGAAGCTCCTTTCTCTGTGATAACTCCAGCCTGTGTTACGTTGCCACATAGAAACAGCCAGCTCACCATGTTTGACTAGAGCCTTTCCTTTATCAGCTTTGCAGCCCTGGGAAACTTTTTCATCAGACACCCTCTATGGTCTCGGGAGCAGTAACATCTGCAGGAAACCTGGCATATGCTTTCAGTCCCTTTCTCCTGTTATCAGAAACGGCTTGGTGAGACCTAGAGTTGATGTTAACGGTTCACTGTACATTCCTTGGGGAGGCCCTGTTCCATCTCTGAGTTCACTTTCCTCATCTATAAAATAGAGCAATTAGGGTTGTTGTGTGAGACGTGTGAGTTCACACACATCCCCAGTAATCAGAACATGGTGCCTCAACGGTACCTGGCATGCACTGTGTACATGTTAGTCTGATGTTTCTATATATGCAGTACAGTGTATGAAGAGTGCTGTTAACCAGAATAAGGATGGTATTTAGTAATAGAAAAAAATGAAATGCTTATTTGCCATGTGCAATGATTAAAATACCAGATTCCACTGGACAGTAGAATGGAAAGATATCTGGAATTCTAAAACCAGGACCTCCACGAGTTCCTAGTGAGCAAAACCCAGTCAAGCTGCCTTCACAAAGCAAACAAGTCATCCTCATTACCCCGGCCAGTGCTCCACCTTCTAGGCTGCATTGTTTGATTAAAGGCTGGTTGATAAACCACTTGGTAGACCATGGCAGCCCCTCTCTTCTGCCTCCAGAGTGGAAGGAGCTGGGTCTCTCCAGGACTTTGAAAGTAAGACAACAGAGAGGAGTGACTTCAGACACTGAGGTAAGGGGAAGAGAGTGTTTGCCAAGCAGTGTGATAAACCTCTCTTCTGACAGCTTTGGAAAGTCCTGCCTTTTCCTTTGAGAGGTGACAGAACACAGTGGGTATAAAAATGGCTGTGGATGTGGAAGATGTTTGCTCTTCTCGTAGAGCACAGAACATTTCCACACTAATCTTCTAAATGTGACAAATGGGCACAGAAGAGGTGGTGATGATGAGGGTACTTGTCATGTAAAGATGTAAGGCTCGGAGGAGAGAAAGACATGGTCATCGCTCAGCAAATGCCTGGTTGTTCTTGGCTCTCTCTCTCTCTCTCTCTCTCTCTCTCTCTCTCTCTCTCTCTCTCTCTCCCTCTCTCTCTCTCTCTCCCTCTCTCCCTCCCTCTCTCCCTCCCTCCCTCCTTCACATACACACACGTCAGTTTGGCCTGCATGTAGTCCTGATCACCATATGTATGCAGTGCTCTTGAGGACCAGAAGATGGTGCATGATGTTTGAATATGCTTGGCACTATTAAGAAGTGTGACCTTAAGCCGGGCGTGGTGGCGCATGCCTGTAATCCCAGCACTTGGGAGGCAGAGGCAGGCGTATTTCTGAGTTTGAGGCCAGCCTGGTCTACAGAGTGAGTTCCAGGACAGCCATGGCTACACAGAGAAACCCTGTCTCGAAAAACCAAAAGAAAAAAAAAAAGAAGAAGAAGTGTGACCTTGTTGAAAGGAGTGTTTTGCTGTGTGCATAGGCTTTAAGACTCTCATCTCAGCCTAGACTGGAAGCCAGTTTTCTCCTGTTTGCCTTCAGAACAAGATGTTCTCAGCTCCTCCTACACTATACCTGCCGGGACACTGCCATACTCCTTGATGACAGTAGACTGAACCTCTGAACCTGTAAGCCAGTCCTAATTAAATGTTGTCTTTATAAGAGTTGCCTTGGTATTGGTATATGTTCACAGCAGTAAAACTCTAAGACACAGTGTCAGATCCAGTGAGACTGGAGTTAGAAATAGTTGTGAACCGGCATGTGGGGCATCAAGCCCAGGTCCTCTGGAAGAGCAGCATACGCTGTTGAACAGTGAGCCATTTCTCCAGCTTCTGCTGCTGTATGTATTAACTATTATAGCTAAGTAAAATGATGTCTCAATGGATCAAGCAAACAATATGCATGGCAGCAAGGAATAGTAGGGTAGGAAACAGCCCAAAAGGCCTGACTGCAATGAATGCTCTCCAGTCTGCATCATGCTTTCTATGTGTGCGTGTGTGTGTGTGTGTGTGTGTGTGTGTGTGTGTATGCGTGTGTGTGTATGCGTGTGTGTGTGTGTGTGTGTGTGTGTGCGTGTGTGTGTGTGTGTGTGTGTGTGTGTGTGTGTTGCTCCATATGTGTGTGCATGCATTTGGAGGCCAGAAGACAATGTTGTCATTACCAGCTGCTATAAACATTTTAAAAGTCATACCTGGAGCTCAGCAAGTGGGCTAGGCTGGTGGGTCAGTGAACCCCAGAGACCCACTTCTCTGTGTCTCCCCACAATGGGATTTTAAGAACACCCCATCGCTCCTTGCATTTTTCTTCACATGGGATGGATCTAGGGATCCAACTCATGCCCTCTCCTTGCAACTCAAGCACTTTAGAGACTAAGACAGCTTCCCTGCCTGCCACCACGCTGTCTGAAGAGCCGTCATATTAAGCCAATTTGGGATTAGTGTTTCTTAGGAATTACACAAGATGTAATTCACACATAATTAGGAAGTTAAGAAGAAATCTTCACAACAGAAAGATGAATGCCAAAAAATCAGCAAAGTATTTTAGGGAAAGCTGTTTCCAGTCGGGTGATGTCAGTAAAATTATTAACCTCATTAATGAAGTTACAAATGATTTCTTCCCTTGGACCTTTATTCACAATAATGCTGTTGAATCATGAGAGCATTTATTGAGTACCTATCTATCATGTGTTGGGCCCTCTTCAGTGAGTAGGGAAGTTGAAGATGAGGTGCCCCTCTTATCTGGGAGATGATATTCCAACAGGCCAACTGCTTTCTTACCACTGCACAGTAATTATATTAGGTTATCAGGTTGGCAGAGGGATGGGTGAAGACATCAGTGTTTTTTAAGACTTCTTATGTGAAGCCACAATAGAGAAAGAAAGCTGACTTTTCCCTGTTTGAGTCCTGGGGTTCATCCCCCTTCTGCTGGCCTGTGCGGTGATTTAAGAGGCTCTGTGATATTAAGGAACACAAAGTGTAGCAGAAAGGCCTTTCCCCTATCAGATTTGTTTTACAATACTGGATTCAGAGAGAGAAGGAGAAAAGCAAACTATTTTGCTTTTGTTTCCAGCCTTTTAAACATGTTGAGATCACTCTTGGAATGAGGTGCGCGAATGTTTAGCGGTAATCATGATGATAACGTAATAGGTGTTTTTCACTTGTTAGCTTAGATTTCCAAGCATCCAGATGTTTGGCCTCTGCCGAGAGTGTCCAGATGAGCGATTGCATTTGTGCAGTTTTCATACAGCCACGGGACCCTCTGGAGCCCCAACCCTTTCATTTGCAGCAGTATAATTAGAAATCAGAATTAGTCCTCCTATCACAGACGGCTCCAGGGAGCAAACTCGGGCTTGCAGGCCCTTTCCAGTCTTAGCTAGTTCCTGGCTGCTTTTCTACCTCCAGGCAGACGTGAGTAACTGTGACCAAGCCCCATGACCTGCACTGCTAAAAATGCTGGTCATTTGCCCCTGAGCCCAAAAAGCAGTTGCGAGTCTCCGCCCCTTAGCTGGTCAGCTTCCCGGAGGTGATCTTACAGGGGTTGGATATAGGAATTAATGATAAACAATTTCCTAGTGGACCAAGGACTGTGGCTGTGGCTCAGAGGACACTTTCATGTTCATTGTTACCTGTCCCCTCCCTTGTAAACCTTGTGTCTGGTAGGCAATTTCAGGTCAATTCATCAATTTGCTATTTACCTGCTCTTTGAATTTTCCATTTCCATAGTAATGTCCCAGAAATATTTAAATGATACAGACACGCATAACTATAAGAAATGGTAATAGTCAAATTTATAACAATGAAAAGACTTAAGTCGTGTTACACTTTATTATGAAACAACTATTGCTAATATGATTTAATAAAAATTTTGGGCTTTCTATATTTACTTGTGTGTGTGTGTGTGTGTGTGTGTGTGTGTGTGTGATTCTGTCTGTCTGTCTGTCTGCTATATAGCATGTATATGGAAGCCAGGGGACACACTTCAGGAGCCCATTCTCGTCTACCCCCATGTAAGTCTCCAGGACTGAAGCCCAGTCATTAGGCATGGCGGCAGGCACAGCTACTCACTGAGTCACCAAGATACTTCCAAGACCTAATATGCGTGATTGATGAGCATTCTAAATGATCATCTAGATAGAGCTAGCTAAAGAGGAAGTAAATATTTTACAAATTATTATTTAAATGTAACATTAAAATTTTCAGGTTTTAATAAATTTACCTTTAAAAACATTTTTTTTCTCTGTATATGTTTGCGCGGTATGCATGCATAAGGAGACCTAAGTCTGACCTTGGGGGCATTTTTCTCTGTTCTCCACCTTTTATATTGAGGCAGCCTTCCTCACTTGAGCCCAGAGCCCACCATAAGAAATGATTAATTTACCTCATGTCATCCCAGCAAACTTGAGTGACTTTTGCCCATAAATGAAGAAATGGCCTTCCCATGCTAGGTGAGAAAACTTTCTGCCCCTTAATACTTTGCTGTGAAAAAGAGCTATAAGAGATTCTTACTCTTTTACAGATTTGAAAATCAGGAGTCAAAGGACCACACTTGTCCCTACTGTCTACAGAACCATAATGTGGATACAACTCTTCGCTGTTTCCCAGATCAGTATGATGTTAGCCATTTAGAGAGAGATGGAGATGCATCTTGCATTGAGCAAACATGAAGGGTGATAGATAGCACAGCTGTGGCCCAGTTCTCCTCACATCCTCATGTCCAGCCTCCCCTCTCTGAGTGCCAGCAGACCCTGTGTCCTAAAGGCCATGGATCTAAAGGACTACTGGGAAGTGGGTGATATAAGCACATACATTATTTAGCATTTATTTTTGGGTTAGTTGGGCTAGTATCCAGTCTTTAAAAATGTTAGTTATGTACATCCAGGACCTAAAACATGAAACGAGTTTATGACAAGATGGTTGGTCTTATGGCTTCAGAGACCCATGCTCACTTGGAGTCTACGCTTTGGCCTGACCTGAGGTGGCATAGCACAGTGAGGGATAGGATGTCTATACCATGAGATGAAGAAGCGAAAGGCAGGCTAACGCGTCTGGATGTCAGTCTAAGCCAGGATCCCAGTGCCTGGCATTCCACACTGTGTCCTTTGCTCTGGACAGGCCTTTAGCACAAAAATTTTTTTTTGGGGGGGAGTCTTTTAGATCTAAAATGTACGTTTAAAATTTCTAATCTTGTAATTTTATGTCTCATTAGCATTTTCCATTTTTGCCCTGATATTTATTACTCAGCTAGAAAAATGTTTGAGCTTGTTGTATATGACCAGTTCAGATATATGAGAAAACACAGTTTTCAAAAACCTCAATAGATACATTGGAAAGATCCTTATAGTATTATCTGCCTTTTAAGACATTTTTCTGCTACTTGGGGCTCATCCATCCACCGCCAGCAAAGTCTCAAGTACTTCCTCCCATCATACTTGTCCCACAGGGTGAGTTTTTAAACTAAGTACAATGAGTTTCTACAGCATCCTGCAACCTGTCTAAAATTTACCTGCCTAAACCTGCCTAAGAGTAGATATAGTACTTTTCATTTTAGATCCAAAAAACTTAGGCACCGACTTCCCTTTTGATCATATACATTTCATGGGCTAAGGAGCAGGAACACCTTTCAAAGACACTAGGAGATGCGTGTTTGTTCTTTTAAATTATGTATTTTTTAAAGGCTTGATTAGTTAAGAGCTGAATTTTTCATTCTACTGAAATTCTCACTATGACTGTCAAAATATGAGCTTTTGTAGAGATTGGCAACCTTGGTGTCTTTATATTCAAAACATGAATTCTAGCACTAAAAAAATAAATAAATCAACTTCAAGATTAAGGTAGCACATAAAATGTGCATCAAGATTATAAGCAATCCAAGGAATTAAAAAAATACTCAGGTATATGCCAATGGAAAAGCAATAAAAAAGTTGAAAAATGGCTTGTTTCATAGATGAGGATACTATCTATATCCAAGAAAGGACCACAGCATATCATCACCAAGTAGAATCATATGCAACAGTTTATTGTTAGCGCATCCTACTTTAGTGCTTACCACACAAAGATGTAGCTATTGAATAGCGATGTGTTCACTGGATTTGAAAACTCAAGGTCCTTATGGGGTTGGGGTGGGCATGTCTCCTACATCCAAGGTCAGAATGTAATATAGAATTAGACAGATTACAAAGCAAATTATTTTGGCGATTCATTTCCACCAATTAAATTTGGAATGCTTTCTAACAACAAGATAAAAATATAATGGGTGGGTCACAGTTTCTATTACAACAACACGTTTGAAGATGTAAACATGGCTTGGTATCCAAACTTATTTTAACCGTGCTTTATATCAAAGCCTTGGCACAGATGCAGAAAATTTGCATCTCACTCGTGAGAATCCAACAGTACTTTTCACACATAAATATGTATTCATGGCACTCTCCAGACAGTTCAAAATGAAACGTATATTGCGCTTTAATCTAAAAGAAATTACATTCTCTCAAGCACAGTCATTGGCTGTCACCTTCCTAAAAACACCCTTCAGCCAAAACTCAATATCTAGCCATTTGATTTAGTGCAGCCTACCGAGGTTTGATGAAAGCAGGAACATGTGAAATTTTAAACCCCTTAAAGCAAATACAGAACACTTCATAGGTGCTGAAAATTATAACTCATAAATCCTATATTTTATTTCAATTTCTCACAGAACTCTCCTGTCCTAAGTAGTCAAGTATGTAGGCTGAGGTAAATATCCAATGCTCCAAAATAATTTGTTAATTCAAAGTTTCTCAAAAAATGGTAGATGAGTCTCATCACCTCTCAATATGCCTCATTAAATGAGGATTAATCTCAAGGCCTCACTAGGCTAAAAACCCACTATAAATATGCAGTTATTCAGTGAATGAGGCTAACATCATCATGAAAGCACTAATGTCCTGAAAAGATTAGCAAGTTTGCCTCTGTAATGCGTCCAGTAAAGAATTCTGTTTCCATGGAGGCTGGATCACTATTCTGTACTGGAATCCTATTCAAAAGTTGTTCATTTATGTTTCTTTGCATCCAAACAGCTTCTCACTGTGTTTCCCCTTCTCTTTATTCATTTCAATGAAATATTTAACTGCAAAAAAAAATGATCAAATGTCTCCTAACAGGAGGATGGCAGCACCTCCCAAACTGGAAAGCTTGGTGGGAAACTTGGTGCCAATGGGTTGGTAGAATACAAAGAGGAAACTCAATGATGCTATGAAATAAATAAAGAAAAGTCGTTGGGAAATTAAAAGTGCATTTTAGAGATGTTATGGAGCTGGAAACTGTTGCACGTCAGAGACAGAATGCACTAAGACAGTACCAGTATTTCTTAGGGAAACCCTTCAATCTGTATATTATTGCCAAAAGAAAGGAATTTAGTCTGTTCTTCCTTCCTTTCTTCCTTCTTTCCTTTCTTCTTCCCTCCCTCTCCCTCTCTTTCCCTTCCTTCCTTTCATTCTCTCTTTCTTTCATCTCTTTTTGTTTCCTTTCTTAATTCCTTCTTTCAAGTCATGATTGTTTTACTTTCTGTGAGAGATTTAAAAAACTTCGTTTGTTTATTTATTTATTTATTTATTTAAATAATGTATGCATGTATGTATGTATGCATGCATGTTATGTGCTCATGAGTAGAGATGCCCTTGGAGATCAGAAAATGGAGCAGGGTACCTGGAGCTGGAGTCACAGACAGTTGTGACTGCCATGTGCACATTGGGATCTTGAACCCAGGTCTTAAATCAGCTTCAAGTGCTCATAACCAGTAAGCTATCACCCATGCCCTTCTCTTAGAGATTATTAATGTACAGTAAGCTGTACAATAAGTGGACCTTTGAAATTAATCTTGCTAGGCATTTTCAGACCCATCTTTTTGATCACTGAAGACTTTTCACGTAAGACAACAGGTTGAATTTTGACTTTCACCACTCCCTCCTGTTGAAGTCCTAAACCCAGTTCTTCAGAATGAAGCTGCATTTTGAGAGTCCTTAAAGTGGTGATTACGTTGATTAACCCCTAACACAATATAGCTCATGTTTTCATAAGAAGCAGAGATTGGTCAAAAGATTTAAGAAGAGACCAGTCAAACACAGGGGAGAGATGACTATGTACCAGCCAAGGAAACTGGCCCTGCAAGAAGACAGCTTGAGCATTGATTCTAAAAGAAATGAGAGAACCTGCTTCTGTAGTTTAAGGCCCCAGATGTGGTAACTTGAATATCAGTACTGGGAGATGATATCTTTTATTTTTTCCCTCCTCACCAACTTCTATTTTTTTTCTTTTATTAGGAAACAAACGAGGGCTAAAAATGCAGATATAAAATAGGAATAGCTCCATTGCATTTGATTGTATATTTCAAGAATGCTTAAACCCACTAGGTCCCAAAACATGTGCTCAATAATGAAAATATAGAATAAACACAAGAAGAGAAAAAATAAACAAACTGTTACAACCTATTTTTATTCAAGTTTCCTAAGTGAGATAAGAGAAAATACAGAGGTAGCTAAACTATATTGTTACTACATAGATACTTTCACTGAACAAAGTTAAGATAGATAAAATAACACAATTGAAGTTTTCCATAGTTGTGTGCATATTAATATATCAATTATCCATATTTATTCTTTAAACATCATATGAGGTTTGTAGATAATTATTCTGTGGCATTGGTTTATTATTTTACTTCTTTAGAAAATTTAGTACTTTGTTAATGTGCAAGGGTTCTTTGTCTGTGTGTATGTCTCTGCATCACTTATACATCTGATACTATGTTAAAATATCTAGAGTTCTATTTCTTAAGCTGTTCAAGTTGCTAAACAAAATATTTGCAAACCCAAAGAGATTCTGAAAATCTAGATACACTAGTGTATGTCTCCCACTGCTGGCCAATAAAATGCCCGAATACTCTATTAGACATCCAATTCCAAGAGCATGCTTCTCATTTATTAAACACGAGATTCGTTTCAGGTCATTTTCCCTCATCTTGCCCCTCTGTCTTAGCACCACGCCTCCCTCAATACTGTTTACCTTAACCACATTTTCACATCCCATATAATGCCACTCTTCTAGAAAAATGTCTAAAGCTTATTTTTCATTAAAGTGATTTATACCCCGTAGAATATAAAGCACTGGTATGGATGAATGATCTGTACAATCAATGATTCCATATTTGAAATTGCAGCGATGTACTGATGGGTGAGAAGTACTGAATAGTTACTTCTATTGACTGTACACTGCAATAATTATATTCACTATTGAATTTGATTGACCCACCAGATCTAGGTTGTCATTCCTGTTATTGGGCACATTCTTTTGCCTTTTTAGTTTTGAGAAGAGGAGCTGGATTTTAAGAGAGTTAAGTACTGAATTCTAATCAAGGTCCAGAGAGTCCTAGGCCCTGAATTTTTCATCACCATGACTGAATCAAGTGCTAATGAGCATCCCATAAAATATGCAAGGGTGCTGGGGTGGACATTTCTTTACACTATATATTATGGGAATTATAAAATTATAAAATTGAATTAACGTTCACATTTTTACATACTCATTTTCACCTGTCACCCAAAGAATAAATGTACACTTACAACTGCTGGAGGATGGATATACCGAACACAGAGCCTAGTTAAAATCGTTAAAGACTATGTACATAAAGACAATGGAACAAATCTAAAGTTGCCTTAGTGGCTTCAAGAGCAGCAGATTCGGAGCTGAATCAACACCACACACATTGCAGTTGATAAAATCCTGACCTACAGATCTTCAACACTAGTGTGGACTTCCTCTTTGCCTGCTGCGATTGCTAAGATGCAACGTGGCCTAAATCCCTGTGCCCGTTCGGTAGCTCTCTTCACGCCAACATCTTCAGTTTCCTGTTTCTCAATATAATATTCAATTTTGAATGTGTTAAAAATAAAAAAAAAAGACAGAAACAATAATCTCACATGTGCAGATCTCGAGTGGCTCTGTCATTTTAGAATGAACGGTCTTCTGGAAGAAAACTGGTCCAGAATACACACACACACACACACACACACACACACACACACGAACAGACTACTTTAAAGGCCAGAGAAAAGGAACTGAGAATAGGAAACTGAGTTCAGAATGGACAGAGAGTCTGACTGGAAACAGCTCATGCCTGTCTTACTTGAGTGTGATTTGAATTGTCCATTTGTGTCCATTATGGGAATTGCTTACAGTACGCCATTACATTAGGTCACAGTTCATTCTTTAGGGAGAAAACTTTAATGAGTGTGGCTGTAACTTGAAGCCTCACCTAACAACTATAGAAATAGAAGCCATATTATATAGAAATACAAAAGACTTCAGAAGACAAAGCATATTTGACTGAAAGTCAACTGGAGCCCAGGCAGGTAACCTGATTGAGGCACAGTATAAACCAGAGGGACAAGAGAGTGAAGGTTCAGCCATCCATCTGCCTCTGAGGTGCTTTGTTAGCCAGAAAGGCACAGTGAAGCCTCTTCTAGTCAGCTGGTGTTGGGTTATTGGGTGTCCAGTGTCCACTCCACCACAGGGCCTTGGCCACTGGTGAAGGCAGGACTCGGGAGTTTTGACTTCACTTACTCCATGCCAGTGCTGGGAGGGTGTCAACCTGGGGGCATACATCAATTCATAACTGGTCCAATCTGCCCATATATCTCTCTGTGTGTTCATCTCATATACAACAGGGGAAACGTGTTCAAGTTTGCTAGAAAAGTCCTGTCTTATGTATGATCCAATGATTAGCAGAACATCAACATTCTCAAATGCATCCCACTGTGAAGGATATATCTGCATTCAAACATCTCCCACAACCTCCCAACTTCCCAACTTATATAAAATAGGGGAGCCTTGAACTCACAGACATCAGTCAGCCTCTGCCTACCAAGTGCCGGGATTAAAGATGTGAAGCACTACACCAGACCATATATTTTATTACTAAGCACACTAATGAGAACTTTGAAGGAAAGACTGCCTAGCACGTTTCTCTCACAGGTTGTGACAGATCTAAAAACTGAGGAGAGGGGAGAGATGGTAAAAGAAAGTACTGAGAGGAACAGGACAAGAGGAGAATGAGTGATCTGCCCAGAATATATCAATTGTGAAATTCAATACAGAATTCATAACGGGGTAACCCTATGTTTTCATATATTCAAATTGACTCTATATACCCCAGTCACTGACTTGCTGAAGATTTGCTTTTCTTTCCTATTGTTTCTCTTAGATGCATGGAGAAAATGATGTGTTCAAGAAAACCAAGCATTTATGGAGAATATGGGGAAATACCAACAAAAGCTCCGATTCACCATAGGTGAGGATCTTTGAGAGTAGGAAGTCAAAGTTATACTTATGTATTTCAGGAGAAAATGATAAAATGGCTTTGTGGCAGATTCCCAAACTTAAAGTATAAAACAGCTAGAAATCTTGATGCACAGTCATCTGAAGTCTACCACGGGTTAAACACAGCTGGAAACACTGAGGCTCTGACAGATGCCCTGTGTTCATTGGCTTCAGTGTTTCCCAGTGATTGATAGCCATGAAATCTGTCAAAAATGAAGAATACAATATAAGGTAATTTGGTAAAGCATGCCTTACAGATGTGAGAGGTGGCAGTGATGGTTTATAAAATAAGGCGAGGAGGGAGAGAGAGACTGTAGGAGGTAGGATTGGGGAGGAGTATGGGAAACATTGTCCTTTGCACAAGGTCTGAACCGATGGGTCCACGATTTCATTATGAAGAGGGATGGGAGATTGGGGCTCCCCAGCCTTCCATGTGAACCGTGTACAGTTAAAGGATTCTGGGAGAGAGGGTGTACGTGGTCTCTGTGTCAGACTCACTGCTACAGTACATATGTTCCATTTATAACTCATACTCACATGCATGCAAGCAATAATAACTAAATTTAGAGAGTCAAAAAAAGAAAATGGGTATCAAAATAATAGGGGCCTTCTTAAGAAGACAGCAAAGGGTTTTAGCAAGACAGAGGTGATGCCAAGAAAATGACTAGAAATTGGGCAAATTGTATGATATTTTCAAAGAACAAAAGCGTTTAAAGCTCTCTATATACATGATCCACATTTACAAGATGCTAATCCATAGATTTTCTGTTATAATTTATTACTATGATTTTTTTTCTGTAAGTGCTGATGTTTCAAATTTCGTTTCATTTATCGATATTTAGCTTTGTGGGTCAACTTGTGGGCTACGTTACAGTGCCCAGTTGCTTACCAAACACTTTTCTAGGTATTCCTCTGAAGGTAGATATACTTAACATATACAGTCAGCTAAACTGTAGCAGGAGATGATTCTCAAGGGCACAAGCCTGCCTCATTCAAAGGTCTTAATAGAAAAACAGATTCCCAGGCTTAATGGGAGAGAGGTTCTTTATTAAGACCACAGCACCAACTCCTGCCTGACTTGGAGCCTGCGGCTCGCAGTAGGTGATGTTTTGTTGTTGTAGGTGATACACACAGAACCTGATTTTATCCATTCCTCTGGAAAATACAAACCAATAACTGAGGATTTTATCCTTATGAATATGTTTGAATAAGGCATATTTCTCCAGATTGTGCTTGGATTTAGAGGCAGGCACTGCTAGGACAAAAGTCTTGTGACTTTCATACCATGATTGTTGTTGTTGTTGTTGCTATTGCTTTGTTTTGTTTCATGTGGGGGTTTTTGCTTTGTTTTCTGTTGTTGTTGTTCCTTCCATTTCAACAAATCTACCAACATGGTTACAATATCATTATTACAATTCTTTCTTCACTGATTACTATGCAGACTCCTACATCCTGGTTTCTTACCTGAGCCCAAAGGAGGCTCAAGTATTTGCTGAGGGTGAGATTGGGGGACACATATTCCCTCTTAGTTGGACAGACCATCTGTCTTTCTTGTAACCAAGCAATGGAACCCCTAAAGCGTTTATTGTTCGGGTAATGAAGGATGAAAAGGAACAGGAAGTTTATCTGTGTAGTGCTTGGTAATGATTTAAGCGATTAACTTTTCCTCAAGTATTTGTATTTGAGGGGCCTTCAACACTAAAATTTTTCTTGTATTTTTTATAAGAGTGTTGAGAAATAACCTAAAAAATCATTTGTAAGAGTCAGTCCTTGTGGGAACGAGATGTGGTCTTGCATTCTCTCTTGATGTGTCTCAGTCAGGCTGACTTCCTTTCCCTCATCCTACCATAAATTCTATAGCTAGCTGTCTCGTGTAGTACAATATGTATTTCTGCATAGGCCTCATGTATTTAAATTGCTGTATCCCAAAATACACTGCGAACTTTGCTGGACAAAGGGAAGCTCTTATTCATTATTCATTTAGCCCAGTGTTTAGCTGGTCTTATTCCGTGGTGACTTGAAAATTGAGTCCCAAATATACTTGCTTGTCAGTTCATGGGGAAATGTATGATTATCTTACACAAACTCTGGCCAATGGGATTGCATCAACGCAGCAAGTTTTACGAGGTCAGCTGCATATTATCATACAGAACCTCAATTTACTTGGAATAGTCATTTGCAGGAAGAACATTTCGTCCCCTCCAAAGGCAACAAAAACACAATTGGAAGAGCAATGGGGCACCCCAAAGAATGATGCTGAGCACACTCTCTGAGCAATGAGGGGGTGCACCAACCTTCTCGGTTCCTCTGTTGGACGGGGTATTAATGGAGTAATTGTTTAGGTGAGTCCTGTTTGCTTCTTATTGAAATATTACCTTTTCCTTTTTGTAACTCATATACATCATACATTGAGCCCATAGATTCTCAGTGACTCTGATTCCAAATCTCAGTCCCTTCTTATCAGACATCACGGAGCTGAATCGAATAGAGTGTACATCGTATATAAGAAATGAAACCAACTAATCGATCCCTGTTTTTGCAAATGCTTAATTATACAAATATTAAATCCTATATACAGATATAGGGATATAGGAACAGCATAAGGTTGAGAAAAATACAGGCAGATTAATACAAGAGAGGAGTTAAATGAACTCAAAAGGAAGAGAGAAAGGGATGAAAAGGGAAGCAGGAAGCGATTAAGGGGAGTCTGTTTGCTTTTCCACCATCCTTGTACCAAGGGGGAGAGGAGCAGCTCTGTCTCCCCGCAGCCTGGCAAGCCTATGGACAGTGTGTGGTTCAGTGCTGCACTGCTTGGCCATCAGTCTCTCCAAATAAAAAGTTCAGGGCCTGCCAGGAACATGAAGAACAATAGGGGCCTGGATGGCTTGTTACAGCTTGCGGTTAGAAAAATTACACGAAATTACACCAGTGTTCTTAGTTCCATGGCCAGCTTGTTTTATGTCTCCATCCCTAAGTTCACATTTTTCTTCGCTACCTCTCTTCAGCCATCTGGCCTATATTAATGGAGAAATGGGGAGGAACCACAGCAATTATTTGGAAAATTAAGTGAAAAAAAAAAAAACCACCCCAATTACCTTCTCCTCAATGGTCTGGGAAAATGTAAAAGCCAGTATTTCCTACGATTGAGATGATTTCAAGTTTTCAGAACATATAATTTCTTTTAGCGGTATAAAAGTTACATTTTTAAGAAGAGCACAGGCATCACACGTCTCTCTTCTAAATTGTAGTCTATTATTGGGATAAAGTTTAATTGCTCTTTATTCAAATTTATTCTTTTTCAACTATCTAAAATATAAGGGCCCAACTAATGTTAATACAAAGCTGATGGTATGCTAAATATACTGGACTACATATCCACATCCATTCTCATTACCATAACCATTGCCTGATGCCACATTCAACATCCACATCGGTTACGCCTGGTGAGAAGCTTGGACAACACAGTCTAACTGCAGGGTTCAGTGTGCCACTCAGTGTGCCCAACATTGCAACACCTGAGTAAGGAGATTCCTTCTGCAAGATGTTCTAGAGCCAGTAATGTTTTCTTACAACACGCTCAGTGGCTACCATAAACCAGTGGGACATCAAGTATCTTCAAGAGTCATGCGTATTTTGCAAGAACATCCATCAGGTTAATCCAAGACAGCATTACCTTATACCTATTGGCTTACTGCTAACAACATGCTTACTCGTTACAGTGTGTATGGATATGTGATTTCCTGTACTGGTTGGTGTTATCACATGCTAAAACTAGCACTTTAATTTTGGATACTCTTTTCTATCTCTGTTTACATTGGAAGATCTACTGGAAATAAAAAAATGAAATCACTTTTCAAGCTACACACCTGACAGTATCTGACATTACTACTCTGGTATGCTGCATTTCTTTTTTAAATATACTTTGTAGGCCAGCAAGAAAGCTGAACAAATACTGGTTCTTTTCATGAATGCATCAAGTCTTGAGCTCCATGCTCAGGATTCTTGTCCTAGTGGCAGACATGGACATGAGATGGGTTTGACAACACACACTTCCACATACTAAGGGTAATTTGGCTACAGCTACAGTTCAGTGACAAATTTGCCAGCAGCAGAGACCACACTGAGCCTCTGATATAGCACCATTCCATGGTGATCAACCACCAACTGGGTGGCAGTCTAATGACTTTAACCACTTTAATCATGGAAGGAACACTACTTTGTCCTTATTGAAATCAATACTTATTCTGGCTCGCTCCTCTTGATAGAACCCCATTCATATATACCATCCAATACCAGGTACACAAGAGTAGCACCACCTACAGTGAGGAGTGCCCTCCCACATTGACCATTATTAAAAATAATAATAATGATACCCTAAAAATTTGCCCGAAGGCCAATTGTAAGGATGTAGTGTCTTAGTTAATTCCCTAGTCGCAGATGTGTAGGTTTGCATCCAGGAGACAAATAACAACCAGCACACTGTGTGCTGGAACAAGTGTGGAACAAGGAGAAAATATCCCCAGAGTTTTGGCATCAACATGTACACTTTGGCACTCATACACACACATGCATACATTAAATGATTCACTTATGAAAAAGTATACTTGGTAGTGCAAACAATCTAGTAACATTATTATTTTGTTCAGAGCACATGCTTCAGTCTTGATAAAAAAAAAAAGGTTTTGTGGCTTCTCTCTCATGAAATGATTTGGGTCTCTACCCAGAACTCTTTGGTTTCATTGTGGCTGCTTGGGGACAGGAACTAATGAATGTTATAAATAGATGAGAAAACAAAGCAAAGGTGGTCCAAATCCTTCAGTAAAGGGACAGCCAGTGAACATTGTAAGCTTTGCAGACAATGTAGTCTCTTCTGCATCACTCAAGTCCACATGGAAAACACAGTCATGGATGGAACACAGACAAATGAACGGGCTCAGATTCTAGAGCATCAAGGTGCAAGCCAGGGTTGGCCAGAGGCTACAGTTTAGAATCATCTAAAGCTAAAAGCACGCACTTGTCCACTGGTCTTGCACTTTGATCACTTATCAGAAAATATGTCCTTACTGTCATTGAGATTCATAGTGATGTCCCCAGTTCTTATAAGAATGCACTCTATTTTCTCCTCTGACAGAAAATAACCTAGATCTGGTTGATTTTGAGAGTCCTGTCACGCCTCTGGATTTATTAATCACTGAACAAATGATTCTTCACGTAATCTGCTCAAGCAGAGAAAGTGTGGATCAATACAAAGTCTTGATTTCAAATGACATACCACTTTAGTCAGAAAATACACACTTTAGCTTACCTAGGAGAAATGCCTGTAAGGTCATAAACTTGGAAAATAGATGATAGATTGCCATAACAACATTCAGCGGTAAGCAAAATGACAGCTTTGGCTTCAGTGCTTTTGTGTTTCTGAGACTTGTCTCCCCTTCCTCTGGGTTCTGTACTCACTGTGGCGTATTCTGTGAGGATGCCTTGAAGCCAACAGAATGCTCTGTACCCTTTTCTCTATGATTAGGCAGAAATTTTAAAGAAACATTTGAATTTCCTTGCAAGAAAAACTAAATTGTTCCCTGTTCTATCTTGTCTCTCAACTACAGAATAACATTCTATGACAAAAACAAAACAAAACAAAACAAAACACTTCTCTCAAAAAATAAATATGAACTATATGTTGGGCTGATTTTAGTGACCAAACACATCAACTGTTTGCAAATGATTCTGGAACTGAGACCCCTAGTGTAGACTTTTAAAAGACTAAATTAATAGTGTGTATAGGACATAAGTATTTTTGGTTGACATAATACAGTGGTATATGAAGACAATTATGAAGACAATTATGTTAACTAGCTCTTATAAGTATTGATATTAGAACTCTCTACATTTTAAGACCTATAGACCTCTCAAGCACTAATAAGCATGTTAGGTTTTAAAATTCCATTTTATAGCTCTAATGTGAAAAAGTGAATCAACTTTAAACTATGTCCTACCTAGACAGCAATCTGACATATTTATAACAACAAAAATTCAAGGTACCCTTAGAAGAAAGTGTTTCTAGTGCTGTAGGAGCTTTCCAGTTAGAGCCTCATGCTATCAAGGTGCCTTGGATACATTTCTATGACAAAGATGGGGTTTCTACTGTCCTCTGTTGCTATGGAAGAATGAAAAGATGAGTAGATGGCTCCAGAGACACAAGACACACACACACACACACACACACACACACACACACACAGAGAGAGAGAGAGAGAGAGAGAGAGAGAGACAGAGACAGAGACAGAGACAGAGAGACAGAGAGAGACAGAGAGACAGAGACACAGAGAGACAGACAGAGAGACAGAGACAGAGAGACAGAGAGACAGAGACAGAGAGACAGAGAGAGACAGAGACAGAAACAGAGAGACAGAGACAGAGACACAGAGACAAAGAGACACACAGAGACACAGAGACACAAAGAGTGACAGAGATGTGGGTGGGGGATGGGGGGAGGAAACCAGGTTGGATGTGTGGTGGGCAGGGCATCAAGGAAGCACAGCAGAATGGCCATGCAGGGCCCATTTTATAAGTTGTAAGTCTTTAAAAGTTCCAAGAGCAATTTGCATCACAACATTGTGAAAAAAACAGTCTCACAGGAAATGCACCCAGTTTGCTCTCCCTGGCCTGTACCAAAGCCAACTTTTCTATCTGTGGAGGAAAGACCCTTTGTGTTTTTATTCCTGCCTGTCTGCAATTATATTATTATTAGGTTGTAAACAATAGCTGTTTTGTTGTAAAATGTGAATAAAGAAGCCAAAAGTCACCACACAATGGTGTGATCACTGGTCAGCCTTGAATCCCAAAGCTAAAAAAAAAAAAAAAAAAGATAGTTTTTAACAGCCTGTCTTCCAACTTGTATGCAAAGATAAGAAGGCTGAGACTCTGAGCTGAAAGCCTCCTGGCTATCTAACTTTACAAGGCCTTGCCACCATTTCCCATGGGGTCCTCTCACTAGGAGCACGTTGTGTTTTCTCTTTGACTTCACTGTACTGATTCACCTTTAGTAGAGGGAGCTACTTTAGGCCTCTCAAACCATCTGATCTTTGCTTTGCAGGCATGGACAAGCACAATAGGAATTGAATAGTATGCAATGTTGATGACCAGCAAGCAGGCATTTGATGAACACAATGCTCTCCTTAATCTCTAGAATTTCACCTCCCTCCACTATCTGCCTGTCATCCCTCACATCAGCCAGGAGATGTCACTGTGGTGGAATTCAAGGATTAACAGATGAGTTGGATAGTCTAGGAGCATAGGGAACTTTCCATGAAACCATGACAACTATACGGGAAAGGTGAAAGGCAAACTGGCTACCCACTTTTGCTTTTTAGTAGATAGAGAAACCATTTGCGTTACATCGCAGATGAAAAGAAATCTGGTGATTATTCCCTCCTTCCTTTGGAAGTTGACAAATCAGCTTCCCTGGAATGGGCAGCATGATCGGCTTAGTAGGTGACTCAACTCCTAAATAAGGCCGTCGAGGGCCTTGGGGAGGAGAGAACTTCCTTATAAAAATAAGTATACACTGAATGAGGAGATGAGAGCCACAGTAGGTACAATGCAGGTGGATAAGGAAATAGATTGTCCTCAACACAGCTGGTTGCTAGGTGATCATGATGGACTTGTGCTGTTGCTGTATTTTATCTAGGACAATGCTTTAAACTCTAATTGATATTCAAAGCAAAGATCAAGTTCATTCTATTCCCTGTCCTCTACCCAGTATGTATCACACTCTTGCTTATGAGAGGTACTCATATATTTGGTGAACAAATGACCACATATATAGAATCACATGCTTGACGTAAGAACAAAACCTAGGAAGGGCACAGAGTTAGAAAAGTGGGAGGCACGAGGTCTCTCTATGCCCTAGCTGGAGGCTGGCACCGCACCTCTCACAACTCAGAGTTGAAGAGGTACAGGTTGTCTGCTACAGCACTGAGCCCAGGGTCAGGGACAGCTGCCACCTCAGTGCCCAAATGATTCATCAGAAAGCACTCTGTGTCCTTTGGCAACAGGAAAGGGAATTCGAGAAGGGAGGAAAGTCGTGGCCTATAGGAAGTCAGGACAGGAATTTGTCACCTCCAAGGGACGTTAAAAACCACTATCTTTCTATTCTTTCCTAGACTACATCAGAAACATAAAGGGGCTAAAACTGTGAGCTATAATGAGGAAGAATCCACCATGGTTGCATGTCACCAGCACAGGATTGGCTTGGTGTGCAGCACTGAATAATTCTGTATCGAAACAAGAAGAAAATGTCTAAGTTAAATGCTTCTTCCCAAGACCCCGAGAAGAGTCTTCGTGGTATCAGACATCATGTAATCATGGGGTCAAGGTCATCGTGGCTTTAGAATGATATTTGACAGTTAATCTGGAATGCACACTGTAATTTCATTTCTCCTTTATGTTTCCTTTATGCTTGTATGAAAACAAGTGGGCTCATAATTTATCATTGCAATCCCACGATTTGTTTTAGGAATGCTGCAGATAGCACATACTTTGTAGTTGTTAATCAAATCTGGGTATTTTCATGGAGCCCTTGGCCATTCTATTCTGTATTTATCCCATCAAATCAATGCAGGAAACATCAGTACTAGTTCTATGTGCAGGCGCCAGAATAAAGTGATTCATTATTATGAATGTCTCTTGCTCTCAGAAACAGAGAGGCCACCACCAACAACCAACAACAAGGAGACTGTACAGGAGAAGGGAGTGATAGTGGTTTTAAACATCTAGTTACCTCCCAAGTGAGCCACCCCCACCTGCCAAGTAGACAGAGCTGGTGCCCACCCACACTTCTACAGAGGAATTGGGAGTATGGCACCCCTCATCTTGCTACACCTAGGACCTACACAGTTGGCTTTCCATATCTGTGAATCTATCTGAATGTGTTCTTAACTTAGTAAATCTCATCCTAAAAAAACTTTCCAGTTACACTGTTCGGATGCTCTAAGTAAACACATGCTTTCTGGGCTGTACATGGCATTCGAACCATAAAGTATACACCACTGGGAAAAAACCCAGTATTTACTGTTTAGATGCATGGTTAGTTATGCATCACATATTACTGTCTTATCTCAGGGGTGAAATTGGTATTTGAGTTATCAAAATTGTATTCTTCTTACAGGAAAAACAATCCACAGTGACAACAGAAAATGTGATCCAGAGACCTACAGAATTGAACTTTGCAGATGGAATCAAAAGTTGGTCTTAGATCCTGATTGCAGTTTGTAGCACAGAGATTGGCTACCACATAATAAATTCCTACGAAGATCATAACACTGTGTTCAAAATTTAAGCACCAGTCATCTTAATCCATATGATAATCTTCAAATAGAGACTAAAGAAACATAACCTGGAAGTATAGTAATTTACTTTTCCTATCCAGTGAGCTGTGACCTAGTCAAGACATTTAATACCAATCCACGTACATAGTCTTGCCCTATACACTTACCAAAGCATCCAGTTCAGAGAAGCCCTGGGCATATACAGACTTCCATATTTACGAGGACTTTAGAAGCATAGACCTTGCAACATAATCATTTAACTTCCTTTATTATCATCTTCCTCTGAAAGGACTGCTGTCCTCTGAGAACCACCCTCATACAGGTCACCAACATCTTGTGTCCATGATTTAAAGTTTATGAACTGAGAGACCCACTTCTCTGCCTCTGCGTCCCTTCATTGCTCAGAACTGAGTCACATGCCTGTCATTCCTCTCAGGACCAATGAGTACATTTCAGAAAGTTGTATCTAAACAATCAAGTGCGTTGGAGGTCCTCAGGCACGCCATTGTTTGCATAACATGTCATGAGGAAGACTGCAGAATGGACTACCATTTAATGGTTAGGAAAGGAAAAGAAGAATCTTACTAAAAGACTCTTGAGTATGAAAAAGACAACTTTGTGTTTATAAATGACAATTTAGAGGTAATGTATTGTAGCAAATCCAGAAAAATGAGACAGGCTATAATATCTTGATCAGATTGGTCAATGGAGAGAGTCAAGTTATAGTCTATGTTAAATACAATGTTCGACATCATTAAAGACCTCAAAGGCATCAGACGATCTCAAATATTGTCTTACCTCCCTAAATTTATTTTCTCACTAGTGATTCCTCAGTAATTTAAGTAATTTTAAGAAGCCCAGCTGTTAGATTCAGGGTCTAATTGAATAATGCATGTGGAGCTCACTTCCATATCTTTAAAGTAATTAATCTAAAAAGATATTTTTCAAATGCAGTCACATCCCCAAGTTTCCATTTGTAGAACATAGATATAATTTGATGTGTGTGTATGTGTATCTGTGTCTGTGTGTGTGTGTGCATGTGTCTCCTCTCTCTCCTTCTCTTTTTGTGTGTAGAGGATATCATTTAGCTCACCATAATTTTTTATCTACCTATTGCTGTAAATTCCTCACACATATCAAATATGCTGTGATTAATTTCTCCATTAAATTGAATTGAATAAAATACCTGCACACTGGATGCAGCATCTACATATGACTGCATAGCACATTTTCATACCAATGACATATCTCCTTCCTAGACATAAGAAGGGAGATGGAATCAACAGTTTTCTACAGATTCTTCATTGCTTTATTTGGATGAAACTCTTGTGTTAATGACTGGGTGCTCAGTATTGGGAGGTGGTGGAGCCTTTAAGAGGTGGGGCCGAAGAGAGTCCCTCAGTTTCACACAGGAGTCACCCATTTTCATCATGGTCCAAAGAATTGTGGCCAATCAATCCCAGACAGAAGCTTCTCCAATTATAAATCAAATCAAGACTTTCTTCTCCACATGTTGCTCGGGATTCTCATTATGGTGATGGTGATGGAGAGCTAGCTTAAACAAATGTATCTAGCTACATTTAAAATTCACTACATCGCAGTCCTCAATGGAGATTCCCCTGTGGAAATCAGAGGGCCCAGATGGGATGACTATATATCTAGAAGCCTTTCTGCTAGAAAGAAGTCATACTTCACAAAATTAGGTCACCAGTAGAAGCTAGTTTTGCATTTTGCTTTTTTTGTTTTGTTTTGTTTTGTTTTTACTTAGGGACTTTTTTCATGATCACAGTCTCGACTGATTAGTTGGATGAATAGAGTCATTCCAATATTGGATATTGTTTTTATAAAACATCTTCTGTTTATTATAAAAATAAAGATGTGTCATTGCTTTACAGATGCCACCCAGAGCAGCAAACTGCTCTACCCGAGGCTGATGGATGCGTCCACTGTTGAGGAGCTAGAACAGACAACAGGCACAGTGTGTAGCAGATGCTGGTGAACTGTGATGTGGCTTGTGATGTGAAATGTCCTGAACCTACTCTGCCCAAGAATAATCGCTCAGACAGTCCGCCCTTTGATATGGTAATGCAGCCAGCTGCTGGTTCATCTCCATTTCCAATGTGTGCATCCACGATGCTTTTCATCTTCCTTAATAGGGTTCCAACATCCACATAGGAGCTTACTTCTTTCTTTCCATTGGGAGTAGAAGCATGGCCATCGGCTCATACATGTGCAAACACTTAAAGACAGCAACAAGTTCTCCTCACTTTGCTCCCATTCCTTGGATAAAAGGCATTAGAGATGAACCTGATAGCAGTTACAAGAAACTCCAGTCAGGCGGGAAGCTTGTCCCATACTGAGATGCCTACATATGTGTGCTTGTGTGTGTCTGTTTGTGTGTGTATATGAGTGCATGTGTGTGTATGTGAACATTTGTAGGTATGTACATGCAACGTCTACCACACTAAGTACTACTCTTACTGCTCCCTTTACCTACATGAGTATCATTTCTGAAAACATGTAAGATTGTTTCCTTCTTTCTTCTCAGTGTCCCTTTCAACCTTCAACCCATAGCTGCATCCTTTTCTTTTTATTGTCGTTTTCATTTACATTTCAAATCATAGCGCCCTTCCTGGATTCCCCTCCACAACTCCCCATTTCACCCCCTCTCTCCCTGCTTCTATGAGGATGCTCCTCCACCCACTCACCCACCCATTCCTGTCTCTGCACCCTAGCATTCCCTTAAGATGGGGCATCAATTCTCCACAGGACCAAGGGCTTCTCCTCCCATTGATGCCAGATAGGGCCATCCTTTGCTACATATGCAGCTGGAGCCATGGGTCCCACAATGTGTATTTGGTAGTTTAGTCCCTGGGAGCTCTGGGGGTACTGGTCGGTTGCTTTTGTTGTTCTTCCTATGGGGTTGCAAACCCCTTCAGCTCCTTCATTCCTTTCTCTAACTCCTCCATTGGGGTTCCTGTGCTCAGTCTGATGGTTGGCTCTGAGCATCCACATCTGTATTGGTCAGGCACTGGAAGATCCTGGTCAGCTGTTTTTGTTTTCTAATGTGATGATAATTTAACAGAATCTTGAGCTACTACAGACAGAAATTTGGGTCAACATGCCCAAGACTATGGCATGGAATTGATTCCTGGGACTAGATATGCCATCCCTCAAACAAATAAAGAAAAGGAGAAAGGGTATCTTAAAGACAACAGCAGTGACACACACAGATAGACGCAAAGAAAAATGTATATTCTTATACAGTCTCACAATCACAAATGCCAGCACAATACATTAGGCTGAAAAGGAAGCCCAGAATATGTCTATTATCATTGAGCATTTCCCTATGATTATAAAGCCACAAATATTTCGTTTTTTTCTTTAACTGAAAATAGATTTTTTTCCCAAATAATATACTATGATTACTGTTTCCCATTCTCCGACTCGTTCAGGATCCTTCCCATCTTCTCTTCCATCCAAATCCATAATGTTTCCATTTCTCATAAAACAAAGCAAAACAGTTATCTAAGGAATAATAATACAGTGTAGTAAGATAAAACCAAACAAACTTTAATAGTGTAAAACAGACAAGCAGAAGAAAAGGAGCCAAAGAAAGATCAGGAGAAACATAGACAGATGGAAGGACAAACAGATCTGCACACTCAGAAATCCCATAAAACCTCAAAACAGGAAGCCATAATATATATGCATGGAACCTCTAAGGTTTAAAACAATATGCCCTGATATATTTTTAGACAAAGAACCTACAGAGATACCACTGAGTACCATTGCTTTGTGCTGCCCATCTATTGCTGCATATGGGGCCTGGCCTTATGAGTGGTTTATACCCCTCCCACCCCCACATCCCCGCCACCAAGAAATGCTACAGACAGAGCTGGAAAGAAGTACAGGCTTAAGATCACCTGCTGCTTTTGCAGAGGACTGAGTTCATTTCCCAGCACCCATGTTTAGTAGCAAACAACTGCCTGAAACCCCAGCTGTAGAAGACCCAAATCCTCCTCCACCTCCCGGGTGAACCTACAGTCAGGATAACATAATTCTACACAGTCATATATGCATGATTAATTAATAAATAAAAATATTTTTAAATGCCACAAATACTTCTTATACACTTATAGTTACAGTAAACAAGAATTTAAGCCACAAATGGTCTTATTTTCCTCTGAGGTGAAACTTAAACTCCAGAGGAGCAGGCAGAGTTGTTCTAGATTCCCAGCTAGGTTGGTGACAGAGTCCTGGCACTCTCTCCTCTTTGTCTTGTGTCAGGGAAGTACTGCACTGTCCTTTCTCTACAGCAACTCTTGCCAAAGTAATGACAATGACTATTAAGAGACAAAGACTGCGTTCAACGAGCATTGGTATGGCAACCCAGACTTTTGGGGGAGCAGTCCCTGATAAATATTGGAGGTCGCTATGCTAGAACTGACCATTCATTCTACAACTATACACATTATTTTCTCCACATCCCTATTTACTTTGGACATTGAAAAGAGTTCAAATTTCCAGTGAAAGGTATAAAAACACTCACCCCATTCCAATGAATACTTGCCTCCTATATTACACATCCTGTCCTGTCTTCTGTCCACTACTAAGCCTTCCCATTATGATTCAAATCAACTTACCATACTTTCTGTTACTTTGAAAAGTACTGTCTTTGTGCTATACACTATAAATAACACTTGACATGGCCTCTATACAGATCTTCCTCTGATTTTCCGGTGTCCTACGAACCCCCTGATCTCCTTGGTATTCTTCCGACATCTCTCCCCATTGTCACGCCATTTACACAGACATAAGCAAGGCCAAGAACTCAATTACCAGAAGGATGGCAGTTTCATGACTCCAATTTCTTATCGTCACTGATACCCACATGGAATACCGTCAGTTCTTCTCAAGATGTGACAATCAACTTATGTTTCCCGTTTTCTTTTTCTTTATCCAGTCTAAATCCCAGATATCTGCAACTTGCCCTCATCAAAAACCCACAGCCTTCTTTGCTCTATCTTCTGCTGTGGGTTTTCCTGCCAAAATCCAGGCTCATTGCTGTACCTGCCTACCCTCCTTCTTCCCCAGTGTCTGCTGATTTAGATTTCTGAGGAACATGCTACAGATGTTTGTATTTGTTTTAGATTTATTGTTGCAAGAGTCAAGTGAAGTCTCAATATGTCTTTCATAAACCCACATTTTCAATAATTTATTTTTATCCGATTTTGGCATCCCAATCACAGCCCCCTCCCTCCTCTCCTCCAAACCTTACAAATTCCTTCTTCTATTGCCCCCTCCCTTCCACTTCAGAGACTGGGGAGTACCCCCTCCAGGATAAACCACTCTCTTACATAATCTCTCCACTCCCAACTTCTACTCTTTGAATAGAGAAAACATCTATTTACATTTGCTGGTGTGGGGGGAAATGCTGGTAATCAGACTGAGGATTTCACTCCTACTCTTTCAAGAATGTTCCACCTTTCAGTTCTTTCTGTTTACACCGAATCACCAATGGTTCCCTTTCAAATCCACAATCCAACACGCAAGAACAGGCATTCACCAATCTCCTCTTTTAAGAGGAAATATCTTCCCTTCACTTAATCTCTTTGAACTTTCCCCTATTCTTATGCACTTGTCTGTCACATCTGGGTTCCAATTTCTGGTTTCTTGTGCACATTTATAATATTAAAAGGAAGTTTTATTACTTTTGTGAGTCAGTAACACCTTTTTTCTAAATGTCCAATTCTCTTTCTTCTAGGGGCAATCACTTAGAAGTGTTTTAAGAAAATGACAAATGATTCAAACATAAAGAAAGCACTCACAAAGTTTGTCTCCATTCTTAATATTGAACATTGATATCTGTTTCAAATGACTGAATACACCATTTTAGTTTCAGATATACACACACTTTTCAAGATTCCAAATGTATTTATATCAGGAAAAAAATATTTCCAAGCATGGAAATCCTTTTTTTAAGAATTATCACAGTTGTAATATTGGAGAAAATAATTTTCAAGATCTATATTTATATAGATCATATATTATCTTTCAACATTCTATTGTTCAGTAAGATTTTCATATTCTGTGGCCACATTCCATCCTTTGAACACTTTATTTTTATGGCTATCGACTGTTTAAAATTTCTAACGATTTTAATATTTATCAAAAAATATACTATCTAGTAGATCAGTAAAATTCCTCTAGATCTACTCAAATATAGACTCACTCACACTAACTTCTAATTACAAGAGGGAGAAGTGTAAAGATTGAAGGCACCTGCTACCCCTGTTAACGCCACACCTTGCTACGAAGCTGAAGGCAACACAGAGCTGTTGAAAACCTAGCTTCAAGAACCAAGGTGCTGCAGCTATCTTTGCTATCATGGGAAGCTTTAAAATCAAACATAATTTTTCTGAACATCTGAGTATCGCAGAGCTGAGGCAAATCGAATCACCAGACAAAAGGATTGTGCTGTCTTACTGATTTGTCAAAATTAGTCTTAATTCTTCTTAGTGGACTGTGTCTAAAGGAATTGAAAATGCTCCTAAATGCACATAAAAGTATTATATCTCATGTAAAGGTCTTATCTAAGTGATAAGAAGCATTTTTGTGTCTGAGAGCTATGGAAGAGGAGACCTTAGAGCCACCTATGCAAGCCATACTGCTACAGAGACTTATTATTATTATTATTATTATTATTATTATTATATTCTTTATATATAATATATTATAATATTATTATAATCTTTTTTTACACTCCAAATGATTTTCCCATTCCCGGTTCCCCCCTCCCCATAAGTCCCATAAGCCCTCTTCCTTCCGCCCATTCCCCAATAAACCCCCTCCCACTCCTCTGTCCTGGTAACCCCCTATACTGCTGCATCAAGCCTTTCCAGGTCCAGGGCCCTCTCCTTCCTTCTTCATGGGAATGATTTGATATGTGAGTTGTGTCTTGGGTATTCAGAGCTTCTGGGATAATATCCACTTATCAGTGACTGCATTCCATGTGTGCTCTTTTGTGAATGAGTTACCTCACTTAGGATGATATTTTCCAGTAAAGAAAAATATGGGCAACCCAGGAACTCCAGCATCATCCTTTTCATTTATGATAAGACATGTGTGCATTCAGCTAAAGCCACATGATGAGACCTGGTGCATGGATGTGACTCATTGAATCTATTGACAATATTCAGGAAATAGGGATTCTACCCACCAACAAAGGAAGCAAAAGACAAAACCCAATCAACTAAATGTATCGGTTAGCTTTAATTTTGGAGCATAGTAATCTAGTCTGAAGTAGTCTGCTGCTTATATAGAGGAGGTTTCTGTAGTCATATCCATAAATTCCCATGAAGCATCATTTCCTGTGGGTCTCTGGCTTGGGCTTCTTGAACCATAGCCATCCCAAGCCATTTCATTTACATTAGAAAGTTGAATAAGGTGTTTACTGGTCTCTTTCTGTTCTATGGATGCGGGATATCCATCATTTTTATTAGACTCTTCTTGGGCTCACCTTTGAAAGATGGGAAAGATTCAGCTTATTGGCTGCAGGAAAGCACTTAGATACCAAAAAGGGTAGGTACAGGAAATAAATTATTGAGGACTCCGTGTCCTGGAGAAGGACACGTGACTGACCCCAATGAGGTCCTGGGTTAGAAAGTGGAGGGAACAGGCCCTTAGGAGAAGAGTCTTAGGTCTGTGGCTTACAGGATAGTTCTTCACCAATACTTCTCGAGTGGGCCTGAGCAATGATATTGTTGTAAGATTTCTTGGGGTTTTTGTTTGTAATATCTACCCAGGGTTTCAAAGTGTGAGTTCAAAACAAAGACAAATGACACCTAAAAACTGATATTTTGAGAAGTAGAAAATTTGAGTCAGAGCTGAAAAAGGCCAGTATATATATCAGGAAAAGAGAACAGTATCAGTTTGAAGTTCTAAGGGAATATTTTAAAGGGGAAAGACAAAACTGCAGCAGCCTATTAATCAGCAATATCCTTTGATGACTCTATAGTGGAGAAAAGATTCTTTTCTAAGTATATTAGATTCCTAGGTATTTACTTTATACTACAAATGTCCTCATATTCAGGAAAGCCATATTTCAGTTAGTTGTTGATTTGTCTCGTGAATCTTGCCTGAATTTAAATAAATGTGTAAACAAAATACACTTCTTTTCTCAAACTATATACATTGGAAAACCTTCCAATTGTAGGATACAAATACTCTCAAGGGGCTCATTTGGATGGGATCTTCGTTCGTGTCAAAGAGTGAGCATGGGTGATTTATTTCTCCCTTTCTTCCAACCTTGCCAAATAGAAGACAAATTAGTGTTGTCCTAGATTAGCTGTAATCCCCTTGAACAAACGAGCACCATTCCAATTTATGAAAAAAAAAATTATCCAACCTTGGAATTGGAATTTACTTTTTTTAAAAAAAAATGTAGTAGGGATTTTGAAACTATATATATAGCCAATTTCCTTAAAAGGAAAATTCTTGCATGTCTCCTAGGACTCACAAGTTCTACGTATCATACGTTTACACTTTAATTCAACTTTTCTTTCACTTTTCAAAACTGTACCATGTGTGCAGTACTTGTGTAAGTCTGACAGTCTTAGAACAAGAGTCGAACACGGCAGCTGTTGATCATTTCATGCTAATTAAATATGCTTTTCGGCATTATCCGTTTCATTCTTTAGCCTCCAAGAGGCACAGGTAGATGATAGAGGACATGCTAGCCGCATATTTCAAACTGAAGATTTCTAAGCATAAGCAAATTTGAGAGTTAAGATTCCAAACCCATATTATTCACTATAATACAAGTTGATATCCAGGTGCATTTAATTTTGAGCTAGAAGAAGAGGCGCAGTGTAAAAATACTCCAGGATCTCAAGGGATAAGGAGAGGATTTGTCCCAAACTGCACAAGTAACTATAGATGGTGACTTCTGATCTGTCACTGACATTTGCCTCCTCGGGCCTTTTTGATACGCAAATGAGAAATGTCTTCTTTCGCTGCAAGAGGAGGGTGGCAAGCACCTTCATCCCCTGTTCAAAGCTGTGTCTATGCTGAGTTCTCTTGGTAATAAAACTTTAAGAAAGATCTACGGGCTCAGATTTATGAAAACATTATCTTCTACTTTAATTCATTGATTTCAGGGCTGTACTATATTGTCAAATTGGTTTTCCCTGAAAATAAAACACAAGAATGTGCAGAATCGGAAGACAGATCAATACAGATATGCAGATCAATGGAGATGTACATGGGCTAGATGCTAGGACTATTGATTTGTAGTTCATGCATTTTATTCAAGTTTTATGATGATTATCTTTATAAATTTAAGCATAATACATTGTTATACATGTGAATGCAGGAATATTTTAAGCGAGTCTTATGAATATAAAGATAGATTATGAGAGATTTTTCCTTCTTCTATGCTGATGCTGGTGCCGTGAAGTTATAAGAAACATCTGAGAGAAATTACCCCCAAAAAATGTGAGAATTTTTTTCTTGCCTCAACATCATATATGCTGAGATCCAGACACAATTACCCTTTAGAATGTATTGCAGATGCAGCACTTAGTAAATGGGTGCAAGATGTTTGTTCAGAGAGAAGCTTGCAGGCCAGTGCTAAGGAAAACTGGCAAAAGCCGTTAGCAGAGGTTTCTAGAAGGTTGCCAACCCGGATCAGTTTTTCCCTGAGAGTTTTGGCAGCTGCATTCCATCTCTTCAGATTGCATTTATAATTGGTTGTTTCCATGGAAACGTGGACTTAAATCCATCGTCTTCTGTATTAACCAGCTCTACAATGGAGGTGTGTGCCCTGAGCAAAATGGGATTTGGGGCAGGGATGGGAGATAACGGCAAACCCATTGTACATATTTGTGTGTCAGTAATTCCGCAAGCATGAGTTGCGATCTCATGTTTATTAATCCATATACAGAGTAGCATGTATTGCTCACAAATTTTCATAATGATTGCTAGCAAAACCTATGGACTTGGATGTGCTTCCTTATTGAACAAGTTCATCCTTATTATCATCACTCGGGTAACCCTGTTACAAAGGCTCCCATTTGGCATGGAAAAACTTGTGACATGTTGCAGTTTTCTGTCTTTAATCCTGACACAAAAAATTGAAAGATTAGCTGTTCTTCATGGCTTACATTTTAAAATCTCAGTAAATTCAAGTGAAAACTTGGATAAGCACTTGAATGTCTGGTATGTCCCAGCAAAGACCACAATGGCGGTTGAACTGGAGAATACATTGCACAGTACAACTGGCAGGGGACTGTATTGACTTAACTTACTAGGAAAGTCTTATGCCATGCTGAAATCCTGAAGTAGCTGAACCAAATCAGAAGGGCACTAGTTTTACAAAACTTGCAAATGTTTCCTGCAAATCCAATGAAAATCAATACCCAGCTCACAAAATCAATTTCTGATTCCCACTCATTCTCATTCCTGGTGAGTGTCAAGTTTCCCAGAAGAAATCTGAGGTATGTAGAATATCAAACTAAACATCAAGTAATTAAAGATGTAGTTTGTATTTGATGGGGCAGAGCTGAGGTTGAGAAAAAGGTCATAATCTATCACATTCATAGGTAACTTTCTACTGAGTATGTGGGGGGGGAGGGTAGGGCAGGTAGCTATACAAAGTAACTTCCATGATGGAACTTTATAGAATGCACATGTCTTAATTACACAGAGTAAAATTTGCCATCAAGTTATAAGCAAAAATTAAGAATGCTAAAACTGAGCTGGGCGTGGTGGCGCACGCCTTTAATCCCAGCACTTGGGAGGCAGAGGCAGGCGGATTTCTGAGTTCGAGGCCAGCCTGGTCTACCCAGTGAGTTCCAGGACAGCCAGGAGCTACACAGAGAAACCCTGTCCCAAAAAAACCAAAAAAAAAAAAAAAAAAAAAAGAATGCTAAAACTGAGTGCCATTCAACTTATGACACTTATTTTCTCTCTCACACAGTATTACTGAGTAAGCAAATGTTACATATATACATATATATGCATATATACTTATATGTGCATATATATATATATTTGTGTGTGTGTGTGTGTGTGTGTGTGTGTGTGTGTGTATTGATGGTGGTGGTAATTTTTAAAATATATGAAAAGAGAATTTCTATTCTCTGCCTTGCAATCTGTAAACAATAGGCCTGACTCAGCATGTCTGTTTTACATTCTTATCAACTCCATTCTCAGCTAAAACTGATCCTTTCTCATGAACATCACAATATTTGGAAGTCTTAGAAAAACTGGAGAGGAGTCCCTGTATTCCCAGGGGTGAAAAAGGCACAGAATCCAAGCACTTGTGACGATTCAGGACCATGGACAACAACCAGAAACTCACCTGCCTCCACCTCCGCGTTCAATAGTAAGAACCAAAGACTAAACTAAACTAAAATGCCTTTATTACTTTCACCGATGTTTCTTGTTAAGTTCCTATTGTTCTTTATTTCTACATTTTTCCTACATGCTCCCAGTAATCAGGTGAGCATGATTTATTCGGTTGTCTAATTCTTGGCAAAATAGCGAACTGACTAATTTTCAAATCAGAAATCTAGACTCTACACTACCAGAAGCACATGCCAAGCTTAGAAGGTAAATTCACAATGATGGGAATCCCAGGGCCATAGCCAGATGAACTGGGAAACAGAAATTCATGGGGGAATAAGGAAAATGAAGTATGAACCATATACCTATACATATACAAATACACACACACACACACACACACACACACACACACACCAGATATACATGACATACATACACAGCATATATATTAGGATAAATAATGATACCTTCAAGGACATTTATGTTCTATCCTTCAAGTCTCTTACTATGTTCTTTTCCAAGGTATAATCAAATGTGTGGATTAAATTAAATTCACTGGAACTGAAGAGATGGCTTTTCTGTTAAAAGAGCTTGCTGTTGCTGCAGAATATCTGGATTCAGCTCCCAGCACCCATATTCGGCAGTCACCTTCAACTCCAGTTCCACAGGCTTGCAACCCCTTTCTGTCCTCCTGGGGTGCATGCCCACCCATAGATACATTCATACACAGAATTAAAGATAAAAGATACTTAAATACCAAACAAACAAATTAGACTTCTGATTTACATTAATTAAGAGTTACCTGTAAATTTTCATTTATTTTGTTGTAGATATTTACCTGATAAAACATATGTCCATGGAGTCGGCATGTTCACTGAAGGAAAATGAGTCCACGACAATAAGATCCCAGCAGATATTTGAAAGGCAGGGCTTTTGCATGATCTGCTTTCTTCTGTTTTGATAAATTGACTAAAACATCCAGAGAATACATCATTCTACATTCATCTCTTTTTTTGTCCAGGTAGAATAAATCATAAAGTATCACATACATATAAACATGCACACACATACATACACAACACATATATGCCATATTTAATAATTTTATCTCCTCTCACATTGACATATTAAAAAATGAATAGCAAAGCCAGGCGTGGTGGCACACACCTGTAATCCCAGCACCTGGGAGGCAGAGGCAGGTGGATTTCTTAGTTCAAGGCCAGCCTGGTCTACAGAGTGAGTTCCAGGACAGCCAGGAATACACAGAGAAACCCTGTCTCGAAAAAAAACAAAAAACAAAAAAAATGAATAGCAATGAATACAGAACTCAGCAAAATAAGATACAGTTCACTAGACATTTACAGACTTAAAATAACGTTGTGTTTAGGGATGAACTATATATAATATATACATATATATTATATATATTATAATATTTAACAGGAAGGTGAACTCAATGAGATTTGGAGAAGGGAGTGGACAGAAAGCATATAGGATTGTTATTAGTGGACCTGTTGCTTCCTTTACGTTTAAACGCTGGAATTTTTACACATGGAGAAGAATGCCCATGCATGCTCACAGATCTAGATAATGCCTTTGGAGAACTCACACAGACTTTAGAGACTGTGGAAGCAGAGACTTAAATCAACAGCAGAAGGATGAGGAGAATAACAAGGGCTCCATTGTAGGAGGAGGATGGAAGACTACCGTGGTGACCCAGCTCTTTCCTCCACTGACATATATAGCTTGGCCAGGTTTGTACTGTGATCTGTGCCAACATGCTTCAGTTTAATTCCCACAATCACAACAAGCAGAAGGTTTTATTCTCCCCCGCACTTCAATAGCCTTACAGACCTATGTAACTGGCCCAAGCTGATGGCGTGTCTGGCTGAGCCAGCAGCAATAATGTAAAGGTATCTGACCCCAAAGCATTGGTTTTCTCATCATGTTTCTTGGAGATGAGAACTCTTTCTTTAACTCTTTGTCTCCCAAACAGACAGGAGTCTATTTCCTCATCATGGGAACAAGATATTTTAATGAAACCAGACAGTGATTCAGAAGCCTCCAGAGCTACCAGACTTGGTCTCACTGGTAGGTTAAGTATACCACTGTTCTCCCCTGGAAGAAAGCACGGTGCTCACTCTTTCTAACTTGTAGGCAAAACAACTCTGGTAGTCTCATTGAGACTGTACAGTTCTGTAAAACATGACAGGAAGTAGAAGCTGGCACCAAAAAAGGAGTTTGAAAATGTGTGCTAAGGAATAGTAATCATTACCTCCCGACATTTTTGAAATTATTTTTTATATTTGAGAGGTTATCTTCTTTTGGATGTGATGAGAGGAGGTTTCTATCTTGCTTCTTCCTGGGTGTAATTTCCCTCCTTGTGTTGGTGTTTTTCCCCTATAATCCTTTGTAGGGCTGGGTTTGTGGAAAGATATCGTGCAAATTTGGTTTTGTCATGGAATACCTTGGTGTCTCCATCTAAGGCGATTGAGAGTTTTGCAGGGTAAAGTAGTTGTGGCTGAAATTTGTGTTCTCTTAGAGCGAATTGAACCACTCTTATCTCCTTGTACTAAGATCAACTCCAAGTGGATCAAGAAACTCCACATCAAACCAGACACACTGAACCTAATAGAAAAGAAACTGGGGAAAACCCTGGAGGACATGGGCACAGGGGGAAAGTGTCTGAACAGAACATCAATAGCTTATGCTCTAAGATCAAGAATTGACAAATGGGACCTCATAAAATTACAAAGTTTCTGTAAGGCATAGGACACTGTCAGAAGGACAAAACAGCCATCAAAAAATTGGGAAAAAGATCTTCACCAACCCTACATCCAATAGGGGGCTAATATCCAACATATACAAAGAACTCAAGAAGTTAGACCCTAAAGAATGAAATAACCCTATCAAAAAATGGGGTACAGAGCTAAACAAAGAATTTTCACCAGAAGAAATTCGGATGGCCGAGAAACACCTTAAAAGATGTTCAATATCTTAGAGCATAAGCTATTGGTGTTCTGTTCAGGAACTTTTCCCCTGTGCCCAAGTCCTCCAGGGTCTTCCCAAGTTTCTTTTCTAATAGTTTCAGTGTGTCTGGTTTTATGTGGAGGTCCTTGATCCACTTGGAGTTGATCTTAGTACAAGGAGATAAGAGTGGGTCAATTCGCATTCTTCTGCATGTTGACCTCCAGTTGAACCAGCACCATTTGTTGAAAAGGCTATCTGTTTTCCACCGGATGGTTGTGGCTCCTTTATCAAAGATCAAGTGACCATAAGTCTGTGGGTTAATTTCTGGGTCTTCAATCCTATTCCATTGATCTACCTGCCTGTTGCTGTACCAATACCATGCAGTTTTTAACACAATTGCTCTGTAGTACTGCTTGAGGTCAGGGATATTGATTCCCCCAGAAGTCCTTTTATTGTTGAGAATAGTTTTAGCTATCCTGGGTTTTTTGTTGCTCCAGATGAATTTGAGAATTGCTCTTTCTAGATCTATGAAGAATTGATTTGGGATTTTGATGGGGATTGCATTGAATCTGTAGATTGCTTTTGGCAAGATGGCCATTTTTACTATATTGATCCTGCCAATCCAGGAGCAAGAAATATTTTTCCATCTCCTGAGGTCTTCTTCGATTTCTTTCTTCAGGGACTTGAAGTTCCCGTCATACAGATCTTTCACTTGTTTGGTTAGAGTTACACCAAGAATCGACAAATGGGACCTCATAAAATTACAAAGTTTCTGCAAAGCAAAGGACACTGTCAGAAGGACAAAACGGCAACCAACAAAGTGGGAAAAGATCTTCAACAACCCCACATCCGACAGAGGGCTAATATCCAATATATACAAAGAACTCAAGAAGTTAGACCGCAAAGAAACAAATAACCCTATCAAAAAATGGGGCACAGAGCTAAACAAAGAATTCTCACCAGAAGAAATTCGGATGGCCGAGAAACACCTTAAAAGATGTTCAACATCATTAGTCATCAGGGAAATGCAAATCAAAACAACCCTGAGATTCCACCTCACACCAGTCAGAATGGCTAAGATTAAAAACTCAAGAGACAACAAGTGCTGGCGAGGATGTGGAGAAAGAGGAACACTCCTCCACTGTTGGTGGGATTGCAAAATGGTAAAACCGCTCTGGAAATCAGTTTGGCGGTTCCTCAGAAAATTGGGCATGATACTTCCAGAGGACCCTGGCATACCACTCCTGGGCATATACCCAGAGGATTCCCCTGCATGCAATAAGGACACATGCTCCACTATGTTTATAGCAGCCTTGTTTATAATAGCCAGAAATTGGAAGCAGCCCAAATATCCCTCAAAGGAGGAATGGATACAGAAAATGTGGTATATTTATACAATGGAATACTACACAGCAATTAAAAATAATGAATTCATGCAATTTGTAGGTAAATGGTTAGACCTGGAAAATATCATCCTGAGTGAATTAACCCAATCACAAAAGAATGCACCTGAAATGCAATCACTGATAAGTGGATATTAATGAGCCCAGAAGCCCTAAATACTCAAGACACAAATAGCAAGTCAAATGATTCCCAAGAAGAAGAAAGGAGAGGACCCTGGGCCTGTAAAGATTGCTTCCAGTTTAGTAAAGAAACCGAGGGGGGAGGGGGAATTATTGGGGAACAGATGGGGGGGAGAGGAACTATGGGAACTATGGTGGGTGGGAACTGGGAAAGGGGAAAGCCTTTGGAATGTAAACATAGAATATAGAAAATAAAATTAAAAAAAAAAAAGATAAAAAAAAAAAAAAAAAAAAAAAAGATGTTCAATATCATTAGTCATTAGGGAAATGCAAATCAAAACAACCCTGAGATTCCACCTCACACCAGTTAGATGGCTAAGATTAAAAACTCAAGAGACAACAGGTGCTGGCAAGGATGTGGAGAAAGAGGATCACTCCAACACTGTTGGTGGGACTGCAAGATGGTACAACCACTCTGGAAATCAGTCTGGCAGTTCCTCAAAAAATTGGGCATGACACTTCCAGAGGACCTTGTCATACCACTCCTGGGCATATACCCAGAGTATTCCCCTGCATACAATAAAGACACATGCTCCACTATGTTCATAGCAGCCTTATTTATAATAGCCAGAAGTTGGAAGGAGCCCAGATGTCCCTCAAAGGAGGAATGGATACAGAAAATGTGGTATATTTATACAATGGAATACTACTCAGCAATTAAAAATAATGAATTCATGCAATTTGTAGGCAAATGGTTGGATCTGGAAAATATCATCCTAAGTGAGTTAACCCAATCACAAAAGAATACACATGAAATGCAATCACTGATAAGTGGATATTAATGAGCCCAGAAGCTCTGAATACTCAAGACACAATTAGCAAGTCAAAAGATTCCCAAGAAGAAGGAAGGAAAAGACCCTGATCCTGAAAGGACTGGATCCAGTTTTGTAGGAGAGTACCAGAACAGAACAGAGAAATGGTGGGGTGGTGATTGGGTAATAGGGGGAGGGGAGAAGAGGACATATGGGACATATGGTGAGGGGGGAACTTGGAAAGGGGAAAGCCTTTGGAATGTAAACAAAGAATATAGAAAATAACAAAAAAAAAAACCTGAAAAAAAAGAAACAAATAAATGTGGATTTCAAATAATAATAATAATAAAAAAATATGTGCTAGTGTTAGTCCAGGAGTTTTCAAAGCAATATTTTTCAATTTTTATAAACTGTGTTTTAGAGTTATTTTATTATGCATATGAATGTTTTGCCTATGTTCACATGTACCCCACAGGGTGCCTGATCCCTGTCACGATGAGCAGAGGATTTTGGATCTGTTGGGACTGAATCTAAAGACAATTTTGAACTGCCATGTGAGTTGTGGGAATTGAACCTTGATTCTTTGCAAAGGCAACAAGGCCTCTTAACTGGTGAGTTACATCTACAGCACAAGTTTAAATTGTGTGTGTGTGTGTGTGTGTGTGTGTGTGTGTGTGTGTGTTCATCTATGGATGGGGTATATACCACCCAGCATTCCAGTGCAGTGCCATGGAAGTCAGTAAATGACATCAAATCCTTAAAAATAGAGTTAGAGGTAGTTACAAGTCCTGTAATATGGCTACAAGGACGAGAATACTGGGTCTCTGGATGATCAGTTAGCATTCTTTATTGCTAGGCAACTCTTGAGACCCAAACATTAGCGAGTTCTGGGTATTCCTTATCAATAATTTGAAATGCTGAACTCAACTATTGATAGTACTTTTGTGAGCATTCGGATTATCATTTAAGATCGCTATTGCCTTAGAACTAGGGAGGCTCTGATGGGAAGGAACAAGCAGATTTTTGGGACAGCCTTGTGCCTCTTATTCATCCCTCTTTTCAGTGGCTGCTCATTGTTTGCCCTATCTCAGAAACAGACAGATCTGGTCTGGAATCAATTTTTCTCATTCACATGTAGAGAGAGCTTCTTTCATTTAAAACATCTTGATATATACCCATTTCCCAAACATCATTAGAAAGCTCAGGGTGCTGATGCTGTGTCCCATAAAACCCCACCCTTCTATCCCAAATGTTATAATTAATATTGCAGGATGTTAGCAAAAGTGTCACAACCAGGGAAATAACATTGACTTAGCATAATTACTTAATCTGTAAATACTCATGAAAATGTTATCATGTATGAATTGCTTTTCATTGTCCAAGAACCACTTCTGGACTTTCCTGTATCTATTTCTTCATGTTTCTTAGTCCTACCCATCCTGGGTATAAGTTATTTTGCCACAAAACAAGAAATTACCTAATAAAGCCTTGAGAGAAGTTCGTGTTTGGGGAAATAATGACATGTCTCAGTATGTAGTAAGATGAGGATTCTGAGTATTTCCAATACTTTCAAACTGTGCTCATTGTCTGTGTTGGGATTTTGTACTCCCCACAAGATATGAATTCATCTACAGTATTAGGTCAGTTTTAAAGGATACATACATACATACATACATACATACATACTGATAATTAGCTAAACAGAGTCAGTATCTTGAATTAGATAATCCCAATGTACAGTGCTCCGCAATCCTAATGGGGGTTTTGTGCCTTCCCGATGAGAAAGAAGCTGGTAGTGCACAGAGTTGAGTGCCAGAAGTCATTAGGCAAGTCAGGAGAGAATGCAACAAGTGCCCTCTGATCACTCTCCTTGCCTGCATAGTCTGCCACTTGCCTTTCCAGGGAAGGGGAACAATCTCTGATTTTGGCATTTGGATAGCATAGGTCACTACCTGAGAGTGTTTCCCTGTGCGATGATGCTTCATACCTACTCTTTCAATGGTTGCTATTTTTTTGTTTGTTTGTTTTTTTGGCTCAATGAGACATGAATGCCCAGAGACGGGAGTCAAATGATTCAAGCCATGCACATTCTCTAATGTATATTTGTACCTCTACTGCTCAGTGCAACCAAAATACAACTTATACCCAACTACCACCATAGCTACATTGCACTGGATGCAGGCCCAGGTGGGTCATGCCTGACCTCCTACCAATGGAGAACTTGACACAGTGAGCCACACCACAGATGTAACTGCCATGGTCTGCAGACTGAGCTCAGAGAAGCACACTTTCCCATCATTCAAAATTCTCATGCTGGCCGTTTTCTTTGTCTTGTGTTGTTGCCTCGTTATTAAACCCCTCCTTAAGTGCTTAAGAGTTAGCCAACTGGACAATGTTACTCTGTAAACTAAGACATGTTCCTGACTTTAGCACGCATAGCACCTGAAATACATGTAAAAAGAACATAACTTAAAAACACATTCCTTTCTCTATCAATATAAAAATGGAACTCCCAAAAATTCTTTTCATGTTAACCCATGTAGCTAATATTTATACCACAAAGATATCTTCTGAATAGTTCCTGGAATTCGAGAGGTAAAACCATGACAAAAGTTTGTATGTACTTCAGACAAATGTGATAAAATGTTTTTTGAGTGTGAACAACCATTATTCTTTAGAATAAAAATAAATTTGAATAATTGTGTAGTCATGGCTCATATTCTTGACATATATCGTACACAAGCACTTGCTTATGGGGACATCTGTATTAGTAGATACGGGCCATTGGACACTCACTATTATACATATGACTAATAGAATTGTGTTGAAAACAGCAGCAAATTAACTAGCAAGACGAGCAGCCTGGAACAGAAATACAACTTCACCAGGAAACTGCATGCATTTATTTTTACTGTAATAAGGCACCTCTAGATTTTCATCTTGTATTCCCATATGTACTTGATAATTGTACAATATTCCTAGAATAAACAGAGCTGTTCATGTGAGGCCATGATGTGCAGAAATAGACCCTGGATGCCCATTTGAGTTCTTGGACTGGGGAGGCTGACCCACTGAGATGACAGCTTCTTAATACAGGAATCTCTCTAACAGCTTCCTGGCAGATGATCAAACCCAAACCTGCAGCTCCAAGCCCACTTTTAATTGTTCCTTTTGAATGCACCATGGAAGGAAAGATTCTTCATACAGTCATTTAAGTCATGCCCCATTCTGAACAAGAGTTCTTGGTTTTTATTTTAAACATAATTTTATTTATCTACTGCTTGGATCAGAATCTCATTCTGTAACCCTGGTCGTCCTGGAATCCACCATGGAACCTGCAGACTGGTTTCTAACTCACAGCAGTCCTCTGGCATCTGCCCTTAAGTGTTGGAAAGATAGGTGTATCTCAGCATACCCTGAATACTGTAGGTTTTAAAACAGAAATATATATTTTTTAATTTTTTATTAGATGTTTGCTTTATTTACATTTCAAATGTTATCCTGTTTCCTCGTTACCCCTCCCAAAATCCCCTACCTCATTCCCCCTCCCCCTGATTACCAATCCCCCCTCCTATTTTCCTGACCTGGCATTCCCCTACACTGGGGCATCAAGCCTTCACAGGACCAAGGGCCTCTCTTCTCATTGATGTCAAAATAGAAATATTTTATATCACAGTGAAAGGAAAAGATCTAATTAGATTATGGTATAGATAACTGCCATCTCAGAGAGTTCTGTTCATTGGGATAAAATGTGGCGTGGGGACAGCAGATTGATGTCTTCATTAGTGCCCAAACCAGAAACAAAGTAGTCATATGGCAAAGTAATTCCTCTTTACATCCAAGAGTGAATACATTCTAAGAAAATATACGGCAGAGATAAAAAAATATCCATGGTTAAAATGGAGGCAAGTATATTTCAAAGCACTCAGAGACTTATTCATGACAGGGAAGCAAGAGCTCAGAAAGAGATCTGCAGCTCTTAGGTCCCTGGCTTTACACACATTCACCACTTTAATCCTCAGCCATGAAACCAGAACAGACAGTGCCACTGAGCCAGCTTTGTGGCACTAACTAAATTAACAGCCATTTATTGAATACTTCCTTAGTAACACTGTGCAGGAGGACAAAAATAAGCATGTGCCTCAGTGTGCAGAGGGGACACAGACTTGTGTAGAGACTTTCGAATTTCAACAAAGCAGGTGCAATTCACACCTAAGATATTGTTTGGAAAGCAAAGACATATGGCCAGATTCTGCCTCTGGGCTGAGGGGGGCAGGGGGCGGGGTGTTACAGAGACCCGGGAGACATCAGGTATTCTAGCCTGGGAATAGGGAGGGATTTCTTCAAAGACATCACGAATAGGGGAAGACATGAGATATATCATTGGGTTACAGAAAATAAAAAACAGAAGTGGAATGCATTCACGGTTGGTGGAACAATATCTTCTGGGACCTCTAGTGCATGCAAGAAACCTTGCTTAATATCAGCTTCTATTCCATCATTCCTTGCCCTCTATTCCTTGTCCAGGAAGTTTGCCACTTAAAACTTGTATTAACCCATTCTTTGATAGCCTATACCCTGTGTCCTCTTGGACTTAATTGGTCACAAATGTTTTGATTTTGCCATAGCCTATCTAGTAACCAAGATGGCTACTAATTTGGACAGTGTATACAATGTTGGTATATTGGGCAAAGGAGTGATGGACATCCAGGGTGAGAGGGAGAGCGTTACTCAGAACAGTGCATGATTTACCTGGAGAGATGACTAGGAATAGATAGAATAGTTTTACATAAATATTGTATGATGGATACTGTGAATAATTACTATACAGCTAATCACACTAATCTGTAAAATTTATATGTGCTAATAATTGAAATTAACTTGGAAAGAAAAAGTGTCTTCAAAATGTATTAATGATAGATCTTCGTTTAAATATTTTGATTGTTGATGACTATGGTTAATAATAACTGTAGAAAATAAAATTTTGGATGGAGATTAAGCAAAGTGGTTGGAGCAGGTTCCAAAATATGGGTCCAGGAAGGCAAGGCGAAGAGCACTGACTTGTCCCTAACCAAGAGGCATTATGTAAGCACCAGGATGGGGAAGAGACTAGGCCTGGAAAAGGGAGCCCAAACGGAAGGTCGATTTTACATTTACTGAGTATGGGGAGTGATGGGTTTCACCTTAAATGCCTGTTAGCATGTTAGCACTTCTTCTAGGCTCTGCCCAACAGTTACTTAGCAACAGCCAGGTAGGAGCCTGGCTTGCTAGAAAAAGACTGGCCTCTCTCTCCTTCCCCCTCCATTCCTCTCTCTCCACACATTCTCAGCCTTCTCCCCTCCCTTTCTATGCCTCTTCTCCCTTCTCAACCCCCTCCTCATGCCTCAAACAAACTCCATTTTGTATTAGACCAGTCCTCATATGGCTGGAACCTCAGGGGGGGGATGCCTCAACATTGGCCCCCTAAGGGATCATACTGCATCATACTGCGTTTACAAAACATATCAGTGTCAGTTTGTGGTACCTGCAGGTGACATGAAAGCATCCAGAAGGAGAAGGTTTCTGAAAGCCATAGACAGGCGTTTGGATTATGTTGTGGAGACAAACTGCTGTCCTGCTGATTGCAGGAGGGCACACCTGTCTGTTTACACTTCCCCTTCGCACAAACCACCAGAGCCAACCAGCAAATTAAAACCTCTCCCCTTCCATATGCTGAGACCTCCTCCTTGATGAGATATCCTGCATGTCAATTGTAAGTTTAGTTGTGAACTTGTGAAAGCATCGATTTTACATACTGGAAATATTCAGAGAAGCTGGAGTCATATCACACGATCTCAGAGCGATGAGTTTTAATGCATGCCTTGAAGAATTTGTTACTATAGTAAATTATAAGAACATTTCCCCTATTTCTTTATTCCCCTACAATACACCCCAACCACTGCCCCCTTCCCTCTTCTCAGTGTCCCTTCACCTTGCCTCTCCCCTATATCCAATAGATTATCCTGTTTTCCGTTTAGAAAAGGACAGGCCTCCTCAGATGACAGTATCCTACTGTTTTTAGGAAGCCTTCAAAAGGATGGAATTGTTGTAGTCATTCTAGGCTTTGGAGAGTCAGTAAGTCTGTTCTTTGTCTAGCTGTATCCAATAAAGAAAATGTCTGGCAGAAAAAAAAAATAAAACTGAACATGGCATAACATGATGAAATAAGATTCTCCATAAACCCTGACATCAAGGCTGGACTAGGCAACTCAGTAGAAGGAAAGGGACCTTTTCACAGGTCTCCCCTATTTCAGCAGAAAATAGTGCGTAGCTGGCAACTTCTCTTCGTGGTCCTGAACAGGCTCTGCTCATGATTATAGGAGGGTATTACACCTGGGAGCATCTTTAATGTTTACTGATGTACTGAGGGACAAAATCCATAAGAGAAAAAGTTAAAAGACTCACTGTTCTAGATATCAGATTATAGTCAAATTTGACCCGCTTTCAGTCATTCTTCAGGTTCAGTAATGACACTTATATCCTGGGATAACCAACAGCCTAACTGGTATGAAGGCCCACTCAGCAGGAGGGAGTTCATGCCCAACGTTATAATTCTGGGCAAGTACATTAGCCTAGAGAATCCTGGCCTTGGTTCTCTACAGCAGAACCCACTTCTGCCACTTCCCAAACCACTATAATCTCCAACAGCATCTAAATGCTTATCCAAGCTAGTGGAGCTCTGACCCGTATCCAAAATTCTCCTTTTTGCATCAGACAGCAACCACCATAGAAAGCCACGCTGGCCAAAATGTAGATAACGCTGCCCACGGAGTACACATCCATGTTTGCTACATCCTTAACACAACCCTGTATTTCAGGCTCAGGGAACATTGTGGAAGCGGAACAAGAAATAATCTAAGAGTCCGAGGACCATGATGGTACTGTGGGATCTTGTCTTCTGGAAAAGAGGGAGAGAGGGAAAGGGGGAAAATGAGAAAGGGTAAGAGGAAGGGAGCAAGAGAAAGACAGACAGACAGAGACAGAGGAAGAGAGACAGAATAAAGTGGAGTTGTGTAGGGAGGAGTGGGTCTGGAAAGAGGGAAGGTATGAAGAGTGAATATGATTAGAATATGTTATATGAAATTCTCAAAGTGTCACTAAAATATATTTAAAAGAACTGTTTCTATAGGTAAATCTCATAATTAAATAACAGAAATCTTGATCTCCATTTCAGGAAATATTATCTTCCTATGAAATGGAATCCCATTCTTCTCACTACTGAGTCTGTTTTATAGAAACAATTCTATTAAATTCCACCTTTATGCAACTAGTGTATACAAAGGTTTGCTCTAGAACACACACAGGATGCGGCACAAATGGAAAACTTTCACTGTGCCCATCACTACTCTCGAAAGTTCCCGTCGGATAAATACTGTAGTCATCCCCACCACAGATGAGAACCCCTAAAAACAGGCATGAGACATCACTGGTTGCTTTTGCTCATTCTGGGCTTCCCTCACAGAATGCCTTGAACAGGACAATAGATAATCAATAACAGTTTGTCTCCCTGTTCATTCTAGAAGCTGAGAAGTCTGGAATGGAGCGTTGTATCCAGTGTGGACTTGCTACACTGTTACTGAGATGAACTCACACTAATATGAGGAGTGAGTTCCTGAGATGACAAACCCATTCCGTCAATAATAGCATCAATCCCTTTCCAGGCGTTGTGCTTTAAGCGACTCTTAAGAGTTTCCTCCCTCTTTACGAGTGTCTCAATGGCAATTAAATTTCAACATGAATTCTGAAGAAGGTAATCAAATGAGAGCATTCATCAATAAGTGATGAGCGAGTGGATATGAAACCTATTTGACAGGGGTGAGCTTTTATACTTATGCTCACACGCCTGTGTTTTGTGAGCCCGGGGTGTTTCTCCTATCCCTCCTCACCACTGTGACACACTTTGGTCATTGTGGTTCCTATAGATCTGTGTGCATTCACTAATTTCCTTTCCTCTTCTAATGGTTTCTATATGAATATATCCATTATTTGCACCATGCTTTTTTCTCTGCACCAAAAGGGGTTTCTCAGCCTCAGGTATGAGGACATCTGAACATACATCTCTGTACATACATTTTATACCATCTCTGATGGACACATGAAATGATAATAATGTCCTGTCATCATGGTGAGACTTGTTTCCCTCCCTGTACCCTGCTGTCATGCTTCTACCCTGGACAGTGTGAGATATGATGTCATTCAATAACTATCACTCTTTGGGTTGTGTGATAGTTAACACTGGGGTCACAGTGATACGCAGAGAGCAGGTAAATCATGTGCATGTCTGTCAATGGTGATTCTGGAAAAGACAAGCATTTAGATCTGTTGCCTGAATATAGATGCTCTGTGGTCAGGAAATGCAGGTGACCACCTTTAAAACCACTGAGAGGCCAGGTAGGACAAAAGGGATAGGGAAGAGTCAATTCTCCACCCATGCATCTAGGAATAGACAACTCATCACTAACTGCATTTTATTTGGAATTCCAGTTTCTAATGTCTTTAGAAACTGGACTTATACTGGGCCTCCAGCCCATATTCTGAGGCCTTTAGCATCGGACACACTTCCTTACTGGAATTCTTGTATCTCTAACTTTCATAGAGTATGTCAAGGGATTTAGCCTTCATGTGAGTTAACACTCAAACTTATTCCATCCATGTATTCATGCATCCATTACCCATCCACATCCACCATCTATCCATCTATTTACATACATTCATACATACATACATACATACATACATACACAATACATACATAAATCCATCCATCCATCTATATATATATGAATACATACATACACCCATCCATCCATGCACACACCTATCCATCCACCTATCCATCTTTTCTTCTATCCTTCCATCCATCCATCCATCCATCCATCCACCCACTTACACATTCATCCATACATCCATGCATGCATCTATCTATTTATCCATCCATCCATCCATCCATCCATCCACCCATTCATTTGTACTTCCACACACACATGCATGTACATACATATCCTTTTTAGTCTTTTCTCCTCTCTGGAAAACCATGACTTATCTAGATGACAGTTATTAGTGAGAATTAAACGGTGTGTCCCATGCTTTATTTTTAACTCCAAAAAGTTCCAGTATTTTTCTTGGTAAAAAAAAAAAGTATGAATCCAAGATGGAAAAATGTTTTCATCTAAGGGAAAAAACCCAGGTAACCCTTGTACTGATATGAAATGATTAGTACAATTTTCTTCCATCTAAGTGATTCTTGTTTAATTATACATAGTTTATAACAGAAACAATTCCATAACATATAATGATCTAGTGCTCATCACAGTTTTTACAGGGAATATATTTTTTCAGAAAGAAGATTTTATATTTAAAAAGATTTCAAAAGAATTTTTTCACATTTGCAGCCTATATGTTCTTATACTTCAATTATTTCTAAGATACATATTTACATCAATTGTTATATAATAGATAAATTATTTAACAGATGTTCAGCATATATGTATGATTGAATTTACTGCTAATGAAACATTTAATATCCTATGTTGTGTATGTTCAAATTATAAAGCATAAGGATATTATAGATTTGTAATCAAATACTTAGCTAAATAAGTACTATCAGGGAGGAGCAAGTAAAATAGATTTGAACAATATCTTCTTTTCTGAAGCACGATGCATGCTAATTTACACAGTGGCAAGGCCAAAAGGTTTAGAATAAAATACTTAAAGAATGGAAAGTCTGATACATATAGTCAAAGACAAGTGACAAGGTGCCAGTAGTAGAAGGAGAGTAAACAACAACAATAACAACAGTGGCAGCAAACAAACACCAGACACCAGCTCTCAAAAACAGCGTGGGACAAACATTGAAGGAAACATCGTTTGGAACAAGGTCCAAGTTACTTAGAGCGCAACTGTATGTCAGCACAATGTGACAATTAGATTTCATGTGAAGGACATCAATTATGGACTCAATTCTGTCCAGAATAAGCTGTTCAGAAAAATAAAAAAATTATAATGTATTTCATAATTATCTCAACTGGAATGTTAAATTAAAGCTATATAAAAACATTTTATTAGTCTTTCCACATTAAAAAAATCACAAGTCATATATTTCATTCTCTGATTAGCTTGATAAATGCTTTCCAACAATTATTTCAATTAATTTTCCAAATAATTGTAAGAATGTGGTATTCCTTTCATCTTTATTTTAGAGATTTATGTTTACAGATAATGAGAATAATGTAGCTTAAATCATTCACTCTGGATAACAGAACTAATAATTCCTGAATATTAGATTAAATATGAACCTCAAAACAGAAACCTGTTTAGATTGAAGTTAGAACTCAGACTGGAATGGTTCTTTAATTAAGTGACTGTGTCCAAAAGGACTGAACCAACAACCTCAGGGACTGTACCAGGCCTCTTCAAAATCTGTTAGAGTTGTGTACATGGTTCTTTCTGTGGGGCACCAAAGAGTGGGGGCAGGGCTGTCTCTGACTCTGTTGCTTGCTTTTGGGACTCTTCCTCTTACTGTGTTGTGTCATTGAGCCTTCATCTGAGGAGAGGGACCTAGTCTTACTGAAACTTGATATGCTATGCTTCAATGATATCCATGGGAGGCCTGCCCTTTTCTGAAGAAAAATGGAGGAAGAGGAGTAGACAGGTAGGGGCAGCAGTGGGGGCAGATGGGAGATGAGAGAGGCACTGTGAGAAGAGGGAGGAAAAGCGGAAGTTGGAATGTAACAACAACAACAACAAATAAGAGTATTTGCGGCATTAAAGAAATATCTTGACAGTGAAGAATAATTGCTCCTCTAGAAGAAGATGTGGTTTCAGTTCCCAGCATCACATTGTACCTCACAATTGTCCCTGATCCCAGTTTTAGGGGATCTGATGCTCGCTTCTGATCAACAAGTCCAACAGGTACTCAAATACATCTCTATGCATTCAGGCAAAACAGCAATGCATATAAAATAAGATGAGTCATTTTTAAAGATAGAGTGATTGTGTTGTGTAATATTTCAAGATCGCTCATCCTGATGCCCACTCCGTGCTCCTGTGGCTTCTCTTACAGCTACGCTTCTCAGCGACAGAATCTGGCAAAAGATGGGAGGATGTCCTTTGTATATTAACAGAAGGCTTTCTCAAAGACACCTTCGATGGAGTAGGCTGCCATGTTGTACAGATCCCACCTCAGGGAACTGAAGGCCATCACTGGCCAACAACAGCCAGGGAAGAACGTCAACTCTTCCTGTAACCACCTGTGGGTGACTGAATATTTCCAACACTGCAGTTTAGAAACAGATCATTTTTCAGTAATTCTGACACCTTCAGGATCAGAAGCTGAAGCTTCAACCAATTGGATCTGGCTTCTTGGCCCACAGAAATATTACACGATAAGAAACATGTGATGTATTATGCATGCCGTTAAGTGACAGGGTCATAGCAATCAGTAAGTCCATGTGCTCTGTTTTAGTACTGGGAATATGTCAAAGCACATTGTTGTACAGTAAGATAACCCAAATGCCTTATTTCCATGTAAGATTCACGTAAATGATGTCTTACATGGAAGAAAAAAAAAATCAAACATGTGACGTGGCAGTTCTAGTTCCGGGAGAAAAGAGACTTCATGATCTGGAAGAAAAAATCTTTTTAGTTCCATAGGACATCGATTTCAGGATGGCAAAGAAACAGGAAGCCCAGACCCAGAGCACAAGGACAACTTTAGAGTTCAGAGCCCCTGCTGGTAGTATTGTCTTTCCTGCATACCACACTGTGGTATATCTGGTACCCAGAGAGACATAAACAATTAGACATGAAGAAAAGGAAGAGAAAATAATCTACTTAAAATTAACTAACTCAGAAAACAACAACACGAAGAAGCTGAAAGGAAATGAGAAAAGCAGGTTGTTCTACAACTCTAGGAAAAGCCTCCTCTTAAGTCACCTCTGCTAACACACACACACACACACACACACACACACACACACACACACACACGGGTCTGGAAGGCAGTGGCTGTCCCAGCAGAAGGTAAAATCGCATTTTCTATTCCTTTACCTTCCCTTTCATGGAATATACTTTTTTTTTTTTTTTTTTTGGAATATACTTTTAAATGTCTGGCATTTACAACCATTTAAAGGAAAATGACTTACGTAGCCTTTTCTCATTCTCTACCTGGACGTCACTGGTTTGCATCAGGTTTAGCGGAGAGGAAATCAATCAATCCCTTGAGTAAACTTGGTGGTCCAGGCAACATAGACCTTGAAGATTAAAACTGTCCTCATCATTAGCTTTCTCTCCTACCATGCTCTGCACTGCGCTGTTGTGTAGCAAGTGTCAAGACAATGGTCTCTGACTTCTTGGTTCAATTCAGAGCTTTGAAGATGAGATATTTGCACTCTTTGTACTATATAGTATAAACTATTAAGTTTGGGGGCCCACAGTGCTTTGTGCCTTATTTTACACATCTTGTTAGTCTTTAAAACTGCAACAAAAGTCTCAAAGGGCTCAGGAGATTTCATTGATTATAACAGCAGTATGTTCCCATAAACTCTCAGGTGAGCTGAAAATACTGGGAAGCGGGAATGTGCCTTGTTAACCATCAGCCTCGGCACACTGAAGACCCCTGTGATTATGCTTACACATGGAGAGGGCTGCCTCGAAGCTGTGGCAGGCTACTGTTACTCGGTCTCCAGACAAGATTACGCTCATACTACATATTATTCTAGGAAGATATCCACATTTAAAAAAAAACCTTTTGGTTTCTGTTATATGTATATCAGTCATGCACTCTCATAAAGCTGCAAGATCCCAATATGAGGTCCATCTGTATCTCTAGTAAGGTTCAGCCTACTGGGCAGTGAAGAGCCCAGCAGAGATACAGTAGGAAAACAGAAGCCTTGACTACTTACTTGGGGCTATTTCATTGATGACTTAGTTTCATGCTTCTTTGAATCAGACTTAATTTAAAAGGGTTTTGTGTAATATACAGGGCATGTGTGCCTGAAGTTTTAACATGCCATCATTGAGCTGTATGTTTTGAAACATCTTCAAGAGCATGCACATGTAAGGGATAGATATATGATTTTGCTGAGATCTAGAACAGCAGGATAACTTTCTGTGGCGTGTGAGTGCTTTGCATAACAGGATATATCCCAGACAATTCAGAGAACAGCTGTCTCCTACCCGGAGGCACCACAGCTTCACCTGAAGGATAATTTGTATTTTTCTAGGTTTTTCTTTCCTCACTTGAGAGAAACAATGAGAGAAATAAAAGCCTGAAGCTCACAAACAATGGATGGTGGTTTTTAAAGTTATACGGTAGAAGCATTTGACCCTCGTTTACTTGGTGGTGACTGAGAGATGACATGTGCTGTAATTTAGGTTGTATAAAGAGGAGCTCCATCTTGAGACACATGTGGCAACTTTGACTTTGTAATTTCCGCTGAGCTTTCTTCCTGTTCCATTTGGCCATTGGATTCAGTGTTTTCACACGTTGTTTCTCTCATCATAGGCATAATTTAATCATGGAATACATGCCAACCAAGACAACTGCGCTCGGAGAACAAAGGAGGGAAATAAGCCATTTTGGCTTATCTGTTATCTTGGAAACGGGAATCGTTGAGTTTGGTGAGGAAGTGAAACATGTCATTATAGAGTGGAGAAAGAGCGGTTGATATGGGCACTGACCAAGTGTCATTTCCCTCTGCTCCCAGCCTTTGGGACTTGTGGAGTCCCAGTACTGCAGAAAGCTTTCTTGCACACATAAGTAGTCTCTATCTCACAGACACACACAGAGAAACTTGAATTGCTTTCATTTATGAATGAGAAGACATTGGCACAATAGTCATTAGCTATGTCACAGATAAAGAAGAAAATGCCAGCTGACTTTCTGACATCCATGTTGCTGTGACAGCAGCATAAGATGTCTGGTCATAGAATGTGTTTCAATACATATTTGTAAAGAGCTTTGGCAAATATTCTGTGTGTCACTGGGAAATGAGGTCTTTGGGATGTTGAGACTCCTTGAGATCAGTATGTAAAGCCTCTCTTGAGCTTTCTAGAAGGGGAACAAAAAAAAAAAATCAAAGCATGTTTATTTTTTTTCTTTTTTAGAAAAGTGCAAGTGCCACTGGTCCCCTGAATGTGTGCAGCACCAGACAACATGTGCCACATGGCCTCTGTGAGCCAGGGCATAGGCCTCTCTGGCTTTGTCTATTCCGTCATCATTTGCCTTAGCTTTTCCGAGGCAGAAAACTTCCCTTTGTAAGAAGAAGAAAAAGAACATGCTCTTCTAGGAAAGAATTCCAAAGAAGAGACACACTGAGCTTGAAGCGCCAGGTGGTGGGGCGCACTCTGGCTCACTCTGGGGAGCTCACAGACATTCTCTGGGAGGAGAGGCTCACAGCAATACTGGTTACTCTATGCTCTGTGGCCATTCTTAGTGAATAAAATTCTTCTCAATTGCATGAAAGGGAAAAATTAAAGAAACAGAAATCGCTGGGCGGTTGTGGCACAGGCCTTTAATCCCAGCACATGGGAGGCAGAGGCAGGCAGATTTCTGAGTTTGAGGACAGCCTGGTCTACAGAGTGAGTTCCAGGACAGCCAGGGGTACACAGAGAAACCCTGTCTCGAAAAACCAAAAAAAAAAAAAAAAAAAACAAAACAAAGAAAGAAAGAAAGAAAAGAAACAAAAATCTATACATTCATATTTCCTCTGCATAATTTAATAAACTCCTAATTTTTGAAGTTAATCAAGCCCTTGTTTCTGTGTTCCACTGTACTAATATGTTTGACAAAATGTAACAAATCAGTTACCTTGAGTGCATCAGTCCGAATAAAAATACCAAGCTGTTTCCAGCTATAGTCTTACCCCTTGTCTTCAAACACCAGTGTGTGTGTGTGTGTGGTGTGTGTGTGTGTGTGTGTGTGTGTGTGTGTGTGTGGTGGGTATGAAGGGAACTAGTTTTTGTCTACTAGTTCAGAGATACCACTACTATCTAGAGCACCTGAGTCTATCTACCCAAATGCCTGTTCTTATTAAGATCTACTGGTAGAAAATTTCCCCATTTTCCTGTTCTGGCCAATGGATAGAAAGACCCCCCAAAGACCACTGTGTTCAGAGCCTGTGAGACTATTGTCCTAACTTACTATCGGCTGTTGTCAGAGACATCATGCTGCCCAGTGATCATCTGTGTGAGACTGTGTCAGTGCTGTTGATATCAATAAGGCTCTGTGGGAAAGCGGATTTCAAAACGTCCCCACCCAGGCTTAGTTTAGTGCCAAGCTTTCCTCTTTCTTTCTTTCTTCCTTTCTTTCTTTCTTTCTTTCTTTCTTTCTTTCTTTCTTTCTTTCTTTCTTTCTCTCTTTCCTTCCTTCCTTCTTTCTTTCATTCTTTCTTTTGTTTTCTCTTTCCTTCTTTCCTTCCTTCCTTCCTATCTTCCTTCCTCCCTTCCTTCCTTCCTTCCTCCCCCCCCTTTCATTTTTCACACTTGAGCTTGAGAAGCAGTGACCTTGTGACATGAGATGGCTCTCTGGATAAAGGCACTTGCAGCACACACACCTAATGACCTGAGTTCCCTCCCATATTGTGGAAGCAGAGAAGGGGCTCACCAAAGTCTCCCTCTGAACCCCACATGTGTGTGTACTACATGAGGAAATGGGACAGAAATCAAGAAAAGAAACAGGGTTAATACCTAACTTACTTATTATGCCACTGGCAACTCGGAAATGAATGGGTTTAGTTGGTTATCCCTGGCCCTACACTGAGCTGGCAGTATAATCAAGTCTGGAAACTCCAGCTCATATCCAGTCTGTTGATCATAACAGAGTTTCCAGGCTCTTGTTGTAAACTAAGAATACAACATTAAAATCATAAAATCTTGGTCAAGGGTTGGAGGTAATGGAAACTTTAGTATATTGTAAAGGCACGGCCCATTACTCCTTTCCATTATTTTTACTTTCGTGGAGAGATCTACTGCTTCTAGGAATTAATAAACAGCCACTAGAGAAACTCACGGTCCTTAACTGAGTCTGGGTAACAGTGCTCAATACCAAGACGACTAATGAATCCATTCTGAAGTTCTGAGGAAAGAGTAAGATTATAGATCTGGGAATGGAATCTTTTTAACAGAAGATCACCAGAACATTGTGCTTATTTGTACTTGCAGTTGAATTTTTAAAAAATCATGCAGAATTCCCCTATAACTGAGACTTTCAATATTACACTGCAAGTGAATGCCCAATCTTTTCCTGCTTGTCCACAGATCAGGGAGAATACAAGTCCATGGTGATCAGCTGCTCTCCTGCAGCACCAAACCACTCACATTGAGGATGTGCATCTTCTGACAGTGGGGTTAAATCTCACCCCTGACGATCTTTAAGCTCACTCAGAAAACTGATTATTCACTTGCCAAAATAAGCTCCCGAGGAAATAAATGATCTGCTGAAAGAACCATGTAGGGGACTCAGACATTAAAATGCTTATTGGATTCATCAGTCAGAGCATAGTATTGGGGGAGAAAGAAAGGCAAAGAGTAGAGAAGTATTCTAGTTTTATTTTCTGATTACTGTGATAAAAACCCCCTGACAAAGCAACTTAAAGAAGAATGGGCTTATGTGGTTCACAACTATAGGTAACTGTCCATCACACCATGGAAGTTAAGACAATGGGACCTTGAAACAACAGGTCACATTATCTCTACAATCAAGAGCAGAGAGGAATGAACTAATGTATATATTCTAATGCTCAACTTCCTTTCCTTACCTTTATACAGTTCATAATCTTCTCCCCAAAAAAAGGATGCCACCCACAGTGGCCAGGTCTTCCTCCTCTCCTTCAATTAATATATATATATATATATATATATATATATATATATATATATATGAAATATAGCAAAGATAATCTATCTCTGAGACTTTGTTATCAGCTGATTATAGATTTTCTCAAGTTGCAGTTAATTGAAGCATCACAGTGGGTGTCCTCCAAGCTCACATGACTAGCTGACTGGCCAGCCTCTCCCCAGTTTATTGATTCTGGTCCAAGAGTCTGCTGGTGCTGAAGAGCGAAGTGCTCCTGAAGTTTCAGGGACAAACTTATGACAAGTCTTATCACCACTGAAGCATAATTGTGCCCTACATCCAACCTTTTGCTGCAAAGAAAGGACAAATCCCCAAATGCATTTTTCTGAGACCATACCTAAGAACTGTGCTCTGTTTGGAGTTGCTCAAAGCTCCCCGGGATCGTCTAGAAGAATAATTGTAGCTAATTAATTTTAGGGAGGAACATACCCACTGCTGCATAAAAACATATCTTGTAAAATGGGTAAAATTGTGTAATAAAATATATAGTAAGAGGTTGCTAACAGTTTTCTGAGGTGTTGGTGAATCCTTATTATGCGGTAAGATGTGACATCTTCCATTGCTTCTTTTAGTAATCTAACATCAGCTAATAACTCTCATTATTGGTCTCATCTTAGTAGGTCAGAAAAAAAGCCAACAGCTTGAGACTAAAAATGAAATGGAAAGAATCCTTTGAGCAGGAAGTGCCAGAATAAAGATGTTGAGAACAGCAGAAATATAAAGACCGCAAAACTGGAAAGTAATTCATAAATTGAGAATGGACCAATCAAAGCAAATTATTCATCAGAGATATTCCAGGAAGTGTAGACAGACTATTAGACAAACTCATTAAAAGGGAAGTGCACAGGACCTCAGGCTGAAGCCAGAATACCCTGTGGTAGTAAGAGAGCTCTCAGTAGTTCACTCCAGACCTCTGACAACCATTCTTTTTCTTTTTCTTTTTCTGTTTTTTTTTTTTTGTGTGTGTGTGTGTGTGTGTGTGTGTGTGTGTGTGTGTTTCTCTGTGTAGTCCTGGCTGTCCTGAAACTCGCTCTGTAGACCAGGCTGGCCTCGAACTCAGAAATCCACCTGCCTCTGCCTCCCAAGTGCTCGGATTAAAAGAGTGCGCCTCCACCGCCCGGCTCTGATAACCATTCTATACCTTACTTTCTGATACCTTTATGACCTGTGCTTCAATTAAACAAGTAACATGCACTATGATACTAATTCATTAAGGGTGGCAATTTCTATCTATTTTGTTTTCTTTTTGTACTAAAACCTTGAAGATAGACACATGATTGACTCTTTCATATTTCTGTTCAATAAAGCCAATAGAATCCTCATCTAAAATGTGTGTGTGTGTGTGTGTGTGTGTGTGTAAAATGTATCACTTTTCCTTTCCCTTTATCCCTTCCAACCACTCCCATGTTTGCCCCTCACACCCTTGCAAACTAATAGCATCTTTTTCTTTATCATTTTATACACACACACACACACACACACACACACACACACATGTAAGTATATAAATAACCCCTGAGTCAGTTTTTCTTGCTTGTCTGAATATGATTTCATGGCTGACCACTTTCTATTAGATAAACAATTACGAATTCAGAACGAGGAGGGACACTTTCTTTCAAAATGATTCTATAACTTGTATGTCTCTTCAGCTGTCTGTCTTCATTATGAGGTTTTCATGAATCAACAATACTAGAATAACTAGAGGTGAGAACCTGCGTCAGGTTTGGAGGAAAGTTCTAATTAACATTGCTCATAACCTGAATTGGTTCCTGTAACATTTAAAGACCAGTTCACTGCATTCCTCAAAGTCATGGCTAACACAGCGTTCGGGGGATAGGCTCATTCTTTAACTTCTATCCTTCCCTTCCCTCCTCTTCCCCCTTTCTCTCCCCCTTTCCCTTCCCTCTTTCCCCCTTTCTCTCCCTCTTTCCCTTCTCCCTTTCCCCCTTCCTCCTCCCCTTCCCTTCCCTTTCCTTTTCTTCCTTTCCCTTCCCTCTTCCGCTTTCCTCCTCTATTAGTTTCCCCTCTTCTCCAGGCCCCCTTCCTTTTCACTCTTACTTTTCTTTTCCTAGATTATACTGATGTAGTTGCCATCAGAAAGCATCTATAGGTCATCAGTAGGGTCAAACATCTACATGAATTAACTAGGGGATACAGGTCAAAGTTCTCTGCCTCTGGCAATGCTGGCCTCTGGGGTCCTAGGGTTCATTGTCATCAGGGCTCTCCTATGATGCTGCACGACACTGCTCATTTCAACTCCCTAACATGCCAAGCTAAAGGTCTCCAGACTTTTCCAAAAATTCCCTGGAGTACAAAATCACTCCTGATTGAGTACCACGGAAAGAGGTACATTTGCCAGACTGAGACTGGAGTGGGGCCAGAAGATGTTTAAACATTCATGGTTAATTAAAAGAATTACCAGCCAAATTCTAGAACAGGCCTGCTTAATTCCTTACAAGGAGCCGGGCAAGAGGCCAAGTTCAGCTGCCCCAGTTGGCAACAGGGAAAGAGGTGAGGAGCTGGGGTGAGAAGCAGACACAAGCACATGGGTAAACAAAACTGTAGGGCAATATTGACGGATGGAAGAATAAGTAACAGATGAAAACTTTAGATAACTCTGTTTACTTTTGGCTACTCATCAACTAATCTGGCCTTGCATCATTGGGGTACATCCCCCAACTGGCTAGGGCCTCTCCATTTCCTTTGCCTGAACAGTCTCTGCTCGGAAGTCAAAGACAATCACAGGCGGTTGCCCCTATTTTGATAAAGTATCAGCTGAGAAAATATCCATTATCAATACAGCCAGTCTGTTAGTGACTTTTATTGTCTAATTGCCCCAGTACCAGCTCTTATCTAAGAGTCAAGCCACTCGGCTTCTGCCTCCCTTTAGGTTCAGATAGAAACAGTGTAAAAGCCTGACCTCACACTGATCTTCACAACCTAACTGGTCTCTCTCTGCTGGGCTTATGGTTTCAGGCTTGTCCCCAAATCACCTCAGTATAGACCATAAGTAAGTAAAAGTTGGGACTGGCAAATTGTAACTGCCTGCAGTTACATCGAATGGGCTACCTGGAAGGGAAGCTGGGGATGGATGGGAAGGCAGCGAAAAGAGATGGAAACCAAGACAACACCTGCTGCTCAAGGTCTCAAGGTTTAATGGAGGACTCCAAATATATAGGCAGGGGAAACCCTTCCCCCAAAGGCTGGAAGCTTCTCAGCAGAAGCAGTTCAGTTGCTCCACAGGTGGCTAGTGTTTCTCAGGAAACTGCAGGTCCTTGAAGAACAATGGGCTTCACCTTGGTCTGAGCACTCCACCCTAGGTGGAGGGGATTATGGCTGACATAGGAGTTCCTGCTCAAAGGTTGGGAGAGAAACTTCACATTGGTCAATGTCAAGTTCCTACCAGGTGGCATGGAACCTCAAAACGGCTCTCTATATCAAAGTTGTGTCCTCCTGACAGTGTGGGGGAAAATCAAAGGACAATGCCATGGCTTCTCATCCCTGGGAACCTACTCTTGGAGGAACTTTGTTAGCATAACACCATGTAAGGGCTGACTTGAAATGCATTATGCACCTGCAGACTACCTGTCCTACGCCTCTCCTCATTTTCTTTCCCAGGGATGAAACTGGAATTCAGATTCTTCTCCCCACTCCCACCCCCACATATTACCAGAGTGATATGTTTGAGATCTTACAAAATCTATCATTTCTCTGTCTTCTCTCTTTGAGACCACATGCCTACTGGCTCACTCCATAGCAAACACAGCATATACTTCCTGTTTGGAAAACAATTGAGATACTTTTTTTAAAAAAGTTTAATTCTCCTTTCTTGGTACTACTGGAAATGCATAATTCCTGAGCTTTTGCAAAGTTACTCCCAACTTTGAGACTCTTTGCAAGAGACAATGTCAGCATCCATAATTGCCTTGCATCCTTAATCATTCTATCTATTCTATGGAGTAACATCTTAATACAATTATATTACTTTACAGCTGGTTGCTCCCTTAAGATATGAATACGACAAAGACAGGTCCTTAACATGGTACCAGTTTTCCTCCTGTAACTAGAAAGTATCTGGCCCAGAGCAGACAACCAAACTGTGCATGTGTGCATATCAACAAACGTCTTTATTTTTAGAATTTTCATGTAAACAGAAAACAGTAAAAAAAAAAAAAAAAAGTAAATCAGCTAATACATGAGTTTTGCTACTTACATTTATCAGACATTCTTTGATATTATTGCTTTAACCCTGTGTTCTCATAGCTACGGTTTCTTAAAGAAGTTATAGCTATTAAAATAGACATGTTTACTGAAGAGAAATATGCTAATTTTAGATCTATTGGTTCTTATTTTATGACAACATTGTTGAGTTTTGTTGACAAAATTCCATGGTGAATTCAACAAGATCAAGTATATAACACTGAAAAAATGCTTTCAGGAAAAACAAAAAAGGTTCTGGGACTTTAAAATATGTAAGGAAGGTTACATTGACACTTGGAGATTGAAGAGGTAATTACAACAAAGACTCCTTCACTACCTAACATGAGAAGCTGTCTTAAGTAACATCTAGTCTTGCACATTTTACTGGCTGGTTTTGTGTGTCAACTTGACACAGGCTGGATTATCACAGAGAAATGAGCTTCAGTTGGGGGAGTGCCTCCATGAGATCCAGCTGTGGGGCATTTTCTCAATTAGTCAATTAGTGACCAAGGGTGGGAGGGCCCATGGTGGGTGGTGCCATCCCTGGGCTGGTAGTCTTGGGTTCTATAACAAAGTAAGCTGAGCAAGGGAAAGCCCATCAGTAAGTAACATACCCCCATGGTCTCTGCTCCTGCTTCCTGACCTGCTTGAGTTCCAGTCCTGACTTCCTTTGGTGATGAACAGCTGTGTGGAAGTGTAAGCTGAATAAACCCTTTCCTCCCCAACTTGCTTCTTGGTCATGTGCAGGAATAGAAACCCTGACTAAGACATGCATGCGTTCATGTTACAAGCATTTCTTGCACACCTATTATGTGCTGGGCACTATATTTGGAAGTAGAAATTGAGCAAAACAAGAAACTACCCCCTTGAGATACCTTGGCAAGCACCTGTTTGGACAGCAGTGAACCTTTCCCCTCCCCCCTACAATCCATGACTCACGGGACTCAAGGAGCACTATTTTTCTCCTTGCTACACATTAGCTTGCACATTTTCCCAGAGCCCACATGTTAGAATATCTGTAGAGCTTCAAAATTAAGATGTATTATTTTCTGCCACCACCACAAGGAGAAAACATTTAGGGAGTGTTCAGATTTTGATTTATTAAAGACAAAGGCATTTGTATTTCTCAACACAGAATACTCACACATAAATCCCTTCTCATTTAGTAATTGTGGACAAAAATATCTCTGGCAACAGTGAAGGGTGCCTATTAAGCAGAGATGGATTTGAGAGATCTGAGAGCACACACATTCAGTATTTGTTCTACCCTGCTGTGGATGCCGCAGAAATCCATTCACTCCAGAAAGAAGAGTAGCTGTGAACTCAACTCAGGCCTGACCTTAATAACTAACCGGAGGCCTGGTACATCCCTCCCCTTGTCCTGGACTCCTGGCCTGCTCAGCACAGTGCTCCTTGGCGTCCATATGTGAGGCGCTCCTGCAGCTGGGCGGAGGGTATTTTCAGAAACAGGGCGTTCTTTCCTCCATGTCTTTCTGTTTGGTTAAGTGTTGTTAGAGCTCCTAAGATTAGCCTCATTCTCCTCATAAAACTCGAGTTAACTAGACTACATGAGATTTTCCTCCCCCTTTTGGCCCAATATCTTTGTTTTTCTTCTTCTTCAGAAAGCCGCCTTCGGGCACAGCGAAACCAGATGTCCTTTAGCAATCTGCTATCTTTAAATATTTTTACACCCAACTTTTTCATTTCCTAGAAATGCAGAGAAACAAAGAAAGAAGAAGAAACTTCTGATCCCCACCCCCACCCCGCAATGTACAGTAAACTCTAAAAAGTGGCTTCCCACATATGTAATTTCATGTCAGCCATCAATCCACAATTTTAAAAGAAAACATTTTTAACTCAAAATTCCCATGAGAAAGAAACTCCAAACATATACCAAAACACTCTTCGACACCATGGGTGAACCACTACCTTCAACCGTTCATTCACACTCAAGCAAAATTATCCCGGAAATTAAAATTATACATTAAAAGTTTGTGTGAGCCACTGTGAAGACCCAATATTGGACTAATCTACAACAAAAATATCAATATTGTGCTTTTGTCTATAAAACAATTCCCTAAGTCAGATTATTAGTGAAATGTCATTTAATGCTTCTTTGCATTTCAATGTTAAAAGAACATTTCTTTAAGAGTCGTTTATTTGGAATATACTATATTCCATTCTATATGTGCATAAATATCCCTGTCGCAGGAATGCATGGGAGACATTTAATACTGTTTGGGGGAAATTATTTATTGTATGGATCAAATACAGTCTTTATGTCATATGAAACTGATTTTCTTTTGTTGTTGTTTGAAGTTTTTAAAGATACCAGAGAAGTTATATGACTATGCCAAAGAGCCATGCTAACAGAATGCATTTATGTATGTTACTTTTTCCATTGCTGGGTTTTATTTTTCATTATTTTTCATTTTTCCAGGCTTTTGTCTTATTCTGTTGTGCGGATCTTGGTTAATCAGTCAAACGCATATTATACAAAAAGTCGAGTAATTGTGGTTTAGATGTTAAATGTCCACAATATACTCATATGTTTAAAGTCCTGGTCCCCAGGGGTCGTACTGTTTGGAAAGGATCTGCAACCCTTAGTAGGTAGAGGCTTGTGGAGGATGTATGTTACTGCGATCGGCATTGGGATTACATCATCTGGGTCCATTGCTCTGCCTCGTGTCTGTGGTTGTACTAGATCAGGCAAGCTCCAGGTCTTGCCCACTGTGCCTTCCCTGCCTGTTGCGACATCTTCCTCACAAGGACAGACTCCATTCTTTTGGAACTTTAAAACTAAACACACCTGTTATGGTTTGTATATGCTTTCCCCAGGGAGTGGCACTATTAGGAGGTGTGGCCTTGTTCGAATAGGGATGTCACTGTGGGTGTGGGCTTAAGACCTTCACCCTAGTTGCCTGGAAGTCAGTCTTCTACTAGCAGCCTTCAAATGAAGATGTTGAACTCTCAGCTCCTCCTGTACCATGCCTGCCTGGATGCTGCCATGTTTCTGCCTTGATGACCATGGACTGAACCTCTGAGCCTGTAAGCCAGCCCCAATTAAATGTTGTTTTTTATAAAACTTGCATTGGTCATGGTGTCTGTTCAGAGCAGTGGAACCCTAACTAACCCTAACTTGCTCTTTTAAGTGATTTCTGTCAGGATATTTTATCACAGCAACAGAAAACAAAACTGATACATAAGCTTTATTGGAACTGAGGGAAACATAGATATTTCCTAGCAACAAAGAAATAAAAAGACAGACAGACAGACAGACAGACAAGCAAATGGATGAAAATCCTTGTCAAGTATGTAAAGGTTCATTGATGAGTTAATACTATCTCATTTTTTTCCTTCAGGGAAAAAGGCCAAATAAAGAGCAGCTAAGTTGAAGGCTGAAACAACGAAGAGATGGAATTCAACTGAAGAAGGAAGTGACTGAATTACTGGGCCAACTGATAATCTTAAAGAGAAGATGTATATTTTAAAGATAATTCAGATAATAAGGTTTAAAGATAATACCACTCCTGGGCATATACCCAGAGGATTTCCCCAGCATGTAATAAGGACACATGCTCCACTATGTTCATAGCAGCCTTATTTATAATAGCCAGAAGCTGGAAAGAACCCAGATATCCCTCAATGGAGGAATGGATACAGAAAATGTGGTATATTTACACTATGGAATACTACTCAGCTATTAATAACAATGAATTCATGGAATTGTTAGGCAAGTGGATGGAACTGGAGAACATCATCCTGAGTGAGGCAACCCAATCACAAAAGAACACACATGGTAGGAACTCACTAATAAGTGGATGTTAGCCCAGAAGCTCGGAATACCCAAGATACAATTCATACCAAATGATGTCTAAGAAGAAGGAAGGAGAGGACCCTGGTCCTGGAAAGGCTCAGAGAAGCAGTGTAGGGGAATACCAGGACAGGGAAGTGGGAAGGGGTTGATTGGGAACAGGGAGGGAAGAGGGCTTATGGGAATTTCGGGGAGGGGAGATCCAGGAAAGGGGATAACATTTGAAATGTAAATAAAAAAAATATTGAATAAAAAATAGAGATAATTCAGTATCTTTGTGATACTGTGATACTGAGATATCTAATGATATCTCTCAGTGTCAGAGCATTTACCAAGGATACTCAGAGACTTGGACTTGATCTTTGGCACTACAAATAATAATAAAACAAATGAAACAAACAAACAAACAAAAACCCTGATTTCTTCAGAATAGAAAATAAAAGTGAAGGGATGTTTTCTCTTAGGAGGTGTGGATTTTCTGGAGCAGGAGAAGACCTGTGTGTTTACAGACAAATGTCTCTTTCAAGTAAGATGTTTTACATGACAGAAGTTCCAGGATCTTCCATAAGATTCTGGGAGATAACAAAAGGCAAACTGCCTTACACCAAAGGTTCCAATAGAGCTAAAGCAGAGGTACGCTCTTGGGAAACTGTTCTGAATTATCAGGGCTTGAATTACATATGGTATGGTCTTGGTTCTTTTTCCTGAACACCGTGACATATATTTGGATGGTATGATGTGGTCACAAACTACTTTCTTTATTACAATATTTTATTCATTATTACAAATACCCAAATTTAACATTTAAGGGAAATTTGGAGATCTGGGCTATCAGTAAAAACCTACAACTTAAATAGAGTAAGAATTGACTCAGGTCTCCCGACTGTATACGTTTGACTCTTTAGTCATCAGGAGTGGCACTACTTGGGAAGGATTAGGAAGCATGGCCTTGGTGGAGGAAGTGTGCCACTTGAGGGTGAGCGTTGAGGTTTCAGACTGCCAAGCCAGGCCCAGGGGCTCTCTCTCTTCCTGCTGTCTGTGGATCTGAATATGGAACTCTCAGATACTCCTCCAGAAGCCGTCTGCATGCATATCACCATGATCACTGCCACAATGAAAACTGACTCAATGTCTGAAACTGTAAGCAAGTCCCAATTAAATGCTTTCTCTTTTATATGCATTGCCATGGTAACGGTGCCTCTTCAAACAAGACAACACTGGCTAAGTCACCTAAAGACACTGCCTGTAAGTCTCCCAATTTTATAAGGCGAGGTACCATAACTTACACGTATAAAAACCACAGGCCACTTTTATGAGACCTGAATGTCCCCATACTTAGAAACTCATTATGATTAGGGTGGTGTCTCCAGAACTAGGGGGTCAACTCCTTGGTTATATCATTATTTTTAATATAAGTGAATTTTTAAAAGATATATACATATATATATAATTAAAATGTTTAACAGCATTTAGTTAATTAACTTTAAACAATGCTTTATTTATTCTTTGAGAATTTCATACAATGTATTTTGATCAGAGATTAGATAGCTACCCAGAAACCATGCAGAAAGAGTCTTTTCCAAGGAAGGGGACTAGAACATTGGATTACAGAGGGGGAGGCCAGACGGTGGTGGCACCTGCCTTTAATTCCATCACTTGGGAGGCAGACACGGGCATAGAGGCAAGGAGATCTCTGAATTCAAGGCCAGCCTGGTCTAAAGAGTGAGTTTCAGGAGAGCTAGAGTTACACAGGGAAACCCTCTGTTGAAAAAACAAAATAGGGTGTGTGTGATTAAATGGGAAAGGGGATGAAGAGGTTCAGGAGACGATATGGCAAGGAATAAATCACACTAAACTTTGGGTACATTATGTGGAAAGTTACTACTAGAGAAGTATCCTAAAATATTACATATGTGAGTGGAGGCAGCTGATGAGCAGAAATAGACATCATACGCTGCTCTCAAATAGTTCTAAGGTTTAAAGGTCCCTTGTAACTGTTCTACTGGCTGTATCTTATTTATAAATGGAATATATTGTATTTAAATGTGTGAGCTTAGGGGAAAAAATAAGGTATTGGAATACACTGCAAATGGCTCTGACTATATCCATTTTAATTATAACTCTAAAAGGAGGTGCCAACTATCATTTCTTCCCTGAAATACTCAGCAAGACAACAAATCCCATCTTAAAAACTCCAAGCACTAAACAAGTCTGTGACTAAAGCCAGCCAATCCAAGGTCCTAGCTTCCACGGAGCAATGGACTATCCTTGTCCTCGTCTGCATGGGCCAAATAGCGTTCTACAGAACTGTTTCTCAGACGTCCCCAGTGACGTCATGGGCACAGTCCCGAAGCCTTTAGCCTGCATCTTACTGCACTTCAGGGGCCTAGGGGTGTGCAAGCCTGGCGCTCACATGATCCATCCACGGCGTCTCCGACCCAGTTCAGACACCAGTCACCACTCACAGAAAAAACGGTCCTTTTCCTTAAGATGCGCATTATTCTTATATGAATCCTATCTCTTACACATAACTTTTATTTCCAAAATCCTCACAAATGAGGCTTGCACGGCTATGCACTTAGAGTCTGTGTTTCCCTGACACTTTCTAAATGGCTCTTCCTCTTAAGACATCTCTACACAGGACTTTCTGAGTTTCTGACACCTCAAATGTGTCCTTCATCAGCCTTCTAAACAGAGGGCTTCCTCTACTTCCCTCTCTAAGTCATGCAAATCGGATCCCACTGGAGCCCTGACTTAAAGTCTGCCTTTCTCCCTTCCTACACACAGACATCTGGTCCCAGATCTGGATCTCTTCTTCATGAACCCTTTCTATTTCATGGATCAATACTCATTTAAAATTTTTCTGAAATTTCCTCATCTCTACGTCAGTAAAAATACCACTTTTAACCCTCTCGTATTCATGGCAAAATTTCTGAAAAGATATTCAAAGCATCCCTGCATAGAATGATGGACTATAAACATCTTTACCCGGAGAGGAAAGCCCTCGACCATGCTTCTAAATTTCCGTCTATCGCTTTGAATCGTCTCTAATTCTTCTCAAACATACTTAAAAATTTACTCATATTTCCGACCTAGACCATGTGCTCTCCTTAAATATCTCCTGCATACTTTTACTGATTTTTGGGTGCTAGCAGTCAAACTCAGAATGTACTACCCTGCGCTATGGTTTTCCCTCCCTTACTATAAAAAAAAAAAAAGTACCATGAAAGGAAAAGGAAATAAAAAGGGAGCAAAGGACTGAAGAAACATGTGGACGTGACTGAAACGGCAGTCAGCTCTGGGAGGGAGCACGGCCGAGGTCCTCCAGCCTGGTGACTCTCAGCCTTCCTAATGCCGCCACCCTTTTATACAGTTACTCATATTGTGGTGACCCCAACCATAAAATTATTTCATGGCTACTTCATAGCTATAGTTTTGCTACTCTTATGAATTGCAGATATCTGATACATAGGGTATCTGCTAAGTGATCACCAAAGGGGTCGTGACCCACGTTGAGAACCCGTAGTTGAGAACCACCATCATAGAGTTTACAAACACAGGAAACTACAAGCTCAGCAGAGCTTGGGTAGCAAACCTGGGACAGGGATGCAGCAAGAGAACCCCTGTGTTGCTTTATGAGGTGAGGAATATTATTTAAATTAACATACCATATCTGAAAAATACCATTTTTAGAAAGTGTTTTTATTAACTCACTCATTGCCTACGTGTTCACACTGATTCATTCAAGGCTTCCAATGCCCATTCTAGCATCTAGATTGGGCATTGAAGCACTGAAACACTAGACTCTGGAACCTGCCTCACGTGCTGCCCCAGAGGTTGCTTAAGGACAGATTGAGTCCTCTGTTCACCCTCTGCCCTGTCTTGACTTGGAAAGCACTTATGAAACACTCATTGAATGCACAAGTTTCATTGCCTCAACCATTTTGGAGAAAAATATGCTAATGTGATTTTCTTATCAATGGACTCCTCTATGGGCCTCGTCATTTACATGTTTGGCCTGAGGCAATGCTACCCTTAGCTCCGTCTGAGCCATCACGCTTGGCAGAACATACCTTCCTCTGCGATGCCTGAGCAGCCGCACCTCCTTAGGTGTGATAGCTTTCTATTAGACCATGTTGTAACACTAATAGAAAAATCAAGCTTGCATTGCTTGGTCCTGGAGGAGAGGGTGATTTTGAAGGTCCACAGTTCCTTTGCTCCTTACGGAACACAGTCAGGAGAACAATGCAGTGGTTCCCATCTGAAAGCAGTCCAAACTTGGTAATGGAATTCCACAAATCGGTCTCACACGTGTGCAAAAATACAGGGGTGGTGGGACGGCGTCTGACACGCCGGAGTGCTCTCACACAAAAAGCTCTACATACACCAAGAAAGAGGCTATTTGGTACATCAATTAGTTAAAATTATAAAACGCTAATCTCGCTATTGTTTAATCACACTCTTCTTGGTCTTATCTTCTTTGTTTTAAACTAAACAGACTGACTTCCAACCCTGAAAGAACAGCTAATGATCATCATGTCCTGGCTATATGTAACAGAAAGTTGAGGAAAGAAAGTGTACCAGACACGAACAAATAAACACATCTGTGGAATTAATGTAAGAGCGATTTGGTTACCTTTGCCAGAACCAACTTTCAAATACTGAATTTTACGTCTGGGGGAAAATTAAAAGTATGTAAAACAAACATCCAGGGCAAAAGAGCTCCTCAGAGTACTGAGGAAACAGGACAGCGAACGCTTTGATCTCGTCGTACTCTCTTTTTCAGTGCACTTGGAAAGATGCTGGTGCAGGCCATAGATAACGTAGTTCGGGCCTGAAGCACAGCAGGACGTGCGTATTGTTTCTGGCAAGCATCAACACTGTGGAGGACCCACAGAAGGCAAGAAGCTGGCCGGGCACAGGAAGGACGCTGGTTGCAGAGAGAGAACTGAAGCCCTAAACACGGCCTCCTCTGCGTCTCCCTGCTAAACACAGTCCGGAATCCAATTCATCAAGAAAATTAATCCTATGGACTGCTGACAGCCTCTCTCTCAGCGTCAAAAGGTAATCTGTGTGTGCTGTCTCAGGTCGCACGCTGCAGGAATGATTAAATAGGGGCTCTCTGGAAGCCCACGCTACAAAATGACTTGAAGTCATCTATGTCCGACAGATACTTGTTTTCTGAACGACAGCAATAATGAAGTGTCTATATTTTGAATCCCTAGTATGTACCTCCAATCTACACCCTTCACCTGTCCCTACCCCTACCCCTTCCCTGCCCCTCACCTGTCCCCCACCCTTGCCTGTCCCTGCCCCCACCAGTTAGACTCTTCATAGGACTAACTATTGATTACCTTCTTTACCGTCAGTCATTTTTCTTCTTGCACATAAGAATGGACTTAGTAACCGGTACCTCTCCGGCTGAAGTCATGCCCAGGTGTTTATATTTGGGAAAAGGCTGCCAGGCACGGGTTATTAATGAGGTTAGTCAGGTAAGACTTTAGCCTCTCCTTCAGAGTAAGAAGGGGACTTTTGTCTAACAGGCATCAGAGTTGTAAAATAATCAGTTCCAAGTTCATCAAATGTTCTCGAGTCTATATGATTGCTACCAGGCCATCCACAGCAACAGTATTTTATATATTCCAGAGAATAAATGGGCAAAATTCCTTTTAACACTGGTTACAGCCAGCAGACAATTACCCCTTTGCATTATACAACAAATTGTTCATGAAAACTATATGGTGTAAAAATGGCTTTTGGAAAATAAAACATAACTTATTTTCATAGTAGGCTCTGTGGGGCTACAATTATGTAACAACAAACCGTGTATGTGTTCTTCTCCTAAACTAAATAAAAATGAACTTTATGCTTAATGCAAATATGAAAGAATCTCAGTAGTCCATCCATATTTATTACAACCACTGAATAAAACAATAATTAAGCTTTTATCTAATGTGTATCATTTTAGAGGTAAGATACTGGATTACCCTGAGATTCTTTTTAAAGATTTATTTATTATATATAAATACACTGTCGCTGTCTTCAGACACACCAGAAGAGGGCATCAGATCCCATTACAGCCACCATGTGGTTACTGGGATTTGAACTCAGGACTTCTGGAAGAGCAAGCATCTTCCAGTGCTCTTAACCGCTGAGCCATCTCTCCAGCCCGAGATTTTATTTTTTAAACATAACAGTACAAGCAGGTGGAAATTAGGCAGAAAAGAGTGCTAAGCCAAGATATGATTTTTTTTTAATACGGACAAACTATATTTCTATGTAGTTATTGAATTCAGGTTATGAATTTCATTAAATTCTCTTGTAATCAACCTGGCTACAAATGCTGTAATCTACAGTGGTGGCCTGCCTGCATGACGCGCTGGTACATTAATGGGAGAAACATTACTGGGAGTTATCATGCACTATCTGACTGGATTTAAGGCCCACTCTATGAGGTGGCACCCAAATATGACACTGTCTGATAGGCTATAGGCCTCGGAGAATACCAAACTGTATTGTTCTGTCCCCGGAACACAGCGATACAATGACTCCTAGTGACTTTCTGATACATCCACAGATCAGTGTTTCACTCAGGAAAGCTTCCTCCTACAGTACATGGGATCTAACAGACACAATGGACAAAGGACAGAGAGGGAGAGACCCTCAGAACACTTGGTCCTAAATGGAATGTCTTCAAATTCCTCCCCTCGGGGAGGAACAACTCTGTGGAAGAGGAAGCAAAAAATATGCCAGAGTAGGTGGCTGACATCCAGGAAGCAGCAGTGTCTGCTGACATGACAGGGCTGACACACACTGAGTGCACAGGAACTAGGGCAGCACGCACAGGCCACGCAGAGGTCTGGGTCAGATGAGGTGGGGGGTTGGGAAGTGCACATGAGTTCCCATTTCTAACCAAGAGGCTATCTTTAATCGATAACCACTTGCAAAGAAAATGAGTTTTGTCCAATGGAGTCTGACTGGGCATACAAACCAAACTTAGTGGGGCAGCACAAAATGAACCCAATGGTATTTTAAAAGATGTATTTGTTGTATAATGTAAATGAGTATATATATTTGTGATACACACACATGCGCACAGAAAGAGCATCATCTGACTTGTTTTTAAGTCATGCCGAACTCTTCCATGCATATTATGAATTCCAAATTTCTATTTTTATGGATTTTGTTTTGTAAATTCAGGTTTGTTGTTTACTTTTTGTCTGGTTTCCCCCCCCCTAAGGAGAGAGAGAAAGAAGGTGTGAAGTTCGCTAGGTGTGGAGGTGGGGAGGATCTGGAAGTATCTGAGAGCAACAGGGGTGGGAAAAGTATGATTAGAGTATATTGCGTAAAAAATTTATTTTCAATAAAAAATGATGAAGAGAGGTGGTTTGTTCTGTAGTTCCAATTTTTTAATACACACACATACACACATATGGAAATTTTAGTATTTATCATAGATATTTTCCACTTTCTCTTGGTTTGTTAACAATTAATTTGTAATTAGTATTATGACCGGAATAATGAAATTATTAAACAGATGAGGCCTCATTGTTGGTGGGATTGCAGGCTGGTAAAACCACTCTGGAAATCAGTTTGGCGAGTCCTCAGAAAATTAGACATAGTACTACCTGCTGACACAGCTATACCACTCCTGGGCACATACCCAGAAGATGTTCCTACATGTAATAAGGACACATGTTCCACTATGTTCATAGCTGCCTTATTTATAGTAGCCAGAAGCGGGGAAAGAACCCAGATGTCCCTCAACAGAGGAATGGATACAGAAACTATGGTATATATACACAATGGAGTACTATTCAGCTATTAAAAACAATGAAGTCATGAAATTCTTAAGCAAATGGGTGGAGCTAGAAAGTGTCATCCTGAGTAAGGCAACCCAATCACAAAAGAACACACATGGTATGCACTCACTAATAAGTGGATGTTAGCCAAAAAGCTCAAAATAAACAAGTTATAATTCACCCAGCACAAGAAGCTTAAGAAGGAGGACTTAAGCTAGGGTGCTTTGGTTCCTCTAAGAAAGGGAACAAAAATACTCACAGGAGCAATAAGGGAGACAAAGTGTGGAGCAGGGGCTGAAGTAAAGGCCACCCAGAGACTGCCCTACCTGGGGATTCATCCTATAAACAGTCAACAAACCCTGATACTACTAAGGATGATAAGAAGTGTCATACCAAAAGGAGCATGCAATGGTTGACTACAGAGGGGCCCTGCCAGGGCCTTACAAATACAGAGGCAGATGCTAGCAACCAACTATTGGACTGGGCATGGGGTCCCCAATGGAGGAGCTGGAAGGAGGTCCAGAAGAGCTGAAGGGGTTTACAGCCCCATGGGAAGAACAATGACTTTGGCCACCGAGACGCCCCAAGACTCCCAGGGACTGAACCATCAATGAAGGGGCACACATGATTCCAAACAAAAATGTGGCAGAGGAAGGCCTTGTTGGGCATCAGTGGGAGGAATGGTCCTTGGTCAGGTAAAGGCTCAACAGAGACCCCAACTGAGGAAACTGAGGGGGGGGAGTGTGTCGGGTGGAGGAGTATATACGTGGAGGCAGGGGGAGGGAGGAGGGGTTGGGGGGTTTTGGGGAGGGGGGAAATTGGGAAAGGTTTTACCATGGCAATGTAAATGCAGATGATATTCAAAAAAGAAAAAAGAAGTATAAGTCTCCTTATTCTAGGAACTATTGGCAATGTCACCTTAGTAAGGCTTGGAGGGGTGGAGGGACTGGAGATCACTTTATACCCTGCCAAGGCTCAGGGAACTCAAGGCTCTTAGAAGAGAGACTGGAAAGATCGTAAGCTGGAGTACTGAGGGGTGCTTTGAAGCACTGTCTTCTAGACATGACCTGGCTATTGTTCTTTAAACTCACAGAAGCTGTGGAAATCTGCACAAAATCAAGGCAGTAAAATTCCCTGCATGGAGGCACTGAGGTCTGAGTAAGAATTTCCAACGATCCCAAAGAAAATAAGCCAACATGGCCAAGTGTGAGGTCCAAAGAATCTATTGGGAAGGACAATCCACGAAACATAGACATTTCTCTCTACTCATAAAGTAGAAACGGAGAAAGGCGACGAGTGTCTTTAGAATGACTATGTTCCTGTACCTGTGGGTCAGGAGAGCTTGGTGGCCTTAACTCTCACTGGCCAAAGAGCACGTGACTCCAAGGGATTGGATGGGCTTCAGCTGCTTTGTGATGCACGTGCTTGGTTCTTATGCAATTTGATTTCCATTCTTCAGTGTCACGAGATGGCATGGCACAGAGTTGAGAATGTGGAATTGATGGTCGGAGAGATGCTTGGTAGATAGGGGTACTGCCTGCTGTTCCACATGAACCTAGTTCATCACCCAGCGCCCACCTTGTGACCTACAAATCTGTAATTACAATTCCAGGGAGTCAGAGGCCCTCTTCTGTATTCTACCCATGTTCACATATGTAAAAATACAGAAATGACTATACACATGGCATTACACAAGAAATAAGAAATGACCATACACATGGCATTACACAAGAAATAAAACGTAAAAAAAATTTTTTTAAAAACTTTAAAAAAGAATGTGAATGTCTAACACAAATGTAGGGTGTAGTGCGAACTGATTACTGTGCTTTCCTGCATTGTGTACTGTGTCATTCCTCTGGGTAAGATGGTCTGAACACTCATCCCAACTGTCTGGACTATTTGTAAGCATCAAATAAAATAATATATTATGCTGCCCAAAGAAAATCATTACTGAAAAGTTTTTGGGATTAAAACCCATCATTACCATTTACTATCTATAATTATTCCATAATCACACATAACTATTGCCAGTTAACTAGTAATGTTTATATCATAGATAGCACAACATTCTACAATCAATACCAATTCTGCCTTGAAATGTAGATAGATATGTCACTTAAACAACATCTCTTCTACCCTTTAAAAATTCATGAGTTTATTAAAAAAAAAAGTGTTGCTTTGTAATATAATGCTTTTTCTTTGTCCTTATGAGGTAGGTGGAGTCCAGAAAAAAAAGGCTAACAATAGTAGCAGTTTTACATTATTATTTTTAACTATTAGTCAAAAGAGGAAAAGTCACTGCTGATGGCTCTCTGGGAAGTAGCAAGAACAAAAGGCTCTTGGGGACAGCTACTGCAGCACAATTTTTTACCTGCTGTTCTAAGAAAAAGGGGGTCGCTACATCATTGCTAACATTAATTTCAGAAACATAAAACTTAACACTCAAAATTTGACACAACACAACACTAGGCATACTTCATGTGGAAATGGTCTACCAAAAAGGAAAACTCAAAAGAGTTTGCCATCCTTCCTTGCTTGTTATTTCCAGTGAGTAAAAAAGATCCTTAAACTCTGCATATTTTAAATAGCATTTCAGAGAACTTTTATCATCAAGTTACTCCACAGAGGTTATAAATTCGATTCATGCACGCATTTTCACTGTACAGTCCTTCAAGACACTAACCGGTCATCCATCATCCAATCCTTAATTAAGGAAGTTAAAAACAAATCAATGATGTAAGAGCTAAAGCACTGTGCTGCCTCAGGAAGGGACTGAAGGCATGCCTGGGCCACAAGGTATTGAAAAGTGACTGGCACGAAAAGTCAGACAATAGGATTTTGGCCCAGGGACTTAAATAATGCATCCCACATTTGCCTAATTCTAAAAAAGTAAAACAAATTATCCCTAGTTTAGGAACACATTATAAGGATAACAAGTGATGTTTATAGAGGCCTTTGAGTTGAAAATATTAAATAGAAGTAGAATTGCATTTCATGGTTGACCTTGATTTAGTTACAAGAAGACATGTACTTTGGATCTACAACTAAATATAAATAAATAAATAAAAAGAAGGAAGGAAGGAAGGAAGGAAGGAAGGAAGGAAGGAAAGAGATTAATCCTTGAAGACAATTTTAAAGTATTTTTGCATTTATTAATTTTGTATGTGTGTTTATATGCATATATGTGTGTGTGTGTGTGTATATATGTACATATGTATGCATGTAGGAGGCTATATCAACATGCCATGGTGCATGTGCAGAGATCAGAAGACAACTTTCAAGAGTAGATTTTTTTCCTTTCAGCTATGTGGGTTCCAGGGATTGCATATTCCTCTGGCTTCAAGTCCAGCATCTTTACCACTGAGACATCTCTGAACTTACTCTTGAGGCAAAATATTCCAATCCCTGCTCTGATTATGAATAACACTCACTTACGAATATATGTGTATACACATTTATAAGCATTCCCATACAAAAGCTAAAAAAATATAATGGCATCTATTATTTTAACTTAAATACTGGATATTTTGACCAGAATAAAAGTCTCTGAGATAATTACAGAGATGAGTACAAGCTTGGTGAATAACAGTAGGATCAAACTTCATAAAACACAAATACCCTTTCCAAACACTAATATGTTTTAAAGTCTTTGGGTTTAATTTTTTTTCCTCATTGAAATAAGGCAGAGCCCAAAACATTGCATACAATACTCTGTCATTGAATGGAATCTGAGGACTGGAGATCAGTACGTGATGGCTGGCAGTGACTTGGTTTCTTGGAGCTTGAAACATGGAATTATGATGAAACATGGAATTATGATGAAACTGGAAGAGTAAAGAGCATTTGTGGGTGAGACAAATTTTCTCTGTTTTGAGTGTAGTGGTGGCTACATGCATGTATACATTTGTTAAAATCCGTATTCCCCTGCTTGCCAATTATACCTTGATTAAATTAGCTTTGAAAGAGAATAAAAGCAAGATAGAAAAGGGTCTATTTTTGCCACTAAAAACAAGTTTTAAATATCCAAAAAGTCGTATATAGTGAAACGTTATTATAATCATAAAAGAGACTTAATTAGAAAAACATAAAATTCTTGGGAAAAATCTACACCACAAACCAAGAATTAGATGATATTCCATTTAAAGTCGGAAAAGGACCTATAGTGACATTTGCAAAATAACTATAAAGTTCATAACTCCAAGAAATAGCTGAAGGCCAAAAGACAGTGTGTTTCTGAAGAAGGCTGTGACGTGACATCTGGTAACTAGTTGTTAATCAATACTACCTCAATTAATACATTGCACATAGACGAGTTTCAAAAGTCTGATTTTTCTCTGCTTGTCATGTGGGTCCGGGGATTGAACCCCAGTCCCCGTGGTCCAGTAACATTGCTATACCTTCACCACATGTTCTTGAGGTTACATGTGCACTTTGAACTCCAGGGGAACAGCACATAGGATGAGCTACTCCACATCTCTCTTCAGCTCTCAGTTCACACAGCCATGTCAGTGTCCACCAACTGGCAGCTCTGGCAGTATTTACTACACAGAGACTGGCTACACCATAGGGCTCTGAACACTGCTGTAAAGAATTTGTAAATATAACAGAATCATTGAGAATATGTTAGCACTATAGCAAGAGCTTAAAATATGTCATACTTACACACCTTTAAACATTCTGTGGTGGATGGAAATGGAGTCTACCTGTATTAAACATTTGATTGTCTGACTCAACAATGGAGTCCCTAAGAGGACCGACAAACAATGTTTTTCCAAAATATGTAGGTGTCCTCTGATGTCTCACAAAGAAATTTACCATCCAATATTACTAGTATGTTTATTCATTGGTTGCAACCAGACATTGGCTTCCATCCCAAGATTCAGGAATAGCCAAACAAAGCAGTCTACGATTATCAGTTATGTAAAATAAACTATTATACATATTTATTATACATAACATTATTAAATAAATATATAACATCAGCATTCATTTTCCTTGTATTTATTGTTTTCTATCATGTAACATAAATTGTCTCTTTCTTTGTCAATCAACAACTCAGTTGTTTATAAGATTGATTGTTTTTACACAATACTATGAATATTTCCATATGTTTCTTTTAGTGCATATGAGCAAAACTGACAGGGGTGGGTCTTTCTGAGCCTTGTATTTTATTCTCCACCTCACATCTCCAGTTATGGGATGTCTTGTCCATATGGTGGTTGCTAGGTGAAACTCCAGAGAGTAGGTGAACATCTTCTCATAGGTCTATCTTCCACAGAGCCAACCATGACATTACTAGTGAATCTCTCTAAGTCTAGGACAAGTGCTTGTGGGTGACAGGGAGAGAACCCTGGCTTTAATGGGTGTGAGTCTGCTGATGACCAGGCCTGGAGCAGGGGAGGCCAAAGGGAGGCCAAGAAAAAGAGATTTCTAAATTCAAACCTGGCCTGCCATTTTGTAGGAGTTGTATTTAGGAAGCTCAAGAAAAAAATGCTAAATATGACATAAAGGTAAAGGAGCTATCTCTTAATAAATGAGTCTCGGTTTGAAATCTCAATATGGGTTTTCTTCCTACTATTGAATTATTTCCTAGTTTAAAAAATTTCTCAAACAGAAATAAAGAAATGCTCTAAACATTAGTGACATATGTGTCTAGGCGACACCTGAAGTTACAATGGAAGAAAGTCATCATCTACCCTGAGAAATGAGCAGTTTAATGGAATTTCTTTTTAATGGTATGACTTGTAAGATCATTTTACAAATAAATGAATGACAAAGAATTTATTCAGCCTTTCAAGGTACCTACAATCATTTAAAGTATAGAAATTTCTAGCGGGTTATCTGATTTACCCTCAGTTTTTTGTTTTTTATTTTTTTTACTGCCATCTCCAATGTGAGTCTATGAATAATATTTTCAGAGAAAAGCCCAGTGTTATATATCAAGGAAAATGTCCCCAGGGCTCCACATCGCGGGTACACTTGAAAGATGAGGTTAATAGTCATGATTGCTAATAAACGACAGCTTTTGTGTCTGTTTTATGGTCTTTGCAAATATCCCATTTTAGACACAGTAATTCAAGCAACACTGCCAATGCAAACAGGCAGGCAATTGTGTCTAGACCTACTAACAAGTTCAAAAACCACCCCTGAACCTGGAAGGGAGCTCGAGATACTGCTTGAAAAAAGATGAGGCAGCAGGGAAGAAGCTGAGTAGACTCCAAGCACTTGCAGCAGGATCTCAGCAGGCAGGAGTGAAATGTTCTAATCTGTTATCTTCAGAGTCTCCCCCTGCTGCTCCCCCTACACCCCTCACATGGGAGATCTGAGAAGTCTATTGAATTCTTCCTTGATCTGAAGTCTGAAGAAAAGCAAGCTGTGTTGCCACTAAGCAACCCTACAGAATGTAGACAATTTCACTTTGTTTTATTTTGGGGGGTGGGGGTGAGATTTTTGGCCACTTACATTGGAGCAGTTATTCCCTGCATTGTTTCTTCTTCTTTTTATTATTCTTTTATTATTATTGGATATTTTCTTTATTTACATTTCAAATGTTATCCCATTTCCTGGTTTCCCCAGCAGAAACTCCCTATCCCCTCCCCTCCCCCTGCTTCTATGAGGCTGTTCCCCCACCCACCAAGCCATTCCTGTCCTTTGCACTAGCATTCCCCTACACTGGGGCATCAAGCCTTCACAGAACCAAGGACCTCTCCTCCCACTGATGCCCAACAAGGCTATCCTGTGCTACATATGTGGCTGAAGCCATGGGTCCCTCCATGTATACAACTTGGTTGGTAGTTTAGTCCCACAGAACTCTGGGGGGTATGGTTGGTTAATATTTCTTCCTATGGTTTGCAAACCCCTTTAGCTCTTTCAGGCCTTTCTTTAACTCCTCTACTGGGGACGCCACGCTCAATCCAATGGTTGGCTACAAGTATCCTCTGTATTTGTCAGGCTCTGGCAGAGTCTCTCAGGAGACAGCTATATCAGGCTCTTGTCAGCATGCACTTCTTAGCATCCACAATAGTGTCTGTGTTGGTGACTGTATATGGGATGGATCCCCGGGTGGGGCAGTATTTTAGTCTCTGCTGCACACTTTGTCACCCTATTTGCTCCCATGAGTATTTTGTTCCCCTTTCTAAGAAAGACCAAAGCACCCACACATTGGTCTTCCTTCTTCTTGAGCTTCATGTGGTCTATGAATTGTATCTTCAGCATTAAGAGCTTTTGGTCTAATATCCACTTATCAGTAAGTGCATATCATGTGTGTTCTTCTGTGATTGGGTTACCTCACTCAGAATGATATTTTGTAGATTCATCCATTTGCCTAAGAATTTCATGAATTCATTGTTTTTAATAGCAGAGTAGTACTCCAATAGTGTAAGTGTACCACATTGTCTGTATCCTCTGTTGAAGGACATCTGGGTTCTTCCCAGCATCTGGCTATTATAAGTAAGGCTGCTATGAACATCGTGGAGCATGTGTCCTTATTACATGTTGGAGCATCTTCTGGGTATATGCCCAGGAGTGGTATAGCAGGGTCCTCAGGTAGGACTATGTCCAATTTTCTGCCAGAATGATATCCAGAGTGGTTGTACCAACTTGGAACCCCACATCCTCTCCAACATCTGCTGTCCCCTGAATTGTTGATTTTCGTTCTGACTGGTGTGAGGTGGAATCTCAGGGTTCTTTTGATCTGCTTTTCACTGATGACTAAGGATGTTGAACATTTCTTCAGGTGCTTCAAGGTCATTCCATATCCCTCAGTTGAAAATTCTTTGATTTGTTCTGTATACCATTTTTTAATAGGATTATTTGATTCTCAGGAGTCTACCTTCTTGTGTTTTTTGTACATATTGGATATTAGCCATCTATCAGATGTAGGACTGGTAAAGATCTTTCCCAATCTATTGGTTGCCATTTTGTCCTATTGACAGTGCCCTTTGCCTTACAGAAGTTTTGTAATTTCATAAAGTCCCATTTGTCGATTCTTGATCTTAGAATATAAACTCTATATTTAGGTATGGGCCTTCAATTACCAATCTTTCCAAGACTTTTACCATGAAGAGGCATTGAATTATGTCATATGGATTTAACAGTTATCTATAGAACATTTCATCCTAAAGCAAAATAATATACCTTCTTCTCAGGACCTCATGATACCTTCTCCCAAATTGACCATATAGTTGGTCACAAAACAAACCTCAACAGATACATGAAGACTAAAATAATCCCATGTATCCTATCAGAACACCACAGAATAAGGCTGGTCTTTAATAGCAACAAAAATAACAGAAAGTCCACATACTCATGGAAACTGAACAATGCTTTAATCAGTGATATTTTGGTCAGGGAAGAAATTGAAGACTTTTTAGAATTTAATGAAAATTAAGGCACATTGTACGAAAACTTATACAATGAAAGCAGTGCTAAGAAGAAAACTCATAGCTCTAAGTGCCTCCAAAGGGGAACTGGAGAGCACATATACTAGCAGCTTGACAGCACATCTGAAAGCTCTAGAACAAAAAGAAGCAAATTTACCCAAGAGGAGGAAATGGCAGGAAATAATCAAACTCAGGGCTGAAATCAACCAAGTAGAAACAAGAAGAACTATATTTTAAAAAAATCAACAAAATCAGAAGCTGGTTCTTTAAGAAAATCAATTAGATCAACCCTTAGCCAGACTAACCAGAGGACACAGAGACAGTGTTCAAATTAGCAAAATCAGAAATGAAAAGGGAGACATAACAATGGGAACAGAGGGAAGTCAAAAAAATCATCAGATCCTCCTACAAAAGCCTATATTCAACCAAATTGGAAAATCTGGATGAAACGGAGAATTTGTCTAGGCAGATACTAGATGCCAAAACTAAATTAGGATCAGATAAACCATCTGCAGAGTCCAATAACCCCTAAAGAAATAGAAGCAGGCATTAAAAGTCTCCCAACCAAAAAAGGCCCAGGACCAGATGGGTTTAGTGGAGAATTCTATCAGACCATCAAAGAAGACCTAACACCAATACTCTTCAAACTATTCCACAAAATAGAAAGAGAAGGAACACTATCCAATTCATTTTATAAAGTTGCAATTACCCTTATACATTAACCACAAAAAGACCCAACAAAGAAAGAGAACTTCAGACCAATTTTCCTTACAAATATCAATGCAAAAATGCTCAATAAAATTCTAGCATACCTAATGTAAGAACACATCAAAAGCATCATCCACCAAGATCAAGTAGGCTTCATTCCAGGAATGCAGGGATGGTTCAATATAAGGAAATCCATCAACATAATCCACTATATATACTATTTCACTTGTTATTGGTACATGTTCTACATGAAAAATTATTCTAAAATTTTTTTTTTTTTTGGTTTTTTGAGACAGGGTTTCTCTGTGTAGCCCTGGCTGTCCTGGAACTCACTCTGTAGACCAGGCTGGCCTCGAACTCAGAAATCCACCTGCCTCTGCCTCCCAAGTGCTGGGATTAAAGGCATGTGCCACCACGCCCGGCTTCTAAAATATTTTAGAGAGCTAAAAAACAAAAAGCATAAAACAAAACAATACAAAATCTTAAAAGGCTTTTTAAGACCTTCAGCCAATCTACCCAAGACTTTACAACTTAAATTCTTCATAAAGATGAAACTGTCTGATTATTAAAATAAAGATGATGATTCTCTATTGTCAGACTGACCATTACTGTCAACATTTACTTCTCTGTAAAATATAATGAGGATGGTTCTCATGTTAACATCTTTCTTGTCACATCAGATAATCACAGCACGGTTATCTGGAGTATTTTCTGTGTTCTGTAAATCACATTTATTTTATCTCTTGATCATTTTTCCAGCTAAAAGGAAATGAATAAGGAATTACAATGTAAAATGACAAGAGAATAACTATTTAATTTTTCTGAGAAAAAGATTTGTCATTTAAGAATAAGGGATATGTCTAACAGGAAGACTGAACTGGTTATTGTGTCCATAAATATAAACTAATTGAGTGTGTGAAATCCCACCTAAAATTCATCTGCAGATCTTCTGCAGTTCTTTGGACAGACATCGTGCTGTTTTTTCATCTACATATATAAATTAAATTATATATTTATAAAAACTTTGTTCTGTTTATTGTGAACATTTTATGGCCGTGAGAAAATTGCACTGTCCTTAAGATGCTGCATGAGCCATTAGGAACTTCAGGTGGCGAATGTGCCCTTCCACACAGAACAGGTTTCTAGGTCTGACATCTGCCTCGCCATGGGAAAGTCCACAGGTGTGCATGGTTAGAGGCTACATCTTCTCCTTGAGTGAAGACTACAAATGAAAAGGATTTTGGGACCAGGTACTGTTGCTGCCTCTGTGGCCACTCTAGTCCTGATCCCAGCCTTGGCTAGTTCCCAGCCTTGCATTCTTGGCCAATTCAAACCCTGTCTTCCTAACTTCACATTTCTGTACCCTTCAGGACATCTTAATATTCGGAGGAGAAAAGGGGTCATTTGTATTTCCTCAGTGCTACAAAATGGCACAGACGATATTTATCTTGAACACCCACATGTTTTTCCCTCAGCGGAACAGCCTGCTATTGTTACAGCTGAAAGCCATAACTTCCAAACCAGGCAATATTTCCGAATTAAAAATTTGGGATGACTGCATGGCCAGGATGCCTGGCTATACTATTCTCTTTTTTATATACCATTCATGCCCTTCAGAGGTCAACATATCTGAAGGCATGGCTATGTTGCAAGTCTTAAGCAGGCCTCACTGCAATATCAAAATGTCCGAATCTTATCAATGTTTAAAATGTATCACGTGCTTGAGTAGCTTGGAGATCATCCACATCAGTGTATCAGAAGACTAAAAATACAGCAAAACAAAAGACAGAGACAGTGACTCATTTCCATTTGCTACCCCCACCCCTAATATCTATTGTGAAGTGTCAGGCAATGACAAGAAGAGTTCCTGGGCACACGCAGACTGACATTCAACAGTTACTGTCATTGTGCCATATCCCGTCTATAAAGAGAAATGTCATTTATATATAAAGTCATCCCTACATATCTATGGGGAATTCAACGCGATAAACTGAATCTGTGGAACACAAAATATGTACAGTTGACAATTTCCTTATACAAACTTCTGTATTCTTGCATCTGACTCAGGCCCAATTGCCCATATTATTTTTTTAACTTGTCTCTAGAGCACTTATAATATCCAATACGATGCAAGTGCTTTGTATCATTGCTACACTGGACAGAGAATAACAACAACAAGGATGGCCAGGTGTTAAAGACTCGTTGGGGCCGGAGTGATGGCTTCCAGGGTCAAGGCACTTGCTGCCAAGCCTGATGACAGGAGTGGCCTGGTTTTCATCCTAACAGTGCACCATGCAAGAGAGCAGGTGAACAGTTTAAGTTTAGTGTCCTATTCTCACACCATGATCAGTGCTCTGAAATACTTCTGGGTCTGAGCCGAACCAAATTCATTGACAAATCCTGATAGTTTTTCCTGTGATGTGGACTCAGAGGGACCATGGACTTCACAATAGGTATAGGCTATAGCCTCTCTGCACTGAAATGAAGACCCTCAGTGATGGTATCTCCATGGAATTCCTCTTCCATAGCTGTTTTGTGAGCCGAGGCATACACCATCCAGGCCGGCAACTGGAGCATCGTGAGAGGCAAACCTTACCTGTCGAATCACAGCTCACAGGAAAAACTTATATGTTTACCAGGGGGTAAAAATGTATGGAGACCACTGCAGCAGATTTTCTGAGACAGAATTATAGCATGTAAGAAGATTCTGTACCTATATTCTGTGTAAGTCATTGAAAGGAATGAATATTTACTTGTCCTACTGTCTAACCATCTAAGCTAATTGGTCAGTTACACACACACACACACACACACACACACACACACACACGGTGGGGGGGAATATGCTAGAAAATAGCTATCAAATATCAAAGATGAGTATGATAAGCTCTAAACAAACTATATCTCGGCTTGTGAATATGGAGAACTATGATTTAGGATTTATGAAAAGTCTAAATACCAAGACTATACAGAACATTAGTAAAACCACAGATATAGTGCAGGGTATTAGGGGAAACAGAAAAGAACAAAATAGTGACAGAGGCTTGCTGTGGAGTGAGTGAAATTGAGTCTGAGCTGCAAAATCTGCAAGGAAACAGTTGGGCCAACAAGTCCAGGAAGAAAGTAGCCAGCGGGAATGTTTACTAGAGGAGACACATGGACAGCCACGTCCCTTAATCCTGAAATGAAATACAACCATGATGGAATTGTGAGGCTCTAACATACTGCGTCAACTTCCTTCCTTCCTACAAATGCTGAGGTCATGTGCACAAAGCAGAGCTTTTGTGCCACAAAGTAGGAATTCTGGGATTCAGCTATCTCTTCAGTTAACTACTACCCTGTCTGCTTAAGATCCCTGGGAGGCGTGAATTCTCAGCTCCATAGAGACATACCAGAAACCAATTATAAACAATAGAGCATCAGCAATCATGAAAACGCGGAGTAAGTACGGTTGTCTAGCTCAACCTAAGCCCTTCTAGAGACAGTTGGGAGAAAACTTCCTTTTTTGTGAAGTACATAATCTGAGAAAAAAAAAAAAAAAAGAGTCATCTTCTTAAAGTACAGGGTGATCTTGTCAGAAGAGATGAAGCCATGCTCGGCCAGGACTACTGTTGACAATTCTGGACACACACACACTGCACACATGCAAAGTCTGATGCTTGGAAGATTCCCTTAGCATATCAATATTGAGTTGATTTTTACAATGAAATCCTTAAACAGATTTTGCTGGAGATTCTACCTAAGCCATTGCTGAATGTGCGATGTCTAGGTCAAGGTCAGTAGTAGACATGGTACACGTAATAGAGTGATGTCAAACAATATAGAGCTTATATAGTGTGTTGTCAACAACATCCCATAGATCTGCTCATTCTATTATCTATTTCTATAAGTAGTTTAATAGGCACTAAGTTACCGCACAGGAACACACACACACACACACACACACACACACACACACACACACAATATTCAATTAAACTTTGTCTATGGATACTTTCCTGATCGACAACAGAGCTGGGCAACTGTCAGACTACATTGTTCCACAAAACTTAGCAAAGATGGTGAACTTTGTCATGTTTAATTGCCAGAGCCTTCATTTATTTTATTATAAAATGCTCTGGTGTTCTATTACCAGTATAATAAATTACCACAAATTGAAAGATTGAAAATAACAAACATGAATTAATTTACAGTTAGAAGTCCTGGAGAGAGAGGAGGGGAGGGGAACGGTGGGGAGAGGAGGAGAGAGAAGGGGAGGGGAGGGGAGGGCAGGAGAGGAGAGGAGAGGAGAGGAGAGGAGAGGAGAGGAGAGGAGAGGAGAGGAGAGGAGAGGAGAGGAGAGGAGAGGAGAGGAGAGGAGAGGAGAGGAGAGGAGAGGAGAGTTTCTCCTCAGAAAGCTCTATAGAGAATAACTTCCTTACCATGTTGTGTTCCTATGGGAACCTTGGATTATGGTACCCTCTCCTTCTGAGAACCACCCTTTACAATGTTTTTGGTTTTCATCTTTGCCATGATTGAGAATAATCTCCATTTGTCTAAGTAATCTCCTTAGTCCCATCAGCAAAGCCCTTCAATGTTCCTTAACATAATCACTAGTTCTAGAAATGAGCATGGATCAGTCTTTAAAAGGGATCATTAGATAGGCCGCAAGAGATCAAACAATACGTTTTCCAAGAAAAGGGATTATAAACAATGGCACTAAGATTAGTAAGTGTAATCTGAGGTAATATACACTTATCATTCAAAAATCATTCTCCAGTTTTTTAATGATTCCTTGTCTCTAGCTGAGAGATGATTCCACAGTGTTAGCAACAGAGCAAACGAGGGACCTGAGGATAAATATGTACTTAAGGTCAGCCCTGCGGAGATTGTATGTTTTAGGATGGCTTTAGCAGTGTCTTCACTTCTCAGCTAAACTAAAACTTCCAGGAGAGGAGCGCTTGGATCTTGTGTGTCCCTGGGGACGTGCTCTAGTTGGACCCTGGATCTTAGAGAGAACAAGTACTCTCTGGATCAAGTTCTCGACTGTTGGATACAAAACAACTGAGCAGCGTCCAGAGGGCGACTGAAGCCTGCGACCGATTCCAGAATGCTTTCCATTTGCATCCATGACCAACTATGTGACAGAACACGCTCTGGGGCAAATCCCAATCTCCGCCACTTGCCAAAAGCCCTCTAGCACATCGCTTTACTGCTGTAACTTTAGCTGTACTCAAATATTCCAAGACTGTGTTATTAAGCAGTGAGTAATTTTTTTTATTCCATAAACTTTACTCGACATGCTCTTTTCCTTTTGAACGCAAATAAACAAAACCCCAAAGACAAAGACGTAACTTGGAGAATCATGAAAATAAAAGAGGGAGTAAAAGCGCATTGGAATTTTGGCTCTGGTCTCATTAAAGAAAATGGAGGAGTCTACGATTCTTTTGTTCCCATGATAATAGGTCAGAGATTTTTCAAATATTTGGGGGATGTGATAACTGATTGTTCATTTGTCAAAAGGAACAGCAAAGAGATTCTGTGACATGTTGGTGTCCAGTAATGTGTCCCTTGGTTTCAGCAGACAAGCATCCTCATTCTGATTCGGATCCTTTGCACTAGCTACTGGGATTTCTTCCTGTAGTCACTGAGAGTTCACGGGGATTGTCAGCATTTCAGGTACAGAGTTTGGGAGTGACTGAGTTGGGAATATTAGGTTGCAGTTCCCTTCTGCACCTGCTAAGACTTCTCTTATCTGGTTTCCATTCAGATGCACACCACCTGTTACATTTGCTTTTCCCTGCCCCATTCACAGAGAAGTGGGAAGCAGGTGAGAGGTGTTGAGTCCCTTTGATCCCTAAAGCTGGGACTCCTGCAGAAACAGCTACTGCAGGGAGCAGAGAACAGTGGGGAGGCATGGACAGTCCTGGGACTCATCTCCCATAGTCAGGTTTCAAATGCTTTCATATAGACCGCATGATGCCATACCCCACGGTCTGTGATCCAGTGCCAATCCTACCCTCTTGGCATGAGATGATATAAAACCCAGGGAGAGTGAGAATAGCATTTAGCAAGTCTCGCGGGAAATCCACTTTAATTTTTGGGCATAGAAATATACATAAAATTATCTTTCCGTCACTTCATCAAGACACCCAAATGAAACAATAAGAGGGGATGAAAGTAGGTAACAGTAGATAGAACGGAAGTGAAGGCTCATGGGAGAGGAAATGATGGCAAGGAAGGAGAGGCTGGGGACACACATGAATGAAGTCCTGACGATCTCTGCTTGACTCTCCCATGTTCCTGAAAGGCCCAAAGCAAGATCCGCAATGCAGGGAGCACATCTCAGTCCTTCAGGAGCTGAGCGAAGCGATTAGGGAATAGAAGATGAGGAGTTGATACAGGTGGGTGTTTCCATATGCACTCGTAAGATAGCACCCCACAATGGGCTGTATCCTTCTTGTCTCTTCTCTGCAGTACTTGATGAAGTGACAGTAGAGTTGCTATTTTAATGCAGTTTTTCAAAGCAAGGTTGACTCTAATTTGACCCTTGGGAATCCTGAGTCAGAAGGAAATGCAATCCAGATCTATGAGGACAGGACAGCAAGGGGCTCTCTCATGGTACACAAATGGCCTCTCACTGAGAGTTACCTCTAGCCTCTAGGAAGAACAGTTTCTAAAGATCTAAATATTAGGTTTAGGGACAGAGGATTTAGACAATCAGGAGTCAGCCTGCCTTCTCATGGTTGTTTGGTGTTTGAAACACGATTTGCAGAATCCACATTTCAGCATTCAAGGGCTCTGCTATTCATTAGATTCTAAAGATCTTTCTGGTGACACATTCCCTATAAGGCCTCTGCCTCAGCCTGGAGCGTGTCCACCATCCCTTCTAACTTGGTTACATCTGTGCAGGAATGTAGCCAAATCCACATTCCTGCAAACACCAAGGAATCCCAAGATTGTATAGTGTGGGTTCTACGTGCATCCAGTTTAAAAACAAAAGATAGTTATTCCGTAGGCTTTTCAAATGACTGTAGTCTTTCTGTACTGAAAATAAGAACATCATGAAGTATGCAGTCACATGTGTGCAGAGATAATTATGTATCCAGGTACTCCAGGAAACCCATCTTGATATCATTTTAACATAATAATAATTTTAAAGAAAAGAATTCTTCTAGTGCTTCCAGAGAGCCCATTCTTGAAGTTATACAGACCCTGAGGATGTTTGCACAATTTGCACATGCTAACTGATTCGAGATTGGAAAAGTATCTGAAAGAGATTGCTAGAGCTAATTTTACTTTTATCGCCGAATCTTTAAACACCCGAAGGCTTCCATACTTACAGAAGCCTCGAACTCTTCCCGTAAATGACTGTAGCATAGTTGCTTATTTGCTCGTCTGAAGCCAATGAAGGTGGTGGAAGGGATGGTGAGTACATGGGCGATGGGGGTGTGTCCAGACAAAGTGAGAGGGGAGTTGATGACACAGGGTGTAGAACTGACTTCACTGAACCAGAGACCTCCAGTTGAAGCCTTACTGCACATATAACACTATAATACTACAAGTGTTTGCAGTTCTTTTGCTTTTTAAGATATTTGCTCTATTTACATTTCAAATGTTATCCCCTTTTCTTGTTACCCCTTCAACCAGCCCCTATCCCATCTCCCTTCCCCCTGCTTACCAACCCCCTACACACTTTCCTGATTTGCTTTCCCCTACACTGGGGCATCAAGCCTTCACAGAACCAATGGCCTCTTCTCTCATTGGTGTCTAAAAAGGCCATCCTCTGCTACATATGTAGCTGGAGCGATGGGTCGCTCCATGTGTATTCTTTGGTTGGTGGTTTACTCCCTGGGAGCTCTGAGGGCACTGGTAGGTACATATTATTGTTCCTCCTATGGGGCTACAAACCTCTTCAGCTCCTTGGGTTCTTTCTCTAGCTCCTCCATTGGGGACCCTGTGCTCAGTCCATTGGTTGGCTGTGAGCCATGGGTATTTTGATCTCCCTTCTCAGAAGGACCAGAGTATCAACACTTTGGTCATCTTCTTGAGCTTCATGTGGTCTATGAATTGTATATGGGTATTCCGATATTTTAGGCTAATATCCACTTATCAGCGAGTACATACCATATATGTTCTTTTGTGATTGGGTTAGCTCACTCAGGATGATATTTTCTAGTTCCATTCATTTGCCTAAGAATTTCGTGAATTCATTGTTTTTAATACCTGAGTGCGGAGTTCATACAGTAAGAGAAATGTTTTCATGTGATACCTACTCTAGTGGGATGGACTGATGTTGTTTTTATTTTAATGTTAATATTGGCTTTTCAAGATCTCCTTGTCCCAGAGATGAGAGAGTCCACACAGACCCAAGTTACTGACATTATGTGACTTTGTCCCCAAGTTATTTTTGATTGGTGGATAAAGATGTCAAGAGTCAATAGCTTGGCATACAAGATCTAGGCATGGTTGAGGCTTTCCAGGCTTGGGAGTTAGAAAAGCACCAAGAGATGGGGGAGGGGAAGAGAAGGGAAAAGCTGCCATGGGTTAGGTGTTGCATGAAAATGTGGCCCTGAGGGCTGGCCAGTTGGAGTTACGAGCAGCCCATATGAAACATTGATAACTCAGGGTTATCAATAGAAAAGAAGATTCTAATAGTATAGAAGGTAGATACTTGGCCATCTCTAGTGCTGATTAAGGCTTATTGTAAACATAAACATTATGTGAGTCTTTTTTCCAGGTACTGAATGATAGAGGCAGCGTAGAAACCCTGGGTAGGGAATGAATAATTTCTATGACACCTTAATATATTTCTAATTTATGTTACTAGTTCAAAAATGTAAAAAAAAGGATTTCCCATAAAACACAATTTTATTGTATAAGTCAAATGTTAATCTCACACTAAAAATCTCCATATCCATGACAACCCTCTTTCTTGCTTGCTTTAAGGAATGCTACAATTTTACTGAACTAAGAGGCAGTTCTTTCAACCTATGTGCCAGACTTGGAATATTATTATTAACATAGCAAATGCCATCAGATCTGTCTGATGTCTCAGGTTTAACCTGCTTATGAGTGGACCCAGGGTTTTGCTCTATCTCATTGTTCCTTAAAACCCACATTTTCTATCTTGGTGAAATTCGGCAATCTCCATCATTATTTAAACCACAGACCTTAACCCTACACTTTTAGTCATACTTCATACAATTTCTATGCCTGGCCTTATGTGACTTAGCTGAGAGTTCTAAACCCTCCAGAAACATTAGAATGTACTTCCTTCTCTTTGGAAATAACTGAAGCCATTCATCACAAGATTGGTTGAGGGACAGACATGTATAGTTACTCATCTTTAAGGCCCCTTCATCTAATATATTCCCTGGAACCAGCATTTCAGAATCAATGAGATTAATCCATTCATCCATCACTCAATATCCAAAATGTCAAAATCTATTGGGGAGATGAATTGGATTATAAATTGATATTAAACATATCAAGTATTGATTTATATAATTATTTCTGACAACGTCTCATGTGGGCTGAAGAGATATCCTAGCTCTTGCAGAGGATCCAAATGGAGTTCCCAGAACCTATATTCCAATTCACATGGAGCTGGTGGTTTCGGTTTTTTTGTTTTTTTTTTGACTGCAGAAGTCATATGACCCACATACTCATATGCAGACAAGACTCATACACATAAAACAAAAATAATTTTTAACCTATGTGACAAGGACAGTTGCTGGCAAAGGAACATAAATCTAAAGTAATCATTTGTCCTTGGGACTACACTCTTGCATAAATCTAAATTTATATAGCATGGTACTTAGCCCCAGACAAGGAAGCTCTTACATATTTATGGATTTGGTTTTGGAGGTTATTAACATGCAAAGGTAGGAAGTTGTGTGCTTAAGGAAATTCATCCCAATGCTTATTTAAATTACCGAGAATTGTAAGAATGCTAAGGCAGAGGCCACGGACAGACCTGGAGCTCTGAGGACTGGAATCCTTTTGGACCATTTAAACCAGGTAAAAATTAACAACATAATGTCTAACTAAGTCTACCCTTCCAACACAATTGTATATGCATAGGAATCTATGCATTACTTATGCTTAAATAATGATTGAGATTCAAGAATGAGAGAGAAAGAATGCCTGGTGGAGAGAGTAGGTAGGAGAAGAGACCAACTAAATCCTAATCCTGACCTGTCAGGGATGTAGTAACTTACAGTATCTCTCAGACACTTTGTGAGTCCACTCATAAAGCATTTTAAGTAGTTCAATACAGTGCTCTCTCACAAGGCATAAAACATTCCAGATTTTAAATTAAATAATAAATAAATAATAAAGCCAGGCACCCTGGTCTCCGATAGGATTTAAACCCAATGTAGTGACAAAGCAGAAAACATCCAGTGTGTGCTGCTTTAACCATTGTCATTGGGAGATGGAAAATGGCGCAGAATGTGGATCTAATTCTTGGCAGTGACATCATCACCTGGAGTTCACACCGTGGTATGTTTCTGTGATAATCTTTCAGACGCGGATGTTGAATGGTCAGTTTCTACCTGAATTAATTTAGAAAAAAAATAAGTAGGCCATGGTGTCAATTGACACTTAAAACAATGTTTTCTGTAAGGCGCTACAGAAATACAAGGTGCTGAAATAGATCATGTTCTAGCCTAATTTGTCTGAATAGTGTATAGAAAACAGACATATCTTAATTTTGTCTTTACTTAGGCAGAAGTTTAGTTTAGAGGCCTAGGTCAACATTATTGTGGGTATTAATAAGAAATAGATAGAACAGTGGTTCTCAAACTTCCTAATGCTGCAACCCTTTAATACAGTTCCTCATGGTTTTTTGTTTGTTGCTATTTCATAACTAGTTTTGTTACTGTTGTGAATTGTAATGTTTTCTGATGGTCTTATGTGACCCCTGTGAAAAAGGTCATTCCACTCCAAAGTTGTCAAGACCCACATATTAGAACCACAGATATAGAAGCTGCAGTCAGGAGACAGGTCAGTTGACAAGCTGTGCAAGCATGAGCATGCGTTCAAATCCCCAATACCCACAGGAGAAGCTGGGTGCGGCAGCTCAGGGAGGATCACGGCGCTCGAGAGCTGATAGTCTAGCATAGTTCAGGGAGGGATAAGGCTTGGAAGAAGTAACGGGGAGAGTAATACTGCTCAGGCGTGAGTATGCATACACAGACACAGACAGACACGCGCGTGCGCAGGCACACACACACACACACACACACACACAAACACAAACACATACAGGCATGCATATACCACATTACACACACACACTTGCACACATATCTGTGCATAAACCACATCACACACACACATACATGCACACATATGTGTGTATGCCACATTACATACATGGGCATGCATATATCACATTATGCATATGTACATATGTACATATACCACTTCTCACACACATGTGTGGATAGCACCTTACAGTTTTGAGAACATTTTAACGGACTGTTTTTGGTTTTTGCTCTCATAATGTAATAGTTACTTATTCCATTGCTATTGCAAAAGGCCTGATGAAACTAACTTAAGGAAGGAAGGGTTTCCTTTGACTGGTGCTGGAGAGAACAGTCCATGAACAAGGGGAGCATCAAAAAATGTTTTCTGTTTCCCCCTTTAAAGTAAAGGGACACTCTCTTTGATTTAAGGGTGCAGAGAGCCTTTTAGGTTACCCCCTTTTTACTCCTTTCTAGGGTAATCACACTCCTCAGAGAAGAAAGGATTTTCCATGGTCACCCTGTGAGTAGCATTAGAAAGAGGATTTGTAGACAATTTGCAGAGGGACTTCTCTGTCCTTGCAGCCTTCCTCTCTTGCTTGGGCCCTCTTCCTGGTCTCCTCACAGCTTGTTAATAAACTGTAAGAGTGAAAGGATCAGAAATCAAGGCCACCAAAGAAAAGAGAGTGTGGCGAGTTAAGAGCCTCCGTGGACATTGGCCTGTTGCTCACTTTGGAAACTCAAAATCCAAAATGGTCTGAGGTCTACCTGTGCCTGTGTCATCCTTATGTATTTTAGCATTAGGATTAATAATGACAACCTGCATTTGGTGCTAGGAACCCATGTGGTCAAAGAGAACCTACTCCTTCCAGCTGTCATCTGATCCTCAGTCACATATGCCCACACGTTCACATATCCCACAATAAATAAACAATGCAATAATGAAAAATACATAAAATATTTTCCATTTAAAATGCCTGATATATTGGCATAAAATTGTCATCCGTCAGCTTTGTGAATAGACTTTGCAGATGGAGCCAATACATCCAATAAGTCCTTTTAATGTAAAACACCCAGAATTTAAAAATAAACAAGCTGATCTCAAAAAGCACTGAGCAAAATAAAATAATAATTCATGGCTCACTATGTAAATTCACCTTTCATAAAGGCATACTGTCAGATTTAAGTCAGTCTATGTAAAATTACATACCTTTTGATAGCGACCATTCCTAAATCTCTAGCAGATAATAGGACAATGGCATACATCTCAAGGGATCACAAAAGCATTGGTGCATTGAAAGCAAGAAGTGAGACGACCATAGACAGGGACTAAGCATCTCACTGTTTTAGAATTTAACACATGTAGATGAAGCACTTTGGTCAAACCCTTTCCTGTTCCGTCCCCGAATCCTCCTCCTACCCACTCCATACACTGCCTCCCCAGATGCCATGGACTCTGTACTTAGACCCACGTTGTCTACTTAAGTGACAATTTTGAGGAGTATGTAATTTACCTACTAAGCCATCCTGCTTGCACTGGAAAAAACAAAACCAATAAAATTTGCTTTTATCCATATATTTCTTAAGACCAAAAATCAAACCTTGGAAATTTATTTTGCTAAAAAAAAAAAAAAAAAAAAAAAAAAAAAAAACAATTAACTTCAGAGAATGTTTTCTCAATTCAAAATGTTTTGATCTACACAGAGAAGTCAATTTTAAATGTCAAAAATTTTTTCAATTCATTAGTGACAAAGTGCAATCTTGGAGATTAAAGTGATGATAGAAACAAACCTATTGAAAATAAGAGAAAAAATAAGAGCCTTCACATGGAGAAAGCCTATACAGAAGGTGCTCTTAGCCCTGCAGTGAGACAGCATGTGTGGGGCCTGATGAGCAGCTCTAGTGTGAAGTGCCATCTAGACTTTGCTTCCTCGGGTATGCCTTGCTTCTGTTGAAGTCTCTTTTTCCTATGGAGTCTCCCTTTACATTGTGACACCACACCCTCACTGTACAGGAGTTCTACACTTGGGTAGCCGCCCTCCTCTCAATCTCCGTCCTTAAGGCCCACACTGGGCTCCAGACACCATGAACATATTTCCAATGTGTGTTAACCCTTTAATCTGTAAAATTTCAGATAATTGTTCTGGTCATGTCACATTATTAACTCGTTTTTACTACACTTAATTTTTGCATTACATTATAATATGTGTCATGTTCAGAGCTGAAAGAACTGCTTCTTATACATTCTCAGTTAAATAGAGAGGAATTCTTAAGACTATATCAGTAAAAATATTCAATAGTATCTTAGCACTTATTAGTAGACAGATGGAGCAAAACAATGAAAGTATACAGAGACAATGAGGTCAATGATGGTGTACAAAGGACAATGGGGTCAATGAAGGTGTACAGAGACAATGAGGTCAGTGAAGGTGTACATAGGACAATGGGGTCAATGAAGGTGTACATAGTACAATGGGGTCAATGAAGGTATACATGGGACAATGGGATCAATGAAGGTGTACATAGGACAATGGGGTCAATGAAGGTATACACTGGACAATGGTGTCAATGAAGGTATACATAGGACAATGGGGTCAATGAAGGTGTACAGGGACAATGGTGTTAATGAAGGTGTACAGGGACAATGGGGTCAGTGAAGGTGTACAGGGACAATGGGGTCAATGAAGGTGTACAGGGACAATGGGGGTCAATGAAGGTGTACATAGGACAATGGGGTCAATGAAGGTGTACATAGGACAATGGGGTCAATGAAGGTGCACATGGACAATGGGGTCAATGAAGGTCTACAGGGACAATGGGGTCAATGAAGGTCTACAGGGACAATGGGGTCAATGAAGGTGTACATGGACAATGGGGTCAATGAAGGTGTACAGGGACAATGGGGTCAATGAAGGTGTACATAGGACAATGGGGTCAATGAAGGTGTACAGGGACAATGGGGTCAATGAAGGTGTACATAGGACAATGGGGTCAATGAAGGTGCACATAGGACAATGGGGTCAAGGAAGGTGTACATGGACAATGGGGTCAATGAAGGTGTACAGGGACAATGGGGTCAATGAAGGTGTACATGGACAATGGGGTCAATGAAGGTATACAGGGACAATGGGGTCAAGGAAGGTGCCCATAGGACAATGGGGTCAAGGAAGGTGTACAGGGACAATGGGGTCAATGAAGGTGTACATAGGACAATGGGGTCAATGAAGGCGTACAGGGACAATGGGGTCAATGAAGGTGCACATAGGACAATGGGGTCAAGGAAGGTGTACATAGGACAATGGGGTCAATGAAGGTGTACAGGGACAATGGTGTCAATGAAGGTGTACAGGAACAATGGGGGTCAATGAAGGTGTACATGGACAATGGGGTCAATGAAGGTGTACAGGGACAATGGGGTCAATGAAGGTGTACATAGGACAATGGGGTCAATGAAGGTTTACAGGAACAATGGGGTCAATGAAGGTGTACAGGGACAATGGTGTCAATGAAGGTGTACAGGGACAATGGGGGTCAATGAAGGTGTACAGGGACAATGGGGTCAATGAAGGTGTACATAGGACAATGGGGTCAATGAAGGTGTACAGGGACAATGGGGTCAATGAAGGTGTACAGGGACAATGGGGGTCAATGAAGGTGCACATAGGACAATGGGGTCAAGGAAGGTGTACATGGACAATGGGGGTCAATGAAGGTGTACATAGGACAATGGGATCAATGAAGATGTACAGGGACAATGGGGTCAACAAAGGTGTAGTAGGGACAATGGGGTCAATGAAGGTGTACAGGGACAATGGGGTCAACAAAGGTGTAGTAGGGCCAATGGGGTCAATAATGGTTTACGACCACAATGAGGTCAATGAAGGTGTACAGGGACAATAGAATCATTGAAGGTGTACAGGGGACAATGAATCTCAGCAAAGAAAACCCAGTCATTTAATGATACGAGTAGATAGTAGTAAGTGTTAAGACTAAAATGACAGAGAGATAGACACACACATACACACAGCTCCCCCCATGTAGACACAAATATACCACACACACTCTTTTCACACACACACACACACACACACACACACACACACACAAACTCCCACCATGTAAAAACAAATGTACACACATACAAACGAAAACAGACAAAACCCACATATACCACACCACTCTCCTCAGTATAAATCTCTGCAAAAATCTATTATTTTCCAATGAATATCTAATTATATCATCAAAATAATTCATAACACAGTTCTTTGGACTACTTCAGCATGTATTTTTTTTTTCTATTTTTCTGTGATACCTGTTGGTTTAGAAATGCAGAATATAGCAGGATTATCAAGAGCTATATGATTCCTGATAATCTGAAATGTAGGATTCCTCCCCCCTCAAAGAAGACTAGATAAATAAATTCTGCTCATTGCATAGGCCACATCACCAGGAAGCTGAATACACCAGAGGGCATTGCACAAACTCAGTGCAAATCACTACCAAATGTACTGTATAATAACATCTCCTTGGAATATAAATATAACTAAAGATGCTCTAAGAAAACCATAAATGTACTATGAATTATTTAAGTATCAACTAAGTGTGCTTCGTCAAGTCAGGTTATTTGAAACACCAAACTACATAATTCCATTCCGCATGCAAATTGGTGATTGAGAGACACACTTAATATTACTTGAATTGGCACAGTTCCATTTGCAGAGAAAGAGACGGAATACCAAAGGAGCGTTTGTGAGTCTCAAGATGGCCCAGCTCTTCCTCCCAGCATGGCCAGCTCATAGCAGCAACCGCTGGCAGACTCCCCTTATTATCATAGTTTAGGACATGCAATTCGAATTATCTTAGTCTCCAAAAATCAGAAAATTGGTTCCATGCAGAAGCCTCAAATTGCTTGGAAACAAGCAGAGATTAACAATGAACACATTATTGAGTGTATCTTCACAAAGAGCACTTTTGGCTTCAGTCCATCTATGTTTTATCTGCACCATATCTTGAAAGGAGGGTTTTTAAACATGTCATTTTGATCAAATGTGTGGCCTCTTCAAGTCCTTTGGAGGCTTGGGTGAACTCACTCTTAAGGTTTTAGTTCCACTTCGAGAAGGGTTCTTGCCATGACTAATGAGAAAGAAAACAGTCATGACGGGGCACACAACTCTATTTCCATCTTCCATTTGATAGAATACTAGAAAGATACCAACAATGTGTTTAATTTAAACTTAAGGCCTTAAGATGGGTTTTGATTTTCCTTAAAAGCGTGGGCATTCAGGCAGGCAAGCGAAAGCTGGGGACATTTCTTCCTTACCTCTGTCCAGATCACATCTCAGGGAGAGGGTGGGTCCTGAAGACATTACTGACAGACTGACCCGGCTACTGCTTAAGGGTTGCATCACAATAATTTATTCTGTAGCCAGCACATGCATCAGAATATGTTAGATGATGCCTCTGACAGTTTGCCAGGGAAGTAGCACATGTTCTACAGCATGCATGGGCCAGATTCAAAGATGCTGGAGTTTCAACATGTCTCTCAAGATGCCATTCATCTAATGACCAGTTGCTGACTTAGATTTGGTAGCCCTTGATCTGTATACACTGGTCTATTGGTTCTCAACCTTCCTAAGGCTGTAACCCTTTAATACAGCTCCTCATGTTGAGGTGACCAACCATAAAATTGTTTCCATTGCTACTTCGTAAGTAAGTTTGCTACTGTTATGAATTGTAATGAAACTGTGTTTTCTGGTAATCATAGGTGACCCCTGTGAAACATAGGTTGACTCCCCCAGAAGGTCACGACCCACAGTTTGAGAACCATTGCTCTATCCCTGTCTACCTATTCCCTGGTGTGTGTTTGTGCCAACCAGAAAATACATGCAGAACCTGGCATGTGGACCTTTATAAAAAGGCTCTTCCCACACCTAAAAAAGCAGTGTTACTACTATCTCCTCACCTAGACTACTAAAGGCTCTCCTAACAGATCAAAATTTACTATGAGGGTATCCTCCTCAAAATCAGGGGGGGGACTGCTTACTAAGATGAGCAAAATGCACATTACTAGTTTCATTTATGACCTAGCATGATTGCTTTTCCTACACAGAGGTATGAAAAATTTACAAAATATGCGATGGCTATGCTATCACAACATTTATAATTAGTTTGCAAACTCTGTCTAAAGTAGTCAAATTGCTGATTAATTTGATTAAAGTTAATTAAGTATTGTTTAAGCACTCCTTTTATGTTAGTTTTTGTTACAGAAAAACTATCTACACTTGCAGTCCCATTATTTTTTAAGATTTTATACACACACACACACACACACACACGTATACATATATATGAGTATACTGTAGCTGTCTTTAGACAAACTAAAAGAGAGCATCAGATCTCATTACAGATGGTTATGAGCCACCATGTGGTTGCTGAAATTGAATTCAGGACCTTAGGAAGAACAATCAGTGCTCTTAACCACTGAGCCATCTCTACCACACACACACACACACACACACACACACACACACACACAGGAACACACACGGGAACAACAAACACACACACTCTGAATTCAATTATGCTGTGAGTCAACAATACTGATTTATCTGTGTGTCTTATAGAGATAGGAAGAGAGAAAGAAAATTACTTTTAACTGAGGGGTTGGGGTGGGGCTATGGTCAACTAGTATTTACCAATGTTTCATAGAGAACTTGGAATAAAACACAGTCTTCTACATAAGAAATACATTTATTATAATCTTATTTACTATTGACCGTAAAATGTAAAGGTCACTAGATTCATTTGTAAAAGTCGCATCAAAATCTCTGTGGTTCATAAACTTATATTTAACTAATTAATTTATTGAGACAAGTTCATAATATTAATATGTAGGCCTGGCTGGACTTGAACCCACAGTAATTTACCTGCCTCACTTGAAATATGAACACGACAACATTATGCAGATAATTCTTTACACTTTAAGCTTCAGAAAATCTCACCAACATTTCCCTCTGGCAGTCCATGCATACACAAAGTTCATATGGAAATCCATAGGCTCAGGGCTAATGACACCTGATGAGATGTCTACTGAGTTAGACTGTGTGACTCTCAGCCATGCTCTATAAGTTGTTAGGCCTTCATAGAATTCCATGAGAATACCAGCGATTTTTACAAAGACTATTTTAGATAATATGTGTGCATATGTGTGTATCTGTGTGTATGTACGTCTCTGGGTATTTCAGTATGTGTCTATATGTGTGAACATTTGTATGTGTGTGTCTGTATTGCGTATCTCTGTGTGTTTATTGTATGTCATCTTTGTATATATCTCTATATGTGTGTACAGCTGTGTGTCTGTATTGTGTATCTTTGTGTGTATATCTATATGTGTGTGCATCTGTGTATATCTGTATGTATCTGTGTGTCTGTACTGTATATCTTTGTGTATATGTCTATGTGTGTGCATCTGTGTCTGTATCTGTATGTCTGCATCTGTGTGTGTCTTTATTGTGTATCATTGTGTGTGTGTCTATATGTGTGTACAAATGTGTGTGTCTATTGTGTATCTTTTTGTGTGTCTGTGTTTATATGTGTGTGTATCTGTGTGTTTGTATGTGTGTGTGTATTTTTGTGCATGAGTATTTGTATTTGTGTGTCTGCCTGTTTTACTCTAAAGGACCCTTATTCTCTAATTTTTCCCCTGTTTCATTCCTTGTGCCCCAACTTCTGAAACTTACATTAAAAACAACATAAAATTTCTTTTGCAGCTTTCTATGTTATTAACAGGGTTGTAAGTCAACATCAAATTTCCTCTAAATTATCAGTAAATAGACTGATCTAACCATGAATATTCTTATCCTGAGAGCATATTTGAAGCACTTGGAGATTAATTTCTTTAGCTTTTTTGTTCTTGGATGCTGGTTAACTGGGACAAAGTCCAAAACAACATTGACATTAAAATTCAGTCACTTTTCTATTTTTTTCTTTTTAACTTATGTTTAAGCACATGTAGAGAAAATGACAGAATCTCATTACTTTGCTTTTTTCAGGCAAGTTTTAAAATATGCAAAAGAGAGGCAAATTTGTTCCTTTGATAGTTTAATTAAGCCTGTGTGCCTAGATGGTCTGTCAACTCTCTTTTTAAAATGTCTGTTTCATCTCCAACATTCTGTCTTCGCTCCTTTCCCCCCACGTCTGTCTCTCTACCTGGAGCATAGAATGTGGAAATAGTCTGTTCAGAAACCCCTCCGCCCATTTTACTGCATTCTATATGCTAAGATCATTTTCATCTTATAATAGTTATAAAATCTTACTATTCTTTGGCTCAGAACCGTAGATTTGCTCTATGATTGGCTTTAAAATTAAATGTAATTCCTTGGTCATGCATTGACGATCCTTGCAAACATGTCACCAAAATGTGTCTGTCTCTTCTTAAACACACAAATATAGTCTCTCCTCTTCTCTTCTCTCTCTCTCTCTCTCTCTCTCTCTCTCTCTCTCTCTCTCTCTCTCTCTCTCTCTGTCTGTCTCTGTCTCTCTGTTTGTCTCTCTACACAAACCCACACAATACACAAACACATGTTGAAGATGGACAGATATACCAAACTCTCTTGGAACTCACTCAGGTCCCCAAAGGGAAATACTCTCACAATTTTGTGAACATTACAATCTGGCTACTAACTCCCCAGAACCTCCTATCACCTGAGTGCTGGTGCATTTCCCGTGATCTTCGTTTCCCTGTCATACTGCTCTGTGACAGCCTGCTCAGTTCCGCCTTCCACAGACGCCTTTGTTGCTCATCTACAGTTGTGCTAACGTAAAACTGCTGGCACTACCCTGTTAGTGTGGAGGATGAATTTCTTTTAACAAGTACACAGATACCATAGTACAGATATCAATAAGACTGCAGCCATCAAAGGGGTGAAAGGAGGCTTACACCAAAGTGCTTCCTTCACACAGTGAATGGGCATTTCTCCAAAAATCACATTCGGGGAACGTGGGATTCCAGGAAGATGGATTTGTCCCTCACGTCTTCATGCCCATCTTAGAATAAATTAAGATCATGGCATGGTAAAAGTCATCAGTGACGACATTCCAAAAGAAAAAAAATAAACTGGAGCTCATAAAATACCACGAACAAAAGCGCATCAACACTCCTTTAATGAAAAATTCCCTTTAGTAATCTAACAGTGAATAAAAAAGATGTCATAAGCAATGTATTAAAGCACCTGAGAAATGCCAATGAGTATGGAAAATATCAATAAAACACAGAAACACACAGGATAAAGTCTTAATGAGGTTTTATGTAAAGGTTCAACCTGTATAAAACAAACACAAAGTAAAAATAGCTAAATATCTTTTTATATTTAAGATTCTAAGTTGTATCAATGCATAGAATCTAGTGGGAAGAATTTTAATTCAAAAGGCAATTTTAAAGCACGATAATCTCATTTGCTGTTTCGGGAATGTCTAATGGCAGTTATCTACTATTGGGAGTCCTGATGGACCCCGGGGGGTTCTCAGAAGTGGTGGGGCACGAGAGAAAGTGCAGCTGAGTGGGTGTGTCCCAATCTCAGAAGAGCATCCTTCATCCCAGGGATGAAAGGAGCCTTGAGCCGAATGTATTCAGGAAGGCAAGGAGAAACAAGATAAGCCCGAGGAAGCCAGAAAAGTCTCCAAGATGGCTCCAGCTCTAGGTAGACGTGGCTCTGCCACCGGAAACAAAACTTTGCAGGGTATCTGCATTGCAAGGAAATCCCATCTCAGGCTCAAACCTGGCATACTAACAGTTAAAGAAATCGTCTGCAGTCAGACACAGGGGTTCTGTGCACATCCTGTGCCCCGAGAGAACTTCCATTGCCTTGACACAGTGTAAAGGAGCCAAACGAGCCAGTGTTGAGCTCCAGTTCCGCCTTTTATGTGCTGTGGGATAATGTCCCTGAAGGTGACGGCAGGGCCTGAGACTGTACTCGACATTGCTTAGGACACACAGTGAAAAATCCCACAGACATGTCTTGCTTGTTAGTTGTTAATAAATTATCTTTGTTCTGCATATGATTTGGCCACTGAAAATTGCCTCATGGATGAGAGAGGACACCATGAGATGTGCACCCCTCCCCACAGGACTGTTACTAATTAATGGCGGAAAGGGTGTCCTTGCAGTTGGGTCATGTAGCCACTGACCTTTTGCCTATGTTGTAGTAAATAATCCATCCACACTTTGGCAAGAAACTAAATGAGCTCAGCAGGTCACACACGAAGAAGACATGAAAGTAGGAGAAGAAGGGGGAGAATTGGCGAGAAATCCCCCTGTCCGTGGTGACTGAAAACTGGACAGGTATTCTCGTTTTTTTCTTCTACGGTCAGCAATGGGCTGCAAGCCTCTCCAGCCTGTCTCGGGAAGGGCCACTTGGTCTGAAAGAGCTGCCATTCAGAGGATATCCAGCCAAGGTCCTTCCCAAGCTGTGGCTGTTTCAGCCTTGACACAGAGAAAGCTGGGGAGTTCAGATAAAAGCACTGCACTCTGGCACTGCTGCCTTTAAATGTTCTTCCCTCCAGGGCCCCAGCACCACCGGCTTCCATTGCTTTCCAACCTCCGTGTCCAGGGAGAGTCTGACACGGGGAGCAGTTGCAGGGTGGTTCATAATCCCTCTTCATGCAAGCTCCAAAGAACAGTCACTGGAGAGGAGCAGAAGGAGCATGTCGCAAACTTCAAGGTCACCTTCCTCTGCCTTCTGGTTCTACTAGTCACAAGTCTAAATGGGGAATTTTAATCCCAGCCTTTAAAGAAAGGGGTTAAAAGCTCAGACAGCAATTTCTGTTTTTGTTTATTTTCGTACAGGTCTGTTGCCTGTGCTTAAATGTTCTTGTTAAATCTCTCTGTTTTATAGCTAATCACATTTTTATAGCAGGCATGAAGCTCTCTCTCTATGAGGCCCTTGCTGAGCTGTTCCTGTAAATCAAAACCTTGCCTGACTATTCTTCTGGCTGGCAGGGGAACAGGGTTAGTTTTACCATTTATGGTTGTAAAGACCAACCAGATTTTTTTTGTTCCTTTTAATGTTTTTTTCCCCCTACTCAGTCCCCTCCCTTCCTCTGGCCTTCAGATGTATATTCCAGGCTGAGCTGAGACCTGTATGAATAGATTATTTCATTTCTTACCATGGAACATTAATAAAGGTGTCAACAAGACAGAGGACGTTTGGCGTGCATTCCTCTGTCGCAGATCTATTCCTTGAGGGCAGACTGCTGTTGGTTGGAAAAACAAGATCTGCTCAGCTTCTGGAAACTGACCCCCAGAGTCTATTTGAATTATTAATGCACCTTTTTTAGCGAACTATATTTATAAAGAACACGGGACACTTAAAGAAGCTGTGTCTTCTTAGACTCTTTTCGTCTAGGCATCACCATGACCACATGTCTGTGGCAGGGAAGAACAAAGGGCGTCTGTGGCCTGCGCCCTCTTCCTGTCTGAAGGGCTCTGGGCATCAGGTACATTCCTAGAATTTACACTAGTGCTTTGAAAATATGCTCCATGTTCTCTGCTAGCTATGGAACGAATAAGACAAAAGGATAGGCTGGGATACAGATCAAGGGTCAAAAGTGTATTCAGCATATGTAAAGCTCGGGGTTCGATTCTCAGCCCTGGGAGGAAGAGGAAAAAGGAAAAGGGGGAGTGTTGCACCATGACTGTGCGTCGCACCTGCAAGAAGCGCTGGGATCACCTGACATCACACAAGGAAGGCCCCTCGGAGCATCTACCGTCGAAGCAGATGGCTAGGTATATCAAGTCTTGGCCGTGTATCCCTTTTCTCTGCTTCACCACACACTCCTCTGCTTAGCACACTGCTGTGAAGTCTTTACCGCATGCCAGCGCCCCATGCTGTTGAAATTCCCAGCCACGAGTCAAAACTATCTACTTGTTTTAATTCATACTAATTCATTCTTTTTCCCAATTCATTTATCTGTTTATTCACTTTATATCCCTCCGATAACTGACCCTGCTCCTGCTCTTTCCCTCACAGAGTTCCTCCCCCATCTCCCCTCCCCTTCTCCTCTGAGAAGGAGGAGCCTCCCCCGGTACCCCCCATACCCTACCCTGGTACACCAAGTCTATGGGGAACATCTCCATTCAAACCACCACATGGATTATCATTACTTCATCTGATTTCCCCCACAAGAGATAAAGAAAATGATTTTCATAGTAAAATCGTGTCATTTCTTACACACTAAAGTTATATAAGATTCTTTTAAATGTTTAAGAATGTTGAATAAATTGTGGTTATTTTAAGATGAAGAAATACCCATTTTTCTATATTTGCTAATTCTCCTTTAAAACAGACTGATAGAATTTACTATGAATAGCAGTTGGAGGAATTAATTCACATTGTATAACTTGTATGCTTACAGTATGTATAGATAATGCTGCAGACTTGTATGCAGACACGTGGTGTATGTTGTTTCGACACTTGCCATACAATTAAAAACATCTATTCTTAGTGAATTGTAAACTCTGCACTTCTGGGCAACAGCAACAGAAGAAACGTAGAAACACTCCAGGAAGCTGAGCCAAACCTAATCTAGCATCCACCTTATACGAGCATTTATTCAACCTAAACAGCACATTTTGTCTGAAGTTCCATTTTACAACTTAAACTTAGGTATACAAGGGTCATTGATTTGTATCTTTCCTTAGGTAGATGTTGACTTCCCAGAATTTCCTGTCTTCTGCGAACTTCATCCCAGATAATATAATGTTAAGGGATTCCTTCGCTGTTACTCTTTCATTCTAAGAGAACTGGCATTGATAAGGGTCAAGGGTAAATAGTGACAGAGCCTCCAAGAACTCAGCCTGGCTTACAGCAGCACATAGAACCCAAGAACACTTCAAAGAATAAAGCAAGAGGAGGAGACAACCATCACAGAGAACTCAGCCCCTCAAGGCGCTGAGCAGCCTCTGGGCCACTCAGGTTTGCAGTAACCTCAGCACAAGCAGGAGAGGCTGCAGAGAAGCCTTCTCCACTATCGCCATCCAACACAGAGGGAGAGGCAAAGGGAGAGCAGCAGACAGCCACCACTTCAGGAAAGGCCTCGGAGAAGCATCAACAATGAGTTACTTGGAGCCTTGGTGGTAAAGGGCAGACTGTAAAAAACATTCTCTCTACATGAGTGTAGTCAAGTTAGGTATGATGGATGCTCCCTGCATGGGCAAATGGTGTCTTCTATATCATATCTTACAAAAAGGGCAATGGTACACCGGCCCTAGAAAGTGATCAACAGGGACAGGACAGGGGGACACTACACGCTCAGGAAGAAAAGTTATGGAGGTCGTGCCTCCCATGGGAATTACTCTACTTTTGAAAGCAAGCCTTGAGTCTTGATGATGCTCATGTGTGTAGGGGCTTCCTTCTGGAAACTCTTGATTGCCGAATTAGTACTTCTTCAATTTGCTTGTGTAAAATGATATAGTGTTGATTGTAGGAACAAATATTGTCAAAAATTCTATATATGTGGAACATATAACATTTGTGAATATATATAGGATGATACCACTTAGTATAAATATGAAGTAAATATGATCAAAGTTTCACTTATAAATATATGTTATAATATGTAACATACATATATTAATTTCCCAATGAAATAATTTAATCTGAACAATCTGTAGTAATAAAATGGTGCAATACTTGCATATAACCTTCTACATTACTGTAAGCTTTGTTGTTATTCTTTTGTTTGTTTTTCTTTTGTTTTGTTTTTCTAGCCAGGGGTTCTCTGTGTAGCCCTCTTGTCCTGGAACTAGTTTTGTAGACAAGGTTAGCCCTGAACATAAGAATCTGCCTGTTTCTGCCTCTCTGCCTCTCTCTCTCTGCCTCTCTGCCTGTCTTTCTGCCTACCTCTGCCTCTCTGTCTCTCCCTGCCTCTGCCTCTGCCTCTGCCTCTGCCTCTGCCTCTGCCTCTGCCTCTGCCTCTGCCTCTGCCTCTGCCTCTGCCTCTGCCTCTGCCTCTGCCTCTGCCTCTGCCTCTGCCTCTGCCTCTGCCTCTGCCTCTGCCTCTGCCGCCCAACTGCTTGTTTTAAGGTATGGTGCACACAGTGCATATGCAAACATTTTAGTATTGGTTGGATTTGGAGCTCACAGTTATGGGTCTCATGAATATAGACAACCATTTCAATAAAGAAGAGAATTCTCTACTAATTCTGAGAGGACCACAGCCTCAGACACTAACACTCTATTCACAGCACCCTCTACCCTTCCCCCTAAGTATCCCAAATCCAGTCCTGTAACAGCTTCAGTGAGAAGCCCCTCCTGCTCCCTCTGAAAGAATCCAGCAGTGCCCCTCAGCCCACCCCACCTCCTCCACTTCCATGGAGTTCAGGAGCAAATCCTAGAGAACAATGTATATTTGTTTTAATCACTGACCAAAGGGACAGCACCCTAGCTATGAATCATGATTTATTTTAATTGAGTTGGGTTTTGGTTACACCCACAACGCTGATTATTTAAAGTAATTATATAGCTTTGAAAGTTTGCAAGAAAAGGTTCTTTTTAAAAGTAAAGAAATACCTCATCACTTAGCTCATCTCTGTGTGTGTGTGTGTGTGTGTGTGTGTGTGTGTGTGTGTAAAATAATTTTCTACATCATAAGAACAGTGATCAGAGCAGAAACAAGTTCAGCAGGAGGGCTCATGCAGAGCATAAGCACATAGCCCCAGTTCATAAGCATTATGTGCATTATTATGTGCAGGCAAAACTTTACATTTATTTATTTATGCTGTATGTGTATATACGCACATAATAGTGCCTGGTACAGTGTGGAGATCAGAGCCCAACATGTATAAAACAGTTTTCTTCCACCATGTACTTCTGAAGGATCAACATCAGATCATCTTTGCCCACCAACAGCTGTTCTGTCTCTTGGGGTGGGGTTGATTGTCATGGTATGAGAGTAGCGTCAGAGATTAGAGGCTATGGATGTTCAGAAACATTCTATAATGAAGAGGAAAGGTGTTGTGATGGTTTGTATATGATCGGCCCAGGAAGTGAACCTATTAGGAGGTGTGGCCTTGTTGGAGTAGGTGTGTCTCTGTGGGTGTGGGCTTAAGACCCTCCCCCTGGCTGCCTGGAAGTCAGTCTTCCACTAGCAGCCTTCAGTTGAAGAGAGCGAACTCTCAGCTCCTCCTGCACCATACCTGCCTGGATGCTGCCATGTTTCTGCCTTGATGACAATGGACTGAACCTCTGAGCCTGTAAGCCAACCCCAATTAAATGTTGTCTTTTATAAAACTTGCATTGGTCATGGTGTCTGTTCACAGCAGTAAAACCCTAACTAAGACAGAAGTTGGTACCAGGGACTGGGGTGTTGCTGTGATAGGCCTGACCATGCTTTTGTTCAGAAGAATGTGGATTTTGGGACTTTGGATTTGGAAAGCCATGGAATTCTTTAAGTGGGGCTTAATGGGCCAGACTAGTAGGAATATGGAAGACAGTGGTGCTGAGGGTCATTTGAACTGTGTAGGCCTGATGGCCCAAGAGGTTTCAGTGGAGAAGAACTTTAATATGTGGCTGAGAAACTGTTTTTGTGATGTTTGGGTGAAGAACATGGCTGCTTTTTGCCATTGTCTGAAGAGACTACCTAGGACTAAGGTAAACAGACTTATATTAATTGCATCTGCAAAGGAAGTCTCAAAGAAGCCCAGTAAAGACTTTGTTCTCTGGTTAAGTCTGATAAAGAGAATTTTGAACAAACATAGCAAGCTGAGAAAGGAAAAGTACAAAATATATAGTTTGAGTATTAAAGGGACTCAAGGAAGTGAAATGGAGCTGAATTCAAGGATATTAAACTGAATTAAAGGAGTGGTCACCTTGGGGGCAAGATTCACATAGTTAACTTTAGGTCCAGGCATGGTAGTACAAGCCTTTAATCCCAGGAGGCAAAGATAAGCAGATCTCTGAGTTCAAGGCCAACCTAGAACAGGGCAAATTCTAGGTGAAGAAAAACTTTAATCCAGGCTTGGTGGACCACACCTTTAATCCCAGTGCTTAGGGGACAGGCATGCAGATCTCTTGAGTTCAAAGTCAGTCTAAGGAACAAGATTCAGGACAGCCAATTAGGCAGTGAAGGAGCTAGGAAAAAGGAAGCTAGTGATAATGTAATAGAACAAGGGGGCCAATGTTCCAGCTCCTGCAAGCAGCAGAACTCAGCAGCTTCAGCCATGTGTCTCTGGCTTTATATACAAGAGGAGAAGGAGACTACTGGGACAATTGATGCTGGTTAGCTGGAGCTAAGAAATTAGTGGTGATTAATAAAAGACCAGTATCACTGAGGTGAAATCTGGGAAGTGTTTTCTGAGAGCACAAAGAAGCTGTATTCCAGAAATAGCCAAGTGTTCCTCATGCTGCAGCTGTACTTGGTAACGTGTGAGAATCATCCAGGAGGTACTGGTTTTGAAGGCATGAAGGCATCATGAAGAACAGCTGAGGCTTGGTACTGTGAAAGTGTACCCTCAGTTGTAATGGACAGCCCAGGACTGAAGGGGTCATGCAAAGGAGTTGAGGCTTGGTACTATGAAGAGAGCCTATGAGAGGCTTTGATGAATTATAGTTGCAGTGGAAGACCCTAGCATATTGGAGATGCCAGTACCATGGGATGACCACCAAGAACAGCAGTGGCAGCAAAGTGGATCAATCTGAACTTAGAGGGCTACAGAGGAGATCATGTGTGGATCTCAGACACTGGAACAAGAAGCTGTGAAGCTGAAATTGACTTGGGGTACCCAAGATGTTAAAGATGCCAGAGCCACAGGATGCCTGCCAAGGAAAGCTGCTAACAGGGAGTGGAACAAGCCCAGGAGAAAGAACCTAGTTGCAGTCAACAAGGATGAAAAAGGAGTTGGATATCTGAAGACTGCTTTGCCATCAGAAATGGAGATGCAGAGTTTGGACTTTGCCCAGCTGGTTTCCTGTCTTGCTTGAAGGATTACAGTTAAGTGATTGAATGAATCTCAAAAGAGACCTTGAACTTTGGACTTTTAACACTGTTGAGACAGCTATAGACTACAGGGACTTTTAAAGTTGGACTAAATGTATTTTGCATTATGCTATGTTTCAGTATGGCCCCCATAGACTCATGTTTGAACAAGCCTATGGGGGCCAGGGAGTGGAATGTGATGGTTTGTATATGATTGGCCCAGGAAGTGAACCTATTAGGAGGTGTGGCCTTGTTGGAGTAGGTGTGTCTCTGTGGGTGTGGGCTTAAGACCCTCCCCCTGGCTGCCTGGAAGTCAGTCTTCCACTAGCAGCCTTCAGTTGAAGAGAGCGAACTCTCAGCTCCTCCTGCACCATACCTGCCTGGATGCTGCCATGTTTCTGCCTTGATGACAATGGACTGAACCTCTGAGCCTGTAAGCCAACCCCAATTAAATGTTGTCTTTTATAAAACTTGCATTGGTCATGGTGTCTGTTCACAGCAGTAAAACCCTAACTAAGACAGGTGTCCTCGACAGGAAGCGAACAGAACAAAATGTGAGTTATTCCAAGGTGGTGAAGTTTACCAACTTACCCAAGTCCACGACTAGGTAAGCACTTGCTCTCTTTGACATGGTTTCCTACCTTCAAAACAGTGGAAAAGTATTGTTGTGAATAATAATGCAGATGAATTTACATCATACGTGTGTTTGCTTACAATGGGCTAGCTATTATGGTTTGCCATTTGTTTGTTTACCTGTGATCACACTACAACTAGTTTATAAGATAATATTAAGATATTTCATAGACGGGAAACCGAGAAACAAAATGGGTGCACCCTCACCCCAAACCCCTGAGCTAATAAGAATGCAGAGCCTGAAAGCTAAAGTATACTACAGTACAGGAAGTGACTATTGTCAGGGCTCTTGTTGTTACTACTGCTCTGAGACACTTCTGGAAATAAAAAAAAAGAAGACAAGGAAAGAGGAAAATTCCATAATCTATACCAAGATTCTGTTGTATAATCAAGAGAATCAGAAATCATTCATCCCACCATATATACAAATATATGTGCATTTTGCATTTTCCTGTAAGCTTGAAAAATGACTTTATGGATTTTTTTTTCTAACTAGTGCTGATTGCAAAAATAATTGAAAAAATACTAATGCGAGGAAAAAGAAGCGATAATCAAAGCAGTGAAAGATGTGTGATAATCAAAGACATGATTTATGAATTAGACCTAAGTGCTCCCTGAGAGCGGTTCATGTGATGCCCAGCTCGGCTGTGAGGACTCCAGCCCAAGGTAAAGCTCTGTGAAATGACCGTCCCCCAGCCCCTTCGGCCCCGTGGTAACTGCACTTAGAGTTAGCACTAGTCGGTAAAACTGAACCCAACAAGGACAGCTATGAAAGACGGCAGGTATGACAAGGAAAACTGGGGGATACCAATATGAGAGAGCTGATATCCAGGCTCCTCAGTCCAGAAGCCTTCCCCTGCGACTACGAATCAGATTCACAAAATCTGTCACCGGATTGCCAGGAGTTAAGTTCAAATGTCTGAAAGGAAAAACATAGCAGTTATACCCAGAGCTTTTGAGTTACGACCAGTCTTGTGGATTTCTAAAGAATCTTCTACTACAGGTTTTCCCTGTAAGGGGTTTTGTTACTACTTTACCACCAACTCTAATGCAGGGTGGCCTTGAACTATAATTCCCTCTAACATTTTCAGTTATAATGTTTCCAGTAGGAAAAGGATTTTTTTTTAAAATATGGGCAAAGAGAGTGTGGTATCCTAATTAATTTCACAAACACATAGGACTCAGAACCTGCCAGGGCTTTCATTGAGGACAAGTTAACTTGGAACGGTAGGGAAAGGCGAATCCCGTATGACCGGCTCTAGGATTACACTGGCTCAAATACGCTGTCCTCATTTCATTCTCAGGGCAAGTGTCTGACAATCTTGGAGACATGTGTGAATCCCCAGTCTTGGTCCCCATGTTTTCTTGCCTAGTGAGTCAATCCACTGACACTTAAGTAGGTCACCACTTCGAGTGCCTCTTCCTCCTTCAAAGCTCTCTGTCAAGCACCACTGCACTCTGAGGCTATTAAAAGTGCACCAGGAGAAGGGGCCTGGTCCAAAAAAACATCAATTTCACCTTCTAAGTTACATTGAAAATTATATGAATCGAGGATTTTCTGCCCTAATTCTGAAATGCTTAAGTCTTGGATAAAATTCAGTTGTTAAAATAATATCCCTAGGGATCAATATATTTTGTTCGTTGCTGTACAGACAAATTCAGTGAGGAGAAAGAAGGACAGAGAAGAAACAAGGTCCTTAACTCCAAAACTGGGGAGAGCAATGGTTTGTTTGTTTTTACCAAAATATGACTGTTAAAATCTAAGTGTGGGATGAAAAAAAAAATAACATTGTTCTTTAAGGTCTTGATAGAGCATTGTCAAGAGATGGTCCCACATGGACACCAAGGGCAGAGCCACAAAGTTCTAAAGGACTGAGGATAAGGGGGTGGGGTGGGGCAAATGAAAGCTAAGCCAGCCAGAGAGCTAAGTGGATCCGTTTCATCTGGAGTCAGTACTCAGTATAGGCTACAGTCCACAAAGTCCACAGGCTCCTCATAAGCACAGTCCTAAGAAACCGAAGGAGTCAGTCGCTGAGTTCTGAGAGCAACACCAGCAGAGAGGTTGTTAAAAGCATCTTTGCCCCTGTGCTGTCTGCGTGTGTGTTTGCTCTCTTTTCATCTGACGAGCTTAGATTGGCAGCTGCAGAGTTGACATTACTCCATTATGATGATATCAAGCTCAGACAGTCTAGGTGCCGTGCAGTGTGCATACAGACCAATGAATGTCTATACGCTGAGGTATCAGGCTTACTGTTAAGCCCCCCAAACATGGTCCTTCATTGAATTCTAGTAGTAACAGTGTCAGACATGTAATGCTAGCCCATGTTACCAGTGAAGGCTCCAAGTTAGAGAGCTGTTATGCAAAGTAAGCAGACAATACTGAATATATACTAAAAGGCTATGGTCAAATGCAAACCTAGTTCTGCCTGAATTTTTCTCTACAACCTCTCATTCAGCTATTATTATGGCTACCGTTGAGGATATGGCTGGAATATTCTCTGACATAACCCCCGTCCCTCCTCCTATTCCAATCAGACACCTGCACTACATAGATGCCATTCATTTAGCCTTAAAATCAAATCTGTCTCAGGGAAAGCCCTTCCTTCTGTGAACTTTGGTTTTCTGGCCATTTTTTTTTCTCCCTCATACACTCTGGAGAGTATCTTCATTTATACACATTATATACATTTTTATAGTTTACACAGTTAATAACATAGTCAAAGGTAAGCTTCCTAGCTGACAGCCACACAGTGAATCACAACGACCAGATCAGCAGGGCAAGATACCCTCAAGTGTGCTGACTGTGGTTTGGTTAGGATTTCTATTCCTTCCATAACACACTATTACCAAAAGCAACTTGGGAAGGAAAGGGTTTATTTTAGTTTGTAGGTCCACATCATGGTCCCTCATTGAGTTCACAGCAGGAATTCAAGGAAGAACCAGGAGGCAGGGTTGGATCTGTCTAGACCATGGAGGAATGCTGCTTCCTGGCTTGCTCTCCATGGCTTGCTCAGCCTGCTTTCTTACACCATCTAAGACTACCTATCCAGGATGGGAACACTGCCTGTAGAATGGTCATTCCGATATCAATCACTGATTGAGAAAATTTACTACAGGCTTGCTTCCAGGCTAATCCAGTAGGGGCATTTGCTCAAGTTGTTCCTATTAAGTCCCAGGCAGCACGTTGAAAGCAAAAGGAAGTAAGTACGTTCACACAGTCAGTTTTAAAGGCAGGCACTAGTGGATTTCTGTGAACCTAACATGTAGCAGAATGTGAGCTCCGGCTACGGGCCTAAGGCTGTGGAACATTCACATTTGCTACTATTTGAACATATCCTCCAATGTTTTGTGTGGGAAGTGATGTCCCTTAGCTGAAGGCTCTTTAAGGAGATCTACCTAGTGGAGCAGCACCGAGTCACTGAGGAGCTATGCCTAAGAGATCCAGAATGGTTCTCGGCAGAGGGCAGTTATCAAGGAGCATTCCTGGGTTCTTCCCTTGACTCTAGCTTATTATGTAAGCTTGTTCTCTCCCAGATGAAGGTACCTGCCTCCGTAATACGTGAGAAGGTCTACACTAAAGGTAATCTCTTGCTGATGCCATGGTCAGAATTGAGCTAAATAATCTCCGAATCAACAACTCCATTTTTTTTTTTTTTGGTATTTTGTTGTACTAATAGAAAATATACTACAACCGTAAAACAGGTTAAGGTTTTCCAGCTTTTATCAGCTCGTACGTTTCTTAAGAGCAGGTACCTAGGTTTATTTGCGCATGTTCCACTATAATTTTGCAAAATGGTTTATAGAAATGCTGCAAAAGAAAGATATGAATGTATGAGTGACAGAAGTGGCGAATGTCTGGGTAGGTGGCATAGACTGAGTAGGCATATTTGCCATTATATCTCACAATATGCTGACCATTATCTAAATGATAATCACACTGGAAACTTAACAGGCTCTGACGATATCAAGTCTCACTGTCTAAGAGCCTTTGACAGACATTACAGTTTCTCCTTTCCCATATTCAAAGACTGGAACCTAAGAGGGCTAAAGGGAGACAAATGTATTTGAAAGTTGATAGAAAACAAAAAAGATTTCTTTTTTTATTTCTTCCTTGACCAAGGTGTCATTGAGTAGAGTATTGTTCAGTATCCATGTGTATGTGGGCTTTCTGTTGTTTTTGTTGCTATTGAAGACCACTCTTACTCCATGGTGATCTGATAGGAGGCATGGGATTAGCTCGATCTTCTTGTATTTGTTGACATCTGTCTTGTGACCAATTATATGATCAATTTTGGAGAAGGTACCATGCAGTGCTGAAAAAAAGGTATATTCTTTTGCTTTAGGATGAAATGTTCTATATATATCTGTTAAATCCAATTGGTCCAGATTTTCAATTAGTTTCACTGTGTCCCTGTTTAGTTTCTGCTTTCCTGAACGGTCCATTGAGGAGAGTGGAGTGTTGAAGTCACCCACAATTATTGTGTTAGGTGCAATGTGTGCTTTAAGCTTTAGTAAGGTTTCTTTTACGAATGACGGTGCTCTTGCATTTGGAGCATAGATGTTCAGTATTGAGAGCTCTTCTTGGTGGATTTTCCCTTTGACCAGCAAGAAGTGACCTTCTGAGTCTCTTTTGATGACTTTAGGTTGGAAGTCAATTTTATCTGATATTAGAATGGCTACTCCAGCTTGTTTCCTGAGACCATTTGCTTGTAAAATTGTCTTCCAGCCTTTTACTCTAAGGCAGTGTTTGTCTTTAACACTGAGATGTGTTTCCTGTATGCAGCAAAATGTAGGGTCCTGTTTCTGTATCCAGTCTGTTAGTCTATGTTTTTTTATTGGGGAATTGAGTCCATTGATGTTAAGAGATATTAAGAAATAGTAATTATTACCTCCCGACATTTTTGAAATTATTTTTTTATATTTGACAGGTTATCATCTTTTGGGTTTGATGAGAGGAGGTTTCTATCTTGCTTCTTCCAGGTTGTATCCCAAGAAGAAGAAAGGAGAGGACCCTGGGCCTGAAAAGATTGGATCCAGTTTTGTAGATCCAGAACAGAAAAATGGTGTGTGTGTGGAGGGGGATGATTGGGGAATAGTTGGGGGGGAGAGGACTTATGGGACGTATGGTGGGGGGGAACTGGGAAAAGGGAAAAGCCTTTGGAATGTAAACAAAGAATATAGAAAATTAAAAAAAAAAGAAAACAAAAAAGATTGTAACTTCTGATCTTTGAAGTGGAAAAAAATCAATAAAGTAAAGGATTTCAGGAAAATTATTTGCCAAAGTTTTTGGTAAAATTTGTATTACTGCGGAGAAGAGTCGTAAGTCCCAGCCTCAATCTCCTACACTTACCATCTGCTCCCCTTCTTCTTGGGGACAGGTGTAACCTGAGGGGCTGTGTGACAATATGGCTGCCCTTTCAGATATCCTCTAAAGGGGACTTCAGATGGGAAACCCAAGTTACATACTAACACTTCCCCCTCAGCTATGACCCGTACTCAAACATGGCTTACATTTTAAGCACAACTGATGAGACCCGAGCCAACTACAGTATATTGGGAGGTCTCATTCAGCAATCCTTTTAGAGACTTGTCTACAGGAAATACAAGTTAGACATCTACAGAGTGAAGAAGTTCCCTGAAGGTGACCTTGGTTGCTGCTCCATCCTGACAGAGTCCAGCCTCTCTCCTACGTGACATACCTAAAACAAGGCCACAGAACCCTGAAGTGCCTCCGTAAGGTCACAACATTGCAACCTGCAGACTCTTAGCTGATTAATTAAAAACAACAGTACACGATTCAGTGAGGAGAGGGTTTCAAAAACAAGACAAGTTGAGTTTCAGGTTGCCAGAGACTAACCCCAGTCACCCCTGCAGCACTGGGCTGACTGAGTAATTCTACAACTGAAGCAAACATTTCCTCCCCATACGTCACATGAATGTGCAAGACCCCTTCGCTGTCCTCTCAATCCTAAATTAAGTACCGATGGCCATTTGCTTTTGGAAGCACTGCTGGAGCAATAATCAGTGTTATAGTCTATTTGTTATGACGAAACAGTGTCTGAAGCTCTAGATGACATAAATGGAACCAGGTGAGTCACTATGCGCGCACGTGTTTTCAACACGTAGGGAACCTCAGCCAGGAAAATATTTCTCCAGTGTCTAAAGGCATGGATGGGGTAGAAGACAGTATCCGCCAGGTGAGCTCTAAGCATGGTAAAGCATGCTACAACAGATCTCCTCCCGCCCAGGACCCTTTCAGAGCTCTCAGACATATGTTTCTGGTCATCAGTTACTCATTGATAAAGACGACTGTACTTCTGCAGCTGCACATAGGCATTTAGATCAATGTGTTAAAGGGAAGACATTGATAAGTTATAAAAAAAATAAAATGTTAAGCGTTATTTCATTTCTATGATGATATTGAATACTGACAAATCATTCCTTATATGGCAAAGTTGGAGCTGAGAAGATGGCTCAGTGGATCAAGGGCTTACTGTGCAAACTTGAGAACCCAAGTTCAGACCCCCAGAACCCAGGTAAACACCCGGTGATCATGTCAGCTGCAGGCCATCTGAGGAGTCAAGATGCATAAACATGAGAGGCCCAGAGCAAGGTTGGTTCTCTGACTAACCAGAACGGGAGATCCAGTGAGAGACCCTAAGTCAATAAAGAGAAAGAACAATTTAGAAGGATACTATGCACACAAGCACGCGTACAGACAGGTACATACCACACAAATACATACATGCAAAACAAAATAAGTGAAAGTCAAAGGGGGCCTAGTAAGTAGCAGTTGCATGACCCATGTTGTAGGAAGACCCATCCTGTATGCTTTCATATACTTCCCAGTTTCCTTGTGGTTGTTTAAGTAAGTCCATGTGACTGTAGACTAGCCAATAGAATGTGGGCAGAGGTGGCAAATAGCATCTCCCATCTGGGCAATTATTCCCATGCGGGGCCTCCGACATCGCTCAAACCTCATCTGGCAATTCTGCTGACCATATGTTGCTCATTACAAACAGGCTGGAATTCCCAAAAGCACCAGGGTCACAGTGAACTAACTATGTAGCCCCATGGCCTCATTGGCCTCCTGAGCATGCCAGTTTATGGTAGCATCAAACGGCAAAGCTTGCTGATGGGTGCTTGTGTGTGTTTCAGGTAGTGGTCACAATAGCTTCCTCTGATTAGCGTATAGACCTGCATTACCCAGATGACTGACTGACAGGCGGTAGTTTAGTTGATGTTGTCTAAGAGAGAACAAACCAGGCAATTCTTATCACCTGAGAAAATTAATCTTGCCATTCTCCAATTAATAAATAAATACAACAATAAATAAATAAATAAATAAATAAATAAATCTCTTTAGCTCATGTTCACACCCTAAATGCTCAGTCTTTTTAAGTTAAGGCAAAGGAAAATGTAAAATCAACATTCCCCCTCTTTTCTGTAGTGTTTAATTCCAATCATGAGATAAATTATTATATTTGGTGCAGATTTCAATGATCATAGTGAGTTTTAATGATCATAAAACTCATAGTTTTATTACAGGAAATTGAAAAAATGTAAAATAGAAATAAAACATCAAAAACATGCATTTCACAATTCTTTATTAACTGATTTCTAGTTTTACATAAAATATTCTAGCTGTCTTGTGACTAATTGTAAACAACATTTAATTATATAAAATTTACCTGTCCTTTTGACACTACTGAATATGTCAAGAAACTTTGCAAAAGAATGATTCTTCTGTGATGTCCCTTTCGAGGCTGCCTATGGATTTGTGTTGCTTTACCTTAAATAACTCCATTGATGGGCGCCTAATTGGATGCACATTTTGTTGTTGCTAAGAGTAGTAGTATTATATTGTGCAAAGTTACAGAAATATATGTATTACTTGTCATTACCCATTGTGGATAAGTTATGGGCACTGAAGTTAGTGAAAAAGAGGCTAAGTCTTTTCATAAGATGTTTAACAAATTGCTGTATCATATTATAACAAGGTTTGGCATATCCTACACAAAATCAATTTGTTTCCTAATGCATCTGTATGTAAATGCTATACACATTAATTAGCATGCTTAAAATTTTTATTTCTCATAGATGATTTTTTTATTTAAAGTTGTTGTTGTTGTTGTTGTTGTTGTTGTTGTTGTTATGTTATGTTATGTTGGGGTGGGGAGGTAAAGCATGCGATTGCAGTTGCCCACAGATGTCAGATCTCCTAGAAATGGAATACCAGAGAGTTGTGAGCTTCCTGGTGTTGGTGGTGAGAACAGAACTTGGGTCCTCTGTGAGAACACTACAGAGTCTTAACCTCTGAACCATCCCTTCAGGCCCCCCCCCAACATGGCTATCGAAGAAAATGGATATACTACAGTCATTTTAAAATGTGTATCCCAGTCAAGTATGTGTGCTATGGGTCAGTTTTGACACAGGGTTTGCACTCCAATATAAGTTCCAATATCCTCATTTAGATAGTGAAAGTAACTCAGACAACTACACTTATGCAATTATTGTGACCATTTGCCAAAATAATACAAAGGCCATCAGCACACAGTCACAAGGACTCATTGGTAACCAGTAGGATTTAGCAAAATTATATTGATATACTTGTCAATTCTAGGAATCCATATATTTTGATTAATATCACTGTTCTAAGATAAAGTTACTTTATATTAAAGATATACATATATTCAGCAATATTTGTTGAGCATTTATGCTCAACACATCTATATGTTTATTATATAAAATCAAATCTGCCTCCTTTACTTAAAACAATCAGGAATGGTGTAAATATCTTTGTACCTATATTCTATGGTATCACCATCTCCTTTTCCCCTTTGTGACTTAATTGCTGAAGAAGATCCACAATTGTTAATCTTTCTAATAGCATACAGTATTTCCAGACTTTACCCCAGTCAGACAGCATGGAGTTGTCTCCACTCATATATGCCATTAGATGCTTCCGGAATTGAATATGTGTCCTTTTGGTCTGCCAGTCTTTGTTTTATTTTTCAGAAAATACAGTTTTCTACAGTTAACTCATGAGGACTTGTTGCCATTTGTGTTTGAGTAGGAAAGAGGTGCTGAGAAAATAGTTTCAAAGCCAACAAAATGTCTTTCAGATGTTAAACTGTCTAAGCTTTAATTGATATAGAGGCATTCTCTGACAGCCAAGTCAACAGAATGGAGAGCAAATTACTAACAAACATCACAAAAGAAGAAGGAGGAGGAAAAAGAGGAGGAGGAGGAGGAGGAGGAGGAGGAGGAGGAGGAGGAGGAGGAGGAGGAGAAGGAGTTGAGGAGGAGGAGATTGAGGAGGAAGAGGTTGAGGAGGAGGAGGAAGACTATGGCAAAGACAACGATGACTATGAGAAGGACAAAGATGAGGAGGATGAGGAGGAAGAGAAGGAAGGGGCAGCGGCAGTGAAAGCACTATCCAAAATAGCTAAAGGGTTATATATCATATCTGCCTATGCATTATACTGGGTGATGGGTAATTTTTAATTGATATATATTAAGTATAAATGTTGACTAGTTATAAAGTGACAATTACATATAATCTGCAACATGTAAGGATTACATGCCAGCAATCTGCATCTCTCAATCTTAAATGTCTATTGTTTATAAAATCTTCTCTTGGAGGTCTTTAGAATTCGGTAAATCATTAGCAACCACAGGGGCCCTGCCATGCTATAGAGCACTAAATTTCATTACTCAGGTCTTTCTATGGTTTCCACACATTAAAAAATGTCTTTCTCTCCCCCAACCCTTTCCAAACATGGAGTAATCATGATGTTAGTTTCACTTAGAAGAGACTTACATCTTGGCATCAATACATCGAGAAGAATAACTAGTATTTATCTTTCTGTTCCAGGCTTTTTCTCTGAGCATAATCTGACACACATCTGTGTTGTTGCAAATGACAGGAGTTTCACTGTTTTTATGGCTGAGTAACGTTGCATTTTGTATACATACCATATTTTCTTTATCCATCCACCCATCAGCACTTAATGAGCGTGGAAGAACTCAGAGATCTTTAATACACTTATTTCCTTTCCTTTGGACATACACCAAATAGCATGGCTGCTGGGTCAAATAACTATTTAGATCTTGGAAAGATCACTGTACCGCTTCACATACGGCTGTACTAATTTATATTCCAGGTATATATAGAATGCCTCCCTTTTCCACATGCTTACTTAAGTTTGCTATTTTTTTTTTTCTGGCGATGACCAATCTAACCCAGGTGACCTAATTTGCTATTGAAATTTTGATTTGAATTTTCATGATGAGCAATGATGGTGAGCATTCCGTATCCTTATTTACAATGTGTCTGTCTTTTTAGAGAAATGTCTATTCAGATCATTGTCCTAGTTCCAACCTGCACTGCTTGGGTTTATTGGTCCTTCCTTCCTTCCTTCCTTCCTTCCTTCCTTCCTCCCTCCCTCCCTCCCTCCCTCCCTCCTTTTCTTCCTTCCTTTCTTCCTTCCTTCCTTCCTTCCCTCCCTCCCTCCTTCTTCCTTCCTTCTTTCCTTCCTTCCTTCCTTCCTTCCTTCCTTCCTTCCTTCCCTCTATCTTACTATTTTTCAGTTTTTATGCTTTCTTGACATTACTGTACTTTTTCTGGCCTTTTTCTCTGCTTTGTTAGGTCACGTCATTACCATGCACTAGCTTTCAGTCTTACCTAATCATCTTGGTTTATGTTTGTGATCTTTAAGTTATGCATTTGGATTCTCCTCGCTGCATTTATGCCCAGAACAATGCCCTACAGAAATTCCCACAGATTTTCTTCCAGCGGTCTCCTTCGTACACTTGAGCTTCAGCTAACTGTGAATGCCTTTCTATGTACACTGAGACACATGAGAATGTTTTATTATCATTGAGCTTAGAAAACAGGTCTTTATTTGGACTTGTTTATCAAGAGGGTTATAAGAAAGGACCCAAATACCCATGGTTTTCGAGTAAACTAATCAAAATGAGCAGCTTCTCCAAGCAGACTGTGGGGAGCCTTGGTTGATTCATAGCTCCCTGTTGCATATTATGAGGAAACTGAAGCCAAGAAGGGGATCAAGAGTCATGTCAACTGAAGAAAAGGCTCACACAGAGATGGAGTAGCTGTTATAAGTATCTACTATACTTCCGGGCACTTCTATTTAGTTCCCAGCACTCACTTTGGACTGCTTCAAGCCACCTGTAATTCCAGCTCACGGGAAGGCCCTGCTTTCTTTTGATCTCTGTGTGAAAAAGAATGAATGTGTAGACACCCACGTGTGACGTAGATGCTCACACAGAAATTTACAAAGTAAGAATGAAACCGGAAGTAATGGCTGAACTACTAGCTATATAATAATATTAAAAACAGTCTGAACGCAACCCAAGTCACCCATTCCCCTCAAGTTTAATTCAGGAATAACAGGAACATAAATATCAAGATGAAAATATACGATACCCAAGCCCTATGGCCTTTAAAATAAGTACCACTCAAAGAACCTGAATCCTTCCTTCTCAAGACCCGGCAGCTGCTTTCAAGGGGCCCAGAGAAGCCGTTTGAAGCAGCAGCTTCATTGTGATTGACACAGTTGCCACTCTCATACAAGTTCTAGGAAGGGGAATATAATTTTGGACCTCGTAGAGTAGGTCCTGAGTGTTTCAGCTTAAGTTTCAATAACTTTAGATTTAGTTTTCTTAGTATACTGGGGATAATTTTAAGAAGCCATTGATTGTATTTAGACAATGGCATTCTTTGGAATACGTGTCTCAGGTGACTGGGTCATTATTTCTCAACTACTGTCATGACCAGTCATTAAAAACAACAACAACAACAACAATGACAAAACAAAACTGTGGTTGTAGCAAAAGCAAAAAGGGGAGGTTCTTTGAGTCATACTTATTTTAAAGGAGATAGACTTACTCTATTTTCTTTTCTGAAAAATCAGCACTCTGAATAGGAACATCCCTGAAATCCAAAGCTGAGTGTTCGAATTTTTCCCTCCAGGCTCGGGAACAATACATTCACACTTTATCCTTGGAGAGGATTTGTATGGCTTTTTTCTTCTCTCTGTGTCTGCATGGCGGGTTTTAACACACGCTGCTCTTCTGGCTAGGAAGTGGCAGTGGGAAGCCTGGGACGTGATGGCTCTCCATCTTTCTTAGCCAAGCTGGGAATTAGCTGCTGGGAGATACACTGCGTACAGCTGCATCTCCCACACAGGAGGCACAGGACCAGGTAAGCAGAAATGTCAGTGTGTTCTACTGGGGCCTGCACGGAAAGAGGTCTTCATGAGCTCATCTTCCTTACATGAAGTATAACACAGCAGGCATTAGATTAACAGCCCCCTGTAGAAGATTTCCCTCCCCCCCTTGCTTTTGCCACTACCTCAGTTACTTTTTTTTTCAATGACTGGCCATGACAGTAGCTGAGAAATAATAACCCAGTCACCTGAGACACACATCCCAAAGAATGTCACTGCCTAAAGACAATCAATGGTTTCTTAAAATGATCCCCAGTATAATGACAAAACTAAATCTAAAGTTATTGAAACGTAAGTTGAAATACTCAAGACCTACTCTATGAAAACCTTCTCCTATTATTTGTTTTCTTTGTTTCTGTGTGTTCAAGTGTTTCTTTATTTTTGAGACAGGGTGTTTTGTAGCCTCAGCTCTCATTGAAATTGCTATGTAGTCAAGGATTACCTACAAATCCAAATCCCTCTGCCTTTGCTCTCCAGGGGCCACAAGCATTACAGGCAGGCGATACTCCTGTCTGTGTTTTCATGCAGTATGGGGAGCAAATGGCACCTCCTGCTTGCTGGGCAAAGGTGCTGGATGTACTCTAAGCTCAGCTTTTCCGACAGTTCTTGACTACACTGATTCCACTTCTTTCTACCTTAAAAGCAACAACAGCCTGGTACTGGTGAGGTATAAATCCTTCCACCATGAAAGATTTTTTTTTATATTTACATTTCAACCACAACCATTTAATATGCTTTATTAAAGCATTTATTATAGAATGGAGCTTTTAATGTTGGGGACCATATTTAATTTAGGTTGTAATAACAAAACAAAATCAAATTTCAGGTGGGGGCTTTATTGAATGATGACCTACTGTCACTGTGGCCAGGATTCACCATGTGGCCATTCGTTAGGTTTGGATCATGCACTCTTTAACAGAGTTTGAGGTATGGGTTTCCTTGGCCAGTCCATTACCAGCAAGAGTATCATCAAATAAAGAGGCCTCCGGTCTTGCTTAAGGAGCTGGAGCCTCAGTGCCTGGAGGCTCAGCACACACATGACCTCTGTATAGGGTAAATCACAAAAGATCTAATATTAAACTGGAGAGGAGTCTTTTCAGTCTCTAAAAAAAAATTTTTTTAGAAATATTGTATATAACCGGAAAAATCATGGAGAAAAATTTGTTTTGAAATATCCAAGTAAGATTTTTAAAATATAAAAGCAGAAACATGATTTTTATGACATAAATGTATTTTTTACCTCGTAAGTCCATCAGCCTTGGCATTGACACCCACTGCAGTTGAAGTAGCAAAAGTGGGGCCAATGAGGGACTTAGACCAATCAGATGGGACAGCAGAAAAGCAAGAAAGAAAAACGTTCCATACGTCATCCTGAGATCAATTCAACACTAACTTGTTGGTTTAAACCTCCACAAAATGTAGCTTGGACACAGAATCTCAGAAATAAAAAATATCCTCTGAGAAAACTCAGTTGCCATTTTGTTGATAAGCGGTGACACCATAGTGCACTTGTTGGAGCACATGTTCAAGCTAAGTAGAGAAAAGGAAAGTGTCAGGCATCCTAACACAGTACTCTCTCCCAATCCAAAGTAGTGCTGGGAAACAGGAATGCCACTGAAGCACGAGAAACCAAAACACAGGACGTCATCGACATGCCAGAGATGCACTTTGGCAACACAGACTGACTTCCTGTGAGGGAAGCTATGAGATCTGCATCAGGAATGAAGACACGAAGGTGTGAAAGTCACGGCCAGGAAGGGAATCATCAAGTCAAACATGACCAACCCACAGAATCAATTGTTGCCTGGAACTCACAATTCTTAAAAGAGCCTCTGGGGAGTGAACACTCCACACAGCAGAGAAGAAGGGTAATGTGCTGTCTACGATCGCTAGATCAAAGCTCTCAGAGACACAGCTTCTTAGACTTGGTGTTGATGGATGAGTGGAAGTTCATTGGGGACTTAAAGAGAAGATGGCGAGCCCGTGCAGAAGGGAACACACACAGAGTGGTCAATCAGCTGTGTGGTATATGGAGAAGTGCTTAGGGGAACAGCATGACTGGCCGGCATTATATGAAAGAAGGAACTAGTAGAAAGGGAAATCCAGTAAGTAAGTAAGTAAGTAAGTAAGTAAGTAGTAACTTTGTATGGTAGGCAAATGAATCATGGTTGTCTCTTACAACCCAGAAAAGGTGTGCCCCTGAAATACAAGGTCAAAGAAGAACACCCATTTGTCTTCCTCTTTTTGTTTATTTTTTAAAGATTTCTTTATACATATTAAGAAATTATCAAAACACGAGAACTGTAATTGTATTGCAATTGTATTGATAGCCTGTGACATCCAGTTTAAAAAAATACGCAACTATTTTTTTAACCTGGAAACAAGACAAAGAATGATTTAAGCAATATTTACATGCTAAACAAACATGCAATGGAACACAGTGTTAGAACATTAGAACACAAAAGGAACACAGATTAGAATCATCGCGAGGTTTTCTGAGAAGCATTCAGTCTGACTCGCCTTCAAAACCCCAAAGCAAAGCAGTGACGACCAAGTAGACAAACAAGGCCCATGTGGATCAGTTTAATTCCAGATGTGGACAGAAGATCCAGGAACTAGGGACTGTAATTTAGAGATGATTAACAATATGGAGAATCTGATTTAGCTCATGTGCTTTTGAGTTCTCACTCATGAGAAACTACAACTAGCCTCCATCAGCGTGGCCAAGTTCTACCACTCAGAAGGAATGAAAAATAACCAAGGAATAAAACAGTCACATGTTCGTTCTTCTTAGTTCAAAAAGAAATGCAATTCAAACCAACAGTGGGTACTCAAATGATGAAACTAAAGGCTCTACTTAAGGTAATCAGAGCACATTCAGAAAAGCTGAGGTGGTACCCTTTGTACATCTACTGAGTTCCAGTAGAAACACGATAGGATGCATGGTAGCACTGTTTTACTCCAACAGTGCATGGGCGATAGTGAGGAGAGGGGCCTTCCCAAACAAGGGGAACAGTGTGTAGTAGTGCACAAGCACATAGCAGAAGGTATAGTTTCATGTTGCCCAAACTCTAAAGATGGAGAGTCAGAAGAAAACCATACCCAACATTTCAAATCTGCCAGTAACGCTATGCGCTCAGTTATATGAACTTGACAAACAGAAGACATTAAACAGATTTCCCAGGCCTCTATGAAGACAGATTTTCAAAGTAAAAGCAAAAACAAAAAAACAAGAATAGTGGAGGTGACACAAGACCATTTATTATTTTCTTATTGTTGTTGATTCCGAGATGGTAAGCTATATTGAGCTCACTGTTAATTTCAGATCCTAGCCCAATTTAGGAAAAGCAAGAAATCTGATTCTTGGAACTCATCCGTAGCTAATGTACTCCAAATCAACGTAAGTAAAGTATAAGAACATTGCAAAGGTAAATCCCACTTTGACTCAGTTTCCTTCTTAGAGATTTAATGGATGACTTCATTGCAGGCTCTGCAGTTGATGCATTTTTTATCTGACTGTTGATCTACCTTCTGTTGAAAGTGAGTTGTAACAGACCGACTTGCTGCAATAGAAGAGGGCAAATGAGAAATTCTGTACTCTCAGGTTTACTGGGGTACCAGGCTGACCACTGGTATATATGTAACACTCAGAGGTCTTTCTGGAAGTTAATCCTGGAATCTTAAAACTCTGTATGGAAAAAATTTAGGAAATTTTGCTTTTTGTTAACAAAAGGCAACAGTAAAACCTCCAACAAACGACAGCACATCTGAACCACCTGAGATAATTATCAGTTACATTTTTGTGGTTGGGAGATATTGGGCTGAATGCTAACACAATGGTTAAGGGGGGGAAGGAGATTGTGTTATAGCATTGAAATGAAACAATCAGCCATTACCCCCCCCTCTATGGTTAAAACCAAAAACTTCTAACATAAACAGTGAAATTCCAGACCTTGAGAGTTATGATAATGAACTTTGTGGATTGGAACTCTTCCCATAAGTAAGAGGGTAGTTTGAGTTGTATGATTTATGAACAGAAACCATACACCCAACTGGATTAGATTAGCTACGTAGAATTGAACCATATAAAAATTGTTTTGCAAAGTAGTGATTGTTGTCAGTGTCTTTGTTTAATGATCCTGATGTTCTTGCAACATCTATTTTGAAACTTATTATTTAAATTTCTCCCATACAGTTTATTTTCCCTCCCACTCCGTTCAGGTCCTCCCCAACATCCCGACCAACCCAACTTTATGTTCTTTCTCTCTCTCCTCTCAGGACCTGAAGTCCAACCCCTACTCAAGACACCATTTGCAACTTATACCTGCTGCAAAAGGAAACCCAGGTTCTTTGGTTTGGTTTGGTTTGGTTTTATCAGAGAATTGTCACTGGGTATATAACCACATTCTAAGGCATGTAGCATGCCAAGGAGTGGTTGGTCAACACAAAATGCTCTCCAGGATTTTCTTTGCCTGTTTGTTTGTGAGCTTTTGGAGTTTTATTTTGGTTTTTTTTTTTTTTTTAGGGGGGGAAGGGGGTACTTTTTTCTTATTGAATTATTTCTTTTCCTCTTTTATTTCTTTTTTCTTTCTCTCTTCGTTTTTTCTTTATTTCTTTATGTAGTTTGTCTGTCCTTGCAACCCCTTTTGAAGAGTCACTAACAGTAAAGACTGTTCACGCTATTTTTAAAAAATGTTAGGAAAAGTCATTATATACCTTTTTGCTTCTATTTGGCAAAAAGCTTATATTTCTGTATTAGTTATATCAACAATCTAAATAAGGTTCTAGTTATGTATACACATATGTACACACACATACACATCATATGTAGTGCCGATGACGGGACCCTGGGGTTCTTATGTGTGTAGGGAAGGTGTTCTACGGTTGAGTTGTGTCACCAGGCACTGTAAAGTCACTCTGACAAGAGTAGCATAATTTATGACATCATCTGAATGAGTTCAAGATGGCAGCAGGTTGCACCCACTCGTTCCCTCATCTGACTGGCACTTTGCACACTGCCACTTCAAAGCTGAGGTAGGTACTTCTGAGTCCAGTGCCACATACTAAACAGTAGAGTTCCCTTTGACGGGACTAACAGGGACTAAAGTCTAAATTTAGTTTGTCCCCTATAGACTACTAAGACTTAAAGTAGACTGATTTCCTCTGTACCCCAGGTTTATACCCAAATGGTTCTTCTTACTTGCAAAAGAATCTTCTAAGGGAAGCACATGCTTTGAGCAGTTCTGGTGTGCTACCACTAGCCACTTGTCTTGTTGCTGTTGCTGTTGGATGTTTTTTTTCTTTAAGGAATTAACTTTTGGGATTTAAAGCAGAAAAATTCTGTTAGCTGGATATAAAAAATAAGAATGAATGCATATAAATTGATGAGTTGTAAACCTTAGAAGTGGACTTTGGTATAACTAAGAGCCAAGACTAGCCTTCTATGGCTCGTACGCCATGTCAGCATTTCCTAAGAGACCCATAATTATTTAAGCACCAATGATGCCCTTGGAATCAGTATAGACTTATCCTTGGCCATCCCAAAGGACAAAATCCATTTAAAGAATAATATCAGCTTTAGCTGTGTTCCTCTGTTTTATGACACGACTAATTATAATGGCTATTCCTGGTGGCTGACTTGACTATGTCTGGAATGAACTACAATCCAGAATTGGCGTGCTTACCTGTGATCCAGTTCTTAAGGCATAGTGGCTATGAAAAGCTTAGGCCCAGGCAAGGTAGTACACATCTTTAATCCCAGGAGACAAAGGCAAGGAGATCTCTAAGTTCAAGATCAGCCTAGGACAAAACAAGTCCCAGATCCACGTGTGGTGGCACACACCTTTAATCTGGGCCACACCTTCTGCTAGAGACCTACAAAAGGCCACTGGAAGAAGGAAGACTCGCTCTTCTTCTCCTGCTTGCCTTTACTTGCCAACACATCTGTTGGAATCTACTTCTACAGAAGACCAGCGGAAACAACTAGCCTTGTGGGATGGACTACTTAATTCTTGGACTTCCTAACCACAGCTGCCCACTGTTGGAAGGCAGGAAGATGGGAAGGTGGGAAGGAAGGAAGGGAGGGAGGGAGGGAGGGAGGGAAGGAGGGAGGGAGGGAGAGAGGAAGGGAGGGAGGGAAGAGATCATGTATTGAATGTACACAGATTTTCCTTTTGTAAATATTACAAAAAGTACAGTGTAAAACATTTTACATGGCATAATTATTTTAGATTATAAATAAGTTAGAGATAATTTACGTCCCTTGAAGTTGTAAAGACCTTGCTGTTTTCACATAGAGAAATTATTGTTGGACTTTGGTATCCTCAGGGGTTCTGCAATGGATCCTTCATGGTACTGTTATGAGTCCATTATGAAATGTCCCTTCCAGCCCAGGTGTTGAAGCTTAGGTCCTTAGAGGATGGCACTGGTTTTGGAGTTTATGTAGAAACTTAAAGAGGTTGGGTATTGTTGGAAGAAAGAAGCCATTGATTAGTATCTTTGCAATGTTATTCCTGAATCCTGGTTCACTGTGTTTCCTGTCTATCATGAGGGAAAAACTCAGCCATAAATAAGTTCTTCTTGCCATGGTGCTCTGTCCAAGCAAGCAGGAGCTGAACATTCTAAAATGTAAGTCAGAAAAATTCTCACCTTTCTGTTGTCGACTTGGGGATTCTGACCCAGGGAAAAACAAAGTATACAATGGAGATAAGAAAGATATCATCCAGTGTGATTATTTACCACGTATTCCAACCTCAAATGACTTTGAAATTTCAAGAGCACTCAACTGCCTTTCAGTGTTTCCCTCAATTCATACTTTTAATCTTCATGAAAATGTACAGTCACCATAAAATGAGGCTAAAATTGGCCATTGAGAACATTTTTACACAGTATATAAAGTAAGAAACATGGACAAGTGACAAGAGCTAAATTTAGATAAAATAAATTAAAACTTGTTATTGACTTTACAACTTCATATTTTAAAAGACGTCATAGGTTGTTCTTTCCAGTATAAAAAAATTCCTGTAAGAGAATTATCTTTAGAAATGAAATGCAAACAGTGCTGGCATATCTAATTTTAAACAGGAGGGAAAGGAGAGCCAATACTGGCCAAAGAGGTTCAGCCACAAAAAAACAAACGTTGCAGACATTTTGAAGAGTTAAGATCCTCAAAATGATACTTTTTCCAAGTCTGTAAAAGACATTCATTACTTAAGTTTCTGGAAGAAACACTTTTAGAGACATTAACATGTCTCAATAAAGATCCTATGTAGTTACATTATTATATGATCAAACCAATACACATGAAGACATAATGATTCCCAATGTTTTCTCTTTCCCTGAAAGAGAGGCAGAATAAGGAAGAGGTTTCTCTTTGACATAATTCAGAGTGCAGCCATGGCATAAGGTGGGAATGCTTGGTCACTAATACAAAGAGGAATTTTACATTTATTTACTTAACATTGGCCCCTTCTCCCACATAGAACAGTTTCACATCTGCTCTAGACACCTCACATTTGAGATTCTCTTTTTGGAAAGATGTTTCTTTAGCCCAAAGAACCTCAAGTATATTCATGTCTCCATGAACATATCAGATCTGCTTTCCTTCTGATCCTAGAATTACAGCTGGATCTTTATAGTTTTGGAACAACCAAATCCTTATGTATTTTTCTTGTGGTTTCTAGCCATCTTTGGTTCTAGTTTGCCCCATGGCTGCAGTAATCCCCAAATTTCTGGTCTTTTTGACACCAAAGGCCATCGTGTTACTTGACATTGAGGGTTTTAAAAATCCATAAAAACTCATCAAGGGGCAAAGAGAAACTAGTACACCAAAAACACAAAGTCAGAGTCAGAAAGCATTAATGAGAAGACACAGAAGTGAAGAATATTGGTTAATCCCCATGGATGCCTACTTTCTATATGAGAACACCCAGCATCTTAATATGCCTAGTGCTTCTAATAGAGGAGAGATTAAATGAGGAAACCTGGCAACAGTTTTTGGATAAGTGCTCCAAAAGTACAAATCAAGAATGAAATTATATTAAAAATGGGAATGACCATTTAATTAGTTTCAAATGAGTTTTCTGAGAGTAAAAGAACTTAACCCTGGAGTTTAAGAGTGAATATATTAAGCCCATAAGACCTGGTAGTAAAACATCACAGAGAGCAGCAGAACCTTTGCCCCTGGACTCCAGGCCACCCTCGCCCTTGAACACAATGGAAGCAGATAGAACAATGGAAGCACAGGAGGTATTACTCAAGGAGAAGGCAATGCTAACCCAAGCCCATGAAGCCCTTTCTTGAAGTGAAGACTGAAGGTCAGTTCAGGAACAGCAGATTCATTGAACGGATTCTGATTTTGTTAGAGGAAATAACAAACCGCGGGTCTCCGTCATATGTCATGTCTTTCAACAAAGAGAAAATCCTGGCTGTGCTGAAGGCAAAGTCGGAGGAAGTAGGATGATGGCACAACATCCAGCAGGAACGCAGGATGGGAACTTGCAGTTATGCCTGTCTGTCTGTCTGTCTGTCTGTCTGTCTGTCTGTCTACTATTTATTTGCAATGCCGGGGATACACATGAATGCTATTAAAGTGCTTTATCATTGAGCAACATCTCCAGGCTGTGACATCAATTCTGAGCATTTTTTTTCTATTTTTAGTTCTGCATGTGTGTCTGTGTGGAGGTTTGTGTCCCTGAGTGCAGGTGCCCAGAGCCGGGGGCACAAGGTCCTCTAAAGCTGGAGTTGTAGGTAGTTGCCAGGTACCTGGCGAGAAAGCTGGGAAACGCCATCAGACCCTTGGGAAGGAAGAGTTGTTTTTACTGGGAACCCTCTCTGGCCCTAAGACTTTTGATTTTAAATAGAAGAGATAAAGAACACAAAGTCCCATTCACACTGCCAATGACTAAGTCAGACATTGTGTTACTTATTCTTATTTCCACCTTAAATGCCTTAGCAAGACTCAAACTGAAAGGTCTCGCTTTTTGGCTCAGATGTCCACTGGTTTTTCCGCTGCAGCAGGTATCTCTGCATAATTAAAATTCATCACACAATCAATCTACCTTAGCAGCAGTCTTCAAAAAACATCAGGCTGTTCCTTCACCCATGCTGTGCTGTCTGCATTGCATGCAGTCTCTGTCGGGTTCTACTGGGTCCCCACGGCAGAGGAAAATCACGTTAAGTCAAACCGATGTCTCTTAAGACATCTTGAGGAAGCGGCACATAGCCTCCATCCACCACTACTCACTGGAAAAGGGACATGATACATGGGACAGCAATGGAATGCAGGTGTACAACAGTCCCGGAGGAGCGGGAAAATATGTTTGTGAACAGTAGAGCAATTTTCAACAATGTACGTTTCTTTTTGGAGAGCTACTTTTTTTTAATTTAAATGAACATTTTCCAAGAGCATTTGCAATTTAAACTTGAATGTGGATCCTGGTAAGGAGAACAGGTGTAAGGCAGAGGGAAGGAGTGCCATGTTTCCGCATCACTTCCTAACACTCTGACGTATGGAAGAACTATCTAGCAACGTCAGGACATTAGAGCTGTCCCATCTTCGCAATGGTATCAACTTCGTTGGATTTCAAGTGAGAGAAGTAAGGTTCTCCATAGCAGATCAAGTTACACCTCATCATAGGGCGTGCTGCAAAAATAAGCCAGGGGCGATGGAGCTAAGCATGGTGTTTCACGCCAGTAATCCCAGGGTTTATGGTGCTGAGACCAAACCATCGAGGGTGACGCGTGGGTACATGGTACAAGATCTGGATTTGCTACATGAGATCTTGCCTCAAGGAGAAAGAAAGAGACAAAGGAAAAGAAGGAGGAGGAGAGGAAGGGTAAGAGGAATCAGAAGAAGAGGAAGAGGATGAGGGGGGTAGGAATAAGAATGAAGGAGGGGGAGGAGGAAAACAACAGGAGGAGGAGAAGCAGGGGCATCAGCAAGAGGAGGGGTAGGAGAAGAAGAGAGGAAAGGAGAGGGGAGGGAAGGGTAATGATGGTAATGGTGTGGAGGGAGAGAGGAAAGAGAAGGAGAGGAGAGGGCAGGTAAAGAGAGGAGAGAGAGTGTCAGTGGTATAGCCATGGAGAAGTTGTCCTTACTTCACTGAGTAACTTACCTCCCATGCTCAGGAAAGTAACTCAAGTTAAATGGTGCGGGAGGGGGCATAAGTGTCTAGAGAGAGGTTCCTGGTAGAGTGGAAGGATGCCAGAGGGAGAAGGGTGGGGAGTGAGGGAAGCGGAATGGGAGAGGGTAATGAAGGATTAAAAACTACTAAATCACAATAAAGTATGAAACTGCCAGAGACGGAAAGAGAAAAGACACAATTTACTTAGAATCATTTAAAAATTACTTACTATATCCCAGGTTCTATGAAGCAGACTCTTAAACGTAGATTACAGGAATGGTCTGAATGTTCGATGTAGTGTCCACACATCTCTTAACATCCCGATTCGGTTGCCAGCAGTCGGTGTTACATTAATAAGTGGGTAGTAATAATCATTCTATTAACAATGGATCTGTTTCTTTCTTATATTTGATGAGAGGCTGAAGTAAGTAAGTGTCTGAAGTAAGACAGATTTATACTCTTGGAAATCTTTAAAGACAACATAGCAGGTGTGTTTTGCCCACTCAAAGAATTTGTCCTGTGTAAGTTCTTCTATACAGGAACTTCTGTAGAATCTGGATTGGCTTCCAGGTGTAATAGTACTGATAATTACCCAGTTTCTTTGAAAATAAAATCAAAAAGCGGTAAAGCAGAAGGGATTTATTCTACAGAGTACACGGAATAAGAAGAAGAAAGGCAGCTTCTTTCTTGGTAATTTGGTCTCTAAGGATATTCTTGCTGATAAGTATGAGGCTATTCCTCAAGGAGTCAGAACAGAGAAAAACCGAGGGGATTCGCAAATGTTCCACGTCATCAAGGGCACTTGCTTAAGTGAAAGATGCACAGGGGTACAGAATTTCCTACTGAGTGGGTTTCCACAGTCATTCGCTTTGTACGACCAACTGTGCCAAACATAAACTATACTGAACTATCTGAAGTAAAGTTTATTCTTTCTCCCTTTCATATCTAATATCGCCTTTATAATGTAAGTACCATTAACAATTTGATTTGTGTCTTTTGTAATATTACATTTGCTTCTAAAAGCAAGCTAATATATGCTCAATGGTCTGTTTTGAAAGGAAAAATATTCTCATTTTCAGGATTCATTTGTCTAAGCAAAAACCTGCTTTAACACTGATACAGGTCTGGACTCAGAATGAGGTCTTATAGCACAGGTCTCCCTCTGAGAGTCATCTGAGCCATTTCCAGATGGTTCACATTCTAGTTAAAGCTCAAAATAAAAGCCGGGCGGTGGTGGCGCACGCCTTTAATCCCAGCACTTGGGAGGCAGAGGCAGGCGGATTTCTGAGTTCGAGGCCAGCCTGGTCTACAGAGTGAGTTCCAGGACAGCCAGGACTACACAGAGAAACCCTGTCTCGAAAAAACCAAAAAAAAAAAAAAACCAAAAAAAAAAAACAAAACAAAATAAAACAGACTTGTATGTACATTTATTTATGCCATGTATATTTAAATTAAAAATGTTGTGTGTATGAGTTTGCCTGCATGTGTATTTGTGTACCACATATGTGTGTGGTTCCTGCAGAGGCCAGAGGCAGGCACTGGGCCCAGTGTAGCTGGAGTGACAGGCAGTTGTGAGCCATCATAATGCTGTGAACCAAACCCAAATCCCGAGCAAGACCAATAACTTCTACTTAAAATCTTCTAGATCTCCCAGCCCTGGTCACCTATTTTAAATCCATGGATTTTGTCTTTGGATAGATTCCTATGAGTGAAATAAAGATGTATGAACATACACATTTTAATAATAAAAGGCACTGCTAGGTCACAATTTCCCAAAGTTTTATGTCTCCATCACCACGGTGTCCACGACAAAGAAACAACAAACAAGCAAGCAAACAAACAAACCCACAACTATTATCTTCTAGGGGAAAAGAGAAAGTTGATTATGAAAAGAAAAGTGATTACAGCTCAGAAGCAGCCTCAGGTCATTCCAATTCCATGTAGCACTGAAGCCTTAGTAACAGAACAAAGAAAATCATAAATCAAGACTTCCAAAGACATTGGTAGAAACAAACAAACAATCCTAAACTACAGGCCTCAGCTTCTGTTAGCATTCTCCGTTTCTCCGTTGGTGGAACCAGGGTATCTGCACATTCCATAGAATTCTCAGAATGAGGCTTCGGTCACAGACAGAGGCAGACAATCCATAGCAGTTAAAGAGGCTAAAGATGGCCCAAGACCGTTTGCAACATTTAACCGTCTCCACCCCAGCCTCTGTAGAGATAGTAACAGCTTCTTTCCAGGAACTCTCATTTGCAAGGATGTAAGACCTTCTCCCACTCTCACAAGCCCTCCAGTCTCAGGATATTTTTAGCTTGAACAAATGTGACAGATAAACCTTTCCATTTTACTGCTTCCCTAATTGCCGAGGAGGCTGTGTTCTCTTTGTTTGCATTTTCCCTCCAGTACACTACTCATTATGCCATTCACATATTTTCCTCTGGTTGTTTTTGACCCTTTGTTATTTGGACTTTAATTATCTCCTTGCAGCCTGTCATCTGTCACTGGACCTTTCAGGGGGTGACTCAGAATTCCTGGTTGCAAACACAATTTGCTCCTGCCATCTTAAACAGAATTAGATTCGCCCAGCAGCACTGAGAGGTCACCAAAGGTCCAAGGAGGAACAAGGAGTTGGTGCTTCATGATGTAACAGGATGATCAGTATCCATTACAGGCGGCAGCTCCTCGATCCTCCACACAGCCTGTCTGCTCACCCCAGGCTGGCTTGGCCAGTGCTCTAACTGACAACCACAGCTGGATGTTTCTGTCACTCAGTAGAATTGATGTCAGGAAGCTCGTCTTAGTGTCAGAGCTTAGAATAGGTGGACTCTAATGGGGTGACTGAAGCCTCAAGGCCAGCTGCAGGGGGCACCGAGACAGCTCAGCTCTGTGTCCATGTTTAAGGGCAAAGCTCCCCAAGAACAGGAATCCATACAAAAGTCCCCAATCAGCAAACATTTAAAACATCTACTACAAGGAGACGGTCTCACATGTATTTTCAAGTTTCATGGAATTAAGAATGCAAATTTTCTTTATATTTTAATGGATTGGGTCATGAGGCTAAAAGCACCAACCTAAACAATAGTCATATAATATTTTCGTTTAGTATCTTTTAGGATTGGTCATGACCAACGCTTGAACATTCAGAATATTTCATTCATTTCTAAAATGTTCTATAATGAAATAGGAACAAGATTTGTATATTGTTAAAAGGTCCAGTTTCTCATGTGCATCAAAGAAATAATATATTATTTAGCTACCAACTTTAACACCATCTTCAACTGTGTTTTAAATGATCTCTAATTTTTTTCTATAAGTTTCTTGTTTACTACAGGTCAGTATATACAGCTTCAAGAAGCTTTAAATCCATTTTTAATATATAGCAAGGCAAACTATCTTATGATTTCAGCTCAATATTTTCTTAGGGGTTTTCAAGTTCATTTCTCAATAAATATTTTATAAGGGGTTCAGAAAGACAGGTAGATACAGTAGGTATTGAAGAATAGAATCACGAGATATTGTATACAAGCTTGAAAAATATAAAGAGAAAGTTTATAATCACTTTATACATTCTAAAGAAAAAGGGCACTGAACTGTGATCGAAGCTGCATTAACATTGTATGCTAATATCAAAAATAGTGACACTGGGATGACATTAGATCTTCCCACTTATGGACATAGTCTGTTTCTCTATGTTTATATCTATCATAAATTTATAGTCTTCTTATGAATCTCACTCCTGGGTAATCTATGGGATGTTTCCCACATATGACTAGGAATGAAATCATTACCACTTCTATTTCAGCCTATTTTTTTCTAGATTCTGTATTTGATTCTACAATATATCAACTATATGGTCTATGTATCATGTAAGCAATTGGCAGAGTGATCACTACTGATAATTTAATTGTTTTTATATACTACAGTTTGACAAGTGATAGGAGCATGGTCAAGGTTTTAACCTTTTGTTATAGGTGTCATGTTTTCAGAGTGACTTGTCCTTTAAACATTCACTCTCCAGAGGTTTTGTCTGTACTATAGGAACTACACATATGTGCACATCCTTGTCACCTATAAAACACCAGTAACTCACAACTGACATGCTTAAAAAATGACTGCAATTCACAGGAAACCACATAGAGCTTCCCAAGGTCCATTTATAACCAGACCTAAAAACCTGTCTTTAGCAAGCTCTTTGAAATCATCCTTCTCTTCAAAGAACATACAGTTCTAATTTCTGCTATACATGAAGAACTAAAAAATGTTGGTTGATTATGAACTCACCAGTAAGCACTCAGGGGGGAAAAAACCCTACTTGTATAAAATTTTACTTATGTAAAATATTAAACAAAAGAATAAGGGTAAGCATAATTGTGCACAAAATTCATGTGATGCTACTTCAGAGATTATTGTGACAGTGTAGAGTTCTGGTGAGGCACATTTCTGTCATAGAAGAGAGCACAGTAGCTTGGTGAAGGGCCTGTACATACAGTCTCAGCTCTTAGGAGGGTGAGCTGGCAGGACAGCCTGGTGTATAAAATGACTTCAAGGTAAGGCTACACTATATAGCTCGACCCCCCTCTGAAACATTCAAAAGACAAAAACTTAATGACGAGAAGAACAGAGGACAAAAGAGTATTTGAGGTGACAGTACCAAAAGCTAAGTACATCAATGGGTCAGAACGGCACTCTGTGAGATGATGGAACGTGAGATGCTGGCTCTGTGACTCCCTCACCCTCCCAGGGCACAATTTCCCTACAGTGAGTGACCGAATCTAAGGAGCATTTCAGTTGCTCTCGGTTTTCCTGTCCCGAGAATCTACATTTCGAAAGGGTAAATGTGGTACCCAAGACCATGGGAAATGGATACTATGTCTGAACTCACAGGAACAGAACTATTTTAGGTTCATTGAAACCATAATTGCAGGCACGCAGATTAAGACATTCAACTATTGTCTGGGTCTTGGCTGATTGCAACACAACATATGCAAGATGATGATTAATTTGGCTAAAGGTTATAATTGTAAGTCAACTGTCTTGTGACGAAGAGAAACACAGCCCTTGTTTATGTGCACACTTCAGACGCCACCACAGAGTGTCTAATGTGTGGACCAGCACAAATTTTGACATGGGAAGCTTTAGTAATAGGGCTACACCAGGTTCTCCAAACCAGCATTCTACAGACACCACTGCAGATGGTCCATTCCCGTTAGCATCAATGGCCATCTGGGCTGCCATTTTTGAATTTCTCAACATGTGCATAGTATGAAAGGTAAAAATGGTTATATAAATTTTTTACATGTATTTTTACATTCTAGAGATTTATAAACACAGAGCCCACAGTATATATCTGAATAGAGAAGGGCTGAATGGAAGAATCTTATTACATGATGTTTTTCTTCTAAAATGAAATTTCAGCCTCACCGATCCAAAGTTTATCCAACACGCACAGAGAAAACCACCAAAAATGTTGGATAGTATCTCTCATAGTTCAGTATTTCAAGGGGCCAAACCAGGCGGCTGTTTTCCTAATCAGGAAGTAACTCTGTTCAGAGAGGAAAGCTTTGGGGAGTAGTTAGAGGTTTTGAATACTCCAAATAACCTTGAATCCTTCAGAAAGTAAATTCAAGATGAAAAAGAGCCATAAGCAATAGACATCAAGAATATTAAAAGAGAGAGATTGCTTCCGAAAACTTATCACACATTCAAATGCAAGGAGTCTACAGCTGACAGTGAACAGTTTGCTAGAAATCTGGTTTGTATTACATTTTATTTTTTTGAATAACATTTCTTTACACTATTAAAGAGCAGGGCATTCTCTTTTAAATTTATTTCTACACAAGTGGATGCCAGGCTGCTTTTTCAGCGATGCAAATAAGCCCATTAAAGACCTACTATTGCCATGTCAAGGTAAGGAAGTAGGAATTGCTAATTTCATCCGGCCTGATTTGGGACCCATTTAGGAGTAGGCCAAGGAGTTACCCACCCTTGCCCTACACTGAAAAGAAACAAGCCTTCCTCTGAGAAATAATTGGTTCCACCGAAGATGGGAGGTTAAGTCAGTTTAGTTGAGTCTAATTGGTTCACTGTTCACTTTATTTGATTCAATTGAAGTTAAATAGACATTTGCATGACCGTAAACCAGATTTCCAGGTGTTGACAGGTTCATTGCTTTTAAATGATGTTTATTAGTTCTCTGAGTTTGAGTCAAAGTCATTAACATTTTTAGTGAACAAATACTACTTAGAAGAACAGTGAGATCAGTTGGGGCATGTGCAGTTAAAAGAAGCTGGAGGTGCCTGCCAATGCTGGTAGCTTCTTTGGCACAGAGCTGTTGCCCAGTGAAAAGAGCAGTCTCAACAGTATCATCGCAGACAGCCACAGCTAGAACTCATGGATAAAAGAAGTGTTTTTCATACCTTTAATTTTTTTCAATTAACTATCACATATTATAGGGGTCTACATTGGCTTCACATTTTAATCATCTTTTAGCTGACAAATGACTTTCACACATCTCAAGCCTGCTCCTAAACAGTGCGTGTAGGTGCATACAGACGGCAGTAACTATAAAACATAGATCCTAAAGAAAGAAGAGATGAGAGGGGACACAAGGGGGTCCAGAGGAGTTGGCTGGGGTCTTGGTGGTGCTGATTAAAATATGTTGTGTACATCTATGGGATTCTCCAAGAATTGATAAAATTAATTTTTGAAAAAGTTTAAGGTTTCAGTTAACACTCTTAATAACACTTGATAACACTCTTAATAATACTTGATAGTCATGCCACAGGACCAAAAGGCAAAATTAAGTGAGGCGTTTTAATGTTCTTCCCACTGAAAGGGTGACTCCCTCGCGGAGGAATCAAGGCTGTGATTGAGCTCTTTGACATAAGGACCTGAGCACCAGTCACCAGGATCCCCAGGTGCCCTGAGATAAAACCCTGGTTTCCTTGTTGGGTGATGCAACTCTAGTATTTACAATGGTAAAAGTTAAAACCCAAATCCACCCACAACACAAGAGACACCAAAGTGTGCATCACACACACACACACACACACACACACACACACACAAAATGTGAGGACAAAATACAGAATAAAAGCAGTACATGACGTTACCCTTAGGCTATTTGTATTAGGTACATACAAACAAATGAATTTCGTATTTAGACTAAAGATCTTAAATTATCCCCAAGACGCCCCATTAGGTACGTGTAAATAGTCTCTCAAACCTGAAGAAAAAAAATGGATTCCAAACCATTTTTAGGCCTTGGATCTTTGTTTGGCCAGGCATAACCAAGCTTAGTATGCTCTTCTAAATGCAGGCTTAAATAAGCTTGTTAGATCTCACAACGCGCAGGTGGGACCTGTGACGAGAGTGAAATATTTTATACTTCAGGAAGTGACATAGAGAGTAGGAGACCATGAGCTTTGAAAAGATGCCGTGAGGAAGCCTCTGAGCACGGCAATAAATACATGGCTTGCTTCTGATCACAGTGACGCAGGCTGAAACCCATGCAGACATGTATTCCAACATTACCAACGCACGGGGAGAAATAGGTCAGGCTTGTATACCATCACCGTTTACCAACCTTTGATTGGTAAGAGAAGAGGTTTCCAACCTTCCTAATGCTGTGACACTTTAATACAGTTACCCATGTTGAACAGACCCCAAACCAAAATAACTTCATTGCTATTCATAACTATAATTTTGCGACTGTTATGAACCAATGCAAATGCCTGATATACAAGTTATCTGACATGGACCAAAGGGGTCATGACCTCCAGGTTGAAAACCCCTGTGTTAGAGGGGAACTGGAGCTAAGAGAAAGTCCTGAGTGAAGAGGGCGTGGGCTGATGCCGAAGAAATAAACAAATGAATACAGGAAAACAGGAAGAAACTTGGCTGTGGATACAGACAAAGCAATGTAGGAAAAGAATAGAAAGTTGAGCACATGAGTTAGGCAAGGAAAAAAGTCTTTGGCATTTTAGCTCAGTTTCATTTAAGACAGCAAAGAAAAAGAATATACGGAGATGAAGAAAAATAGAGACAAAATTTCTAAAGGTGGGGAGGGGACTCCATTCCTAGTTAAAGAAAAAAACTCCAAAATGAGTTCCCAAGTCTTTTTCAGGTCTCAACTATTAAACTGAAGAAAATAAAAAGTGAATTGTGACTTTCATCTTCCCCCAATTAAAAGACTGTTCTTGATTCTATAACATTTCAACACAGAGTAACAAAAAGAGACAGTATTCGTCTTATTTAAATTCTTAGAACAGACACAAGCAAATTGCCCTAGCAACCGACTGCGAAGTGAAGAGCAAGTTTTAGGATGAGGTCGCATGAGTAACAGGAGAGTTCTGACCCCAGCTAAATGCTTCCTGAGCAAACGCAGATGAAAGCCAAGGACTGCCATCCAGGTGCACTGTCACGGCCAGGGACAGCAGGGCACAGCAGCATAATTGCAAGTGGCCAATAGGGAAATACACTCGGCAAACTGATGGACTTGTGAAAGTCGAGTATGCAAAACTGGAGCATATAATTCACACAGGAGTCAGCCTGAACCGGGACATGGGGTTGTCAAGTTAAAAAACCAAAATGCCATAGGATCAAAATGATTTAAAAGAAACCCTAAAAATACAGCCACCAGCTAGAAAAGGCGGGAATGGCCAACTTCAAGGTTCATTAGTAGCGTACGTTAGTGCCCACCATGGTTAATGTGTATATTAATCACATATATATTAAACATGAGTTAATAATATATATTAATGAGGGCTTAATAGTGGTATAATACATCCAACAGTAGATTAATATATTAAAAATGAACAGGATCTATAAGGTTTAATACATAAAATATTATATATATATATATATATATATTCTTGAAACTATGATAGCTTATCAAATAACTGAACATAAAAGCTCACTGTGCCCGTCCAGAATGCTTCTCTCCTATCCTAAGCAATCACTGATCCACTTCTCATTACTAACACCAGTTTGCCTTCTTTAGAATCACGCAGTACATACTCTTTGGTTGTTTCTCTCAGTATAATTTTGTTGAGATCTCCTCTTGGTAGCATGCACATCAATTCTTTCTTACTGATTGTTAGCTGGGATTGCTACAGAGAGTGTTCTGGCAGTGTGATTTCACAAATCATCTGTTCCCCAAATTTTGGTTAACATTTAGGTCCTTTTCTATCAATAAAATAAAACTTCCAAATTTTCCTGAACTCAAATAAAAAGGGTGTGGCGTGAAAAGGGGAAAAGTAAGGTTACTTATGATTTATAAGATAAAATCAAGGAAAGAACGCATCAGAATCATCATGAAACATATATTTAATGGCATATATTTCAATCATACAGGCAAATCTTTATTTTATTAAATGTAGACCTTATTTAAAGCCTCTGATCATCAATGTCTGCTTACCAATGATCCTGTTTATATAGAACCTTTCTAGACTATGAATGTTGAATACTCCAGGAAAACAGTGTTTCTCTTTACAGACTTCTGTCCTATTCCAAACATCGAACACTCTATATATGTGTCCCTTCTTATCTACATACAGTGAAAATTAAGTAGAAACATTATGCCATTACTTCTCCATTTATTTTTTACTATATATGCACCTGTGTCTTAGACTCTGTGGACACATTTGCAACTTGTAATTAGCATCACTGCTGGTCCATCCTTTTCTTAATGGCATCTATAAAGGATCAATAAACTCTTTTATTCCAAAGAACATGTGATTTGAAAATGTTTTATTTTAATATACATATATATACATATATATGTATATATATGATATATCTTTCAACAGAAGTCTTTCTATGGACATATGCTTTTATGCCCTGGTTACAGAGCTCACAATATACAGATGGATTGTAAGGTGTGTGAATTTTTCACTTTCAGAAAACAATTTTTCAGGCTTTCTGCTGTCTGTACATGGTGGTTGAGTGTTCTAATGGTCAAGATCCTGAAAGTTCACATTTTACCTTTTAAATCTTGTTAACTTTAACTATTCTAATAGGTCTGTAGTGATGTGTCAGGGTAATTTGTGATTGACAATTCCCTATTGACTGCTCTCTAATAATACTGGGATTTATCTATGCACCTATTTGTCATTGATCTCCCTTTCTGAGGAATGATCCAGTATAATTGCTCATTATTTTTCTGCACTGGTGTTCTTTAAGTTTAAAAGTTGTCTGTTTATAAATTTGTGATTTACTTGTATATTAAAGCAAAATTTTACAGATCTTGTCTTCAACCTTGTAGCACCCATGCCTTTTTTAAAAGTGATAGTCTTTCCATTATAAAAATCTCATTGTCATATATTTATTATACATAATGATGAGTTTTCTAAAGATATCCCTAACTAAATTTATTGTGCATTTTGACCATATACACACTCATACCTTCTCCTTTCTATCCACTCATCTATCTATTGTAATAAACATACAACTTACTTAATATGATGATCTATGTTTGCATATGTATTTATATAAATGATATAATTTTGTTTTCTTATGGTTGAATATAAAAAAACACCCTCAATTGTGTGGATGAGGATGTGTTCTTTATCCGTTCAAGAACTGAAAGACATCCAGACTCATTATATACCTCGAATACTGTAGCCAGTAATAAGAATGGCTGCGTGTCTGAGGTGTGACAAGATAGATCCCTTTGTTTATATACCCAACAGTGGTATAGCTGGGTGAGCAGCAGTTTTTATTTGATTCCCCAGACAGTCAATCTGACTGATGGAATCTCAATATAGCATTAGTTTGCATTTCTTTGATGGCTAAGGATATTTAACATGTTTTCTTGCTTATCTCCTATTTGTAACTCATCTTTTGGAAATGATGTATTCGCTTGATTAGTCCATTTTTTGACGTTTGGATTTTTGGTATTTAGATTTGTGAGTTTGTTATGTCTTCTAGGTCTTTATCCTCTGTCAGATATATGCCAGACTGCTTAGTCATTTGATTGGGTTTTTTTTCCTGAATAGGATTTTTATTCCTATTGAAGTCCCTTTAGAATGCTTTTCAGAAGTAAAATGTTATAAATTAAGAGAAATTCATTTTTTTCTTGATTTTGCATTTTTGTGTCGCATTTTATAAATGTTGACAAACTAATAAGATGTTCACTTCGGCAGGATCAGGTGTGGGAGGAGACAGGGAAGACGGACATTGGATCAGGAAATTGAATGGAGGTGTGTAGCAGTGGGGGTGGGGAACTGGGGTAACCACTAGGAAGTCCCAGATGCCAGGAAAACAAGAGGCCCCCAGGACCTAACAGGGATGGCATTAACTGAAATACCCCACAAAGGGGAGAGAGAACCTGTAGAGACCATAACCAGATGTTAGACACGGCCCCCAGTGAGGGATGGCGCCACCCACCCTTCTCAAAAATATTAACACAGAATTGTTCCTATCTAAAGGAAATGCAGGGTCAATGAGTGGAGCAGACTGAAGGAAAGGCCATCCAGACACTACCCCACCTAGGGATCCATCCCATCTGCAGACACCAAACCCAGACACTATTGCTGATGCCAAAAAGTGCTTGCTGATAGGAGCCTGTTTTGGCTGTCCCCTGAGAGGCTCTGCTACAGCCTCTCAGAATACACATATGGATGCCCACAGTCAACCATTGGACTGAGCATGGGAACCCCAATGGAGGAGCCAGGGGGAAGGGCTGAAGAAGCTGAAGGGATTTGCAACCCCATAGAAGGAACAGCAATATTGACCAACCAGACCCCCCCCCCCAGAGCTCCCAGGGGCTAAACCACCATCCAAAGAGCACACATGGAGGGACCCATGGCTCCAGCTGCATATGTAGCAGAGGATGGCCTTATCTGGCATCAATGGGAGGAGGGGCCCTTGGTCCTATGGAGGCTCAGTGTCCCAGTGTAGGGGAATGCCAGGGTTGTGAGGCAGGAGTGAGGAGGTGCTTCCTCATAGAAGCAGGACAGATGAAAAACGGGGTTTGTGGAGGGGAAACTAGGAGGGGGGGTGACATTTGAAATGTAAATAAATAAAATAAGCAATAAAAAAATCAAATGTTCCCTTCTACACATATTTTTCTTATGTGTGCCACATTGCCGGTCAAGTGACAACCTTGGGTGTTGCTCGTTGGTTTTCACTTGTTTGAGAGAGAATCCCTCTAGCTCTTCAGCAGCACGGGACAGGGTATGTGGCCCATGGGCTTCTAGGGACTCACATAACTCTCCCTCTATCTTCTTGGTGCAGAGCTTGGACATGGGTATGCATTACTATATCTGGTATTCCTATGAGTTATGGGTATCCAAACTTATGTCCTCACATTAGCATGGCAACCTCTTTTGCCTACTGAATCATTTCTCCAGCCTTAGAAATAATATCATATTTGCTTTCATTGGTTTTATGGTCAGCTCTTCTGTTCCATTTGCAGTTCATTTTGAGATATCTGGGTCTTACAGTTAATTTTGCTCCAGTGTGGCTTCCCAGTTGTTACTGCCCTGATTGTTTTAAAGATTATCCTTTCTCCCAGTGGATTACTTTTTCATATTTCTTTTTTTAAAAAAAATCAATTGTATAGGCTTATTTCTGGATGTTGCTCTATTCTACTGATATATTTCCTACTTTGGCATCAAGCCCATACTGCCTGGTTTCCTGCAACATTACAGTACGTCTTGGAATCAGGCAGAAATCTTCTTCCAAGGACCGACGGTCAGAATCAGATAAAAACAGGTGTTATTGGTGAAAATGCTCAGAGGATGTTGCTGGACCTCCTTGCAGCTGTCCAGCTGTAATTGGGGTTGGTCCCTGATGCCTCTGGAAAGCTGATATGACAAAGGAGGGCTGGAACAGCCCCAACCACAAGGCAGAAGCACAGACAGAGAGACCTGTTAATGTGTAACTCAGACTCTCAGACAGGGATTGAAATGGCATTGAAACAATCGCCTCAGCATCTATCACCTCCGCATCTTTCCCTGATGCTCCCACTGAGATGACTTATGGGCACTAAGCTGTGGTTATACACTTGCATGATTAATGTTCCAAACACCAAAACCACAAGAACACCTCTAGATAGCTGCACACTGCCAGAAACAAATCTACTTGCCTAAATACACAAACAAGGTGGCTGAGACAGATTAACTGGGTAGCTCAGGATCATTCTGCCAAAAAATATGATACCTTCCTCCAGCCTGTTCCATCTCAGGGGTTCATCATCACGAAGGCTAGTCTCCACGAATTTCCCCCATCTGTTCTACTGTTCCCTAGACTGGCAGAAGCTTTTATAAACACAGGACCTGTCCTTGTCAAAATACCAAACCAACAATGTACTATCAAAGCAGCCAATGAGGAAAGCTCTATAGATTTACAATGTCAAAACGTATGCTTACTATGTTAAGAAGAAAATAAATACATCGCAAAAGGAAATGAAAATATGGCCACTTTCCTAAAAGCATAAGAACAATTCTGGCTCCAAAGACTTGAAATTGACTTGGCTAGGATTCTGATGAGCACAGTCAGAGGCAATAAAAGTTACAGACTGGGACTTCAAGTGGTACATTTCTCCATAGTTTGAGGGAAAGCTCATTTTAGTTGGAGGACGCTGTTCATTGGAAGTCTTCAACAGGGCATAAGACAAGAGGATTGAAGGCATGGAAAATTGCTGTGGCCAGGACAGCCTGAATAGAAAAATACGTTCCACACAAATGCATAGGGAAGTGGTCAGAGACTGTCTTGCAGCTATGTTGCTCCAGTTGGCCAAGTTGAAGCCATGCTGGGGTCTGACCCACTTAGCTCTTTGATTACTGGACAGTTAAACCCATCTTTATTTCAGACAGTATACACATGCACACAGAGACACAAAGACACACACAAAGACACACAGACACACACAAAGACACCACACACACACACACAATTACCATAAGAGTGTTCCAGATATATTAAAATACAGAAGTGGCCATATTATTAGACGAGCAATTCCTTCATGGCATACCTAGGGCTAGAGTTCTGAATCACATCCTATGCAACAACTCATGGATCATTGTTGGAGACAAACGCCCAAATTAAGGGGCTGGAGTGCAACCATCGTTCGAGTACTCCTAAGTCAGGTATGTAATTGACTCAGCACCCTTCCGCACCCGCTGTTTCTGGAACTAGCTAATCAATAAACTGACCAAATATTTAGTTACCGGAACCTTATACAGGAACTAGCTAATCAATAAACTGACCTTTACCCAACCGTCCTCACCCTTGCATTCCAAGGATATTTCACCAGATTGTTTCAGATTTATCACCTTCCCCCATTCCCCCTCCCTACTGCTTAAAACCTGCTGCCCTCATTACAATAAACAGACCTTGACAACAATTTTGCTTGATCTCACTCTCCTTTTCTCACCCATTCTTCCTTCAGGCCAGATCCCCCTCGACTCCAGGAATAACAGAGTCCCTTGGGATGGGACAGATCATTTCTGCTTTTTGCATCTTAGGATATTTTACACACATTGATTGTTTTATCTGTACTTTAAAGACATGGATATTAGCAGCAGGTGGATTTATTTCTAATTCAGATGTTAACTTTTGAAAGAAGACACCATAATATCCCATAAAATTATACAATTGCACACCTGACTTTCTGTTTACAAATGACTTCAACATAAATGGAAACACACTTGTAAGTAGCAGACAGTAGTAGAAAAATTAAAATCCCCATTTTTAAAAGTACCTTATCGTTCCCTCTCTTTGATGCTTTGATGTTGCATTAAAGCACATTTGGATAGCAACTTGTTATCAGGTGTTATACTGGCACTCTAACATCCTTGGGGAACATTTTAGCCTTGCTCTTACCTCCGGGCTTTAGAGAAAGACAGCTTGAGAAAGACCAACAGGCACTGTGGTCCCAAAATTCTGGTGCTTAAACTCAGTTGCATGAACTTAGGTAAAGTGTGTTCATCTCTTTTCTTAAGTTTATTCATTGATAGAAATGGAGGTGCCATTACCTCTTTTGGCTATATTAATTGTGGCAATGGAAAATGCAGCCTTTTCATACCATCAACAAAATACCCAAACTTTCCAATAAGCATCAATGTTCCACCATTTTCTTTGCCCCTGTCATGGTTATCTTCCATGTGCTATGGAAACAAACCGGAATGGAAAGATAAACTATAATACACTATTACATTAATATACCTCTATATTAATCCAGTACTATCAACACAAACTGGATTCTTCCGAATACTTTTTTCAGTACTCCAAGTTTGTAGACTTTTAATCTTTTCTGCTTGCTAGACTTTAGACTTGGTTGTTATCATTTAGATTTAATAGCTGACATACTACAGGAGACAGCATGGAAAATTTATAATGACCTCAGAGAAGAGAATAAAAAATAAGATATAAAGTACACAGAATAAGAACCATTGTCTTGCTATCTAGGGTCTGTATTTAAGTCTAACATGGGAGGCTGACTGCTTGCTTGGGAATGGCATGTGTTTTCCCACATTGAAAATTTAGACACTGTGCTTATGCTCTAAGCCATCTGAATTTATAAAAAGACAAATGAAATTGTTTGATAATTTTTCTTACAAATGCTGGACAACTTTAATGACCTATTTTAAAGTAAGGAGATACACTGTGGGTATGGATTTCATTCTGTGTCCATGTTATCATTATGAAGTTACAAAAATAATGTTTAATATGAAACTTCCTCACATCCAAGATGCTCAAAAATAGCATCATAAAATATTAGGCGGGGCTACTTAACACCTGAAGACTAGACTAAACAGGATCCTTTCCTGTAGTGTGACCCAGCGAACACTGGACACTCAACAATATCCCCCACCAGGTCAGCTCCTACAAAAGTAATCTGAACTCTCATAAAGCCTAGAATTGACCAGGGCACTGATGACATCTGCATTTTCTGGGGTTCTGGTATCTGAGGTGACACGTCGGGATATCTAGAGAGTTCTAGTCCACATGTTTTAAGCAGTGGGAGTTAAGGCCCCCAGTTATTATCACCTGGCAGTGCACTATTGACACTAAATTGAGAGTTTTAGATCACAGAACAACAGAATACCCGAAATCAACAAGATGGTGGTTAAACATTTCCAGCAACCCCACGGTTCTGAACATCTGAAAACAATTTGAGGGCTGGGACCAGCCCAGGAGAATGTCTAATTTCCACTAATGCAGGAAGGTCTGTCCAGGCCTTGCCATAGCCACACAGACAGCAGTTGAGACAGTCTTCAAGGCTGATTCCAGCTAAATGTGCTGAAAATTGTTCCCTGGCATTGTCTCAAGTTCTTCATTTTGGAGCCATGCTGTCTGAGTCCAGTTCTTAGGTGACCAATGACTAGACGTATAAGTTTAGTCAGACCCTTTTGTCTCACCTCCTTCACCTGTGAATGGAATAAATAACAACACCTCCTCATTAGGGAGCTGGTAGGTTAACTTGGAGAAAATAAAAAAAAGAATTCCACACGCAAGAAAGTTCCCAGTTACATATTGGTTCTTTTTAGCATGATATCAAATGGTACAGGAATATTCAAAATTAAATCATTGTATGTTTTCTTTGTATTGTGCCAAACATCATACCTTCAATTTACATGAGATGTAAAGCTGACTCCATCGTCCTCATTTTAGATAGAAGAGGTATGGTCAGTCAGCCATGCTGCTAGATTAATCATGATTTGCAATGTGGTCGCTTCCTTTCACAGTTACCGCCCCCTATTAAGCCTCATTCCCTCCACAATTTTCTTAGAAATACCAATAAGCAATTACCTATCCATGATTGGTAGGAGGAAGAAAACGCTAAATAAGCCAAAATTCCAGGCTGGAAAGAAAGGCTCAGCTGTTACCTTGTTATGTTCAAGGGAACAGTATGGCTAATTCATTGTGCTACTGGCAGAAGACTCTCTCCATAGAGCTTCATAGAGAATTGATCCAAGTAAAATTAGTGCAAAGAGGACAAAGAAGATGTTTTTTAAGACAATATAAGAAAATACAAAATAGTTTTCCCATCTTGAAGGTCTATGTAAAGGAATTCATCTATTAAGGGCATAATTGTAGACTCTCTGGTTTAATAAAAATGAAACCATCCTCTTTCCAAAATTAAATGTCCACATTTTAAAAAACAAAAATAAAAATGTGTTTAGGTATTCATGAGGACTGCCTCACCTAAATTGGCCTTGAGTACAACTTTGTCCAAGAAAACTGCCTAGTATGAGGGTGGGTCACTCGGGAAGAAGAGATCAAATAAGCCTCAGGATTGCCACATAAAGACCTGACTATCTTCTTTGCTGCTCTGCGAAATTGATTCGATGAAGAGAGATGGTGACTTGGTGTTCCCTCATTCAAGAAGATGGACTCGGTCTCCAGGGTTTTCTTCCTCATGAGCGTATGATACCTTACCTAAAACTATGCACTAAGGACTACCTCAGCGACAGCATCTAAGTGCATAAAAAGCAGCCTGGCTTCCTGAGGCTTCAAGCTTCTTGTAAGCCTCTGAGGTGAGAAAGTTTCATCTCCTGGGCTAGAAATGTACTTCCAGTGCTAGACGACTTGTCTAGTACACATTCAGACTTGGGACCCATCCCAGGCACATAAACCAGGCATGGCGGCTCATATCTGCAACCCAACATCAGGATGGAGAAGCAGAAGTAGGAGCCTCCGAGGCTACATGAAGCCCCATCAAAGCAAAAAGGAGGGAAGAAAGGAGGGAGGCACAGAGAGGAGAGAGGAAAAGAGAAATTTTAGATTCTTAAAAGCAACAAAATCAAACTGACACCATCTTCAGACTAAAAGCAAAAGACTCCTCAGACATGAAGCAATTCTCAAGTCAGAAAGAGTAATGAATAAATCAGTCTTGCTATTTTTCTCTTCTCTCTACTCCTTTGATGTGGCAATAAAGACTCATTAGCATTTTAACAAGTTCCTCCAGCCAATATCAGCCCAACCAGCAAACTGTCAGTGAAGCCATACTGGAAAAAGAAATCCCCGGCATTATTTCTTTTAATGACTAAAACTAGAAACTGTCTAAACAATGTCTAATTCAGAAATTATTTATTTTGGCTTTCAGGAGAGGCAAACACTGAGTCAGATGTACAGGAGAGCACAAATGTGGACACATCTCCTACTCATACTTTCTAGGCCTTGACAAGAGTCTCAGGTCAAATCTGAAGAGCCTAGCTGTAGTAGACAATGCCTTGGTTGCAGGTAATCAGAGCCTGCAACCAAGAGACACAACTTTGCTTCTTGAGAGAACATGACTTGGTGTTTAAAATAGTATATGGCTACTATTAAAAAAAAAAATCCAGTTCAATTCCTAGAATGTGCTTGGGTAGCTGGTTCACAACCACCTATAACTTTACCCCCAGGGAATCCAATGACTTTGGACTCCATATGTGTCTGCAATCATATCCATACACAGACACACACAGAAACACACATGCATGCTAGCAAATATGAACACACACACACACACACACACACACACACACATGCACACACCATACAAACTCAAAAACATGACAGAATGACACATCCTTCAAAGACAGAAATACTGTACATCAACTGTCCCTGCAGGAAGCCTTCATCCCACCAGCCTTCATTTCTAAAACCATGCACTGATAGATACCGATGATCTCATCAAAATTTCTCAGATTATGTTTAAATTCTTGCCCATTCTACAATTTAAAAAGCATGGTTCAAATCCCATACTTACTATTTTAAACATTTAAGCGTCTTCTACCCATCTTCCCAACCCTGCCCTTAGTGCAAGAGTTAAGGAAGATAGGGATAGGACGAGGGTGTCCAGCCTTCCTCTAGCAGACTTGTGAGGTACCTGCTAGCACTCTGCCCCAGGGAAGCAATGACTGGCTTAAGAAACACTGCCTCCAGGATCTGAACAGAAGCAACGCCTTGGGGACCAATGTGATTAGAGGCTACAATCGGTTCACTCTCAGAAATTCAAATTTTAGACTGCGCATGTAGCTCACTAGCAGAGTGATCATCTGGTCCATGGAATATTCTAGATTTATCTTTAGCATCCCCTACCCCCAAAAGACCCAAAATTATTGCAGTTCTCGTGTTAAAAATGTAGCCAGTTCCCTCTTCCCAAATCCGTACCATAGGGAGAAGAATTTGCCTAGACTAATATTTCAGACCCATTAGAAGAGAAGTAGCTCTTTGGTGGAGCCTGGGGAGTGGACCTCTTGCTGCTAAAGAGAGCACTTACAATTATGCAACTTGAGATGTTTCTATTTTTACGTCCCATAAAAATTATCACGGGAAAAATGTTTCTTCTCACAGCGCTCGTGAGAAGCGTTCCTTGTAGACCCTCTGATATAAATTGCCAAGCACATACGTTCTGTATATTACACAGAAAAAGTGAATGAAACTCTAAATAAATTATCATTGAGATGAGTCCAACGATACGCAGGACTCAAGAAAAAAAAAAAAGTTAGCCAACAGCACAAGGCTCGTACTCAACTGATGAAAAAAAGCTACTGCACTTTCTTTCTAAAATAGCATCACAAAATCAGCTGCATGGTGAGTCACATGTCACAGGCTGTGAGAACTGTAGGAGACTAGCACAAAGGACAAAGCTAGACAGGAGCGCTGGCACTGATCACATCTCCCCACTGAGTCCCCAGCCTCTTCCAAGAGCCTCGGTGCTGTGCGCTCTGCCCTAAGGGAGCAAAGGGTGGCCTGCAGTGTTGATGCCACCAGTGTGGTTCTAGAGCGGCCAAACTTCTTTACGTTCATTCAAAACCACCTGGGAGGCTAAACTTGTTCTCAGGCTTCACAGGGAGCTTTGGCTTAGACTTAAATAGCAGGTTCCATGGATTATAAACTTTTAATTTTCTAGGCAGCCACAAATTGTTGGTCATGGCAAATACTCTGAACTATTGAAAATCAACAATTAGGCTCTTCTTCCCTCTCTGTGCTCACGTGTGCACCCCTTTTCTCTTTTCCCCTCCCCCATCTCTCCCTATGGTGACTTCCCTGGCCTCAGTCATCTGTATCTGTATCATCTGTATCTGTATCTGTATCTGTATCTGTATCTGTATCTGTATCTGTATCTCTATCTCTATCTCTATCTCTATCTGTATCTCTATCTCTATCTCTATCTTTATCTATCTGTATCTGTATCTCTATCTCTATCTCTATCTGTATCTGTATCTCTATCTCTATCTCTATCTCTATCTGTATCTATCTGTATCTGTATCTGTATCTATCTGTATCTGTACCTGTACCTATATCTATACCTATATCTATATCTGTATCTATCTATATCTATATACATACATACATGTGTGTGTGTGTGTGTGTGTGTGTGTGTGTGTGTGTATCACTAGGCATGATTTCCTGTTTTAGACTATGTGTGGTATGGATGAATGCAGGAGTCCTGTAATCTGTGGGTGCTCAAGGATCAGGTAAAAATTGACAGTGTGTGTATCTATGGATGTCCCAAATCCCTATTCATTTCCAAAGTAACTGTGAGTTCATTTCTTCCTTTTCTTTAAATTTATATATCAGGGAGAAAACACTGTAAAATTCTATTACACATCATCCTCTCATTTAATATTTTCCAGAAGGGCATATACATCAAGCCAGGGCTGTAAATACATCACTAAATTAAGGCTGTGTTAGGATATCTCTACCAACTTTTCTAAGCCACAAAATGTCAATTTTTAATGACTAATCTTGTTGAAATTGTGTGTCAGCATATATATTCCTTCAAAATGTCATCAACATACATGAGAGAGGTTACATTTACAATGGGATCATTATTACAAGAACCTGATTCATGATTTTAGAGGTAGAGTGTCCCAAGCTCTGCAGTCAGAAATCTTAGTTCAAGTCTAGGTCCAAAGGAAGAAAAACATTGTTCAGGCTCAAAGGCAAACAGGAGGAACTCCTGTCTTTGCGTCCTTTCATCCTACACAGCCCTTCCACAGACGGGCTGATGCCTTCCTACATTAAGGCAAATTCTTCTCTTAGATCAGCCTGCCAAATTCAAATGTTACTTTCATCAGTAAACACCCACCTAGACTTACCTAGAAATGGCACCAAACCTACTGTTTGAGCATTTCATGCACCATTCGAGTCTAAGACAATAATGACATCTAAAGACAACTGTTCCTCATTGATGGTTGCTGCTTCTACATGGAAGAACTGGCATGCGACTAGATTCTTCAGTGGTCTCTGATGTATCCTATGCTTATACCCAACCAGGAAGGAACTAAACATTCAGAGATCCATTCTGTCTGGGTCTCTTGGATGAGCCTGTTGACAGGGTAGTCAAGATTAATCTTCAGTTCTCAGTTCCACTAGGATCGTAAGGAAAGAAATTCCGGATGCAATGGTGGTAACCACAGAACAGAGATTCTTCTAAAGGAAGCTTGTGTTGGGCATACTAGCTCCAGATGTACTAGTAACCTTCAGTCATGAGAGCTCAGTCAAGGCTAGCTCTGTGACTCTTAGCAACCATGGCTGCATTGCTCCATGGGTATATGAGGAGACAGTAGCTGGTTCTTAAGTAATACAGGAAACAGTAAAGATTGGGAAGAAAGTGGTTCCTTAAGAGTCTGCTATGGGTTAAATCGTGTCAACCCAAATTATAATCTGAATCCTAATTCTCAATATCTCAGGATATGAGCTATTTGGGGACAGAATTCTGACTGCTTTGATTACCATAGTAAAAATGAGGTCACACTGGATGGGCCTGAAATCCAATAAGACCAGCTGTATAAGGGCCCTATGGAGAAGGGCAGAGACCTGAAAAACAACCTACAAGAAGAAGAGCACCAACACGCTAAAAGAGGGAGCACTCTTCTGCTATCCAAGGAAAAATAGCCACTGTCAGCCTACTTCCATCGTCTAGGTGCCAGAAATATGAGCCGTCTAGTCTGTGGCTCTTTATCACAGAAGCCCTATGACACAAGCATTATTTAACATGACATCAATTTATATCCCTCCAAATAAACACACAGATGGAGAGCCAGTGACCTCATAACATGTAATCCAAGGATTTTTTTTTCTAAACATCCTAGTTTATCTGGCCTTTCTTCACAGAGGAACAAGGTGTTTCTATAGTTGGCACCTGAGTAGATGGAAATAAGAAAACAGAGCCTGACAGACTCTGCAGAAACATCAGAACTCACCAGCAAGGCCTCATTGTGTTCCATCCCCACGCAGCCCCCAGGCCCTGGCCTTCTGACACCGCACACTTTAATAGACCAAGACTGTACTGAATGAGGGTAACATTCACCACACACGTTCCACCCACCAGGAATCGAGTAACCTTCCTATGTGCCATATTGTAGCACGCCGGCTATTATGAAAGAAAGTCTCTTCACTGGATGACGGGAGGGGAAACTGAGCTTTACATGTACTTAGTAGATTAAATTCTGACTCGAAGACCCAGATTCTATGAACTCAATACCTCAGTCCAGTCCTAAATTTGATACTTTTAGACCAAAAGGAAATGATGGAAAGTTATGAATAACTTGGGAGGTTATGAATAAATTATAATGCCAATGATACAAAAGGAATTACAACCCTTACTCAGAATTATTATTCAGTGTGTGTCGTGTCTTTTCATTTTATTTTATTTTTTATTAGATATATTCTTTATTTACATTTCAAGTTTTGTCCCCCTTTCCTGTCTTAAAGAGATGGTTTCTTCATGAACTTAACACAGAACAAAACTCACCACTGGGAAAAAAACAATACTTGTGCTGAATTTCTGGCTTCTGCCAGGGAATAATGTGCTATCCATAAAATAAAGATGAAATCCCAGACGACTGATCTTTCTGATCTACTTTCTAGTCTCAACAAATTATGAAAGACTATTTTCCATAAGCATTTGTTGGCATCACTGATATTCATTCAGTTGACTATAAATTTTAAGCAAATATCAATTTTTTTCTAGGATCTGCACGTGGGTTAGTGCACAAGGTGATTGCTTAGAATGATATGCAAATTAGCATTCTGCTCTAAAGTCATATTTTGTGACAGTCATCGTTGCCCTCAGAACTAAAGCTGAAGTTAGCCAAGTATGAGAAACTCAGTCTACCTGTGTCACCACCACCAGTACATGTTCAACACTAGAACCACTCATTTAACTCTGACCTCTTAAACGTTAATGCGAATACATGACCCAGAGTTGCTTTTTAAATGCAAGTCCTGATTCTATAGATCTCACACAGAGTTTGTGATTCAGTTCCCCTAACAGAGTTCCCAAATGAAATCCAAGTTAGCTTTGATGTCACTTTGAACATCTCAGGAGTCAAATGGCCAGCATCACAAGCACTTGGGATTACCACTAAACCTTTCCATATATGTAGGATTGACCCTGTCTTCCAGTTCCCACTGAACAATTCTTCTCATATACTGAGCCTAAATCACACATTCTCTTCTTTGTGAACCTTCTGCAAGATTTCTACTACCATAGGCACACCCACTCCTCCCTTTAGGTCTTCCTTGTGTCTTATATTCCTTCTAATTATACACTTAATTCTTCCTTCATGGCAGAAGGGAAAATCCCTGATGGGCAGGGCTAGGACGTATCATGTTTCCGTTATCCTCGGCATCTAGTAGGACAGCTGATTGGGAAGACATGTCAGTGCAGGTGAGCTGAATGGACTGACCAGACTTGGCCGGGATGTCAGAATTTAAATGTATCCTTTCAAGGTAAACTGGTTCATTGCTGGTGCTTTTTGCCCTCCACAATGTAGTTGGTTTAGCATTGCTGAGTCCTACTCACTTTCAAGGTTCTCTTAAAACACACCATCACTTTTTCAAGTGGACCACCATTGAAAATTGCAGACCTCTTCTGCAAAGAATAGAACCTAGAAAAGGATGCCTTAATTGGAGATACTTAGAAGCTGTAGTGTTTTGAGCAAGTCACCTCTCCCTCTGCCTTGGCTTCTTGTTTGGAGTTGTGCTAATACCTTCCTACTTCTTCTGGAGTTAAGGAAGCTAATATAAGAAACAGCCTAGGAATCACGCTGAGCCTAAGGTTAGAATTGCCGGATGCTGCCTGTTGCAGTTGGGTATGGTAGAGTAGAATTTATTGGCGTGCTCCCTCCTAGCAAAAGAACCATCAACACTGCACTCGACCAAGCCGCTCTGCCTCTCATCAGGCTCCTGTGCTCCATGGCTTGCTTCCTCAGGGTCGTACACACGACAGTCGGCTTTTGTATGTGTCTTCTTTTGCATTCTTCCCTGTCTCATCTCATCCAGGATGTTCCTTCTGTGATGCTGCCCAAAAATGTAATGGCCATTACCCTTGCTTCTCTGCGCTCTAGCCCCTCCCCTTTACTTGGGATCATAAGGAAACCATTCACACTGACACTCCAATGTCTGTCCACTGGAAACTGTCTTCACTACACGATAAGAATTGCACTTTCATTCACTTACTTCGTAAGTTTCCATACCTTTTCTGAATTCTCAGAAGTGAAATGACCCACGACAAATGTCAGAGTCTTTTTCTCAACAGAAAGAGAGGTTCGGCACTGGAGTTGAGCCATCCACTCCACTTGTAGCTCCTCTCTCAAGCAGGACACGAGGCCACGGATCAAACACTTCAACAAAGAACATTTCAATCGCCCTTGTCTTATATAACTATCAAGTAGTACTATGTCTGATTTCAAACATGCAGGATTCTTACTAAATATGTATTTCATTTTTTTTACTATATTCCTGAAAGCCTTTCTACTAAACATGTCACTTTTGAAAAAAAAGAAAAACCCAATCTCAAAGACACCAGTACTGATAATTGTAATGAGAGGCGGATGCATGATTAATGCAAGAAATAAACAACTCGGAACTCCAATCAGTCACCAGTTACGTAACCGACGAAAATGACTTAACGTGACTTTAAATTATAGCAGAATGGATACAGTGATATGTTTCAAATTAAAGAACATGTTCGCATTACACTTACCAATTTTTCAATAATGCCCTGCTCTAATGATTTCCAACATTAGTCAGTCATTAATTGGTTCCTGTCAGTGTATGAGATTCTGCACTGTTAACACAATCTTGGTAATATGAATCCTTGTCTCAAAAAGAAAAAATAATAATTTTATAAAATTGTAGTCATCTTAAAGGCATTAACAGACCACTGAAGACAATTACTACACCTAGGACCTCACTGCTACAAAGTAAATGAGAAAATACACAGAATCAGTTCTTCAGTTCAATATAAAGTGCTCAGCACATAGAGTTATGAGCTTGCCTCTTCTACAAGAGAGCCCAGGAGGACACCCTGGAGAGGAGAGAGATATCTGTTAAAGTGAGAGACCATTCTAGAAGGAAAGCTTCTCCTCCTAGGAGAAGAAATAAGCATTTTCTAAAACTCCCTTCCCTCTCTGTATTTGTGTTGCTGGAAACCATAGGCCATAGGCTATATCACTGACTACACTGAGATCACTCTATGGAAAGCCACTAAATAACAAACCAAGAAACAATCCATGGGTCAGGATCACAGGAGAACAAAGCACAGTTAACTCACACACGGTTCACAGTTATCTCTGGATGAGACGGAAGTCTGTCCACTCACACTGTCCACTCACGCCCAACTTAGAACAAGAGGGTCTTCCCACTTCAAAGTCCTCAGTGTCTCTTCACTGTTATAAGAAAACTCCTTTATCCTTTACATAGTTCTGAAGCTCTGTGGACTTTCCTGACCCTCAAGTTTATCTTCTCTTTCCTGTTTCTGTGTCCAAATATGAAAATTTCTCAGAAAAGCTTGCAGCTCAAGAACAACACTCATGTTGGATGCCCCTCATGGCAGCTGGAAGCACACTCTAGCCATACTTACTGGAGACAGATGCAAATGTATAACCACTGTTCACGAAGCAAAGAAACTGGTGAGCCACTTCACTTTGATTAGTTCTATGACTGACTATAATATATTCTCAAGTCTCCAGGCACCCACTGGAACACAATCAACCTAACAGAGGCTACACTTAAAAAAAAGAAAGAAAGAAAGAAAAAAACCCAACTCTCCTCTTGGAAGCTCTCAATTTCCAATAATTCTGCAACTAGGAGTTGGATTTAGTGACCACCTCCCATCTCTAGGCTGGGATTTGTCTGGCTTGAACTGTGCGTTTCTATGAGTAACTTCTCTGTTGTGTACAGAAACAAAGCTTTGTTTTAGTCATCCACCACCTCTGGCTCTGACAAGCCTTCTTCCTACTCTTCCACAATGACTCCTGAACCTTGGGTAGAGTGCTGTGATACAGATGTACTATTTATGGCTGAGCAACCTGATAGCTGTTTTTCTCTGCATCTCGACCAGTTGCCAGTCTCTGGATTAATAGCCATATCTACTGGAAGCAGGATTCTTTGTTGATATTTAAGAGAGACACTAATGTGGGGACTTGTGCATTATTCTCATAGCAAGAAAATATGCAAGAATGTCCTGGTAACTCATTGATTCCTCGAGAATTTAACAAGCTTTGAGTACAATACCAGCTCACCCTGAACTATTAGCTTCAGAATTTCTACATGTTGCTGCAAACAGATACATCAGAGGCTATCCAGAAAACAAAACAAAACAAAACAAACAAACAAAAACAACTGAAGCTTCTCTTCATCATGCACACTACTTCCAGTTGGAATTGAGGCCAGTGCTCAATGACCTTGACTGGCCTCTGCAGCAGTCCAGGTCTTCTATCTATGGGTTTGTCCCATTTTCAAGATACATTTTTCCCCTCAAACAGGAATAATAGCATCTGTCACATTTGCTAAATGTCTGTGTGCACAACTGATACAAGAAAGATTTATGCCAGACTAGCAGAGTGGATACGGGTTGCCCCCTCCATCATATGTCCAGGACTAGCCCTATGAATTTGGGCATGAAATTGGCTCATGGGCCGGAGATTTTGTGCTTCAAATGGAGCCCATATTTTTCTGACTCTAGGAAAGCCTTTGTTACTACTTCATCACTTTGGGCAGCTTCATGAAAGTCAGAAGAGGGATGATTGCTGGAAGGCTGATGGAAGGTTCTGCTCAGTACAAGGAAAAGAGCAGAAGCAGTCTAGAACTGCTTCCAACTCATGAGCGAGTAGCCAGAAAGTTCACTTGCTCAGAGCTCAGAGGAAGGAATTTTAACTATTTGGCATTAAAGATCTTGAGAATGGAGAAGCTGACCTGACCTTGCAGACATGATGAGCAGTAGAGTTCTCAGCAGCCCAGTTGGACCAGCAGCTACAGGATGATGCTGCCAGAAGCCCGGTCACTTGGAGGATGGAGAAGGAACGGGACTATGATGTCATTCAGGTCTCAGAGCATGCAACAGCCTTTCTATCCAAAGTCAAACACACAAAAAAGTGGAGTTGCCAGGAGACCCCTCTGAGGCTCCAATCTCTCTTGAAGCACAGATTCTTTTCTTAATTATTTCGGTAAGATTTTCTAGGGCCTAAATCCCAAGAGTCAAAACTCTGAAGCTAGGGTTCCAGCACACTTCCAATGCTTAGACTATGATGAACCTATGATGGGCCTTGAGAGAAGAGTCCTAGTTCATGACAGTCACAAGTCCTGCAAGGCCCAGACAGACCAGGAACAGCCACACACTAGCACTGCAAAATCTCCAGCAGAGAAAAGCAAGAGAATAAAGAATGTCCTTCCCAGATTGTAAGTAACAATTCAGTTGATGAAAAGTCTGGTGTAGGACATGGCACGGGTGGCTGTGGAATTGAACCTCGCTTCAAATACACCGGAATCCTAAAGCTCCGAAGTTGGGCTGGCAGGACCTGCATCCTACCTGCTACAGGGCATGGGCCTGTTGTGAGAAACAAGGAAGATCACATTTAAGTGGGAGGAAAGCACCACATCATTTCTGTGTCACAGGATTTGTTCTTTTTGTTTTTTATTAAACGAAGGATCCAAACTATTTTGTTTTCCATATGCATCTAGTAAACAGAAGATAGACCTTTGTAAATCTCCAAGGTTGAATGAATTCCTTTTGCAAACTCTGACCTGTCCAGTTTTAATGCATAAGCAAATATAAATAAATACTAGAACAAAAACTAATAAATAAAATCTAACATATAGATTTCAGATTTTATCCCACTTTCTAGAAAATAGAACATAGTTTACTAAAGATAATCTGAGTCAAATTGAGTTGTAGGATAATTCTTAATTTGAAAAAAAAAACCACAAGCAAAGATAGATACACACACACACACACACACACACACATGTTCTTTTGGGGAAAGTTTATTCATAACCAATAGTGAATGTAAATACTCTGAACCTGTTGGTTAGTAGTCAAGAAGTTACCCACATTTTGTATCTTCCTAATTTCATAAGTAAGATGCTGCAAGGCTCTATCTGGTACTTTGAAATATGAATAGATAAAAAATTCAATATTCTTTGATTAAAATACATTTTTAAAGTTTTAATAAATGTAAAATGGTGAGGGCGAAAAACACATTCCTTCTGGCCTTAAAAGTAGGAGGGGAAGAGGGCTGAACCAATTTAGAATCCAAGAGTCTAAGTCTCCTCTTGTGACCTGATGATAACCAGCTATAGGGAAAATAGTGTGCCCAGTGCCCTGACTGCATTTTGCAAAATTAATAAAATCAGAAATTAGAAGCATCTTCTCTTCTGTCTTCCCCTCAACATGTCTGTTCTGCTTAAAGAACATGCTTGTTTTCTTCACATGAATGAAATCAACTAAAAACAAATCATTTGCAATTGTCTCCAAGATAAACCTCAACCTTGGCGAAGTGTGAACATCGATCCTTTTTCTGAAAATCACTTCTGCTGCCAAAATGTTATCTTCATTTCTTCATAGCTTTTTGAGCTATATAGTTTTCACAATAATATTTTACAATGTCACTTAGCAGGGCCATTTCTACTGAAGTCAAAAATAAGAACATAGTCGTTGATTCCATTGACATTTATTAAATACTTAAAGTTGTCAAATTCTGTGGTAGCTTCTGGACTGGGTCTACAAATCTAAATAAGCCTTACTTTTAAAGGAAAAAAAAAATCAACAAACCACAGAAAGACTGTAAAGAAGCCAATTGTAATCTTACATGAAATTTAGCAGTGGATGTCTTGTTTATGCAGGACTCTTCTGCTGTCACAACCATGGGTGATCATATCTGGACATCCTTGGACACCGTACTGAGAGATCACACATGGGAATTCCCCACATGGGAATCACATATTCAATGGGTCAACAGTACAGCTTTGTGTCCAATGAAACCATTTGGTATCAGAATATAAGTGCCACAAAGTTTTTGTAATAGCCAACATTATAAACTGATAAATTCAGTATGTACTGATAACTTGTAAAACATATTTTCAGCTATAATGCTGTCAGAAATATGCTCACAGCAAAAAGTACCCTGTACTTGGTTCTTGGCTTACGGTGCAAATATATTTCTCTACTATAAGGACCCAAAAACATCTGGATATGACTGCATCTTAGATAGGAGGAAGAAAAGTGGTGATTGGAGGAGGAGGAGGAGGAGGAGGAGGAGGAGGAGGAGGAGGAGGAGGAATGGGGGGGAGGGAAGAGGAAGGGGAGAAGGGAGAAGAAAGGGAAGGAGGGGAAGGAGGAGGGAAGAGAAAGGTTGAGAATGGAGAGTGGCAGGGAAGAGAAGGAGGGAGAGAAGGAGGAGGAGGAAGGAAGAGCTCAAGGTTATGTGAGTGAGGGCCTAGAATCTAAGAGTCATGTTAGAGCAGGAAAAACGACAGACGAGAAGATCTATAGGTTCCCCATTGCAGTTCTAAAAAAAGCATTATAGCGAGAACAGTAGCTAACAATCAGAATGACATTAGTTCCAAATTATATTCAAAGAAAAAAGTCAATATAAGCTGCACAGACTTTATGTAAATTTCACGAGGTAACAAAAGGGATAGAAGATACACAGGAGAGGCTAAGCCTAACAGAAGGACTGACCGTCTGCAAAAGGAGCTGGTAATGAAGTGCTGGCTGATAATCATCTAGAACAGCTTCATCTGTGAACTTCAGCGATGACCAAGAAGAACAAGCAGCTTCAAGATGGACCCCTCCCTGATTGCTACAGGAAATCCACTCCACCAGCCGGTCTGTGCATTTAACAGGCTTGACTAAAGATTTTCAGAGATATAGGAAACCCTCTCTAGCAACCACTACTGTAATAATGTTGGGGAAGGGGTCCCTGGCTCCACCACTGTATCTTCTTCCAGATTATCTACATCTCTCCCTGACTCAAAAACTCTATCATTCATAGTACAAAAATCCCTGGGTAGAGAAAAATAGATTTCTTCAGCCCAGTTGTAAGAAGTCACATACTTAACACAGTAACTGAAAACAGCAAATGTCCCTTAATGCACCAGAAAATCTACCTCTGGAGGCCGCATAAGCTACACACAGCAGAATGATCTTGGTTGTGTTTCTAATCATTGGCCATAAGCTACACACAGAAGAATGATCTTGGTTGTGTTTCTAATCATTGGCCATCCAGTTGCCTGCAGACCTTCCAAACGGTTCTTCAGTAATTGCCAAATTACAAATAACCCCTTAACTATGCAGAAGTGATCCCCTCTATGTGCTACACATTTTAAGTCTTTGAGTGTCTTGGATATAAAAGGACACCTTTTACAGCTGAAGTGCTTTTTAACTGCTTACTTGATAGTCTGTCTAACAGCGTGGGATGTTAGAAACTTCCCAAGGAAGTGTGTATATCCTGGGGAAGCTATCTCCAGGGGCAGGAAGTAAACAGGCATGTTAATCTGATTTTTAAGGTCACAGCCGTAAAGGTCAAGTATTTTCAAAAGTCAATTCTTTGTACTGAGATAAATGACACCCTGCCCACCAACCCTCTCTCTGTCTCCTCTTTTCTGGGGAAGCTGGCTTTTTTAATGTTGAAACATACAGGAAGATGGAGAGGGGAGAGGAAACTGAAACAGAGTTTCTGTTATCAGTCACTCAATTCACCAGTTACATGAATTCCACTGAGAACCTTGTACAAAGAGCAGGTAGCTGTTGTGAGCCCACTGGATCTTGTCAGGAGAAGGTTCTATCTCGAAGTTTAATTCTTCCACCTTGAAGGACCCAGCTGGATTGCTCTAAGTTGTAAACACCCTGATACAGCTTGCCACATCTTCCATTCAATATTTCAACTTCTAAATCCGTGTCCCAGTGTCCTAGGAAGTCCTCCTCTCCTTTCTTGCATACCTCTTCCTGAGACCTTCTGATGAGACACTCTTGCTCTACTGCAATTACTAGTTAACGGTTCCACCAGTGTCTCCCAGCTTGTGGTCTTGCCGTAAGACTAGATTCCTTCGAGAAAGAAATGAATTTCTGTATCAAGACAGATAGTTGTTTGAGACTTAGGGAAAAGGAGGGAAGTCTGGGAGGCTGCAGGGTGTATGCTTTGTCCAAATGAGAAGGCCAAATCCAAAATGATTTTTAAAGATTCTTCAAGGAGAATAAGACACATTTTAGAGACGATTACCCACTGGGTTACAACTGTGTAAACCATGGCTACCATCTACTTCTGGCAGCACAAGTGCCAATCAAAGGTATTTAAATTTACATCACACTTGTTAATAAATCCCCATTTAATGAAGCAGAAACTACTAAGACATCTTAAGAATGAGCAAAGCCTTCATTACAAACATGTTTAGTTGTATTTAAACGAATCCAAATGTTTATGTCTGAAACACACTGCTTATTAAGTGTCCTCTTTTAAAGTAAAGGGTAAACTAGGAAGAAATAAAAATAAGATTATTTTAAAAGTGGTATTAGCATATCAAAGATTAAAGATATTCCCTCTCCGAAGACTACATAGCTATCTGATTCTGAGAAATGATAGATGTCTCTATTAAATATTACTTTAAAATGGAAAGAAGGGGAGAAAGGGGGAGGGAGAGCTAATTTTCTTGGAGAGTGGTGTACAGTAGCCATTCCAGATCATCCAATTCTGAAGATAATTCCTCGATGAAATTACACCTAGTTTGATTTTATTTCTAAGCTTACATACCAATTTTGTAGATCACAAATTGATGAGTTTCACACAGCTTAGACTAATCCTTGAATGCAAATTGGACATCTTGTCTTTATTAAATTGAACACACTGACTCTATTACAAGCTCAAATCCCCAGAGGTAAATTGGGAAGTGTTTCAGATCTACCTAAAGTTATAATTAGGCAGCAGCTTAAGCTGTAAGAGCATCTCTGTCATGTGGCAGCGAACTGCTAATTAAATTAGCAAAACACATTAAGTCTCATCAGCTAAAGCTTTGCAAAGATTTCCTACGCGGCCGTGACACTTTCGGTGGTGGTTAAGTTTAAATTTTAATTTTAAAGGCAAAACAAATCTATGTAAGAATGGGCCATCACCTCCTTTTACAGCTAATGGAATTTCCAAAGACTGAATCCTATTTCAGAATCTCCAAAGCCCCCACCCCCACAATCCTCATACTTGAACCCATGTCATACTTGAACTATTGGTCCTTTAAGGACATTAACTGCCATTACATTCCTCTGGATCTCTATGCTTTGCTCATCTTTCTATGTTGTATAATTGTTGTATAATCCAGACTTCTGCTTTAATTTCATTTTTTATAGGCTGAGTTATATTCAATTCTGAACAGTCTCTAAGTTTGTACTATGAAAATTGAGAAAATTTCCAGCTAGAGAAAGAATAACTCGGGAAGACGGCTTGGAGAACAGGAGTACATGTTGTGTACGCATCAGGACACCACTGTGAGTGAAAAGCATGATCTTTCCCTTCCGCGGTGAATCACATTAACTTTGTTTAAGAATACATCCTAGAAGAAGCAGACAGAACACGACATCGGACAGAGTGAATAAACAGAGTCCTCCATACGCCTCAGCACACTCAGAGCTACTCTCTTCCATCCTGACTTAATTTGGACACTGAAAATGTAAGAAAACACTGACTATATAAATAAGGGGGTGGATTTAGGTCCAGGAGAATATCACCGTGAATTCTTTGTGAGTCGACTCATGCCGCATGCCTCAAATGAAAAATTTAGAAAACAAAAAACAAAAACAAAAACAAAAAAAACAAAAAAAAAAAACTTTCTTTCAAGGAGTCAATTAAAGAGGCAATTCTATAGAGCAGTGTGAAGGAACTCTATCTAACTCAAACAGTAAAGTCACTAGGTGGGTTAAGGTCCTCCGCTGTAACTAGGTTGGTTAAGTTCCTCATCATGAAGTCACCACATGGGTTAAGGTCCTACATTGTGAAGTCATTAGTTACGCTAAGGTCCTTGGCCGTCTAGATAAGACTCTAGTAGAAATCAGGACCCGCCCGGGTCCAACAACCTGTCTCCAACGCTTCTTCCACACAGCTTTCCTTGGTCTTACACCAAGCTCATAACAGACATAGAATCCAAGGTGGGGAAACACAATTAAACACTTCCACCTGTGGAAAACAATAGCTTCTTTAATTGTTTTTCACTATTACATAGATTCTTTTTAAGTATTTTTAGTTTTGGGTTTTTTTTTTTTCCCCAAGTTCGATCAATCCAACAATGCACCAACTCCTGCTTGGCAAATTATTAGAGGTATAGAATCTCTAAAAGAATCATTTCATTACCATTGGCTGAGGTATTTCTTTGTAAATATCTTTTCCGGTCCTGCAAGGCAGCAGGTGATAAAGCTGAGAATCCTGAAACAAAGGAGAAGCAACCTGTAGCCAAGAAGGCTGGTGGTGCCTCAGCTGGTGCCACAGCTGGTGCCACAGCTGGTATCACAGCTGGTACCACAGCTGGTGTCACAGCTGGTACCTCAGCTGGTGTCACAGCTGGTGTGGCCAGAAAGGAAGGCCTAAGGTTAAAAAGCCCAAGTGTGAGGGTGAAACCCTGTCCTGGCAAAAGGAACAGGCAGGTACTCCTGATCCGCTAAGCACTCCAGAAAGACCTTGTGCAAAAGGAAACACTCAGCTGCAAAGTGAAAAGAAGAAAAAGTAGCCCACCGCTACTACTGTCACAAAACCACTCCATGGCAACAGTAATGGTGTTGACCAGTGTAGTTACACTTGACAAAAGACCCAGGTAATATCCTACTGAAGACAAGTCACTGAAGGCACTGAGCCATGGGAATATGTGATCAGTCGGCACACCAGTCAGCTATATGCCAGCACTGTCCCCAGGACCATGTGACTTGCCCTCACCAGGCACCCCAGTGAGAAAGTGGGTTCCTTGTCACTGAACCTCTTGGCCTCAACTCAGCTCCTCTGTGTAGAACACACCAGAAGTTTGTCATTGCCGCCTCTTCAAAAGTCGATACTGACAAGAGTAAAATTCCCAAAGACCTGACTGATGTTTTCTTCAAAAAGAAGCATTTGTGCATGCCCAGGCACCAGGAGGGAGAGGCCTTCCCCATGGAGAGATACCACTAACAGAGCACGTCTGCTCAGGACATTGCACACTTGCAGATTTTGCTGAAGATCAATGCTGGTCCTCCCCTCCATGACTATCTGTGAGCTCAGTTCTCCCTGACAAACTGTGTATCCTCACAGACTGGGAGTCTAAATTGCTAACAACCAAATCAAAGAGCTTCCTGTGTTATGAAAGATAAAAAGGGGAAAAGGTACGAAGGGAGGGAAAGAGGGAGGGAGGAAAAGAGGGAAGGAGGGAAGGAAGGAATAAATGAACAAATGAATAAATGAGCAAACACACAAACTGGCCAGCCCTTATAATTCCAAATTCCCAGAAGTGTGCAGCTACCTAGCCTGATAAGCAACATTTACAGAGCAGTCATCACACTGGAGCCATCCCCGAGAGGGAGAGCTGACCTGGCCTGTTTAAAGAACAGCTAGCTGAACTAATGACTTCATTTTCCTCCAGAAGAAGATAAAAGCTGATCCGTTGAGATGTCACCTGAAAGGACAAGGTTGCAAGCTAGGAATCCCCCGTGCCTGAGTCTTGGGTGACCCCAAAGGAGCAGAGGTTCAGTCCACTCTTTGTTGGCCTGGAAGTGTGTACATGTCACACCCGCCTCCAGGGTCCGGCCTCGAGCCTCTGGGAGTGTCCCTGGCGCCTTTTCCCATCTTGCCTCCACAGAGCAGCTATGGCAAGGACAAGCGTGGCTGGGGGCTGGCAGAATCACTGCGGGGGCTGCGGAGCTCCTGCCTGGGGGCTCTTAGGTCCCCAACACCTATTGCCAGTGGGGGAGGGTGGACTACCCTGTGTGTGGCGGCCACGTAAGCGGAAATGACTTAACCAGGTCCCATCCGGCCTCTGTAGGAGGCTGATTTGTTCTCAGAGAGCGCGGGTTCGGATGGTTTGAACTGATTGGCTTGGAAGCTATGGAGTGGCTTGTATAGGTGGGTTTTGCTGAAAATCTACAAAAGCAGCCGTGTATCTGCCCCCAGTATGCACTGTTCTCTACCCTGCGTGGAAGAGGGCCGTGGCCCCTGAGCTCTGGAAGTAAAACCTCTTGCAATTTTCATCAAGGTTGTTTCTCGTGAGTGATTGGGGTTCCGGCTTCCGAGGCGTGGGGTGCTGAGGTACCCCCGTTATTCTTTCGGGTCTTACAACCACTAGAGCCACATCCCTATGAAAGTCAAAGCTCAGATTTGCTTTCTGGGAGATGTCACAACCCAACCCAGTTCATTGACCCCGCTTAAGACTGTGGTTGTGTGGCCCTATTCAATCTCCACACTAGATGTACATTGTGTGTGGTCAAAGGACATAATTTTCAGGACGGGATGCTTGAATAGTTGATAAGTGGGATTGACAAGCATCATGACTGGAAGAAATTATGCTGTGACTTTCGAGATTGGCAATGGAGACTATGCTGGGAGACCAGACAGCACCCAGCTTTCTATGCTTGGTCCTAACCCACCTATAGGGTCAGGAAACCAGGACCTTAAAGTATCACAAGAAATATAATGGATTATAAAGAAAGCCTGTATCAGCTGTCAGGGAGAACTACATGTCTCCAGCATATACCTTAGATACACACAATGTGTGCAAGAGAACATTCCTCGTGGATCGAAATTTCCATTCTCAGCTAAGTGTGATAATGTACACTGTAATACTAGCCCTTAGGAAGCCAAAGCAGAGAGGCTGCAAATTCAAGGTTAGTCTAATCTACACAGAAAACCTCTGTATCAGAGGTTAAAAAGCATCTTTTTTTTTTTTTCTCGTGGGCTTAACAAATGTTATTAACAAATTTCATGAAACCATGAAACACATCCCGAAATGGGCCTCTTGAAGCAGGTGCTATACCTTGGCTAGGAGCACAAGGCCACCCACCGAATAAGCCATAGCGCTGGGGCAGGTCTCGATACTTCCTGCTCCCCTTCCAAAGCTTAGAGGCAGCAGTTTCCAGGGGCTGTTCGTGTGATTTACACATGAGCTTGCTTACTCTACATTCCTTACCACTGTCCAGTTAAAGATCAAGGACGCAGTGGATGATTGTGTTGTGTCTACTTACAGTTAAGGCCCCACTAGCCTCCTCCACCCAAGTTAAAGCATAAGTGAATTGTCCTTCTCTTCGCGTTGTACATGATGTCCTCATTTTCCAGCACTGTATAGTGGAACCCATGTTCTATAATGAGGAGCAGAGCCTGTACCCCTAGCTACAGGACAGTGTTCAGACTCCAGTTCATACTAATATATTCACACAACACCACAACCAATAACAAAACACAGGGACCCATACAGTACCTTCCTTTTTTCCCTCCCCAACCCACCAAGGAACGACCGGGAACTACTGCATCGCGTTTGCAACCCCATTGCTACGGTTCTCAAGGGCTCAGGGAAATGAGTAATAGACATTATTTATTTTCTAGATTATTATTGTCTAGTTGTTTATCAGTCTAGACCTTTAAACCAAAAGTCAGCCTGTGCTCCCAGAAGCCGAAGCTGATGGAGTCAGAGGTGAAAGATTTTGTTCCTACTTTGTTTCCAAGCCAATTCCCGGGTAAAAGAAATCTCAACTCAATCAGTAACAAGACAAGCTACAAGCCTGGATTGGGCAGATCTCTCAATACATCACTCTATTCCCATCTATATTATCCCATATAACTTGCGGTTTCTCCAGGCCATGAGCTTCTCTCTGCAGCTTCTCCTTCAATCCCTCTTAGCTCCTCTCTGTCCTGTTTATCCCCCCCAGGCTCCTCCCCCTTCCGCCTGCCCAATCATTGGCTCAAGCCTTTATTTAAAAATTAAAGGTGGGGAGAAGGTTCACAAAACAACTCCTCATCAGCAGCCCCCCCCCCCCAGGAGTGGAATTAGCATCAAAATGCAAGCCCAGGGCTATCCACCACCGAAAGAGATCAAGAGAGAGCAAACAAACTGAAGATAATCACTGTAAAGAGTCAACCCCGCTGAAGGTTAAACGCTGGGGACTGAGAGAAGGCTCAAGGAGAGGCATATCCCGCTTTTCCAGAGTTTAGTTCCCAGCACCCAAGCCTGGTAGCTCACCACTGATCTACCAGCTCCAGGGAATCCAATGTCCTTTGGCCTCCAAGGGCAAATGCTCATTCATGTGCTTGTGTGTGTGTGTGTGTGTGTGTGTGTGTGTGTGTGCGCGCGCATGCACGGACACACATAATTCTTGACAATGGTGGGTAGGAGCCCCTCTGTACTCTCAGCAGGAAGTTGATCCTGGCCTTCTGTTAATCTAGGAGAGCAGTGCCAGTAAGCTTCACCAGGTAGTTTCCAGAAGGAAAGAACTCACATAACATCAGGTAAACCCTCTTGTGGAAGTCAGGGAATATGCCACCATAATCATTCATCCTGAGAAGCAGCCTGAGGCCCTGTCATCTGTGTTGGGGAGAAAATGAGCCCTGGCTACTCACCAGCCTAGCACAGAAGCAGCTGTGTGCCCAGGCAGCCCTCAAAGGCACTTCCCTGAAGTAAATCCCTGAAGTAAATGCCCACGCTGCACTTTGAGGTTAATATTTTAAATTTTCATCAATCAAACACATGTAGAGAAAACTGGATGTTCATTCCCTCCCCCAGCTCTCAGATAGCACAGGGTAGTGCTTTTTTATTTTTTTATTTATTTTATTTTATTTTATTTTTACTATTTTCAGCTTTCTGACTAAACAACATCTTCCACGTGGATGGGGCTTTTCCTACTGAGATCTGGAAAGGAACTCCACACTAACCCACATAGCCCTGGGCTTGTATTTTGATGCTCCCATTAGTAAAATTTCACTTTCATAAGAATATCGAGTTTTCGTAGTCGTTATCCCTGGTATTATTTTCATAATGCCAGAAAATACAATCATGACAAAATGTATAAAACGTTATTGTGGGAACCAGTAACTCTCCCTGGGGGTGTGGGGAGAGGAAAGAAAAGGAAACTTGAGGCCCGTGGGCTTTCTTTACTTTATTTTTAAACTTTGAGAGCAACATTTTTAAGTGGAAAAAAAAAACCTAGAATCTCTTTTCCCAATCCTTTCAATGAAGCACCTGTATTTTCTATGCTTACAGGGGGGAAAGAGAATAATGAGAACACATAAACACTGGCAAATACAGATTATTTAGAAATGTAACTATTTTCATAATTGACACACGGATGGGGCAAGGGTAACACCCACATACTGGTGTGAAGCCTTGAGAATCTCATAACAGGGACTCTTAGCCGAAGAGAGCCACTCTGAAAATGGAAGCCGTTTTCATTGTTTGCTTGGAACGGAGATCCCAAAAGAAAGTGGCTTCAAGCCAACAGTGAGGACTGCTCATTGCCCTCACTGAGTTTCCAGAATGATCAAATGCCCCTGTTTAACTTAGCGAGTGGAAAATTAAAATTGGATTGCTACCTGGCCCTTTGCTGTGCTAGGGAGAACACACCAATCCGTTTGCTTTAGAAGCTGCTGATGCACAAGAAATAATGCGAGGGTCTAAACACAAGCGAATATAACCCGGCCATCCAAGCCACCTATACACTGGTCTGAGGATAATGAGCCCTGACAAGGGCACTCTGTGCTCCCTGCCACCAGGCAGAGAATATATGAGAAGAGAAGAGAAACCAGTGGAGGAAATGCATCCTCATCAATCCCTGGATCCCAATCCAGATGAACAGAACGTAAGAAAGCAATGGGCCAACGTCAGCCTGTGACCGCCGCGCACCTGAGGTTCAGAGCAGCAGAAACTAAGCCTCCAAAATGAACTGGACACAGCTTCCTTAGCACCCTGTACATCTGGGAAAACCTAGATGCATAAACTATGCAAATCAGCTGACCCTATTTAAAACACCTTCTAGCATAAATGGCACAAAGACAACCTTTGCTGGATAATTCAGAGGGAACTCTTACTCAGAAAGGAATATATATATATACCTATTTCTACTAAATACCATTGGAAAAAAATTCCTCACTCAATCAAGTATTAGCTCAAAGTTTCTTGGAAAGCAACTGAATTCCAACATGTACATCCACAGATACAACCGCAGAACCCTTCATCAACCATGGATGCACTCATGGTCATATCTAGTAGTGATGTATTATCACGTATTATTTAAATAATGAAATGAAGCTTCTTTGCATATTCCAAGCTCCAGTGAGTAGTCAAGTCCCGCATAGGTCAGGACTGAGACCCTCCTGTCAGCACCAGCCTGAATTGAAGGAAGAACTATTCTGCACATTCTTGCAGGAACTTACAATTTATATCAAAAGCTCTCATATTATACCATCTTGCCACACTGGAACATGGATATGTGATGTCAGAGTGACTTCTCTGGAGTCAGCCTATCACGTGTTGGCAAAATAATGCCATTTGCCTTCACGTTAAGACACTTAAATCCCACCAAACCAACTTCGATGGCAGTGCCAACAGGGAAGCCAAAGCAAACGTCAGGACATCATTGCCTTCCCCTTTTTAATAAACTGGTAGACTCTCATGCAGTAGACTAGATGTTGCCACTTTGTTTCCAACCCAATTCCCCAGTAAAAGAAATATCAACTCAGTTAACGAAACAAGCTACAAGCCTAGATTGGGCGGATCTCCCACTACACTACTCTATTTCCATCTATATTATCCCACATAACTTGCGGTTTCTCCAGGCCAAGAGCTTCTCTTTCTGCAGCTTCTCCATCGACCCTCTCTAGCTCCTCTCCTCCTCTGGATCCCCCGTGGCTCCTCCCCTAGACTCTCAGCTCCTCCCACTTCCTCCTGCCCAATCATTGGCTCAAGCCTTTATTAGAAAAGTTTGGGTGAGGAGAAGGTTCACAAGGCAAAGCCTCATCTGCAGCCCCTCCCAGAAGTGGAATTAGCATCAAAATACAAACCCCAGGGCTATCCACAACAACTAGAAGTAAATCTCCCACCTTCTCTTTGTCTTTCAAACAGCCAGCTCAGTGAAAGGGAAGAGGAGAGCCCAAGGGCAGCTTTGCCTACCTTCGCTGGTGGCCACATTCTTCTGGGCTTTGGTTGGTGTGTGATCTGTGCTTGAACTCACGTCGGATGAGACGCTTGAGCTGCCTTTGCCTAAGAGAAAAGCAAGGGGGGAAAAAGTAGCTTCTGAGTTTGGTAATTTCAGAACCGAACCAAGACTTTTACACAGTAACACACTAAGCCACTCATTTCCAATTAAGTGGCCATAACACAAAACGTGGAGTTTATTAAAGGATTTTGACTTAGGCATTCAATATCTCTGGGGAAATATTTGACACACACTACAGCAGAACCAAAACCCTCTTATATCATAGCACGATTATAAACTCAGACAAGAGTAACATGGGCAATGCGCTAATATAATCTCTTGTCTTGGCATAAATGTGGATAAGTAAGGACTCTCGGGGAGCACACCCAATGCTCTAACACCACTATACACTTTGCACCCCACAGCTCTAGAAACAAGGGACTCTCAGAATGAAAAAAAAAAATCAGAGTAGCAAAAGCTTGTTGGCTCCACATGGCTGTATCACATCAAGAACACAAATCCACGGATTAATGTCTTTCTGGGAAGTAACAGAAAACCAACTGCATATCCAATACAGTGGTCCTCAATCCAAGAGGGGTTTTCTATTCATTCGAATGCTTAGCATAACTTTTGGTTGTGATAAGCAGGACAGAGGTGCTACTGGTATGTGAACAACAATGGCCAGGATTGTTGCTAAATGTCTTAGAATGGACAAGACAGTCCCCCACAAGAAAGAATTTTATAGCATAAATTCCAGGGACACTTGATTTGAGATGTCCTGGCCTTCCTGATCATACCTACATCCAGGGCCAAGTTTCTATACCTCTCACCTTTTACATACGCATTAATAAACACTCTCCTAAAGACAGAATAAAGACGATAAATACAAACCACACTAGTCCACAGAGGGGAGTCCTGGGAGCTATAATGGGAGATTTCAAAATGTCCCATGTTACCCATGTCCTTGTATCAGCTCCTCCCTCTGTAACTTTAATCAGTACAATAGAGCAAAATGGAGGGGGTTTTGCCCATGTGACTAAAGTTCATAAATTAATAGTTACTTAATTAAGCAAAAGGAAGACTATCTCATATAGACCTGATAGGATGAGGTAAGTACTTTGAAAGGATCTAGCAGAGAGAGGGCCTCATGCTGCCTTTGAGTTCCAAGCAGCAAATGCTAAGGTTAGGGTTAGGCTTATCATTCACTACAGTGGTATGAAGTTGGCCAACATCATCTAAGAGGAGAAAAAGACCCAGACAGTAAAGGAGAGCCTGGATCTGACTAATATTTTGGCTACTGCTTTGGACCTCCCTGTGCAAAGGACTCGGTTAATTCATACCCAGAATCCTGATCCAACTGTGAAATAATAGCTACACCTTCCTTGTGTCATATTCATTTATGTCACAGTGAGTGTGCAGTGATTTAAAAAACACTAACTCTATTAAAGACACAACTGTTTCATTCCATAAAAGTTATGATCAAAAGTTTACACTAAATGGAGAAGCACTGACTTCTAATAGTCTTCCCAGTGAGACAGGCATGAACTGGATATTTACTTTCTACCAAATTGTTAAAATCTTAAGCCCCAAGGACATAGCATTAAAGAATGAAGCATTTGGGAGGCAATTAGATTATGAGAGTATAATCCCCATAAATAAGGACTGTGCCCTTCTTAAAGAGGCGTCAGCCATATGAGGGGACAACCAGACAGCAGTATATGAACCAGGAGCAGGTCTGTACTGAGCTCTTCTGTACAGGTACACCAATCCTACCCTATCAGCTTTTAAAGTGTAAGGAGTAGGCTTCTATTAGATATTAGATATAAAAGTCTTGAGTATCTCGTCATAGTGGTCCATATAGACTGAGCCAAGTTTAATTGAGTAAGCTGAAAGTCTAAATTCACAGCGTAAAACAGTGCAAAGTCTTATAAGTAAGGAGCTTCAGGATTCTGTCTCCTCTGTTGGAAGTCATGGAAAAATCCAAGTTCATGGGTAATATCACCTGAGCGGGGGAGACAAATGGATTTGCTTCCTCTTGCCATTACCCCTAACTCACTGTTGGTGCTTCAAACCAAGTCTGCTATCCAGATTGCATTTCACAAATGTCTCTCTCCACATTGAGTGGGCATTTAGAGGTCCGTGCGCGCATAGTGAGTCTCTTACCAACTGAGAAGTAGGTGAACTTGCTCCCTGGGGTGTCCTCGGAACCCTTTGCTCTGTAATCCTGAATGTTTACACCTCCTACCTCCCTCTGTGCTGGAAGGTCAGCATCTATATCAGAGAGCAAGGTGCTTAAACTAGGAGATTTCTGCTGGCTAAAACTGTGAATGACTCTGAGTCCATTAGATTATTCCTCAAATAATATAAACATTTTAGCAGGGCAAAAATTATAATCTACACCACCTAACACATAGACTTAAATGATTTTAATTGTATTATGGGTTGGTGATATGTAAATGGAAAATTAAAAATAAGCTCCATAGGTTTGACTTCTGATTCAACAAGAAAAGCAAAACAAAATAACAAATTAAGCACAAAATAATAAAACATGTAACACTCAACTGTAATAACATTAATTTAACATGCTAGGTGATGGTGTGGTTTTTGCTGGGATTAACTTGCATTTCTTAAATTGAAAATATTAAACATTGGCTTCTAAAGCCTATGTATGCTTGTTTTGAGGATGTCTCTGATACCCTGGGATGTGTGAGAATTAACTCTACCTGCCCATTCCTCCTTGCGATAAACAGGGGGAATTTTAGTTTTGGGAGGCAGTGTGTTACCATGTAGCTCTGGCTGGCCTGGAACTTTCTATGGAGATCATAACTCAATGTGAACTCACAGGGCTGCCTCTTCCTGCCAAATGCTGAGATTAAAACTATGCGTCACCACACCAGGCAAGGAGTCTCCTCTTACAATAAAGTAGACCATGGGCAGAGAGCTCCATTTGGTCTGATTTCTTCATTCACATCATTGGGTCTTGCGGTTTTTTCTACACTATTAGCCCAAAATCATTGCAGAAGAGCCCTCCCTTAGAAGACAATGAAGTCTTACAGTGGGACTCTTATGCTGTGAAACCAGGATGCTATGTTTTAAGACTTTTACTACATACAGTTATTGTCCATGTCACTGGACCAGTTGTCTGAATACTAGCCCACAATAAGTAATGATTAGAACAGGATAGCCAGAGAATCCATCACCTTAAATGACCTTCATGTTGGTAGCATTCATTGGTAAGCTGTCATTACACTGAAAGCCGAGAGATAACATGTGCCTGAGGAAATTCTCAGGTACAACTGGAAATGTGTGCACCATTATGCTGGTGAATGAGGAGAAGGAATAGGGGAGAGAATGATATTATGAATGGGTCTGCGTGAAGCTGGCAGTGAGTGCCCAGGTAGAGTGGTACACCCTCATGGATTAGATGCTTTACCTTATTAGATATTCACTCTGTATGCTCAATATGCTCTCAATTGTGCTTCCAAAACTCTTATCGCTCCTCAAGGAAAATGTTAGACTTCTCCATTCCCTAATTATCTCTACCAATACCAGCCCAACACCATGGTTATAATGGACCATATTAAATTCTGAGAGTATGTATCTACTTTAGGCACAAAAATGCAAGGGTTTCTTACCCCTCAAGAACCACTTTCTGTCTCCTTGAAGGCAAGACTGTCTCTACTGATGTTGTATGTCCTTCAGAAAGTAAACATTTTAAAAACACACTAATGTTTAATAAATTACTTAAGAAATGTAAGATGATTAGGAGCCCAAGTCCAGCTGGTTCTCATTGTCTGAGGTGGTTACATTTTATAACTTCACCGCAAACACAAAAGAGTTGCTCCAAAGTATCATGTGATCCTCTTCTCACAGTATTTCCATCACCAGATCAATGCAAACCTTGTCTTAGTGTTTCTCTTCCGAGTCATCGGGTCTGGTGTGCTTTTGGTTTACATTCAACTCAAGGCCAAGAGCACTGTATTTATGGGACATCTGCTTTTTGGAAAACTTAGAAAGTTTTTTTAGAACTTTCTGGGATCTTTGCAATGGTAAAATTACCAAGAGACAGGAGTAATAAATCATGTTCTAGTAAAGAGACCATAAAGGAAGACCAGTGGTAGCTGAAGATGGGCCTCAGTGTTAGATCACTTACCTCACGTGTACAAAACCCTGAGTTTGATCCCAGGACTGAGAAAATAAAGCAAACAGCATGAGTCAGGATAGAGAGTAGCCCCTCCCTAAACTTCTCAAGAGAACAGACTCCAGTCAGTACTTCTGAGTATGCCCCTGTGGTGACAAAGATGTCATGTCTGCGAGCAAAGCTGTGCATGATCAAATGTGACTTGGGTACTCACTGAGTAGCACAAGCAGATACCTTTGAGAAAATGGTAGCTGCCACTGTGAGCGCTGACTACATGCTGTCCTATATCTTACATGTGGTGCTGCATCTTGTAACCACATTTTCTGATGACGAGAACGGGTGGCATGATGGATCCAGAGTGAACAAGCCTAAATTGACCCCATACTTGCCACGTTCTAGTCTTGGGGAAACAACGAAACCCTGTGTATCTCATGAAGAACAATAACTGCACTCTACAGCACCTGCCATCACTAAAAAAAAAATAATAATAATAACTGAGATATATTGGTATGGATGATACAAACAGCTCAGAAATACCCAATTTCTTGGTATATTTGGGTTCATATTATAGATACTGACAGCACCCAGTGAGTTCAAGATGAGAAAGATGGGGAACGCAAGGTAGTTGAGAACAGAATACAGCATTCGGTATTAAATGGTGAAAGATCCATTCCACTGAAACTGATAAATGTTATCTATAACTACATTAATTAGTGTTCAGATAATTATAATCCTCACCATAAATAAACCTACTGGCGGATTGATTATCAGTTCAGACGCGCTCTCAACTCAGGGATGTCGGCCCCACAAGCACATGCCTGCCTTCACTCCGATCATTTCCCCCTTGATTACCAACTCCAGGTCGGCAGGCGCTGCATAGGTTCCTTCCACGGCTGTCTCCCCGTGCTGCTAGATTTACACTGCAAACGCTCAGGACAGGTGCTAAACAGTTTCCATAAGTGGCTGGCTACAGGGATGAAGTAGAGATTTATCCGATTCCTTCATCCCCAACCCCATGATACTTTCTAAGACGCCAAATCCAAACCCATACTTGCCCAACAAACTCTACACAGCCATTGTGCTCAGAGCTTGCGAGCATAACTTTCAAAACACGTACAGCTTCCCAATGGAGACAGGCAGTCTAGTGGTCTATATGAGTCTCCTGGAGCCATTGTCATAGATTACTTCTAGCTAGATGAATTAAAATAACAAAATATGTATTCTTTCACAGTTATGAAGGCTGCGAGTTTGAAAGCAAGGTGTTGACAAGACCATGTCCCCCTGATGGGTTCCATGGGGAATCTGATGCAGGCCTCTTTCTTAGCTTCAGCAGGTTGCCAGTATTCCTTGAAGTTCCTTGGTCGGCAGAAGCCTACTTCTCCTCTGTCTGGGACATCACATAACTTCCTTTCCACTGGGGTCTGTGTCTTTTATAAGGACACCAGTCATACATGCTACTCAGCGTCTTCAATACAGCAAACTGCATCTGCAACACCTCATTCTTAAAGAAAGGGCCTATGGGTAGGTTCTGGAAAGGACATAAACTGGAGAAGAGAAAGGACATCATTCACTCCAGGGTTCCCTTAAGCATCAGTAAACAGAAAATCTCATCCTGATCCGCTGTATGGATACTCACTCAATGCTCACAGTGTGCCAGTGTTATTAGAAAGGGAAAGCAAGATGAACAATCAAGATTTAGACTGTCCGGATTTAAAGTTTGAGATGTCTTGCTTGAAGAAAGGCGCACAGGCTGGATGTTCCCCAGTGGAAAGGTGGGCACCTTCCTACTGACAGCATGAGGACAGAGGCCACTCCCCTGAGCCACGCACCACCTACTGGATTTCAGTCCATTCAATGAGAGTTAACACAGATGTCAGCTGACAGAAAGACAGATGCAGCTGCTGCTGGAGCCACTGACAGATGGTGCCTCACAGCCGGTGTTCTGAACCAAGTAATGAACAGATCAGAAGCATGGACAGGCTAAAGGCTTTAAACACCAACACAGAACTACCATTGTAATATAAGTCACTGCAAAGTCGTTCTTACGCCAATAGCATCCCTACAATTTATACCAATGATTAATTTCTTCACACGCATCCAAGTTCTGAACAGCTACAGTGCTCATGAACTATTAAAAAAAAATCAGTGTGCAAGAAAATAGTATACTGTCCCTAGGGGTCACCTCCATTTCAGTGTGACCTACGAGCACCTTCAAAGCCACGGGCTTCTTCCTGGCATTGAGCCTAAGTGTAGATACGTCCCTGACCTTGGTGAGCGCTTCTGATTCACTTGTTCATTTTGTCCCTTCAAAATACTGTGGCACCCAGGTCCATGAATCATGACAGCCCTGAGGTTTTCTTCTGCAGGGTTTTGAGAGCTGGGAAACAGCAGAGTAAAGCCACCATGGTCTTCTATCCGTGTGTACGAACCTCTGAGTCTGCACTCTCTGTGAACTGGTCCCGGGCTACAGGGAGACAGTCACAGGCAGTTGGAAATTGGGGTTTGCTGCTTGCTGACTCCAGGGTTTTGCAAAGCAACTTCCCGTGCATTTTTCTTAAAAATCACTGAAGATCAACCTAAACCGTGAACATTCTTTACACAGCTTTTAGTCACCTCGTTGCACCCCCCCCCCTCACACATAGCAATGGTCGAAGGGGGAAACCGGAAGGGGGGCACAGCCTAGTTACACGAAATTGCAAGGCAAACAGCACCTCAGCATTTTCAACTCTGCACTGGCTAGTTAGTTTAAAAAGAAAGAGAAAACAAAAACAAAACACGGGCAATAAAACTGTCAAAATTCTATATATGGACTTTTAAACAAAATTCAGCCTTGATTTGTTATAAGAAGATTATAACTGACAGTTTCCCACCACAGAGGTTTAGGAACTAAATGCAGAGATGGGAATCCCCAGGTCAGCCCCATGCTTTGTCACAGCTAAGGAGGAAGCCTACGTAAGCTGCTCGGTGCTTCTGGCATCATCTCTAAAGGGTGAGGGTGACGCTGGAGGACACTGCTTAGACGCTTCTCAGCGCTCTACTTACATGTCTGTACAAGGCCCCTCTTTATACCAAATCCACTGTCACACAAAGTTAAAAACTACTCCAGCAGGAGACAAGCTCCAGAATGCCTACACGGTAAGGAAATATCCTGCTCCCTGTGATAACAATGACGCATGTGTGAGCACGCGCGCACGCGCACACACACACCTACACACAATACACACATTTACACATTGTCTTAGTTAGGGTTTTACTGCTGTGAACAGACACCATGACCAATGCAAGTTTTATAAAAGACAAGATTTAATTGGGGTTGGCTTACAGGCACAGGGGTTCAGTCCATTGTCACCAAGGCAGAAACATAGCAGCATCCAGGCAGGCATGGTGCAGGAGGAGCTGAGAGTTCTACATCTTCATCTGAAGGCTGCTAGTGGAAGACTGACTTCCAGGCAACTAGGGTAAAGATCTTAAGCCCACACCCACAGTGACACACCTACTCCAACAAGGCCACACCTCCTAATAGTGCCACTCCCTGGGAAAAGCATATACAAACCATAACATTACCATAACACACATATATAACTATACCAGCACAGATAACAACATGCATACATGTTGTGTTAGCTGCTATTCCCATTGATTTGACAGCTGCATGACAGAAACATCCTGAGGGAAGAATTAAATCTGGTATATAGTTCAAAGAGTTCAGTCTATAGTGTTTTTACCAACAAGCACATGGGTAGAGCATCATGTTAACGGGAGCATGTAGAGAAAGATGCTGTCCAACTTAGAGCAGACAGATAGCGGAAAGGGAAAATGGGGCTATAATCTGGTCTCAGATTCAAAGGCACTCACTATTACCTACCTTCTGCAGCTAGTTTCCATCTCCTAGATCAGCTTCCATAACGTCTCTAAATGATACCATCAGCTAAGGACCAAGGTAGATTCCTTGGTCCTTCACATCCAAGTAATAGCATACACATGTATTAATTTTCAAGAGCACAGGTAGAATATTTCGATGTTGGGTCTTTGAGCCTCCTACTTTTGAAGCTGTTGAATCTATGGGCTCTTTCTTGTCCTCAAACGAGAGTCCACATTTTCCTGCCTCTTAAGATGGTTCTCACTCATCTCTCATCGTTCCCCTTTCCTTGGTGGGAGGTAGTTTCTTAGATCACCACAGGGAAGCTGGAATCCCTTTCCATGAGAGTAGAGGTATCTCTGAGAATCTTTGGGTCAAGGGCAGAAGGGGACATTTCCAAACGACCAAAGCCTTCCCACTACTGAAAGCTCAAGATAGAAAGGGCAACAGAAGTAAACTCTCCAGAATGGCTGCCCTACCCCCCCTGTGAGTCTGTTCTGTTAACCTAATGCCATAGCTGCCACGTGATTGGCTGAGACTGATCTCACCTCAAGGGTCAACAGGTAATAGAACCCTTCATAAGTGATCCATGCTCCCTGCTCCATGAAGGAAGGGCAGAGCAGAAGACCAGAGTTGTTCACTGCGAAAGGATAGATTCCCTCTTCTTTCACTCTTTCATATGTGTGTGTATCCATACACACACATATATATGTATATGTGTGTGTGTATGTGTGTCCATATATATCTCAAAAGGAGCCTGACTCAAAGATAAAAACTTGATCTCCAATGCAATGCATAGGTATTGGAGACAGACCTTATGAGAGATAACAAGTGAGAGTAGTTGACCGTGTAGTGAGAGTAGAGAGTAGCAACCGTGAGAGTAGTTGTTAAAAACTGAGGTTGTATCCGGGCAGTGGTGGCGCATGCCTTTAATCCAAGCACAAGGAAGACAGAGGAAGGTGGATTTCTGAGTTCAAGGCCAGCCTGGTCTACAGAGTGAGTTCCAGGACAGCCAGAACTATACAGAGAAACCCTGTCTCAGAAAAACAAAACAAAAAATAACAACAACCAAAAAACCTGAGGTTGTCCCTCCTGTTTCTCTTTAGTGTGAGCCCACGTGTCCTTTCATGCCGTGCGTGTCATGGTACATCACAGAGGCCTTGTCCAGACACCAACAAGGTTATGCTGCTGGACTCTCCAGAGTCAAAAGCTAAATAAAAGTTTTAGATGAGTTATTCTGTCTGGGATTTAGAACAACAGCAAATGGAGCAAGAGAAAAGGAGGGGTATCTTATTTCCTTTTCCATTGCCATGATACAATGTCCCCCGGGGGGGGGGGACCCTTAAGGGAGAAAGGGTTTGTTTTTTAACTCAGTTTGTGGCAGCTGATGGTACAGCGTCTACAATCAGCAAGCAGGAAGCAGTGGATGCTTGGGCTCAGCTCGCTGTCTTCCTTTGATACAGCCTAGGGCCCAGCCCAGGAATCAAGCTCTCCTATGAAGTGAGGGTAGGTCTTCCAACCCAATTCATCTAATTAAAATAACCTACCACACGTATGTCTATATACCTGTCTCCCCGGTAATCTCACCAAGTTGTCAATCAAGATTAACCATCACAAGGGTCCAATTTCTAATGAAGATACACGAGGCAAAACCAGAAAGGCAGAATGTAGTCGGGCAAAGGTATCACTGACATGTTGTCTGTTGAAGTTGCTACCACTAGACTTCTCACTGGGGTGAAGCAATGAAGACAGAAGATCCTGTCTGCTCTACAAGGTGGTAGGTGTTGAAAGCAAAATTACTTTACAATAAACAAAACTGTAGCTTGAATTGAGGGTTGTGTGCCATAAATATGTATTCACATACTTCTAACTTCAGATGCTGACACCACAAAAGGCAGAACACATGTACATATAAATAGTGGGAATAGTGATGAATTTTAATGTCTTAAATAAGCACAACCAAGAAAGACCAAAAGCAGTATGCTCAGCCAAATGACAAATCCAGTATGACTTCTAGACCCTGACAAAGAGTCTAATTTTCTCTGTGCAAGGGATAGATGGCTTGATAGGTCAGTCTTCTCCTAAAAACTTCAATTCAACTTCCATTTATAATCTAGGTTGTATTTTTCAAAGCATTATGCATTTAAAAATATCACTCTCCCTAAATTTTGCATTTATAGCGCTTTTATCATATAAATTGTGGTCATAACCTAAGTGAGGGTTTTCAGGGGCCACTGGAGGGAAAGGGCTCTCTTCTGTACTGGGGATACATCAAGAGAAATAAATCTTGCCCAAAGCTGGAATTGTTCTTGAACATAGCACTTGAAACTAATCTGTTCTCTCTTGAAAATATACTGGTTTTCCTTTAGGCCAGAATAGATTAAATCCCCCAGAGAGAGCTGTTGTTTCCCTTCTATGATGTACAGACTCTTGATTAAGAATCGTAGAATTCCCTGTGCATCTCTGCCTCTCGCTCTTCCGGCTCAAAGGCAACTCCTCATCCATAAACGTGTCAGGAACATGCGGACTACCCTCTCACCCAAAGGGTAAGAAGAAACCAGGGATCGAAGCTCAAAATATGTGAAATGTTCCTCCACTCCAGGCCTTCCTCTTCATCTCCTTGTCAAATCTAATATTCTCAAGCTAAAAGCAAGCTGAATTTGATAAGTAAGCCGGAGAATGGAGGTAGAAATTTCAGAGCATGTTTATGTTATACGTATGTTCATGAAGACTTGAGTGGAATGGAATGAATAGGCCTTTGACTCATTTAAATATAAAGTAAGAATTTCAGGCATGTGAGATGGTATTTCTTCCTCAATATGATAGTATCTAGGGAGATGTTTTTAAATATGTAGTGTGAGACAGGCAGAATAATCTTGCTGCCATAAAGATTTATATGTGTTATAGATATGAGATGAAATCAAATATAAAAATGAATACTTTGGCTGGCTCTCCCTCCTGCCCTTCTCACTCTTTGGAACATGTGTTCTACTCCAAATATAGGACAGCCTTTCTGTGACTGCCTGGTAGCCAACATGTGTGAAATCCTGGTTTTCTCCCGGCTAACCAGGAAACAAATCTTTACTTGCACAAGCAGATTCATTTGGGTACCCCTAGTTCCAACCTCCCATGAGGTAAGGAGGGGGTTTGTTTCTTCTGAATAGGGAGGGAAGGGTCTGGTTGCGTGAGGAATCAACTACATAATTATACGATTGGAACACTGGTTACAGGATATGGTTGACTTCTCACGCAATTATACCCCACCCATTTTTCTGAGAAACCATCTACAATCTAGAGACATCATGATCTTCTCCTTGGGACTGATTAATTTGCTAGGATGACTCAGAGAACTCAAGGGAAGACCTCATTATAGAAATAGGCATATTTAATAGTATAGTAGAAACAACATAGCTGAAAAAATAGAGGGTAAAGGTTAGTAGAACATGGATTTGGTAGTATCTTCCAGAATCTTCTATGTGTTCACTTAGTGAGAAGCTCTCCAAATTCTGTCCATTTCAGACTTTATGAATGCTTCATTACATAGGTATAAATATTTCCACCCATGACCATTGATGCAATGGTGCACTGATACAAACACGATGCTCAAGATGAAGATCCTTTCCTCTCCATGTGTTGATGGATTTGCAAAGCTGAAACATCCATCATCCTACAACTGGTTCCTCAGGCAACTGGACCCTTCCCTATCACAACTCTGGGGCTATTAAAAGCACTAATCTCATTTGCATAGAAAAGGCATGCTTATGGACATGAATATTGACAGGTTTTAGGAGCTAAATATATCAGGAAACTAGACAAAGGGCAAATGATTATTCCATAGCATCATACCTTTCGTCCTATGTTTTTAAAAATGTATTAAATCCAGTATCTGTACCATGCCTCTAGCTGTGTTTGAAACCCCTAAAATTTTCCTGCTGGATTTTGGATTAAACTTGTAACTCTATATTGACCTATAAGCAGCTATTCCAAGCCTCACTTGGATGACCCAAAAAGTGGACTCCTACTATCTGGATAATTTGTCAGCCATAGGACAAGATACTTACAAGATAAAGGTAAACATCTGTTCAATGAATTGAGTAGAAGTTTTCAATTAAACATAGTCTCTGTCTTATACCATTTGAATATAAAGTCTCTCCTGCAGGGGTTGGAGAGATAGTTCAGCAGCAGAGATGACTGCTCTTCCAGAGGTCCTGAATTCAATGCCCAGCAACCACATGATGGTTCGTAACTATCAGTAATGGGATCCAATGCCAACTACAGTATACTCATATACTTCATATACATAAAGAAAGAAATCTTGTTTTAAAAAATGTCTCCTACAGATTCGTGTATTAGAGGGTTGGTTTGTTTCTGTTGATAGACATATAGAAAGTACTGGACCCTGAAGGCAACGAACTAAGTCAGAACAATCACGTGGTGAGTTGTTAATACGGTGGCATCATAGTCAGTAGTAGAAAGTTGTGCATAGTTGGGAGACGTAGCTGGCTTCTCAGTGATTACTTGTCTGTTGAAAATAACATGCATAGCCACAATCTGTATCATTCAACAATAAATACCACTATGGATGTTTTAGTGTCATTTTCAAAAATATTTTATTGTTTTTTTAAACAAACCTCAGGCCAATTCTAGTATGACCATACACTATGAATTAGCCTTCTGCCTGCTGTGTACATATAAATTCTTACAGACAAGAGGGCTTGATTTTAATCTCTACTCTAATTTATCAAGCAAACAATCTGGTTGTTCTGTGCCACCATATTTTCATTTTGCCACATAAGAGAACTAGGGCTGGTTTCCCCTCAACTCTGACAACAGGTAACCACCACTCAGCAAGTTTTGTAACCTCTTAGCTTCACCAAACCCCAGCAGCAAGCCCAGGAGACAGGGCCTACATTTCTACCCTCACTACCTTCCCCAGTGACTTTGTAACCTCACTGCAGCTTTTAAGGAAAAGCTGAGCTTCTGGCCCCTGGGTTTCCACCTGCTGTAACCCCTTAGAGTGTTACCATTGCACCTGTGGAAGAGCCCAGGCTTTATCCTCCAGCTGCTTTACTCTCTGACTCAATGTTAATGCTTCCCAAGTATTATGGCGTCCAAGAGTGGTTTGTTTTCCCTTAATTGCCTCAGACAATGCATGACTTCAATGGCTAGCCCATGGTCAATGCTCAGTAAATGTCACCTGGTAATGCTGTTCCAAAACTTGAATTCTGTTTATTGATTGACTGATTGATTGATTGATTGATTGACTGATTGATGTGTGTGTGTGTGTGTGTGTGTATGTGTGTGAGAAAGAGAGAGAGAGAGAGAGAGAGAGAGAGAGAGAGAGAGAGAGAGAGAGAGAGAGGACTTTGGGTGCATATATGTACATGTTCATGGTGGTCAGAGGTTGAAGTCAGCTGCTCTCATCAAACTCCGATACCCGACGCTTTGTGTCAGGGTCTTGATGATTTGGCTAAGGTAGTTGGCCAGGCTCTGTCTCAGCATCCCAAGTGCTGGGGTTACGAGTATCCCCATCTCACTCAACTTTTCACTTTTCCTGGTCTTTACACTTCAGAACCAAGTGCTTTCCCATGTGATCTCTTTCCCCAGCCCTAAGACTGCAGAGGAATATACACACAGAGTACTGAAAAATTTAAACTGTAGGTAGTTTCTTTAACCCAAACATAGGACTTTAGCATTAAGATTTGTAATGCTAATGAATTTAGGCCCACTCTATAGGTTGTTCTTTCAACGTTGTGTATCAGCCGGTCAATTCTGCTTGAAATTCCCACAAACTCATCACATCCAGCACTGCCTCACACCTCTGATGGAAATCTTGCTATGCTATATTAGTGGCTCTTATAAATAAAACTCCATATTATCTTCAACTCTCTCAGAATAAACCCACTTTGGTTTTAGATACCCTTCCTCACGTGGAATGTTGATACCACTTACAGTCATTTTGGCACTTACCATTTAAAAAAAAAAATCACAGCTGACCTGTTACAGCACACTTGGTTATACCAGTGAGTTCTTATGTATATTTTCTTACTACACTGCATTCCTCTCTTACATGCCCCAGGGTCACAGACACTGCTGCTGTTAACAACACGGTATCACAGAGCTCTTGGAAACAGATTATTGCTGAAGATTACCAGTCTCTAAATATTTTGGAGATAAAAACAAGAGAGATGTAGTAATCCTCAATTCCCCCAACAAGTGGGTTTTTACAACGTCCACACCATTGTCTACACTGTACAGAGAACCGTCAGCAAGCAGCCCATGTTAGGAAGAAGCATCACTTCGACTGTGATCAAGAATATTGAGAGTGTGTAACAGAGACCCATCCTGGCACCTTGGTCAACAGTAGCTGGGATGGCTTGTCACTGACCTGGGCTATCAGCACAAAGGTTTGGGAAGCTGAATTTTGAGACATGTCTACAGTCTCCATTTTGGACCTAACTCTTCTGCAGCATCCTTGAGATCGGATCCCTAGAAACCATCGTCAGCCCCATTCTCTAAGCCAAAGCTCATAGACTCTCAATGTGGCTCATTTCCATCTCCAGTATAAGCTGAATGACTCGGCCCATGTCCTTTCCTGGCCCTGCACTTCCTCAACCAGGAGTTCAGCCTGTCTGCTGAGTGGTGAAGGACTGTCCCCATCATTCCTGCAAAACACAACTCCTCCACTACCAAGTAAGGAATAGAAACTCCAGTACAAACAGTAGCGAAGTTCATTGGCCTGAACCGCCCAGGATTGGGGCAGATACACTTTTAACCTTTTCAATTGTTTACTTTCCAAATACCTTACCAAATTCTTGACCTCTCTGGCCCTCCATATGTCCTCCCTCTACATGCTATGAAAATCCTAGACAACCAAGACATTAAAGCTCCTGTTTACCTTCTCAGACTCATTTGAAAGAAAAATATTTTACTTTCATTGTAGGGTTTCAAAGCAAAGGCAAATGCTTCAAAAACCTCCCTAATTAGTATAATTCACATTAACTCACAGGGCACTGGCAAATAAATATTTAATGTCTAGTATCTATATAACATATTCCTGGCACTAAAGTGAGTAATTTGCCTAAAGAAAGATATTAATAAAATTAATCTTTAATATTATGTAAAACCATATTAATTTGCCATTCATGTGAGCAAAATCAGACAGGATTGGTACCACTACATAGCCCAATCTATTTTAAACATTTCTTTCAGGGTGAAACTCTATAGTTGTTGATTAGCATGAGAATAAAGACAATTCATTAGATAGAGCCATAAACTCCTCTCAATACACAGTATCAGAACGAGCTGCTAATGAACCTATTTAGAGAAATAATATGTCTTCACCATTGCGAGAAAATTCACCATCTTCCAGGAAAATATCCATCATAGTAATTAAGCAAATAAACAATAATAATGACAATGAAACCTGCATGTTTTTATGTCTATCTCTTACATTATTTAACTTCTTACAAAGTCCATGGGAAAACTGGTTTATTAATTTCCAACTTAAATCTTTGCCTCCAAATACTTACGGAGAATCCCACTGAGCCACAGAAAACGAAGGACTGCTTATTTCTAAAGAAGAGGAAAGTGGAAAAAAACCAAAACAAACAAGGAAGTAAGAGAAAGCAGAGAAAGGAGAGCAAATGCTTGCTGTCAGTGTTCTCTGTGGCTCCCTGCCCTCCTGACGCCTGCCTGCATTTTAAAGACTCTAAATGGTCAAATGTTTACAAAGGAAGGTTATCCTACCATGAGAATGAATTTACTTATTCTTCTTAAATACTAGTTAATAGTTAAGCAAATGCATAGAGCCACATATGATCACACTTTCCTTGTGCTTGAATGTGCACATCTCATCCTGGAATAGATCCCTCATCCACTCCGTTTTGCATTTCCAAACACAAACAAAATCTCATCTCTTTCCTGAAACCTAAGGGTAGCATCGTATCAGCAGTAAATGTCCCAGATCATGACAGGACTCTCTCACTAACAATTCGTCCATTCTCCATGTGGCTACGCTGAACCAAATCTCAGGAGTAATTTTTTTCTCTTGTTATCTTTACAGAAATAAAAAAATAATAAAATAAGAGCTTAAACCAGGTGCCCAGATAAATACCACCTCTTTCTGACGACAAAGGTCTTGTATTCATTTTCTACCAAACACCGGAGGGCTGAAGATGTAGCGCCCCCTCCAGACTTTTGTGGATACTTACGTTTTCCATGGGGTGCCTAAGCCCAAGGGGCTAAGTAGTGTGTGTGGGTGTCAAGCATTTCCCACGGAGGTGGAGAGCATGTCTGGGGCGGTGTGAAGCAGGGTGTTTGACACTGAACATGCACATCCTCATCGAATGGTCCTAACAACCCGTGGTGTGAAGCCTTATGACCTCGATGTTCAAGGTAAGAGAGCTGGGGTGGAGGATTTACCCCCCTAAGGTCAATGCATGCAGCCCACCACGGAACTTGCTCATTTAACTGTTTCCCCTTTATGAAGTGCCATAAATAAATTAAACAAACAGCTCTCCAGTTTAGAGGTAAAGAGTATCAACTTGGAGCAGAAAATCAGCAGAAAGGAAGCCCAAACTTCAGCTCTAGAATTTTTTTAGCTAAGTAACTTAAATAATATGAGCACCAATTTATTCCTAACACAAACTGTTCAGTGGGCGTTTATGAAGACCAAAGATTTCCTTCCATAGGTAATATGCCTTAAGGAAAGCAGTCGTCAGAGTACCACGCCTATCACACTATGTTGATAGGTATACAGGCCCAACCATATCCCTCAGAACAGTCAAAACAGACTTGCAATATATCTGGGCTGATGTTACTGAATTCACTGAATTCATGCCCCTGTGAAGTAAAAGAGAAACATTCACTAGCACTTGTGGAATCGGACTTCGGTCTAACCCTAAGCCCTGAATTCTTTCCCTCAACTTTCCTCCTTGTTCTAGTCTATAATAAGAAAATCTTTTTCATCTTACAAGGTGGGATTTCTTAAACTGATACTCTCAGCTCTGTCTCCTGGAAATATCCCTGTCTTCACAGGGAGGTTCAACAATCTGCCATTACTCACAGGTAAAAGTGATGTGGCAATTATTCTTGTCCAGGGAGACCCAAAGCTCTAAGGAATGCACATTTGAGTTCTTAAAACACTAAGGGACTAAGGGAATAAGAGCCTAAGACCTGTTACACACAGAACAACAACAACAACAACATCAAAATCAAGCTTCTTAATGCAGAACCCTTATTTCTACGAAGTTAGAAACAAAAAGAGACAATAAGATCACACAAGGTTAACTCACTGGCAGTATGTCCCTAAGCAAAGATATGTGACTCCAATTTAATCATTGAGTATTGATCTGGTTCCTGATAACATGATAAGAGATGAAGAGTCAGAAAGCTAAGAGTAGCGTCACTTCTTCCCCCAAGGTATCTGCCATTAGGACAGGACTGATCGGGTAATGTCAATCACCTCTTTAGGTCCTATGAGTAAAGGTTATGTGCTTCAGACAGGTCTAGCTAGCTGTGATGTGACAGGCAGCCATAAGGTGTTCTGGAATATAAAGCAGTGCTCAGTGCACATCGAAACAAGTTGTTGGGCAAGGCAACTAAAGGAAACACTGAAAACTCAGTAGAGAATGCAGAAGAGGGAACATCAAGTCAAGGTAGCAATAAGAACCTCCTGGGCTATATCCAGAGAGCCCCAAGGAAAATCAGGAGGGTATTCATGCCAGATTTCAGAGGAATAAGATTAGAGGGCAGAGTGTCAAACCAGAAGCAGCAAGACTATGTAAAAATATGTTCAAAGCACCCCTAGGACTCAGTAGCTCTCTTCCCATCACTGTCCTGCCTCAACACCTATCCTCGTATCACAGTTGACTTTCACTGTCAATGATGACTAAAATGTTAAAGAGTTCACTCTACTAAGAAAATACGCAATATGGACAAGGGACCAGTGTGAAGTAGCAATCTTCAACATGTTCTAAAACACCACAGGTCCCATTTAAGTCAAGAATACACAGCAAGACTCGGTGGCTGCAGAGACTACGGAGAGGCCACTGGCACGTGGGCCTCCACAGTGTCCACAGCTGTTGTCACTGTCTGCCTCTCATTTGCACATCATCACCTCTGATGACGACATTTCAGACTTGCCGGCAGAGCCCAGAGCTGGGCTGGAAATCCAACAGAGCATGAGTGCAGCCTCTTAGGCCACATGTCATCTGACTGTCCTCACTAAGTGTCTTCTCTTTCCGTCCCCTCAAAGGATAGTTTCCTATCTAGAGAACTGGAAAACAAATAATATGGTTTACTCAGACTATTGGTTTGTTGTTTGTTTGTTTACTTGCTTGTTGCAGGATGGGGATTGAGCCCAGGGAAACATGTATGCTAAACAGACCATCACTTCTAAATAGAAATCATGATGCATGCTTCACTGTGCACACTAAGTTCTCTACAGATGCCTACTAATGTCCAAGGTTGCTCTAATCAAAGTTGTGGAGTCTCTTTGTCTTTGTATCTTTATCTTCATTTTCACTGAAAAGGGCTGTTATGATTCAAACTAATTCACTGATGGGAGAAGCTAGCTCCAGGGTGATGAGTGGAAGATAGATAGATAGATAGATAGATAGATAGATAGATGTATATGAAAATTAAGCTACATGAACTAACAATGTACCCCACAAGAACCACAGGCTAACAGTGTACTCCTCAAGAACCATAAACAAAATCTCCAGTGCTAGACATAAAAACCCCCCTTTTAATGGTTAGTCAGGGTAGTTCAGGTGAATAGCCGAAACAATATGAATCATTTATGACCTCCTGTGTCCCCTCTCAGGGGTTTGAAGGCCTCTATTACTGAGGACACCATATACTTAGGATACTGAACTCAGAGGATTCCAGGTAGAAACGATCTAAAAGCCTCTTTCTTACATTCTAGTTTCCACAGTTCCAGAAAACACGATGAAAACTGCCAAGGGAGGGAAGCAATTAAACAGCTCTACCCAGCTGAGCCAGGCCAATGGCCAGCAATACAAGATAGCTGGGAAAGGGCACCAGGCTGTACTTGGTAGTGGCAACCAACAGCTGACTAATTTGGCTTAAGGACCCTCAACAGGAGGAAAATCGTGCTTGGCACTAAAACCCTACACAGGTTCTATGGGCTAGTGATGTCATGGACATTAGAAAAGAATCTACTACTGTCACTTTGCTAGACCAGGGTGATTCTTTAGTATATTCTAAATTTTATCCACAGGTGAGTGTGGCTATCATCCCTCATCAAAGAAAGTTCTCTTACATCAAATGGAGTCCATCATAGAAAACCAGAACTGGACAAGGTAGACATCAATAGGTTCCAGTCCTAGTAGATGCATCTATATCATGTCTCTTGCATCTATGTCTCAGGAAATATTGAGAAAGAAGAGACAGAAAGATTCTAAGAACCAAATTATCAGCAAGTGACCAGTCAAACAATCTCTACTACAAGTTATAAAAACAGCATGCCCAGAACTATGCCAACAGCAAGTGACACACCAGGACAGAAGGGGATTTCAAGGGACCCCACACCTAGACAGAGACAACTAATGATGCTTGTAGAAGAATTAGCCTCTCCCAGGGATGAGTCCACGTAGTGTCTGTCCAGTGTACAGTGGTCAGCACTGAAACCAGATAAACACAAAGAATAAAATGGACTCAGCAGATTGTATTTACATATTTGTGCACAACCATATAAAATAATTCTTCTTCTTCTTCTTCTTCTTCTTCTTCTTCTTCTTCTTCTTCTTCTTCTTTTTCTTCTTCTTCTTCTTCTTCTTCTTCTTCTTCTTCTTCTTCTTCTCCTCCTCCTCCTCCTCCTCCTCCTCCTCCTCCTCCTCTTCCTCCTTCTCCTTCTCCTTCTCCTTCTTCTATGCAGGCTATCAACTATACAGGTTAAACAGAGTATTTGGAAGGGCTAGAGGGAAGTGATATAGTTTTACAAAAAATTAAATATATTTTAACAAATGAAGTTATACATATGTAAAATGGGAACAAAGAGAACTGATTAGCAATATATATACATATATATAAATATACATACATATATGTGTTTTGCTTTTTTTTAAGAGTGAATTAAAATTTTATATTCAAACTAAATATTTTAGTTACTGTCCCATTGCTATGAATAGACAACTTGACCAAGGCAACTCTTTTAAAAGAAAGCATTTAGCTGGGCAGCACCTGCTTATCATTTCAAATGCTCAGTCCATTAGCATCATGGTGGGAGCACAGTGACACACCGGTCAACACTACAGCAGTAACTGAGAGTGCTACATCATGATCCACAGGTAGAGAGGGGAGGGAGGAGGGAGGGAGCTTGGCATGGGCATTTGTAACCTCAAAGCCCACCCACAGTGACACACTTCCTCCGACAAGGCCACACCTCCTAACCTTCTAATCCTATCAAGGTGTTCCACTCCCTGGAGACTGAGCCCATGAGAGTCATCCTTACTCAAACCTTGACACAAAGCAAAGTTCTAAAGCTGTTCTTCTTCAAACATCCATATTTTAATTATCACTCCATTGCTAGTATGAAAGCTTGTGTGGACAAAGGTGAGACACAACATCCCAAGTAGGAAGCAGAGTTAAGTCCCAGGTGCACACAGCCCATTACTGCGAAAACAAGGTAGCATGACTTCAGCCTCTCCAGAGTTCCTCTGTGCAATGACCGGTCACTGATTTACACATCAATACCTTAAATGTCTAGCAACATCACCCTAAAGCACTTTTTAAAGTGATGACTTATTTGGGGAAATAGCAGCATTCAGTTTTAAAAACATAGCCATTCATTTCTGACAGCAAATAAATCATGCAGCAGTCTCTGCACAAACTACCAACACTGAGCAATAAATCTTTGAATTCAGCCCTACACCAGGCATCACGCTGTAAAACCAAAGTCTACTTTTAACTCAGTGACCTCGGTCTTGCCTCTGCTGGACAGTAAATCTGGTGCAACATGAGCAAATATGGGTGGCTGAGTTTCAATCTGGCACTGCACCGAGGCTTTGTCAAGGATCCCAGAATTTAGAATTTTTAAGAACAACAACAAAAAAAAAGAAATCTGAAAACAAAAACATATGCTACACAGCTGGGGATGGGGAAATGAAAGGGAAGAGCTTTCACCTTGGTTGGGAGAACACTTTGGCCACTTCTTTGTCTTAATAGATTCTAAAGCCTTGGTTTTTATTCTCTGGACTTATTATCTTCAAGGTATGAAGATATCAAGGTATCAAGGTATGAAGATATTATCTTCAATGCATATATATATATATATATATATATATATATATGCGCATTGGGTGATACACTTCTTTCATTCATCCAATTTAAAAAAATCAATGAATGACTTATCTCTCACTGTCTCTGGTCCTCTGAAAATTATTTAAGTGTGTTGTAGCTCAACTTCCGAATCATTGAAATTGGAATGACCTTTACACATAACCCATAGGAAGGACACCATAACCATACTCATTCACACTGAATACTCCATGACCTCTGCACATAACACATAGGACGCTATAACCAGACACAGTCGTGTTCAATACCGCACAACATGCTGACATTGGAGGTTTACTTGAGTGAGGAAAGCAAATGAGATCCTGCATTTCTCAGCGGGACATAACTAGAGAATGAAGATGCATTTCATCATCTGCAGAGGAACTAGAGGAAAAGTAGAGGGTCCTACTCAGTACAACAGGGATCCCTAGAGGGAGGTCTCAGGAACGGTTATGCAGCACTGGAGACCACTGAGCTGAAACCCTTGGGATGAACTAAGCTATACAGAAAGAGTAGCTTTTTGGAACTTAAGCTCAACCCTGAACTATTGAGATGATTCTCTTCTGCAGATCCCTGGAAAAGTATCCAGACGGAGTAATTCCACTTTCAACTTTACACACAGCTGTTAAAATAGGTAACACTGGAGCTAGGGACATGATTCAGTAGCTATGAGCATTTGCTGTTCTTGCAGAGGACCTGGGGTTGGTCTCCAGCAACCATACGGCAACTCATCACTGTTCATACAGTTCCAGAGGACCTGACACTCCCTTCTGGCCTCCTTAGATAGCATGTGGTTCACATCCATACATGCAGGCTTACCCACTACCTGAAAGAAAATAAAGGAATATTTCACTTGCTTCCATTCGCATCTGTCACGTGATTGCAAGATATAAAGAAATCAAGCTGGAACTGAGCTGGGATCTTCATTCCTGATTGGTAGCTTTCAAAGTGCTAAAACCCTGCAAGTTGCTGATAAAGAAAAACCATCAGTGATCTTTTTTTTTTTTTTTTTTTTTTTTTTTTGGTTTTTCGAGACAGGGTTTCTCAGTGTAGTCCTGGCTGTCCTGGAACTTACTCTGTAGACCAGGCTGGCCTCGAACTCAGAAATCCACCTACCTCTGCCTCCCAAGTGCTGGGATTACAGGCGTACGCCACCACCGCCTGGCTACCATCAGTGATCTTGCCCAGCCGAGAACCTCATGAAACTATGAGCCAGCCAGGGAAGATGCGACTACCTGGATTAGTGATAGAAACGTTATGGGAGTGGCCAAAGGCTCTGATTGGACTCTAGGCTCTTTTCATGGGAGGGGATCATATCTGATATTGTAAACTCAGTCAACAACCATTCTTGGGGAGGTCACAGGCATAAAGAGGGGGATTTGTTCTTTTGCTAAATTGACACAGCATCAAGTAGCATTCTAAATATCTGTTTGTGGTGACAGACAGAGGCTACTCTCATCCTTAATCAGAGAAGCCTTTCTCTGCAGCAAGTGGCAGTGAATCGTGGCTCCCAAGATGGCAGGAAGAAGTAAGGGTTGGGAGAGTACAGTAAGTAAACAGGTAGAGAGAAAGAGCACAAAGACAAGCCAGCGGTGATAAGCGTGGGCTACACAGGACACATCCATTGTAGGCAGGAACGCAGCAGCTGCAGTAACCAGCACTGCCAACAATGGCAGAGATCAGGGAGGGCTCATGGGGCCTCACTTCCTCCTGCTGAATTAATGGCTACTGGGTAATTCTGGCAGAGAAGGAGTCATTATCTTCAGCTGTGAACCCACAAGTGCGCTCATTGGACTAAAAAGTTTAGCCAACAGCATCTGGCCCCAGTGGGAGAGGATGTGCCTAGCCCAACAGAGACCTGATGTGCCAGGGTAGGGAGATACCCAACGGAGCCTGGAGAAGGGAAGGGGAGTGGGGAAGGGTTGTAGGAGAAGGTAACCTGCATGGGGGAGGGGGCAGTGACTGGGATATAAGGTGAATGAATGGATGAATGAATGAATGAGTAAGTAAGTAAATAATTATGCTGAAAGAGCTAAAAAATTAAAAAATAAAAAAGTTAAGTCAAACCTAAGTTGACACAAATGGACCTGGTTAAACTCAATGGGTGTCCTGGTTCAGTTATTACTGCTATGATGAAACACCATAGCCAGAGACACTTGAGAAGAAAGGAGTTTATTGGACTTGGGCTTCCACATTGCCGTTCACCACTGAAGGATGTCAGGACAGGAACTCAGACAGGAGATGCTGCAGAAGCCATGGAGGGGTGTTGCTTACTGGCTTCCCCCTTCTGGCTTGCTGGGTCTATTTTTTAAGAGAACCTAGGACCACCAGCTGAGGCATGTCACTACTCAAGGGCTGGGCCTTCCCACATCAATCACGAACTAAGAAAACGCCCAACAGTTCTGTCTGCCGCCCAATCTAATAGAGGCTTGTCTCAACTGATGTCCCCCCCGCCCCGGGGATGACACTAGCTTGTGTTAAGTTCACATAAAACTATCCAGCACAGTGGGTCACATAACAAGGGAAAGAAAAGAATGTTTGAAAAAAGATTTGTTGGGAAGAAAATGTCTGACAGGACTAAGCTAAAGAAAAGGAGGATAATAAAAATAATATGTATAAAACTCAGAAAGAACTTGTTAAAAATGCTTAGAAGGAGAGAGATATTGGAAAGTAATGGCAGAGAAAGAGAGCAAAAAAAAAAAAATAGGAGAAGAGGAGGGGGTTACAATTTGTCATCACCCAGAAGTGCTAATGCTGGCTCCAAAACCTCAGACCCAGACTCCCTCATCAATCTTAATACCCCCCAGATTCTGTGTAGAGCAACCATGGAAGAAGAAAGTTCTTAGCCAAATATTGGAGTCCAGCTTGGAAAAATGAGCTTTACAATGACAGCACATATTTTAAGGGCTTATTGGGATCTAACTAAGGAGACTGGCTCCAAGCCGTGCAGTTTCACATATTTTCTTGATTCCTAAATTAATCATTTTTAAATCATCTGCCTTAAAATAAGCCAAAGGGAAGCTTCCTTCAGGAATAGCAATTCGTTGGCATCTCACAATTACAAACTAGATCACATTTTTTGGGAAGAGGACCAAATGAGAATTTGATTTAAATTTAATATGATATATGCTCCTGTGTCATGCATACCAATGAGGCTGAAAAGAATATTTAAAATGATACAACTCTAATATAAAACTAAATCAGTTTGAGCTACTCATCAAAATTTATTAACCATAAAGAACTTGATGGGGTTATATCTGAGCCTTTGATGGGAGAAAATGATTATAAATTTTTCTCTGCTTATCAATGTATCTTAGGCATACAATCACATTTTCCCACACTACTAACATTCCAAAGCAAAGTAGGATTGGAAATTCAGTTTAAATATTACATTTACAGTATGGTGAATTAGATAACAATGAAAACTGGTATTTTTAAAACAGTTTTAATGTTTACCATTTTATTATTTTTCTCGGGGTTTATTGGGTTTCTTCCTCTATGTCTATGATTTCATTGTTTTTATAACTCACTTTGACTCACCTAAGTGATCCCATGCCTCGCTATAAACACAGTGAATTATTAGATGGATTGCTTTTGGCAGAATTTTCCACATTGCTTTTTATCATGAACATACAATAATATTTGTCCTTCCTTCCAGAATGTGCTAGAAGTTCTCAAGTATCACACATGGTAGCCCTCCTCTCCATATGTACTGTTAAACACAGACATACACGTTGTCAGTTTGAGAGAAGGCAGTAATTACAAAAGTAGCTAATCGAAAGTCATGGAACACTTTCGGGGACATATCATCTTCAGAACTCGATCGCAGAATTATTGAATAGGGTTCCAAAGAAAGTTCTGTTGCACCTCTTTAAGAGACACCACAAAAGGAATTTGTCTAAAATGCCTGAGAAATAAAAATCTTGCATCTTTCCAAAAAAGTATCCTGCCTGGGGGTGTTAGATCTGCTCCCAGTAATATGGCTTTCATTTTGTATTTTATAGTCAGAGGGTTCCAGTCCATTGCAGATTCATTCCTGGCTAAGAACCGGATACTCTAATGATCGCTGTCTCTCCAATTTCCCAAGTAACCAAAGGACTGGAAAGCTCACTATATCCAGTGAAATCCAGACCAGCGATTACGAATGCGAACACACATTGCATAAGCCAGGATAGAGGCCTCTAGAGCTCAGTGTATCAAGATCCGCTGAGCTGAGCTGGTATGATGATCCTCATATTCCACAGCCAATCAACCACATGGATCACAGGTACTTTATAACAAAAGCTGTTCCTACACACAGAAAAGTCTAAATTGGACCCAGAATTGGAGACAAAAAAAGCAAAACAAAACAAAAAAACAACAAAAAACAAAAGAACAAAAAAACAGAAAAAGGCCGGGCGGTGGTGGCGCATGTCTGTAATCCCAGCACTTAGGAGGCCAGAGGCAGGCAGATTTCTGAGTTCAAGGCCAGCGTGGTCTACAGAGTGAGTTCCAAGACAGCCAGGGATACACAGAGAAACCCTGTCTTGAAAAAACAAAACAACAACAACAAAAAAAAAAAAAAAACAAAAACAAAAACAAAAAAACCCACCCAGGGAATATTTATCTCAGATTTCTTCTTTATAGACTTCCCAGTTATCTCAGACCAGCTCACATCAGTATGCCTTAACACATACATGGGGCAACAATATCGACTAATTAAACAAGTGCAATAAAAGACTATCCACCCATTCATGTATTCAGTGGAAAATTAAAAATATCCACTAAAATTCACATACAAAGCTCATGATAGGAAGATCACTATAAGCAAAATCAGAGTTTGTAATAGAGTCAATATCAAATTTACTGAGGATAGATGGATTAGCCACGTAATCACATTAGTAGATGCGTAAGTGTAAGTACGGATTTTCAAAGTACATAGAGTTTTCTGTGGGGACAACTGAAGGAAGGAAGGAAAGGAGGAAGGAAAGAAGGAAGGAAAGAAGGAAGGAAGGAAGGAAGGAAGGAAGGAAGGAAGGAAGAAGGGAGAGAGGGAGGGAAGGAAGGAAAGATGGAAGAAGGAAGGAATGATAGGAGGGGGGAGGGAGGGAAAGAAGGAGGAAGGGAGAGAAGGAGGGAGGGAAGAAAGAAGGGAAGGGGAAACGAAGAGGGGGTTTGTGGTAAGGAGACAGGACGAGCGGAAGTGTTGTACAGACTGGAAATCATGGAAGGCACCCTGGGCTGGTTAAGCGGTAAGCTGAATGTCAAGGAGCTTGGGAAAGAGAGACAGACAGCAGGAACAGTCCATGCAAAAGCTCCAAGCTAGAGGGATCATCCTATTAAAGAAGGTTCATGAGCTGGGTCATAGAAGACGGTAAGAGGGCCTAGGCAGAAGGGAGATATGGGAGTCACAGAGTTCATGAAGAACAGAGGTCTTTGTTCAAATACCCAAGTTTTTAAAACGAACTCTAATAATCTATTGAGAGGACGCAACTGTACAATAAAAGAAAGTGTATGCAGAGACAACTGGTGAACAATTTCAAAGATGGTCGCACGGATCGATCTTACGTCTTACTTTGCATTAAATAGACTTTAGATAGATGAATGATTATACAGTATAAGGTGGTTATCGAAACATAATGAGAAGCTATAAGCTTGTTTGATAATCTGCACTAGAGAAATCTTTCAGCCATATCAAGAAATGCAGAATTCCTGTATAGCAATGACAGGGTACAAAGAAAGAAAAATCACCCAAAATGACCTCATGGAGAAAGAACACTTAAGTACATAAGAATAAACTATTAATTATTAGTGACACATCCTAGGGGCAAAGAATTGTTATTGCTTGATTCTATAGAATAATAATAATCCCAGTTTATAAATTAGAAAAACACAGCATCAACCATGGGAGAAAATGTGAATGTGGCCAATAAGTATGGGGGAAATCTCCATGGTAACAATGAAACCATGAGACTATGAGAGATCTGAATATTTTGTATGATGGAACTGCTAGGGGCAGAGTTAGGAACCAGCACCGCACCCTGCAGCCACCCACAGAGTAGAAATCAGTCGGTCTGCAGAGGGGAAGACAATATGACTACATATATCCAATTTAAGGAAGCAGGAAGTTTAACTCAACAAGAATTCTAAGAACTGAGCACAAGAAACTACCCATGTTCTATGGGTGTGCAAGCTACGGCCATTTCCCTGACATGAAAAAATTAGAATATACAATATAGAAACGAGCAGTTGGTACATTTATTGACAGGGTAGTATCTCTGTGACACTTTTGAACGAAAGGAAGCTAGAGAGGGATATGCAACAAGACTTGCAAGTGGAAACTGCTACACACACTTTTCCTCTTTGCACAGAAATTCAGAATAGCCCGCCTGCTGAGTAGTCTCTGCCTCAGCCGCCTCGGTTGTTGTTGTGGTCGTTTCCAGAAGAGCCGGCTCCTTCGCTTCCCACAGCCATTCAGTGGATGTTTAAGGAGGACCACTCTCTGAAACACAGATGCGTGGAATCCGCGAAGTCTCAGAGCAAAGTACCCAGGACCGGGTTCCAGTGATCGTGGAAAAAGTCTCAAGCTCTCAGATCGTTGATAGCGACAAGAAGATGTCAGTTCATGTGGATCATCAGGAAAAGGATCCAGCTTCCTTCCGAGAAGGCCATCTTCCTGTTTGTGGACAGGACAGTCCCACAGTCCAGCCTAACTATGGGACAGCTTTACGAGAAGGAAAAAGACGAAGATGGATTCTTGTATGTGGCCTACTGCGGAGAGAACACTTTCGGCTTCTGAGGCCCTTGCTGGGCCAGGTACACCCTTCCTGCTTGTGTATCTTGTAAATAACTGGCTGTTCTCAGTTACTCCGCCAAAGCCTCCACACAGACCTACTAGTGCATTTGTAACTGGATTTATTTATTAATATATTGGAGGGTTTTGTTTTCTTAGATTAGTAAATTATCATACAGACTTTTATTTTCGGTTTTCTTTCTGGGCACTGTCCTCATGGCTATGCTCCAGAGAACCTGTCCTCTGGGAATCGTATTTAATGAAGATCTTCCCGTAATGAAGGGCGGTGGGTGTGGCAGTACAGTGGTAAGGAGGGGCTGACGCACTGTTCTGGATTACGTTCGAAGTGTTAGATGGCTAAGTATTAAAAGCACCCAAATTAAATCCGTAGCAATCAGAACACTTGCTTCACTAGATTTTGCCAACTGCAAATCATGTTGGACTGAGCTAATCTGTTCTACTTTCTGAGACTATTAAGGTAAATAATTAACAATAAAGCTTCCTTATAAAGGCAAAAAAGAAAGAAGAAAGAAAGGAAGGAAGGAAGGAAGGAAGGAAGGAAGGAAGGAAGGAAGGAAGAGAGAAAGGAAGAAATTCAGAATAGTTCTCTCTCATCTTTGCCTACAAGGAGAACACAGAAGATCAAATCTATTCCCTTCTTCCTGTCTCAGCATATCCTATTCGTATTCGATGGAGTTCCATAATGCAGAATAAATGTCCTTTTAAGCGTTTGTCTCTGAATATATGTCAGTGTAGAATAAGCGGGAAGAGCAAGTCTGGCTTCTGCCTGGACTTTGAGATGGGGCTTAGAGGAGGAAGCTTGCTTTTCTGTCCCCTGGCTCAGAAATTCTCACAAACCTCACAACACATAAGCAAACAGAGAAAACAAAAGAAGGAGAAAGGCAGGCCTATACCCAGGCAAAAGAGATTCTAACTTACAGAACTACATCTGAAAGTCTAAGGCACAGCAGGACCAGCTGTGAATAGTCTTAAGTGTTTCATCAAGAAATTTGCACAAGAACAGAAGGGGCCTGGAAGCTGTCAAAATATCTACATTTTTATGCCATTTCCCAGCATTTGAGAAGAGTCCTGGTGATTGTTTTCTGTTCCAAATGAAGCATATTAGATCCAACAGAGAAGATTCCTGGAGAACTTAACCACATCAATATTAAGTACACTATCCTTTAATATCTCAGAACTTGGGCACAACTAGCCTGGTAAGGTCTTGGAGTAGCAGCTAAAGTTGGAGGGGAATGGGTGGGATTAGCAGAGAGTTGTTTGAATTACCTCTCTTCTGAATCATCCAAGATGGCGGGGTCTCATGGAGAGATGGCTCAGCAGTTCAGAACACTGGGAATACATCCAAAGGACCAAGGCTCAACTCCCAGAACCTACATGGTGGCTCACAAGCATCTGGAACCCCAGTTCCAGGGGATCTGACTTCTTCTCTCCTCTATGGATACCAGGCACACATGTGGCACAGACATTCATGCAGGCCAAACACCCATACAATATAAAAAAATAAAATAGAATAAAAATTTCAAAGACAATAAATGGCTAATGAGAAGTAATGTTTCATAAGCATTACAGGATAGCTAATACTCATGGCTTGGGAGGACACTGCTTTGTTAAACTATCATCCTGTCAAACTGCCTTGTAAACACTCCAATTTATATCAGTAGAGTAGTTCCGTGTCCGGCCTTCGTCAAATAAGTTTCTCATTGCACTGGTCAGTGGAATGTTGATACCACAACTCATCAAAGGCTGAGAATAAGTGACAGTAGAATGCTTATCCCTAAATGAGACAATGATGTCACTCCCTCTAAGGCTCAAGGAACAACACAGAAAGGAGAACAGAGAATTCTAAGAACTAGAGGATAAGAGAGACATGCAGCAAACAGATGTCTTCTGGACACAACATAGCCACTACACCCATTTCTTGCCAAAACATAACCAGAGGGCTATTTATTAGAGCAAGGGAAAGTTAGCAGTGGCCACAGCGCCCAAGAATATGATTCCCACCTCTTGACAACCATCAATCATCAATAGTCCGGCAAGAAGGAATCAGACCTCATGGACCCCTCCACTATCCAGAATGAAATGTTGACAGACCCAGTATTATGGAGTGAGGAGATTATAGACGGGAATGAATGCTTGGAGCTAAAATGGATCCGCATACTCAATGGACATCCAACGTGAATTTTCCATATGTGGCAAATAAAATGACCATTCAAGTATAGTTCTGATTATACTACAAGAAAAAGTGAGCTCTGCCCACCAGCCAGTGGCAGAGCTGGGCCTGGGACTGGAACTGTTCATTGTGATTAATGGTTGTTAAACTTGAAAGCCTGGAACTGAGTGATGCCTCTATGGAGCACCATAGGACCTCTGCTTCATGTCTGCCTTGATAGCCTCTTTCCAGATACATGGCTACATCCATGAAGTTAGCTGTGACAGTCTGTATACCAAAGACTTGTGAATTAGACAATGAAACATATCATAATCTACCCTGCAAACCTCAGCTCACATAGGGAGGTGAAATTCTTCATGGCCATCACTGCCCATTCCTATTCCAATATCTCCAGTACTCCCTAAACTTGAGGTTCCTTTACACATAGCCTTTGGTACTTTTCCCTAAGAAAGTAATACCTGGGAACCCACCTCTTGCAGGATATTTTATCATACTGTGAACCCTGAGATTGTGTTATTTACTGAAAAAAAAAGCTGTTTCTTGTTATGGTGTGGGTTAGCCTTATCACACATCTTTAATCATTCTGGGTGGAATACAGACATGCCCTTAGTAGCCAATTTTAATCCCAAACAATGAAGGTAAAGTTAGTTTATAGAGGGAAGCATCCATGTTTGACAGTGATATCTAAGTGGCAGACAAAGTGATGAATCAGAGTAAGATTTGACAGAATAGGAAATGCCCAACTCTCACAAAACCAGACAGGGAAAAGATGCTGAAGAGTGTCTTTAAAAAGAGTAATGAAGAGAGAAAAAAAGGAAAAAACAAAAGGAGTCATTTTTAGATGGAGAAGTTTAACAGAGACAAAACAAACTAGACACAGGTGAAGACAGAAGGAGCTAGGGAATGAGAAGGAGCTGGAAGATTAGAACTTAAACTGCCAAAGTTAGTATAAGGTCAAGCTGAGTAAAAAGTCAGAAGACTAGAGAGACACGTAAGTGAATCAGTGTGGAGAGGAGTTTTGAGTAAGAGCAGCTGAGTACACCAGCCAACAAGAGATCAGAAGGAACTAGGAAAGTCTGTGCTTATTCAACAGTTTAAGTCTCAAAGGCTGAAAACATTTTAGGCCTAGATGAGATCATTCAGAGGCTAGAAGCTTTCAGGTCTAGGCCTAGGTGAGTGGACTGAGACCATAAGCCTATAAAATGACTGTTATGTCCGGTGAATAAAATATACTTTTATACTTTAGAAAGAAAAGGAAGGAAGGAAGGAAGGAAGGAAGGAAGGAAGGAAGGAAGGAAGGAAGAAAGAAAGAAAGAAAGAAAGAAAGAAAGAAAGAGGCACAGACCTATTTGAACACTTTGCAAAGACACCTTCTCTGTAAGCTTATTCAAGAACCAAGATTAAAACTCTTTAAGTGTAGCCAGGCCGTGGTGGTACACGCCTTTAATCCCAGCACTTGGGAGGCAGAGGCAGGTGGATTTCTGAGTTAGAGGCCAGCCTGGTCTACACAGTGAGTTCCAGGACAGCCAGGACTACATAGAGAAACCCTGTCTCGAAAAACCATTAAAAAAAAAAACTCTTTAAGTGTAAATCTACAGGAAACACATTGTAGTTTTTTCAAAAATGACTCCACAAGACACCTACCCCTAGCCATAGCTTCAACAAGAAATGGAATCTAACTTTTTCCCTGTTGGATTTAACATAATCTTGTGACTCACTTTTGAACAAAGTCTTAGCTATAACAAAATGCCACAGGCCAGGTGACTTCAACAACTGGAACAAATTTCCTATGATTCTGAGGTTTGAAGATGGAGATTCATCTTCGAGATAAAGGCACATTCAAGAGTTCCACGTGATGGACATTCCCCCCCTCCCCGGGTGAAAAGGTTACCTGCTTTCTTCCAGGTCCATCCTCATGAGACACCAAAAGTACAGTTCTGAGCTCTTCATCATTAGAAAAGACGAGCCCAGGCACTGGGATAAGTTCTCAGCTCTGCTTCATGAACTTTTCCAGCCCTAGTCCCACCCACAAGATGTGGTGCACCAATATCATAACAGGAATTATGGCTTCATACAGGATGAAAGGAGAAATGAGATTATCTGGAACAAGAGGAGCCAATAGTAAAGTGAAAAGGGGAAAGGAGAATATTTGGAGTATGGAGGTGACTAAGATCCAGTCACAACGCCGGCTGGAAGGAAACTGCTTAGATGAAATACACAGGTATGTATAATGGATTCAAATTTAAAATTTTGAAAAGAAAAAACACAACAAGCGAGTTTGGTTTCAATAAATGGAATGGGGAAAATCAGAAGAATAAACAGTCTATACTATACTATTATATAACAGAACATCCAGGAGACGCCAAATGGCTATATGGTCAAACACCAGTAAGGCTTTGGCTTAGTCAATAGGGTAAGCAACTCTTGAGATGTTCTCCTGCTGAGAAGCGGATCGTCCTGAGACTCCCATTCTCCCAGGAAGATCCCATGAAGTCCCGTGGCCCCATGGAAAGAGAGGGAGAGAATATTGGTCTAACCTGTCCCGAGTACCCAGCTCTGTTGTATCAGTTCTGTTTCAGACGCGAACTAGACCCAGATTCACCCAACTAAGATTTTCGTAAATGCTCTGCTTTGCAATCACCAGAAGACTACAAGCAGTAAGTCTTCCTAGCGGCATCAAGTTTTAAGGCATTTTTTAATGCAGCAACAGAAACTAGAAACTACAGCCACACAATAATAAAGCAGCAGAACTGCTTTATTATGAAATATGGTTGCGTGCACTTTTGTAAAAACCATTTGGTTTGGCTGGGAGAGGAGACTGTGTTTTACAGTGTTCATGATTTACCTTCAGACATGCTAGTTTTCTGGATAAAGAATTATGGAGTGGATTCCAAAACCACATTCCACTGGGCAAATTATGGTATGTGAGAGAAGCGGGATCCTAGAATCCTGGGTCCTTTCAGCATGCCAACAATCCACAGAGCCAACAGCAGTACAGCCCAATTCCCCTCCTGAGTCCACTGTCCACCCCGTCTATAAACAAGCTCCGTCAGTCGAAACAAGCCTGAACTTGTTTACCAGGAAAACAGACACTGTAGATGAGTTCCTTTTCTATTGAGAAAGGGTAGCCTTATGCCTTGTGTGGTGGCTTGAATGAAAATGATGCCCATAGTAGACTCATAGAACTGAATACTTGGTCCCCATTTGATGGAACTGTTTAGAGAGGATTCAGAGTTGTGGCCTTATTGGAGGAGGTATGTCACTGGAGTCGGAGTTTAAGAGTTTATATGACTCAGCCCCTCCTTAGTATTTCCTCTCTGCCTTCTACTTGTGAATCTAGATATGAGCTGCCAGCTCTTCCTTGCACATGCCTTTTCTCATCTTGGTGGCGGCTGCTGGAATTGAGCAGGCAGAACCAGATACCCAAGATACCCCAAGCTTAAGATCTCTGGGGACTCGGGCCATCAGCCAGTCATCTAAGAACGAGAGCTTGGCGTTCCTGTGTTCCAGCAGGGCGTGGGTTCTCTGGCCTCTGGGAGTCCCTGCACTCCGCACTCCCCACTCCCCGCGACCACCAACAGCATCCTTGATGCTGACTGAACTAAGAAAGCAGATCCAGAGAAGACAAGCAGCACCAGGTCCACAGAGATAACTGAATATGACATTGCTTAGAGTAAAATACACCAGGGGTCCAACAGAACCCAAGAGGAGAACAACACATCAGCAATCTGTGTCAGGGGAAACCCAGTCATCCAGTGGTGGGGAAATAGCCTTGCCAGCCCACAGGAGGTTCAAGCACCAGCTAGTGACTACAGACCAACTAAGGCCAGAGATAACCAGATGGCAAAAGGCAAACGTAGGAACAGAAATCAAGGCAATATGGCAGCATCCAAACCCAGTTCCCCGACAGCAGTAAGTCTCGGGTACCCCAACACACTAGAAATACAAGATTTGGATCTAAAATCACAGGTCAGGATGCTGATAGCAGAAGACATAGATAAATCTCTTAAATAAATACAGGACAAAATAGATGAAAAAATAGAAGCCCATATGAGGCAAACACAAAAATCACTTAAAGAAATTCAGGAGAATATAGATAAAAAATTAGAAGCAAATAAAGAGGAAGTACAAAAATCACTTAAAGAAATACAGGAGAACATGAGCCAACAAGTAGAAGGACACACAAAAATCAAAGAAATGCATGAAAATACAAAGAAATAAGCAGAAGATCTGAGCAAAACCATCCAAGATTTTAAAACAGAAATAGAAACAACTAAGAAGCAGGGCAGTGGTGGCGCACGTCTTTAATCCCAGCACTTGGGAGGCAGAGGCAGGTGGATTTCTGAGTTTGAGGCCAGCCTGGTCTACAGAGTGAGTTCCAGGACAGCCAGGACTATACAGAGAAACCCTGTCTCGAAAAACCAAAAAAAAAAAAAAAAAAAAAAAGAAACAACTAAGAAATCACAAAGGGAGACAACTTTGGAGATAGAAAACCTTGGGAAGAAATCAGGGGCCATAGATTCAAATATAAATAATAGAATACAAGAGATAGAAGAAAGAATCTCAGATGCTGAAGATACCATAGAAACCATTGATTCAACAGTCCAAGAAAATACAAAATGCAAAAAGCTTGTAACCCAAAGCATCCAGGAAATCCAGGACACAATGAGAAGACAAAACCTAAGGATTATAGGCATAGATGAGAGGGAAGATATACAACAACTTAAAGGGCCAGCAAATATCTTCTACAAAATTATGGAAGAAAACTTCCACAATCTAAAGAGAGAAATGCCCATGAATATAGAGGAAGCTTACAGAACTCCAAACAGACTGGACCAGAACAGAAATACCTCCTGTCACATAATAATCAAAACCCCAAATGTACTAAACAAAAAAAAAAAAGAATATTAAAGGCAGTAAGAGAAAAAGACAAAGTAACATATAAAGGAAGTCCTATCAGAATCACCAGACTTCTCTCCAGAAACCATGAAAGCTAGAAGATCCTGGGCAGATATCATGCAGACTCTAAGAGAATACAAATTTCAGCCAAAACTACTTTACCCAGCAAAACTCTCAAATGTCATAGATGGAGAAATCAAGGTATTCCATGACAAAACCAAATCTGCACATTATCTTTCCACAAACCCAGCCCTACAAAGAACAATAGGGGGAAAACACCAACACAAGGAGGGAAACCACACCCCAGAAGAAGCAAGATAGAAACCCCCTCTCATCAAACCCAAAAGAAGATAACAACTCAAAAAAAAAAAAGTCAAAAATGTCAGGAGGTAATAATTACTATTCCTTAATATCTCTTAACATCAATGGACTCAATTTCCCAATAAAAAGACATAGACTAACAGACTGGATACGGAAACAGGACCCTACATTTTGCTGCATACAGGAAACACATCTCAGTGTCAAAGATAAACACTGCCTTAGAGTAAAAGGCTGGAAGACAATTTTACAAGCAAATGGTCTCAGGAAACGAGCTGGAGTAGCCATTCTAATATCAGATAAAATTGACTTTCAACCTAAAGTCATCAAAAGAGACACAGAAGTTCACTTCTTGCTGGTCAAAGGAAAAATCCATCAAGAAGAACTCTCAATACTGAACATCTATGCTCCAAATGCAAGAGCACCCTCATTTGTAAAAGAAACTCTACTAGAACTTAAAGTACACATTATACCTAACACAATGATTGTGGGTGACTTCAACACTTCACTCTCCTCAATGGACCGATCACAAAACCAGAAACTGAACAGGGACACAGTGAAACTAATTGAAGCTTTGGACCAATTGGATTTAACAGATATATATAGAACATTTCTTCCCAAAGCAAAAGAGTATACCTTTTTCTCAGCACCACATGGTACCTTCTCCAAAATCGATCATATAATTGGTCACAAGACAGATGTCAACAAATACAAGAAGATCGAACTAATCCGAAGCCTCCTATCAGATCACTGAGGATTAAAAGTGGTCTTCAATAGCAAGAAAAACAACAGAAGGCCCACATACAAACGGAAACTGAACAACACTCTACTCAATGACACCTTGGTCAAGGAAGAAATAAAGAAAGAAATCAAAGACTTTTTAGAATTCAATGAAAATGGAGGTATGACCTCTCCAAATCTATGGGACACAATGAAAGCAGTGCTAAGAGGAAAACTCATAGCCCTGAGTGCCTCCAAAAAGAAAGTGGAGAGAACATACACTAGCAGCTTAACAGCACACTTGAAAGCCCTGGAACAAAAAGAAGCTAATTCACCTAGGAGGAGTAGAAGACAAGAAATAATCAAACTCATGGCTGAAATCAATCAAGTAGAAACAAAGCAAACCATACAAAGAATCCACAAAACCAGGGAATGGTTCTTTGAGAAAATCAACAAGATAGATAAACCCTTAGCCAGACTAAACAATGGGCACAGAGACAGTATCCAAATTAACAAAATTAGAAATGAAAAGGGGGATATAACAACAGAAACTGAGGAAATTAAAAAAAAATCATCAGATTCTACTACAAAAGCCTATACTCAACAAAACTGGAGAATCTGGAGGAAATGGACAATTTCCTAGACAGATACCAAATACCAAAATTAAATCAGGATCAATTAGATCAGTTAAACAGTCCCATAAACCCTAGAGAAACAGAGGGGGTTATAGAAAGCCTCCCAACCAAAAAAAGTAAGGGACCAGATGGTTTTGTGCAGAATGTTATCAGACTTTCAAATAAGACCTAACACCAATACTCTTCAAACTATTCCACAAAATAGAAACAGAAGGAACACTGCCCAACTCGTTCTACGGAGCCACAATTACGCTGATACCAAAACCACACAAAGATCCAACAAAGAAAGAGAACTACAGGCCAATTTCCCTTATGGAACACAATGAAAGCAGTGCTAAGAGGAAAACTCATAGCCCTGAGTGCCTCCAAAAAGAAACTGGAGAGAGCATACACTAGCAGCTTAACAGCAAGCTAATTCACCAGGAGGAGTAGAAGACAAGAAATCATCAAACTCATGGCTGAAATCAATCAAGTATAAACAAAGTGAACCATACAAAGAATCAACATCAATCAATATTGATGCAAAAATACTAAATAAAATTCTTGCCAACCGTATCCAAGAGCACATCAAAACAATCATTCACGATGATCAAGTAGGCTTCTTCATCCCAGGGATGCAGGGATGGATCAATATATGGAAATCCATCAATTTAATCCACTACATAAACAAACTAAAAGAAAAAAGACCACATGGTCATCTCATTAGATGCTGAAAAAGCATTTGTGAAATTTCAGCATCCTTTCATGTTAAAAGTCCTGGAAAGAACAGGAATTCAAGGCCCATACCTAAACATAATAAAAGCGATATACAGCAAACCAGTATCCAACATCAAACTGAATGGAGAGAAACTTGAAGCAATCCCACTAAAATCAGGGACTAGACAAGGCTGCCCTCTCTCTCCATATCTTTTCAATATAATAACTTGAAGTTCTAGTGAGAGCAATTAGACAACATAAGGAAGTCAAAGGGATACAAATCGGAAAGGATATAACTATCATTATTTGCAGATGATATGATAGTATACTTAAGCAACCCAAAAAACTCCACCAGAGAACTCCTAGAGCTGATAAACAACTTCAGCAAAGTGACTGGATATAAAATCAACTCAAGCAAATCAGTAGCCTTCCTATACTCAAAGGACAAGCAGGCTGAAAAAGAAGTTAGGAAAATAACACCCTTCATAATAGCTACAAACAATATAAAGTATCTTGGCATGCTTACCAAACAAGTGAAAGATCTGTATGACAAGAACTTCAAGTCCTTGAAGAAAGAAATCAAAAAAGACCTCAGAAGATGGAAAAATATATCTTGCTCTTGGATTGGCAGCATCAATATAGTAAAAATGGCCATCTTGTCAAAAGCAATCTACAGGTTCAATGCAATCTCCATCAAAATCCCAAATCAATTCTTCATAGATCTAGAAAGAACAATTCTTAAATTCATCTGGAGTAACAAAAAACCCAGGATAGCTAAAACTATTCTCAACAATAAAAGGACTTTTGGGGAAATCATTATCCCTGACCTCAAGAATTACTACAGAGCAATTGTGTTAAAAACTGCATGGTATTGGTACAGTGACAGGCAAGTAGATCAATGGAATAGAATTGAAGACCCAGAAATGAACCCACAGAGTTATGGTCACTTGATCTTTGATAAAGGAGCTACAACCATCCAGTGGAAAAAAGATAGCCTTTTCAACAAATGGTGTTGGTTCAACTGGAGGTCAACATGCAGAAGAATGCAAATTGACCTACTCTTATCACCTTGTACTAAGATCAACTCCAATTGGATCAAGGACCTCCACATAAAGCCAGACACACCGAAACTAATAGAAAAACAACTGGGGAAAACCCTGGAGGACATGGGCACAGGGGGAAAGTTCCTGAACAGAACACTAATAGCTTATGTTCTAAGATCAAGAATTGACAAATGGGACCTCATAAAATTACAAAGTTTCTGTAAGGCAAAGGACACTGTCAGAAGGACAAAATGGAAACCAACAAATTGGGAAAAGATATTCACCAATCCCACATCCGACAGAGAGCTAATATCCAATATATACAAAGAACTCAAGAAGTTAGACCCCGGAGAACCAAATAACCCTATTGAAAATTGGGGTACAGAGCTAAACAAAGAATTTTCACCAGAAGAAATTCAGATGGCTGAGAAGCACCTTAAAAGATGTTCAACATCATTAGTTATCAGGGAAATGCAAATCAAAACAACCCTGAGATTCCACCTCATACCAGTCAGAATGGCTAAGATTAAAAACTCAAGAGACAAAAGGTGCTGGCAATGATGTGGAGAAAGAGGAACACTCCTCCACTGTTGGTGGGATTGCAAGATGGTACAACTGCTCTGGAAATCAGTCTGGCAGTTCCTCAGAAAATTGGACATGACACTTCCAGAGCACCCTGTCATACCACTCCTGGACATAGACCCAGAGGATTCCCCTGCATGTGATAAAGACACATGCTCCACTATGTTCATAGTAGCCTTTTTTATAATAGCCAGAAGCTGGAAGGACCCCAGATGTCCCTCAAAGTAGGATTGGATACAGAAAATGTGGTATATTTATACAATGGAATACTACTCAGCAATTAAAAATAATGAATTCATGCACTTTGTAGGCAAATGGTTGGATCTGAAAAATATCATCCTAAGTGAGTTAACCCAATCACAAAAGAATACTCATGAATTGTAATCACTGATAAGTGGATAGTAATGGGCCCTGAAGCTCTGAATTCTCAAGGCACAATTAGCAAATCAAAAGATTCCCAAGAAGAAGGAAGGAGAGGACACTGGTCCCAAAAAGACTGGTTCCAGTTTTGTTGGAGAATACCAGAACAGAGAAAGGGTTGGGGGGTGAATGGGGAAGAGGGGGGAAGAGGACTTATGGGACATATGGTGAGGGGGGAACTGGGAAAGGGGAAAGCCTTTGGAATGTAAACAAAGAATATAGAAAATAAAAAAAAAAGAAAACAGAAAAAAAATTCACCAGAGTGATGCCTCCATTCCCACTCAAAAGCCATGAATTCTGACAACAACATATGTACCTATAGATATCTACTTGATTACAAATATGCAGGATAAACAGGGAAACTATAAATGACTAAAACATCCAACTAATCTCATGAAGATTTTCCATGTCGTGATAATAAAGTCATGTGCAAACACTTTTTGTCTCCATTCTGATCTTGATCACTTGTCCTATGTGACAATATGGAAATTTGTCTTTAAGTCAGGCAGTATAGAAATATCTGTGTCAAAGGGAACTAAGTTCCCCATGCATCTGGCTGTCTTGCAGTCTCATTTCATGAAGACTTCTGGAGAGCTGATCTAAAAACATTCTCTCTTTAATAAATTATCTGATCCTCTGCACTTATTTCCTGTCACCTGTATTACCTGATTGTGTACTCCATTTTCCCTTCTTCTCCTCTCTCCCTCCCAGGTCTCTCCCTGCCTCTACCTCCTGTGATCATTTTGTTCCCCTTTCTAAGAAGTACTGAAGCATCCACGCTTTGATCTTCCTTCTTCTTGAGCTTCATGTGGTCTGTGAATTGTATCTTGGGTATTCCAAGTTTTGGGGCTAAGATCCACTTAGCAGTGAGTACATACCATGTGTGTTCTTTTGTGCCTAGGTTACCTCACTCGGGTTGATATTTTCTAGATCCATCCATTTGCCTGAAAATTTCATGAAGTGATTTTTAATAGTTGAGTAGTACTTCATTGTATAAATGTACCACACTTTCTGTATCCATTCTTCTGTAGAGGGACATCTGGATTGTTTCCAACTTCTGGCTATTATAAATAAGACTGCTATAAATATAATGGAGCATGTGTTCTTGTCATATGTTGGAGCATCTTTTGGGCATATGCCCAGTAGCTGGGTCTTCAGGTAGAACTATTTCCAGTTTTCTGAGGAACCACCAGATTGATATCCAAAGTGGCTTCACCTTTTTAAACATATAGCAAGAATATTGTTTCCAACTTAAGTACTGGACATATTTTGGATCTCTTGTACCAATATTTTGGGTGGTATATGTGAAAATCTCACCAAAAAGTCAATTCCTGAAAATACTGGCTGAGGGAGACAGTATTTTTTGGACCTTCAGAACTTCATCAGCACTGCCGCTAAGAGTTAACTTATTTGGATTAACCCAAGGATATAGCATTTCAAAGTCCAGTCGGCTTACAGGCAAGTACTGAGAAGGCCAACAGTCAGATGCACTAATGTCCTTTATTATTTGGTTCCAGGCCAGGAGGAAAACGGCTTTCCATTGAGATGAATTCTCTTCCTACTGGGAAACACATCTTAATTATTAATCAAGGGGAATTTCTCCCAATCTATTTTTGTGCTTCATGTCAAGAAATTATCAAAACATTCCCTTCATACTGTTTTATACCTGACTGCTTCCTATGGTAGAGGAGGAAAGGCAGGACATTCCAGAAATGTCTCTATTCCCACAAGAATATCTCTAGGCACTTTCTTAGTATAAGACAGAAGTGTTTTATGTTATGGGTGATGGCCAGTTAACATCTATGTTTTTCTGGATGAACTACAGCATTATCAGCCAAGGGAAACACCTGCATCGCTCTGTTTTCCTGTACTATATCCATGACCACACATCCCATAAACATGGAATTTGAATCCAATGGGGGAAAAAACACAGGTGCTATAGGAAACACCTCCCTGTAAATCTGCACTATGCAGCAATTTTTCAAAGCAAGCAAGACTATCTATGTGTAATTATAGTTAAGAAACATAAAAAAAATCAACCCTAATAAAATGTAACTATTTTATAACATACAAAGCTGGAACTAAGCTTGGAAACAAAGTTCTCAGAAGACTGATAACAATGGACAGATGCAGCAGAGCACACTGATCAAGACTCTGGTTTCCATTTTCTGAACAATTGCAGAACAAATTTTTACCAAAAGATTCTTTAGATCCAAGGCCCCTAAACTAATATATCCTTAGGTCCATAAATAAAATAAATAGAAACAGACATAGATACACACACAGAGATACTAATGAGGGTGAAGGGAGTTCTATTATAATAGTAACATTATAGAATATTACTATGCTAATAGTATAATACTTTCATTATAAGAATAAGGGCATAAACAAAAAGAACTAACCACTTTGATTATTTAAAAATAGTTATGCCCCAGAACCCCTGAGAAATATTCATGAAATGAAAATGCAAGACAGCCAGCTGCATGGAGAACCAAGGTCCCTTTGCCACATGGACATTTCCATATTGTCTGACTTTCCCCATAAGACAAGTGATGCACATAGAATCTCAAGCTCATTGAGGGGACAACAAATGCCCCATGTCACTGGGACAATGGAAGCCAGTCTCTGAAGAACCCACATACTGCCCTGTAGATAATAAATGCCACATGAATGACATCAGCAAAGACCAAATTGAGCTAGGGGGTCTGGGATAGGAAGAAGAGAGTTACTGATTATAAAATGAGCAATTGAGTCATGCCTGCCATACAGAGTTTCATGGCAGACAGAGTAAAATGAAGCAACCCTCACAGGAGACTGTCATCTAGGTTGCTTCTCAAAATACTTTTCATACAATCTCACGATTTAGTCTTATGTTTAAGAAAATCTTCATAGCAAAAACAATCACTGATACTGTTTGTTTTCAGTTAAACCCAATTTTTACTCAAAAACTAAAAAAAAACTACTTTGATTTCTCCTGCCCTTCGGGAAGATACTGAAAAACTGCAACGGTGGATCTGGAAAGTCAGACAGATAAACAGCTCGTCGGCATGTCAGACCAGTTGTGCTGACTACTGTTAGGAACTAGAAAAAACACTTGGGAATGATAATTCAAAGTGATGGCACAGACCTCAAACAGCCAAGAACTTCATCTGAAGTTCATTGTTGCATCGAGTTATCAGAGGCAAAGGGAAAAATCTGTCTTTCCGAGGTATCTTAAACATCAGTGATCCAAACCATCCACAGAATTAAATAGAATTCTCAAGTCAACTCTATGTGTGGACGGTGAATGTCACCACAGGCTGAGGGCTCTTGCTACTCATAGCATTCTGCCTTCCAAAGATACAGCTTATTCTAGATCCCCAAGTCCAGCTATTTCAATGTTATCATTCTGCTCTGAAACATGAGCTGTTGTGTTGATATGTCATCAAGTCCCATTCTGTGAAAGGCATTCACTCATACAATTTAATAAGACAAGGGGATAAGATTGACAGTTGTCTGCCTTGGGACTACAGAGATGGCTCGGAAGCTATGAGCACTCACTGCTCTTGAAAAGGGCTGGAGTTAGATTCCCAGTATTCACATCAGACAGCTTACAACTGCCTCCAACTCCAACTCCAGGAGATCTGACATCCTATTCTGCCCTCACTGAACATGTGTGTATGTGTGTGTGTGTGTGTGTGTGTGTGTGTGTGTGTGTGTATGTATATATATGCAGATACACACATAAATAAAAATTTTAAAAAGAATCTTTAAAAGGAATATAATTGTATTTCTGATATCTAATGACTTATTATTCAGTAGCTTTCACTACAAATCAGAAATTAAACACAGCCATGCACACACACACACACACACACACACACACACACATACACCACACCACACACCACATTAGGCAACGGAGAACATATCATTGGGAGTCAAAAACATCCACTGCCAATAGTTTAGCTGCATTTGTAGGTCTCTTGTTATTCTCTGTAAACTAAAATCCCTACAATGGTCCATTAAAATAAAAAAGGAAAAAGTAGCTACAGATTACACTGTATTTCCCCAAGGACATAAGCATTAATACATTGTATTCCACTTACAATATTACAGGCCAACTTTAAAATAGTTGAAGTAAGATATAAGAAAAGTCTGGAGTTACCAGCCATGCTTCACAGGAAATGAAATGTTCTGCTAAGCAGTCTGAAAACAAAGGACAAAGAAACAAAAACACTTTTCAAGTAAAGAATTACACTTTTATTACCATGGGCTTAAAATACTAAGCCACAAGACCAAAAAAAATAATAATAATAATAAGTCTAGTCTTAAAAAATAGGGCCAGCCGAACATGCCGGTGACACAAGGATCCAGACGAATACGTCTTTTGTAATCAATCAATATAAACAGAAAGCTATTATAGAAGAAAACACACAAGGAAGTACATATATTCTTGTGGTTTTTAAACCTTTATTGCGGTCACCCAACAATCAAATTCCAGACTTGTTTCCTAGTTCGAGAAAAAGGTAATGCAAGCAAATAGTAAAGGCAATGAGTGTGTGAAGGGAGGAACGTGTGTATTGTGTCAGCGTGTCTGATGCAATCCTGAACTACGCCATAATTTGGACTAAGAGGTGCGGGCGGGAAGCACAGTTTCAGGCGTCTAGCTCTTTCTAAACCAATGGTTCTCAATTTTGCCATGATTGCATTTGGAGCTAGATAATTTGCTGCTGTGAAGGGCTACCTTGAAATCTCTATGTTCTCCCTTCTAGACATTGATAGCATATGTTTACTTTTCAAAAAAAAAATATGATTGTAGATAACTAAGTATTCTCTTTGGGACAAACTATCCCTGCTTGATGACTGCTATTCTAATGCAATGACAAAGTGAGTCCTTCCCCCATGGGAAACCAAAGCCCGGTTGCTGCTTATTACTGCAAAAAGTCTGAAGTGTTCTGGTCAACCCCGTGTGTTCCCTGCTGAAGAGGCAACATGCAGTGCCAGAGCAAAATGCAAATGACCTTTCCAGTCTCTGCCAGACCCACTCAGCTGTGCTCGCTTTTTCATTTGTAGCTCCAAGAATGCCTATAAGATATGCTAAGGACATAAAATTCTGATATGTTAAGAGCCTGGACAGAATGTTCCAGATCCATTCTAGTGTCCTCTAGAAAGACAATGACCACAATGCTTTAGTTGAGCACCTTGCAGGAAAGGCTATTTTCTGCAGTACCATCATTATGATACAAGGGTAACTAGTTTGTTGAGACTCTCCTGGCTGTCTTGCATCTTTGGGGACAGGCTCATAGCAAATTCTAGACCTCTTTCATCCTTTGCTGCCTAATGGCAAGTCACAAATATTCATGTTGACTGTTTCATAACTGTCTGCATAGAAGTAAATTCAGTCTCACTGGGCTCAGGCAAGTTGATTACCATATTAGTTAGATTTGTGTCGTTTTTGATAAAATACCATGACCAGAAACTACTTACAGAAGAGTTTAAACACTTAATGGGCACGGGGAGCATGGCAGCAGGCAGGGAAGTGAGTGGTCACATCTCAACCACACACGGGAAGCAGAGAGGAAACTAAAATGAGGTAAGCTAGGAAACCCTCAAAGCCCACCCCAATAGCACTCTTCCTTTAGCTAGGCTCCACATCTGAAAGGTTCCATAGTCTTCCCAAACAGCCTCCTGAGAATCAAGTGTTCAGATACACAAATCTATAATGGAAGTTTGTCATGCAACACACAACATTGAGGCCCTGTCCTTCATAGGCTCATGGCTATATCGTGATAATCATGATGCAATATACAATTAATTCAACTTCCAAAGACCCCCATAGTCTTTAACAGTTTCACCACTGTTCAAAAGTCCAAAGTGACTTCTGAGATTCAAAGAAGCCTTGACTCTGTGAACCCTTGCAAAATAAAAATCAAAGTATGTGCTTCAAAAGTACAAGGTCCTAGGATGTATATTTGTATTCCTAAGGGCAGAATGTATATTTGTATTCCTAGTGGGCAGAATGAAGAAGACACATGGGTCCAAAACCTAGGAGAATAAGTAGCAGGCATGTTGTGGGTTAGTTCTAATCTATTTGTATTAATTCGGCTCTCCAAATTACACAGGAACCTGAAAATATGCCTGTAAGAGGCTGAGGGTCCCTACCCACAGTTGGCTTTGATTGGTGAATAGAAGTTGCCAGAGGCCACCGGCTGGGCAAGGAGACAAAGACAGAACTTTGGAATACCTGGAAATGACTGGAAGGAGGAAATTTTTAGACTCTCCATGATGGCGAGGCAGAAAGATCGGGCTTGAGAGCTGGAGAAGTGAGAGCATACAGTCATGTAAGAATCAGGGAAGAGCAGCCCCAAATTCATTGAGTTTAGGAAAAGAGGTGAAGGCACATAATCTAGTATCATTTCTTTTAATATAGTCCAGCTGGTGTCTCAGCTTCCTTTGACCTCTATGAGGTCACCATGTTTGTAACATCACTGATGGTAGTCTTCAAAAAGGTAATAATCCTTAAAGAGAGATAAACATAATATAGATAGAGTGATATGGATAAGGATATAGATGATGGGGTGTTTAAATGGAGTTAACTCCAGATGGGACAATAATGCTCACTCTAAGAACCCTAAACAAACAAACAAACAATCTCCAGTGCCAGGCATGGGAAACATTCTTTGACTTATTGGTCAAGGATATCCAAAAGACTCCCCACACAATATAGGCTATTTTTCAAAGTATCAAGGCTTGAGAAAGAGCATCGAAATTCTAGGTAACAAAAGTGCCCCTTCCAGTCTTCCATTCCATCAGAAATGTAATCAACATTGCCTTATTGCCCACATTGCTTTCAGGATTATGAGCTTCTAAGCACCCACCAAGACCTCCCACTAAGATGTGGCACTTATAGAACCCTAGGCTCTCTCTAGTTTGTGCCTCTAAACATTTTAAAACTTTTAATACACAAAACCCAAAGCCTTGTCCACATAGGTATAATCAATATTTCTACTTTTCAAAACCAATTATCTGTCTTCGTCATCTTCCCCATACTATGACAAGACACATGAGACGTGTGACTCCTAGAGTGAAAATGTTCTGACTCATAGTTTTGCAGGACCCAGTTCATCCTTGGTGGGTACCATTACCTTGGGTCCACGGAGAAGCAACACGTTATGATACATGAATGTGATGGAGCAAAACCACTCAACACATGACCAGGAAGTTAAAGAATGCAGATTTCACAATCCATCTTGAGGCATACTAACAGTGACCTAGGTAGGTCTCTTAAGGCATCGCCTACCATGTCTTTCCATACCACCTTGGGGACCAAGCTTTCAACACATGGCTCTTATAAAGCATTCAGTGCCCCTGCCCCATCTTCCACCACTCTGGATGCATCCAGTTTACTGGAAATTCATCTATGGATTCCCTTTGATATTAGATACAGAATTCATTAGCAAGGACTATCATCCCAAAATGTCACCAACAACCACATCCATGTTCTCATCACAGGCCCATCTGCCTGGAACTTGACCCACTCTCTCCTTTGATGAGATCTCGTCCTTATGATCCTCCTCTGATCTCCTATCATCTGTGCCTCTTACAGTACAAACACGTTTCCTTTAAAGCTTTTAAGTTGGATATAACTGCAGATTTGATTGACTTAAAATTGATCAAAGTATTTAGACCTAAAACTTTCCTTTATTAGCCCTTCCACTACAATTTTTTCAGTGCAAGGTCAGAAGAGGCAAGAAATAATCATAGGAAACATTGGGAAAGAAATAAGAAATAGATTAACAAGACAACCGATACAGATGTGTTGAGTTTAAAGGGAATAGAAAGAATCATATTGACAAGAAAGATGATAAGTCTGCGTGACTAAGATATAAACCAGGAGCTTAGGGACCACAGTCCTTAGAATACATTTTTATATAAAATGTATTTTTATATAATGTATTTACATATATATTATATATAATATATAGATACAAAGCAAGATCAGACTCAATTTTATTCCACTCTAGAAAGTATCTTTATCTTATACTGGTAAATATTGAATTGAACCTGAATTATTTTAAGGAGCCCAATAAGTTCTCACTCAGTAAGTACTGCTGCTGTCGAAGTCTATTGAATCCCCACGTACTTGCAGAACAGAGCCATTTAGTGTTACCAAGAAGAAAATCTGTTCTCTTTTGACCCCTTATAGGGACTGCACAGCTTATATGTTTACAAAATGTCTCTGATTTTTTTAAAATTATTTTATTTATGATAGAATTATTGTATCTAGGATAGTTGCCAAATATTTATAATTTTTTTAAAAAAAAAAAGCAATGACATACATAGACAATAAAAAGCTACCCAAGGATTTCTGAGAAAATAAACTTTACAAGTCTTAGTTTTTTTTCCAGAAGTCAAGAAATGGTGGTCAGGACATCCGATGTAGGATCAATACCCAGGTCTATAAATGAATATTATGATGTTTGGACCACCCAATGATTTTCTACTATGTAACTTTTAGTGGGCATGGAAGGACAAATTAGGAGAGTAGCAGGGACATTTGTTAATATTGATCTACAGTTATAAGAATATACATCAAGGACCATGGGCACAGCTATTAATCTGCACTGTGGGCTGTCCTCTCATGGTTCAGAGACCCGGGGCTTACTCTCTAGCGACTGGCCAGCTGAAGTAGGCCATCTGCGGAAGTGAGAAAGGGACCACCAATCAAAAGCACTGCCTGATCCTTCTTGGGAAGAAGTCGCTGCCTGCACAGAACACTTTGTTTTGTGGGAAGAGAAAGACAAAAACAGAAAACATCTCCAGAATATGGCAGCCACAAAGCTTTCCAGGTCCTCTTTTCAGGACAAAGACCTCTCTATAAAATCCATCCTCAGCCAACATCACCGGAAGTAAAGTCTTCCCACAGCTGTCCCCTCCTACCGACAAAATCAAAGCTGTCACTTCACTTTTGCATGCAATGTCACTCAGAGACAATCAAACAAGGCTTCCTTTTCCGAGAGAACTTGACCATCTGATTGGTGACATCAGGGCCCTTATTTGAAACTTTCTGCTGCAAGGCTCCACACTGCCTCCTCCCTCTGCCTCTCAAGACAGAGTCAATGGGGACACAGGCAGGTCCTTCTATAAATGCTTCCTATTCTCCAGACTCCAGCACATGAAAGGCTCAGGGACGCTCAATGCCATCGAGTAAACACTTAGCTCTATTGCTCACTGAGCCTTAGGATTAAAAACAAATAACATTGAGCTGTTTCTCTTCAAAGATGTCACAATCGATTATAGAGGACAAACACCTGCTGTGAATGCTAAGGTGAAATGCCAGAGGTGTGCACAGGGACTTGGGGACGAGAAGACAATTAAGTTATCTTCATGAATTTAGGCTTTGGGGGCTTTCGCTGGACCCAAGGAGAGAGATTCTCCGCATCCTTTCTGATCCTTACCAAACAAACAGACAAAAATCCTGCGTTTGCAAAGGCAAATTTGAGTTAACACAAAATAAGGAAAGGTCTTCTGCTAGTGCTGGGAAATACCACGAAAGGCTGGGACAGAAGACACAGGAGTACTGAAGTGAATGGGATACAGGTTAGTTCTCAGTGTTTTGGGACATGCATCAAGGGCATCAAGGGAGTGTGTATTGTTATAGGTGTCAGTGCCTGTGCCTTCGAAGCACTTGGGCCGCTTTTAAGCCACCTGCTTTATGAGCCAATGTGTAGCAATAGACAACCAGAATGAGACTTCCCAAGGCCCAAGAGCGGCGCAGCAGCCCCAGGTCCCTATATCCCTGTGACTCACCCGCCCTGTGAACAGCTACAATTTAGACATCATCTTCTTGCCCAGGGTCAAAGACAACACTGATGACTACAACAGACTTACTTGCTGTCATCTGGGCTTCAGATTTCAGTGAGTGATTTCAAGCTGCCGCCACAGGGGCCACTGTGTGCGTATCCATTGAAGCCTGTCTCAGCTGCAGCACATCTCTGTATGTCCCAGCTGAAGGCAGCAAGAGACTCTCCGACTACAAGACATTTACATTTTACCTCTGCAGACTTCCTCGCTGGCAAATAAGCATTATCATTTAAGCTTGCAGAGATAAATACCAATAGAACGAACAAGTAAAACTGCACTCAGCAAAACTAAACGATTATGCCAAATTTACTGAAACAGGCATTCCTCAAAACGTCTAGAAGCCCCCAGGACCTCTGATATCTCAGAGAAATAAAAAGGAACATGACAGACTATTTTAAAGTAGCTTACTGGTTTATTTTAAATAATTAATGATTTAGAAGGCTGAGGCAACTTGCCTAGCCAGATTCTCTGAATAGGAGAGCTCTGGGCTCAGCAAGGACTCTGCCTCACCCAAGTGGACAGCCATTGAGAAAAACGATGCCAACTTCTGAGCCAACATATGCGCCCATATCCACACGGATCCAAACATGTGTGTCCACCTGCATGTGAACACACATGTATACACATTACAAAGACAAGATAAAAAGTCAAATATTTAAAAGTCATATATGCTATACCAAATTCAGGTTTCATCAATACAATTATAACTGGGGCAAGAGAGTGCAGCATTTGAAGGGTGGTTCGCCATGTTCTGACTGTGGCTCTCCTACGTGATGCACTCATTTAACTTCTCTGCTGGGCATTTTCCCTGCCACCGTGCCTCTTGTCCATTTGCAACAGAAGTAACCACAAATCTACAAGTGAGGAAAGGGCCTTGGAGTCAGCACAGAACACACCCAGACACCAAATCCTTACCACAGAGGAAATTTCTTACCCCAGAGGGACAACTGGGGGTGGAAGAGCAGCCTCTTGGTCAGACAAAGGCAAGAGCAGGTGTCTCTGCAGACGTGGGTTCTTAAGGAGAAATGAGGAAGTCTGTGCTAGGATGAGTTGGTAAGTTCTTATTGGACATGTTAGCCGGGGTAGCCAAATAATGAATTTTGATTGCTGGATGTTGATATCTTGATAGTTGGATGTTGGAGTTTTAATCAGGTATATGCATGTAGCCAAATTAAAATAATTAGATGTCGATGGCTAGCTTTAGAAATGTAATATAATGTTTTAGCATGGAAGAGGGGATTGGAAAGGGCAAAACCTGCCAGTGCAAGAGCGATCTCACACAGAAAGCTCAGAGCACACATCTCGATAGCATGGCGGTGATGCCAGGATCATCCCACACCTGTGAGCACCACCTACATCTTACTGTCTGTTCCACACTACCTCCTACGGACTCAAGCAGTCACAGGAAAAATACTTTTGCAGCCAGTTCCAGTGTTACCTGGTCAAATCATTTCGCTTGCAACATACGAGGCGGGGAAAGGATCAGACTCCAATCACTTTCTCAAACAACCCCACTTTAAAACTGTACTTGAGAAATCAAATATTCTGATGCTCTGGAATTCTGTACTTTGTCCTTTTCCAAGAATCCAGAGATGAAGAGGTAAAAGTTTTGAGGTCCTAGTGGTTCCCCCTGTCGAGAAAAATGTTGCTTCCACTGTAGCTAGTGTAATTTAAAAAAAAAAAATGGCTATGTTCAACACGTATACTCAAGACAGACAAAACATTTAAAGGCCACTGATTTAAGTGGCAGAATCAAACTCTTAGGTTTTTATAATTTTAAGCCCATTTGGGGATTTGAACCTGATGGTGAAAAACACACATTAAGCTGCTAAGATAATGACATTCTGAATTTGTTTTTCATAAAATCTGAAAATACACTACAAACCAGAAACTCAAAAAAGAATGAGCCCACAGAGATATAGTCTGATTTGGAGCAACTGGTGACTCAATTACGGGCCAAGGTGTCTGGCGAGCTGCAGGCCATCGATGACACCGGGAGGCATATTTTCCCCCAACATAATATTCTTATTGATTATTAGGGAGAATCACACAATGCAACCTGATCACATGCACATCCCAGCCTTCCCAGGTCCACCCTCTCCCTGTGACACACACACTCCCCTGAAATGAAGAAAACAAAAGAGAAAACATACCAAGTCCAGTGTGTGCTATCCATATGGTCACTGGAGCCTGGAGCTACGTTTTTCAGTTAGCACACGGCAGTGAAGCCACAGAAGGCTGCAGCTGAGGTTGGTAGCATCAGCAGAGCTGTACAGCTATACTTCTACCCCCTCTGCTATCTGGATTTACACACTACATGCTCAGTGGAAAAGCATCATTTCAGTGACAACAGCAGAGAAGCTGAAGGCAAGGGCAAAAGGCTCTCAGGAAATCATCTGGGTTCTCCAAGTTACAAGCAATGCACGCTGGTCTGCAAGACATCAATGCCTTCTAATTACAAAGTCAGGCCAACTCATACAATCTTGCTGTAAAGGAGAATAAAAGCAAGGGCGTACAAATCTTCAAAACACTCAATATCCCACTATATAGTTTGGAGGGACAAATCTACTTATAATATGAAATCTTATTAATAAAAAGCAATGTAGAAGTAAGACAGTCATTAATAATCCGCAAAAATCATAAAATTGGATTGGAAGGGAAGCTGGTGAGTATTGAATTAAACTCGTTCATCTTAGCATACCGAGAAACCAGAGCCAGGAAAATTAGGTGGCTTGCCCAAATATAAATGAAATACGTCTAAAAATGCTTCTCAGGCTGTAGGAAAGTATGCCCCCATACGCAGCAGATGAACTGCTAGAGTAGTCAAAATTAAGTGTGTTGGTGTCCTGCCAGTGCTACTGGCAAAGGCTTTGAGTGTAGCCATGTCCTAGAAGGCAGGCCATGGGTAGTGCTATCCTTTGATAAAAGTCATTATTCTCTCGGAGTCTACACAGGACAGATCCCATGAAACCCTCTTCCTAACTTCAAGAAAACAAAGATTTTGTGATAAACTCAGTGAGAAACTCTCTCCGTGTGTAGTAACAACGTAATCCTCCAAAGTGATCCACAAGGCTCCAGAACAAAAACAGGGCACCAGAGAGAAGAAAGAAAATAGAACACAGGACTTTGCATTTCACAGGATCCAAGGTAAGATGCCTACACTGTTGGATCCCCTCTGGAGACTATCGGAAAGTAGCCACTTACTTTTCTGATGAGTATAATAGTCACTGTAAGACATTTCTCGAACCCTTCCTACACTTTATAAAACTTAAAATAAGGAGTATCCAGTTCCCAAAATTCATGTTTCCATGTAGAAAAGGAAGACTTTCCAACGCAAAATGTTTGCCTCGGTCCCAGACAAGCTATGTAAGCTCACCAGCTCAGAGAAGCACACATGACAGTCAGTCATGTCAACCAAACAGAATTAAGTTCCCATGGATATCCTTAGGAAAAGCTATTCAATCCTTGCTTAGTATTCCTAAGTCACTTATCTACATAAAATGAGAAGCCAACTCACTTACCATCAAAGTGGTGGTCACTTTTGGTGCAAAGGCTCCTACAACATGAATTAGAACACAGACCCCAGAAAGCTCTACCCTAGTAGGTCAAATTCTCATCCCGATTTTCGGTTGACACTATAGTGAGCAGGCAGCTCATAAAATTGTTCTAAAACCATCAAATGTCTATGAAGACCGCATCCACATATTACAGTGAACTCATGACACTTGTCTTCTTAGGCCTGGCCTACCTCACTAGGTATTATTATTCTAGTTCTGTATTTATCGGCATATTCATGTTGACAGCAGAATAAAATGCTGTATGGTAAAAAAAAAAACTGCATTTTCTTTGTCCATTCATAACTTTCTGGGCATCTCAGCTAATTACATTTCAGAGCTATTGTGCCTGTTATAGCAATGAACATGATATGCAAGAATCTTTACAGTGGCGTATAGTGTCTTTCGGTTACATGTTCAGGAATGGTATAGCTGGGCTATGTGGTAGTTATATAACTAAATTTAGGGGGGAAAAAGCCTGCAGACTACTTTTCAAAGTAGTCTGATTTACATTTCCACCAAGAGTGTTTAGGGGTCTCCTTTCCCCATATACACATCTGCATTAATTGTTATTTGTATTCTTAATGGACATTTTCATGTAGAAGTAATCTTCTAGTTCTCCAATAGCTAAAGATGCTCAACATTTCTGTTTATAAAAAAATATTTCTTGGTCAGTTGTATGACTTCCTTTAGGAGTTCTCTGTTCAGCTCCATGGCCCGTTTGTAGTTGGGCTGTTGATTGATGTTCGGGTTTTGTTTTGGTTTTGGGTTGTTTTTTTTTCACTTTGCAGTTTGTAGACACTCTCTTTCAGATGTGTAAGCTGACAAAGATTTTCTCACATTCTATGGGCTTCCTCATCTCTAGATTGGCAGTTTCCTTTGCTGTCTTTTTTCTAGAGAAGCAATTTACCTTCAAATTTCATAAGTTCACTTTTCCTTAGAGATGAATAATAATCACTAAGATATATATATATACATATATATACATGCATACATATATACATATACACACATATAAATGTATGAAATAAAATATATGTGTATATATGTTTGTATAAAATTTTCTGAAACAAGGCCCTATAGAGGAGGATTTTGAGGTCTGTGGGCATATACCAAAGTTTGGTAGAGCTTGATTTCCTTTCAGTCTTTTGACTATTTTCCATACTGAATTCCAGGAGATCTGTAGCTGTTCATATTCCAACCAACTTCCCTTCAAGGGAATGGTCAGGGTAGTACAAGTGACTCAAAGGAACAATATAGACTGTTTCTGTTGCCCTTGGCTGCCTCTCGAGAGGCTGAAGATGAATCCCGACTGCTGAATTACTGCACACATTAGGTCACCAGACTCAGATGATTCAAGCTGGATCTAATCTGAGAGATTTGTCCTTGCAATCTAGCTTCTGTAATTCTAGAAAGCACTATATGCAAGTTGCTACCTCAGGGCAAGAAACAATTAGTGGTCCTACCAAAATTTAACACTTATGGACCATGATGACCATGCGCTTTAAAGGCACAATATTGGCACTCACATGCTGGTAGCAACCAACAACTGTCTAATTGGACCTAAGGCCATTTAAACAAGAGGAAAAGCATGCCTTTTACTAGAAACCTAGCCAGCTCCTGGGGGCCGGTGAGGTCATAGATCTTAGCAGACAATCTCCTCCAACCGCTTTGCTAAACTTGTATAATTCCTATCTAAAATCTAAAGTTTATCCTTATGTGTGTCACCATCACACCTTATAACAGAAGATTCTCTTTTCACACACACACACACACACACACACACACACACACACACACACCCAACTGGGCACAATAAAGAGATCAATGCCCAGCTCCCATAAATATATCTACAGCACAGCTCCTGTAAGTATGGTTCAGGGAATACCACAGAAATGGGAGCAAAAGATCACAAAAGCCAGAAAACCAAGGAGTCTTCTCTCAGACTCTCTTAGAAATGGCTGCATAAACTTGATCTGAACAATAACACTCACAGTATACATGTGAGCTAATGCAGAAGGAAAAACAATCTCACAGGGTTCCATCCCTAGGCAAAGAACCACAGGCAACTAATGATTGCTGAGAAGGGGGACTTATCCTATCACCATGCATGAATCCCGTGGTGGCTTATGCAATACAGCATTGTGAGTCTTGAAATGATATGCACACAAACAACAAACATGCATTAAGCAAGTTTTAGTAACCTACTTAGTAATATACTTGTGCGTATATGCACATTTGTCTCTCTCTCTCTCTCTCTCTCTCTCTCTCTCTCTCGCTCTCTCTCTCTCTCTCTGTGTGTGTGTGTGTGTGTGTGTGTGTGTGTGTGTAAAGAAGGGGGGAATAGGTTACCATTTTGAGAGTAGGGACTATGAGAAGTTTTTAGGAGAAGGCAACCTGGAGGAAGGAAAAAGGGTTTTAATTATATTTTAATTTTATATGTTATGTATATGATATATAAGTAATATATAATTATATTAAAATGCATAATTATATTATTATATTAAATTATATTAAAATACAGTATGTGTGTATTTGTGTGCATGTGCAGGCATGTGTGTTTATGCCTTTGAAAAGGAAATTTGGGAAGATTTTCAAGGGAGGGGGAATCCCAGACCACAGTAGAGAGGGGAACTGATGGGGGTAGAAAGTTAAGCAGAATGGGGGACAGATGAGGTGGCAAGGGTAAGGATGACCCAGACCTAACGGGACATGAACAGCTCACCACTCTATGGGAACTTACTACTGTCTCTCCATTAGATTAAGAGTACAACTAAGGGGAAGTGGGGTGCACTCCTTTGATCCCAGCACTAGGGAAATAGAGGCAGGCAGATCTCTGTGAGTTTGAGGCCAGCCTGGGCTAAGGAATGACTTTTGTTTGTTTGTTTGTTTTTTTCCCGAGACAAGGTTTCTCTGTGTAGCCCTGGCTGTCCTGGAACTCACTCTGTAGACCAGGCTGGCCTCGAACTCAGAAATCTGCCTGCCTCTGCCTCCCAAGTGCTGGGATTACAGGCGTGCGCCACCACGCCCGGCTAGGAATGACTTTTAAGACTGCCAAGGCTAAACAGAGAAATCTTGTCACAAAAAAAGAAGAGGAGAGAGAGAGAGAGAGAGAGAGAGAGAGAGAGAGAGAGAGAGAGAGAGAGATCAGCTACATGTGGTTGGTAATGCTGCTTCTAGAAGCCACTAGGCTACTAAACAAAAATCATGGTACCAGGTATGAAATACTTCCTTATTAGCTGAACAGAAAGGTCTCAGAGCCTCCTACCCACAAAACCACAGGCTCTTGATACAGATAGATAGATAGATAGATAGATAGATAGATAGATAGATAGATAGACAGATAGACAGACAGATATCTATCTATAAATCTGTTAAAAGATACAGAGAAATCAAACTGGAACTGAGTGAGAAACTTCCTCCCTGCTGGTTAAGTTTCATAATACCAGAAGGTGCTATGACGCTTTCTAGAAGAAAAATGGATCAAGGGTCTTATTCAACCCCAAACCCTATGAAATCCAATACAATCTGCCAGACAAAATGTACTCATTGTTACAATTGTGCCACACCTGTTATGAGACTGATCAATACCCCCTGACTGGATCTCAGGCCTGTTCCACAGGAGGAAACCCATTCCTAATACCATAATCTGATCACAGAAACATGGCTGGGAAAGTTAGATATGCTGGGGTGAGGGTATACTACTGTTTAATTAAATGAATGATGATTATATTATTAGATATTTGTTTTAATTACATTTCAAATGTTATCTCCTTTTGTCATTTCCCTTCTGAAAACCACTTATCCCCACCCCCTCCCCCTTCTCACCAACCCACCCACTCCTACTTCCCTGTCCTGGCATTCCCCTACACTGGGGCATCAAGCCTTCACAGGACCAAGGGCCTCTCCTCTCATTGATGTCTGAAAATGCCATCCTTTGCTACATATGTAGCTGGAGCCATGGGTCCTTCCATGTGTACTCTTTGGTTGATGGTTTAGTCTCTGGGAGCTCTGGGGGTTCTGGTTGGCTCATATTGTTGTTCCTCCTCTGGAGCTGCAAACCCCTTCAACTCCTTGGGTCCTTTCTCTAACTCCTCCATTTTCCCTTATGAATATCAATGCAAAAAGTACTCAATAAAATTCTTGCCATCTGAATCCAAGAACATATCAAAACAATCATCCACCAGGATTAAATAGGCTTCATCCCAGGAATGCAGGGATGGTTCAATATACGGAAATCCATCAATGTAATGTACTACATTACAAACTCAAAGAATTTATGTACTATGTAAACAAACTCAAAGAAAAAAAACCACATGATCATTTCATTAGATGCTGAGAAAGCATTGGACAAAATCTAACACCCCTTCATGATAAAAGTCTTGGAAAGATCAAGAATTCAAGGGCCATACCTAAATATAGTAAAAGCAATATACAGCAAACCGGTAGCCAACATCAAACTAAACGGAGAGAAACCTGAAGCAATCCTACTGAAATCAGGGACTAGACAAGGTTGTCTACTCTCTCCCTACCTGTTCAATATAGTACTCAAAGTCCTAGCCAGAGCAATTAGACAACAAAAGGAGGTCAAAGAAATACAAGTTGGAAAATAATTTCCAATGCAATTTGGAAAGGAAACACTACTTGCAAATGATATAATAGTATACTTAAGTGACCCCAAAAATTCCACCAGAGGACTCCTAAAGCTGATAAGCAACTTCAGCAAAGTGGCTGGATATAAAATGAACTCAAACAAATCAGTAATCTTCCTCTACTCAAATGATAAACAGGCTGAGAAAGAAATTAGGGAAATAACACCCTCAGAATAGTCACAAATAATAAAGAATACCTTGGTGTAATTCTAACCAAACAAGTGAAAGATCTGTATGACAAGAACTTCAAGATCTCAGAAGATGGATCTCCCAGGCTCATGGATTGGCAGGATTAATATAAAAAAAATTGGCCATCTTGCCAAAAACAATCTACAGATTCAATGCAATCCCCATCAAAATTCCAAATCAATTCTTCATAGAGCTAGGAAGAGCAATTTACAAATTAATTTGGAATAACAAAAGACCCAGGGTAGCAAAAACTATTCTCAACAATAAAAGAACTGGAAAAAGATCTTTACCAAAACTGCATCCAGTAGAGGGCTAATATCCAATATATCGAAAGAACTCAAGAAGTTAGACTCCAGAGAACCAAATAACCCTATTTTAAAAAATGGGGTACAGAGGTAAAGAAAGAATTCTCAACTGAGGAATACCAAATAGCTGAGAAGCACTTAAAGAAATGTTCAACATCCTTAATCATCAGGGAAATGCAAATCAAAACAACCCTGAGAATCCACCTTATTCCAGTCAGAATGACCAAGATGAAAAACTCAAGAGCCAGCAAATGCTGGAGAGGATGTGAAGAAAGAGGAACACTCCTCCACTGCTGGTGGGATTGCAAGCTGGTAAAACCACTCTGGAAATGAATGTTGAATTTAAAGGCCAGTCTTTATAAATGGGCACATGAATCTTCATGACCTAGAGACTGGCTATAACTGGATAAGCTAATATTTGAACATAGACTGGTAAGGCTAATTGTCTTTCCTGTGGTGGTTGAGCCACATCCAAGCAGTTAGAGTTTAGTATGACAAAAGAGCGAGACTCCAATTAATGAGATGACTTTGCTTCTGCTTGCATGATTGGAGTTGGATATCAGTTCTTTCATGCCCTTGAGTTTGAACTGAAATGTGAGGTCTTGAGCCTGCCAGCCTTCATACTGGAACTAAACCATTGGCTCTCCTGGGTCTCCAGTTTGCCAACTACAGATCTAGGGACTTGTCAGCTTCCATAATTGTGTGAGCCAATTTCTTATAATAAATCTCTTTGTGTGTCTCTACAAAAAAAGTCTTGTTGGTTCTGTTTCTCTGGCGAACCCTGACTAATACAACATGACCCGGAGGGGTTCTAACAAAGACCATATTTTCCTTTCTCTCCATTTATAAATCAACTTATAACCAAACCATGAGTTTGTTGGATGGAATGGAGAAGAGGACTTCCTTCCATTTGAGTACTTCCTTTCTCAGCCTCACACAAGACTATGCACTCTGGTGCTATGTTAGAAACAGTCTAGATTTCATTGCTCATTTTCTTTATGGACACATGACAAAACTTAAATAAAACCAGGTTAATCATATTTTTATGGCATGGAAATACTATATCAGAAAAACACAAATCCAGAGCCAACAATTATTCAGTTTAATGAGAAATATCACATGTCTTTTCGCTCTAACATAAGAAAATATATTCCACTGTGTCTATCTTAATAGCATTAACAAACTTAATATTAGAAATATCTATAAGAATTTAGTTATTTGTCATTCCAGAGCTTTATCTTTATTTTTAAACAGAAGAGAGAGGATGGCAGGGAAGGTGGGGGAAGTGCTTTAATTGTCTACAAGCATAAGGACCTGAGTTCAATTTCCCAACACCATATAAAAAGCTGGGCAGACTTGTCTATACTCATAACCCCAGCACATGGGGAGGGGACAGGCAAATCCTAGGAGTTCGTGAATAGCCACTGTAATGGAAATGGCAAGTTCCAGGCTTGGTGAGAGAGCTAAACAGCTACAGTGAACAGCAATAACAGAGATATCCCAATATCGCTGCATTTCAATATCTGGCCTTGGTATGTCCTGGAATAGCCGAGTGCACCTGTACACATGCATAAACTCATACATTAAGAGGGAGAAAGAGAGGGGCTGGATACTAATATATTGGACTAGTTTGTATGTTGAGAGATCTTATATTTTTTTCTATTTTGTAAAGCATACATAGTATTACTATGCCTTTTCATAATAGTATCATAGAACAATAGCCCAGAATCACAGAATTTGAAATAACACACTTCCTAATGTTTTAAATACATTTCAGTCATATTGTTCACCAAATGGCATATCCATCCATATAATTCCACCTAAACAGATTTGTGTGGGTTGAGTGTCGGAAATGCTTCTGAAAGCCATTTGGCTTCTGGCTTACTGGACCACAGTCAAACTACAAAAAGAGAGAAAGCACGCAGCTCACAGAGCAACTAGTTTAAATGGTGACTGAGAGGGTTAGTTTTCTTTACTAACATGCAGTTCAGCGTTTTAATTTTCTCTTTTATTTCTTATTTTAGCTGATTGTAGACATATGCATGGGTTTGATATGTGTTTATTAAATAAATCTTATTCACATTGGCATTTCCTTTGCTCTTCATTCTTAAAAAGCCCATAGTGAGGTTCACCAACTATCACATACACACACATATACACATATAAACACATACACACATGTATACATACATATATACACACATACACACATATACACACATACACACATATACACATGTACACACAATACACACATACACACATGCACATACACACACACACGTACACACACATGCACACACACATACACATGTCCTTGCCATACAATTGATGGTATGAAGGTTCTCATTCCAGTCTCCATTATCACTTGCCCCCCAGTCATGCACACAAAATCTTTTCTATTTCCTCTCCCCAGGAACTGAGAGGGAGTAAGAATTGTAGGACTCAGAGGGGTTGATCCACAGAATCAACTAAGTGGGGCTCACAAAAACCAAAGTGATAATCATAGACCCTATGTGGATCTGAGCTGGGTCCTCTGAATATCCTTATAGTTACAGTTGGCTTGCTGTTCTTGTGGGACTCCTAACAGTGAGAGCGGCGGAATCTCTGACCCCTTGGCCTGTTCTTGGGACCCTTCTCTTACTGGGTTGCCTTGTCCAGTCTTGATATGAGGGTTTGTGCCTAGTCTAATTGTAACTTGTTATTCCATGTTTGGGTGATATCTCTGGGAAGCCTGCTCTTTTGTTTTTTAAGGGAAATGAGGAAGAGTAGATCTGGGGGTTGGGGGTGCTGAGAGGAGGGAAGGGAGAGGAAACTTCTATCTGGATATAATATATGGGAGAAGAAAATTTATTTTAAAAGAATGGTCGTTTAATACTAAATCTAGAAAACAAATACTCCAATCATGTTGCTTTGTTCTGTACTAACAACAACTGTAGTGGGCATTATGAGTTTTTATAATGAAGGAGGGAAGAAAGTAGGCAGAAATCTTGTATCCATAAACCTTGAAAGGAGAATAGTGTATTATTTCTGAGTTTTTTTCCTAAGGTAACTAGATAGCCGAATATATGCCCCAGAAGACTGGGGCCTTAAGAAAACTCTCTGCATTTGCTAAATGTGCTGGACAGGAAGAAAGCCAGATGGAGTGAATGCTTTCCACAGGACTTCATAAGGAACAAACATTGTACCAATGCTGACGGGGACATCTTAAGACATAGTGAGAGGCTCAAACAAACACCAAAGGCGTAAATGTAAGTACTTATTTCATTTCCAATTAAAATATTTTTTTGTTTTTTGTTTTTTTGAGACAGGGTTTCTCTGTATAGCCCTGGCTGTCCTGGAACTTACTCTGTAGACTAGGCTGGCCTCGAATTCAGAAATCCGCCTGCCTCTGCCTCCCAAGTGCTGGGATTAAAGGCGTGCGCCACCACGGCCTGGCCCAATTAAAATATTTAAAAGAATAAACTCACAAGTCTTGGGTTTGGCATACTTTCTCAAATTCAAATAATCTCCCATGAGCTATAGATTCCTATTCTGCATACAAGGATGGGTGAGCTTTAAAGTTCAACCCTCTCCTTTGCAAAACACCAGCCTGACAGAAACACTGGAAGGGGCAAGTTCAGGTCTGGACTTCTGACTCCATAAGGGAAGCCGGAGGGAGTGTGCTCTTCAGGGAAGCTTCAGCCTAGACAGCAGGAAAAGCATGGGTGACATTCTGTAAAAGAACACTTGGCCTCCAGGGATGACGTCGAGGGTCAAGAAACACTTGCAGGAAGCGGTGAGAACTGCCTTTTAGTCTTCCCTTCCTGTTACTGAGGACTTCCAAGGCTCCATTTATCCTTACAGCTAGGATGAACTCAGCAAGCGTCAGAAGGGAATCCCGGAGAGAAATTTAGCAGAGAATAAATGGAACCCTGGGTTGGGATTGGCATCCATGGTCACTGCATAAATCTCAAAGCACAGCCATGGATGGAGTGGGTCTGCAGCATTGATCCCTGCTGATATTATTTCTGTGGTGAAGTTCTGTCTGTTCCAGTAATGCTAGCCCAGACCTGTTTGCGAGCACTAGGCTAAGTACCGAAGATGCAAAGACAAGCAGGTCATCATCCCTGGGCAATTCAGTTCTTTTCCAGAAACCAAGTAGTTCTATATCAGTGGCTCTTCTGCAGCTCAGCAACTTAAGACATAAATAAGTGTACATGGAGTTGAGACCAAGTGTCCATCAGCAGAAGAGCAAGTGAGTGGCCTCTGCTCTCTCGCCATCCTCTTAAAGATGGAGAGCAGTCCTGTGAGCCAAGCTACTTGAAAGCTTGAGAAATAGAACAAAGAATAAGGGAATTCATAATAACAAAAATGATCTTCAATAAGATTTTTCTTATTACTTTAAGCAAGCATTAATATCACTTAAACTCAGAGCAAATTAAGAAAGAATACATGTCCAGAGACGTCATTAAATGAAACCTATGCATCTGTGTATCCTCAGTCACACTGTGGTTCTCATTACTAACAGCATGGCCCCTTAAGTCTTCTTGTAGCTACAGTGTTCATACAAAAATACAGCCCGGTCAAAACGCCACTTTGGATTAAACTCCAGGTGACTGGTGAGTGGACTTCAGTTGTTCCACAAGTGCCTCCTCTCTCGGAATTCTGGAAGACGGGTTTCAGCTTCTTACACTTCCTAATCCCCAGACTTAATCATCCTGTGTGTCCTCCTTCTCCAAAATAAGCAGAGCTTCCTATGCTGAGTCTACACAAACCAACACAAGGCCGGTAGTGAGGAGCCCAATGTCTCCATCAGCTGCACACGTGTTCTCTGCCAAGGACTGACTCGATCCTCAGGAACTTACTCCATTCCTAGACTGCATGGCTTCCATGCAGAATGCTCAAAAGGTCCCTCTACTCATCCCCTGGGAGCAAGCTCTCAACACCACTACCATAGCCAGAACTCTATCTACATGCTTACATACACACACCCAAAAACCACTGCGGCTCTACAGCACAGAAACAAACAAACAAACAAACAAATAAATCTCAGTATGAGATTTCTAAAACAAATCAAATTTGGACACTATTCAATGTGGGTTTAATTCCAGACACTCCAATGACTACTTAGGTGGCCTTACCCATAAGGACACAGCATCTCCTGGATCTTGACAAGACCGCTCTTGTTGACTCAGGAACCTTGAGGTTATTTTTGGAATCGAGAGGTAGAGAACAGGCTATTTCCATATTAAATCCCTGGGGACCGGCAAGCTGAGTACTCATAACCACGCGTGCCACTTAGAGTAAAATCCGGCCTGGCACCTGTGTGATTCCCTTGGCTGGCTCCCCTTGGCCTGGTAGCAATAAATAACAGGGCAAAAGCCAGAATTCGTGCTCTGCACTCTAAGGTTTAAAAGAGTAATTGGGCTTAAGCGATGATTCTCTTTGTGTTGCAGAAATGGGGAGTGCAGATTTATTCTCTTGGAAAGCAGGAGGGGGGAAAGCTAACTCAAATCCTCCTGTCTGCAAGGGAGAAGAGATGAAGACTTGTGACAGATGGATGAGAATAATAGCATTGCCCCAGCATGAAATCTATCTCTGTAGCTTTGTTTGTTGTATGTATAGACATATACATATATATATGTATATATATATGCCTATATGTGTGTGCATTTTATATATGTGTAGAATACATAAAATCTGCATGGAAAAACTGTATGTGTATATAGATTGCTAAGGTTTTAATTTTATCTATTGTATTTATTTTAATTTTTCTTAATTTTTTTTTACACTCTATATTTTATTCCCCCCCAACCGCAGTCCACCCTCCGACTGTTCCACATCTCATACCTCCCCCCCATACCCCTGACTCCATATGGATGTCCCACCCCACCCCCACCCACCTGATCTCTAAACTCCCTGGGGCCATCAGTCTCTTGAGGGTTAGGCACATCATCTCTGACTGAACACAGACCCCAAGTCCTCTACTGCGTGTGTGCTGAGGGCCTCATAGCAGCTGGTGTTCTCCTCAGCTTCCTCCAACTTCTCCCTAACCAAAGGCATTGCACAGACTAGGCATATACTCTACCACTGTGTGACACGCAAAGCCCAATGAAATGTGCCAATTTAACCATCTAAAGCCATTAATTGTCTTTACCATGTCATGCAAACATCACCAGGATCCATTTCCAATGTGCCATTACCCCTAAGTCATGCTCTGTGTCTGCAGAATATTAACAGCCAAGTCTTCCTTTTCAGTCCCCCTGCTGGAACTTTTAGCCTTGGCCTCTGAATTTGTCTGTTCTCGAAACTTGCTACACACACTTACACTATACACTTTCTTCATTCTTTTCTGTCGCAGTTTGAAGGTTTTAAGTGGGTCTCTCCTGCACAGCTAACCCACAACACTGTACAGTGGGTGACCATGGAGCAGGGGAGCGAGGGCTTCCACTGGGCACCCAGTGGTAGCCACGAAGTAATCTCACCTCCAGGAGTCCTGGATGTAAATTAACCAGACAAGAAATCAGTCCCTAAAGCCTACTTCACTGGCCGAAAGACGAAGTTCTCTGGGAAATTTTCATCACTCACCTCTAACACCCCCTTCTTTGCCATAAACAGAATCTCCCCAGCTGACAAGTCCAAGGTAGTGCAAGTATGAACTATGTATAAAACAACAGTGTTCTCAGTATTCCTGTGAATAACAACAATAAGGGGAACGCGCATTGTCATTTATTCTATTTCTGAGTTAGCCCAAATCTTGAATGATGGTTAAATTTACGTGCGAATGTGAGTTACAGTTGCCCGGATCAGCTAATTAAAATGATTTCGGTGTGACCTCTAAAGATGTTTCTGGAAGAGTTTAGTAAAAGTTAATGGGACTCTTTCTAACAAGCTGCTGAGGACCTGAACAGAGTAAGCAGCTGGGAGAAGACTGAGCTTTCTGAGCTCTTTGCCTGAATATGTGCAAGTCGGTCTGACTTTGGATGAGAACCGCACCAGCGGACCTCATGGCTCTCAGGCTGTGAACGTAGACCACGGGCGTCTCAGGGTCTCCAGTTTACAGACAGTTGACTGTAGGAATAGCCTCAGCCTCCAGAGTAATAGGGGCAGTTCCTGATAATATATTAGATTCTTATGCACTAGTCGGTTCTGCTTCTTAGGTGACTCCCAATGAGTGCATCCAAATAGTATGATTTATTTTCTGTGGTATCAGGTGCATGGGCTGTCCATCAACCCACTCTTCTCAGCTATCTCAGCCTTCATTTCTTAGGCAACTCAAAGATCCTGGGACTGAGAGCTGTGGCTGATTCTGATAGATGGAGTACAATAAAGGGAGTAGAATAATAGCTCGTTCCTAACAGACAATGCATAGAAATAAGTTTCCTTTCTTGGATCTTCCTTGTGAAGAAATTGTGTGAATCCAACTGTATCTATAGGGGGGGGATCCTAAGAAATCTTGGAAAAACTTCTTCATCGAGCCCAATGCCAGTGCTCCTAAACTGTTTTCAACAATCACTGACTTGAGGGTGCCTGACAAGTTTCCCAATGCATTAGACTCTGCAAGTGTATCTACTGAGTTCAGCTGTCACACAGCTGTAGCTAGGACAACACTTCCTGTATGGCTCACACCACTGGACAACTGCCCTTTGCAGTACAGACAGACCAACAAGGGTCTAAGGTTTCTAAGAAAAACAGGAGGCTTCGGTACCAGAAATGAGCATTTATTTTCCTACACTAACTAGATTTTTGTAGTCTGTCTCTGTCTCTGTCTCTGTCTCTCTCTGCCTCTCTATCTCTGTGTGTCTCTCTCTGACTCTCTGTCTCTCTCTGTCTCTCTCTCTGTCTCTCTGTCTCTCTCTGTCTCTCTCTCTGTCTCTCTCTCTCTCTGTCTCTCTCTCTCTCTCTCTCTCTCTCTCTCTCTCTCTCTGTGTGTGTGTGTGTGTGTGTGTGTGTGTGTGGTGTATATGAGAGACAGTCAAGAAAACTTGTAGAAAGTTCACAATAAGTAAATTTGAATAGATTTCATGTCAATATTCCAGAACTACCCTTTCCAGTAAGGTAAGAATTAACACTGAGACCCTCAAGTCGTCATCAATATGTAGAGAATACAACACTGGAGTATTCAGCTCTGCATCACACACTCTCCTTAACTCTCAGGGATCATCACAAAAGAGAGGGAAGAAACATTGTAAGAGCCAGGTATAATGGGTGTGTATAGCCAAACAGCATTTTCAGTCCAGGACAGAGCCTTTGTACATACTAACTCAAAGGACCTGTGACTGAATATATGAAACATGTACAAGATAGAGCCAGAAAAGAATTCCAGCATGAATTGGGCATGTATGAGGTACACATATATACATGCAGGCAAACATACATGCGCACTCACATACACACACACACACACACACACACACACACACAAAATAAAAATAAATTATCAAATTACTTTCCCACATTGAGGTAGATGAGACCATAGAACTAAGTACTGATCACATCCCTCCCTTTGCCAAAGAGCGCTCAGGATAGGAACCAGGAGACTCTGGCCCACCAAAAGCCAGACAGACACAGAGGGAGTCTTTGGAGGAACCTAATGGGCGGAAACAATTTGTAAATTTAGACCAAGCCAATTCTATTTCCCTCCCAGAAATCCAACTCAAGCAAACCTGTCCCACACTACACCCTGTGATTTATGTAATCAGTGATGGCAATGCAGGCCCTATGGCCAATTCACTCAAATAGACTGGCAGAGGTGAATACACAGAAGCAAGAGGAACAGTGTCACAAAGGAGCAGTGTCACAGACTGAAAGCTCACAGGCACGGACAGGCAGGGTCACCCCACAGGGTGCTGGAAGGCAGGCTTCTCACCTTGTTTCACGTTCCTTCAAAACCTTGGATTTTACTCTTACATTTAATTCTCTTTACTTCTCCTATGGATAAATTAGGAAGTGTTCCGACAGTTAAGACTACTAATAAATGCTTAAGAAATTTGAGCACTTAATTAACCTCTTTAAACTTCAATCTTTGATCTGTAAAATATGGATTTATTGATTTGCTCAACAAACACAGCTGAGTGTCCACTGTGAGCCAATTACCAAAAAAAGAAAAAAAAAATGATGCCATGGTTATCAATGACTAGAAACTCTTGATAATATTTTCACAGTAGTTAAGATGTAGTAAATGACCTAACTACATTAATCATAGCAATTAGTGTACACCAAGTCACTAGTACTAGTGTACATGAGTCACAAGCCATGAGTACATTACTAAGACGGACGTCATACAATGAGGATATAGTCAAGAAGGGCTTAACGAGAGGACTATGAAAGGCTAACAATCCAGAAACAAAGGAAAAAGGTATTTCAGGAATGAGACCATTAATTTGTATCGACTCCTAAGAGAGAAGGGGTATGACCAATATCGTGGCTCATAAAAAGACACATGGACAAAAGTGTTGTAGAGAGAAAGAAACTGTGATATGAAATGAAACTGTAGCAGAGCCCCAGGCTCAGCAGCCCCTCGTCTCGCGGTGTCAGCACCAGGACATCTCAGGTCAAGAGATGAACCTGCGCTGGACAGAAATCCAGACTAGGGACATAAAATCTGTGATCCAATGAGACCGTTCTGAAATCTTCACAGAGGACACAATTACATGTGTGTTTGGCAACAGCAAGACAAGCATGAGACGGAGAGGGGCAGCAGAGAATGCCAAGGAGAGTGGCCACCTCAGGGGAGGATGAAGGAGGCAAGAAGAGGGGGCTGTGGCAACGGAGGAAAGGGACCAATGACATGCGTCAACTGAGAGAGTCTCTAAAGAGATTTGCCTAAACATCAGACAAGCCTCTGAGACAAGAGAAGGTATAGCATAGCGTGCCCAGAAAAAAAAAATAGTGGGAAGAATTATTAGAAGTACACAGATTTTTGTGGGCATCATGGTAAGCAATCCCCATCAGAAAATTCTCAGCAAAGACCCTTAAAAATGGAAATGGGAAACATCTTTCTTTTTAATTAATGACTCCTATTTCCCATGCCAAAACTAAATAAGAATATGTAAATAAGCAAGGTAATGTACATACGAACCTCAATTCCCATCCTGGTACAAACACATACTAGGAGATCACAGCACTGGCTTAAGGACTTGAGGCATTAGCCTCCTCTTATTCTGGCTAAAATTCCTTCCCGAATCTAAATGAATAATTTCTGCTCTCAATGATATGCAGCATGAATACATGATGGACTCCTAGTATTGGGGACAGTCCGATGATTATTCAACGGTAATGCACTGTTCCCATCCTTTGCCAAGAAAGCTTTGTAAGGGGCAAGGGCTTTCTGGCTCGAACGGACACTATTCAAATTTGGTGCCCAACAACTGCTCAAGTTAAAGGCTTCCATGGCAACATAGATGCTCTGGGTCAAGTACATGTTCTAAGATCACAAGCCGCATGCAAATGAGTACAACAGCATGTCCCACGGCCTACGCTGGCACTGTTTGCTCTAATCAAGCCCTTGTCCTGTGGTAACGAAACAAAGCCACAGCAGCGCTTAGCATAACACAAACATTGTGGGGTAGGACAGAGGGTCTTCCCAGGAAGGGTATTTCCTTATGATTCTCCCAGTCCTAAGATGTGGATACCATTTTACTTAAAATTTGAAATTTATATATATATATATATATATATATATATATATATATATATATCCCACCCTGTTTTATGTGGCTCAAAGCCCAGATTTAAATTGTAACATTTGTTCATATGCTACTGTTTTAAGTTATGACTTGAACTGTTTCGGCTGCTCGAAAGGAGCCGTCACAATGTTGGATAAGTAGTGAATAGTTGAGGGGGGGGGTGGGGAGGTGATATCTAGACTGGTGAGTCCTGATTCAGGATCAGGTCAAAGGCCAGACAAAGGAGGCTCAGTGAACTCCGGGGGGCTCTGTCTAACAGCCAGATGTTTTCGGCAAAGATCTCAAGGGAATTCGGGTCACCCCAAAGAGATTTGAACTTAATTTAACTATTAAGTGTTAGATCAGACAAACAACAGGTGGACCTGAGAGGGAGGGAGGGAGGGCACCTGGAAGGAGCTAAATCAGGGACAGGGAAGAAAAAAGTGATAGAATTCTATTTCCATTGAAATACTTTAAATCACCATATGAAGATAAATAAACAGATGAATGACTACATAAACAAACGAATGAATGAATGAGTGAATGAATGTTGAGTTTTGGAGTTACTTGATACCTCCAAGCTACTGAGAGATCCTGTCTCACAGTACAAAGCAGGGATTAGGGAGGTGGCCCCGTCAGTAAAACGATTGCCAAAGAAGCATCAGAACAGGCTTGGTTCCCTGAACCCATGAAGGAAAATGTAGCATGCTCTGTGCCTGCGGCCCGACCACTGGGGAAGCTGAGGCAGGGCGGTCTCCAGGACTCATTGTCAGCCACGCACTCTGTCCAAGTCAGGCTCGGTGGGAGACAGTGGGGGACTCTGTGTCGAAAGGTAGCTGAAGAGCAACTAAGATGTACCTGGCGTTGACGCATGGCCCTCATAGGAGCACACATGCAAATGTGAGCATGAGCGTGCGAGCTTGTGTGTGCACGCGCGTGTGTGTGGTGTGTGTGTGTGTGTGTGTGTGTGTGTGTAACAAGAATAAGCAAAGACAAAGGAAATAAGCACAATTGGAAAGACCCCTGTAACTGAGTGCTCATCTGTCTGAATTTGCTGGACCTGTCCAAGCTCCTACCCTGAAAATGTGACAAATGTGATCGTCAGAACCTAAAGTTCTTCTGAATTCCTTCACCATGGTGTCACCTTCAGACATCCCGTTTCCTTTGAAAGGTCCGTTTTCCTTTGAAAAACCCAGCATCCCCCTGGCTCCCTGGCTCCAACACCAACATCTTAGCTACCGGCATCCATTAAACACCAGGAGCCCTGCACGCACTAGCAAGACCTTCATTCCATCCTCCAACAGCACGGTGACGTCAACGGGTTTGCCGAGCTCCTTGAAGGAAAAATGAAATCGTTCGAAGCTGCTTTTGAAAAGTCCATCCAAGCTTCTAGGCTTACCTGTTGGAGGACATTTTTATTTAGAGTACCCAAGAGGTAGAAAGAAAAGTAAAATCTCACGGGAATCTTCTTGCTTTGACAAAGTTAGCCAATATTCTCTCAAAGAGGAAAGGACTAGAAACCTACTCGCTGAGGCCTTTTGCACAGAAGCTTCTGAGCCCCAGCTCTCATCAGTCACACTCTCTTACAGGCAGTGGACTGAAGCTATTGCAACCCTGCCTCTGTGAGCATCTCCCAGAAAGACTGTCTATACCTTTCGCCCATGGTTCGAAGTGACTGCATTCCTGGTAGAACCACTCCAGCATCTAATGGATAGGGGGAGTATGTAAGTATCCTCTACAAAGGGCCAGAAAAGGCTTCAAGGCTTGTTATGCAGAGTCACTCTGACAGAGTCAGAATCCTTATGCCCTGTTGATACTAACGGAAGAAAGGGGGAAGATTCACGATTGTTATTCATGAAGTCCGAACTATAACAACTGGCTACAAATGTTTGTAATCAAGATATAGTGATATGCAAAGTGTCCTGTGTGCATCGTTGTGTGTGTGTGTGTGTGTGTGTGTGTGTGTGTGTGTGTAACTTTTCCTTAACTGCAGTTGAAAGTTCCTGCTTGCTGGTTTTAATTTTAAAGATTGCAGTGTTCGTCTCTCTCAAGTATTCTTGGCCATTAGGCTTCACAAAACGGGGCCAAGGGAAGAAGCTGTCCTGCAGGCAAATATTTACTAACCGAGAATAATCTGAAACTCCCATGAGCCGAGACTCTGTCGATGTGGATTGAATGCCAGTTCTACAATCAGCCCTCTCACGTCTGATTTTGCTTTTGTGTGAATTTTCCTCATTTTATAACAGTTTCATGTACAAATAGAAATCAACCCCCTGCTCCATTCTGGGATTTTTGTAGTTGGTGACGCACGTATATTTTCTCCCTTGATGATGAAATGATTCCCACGGGACAGGTGCTGTTTTCTGACTCATGTCATGAGTACACAGGCAGAATAAATCACCCATGGTTTCATGTTAAGATACAGAAAGAATTGCACACGCAGCGCCTCCTTCCTACTCCAAACCTATGAGTTGCATGTGATAGACACCGGCCGTTTCTGCTTTTACCGTTCCTAATGAGATATGTCCTAGGAGTAATTAAGATGGATTTTTCCATGTGATTCAGAGCCTAGACAACAAAACGAATTTTGTCCTTCAAACAATTTTATCTCAGGAGGAGTGTGTGCTCCAAGCAATACAACGTTGTGCTAAAGGTTCTTGAAAACCAGCGTTTACTAACTCCATGACAGGCTTGCTTTCTCCTTACTCCACTGCCCCTAATTTTCTAAGTTATGAACTAATACATCAGTTAATCGAGTATTAGGTCATCTCCTAAAGCAATCTGTCCTTGACTTAAAAAAACAGAGTCCCTAGCATCCTTCCACGGTAGACAGGAAGCTAAGATACTTGTGAAAGAAACTTCCCAGTCCATCCCAATTGCTCCCAGGCCTCCCCAGCTATGAGAGCTGAATCTCCCACCAGCGTACAGCATTAGGCATAGAAGGCTGGCAGGGAGCCAACGGGCACTCCCGCTGAGATCAGCACACCGTTTCCCATCAGGACTCCAGGTTCAGGACACTTCTCCAAGAAGACTTCCACTACCCAGCGTTCTTCCAGCTCACCTGCGAACTGCTCTAGGATGCAGTGGGCATATGGTATCCTGAAATAAGAAGGGGCAAGTCAGATGCCCCCGGTTCTGTCTCAGTGTCTTTTATACATCGGATGATAGCTCACATTTTAGTTCAATGACATGGTGTAAACCCAGGATATTTGCTTTCTGAGTTCCTTAAACAACAAGGTCAGTGGGGTTAGACTCTATCCACCCCCCAAAAAAACTTTCTGAACTTTAGGGAAACAGCTCATAGTGTATTCTGGGATTCTGTCACAAACCAAAAGCATCATGTGTTAACCCCAAATTTTCTAAAAACCGTATTTTAAGACTTGACAAAGCCAAACAAATTTTGGTATATTTTATTGAATGTAATACTGCTTTTAAATTATAATCAAGATATGTAATCAAGCTAACCCATCACAGCAATATCTTAGGTTACCTTTTTGTGCTAAGTTTGTAAAAATGCAGTTTGGATACTCAGAGTCCATCTTGATTTAAAGGAACAGTATTTGACTGAGACTCTCAGGGGTAGTGCACTCACTATGTTAAGGGCTCTGGGTTCCACTTTAAATAGTGACTAAATGGCTGTATTTCAAGTGTTCACTGGCCACACATAGATAGCAGCTAGCATGCTGCGCAACATAAAAATCTACCCGACACTCAGAATGGGCTCAACTCTTCCGCTGTGCAGGAAGACCTCTCCAGTTTCTTTAGCCCTTTGTATTTAATCCATTGTATCACTCCATGGCATCTCGACTTATAAATGAACAAACCAAGCATTAAAATGATAGGCTGTGTTAATAGATAATTGTGGGTTAACTCAGACAAAGGGCCCATGGAGCATCCGAGAGTGACACGGGAGCTGTAATCCTGACGACAGAATGGCTGGCCTGGGGGCCCATGGAATGAGGACCAGTGTGAGTGCATTCAATGAAGTAAGCTTAGGTCTTTCTGCATATCAGAAGGAGGAAGCAGGGACACCCCCTTAGACTCTGGGGCAGTGCGGAGCAGACCAGCTGTATCTCCAGGAAGGACCTTTTCTTTCTCTTTAGGTAAACAATTAACAACAATCCTTTGTAGTGAATGTTGGGCTACCTTAGCTTAGCACACTGAAGGAGACATACAAAGATTCTCGCCCTCCCCCCAAAAAACACCTCAACAAATAAGAGAGGTTTAAAGAAAACTGAAGTCAGACAGAAAAATTGGTCACATGATTTCCAGAGGGAACCAAAGTCTGTTAATCATACAGTATGTTCTTAACTGATGAAGAGAAACAATGACCACTGCAAGGCTAGAGTGTCTTCTAGTGGACCCCTTAATCTCCAGTCCCATGAGCAAATTGTATCTACATCCTACTGAGGGATGAATTATGAGCAGGAATTTAAGTCCAAATCTTAAATATATATAAAATACAGTGTGTCTTTTTAATATGTATGTCTATTCATTGTACATAAAGCATGGAAATTTTCTGAACTAGCATTTAAGTATGTCTGAAGGACATCAGAAACAACTGGAGGATAAAAAAAAAAAACAATAACTGACAAGATAGCCTTATGGGATCCCTAGAGGGGCCATGATACATTACTAAAAGGATGTGTTTGAGGGTCAGCTATAATGGCTAAAACAATGTGAGTGCATTGTCAGTGGGAGATGACTTGAGGATCCCTGGACCTTGCAACGATGGATGGGTGGATGGATGGGTGGATGGATGGATGGATGGATGGATGGGTGGATGGAGGGATAGATGGATGGATGGGTAGGTGGAAGGATGGATGGATGGATGGATGAATGGATGGATGGATGGATGGATGGATGGATGGATGGGTGGATGGAGGTATGGATGGATGGATGGGTAGGTGGAAGGATGGATGGATGGATGGGAATATGAGGACACACTGGCTATGAGCAGCAGGCAGAGCAGATGCAAACTTGAAAAAGCCAGTCATTCATTTCCTGAGCCTACTGAACAGCAAGAATGATTTAGAAGCAATTGAAAGATTTTAAAAGAAATCCCTACCACAGCTACAGTTCAGTGCAGAAGAACCACCAAGATCACGTGACCTTCCCTCCTGACATGGCCTTCCTAGTGAAGTCAGCTGATTCTTTGTCTCCTCTGTGTACACGATTGAGAACAAGACTCAGAGTTGACCAATTCTAGTCATCCACCAGCCAGCCCACTCTTATGTCTCCAGTTTCATTAAAATGCAACTCCCTATGATTAGTTTAGCTCCTCTGACTTCTTCACAACAGAAAGGAGTACGATTTACATGATCCCCAGAGCTCAGACAGAAGCCTGTCATAGATTTAAAACAGTGTAAATAAAGCTGGATGAAATCAGGACTGCTGGTTTTCTTTTGGAAAGACTGGAAGCAAATGACGCTTTGTCAAGGGCAGTTCTCCTCTGTATCACTCACAGCCACTGAACCTTCACTTAGATGTCAGCGCTCTGAAAACAGAACATTACTTTCTGTAAGGAAGCAAGGCTGGTGGAGGACCCAACCCTACCTGATCCCTGTGCTGTTTTCAGCTCAGGAAGCTAGTCTGCTATGCTCTGAAAAGAGAATACAACTCCTGTTTGGAAAGGGGGCATAAAAATCACGGGGATGTTAGCCCAGAACAGAATAACTTTGGTGTGCTTTAGCGCACCTTATGATTTAAAAAGCAGAAGGGAAAATGGTACCTCGGGATGTTTTAGATTGGTCTCAACCAAAATACGCAAAGTGCCCGGTGGACTCTTGAAGTTTATCGTTCTGTTCCATGTCCACAAAGGGTGGATTGTGATTTGGGAAGTAAAAAAGTTACTCTACACGGCTGAACTTGTGCCAGTGGAAAACAACGATCATCGCAGTTTCAAGGGGGCAAGATATATGATTGTATGCCCCACAGAAGACAAGCACCGATCATATTGGAAAAATAATAAATGATGGAGTGTGTAACCATCTGTGACCAAAACTCACTTATCACTGCAGGGCTGTCAAGAGTGTGCATAGAAAGATTGTATGGGTAATGGCAGAAACATTTCCTCTACTTGTCTTATGTGCCAAGGATGGTGGTTTGCATATACTCACATGAATCATACATGCAGTTGTACAAAACGTAAAAAGTCGCAAGCCAATTAGCTATACTCAGAAGATGACCAACAGCACCTGTTTTCTCTCGTTTGCAGTCCCTATGTTTTATATATTCATTCCTAAAAGCATGCATGCATTTATGACATGAAAACACAAGTGTAACTGCTCAGAAGGGCCAAGGGAACTACCAGGAGGGGGCAAGGTGACAAAAGAGAGCTTGGGAGAATTGATAGTGTTGACCGACTACTTGACCAAATCACCTAAGAGACAGGCCTCAGGACATATGTTGTCTTGATTGAATCAACTGAGGTAGGAAGAACCATGGCCTGACAGCAATTTTAGACTGTATGAAATGGAGAGAGAGGCATGATCAGCGGAATCCATCCATCCATCTCTCCCTGTCTTCTTCTTGTGGGTGGGATGTGACCTATTTATTGCTTCAAGCCCCAGTTGCCTTAACGTCTCTCATCACGATGGACTCAGCCCTCGGATGATGAACTCAAATAAACCCTTTCTTTAAGTTCATTTTTGCTCATGCTGTTCCTGTTACAAAACAGGAAAAGAAACTGAGACAGGGCATGGGGGCAATAGGGTGGACATACAATATAGACTCATGTGAAAATTCTTTTTAGAAATTAGGGGCTGGAGAGCTGGCTCAGCAGATAAGCATGTGTACATTCAGTTTTTAACCTACACACACCTACCTCTTTTTTATTTGTTTAAGGTTTTATATATATATATAAAATGTTTGGCCTGCATGTATGCCTGCAGGCCAGAACAGGGCACCAGACCCCACTACAGATGATTATGAGCTACCATGTACAGGGAATTGAACTCGGGACCTCTGGAAGATGAGCCATTGCTTTTAATCTCTCCAGCCCCCACCCTTAACCCTTAACTGACTTTAACTCCAGCTACAGGAACCCTAGTGCCCCCTTCTGGTCTCTGCAGGCTCTTATACCCATGTGTATAAATACACATAATTTAAAAAAATCTTTCGCAAAAACTTAAATCTTCAATTTTATCAATTACACTAGTAATCCTCTATTTTATCAAACCTATGTTAGATGAAAATCTTCAGTTTTATCTGAAAATGTCTCCACTTCCTTTTTCAATTGTATTCTAATTGTATTTCCATGCCTATCATTGTATCTAAAATAAATAATAAATAAATAAAAATATAAATTCAAAAAATGTTATACTTTAAAACAGATTAAATTATAGCTACTATAGAATAATTTAAATATTTGTATAAATTTTAAAATTTGAACTGTTAAAAAATTTAAGTGTTATTTAGAACTTTGCATAAAGTCATTAGCAGAAGAGATAATTTAATGAGTTTGTATTTCCTTCCTAAATTTTTCACTGGAGTTGGATTATTGGCACAAGTATAATAGTGTGTCAGCTTACCTGTTTGATTTAAATACATGATTTCTTGAAGGAACATTGTCAGAGGAGTCCTCATTTAGAAAAATAACTCTAAAAGCTGAGTGACTTCTAGAACACAATGTTAAAAAAAAGAATGGATGCCCTTAAAGGGTGCAAATAACATTCTGCCTTCTGTTTAAGAAAGAAAAGACCATATTCAGGTCTCTATTTAAGAAGCAGAGAAAACAATGAAGAAAAGAATGGGGGGGGAAGAACAAAGAAAAAGTAACTCGGAGACTGAGAAAAGTGGCTACTTATGGGATGAAAACTAGTCTTCTTTAATGTATCAAGCAGTACTGGGTCTCAAGTAGTACTAGGTATCAAGCAGTACTGGGTCTCAAGTAGTACTAGGTATCAAGCAGTACTGGGTCTCAAGTAGTACTGAGTACCAAGTAGTATTTGGTATCAGGTAGTACTGGGTACAATACCCAAGTCTGATTTTTGTAAGAAAATGTCTTAGACATTCTGGATGAGTTAGAAATCATTATAGTAGCAACTTAAAATTGTGTGTATGCACATGTGTGTGTGTGTGTGTGTGTGTGTGTGTGTCTGTGTTCCCTGTACATGCCCAACACACGCCCACTAGTGCACATATATGGAGAGAAGGGAAAGGAGAGACAAAGTGATTGAAATGCAAACCTTCAACTTTGATCAAGTCAGGGAGGAACATCCTCCCTCCGCTGAAATACATTCATTGAAATTCTGTTGACTCTCAAGTGCTGATATCAGGAAGTAGGAGAAGGTTTGGTCATAGGTGCAGAACTCTTGTGAATGACTACAGCTCTTATATAAGGGGTCCTAGAGAATCTCCCTGCCCTCTTTCCATATACAAAGAAACAAGGGGGCAATGACAATCTGCAGCCCCAAAGACAGCCCCCTCCCCATGCTTCTGCCCCAGGCAGCTGGTCTTAGATTTCCAGTCTCCAGAAAGACAAGACACTTTTCTCTTGTTCATCAGCTGCTGGTCTGCAGAGGTTTGTTATAGCAAGCTGCGTGTGTTAGGACAGCCCGTGAAGGCTGTAGAGAAGCTTGCTTCATTCCTGGTCTTCCTCCACTTTGTTTTGTTGTTTTGATCTTTTTTATTAGATATTTGCTTTATTTACATTTCAAATGGTATCCCCTTTCGTCCTTGCCCCTCCAAAAACCACCTATTCCATCCCCCTCCACCTACTTACCAACTCCTCCCCCATCCGCTGCCAATTTCCTGACCTGGCCTTCCCCTACACTGAGGCATTGAGCCTGGACAGGACCAATGGCCTCTCCTCTCACTGAAGTCTGAAAAGGCCGTCCTCTGCTTCATATGCAGCTGGAGCCATGGGTCCTTCCATGTGTACTCTTTGGTTGGTGGTTTGGTCCCTGGGAGCTCTGAGGGTACTGGTAGGTACATATTGTTGTTCCTCCTATGGGGCTGCAAACCTCATCAGCTCCTTGGGACCTTTCTCTAGCTCTTCCATTGAGGACCCTATAGTCAGTCCATTGGTTGGCTGTGAGCCATGGGTATTTTGATCTCCCTTCTAAGAAGGACCAAGGTATCATCCACACTTTGCTCTTCCTTCTTCTTGAGCTTCTGAGAGAGCTCCAGGGACTGGTCAGTCAGTTTGGAAAACAATGGGAATGTAGATGCATTGTCCTAAGGTAGATGGGTGACAGAATTGGATGGTAGGAACTTCAAATAGGAAGAAGCTTAAAAAATGTAGTCACATAAGGCTGAAAAATCAGTTTAAACAAATGATTTGGATTGGATATTTTCTTTATTTACATTCAAATGTTTCCCCCTTTCCAGGTCTCCCCTTCAGAAACCCCCATCACATCTTCTCTCCCCCCACATCTATGAGGGCACTCCCCCACCCATCCACCCACCCCTGTAATCCCACCCTGGCTTTCCCCTACACTGAGGTATCCTCAGGCCCAAGGGCCTCTCCTCCCACTGATGTCCAACAAAGCCATCCTCTGCCACATAAACAGCCAGCACTGTGGTTTAATACATACCGAACTCGTGCTGAAATGGCTCAGGGAAACAGAAGAATGCAGTCAACACAAATTTTTCAAACAAAAACATTTTTACAAAGAAAATAATAAAATGTATGTGAAAATAAAATTAAGACTGATAACACCAAACAGTCTCGCAGCAAATATTGCACATTGGATGAGTAAAATATACCCTTGGCTTTTTGCTTTCAATTTTTTTTTCTTTCTTCTGTGTCAACAAACACTTGAATGCACAGGCAAGAGAGAAATTTAGCATTGACTCTGATTCGTGAGCCCGTTTAGTCGGTATTTGTCAATTAAAGTGGACACGCCTACCCTACCCTTCCCTCCGGAAGCCTGTCCCTCCCTGGTGGATCCCGCCTGAATCAAGCAGAATCAATCACTTGCATATCGGCATTTGACAGACACAGAGCAAAGTCTTCCTGAAAAGGCCACCAGATTTTAAAACATCATCAGTACAACTGAAGATTGAATTCCCTCCTAGCTTGGGAGTTCTGGGAAACATACAAATGTAAGAAAATTGCCTAAGATTTATTATCTTTTTTTAATAAAAAGAAAATGTTTTTAAAGAGAATGGCCTTAGTGACAGGAAGAAAGCCACTGCTCTGTAGAATAATTCAAATATTCTTTTCACCACATTTTTTAATTAATGAAAGGAAGTCTAGGAGAGTTGGTCAAAAATGGCTCCTGTCACAAAACCACTTTTACAGAGGAGCCGCACAGTGTCACCACACAGTGTCGCCACATAACCCACAGATTGTCTCCAACCAATGGGACTTACTTGAACCCATGAGAATGGCTCCAACCAGTGAGAATTACTGCAACCAATGGGAATTAGTTAGCTATCGGACCTCGTGTGTACAAAGGAGTCCAAAGTTTAAAATCTTTGAAATTCTTCAAAAGATTTGCTTTTTTTTTTTTTTAATGGATTCTGTTTACATTAGTTCCTACCAAAGCCAGTCAAACACCGCTGCCACCAGGGTTCAGCTCTACAGACCAGGCTGAGATGTCACAGAAGCCATTTGTTGTTTAGGTGTCATGAGGTGGCTCTGTTGACTTTTTATTTATTTATTTTTTTACTGCCATTAGAATAAATTGTTCACTAAAGAAGGATGCTTTGGCCATTAAAATAAGTGAGGGGGAAAAGCCCAGGTATATAAGTATGTTTTATGTGAATCCTCCAGCCAACCATCTGCAAATCATTTTAGTTCTGTAAGCTAATAAAAAGTGTGTGTGCCTATTCCTCCTGCTTATCCTCTAGAAGTTTTTCTGCTGTCTACCACTTACAAGAATACATTTTTTTTTTTAAATTTTCTCCTCAACCAACATTTTCCCACTGGCTCTTTTCTAACATATACCATCTCTGAAGCTGTGCAGACAAATCACCCAAGCATGCTTTCCGAGTTTGTGTATGCCCCAGAACAAGCAAACTAACTGAGTGCCCCTGTGTTTTCACTGGAATTAAATCAAGTCAGTCCCACTGACCCACTGCTCCTGACCAGTTTCTCCAAGTGCACTGGTCTGTTTGGGGCCTTTAGAATCAGAGTAGATACATTTGAATAAATTTAAATAGAAGGCTCTGCCAGGATGCATGAAGAGAGAGTATCAGGTTCCTGAGGCACATTTGCCATTAATATTCTGAGCATATGAATGCCAGTAATTTCTTGAGAACTTGACATTGGATGTCAACTTGAATCTGCTGATTTCTGTCCAATAATTTAAGGGGAGAGAAAAAAAAACAGAAAAGAAAATGGGGACAGGGAAACAATCCTAGTCTCTCCAACCCTACCAACACAATTACATGGTACAAAGTCAAGGCAAGGGGGTTGACTGGCATCTTCTAAAAAACCCCTATTCTTCACTCAATTGTCTAAGTACAGCTTTCTGTTCATTATTATGAGGAGGAAAGCAATGTCTTGTGTTTTATAAGAAATCATGATTTTTTGCATTAAATGTGATCAAGAATATTACCTGTAGGTGGTTCCGGCCTCCGAACTCTTTTTGTCATGGCCCCACCCTCTTTCCATGTGTAGCTGGCAGACTCGATAATAAGGACTGGTAGGGAATAAGTTATTCTAGTCTTCAGCTATTTTCAAATGCATTCAAGAGAAGGAAAATGTCTCTGCTCCTGGACAAAAATCAAGCAGTTCATGCTATGAGGAACAGGATGAACAAAGGAGCACTTGTGTAGATACTGCCAATAAAATCCAGCTCTGGCTAATGGTTGGTGGATCTTTCTGAGTCCTATGGGATATCAGGACACCCTACAATTAAGTACCAGCTCCTTCAATTCAGAAGAAGGCCTCTGTCTGCCTGGTGACTACCAAAACCCATAGTTACACAATCCAAGCCCTGAGTGATACACCTACATTTTTACTGTTGAGAGGTTGTGTAATTCCAATGACCTTGCTGGACAATGTCTAGGATCAACTAGCTGTCTCTGGCTCCTGTCCACAAAGTGCCACACACAGACCTTGTAAAGTATAAAGACATCCCTTTCTAAAAGGGAAATTTTGGGGTTCTTTGGAAAACTCAGTTGTGTCATGATGCTTTTCTAGAAGCAGTCATGTGAGAGGATGCTTTGCTGGGACAGACACACACACATACTTAACACACTCTCACACACAGACGCACAGACACACAAGTTCTCACGTACCATGCTGTGCTCAATAATAATTAATTTTTTGTGGTTTCATGTATATTTGGCAGTATCCCTTTTCTGACTTTTTTGATGATTCTAATGGATGTGTATTTCCTGGTGGTGGTGAACATTCCATCTAATTATCTTCCATCCAAATATCTTCTTTTTAGAAGCAATAGTTTTATAGGATATTAATCTGCAAGTTCGGACCAAGACACAAAGTATGATAGTTATGACACCCCACTGACTACAAACTAATGGAAAACCCAGAAATGGGTTTTAAAACTTTTAAGGCATTCATTGCATTCAGGACAAACACCCTCAGGTCATTACCACCGAAAGCAAAAGATGTGGAAATGGATATCTGCAGCTGTTGGTAGGATGGACCATTTTCCAGCTCATAGACATGGAAAAGTCTGCATCATGACAAACCAATGTACTCCCTGAAGTAGAAGGGTGAGAGGGATATGGTTTTTGGTTTTTTTTTTTTTGTTGTTGTTGTTTTTTGTTTTTTGTTTGTTGTTTTTTGTTTTTTGTTTTTTTGTTTGTTTGTTTTTCTACATTAAAGGGATCATGTGAAATGAAGAGAGTTTTCAAAGAAAGGCATAGGCTTATATGCAAAACTATTTTAATAAGGGTTCTTAAATGCTTTAACCTCCCTTATATCCTACCTACCAGAGGTAGGGAAAAAGAAAGGTAAATAGGAAACAGGGTATATGGCCCTGTTTAGAAGTAGTTCTTTGGGGCCATTCAAATCTTTGTTGACAAGATATCAGAAATTTGGTATGAAACATCAAATATGAGTCAATGGCAGTAGTCCAGTCCAATCAGCAAACACTAAACATGAATTAGTAGCAGTAGCTTAATCCAGAAGAAACCTCAAGGCTCTGCTGAATCTGCATGAGTCTGTGGATGCAGAAAGAAATAGCCAGAATACCACTAGAAGTTCTCTGGCACATTTCTCCCTATGAAGTTATGACAAATGAAGATCAGTGAAGACCAGCAAAGCATTGCAAAGTGAACCAATCCAAGAGCATCCTCTCATTGTCTTCTGGGTTATATTTATATTCTTTCTAAATATCACATGCCCTCTGAAGCATCCGCTCCAGCAAAACATCACAAGTCCTTTCACCACCACCAGGAAATACACATCCATTAGAATCATCAAAAAAGTCAGAAAAGGGATACTGCCAAATATACATGGAGCCACAAAAAAAATTAATTATTATTGAGCACAGCATGGTATGTGAGAACTTGTGTTGTCTGTGAGTCTGCATGTGAGAGTGTGATAAGTGTGTGTGTGTGTGTGTGTGTGAGCACATGTGAGTGTGTATGAGAGAGCATATGTGACATAGTGTGCACTTGAAAAACAGTGTGGAGAGTCTTACAAAGCTAACTACTCTTCAAAGGCAATGCAGCAATTGTGTTCCTTGTTCTTACTGACTTATAGGCACTAAAAATATGCACATGGATTTTAAAGTAATTTTAAAAGTAGAGGCAAGCAAGATGCATTTTGGCAAATAACTAGAAAACAAACAAATAGACATCCAAGTTCTAGAAAACTATATAATTCAAAGCTAGAGGAATAGGATCTTCCAAGCATGGTAAACTTGGAGGGAACAAATGTGTATTACTGAGTGAAGGAAACCAATCTGAGTGTCTCTAAGATCTGATTCCAATCAGATGCTAATCTGGGGCAAGCAAAATGATATGGAGACAGTAAAATAATCAGAAGCTGTCGGTGTCTACAAAGGAGGAAGAAACAACAATCCAGTCCACAGTATATTTATGTGGCAGTGAAATTCTCTATGTGATTCTACAAAGGTGGATATATACCACTGTGCCATTTCCAAACCCATACAATGTACCACAGCGAATGGCTCATATTCTAAACCATGGACTCTGGGGGTGACACTGCATCAGAGTGTGCACATTAGCTCTAATAAATGTTCCACTCTGGTAACAGCTGGGAAAGTAGGTGAATGGAAAGCATTTGGGAAGTAGAAAACTCTTTATGTTCATTTTTGCTATGGGCTTAAAATTGGTATACAAATGAGTATATTTAAGGAAAACAAAAGAAAATGAACTATTCTTTTCTTTAAGTGACTAGGAATATTTTGATTAACTTCTGAGAAGTGTCTTCCTTGCTTCTCTATCTATGACTTACAAGACAGTGAATTTTCTAGCACAAGAAGTAGCCCAAGTTTGGAAATAATCCCCTATTCTTTCTGCATTCTTTATCATCTTGCAATTATGCACACAAGGAAGTAATTACATGTTAATTCCGCCATGCTGCACTATGAAACTCTTGACCTCTGGATCCTCCTATGTGCTATACCACCAGCTCAAGGAAGACTTCCAAAGCCTGGAGCATCCTGCAGTGATGAAGTGGTGTCTCTGGCACTGTGAGTTGATCTGACATGATCTCTCTTCTCCGTGTGATAGAAGCCTAGCCTGCAGCATGGGTGGTGGGCCTGCTAAAATCTTTAAAAAATATGGATACTAGTGAAATGTGGTTAAGTTATTGTGCTGTTGCCCTTCACAAAGATTAGAGCAGTTCTCTTAAGATCCTGATTAGTTCCCAGGAAGGCGAGCTGGGAAGGTATCAAAAGAACAAGCCCAGCCCCCAAGTCTCTTCTGCTTCCTGGATTACTACTTGAGTCTTCCCCCTAACAATACTTCTTACTAAATTGTCTAGCATATTGTAAGGGTCTTTACCCAAGCCAAGTCCCACGGGTACCCTACTCCTGAATCACTTAATAACACAGAAATAACTTCTTTCCTTGACAAATTGCCATCCATTGAGTAGTTTGTTATAGTAATAAAATATTATTAATACAAAGATGTATCGAACGACATCATGCTGAACATAGAAATACCAAGTGAACTCAGTCATACATGGTTTGACCTTAATAACAATAAGAAATTGCTCGTCTAGCACTGAGCATGTACCAAGCACTGTGCTAAGATTTTATACCCAGAATGTCATATCATCAAGCATGTCTATAATATTTTTACTAAAATCACCTCCATTTTATACTTAAAGGCATTAAAGTTTAGTGTAAACAAAGATCGAACGTTTAACCTGTGCCCACATTACCAACTTTCCTTCAAGGTGACACCATGGTAGAGTAACTGAATAAAGATTCATGTGAATTAAATCTGATATAGCTGATGTTCCGGAAAACCAGGGAAGGGAAGGGGGAGGGAAATGATAATTTATAATGGCTAATTTAGTGCTAGAGACATAGCAGGCTCAGTTAAACTATGACTGAATTGAATGTGTAATCGAAGAAAATTGCATTAAACGAGGTGAAATCTTGAGTGTAATATTTACAAAACTGGGAGGAAAATTACAAGAAAACACTCAGAATAAGTAAGATTTATTCAGACATGACCATGTTGGCTTCCCATAAGGCCTCCTCTGGCTCTGTACAATCTTCCTTCATCCCAGCTAATCATCCCATGCCACAGCTCCAAACAGGTCCTCCCCAAAACAGTCAGCTGGCCCCATCAGGGTCCCATTAACAAATGTTTGAGTTGCATTTGATGTCAATGCATAGTCTCATTATTACCATAAAAGAATATTTTTATCGTGAATTGTTTACTTTTGTGATTTTTCTTTATGAATTATAAAAAGGGTAATTGAAACTCATCATGCGGATGGCCCTAGTTAAACTCATTAAGACTGAAAACAAAACAAAAATAGATGAATATGGAAATTGGACTTGGGGGGAGGAGAAGTGGGGGAGCAGGAAGGAGACAGGGGGTGAAGGTTGGGAGCACCCCAATTCAATGTGTACATGCATGAAAATGTCAAATATAAAATATCTGTCTCATACCTCCAAATTGAGGGACTGCTCCCAATGGGATTTTTTAATTTAACTTTTTAATTCTTATTCCCTAGGTACTTACTCTATTGTATTTATTACAAACTTTGCCTGCTTTCTTATTGGCTGCTAAAAGAAAATCGAAGCATTCAGAATGGTCTACCTGATAAACAAGGAATTATCCAGGGCTGGGAAGATAGTTGAATGGTTACAACCTTTCCATGCAAGTAATAACTGTAATGATAAGATTTCAGAATCCTAGGGTCTATATAAATCCCAGGGGGCCATAATATCTTGCCTATAATTCCATAACTACACAGGTGTGGACAGAGGATCGACACTGAAACTTGACCAGCCAGACTAGACAAACTGGTAGGCTCTGGCTTCAATTGAGAGATCCTTCCTCAACATATACATGGAAACCAATTGTGGGAGACTATTCCTGTAATATGTATACATACCACATACATATATATACATTAAAAAAGAGCATTGTCATCACTGAGTACAAGTGACAGGCTGGAGAGATTCAGCTTTGCCACACTAATATAATCAGGTAAGTTCATTGTCATAATTATGATGCGTCATGAATGTTATATTCCTTTATGGGTGTCTCCCTTAGCAGGCTTTGGGGAGATGTGTTGGGCTCTCCAAGCTTGGTGGCTTTCCCTGGCTGTCTGTATTCTGCCCGTGTCATCAGGCAACACAGGAGAAATGAAAACATCCCCCGAAACACCACAAGAAGACCCCACCACCACCAAAAAGCTCATACCTTGTTCCGTGCATATTCTCAATTGCGGTCTACAACCTTCCTTTATAGAGAAACGTGACCATGAGGACAATACCTTTTCTAAGACCTGTAAGTCCTTCTGAATAGCCACACGTGGACATGGTCTTACAGACTTCCAACACCTCTATCTACCCGAGAAATCTGGAAGCTCTACTCAAGGAAGATGTAATTTTAACCAAATAAAACTAAATAAAAAAAATGTGCTATGAGCAAAATCCTGTACCTATTAATGTACATGTAAAGTTTCCTTATTAATCCATCCAGTGACTATTTATTGATTCTCAGTGGATGCCAGGCAAGAAGAGATCCTATAATTTTATCAGAATGTCTTATTTATCTTCACATCCGGAGAAAAAAATGTTAGCAATATAGTTTATGTAGATAAAGGTAAATAAGGCAGTTGATGGTTTCCTAAACCTCCTATATCGGCTGGAATACATAGAAAAACTCAACAAAAGTGGCTTCAACTAATACATATTAATTTCCTGCTGTTAAGAATGAAGACGAGGACTTGCTGACATCTTTCAACCATTCAAGGTTATTCTGTCCTATTTCACCTTCTCCAGTGTGTTGGTTTTCATCGAACGGGCATTACATAATGCAAGATGTCAGCTATGACCCCAGTATCCAAAGTCCCGAAAGTCAGTTTTGTCAGAACCCCAAGAGATATCAATATGCAATTTCCCCCCCCCAGGGCAGACAGGGAAGTCTGGCTAACTGTTTGCCTTGGCAGGTTACCACACTGGTTTGAGTTTCTCCTAGCAAGATGATAGAGAGATGGCTGACACAGGCATCTGATAGCATCTGTAATACCATCTGAGAAATGAATATAATTCAACAGACTCATGCAAACAAGGAAAGGGAAACTGAGGCTAGAGAAGAAAAGTGACATGAAACACGGGCAAAGGCAATATTCCCTAAAACATATATTTCAAAAAAAAAAATTTCAAGTAATAATACTCACACCCTTAGGGGTTTCACTACTCCCAAGAGCCAAGATATAGAATCAACAGAAATGTTCTCCGATGAATTAAAGGTCTTTTAAGGTGTGTGTTTGTGTGTGTGTGTGTGTGTGTGTGTGTGTGTGTGTGAGAGAGAGAGAGAGAGAGAGAGAGAGAGAGAGAGAGAGAGAGCGCTCAGTCTTTGAAAGAGTTCAGTTTTGCTAGATGACAGCACAGATGACTTCTGTGAAGTGGAATGAGCCTGCTGCAGCCAACCAAGGCACCGCAAGCCTCACTCACGGGTAGAGTCTGTAGGGAAAGCAATGCCACAGAAACAAGCTGGAAGGACAGTGTCAGGAGGGGGAGGTGGGGAGGAGATGAAGAGATTGGACCAAGGACATACAAGATCGTAGTACACTGGTAATATTAAGAGGTCTATTGTATGGCACAGGGGCTATAGTGAATCGCAATTCGTTATACACTTTACAAGAGGATTAATTTCAAACCCTTGCTCCCAAACTGTGCACTAATGGTGATTGGTTCGATTTTGTTATTCCATGACGTATACATATTTTAAAATATCATGGCGCAGTCCATTAATGAATGCAGTTTAACTGGCCGATTAAATACAAGTAGCTTTAAAGAGGAAAATCCGCAGCCTTCAAACACCAATCCTTTGTATTGGAGAACTAATAGACAAGGAGGAGAAAGACCCAGGTCATAGGTCAGAAGAGTTCCACCGGATTCCTCCAAACTGAGACTGAGGAATGTCTGCGGACTGCTGCCCTGGGTCAATGAGCAGAGGATAAACTCGGGCCTGTGAAGAAGTTTCTCCCAAGAGCAATATGAAGAAAGGCTGGTCTCCACCTAATCCTTCCCACCCATGTCTGCCATGAATCTATGTTCCCATGTGAATCCGAAGAAACTTGAGCCATAATTGTCAGTGCATATCAGTTAGGATGGAATGGGTGATCTCTTAAATGGTAGGTTGTCTATGACCATGTCTCGTTCCTTGCAATGTCAAAATTACAGGGTGCTTCTTTATATTATATTAAAGAGGCCTGAGTATATAAACCATATAATAGGAAGAATGTGGATTAAAGTATTCATGGTGATAATCATGGATCGGGGAAATTATGCAGATTGCAATTTTACTCTTTTATATATCCATGCTCCTGCCCCAAAATGTTTATACTCATTTAAAAAGTAATTATTAGAGTATGTACTTACATTTATTTATATAAGGTTGGTGTGTGCTTACTAGGCACCTGCTGAGGCCAGAGAGAGGTCCTGGATCTCCTGGATCTGGAGTTGCAGATGGCTGTGCTGGGAACCAAACTGAGGTCCTCTGAAAGAGCAGCGAGTGCTCTAAACCACCAAGCCATTTTTTTTCTAGCCCCAACAGTGAATATTTCTCAATGCTTTTGTAAAAATAAAACTCTCTTCTAAATAAAGTAAAGGTAGAAATTTCTTCTACATATACTCCAGAAGTTGGGAGTAGATAATTCTCTTGTCTTTCAAAAGCACATTGGCTTTAATTTCTAATGAGTTGAATTTGAAAATCGTTATGACATTATATTTGGATGGTAATTTCTGGCTTCTGCTAACTGGGAGGAAACATTTTATCATTCGTTTTAATGACAGCAGAAAATACAATGACCGTGGACATTCAATTTTCTCCTTGTTTTGATTCATTGAGCAGTTTTCAGTTAATTTAGACACTGCAGTACTAGAAAATAATAATCAGATGTAGCCCAATGAAGACACACAACAGCCCTAATATACTACTGATGATAGCTCATTTCCCAAGAATTTCATCTTGTTTTCCAGTTACTTTAAGCTCAAGGCCATTTAGGAAAAAAATAAATAAATAAACTGAAAACGGAGAAAAACAAAACGTGTTTTTCATAACCTTTCTACTCGAGCTAGGGCCAGTCTGAAAGCATCAGTTCCTAGGGACCGAGGTCAAGAAGCCAAGCGAACCACTGAGATGGGGAGAGTTGCCAAGACCGAGCCCTGCTCCACACAACCTTGAAAGAAGGGCATTCCTTGCGAAACGCTTGGTGGAAAGGCCGGGCAAGCATTGCATCTTAAAGTACTCCAGGAAGTTTACAATCGCCTAGAGGACTTTCTAGGAAGGCTAAAACCCTGTCTTTGGCTTGGGCCATCCCCTGAGGCACCAGAGAGCAACTGGCTGTACTCTGAACACTCTGCAGCAGAGTGTAAACTTTTATGCCCTGTTCTCTCATCTAGATTTGATTATGAGGCTTCTCATTCCCCAGAATGACACGCTTACAGTCTCTTCATTCCGCTGGAGTTTGAATTTAGAGGAATGCACCCCTTCGGTCGGTGGATTTTACTTTTTAAACAGGCTTTCTTCTCCAGTGAAAAACAAGCTCCTGCCCAGTCCTTGGAAAGCCCCACGTCTGTTTTGAATAAAGGCCGTAACTGGTCTGAAATTCTGACATGAGCTCCTCGCTGTTACACACTGATTGAAGACCTTCTTGCTCGCCCCTCCCACGCCTGGATGCTAACCACAGCTTTAGGGGCAACCGAAAGATGACTCTGGAATTCTTGTTCCCATAAGCAGGAGTCTGCTTTTCTCCACAGACAAGGTGAATGTGAACAGCATACAGATGGTGGAACCTTCAGGACAAGTTCTCCATGTTAAATGGTGGAGCCTGTGGGGGCTTCTCTTCTACCCCACACCCAGGAGAACGGTGCTGGTTCACCAACCTTGCCATCTCCCTGAGCATGGCGCTTAGTCAGATCTGCTCTCCTCATCACCGGCTGTCCATCTTCTCTACTGAGCAAATCCCTCTGACCCTACACAACTTGGAGACCAGGATGCCCCAGAAGAAGTATCTCTCCCACCACAGCCCTGCAGATGACCTCATTCCCTCTCCCCACTCTCCTCCCCAGGGTTTAACATGCACATGGAATGTAGTCATACAGCTCAGTGCCAGTGACACATACCTGCCTGTGCCATGTATGTCCATACCTCTCTGTGTGTGCTACTTCACAGAACAGTGAGTTCTTAACCAACAGAAAGCATACAATCTAAGGCTGTTATGATCCTCCCAGTCATCTCTGCAAATGAGAGACTGTTCATTCTCAAGGCAAATCGGGGGGGGGGGGGTGCTACAAAGCTGGAATCTAAAATGGAATCCAGGTTGCCAAAACTAACAGTTCAAACATTTCCTTCTATGGTGTTCTGTGTACTCTGACATCTGAGTGTCATGATTTTGTTGTTCCTTCTTCCTTCTATTATGCAATAGAGCTTTGGGCCAATAGTGCATGCATACAGGGCTGTGTACATGTATATATGTAAACATGCACACACACACACACATACACACACACAGTGATAAAAAAGAAACCCCCATCCCATGAAGCAAGAGAACTGGGCTAACATACAATTTAATGACACTACACAGGCCCTGAGTGTGGGTGGGTGTGCCTCTCCAGTTGTCATGTCCTAATGTGGAAACACAAGCACAGGACTAGGATACTTTGTACAGGGTAGAGTCATCTAGATTACCATGATGAAATAAAGACATTTGCTGGTAAGTTTTAAACAGACAAGGTGAGACTCATCTTTAGTACCTGTAGCAGTCTCTCCAGTTTAGTAAAGAAACCGAGGGGGGAGGGGGAATGATTGGGGAATAGTTGGGGGGGAGAGGAACTATGGGAACTGTGGTGGGTGGGAACTGGGAAAGGGGAAAGCCTTTGGAATGTAAACATAGAATATAGAAAATAAAAAATAAAAAAATAAAAAAAAAAAAAGAACACACATGGTATGCACTCACTAATAAGCGGATGTTAGCCCAAAAGCTCAAAATAAACAAGTTACAATTCACCAAGATCAAAAAGAAGGAGGACTTAAGTAAGGATACTTCGGTTCCTCTAAAAAAGGGAACAAAATAGCCACGAGAGCAATAAGGGAGACAAGGTGTGGAACAGAGACTGACCTACCTGGGGATTCATCCTATAAACTGTCAACAAACCCTGACACTACTATGGATGACAAGAAGTGTATACCAAAAGGAGCATGCCATGGTTGTCTCCGGAGGGGCCCTGCCAGAGTCTACAAATACAGAGGCAGATGCTAACAACCAACTATTGGACTGGGCATGGGGTCCCCAATGAAGGAGCAGGAGGATGGTCCAGAGGAGCTGAAGGGGTTACAGCTCCATGGGAAGAACAATGATTTCAGCCACCCATACGCCACAAGACTCCCAGGGACTAAACCATCAACCAAGGGGTACACATGATTCCAGCCAAAACTGTGGCAGAGGAAGGCCTTGTTGGGCTTCAGTGGGAGGAGTGGTCCTTGGTCAGGTAAAGGCTCAACAGAGGCCCCAACAAAGGGAAACCGAGGTGGGGGGGTGTTGGGGGGAGAGTGTGTTGGGTGGAGAGACATATACATGGAAGCAGGGGGAAGGAGGAAGGGGAGGGGTTGGGGGTCTTAGGGGAAGGGGGATATCAGGAAAGGTTTTACCATTGGCGAGGTAAATGAAGACGATATTCAATAAAAATAAATAAAAGGGGATCTTTAAAAAAAGATCCCCTGTTCTATTTAGTTTCTACTCTGTTGCTGTGAGCACCACTCTGATGTAAAACAACTTGAGGAGAAAGGCTTTATTTGGCCAGAATCCACCAATGAGAGAATTCTGAGCAAGAACTCAAGGCAGAGGCAGAAAGCGGAAACTCTAGAGGAAGGCCACTTCCTGGCTCCCTGGCTTCCTCCCTGGCCTGATCTCTGGCTCACACTTACCTAGATTTCTTACACCACCCAGGCTGACCTGACTAGGAGTGACTGTGCCTGCCCACAGCCACCATCAATTAGCAATGAAGACAATGCCCTAAGGACATGCCCACAGGCCAATTTTAAGACCATTCTTCAAATAAGATCTCTTCCAAGGTGATGCTACATTATGTTTAGCTGAAAATAAAATTTAACCAACAGCCACACTCCACAAGACATGAGAAACCTAGGATCAATATATTCTTCATTTTTCTTCCTATAGATGTATACATACGATTAAAACAGTGTTAAGAGATTGACAACCATGATGAAAATACAATTGTAACAATATACTGTAATAAATGGCTAGTGACACAACTCTTACACTTTGGGATTATCATTAAGTAAAACAGGGCTACTTAAATACAAGCAGGATGATACTGCACAAGGTGATTGGAAAACTGAGATGGCAGGTCTGAGGAGATGACGGCTCAGTGGTTAAGAGCGGTTAACCAAGATTCAGTTCCCAGAACCTACATGAAGCCTCCCACCTGCCTCTGACTTCAGCTGCAGGGGATCTGATGCCACTTCCAGCCTTTGAGGATGACTGCATACATATATAAAACTCATGCAAGTACATTCACATAAAAATAATAAATACATATATGAAAAGAAAAGAAAAGAAAAGAAAAGAAAAGAAAGAAGGAAGGAAGGAAGGAAGGAAGGAAAGAAGGAAAGAAGGAATATGGAAAGAAAACAGACTTACTGCTAAGACCAGTAGGTACAATGGGAAAGCAGATACTCTCATCCCAAGTGGGACACAGCAGGGATGCAGTAAACCATCACTGCAGTGCTGAGAAGACAGAAGGGCTGAATCACTTCCAGATCTGATAACAGATGCCTCTAATGCTACTACTGCTCCAATGCTACTCATAAAGCTGTGATTGCAAGTTCAAGGCCAGACTTAGGGGCTACGCAGTAAGCTAAAAGACAGCTGTACATCTCAAAGAGACTTTCTGCCAGAAACTAAAAGACAGACAGACAGACAGACAGACAGACAATGAGGACTAAAGATACGACTCACTGGTAGGTTAGTCGCCCAGCATACACTAACTAGGTCCTGGTGGTTCAGCACCTAGTCTCACATTTAGAACATAAAATTATGTTCTGCTTAGTGATCAAATTGCCCAATTAGTATTTCTACATATTTTAATATTTGTAACTGAAGCCTCATAAGGAGAAACCACAGATAAATGGGACTATTATACAGAAAAAGAAAAGTTAAGATAGGTGCTTCTCTACTACTCTCTGGATGTTTCTAAATGAGTCAGCATGAGTAAATATGACAGCTAACGCTTGCAGTGCTTAAAAAGTGCCCAGAACGGCCAAGCCACTTAATGAATCGCCAAACAATTAAAACAAAAGCATCAAACAAACAAAAAACATTAAAAATAAAGAAAACACTGAAATGGCCAGGGGGACATAGATAGGATCCTAAAAAATTCAGGAATAGGAAAGGACTTTCTGAATAAGGCGCTAACAGCCCAGGAATTAAGACCAATAGTTGGCAAACAGTATGTCACAGAACTAAAAATCTGTAAAATGAGCGAAGCCTGCTAGTCAATGAAGAGGAAGCCCAGAAGTACAGGGTGGGTGAGGATCATTGCCAGTCAGACTGCTAACAAAGGATTAACAGCCAGAATATGTAAAGAACTCAACAAACAAATTGTCCAGAAAACAAAAAATCCAATTAAAAATGAGCTAAGGATCTGAACAGAGTTCTCAAAATAACAAATAACAATGACTAAAAAGTGGCTCAAAAAGTGTTCAACATTCTTAGCGATTTGTGAAATTCAAGTTAAAAAGGTTTTGTAAGTTCATTTTCTTCCAGTTAGAATGGCTAAGATCAAGACAGACAGGCAGACAGACAGATGGATGTGTGGGTGGATGACAGGTTAGAGAGAGAGAGAGAGAGAGAGAGAGAGAGAGAGAGAGAGAGAGAGAGAGAGAGATTGATTCTGGAGAGGAATCCTCACCCTTTGTCAGCTGGTAACTGTGGAAACCAGCAGAGCAAAGTCTACTAGACATATTCTAATAGACCTGGTGTCTCACCCAGCTATACCATAGCTTGGCATAGTCCCAGAAGACCCAGCTTCTTATCCAACGGACTTGCTCAGTCATGCTCACTGCAGTTCTACTCACAATAGCTAGGAAATGAAAACAGCCCTAAACACAGAAGAGACATAAGAGCAACCAATCACACCAGGCGGCAGGTGTAAATGTACATACAAATGCATAACAATTGTGATTGAAATGTAAAATACCATGAATGTGAAAAGGAGGAAAGGAGGGAGGAGAGGGATGGGGTGGTGTAAGTACAGAATTTACCTATGAAATTATCAAGATGTAAATTTTTTCTTAATCTGACCATATGATAGATACTTTAACACTTTGGAAATGGGAAAACTGAAGCAAAAAAGGGTTTTTTTTTTTTTCTGGCTCAAGAACATCCAGTTTATAAAAGCTGGAGTTGTAATTCAGACTGTGTAACTACTGGCACATTTATGGAGACGAGTTTAACACCCTAGACAGGAAACACAGTATCGCAGATGTGTTTCAGGCTCTGGGAGCTGGTATAGTCACCAGCATAGGTCCCCCGGCCCTTCCACGGGGCTGAGATGATACTTCTTCTGCATAAGACAGAACATATATTACAAAGTACATTTGAGATGGATGGACGGATGGATAGATAGATAGATAGATAGATAGATGGACAACTGGAGGCAGGTTGTTGGTCACCTATACTATAGTTTAATCTCCTGTTGCAAGTTCATATAATCTAACAAACCGCTTGAAAAGAATTGAAATCTATTAGTGACAATATGAAAAAGAAGGAAATTACTGACCCAAACAGTTAATGTAACTGTGTGACTTACTGCTCCAAGCTATCACCGAGGGATAATATCATTAGCTCCACCAAGCATACAACAACACTTAATACAACAGCTAGGTTTGTAGTGAGTGGGGCGGCAACAGCATGGAGCCGGGAAATTGCACCCGCGCAGATACCCACAGACAGCATCTTGACGAGAACGAGAAAACGAAGCATTAGATATAATTGCGCTAATTTGAAAAGAGCATCCCACATTTCTCAAGGAGAGATATATCCGTTCATTACAAAAATGAGCCCTTCGGCCTCCCAAGAATAAAGTGTCATTTACTCTCACAAATGGACCATAAAATCCTCTCTGTTTAAGTAGGTTTGGCTCCCTTGATCGGGCTGACTTCTTAGGGTAGCAAGAACGCGGATGCTTTCAAGCCTGGAATCTATCTAATGCCAGAAAGCAATCGGGAGTCACAGCCCATGGCTCCCCAGGAGAACCAGATCAAGCCCTCCACACAAAGAGGCTACTTAGTAATCTGAAGAGCAAGCCAGATGTATAAAGCATTATCCAATTGTTCACTGGCACTGCATGCCCATGTGTGCTAAGATGACCATTAAAAAACAAAAGCTGTGAGCAAAGCGGTCTCTTAATTAACCCTGTATCGTCTGCTTTAATATGCAATCTAACTGTGCTCCTCTAACCCGTCACCTGCAAGGCCCTATATCTACATTGATCATCTGCCTATCTGTCACAAAACTCGCTGGTATTCCCCTAAAGCCATTCTCTCCCAGGAATACTATGAACTACACGGGTCACCATGAAAAATACCACACTCCTCAGTTCCACTTACAGCTGCGTCCCGGACACAAGACTCTCTGAGGCAAAAGGATATCTACATGGGAGCTATGTCTAAGCCTGGGTCATGTTTGTCCTTCTTGTAAACTGAAACACAGACATGTAATGACATCATGAGGGACAATGGACCAAAAAGACAGAAAGGAACCCACAGCCCCTGTATGACCTACATTGAGAATCACCCGGGAAACCCAGATGCTCTCTCTTCTCCTGGCCAGACTCTGTCTTGTATCTGTAAACAAGCTTACACTGATTCTAATTAATAAATATGAAATCTACTGGCTGATGTCAGTTATCCCAACTTCAATAATAATCTCCTGGTGATGCGCATATGCCTCTTAGTAGAACAGTCACTTAAGGAGATGGGGCCCTGTGGTGTAAGTATGTCTGAGAACCAAATTTTAATTTCATTTACTTCAAGCTAATTTAAACTTAAGGCAGCATGTTTCTGGATTCCTATTTATCAAACACTTCAGTGTCTAGGGTATCTAACATGATTAACGTACAACTATTAGGAAGACCCATTATCATCACAGACTGACCCATTTCAAAGCTTAAGTCCTTGTCATCATGTCCCAGGGAAATAGAAGTTCTCAATCCAGAACTTTCTCAAAACAGGTAGGAACTGGGCTCAAACTAGGAAGTATTTAGAGAGATGATGCTATTTAATTTTCAATTAAATTATTATTTTATATGTGTGAGTGTTTTGCCAATATGTATGTGTACCTCCTGTGTGCCTGGTGTCTGTGGGGGGTCAGAAGATGGCATTAGATCTCCTGGAACTAGAGTTATGGATGGTTGTGAGCCATCATGTGTGTTCTGGGAACTGATCTAATGCCCTCTTTAAGAGCAACAAGAACTCTTAACCGACAAACCAGAGCCCAGCACCATAGGTGCCAATTTTAAAGGAGACAGCTGTTGCCATTTGACTGTGAGACTAACCTTTAACAGCTGGACCATCTCTCCAGCCCTTGCCCCCGGCTGCAGCGTTACATAAGCTAGCTGAGGCAAGCACTGGAAAGCTTGCCCTGGTGGTGCAAGGCACCAGCTCAGCTGCAAGCCAGGTCTAGACCCATGACTACGGGTTGGCCCACCTCAACATCTGCCTGATCTGTGAACTGAACTGCAGGAGCAGGCAAAGGGACAAGGCCTGCAGAGCCAAAGACAGTCCAGGTGAGAATGAAGTAGCAGACGGAGGAGTGTAGCAGAAGCCAGAGGCCTAGAAACAGACCAGTGGCTCAGTGCAATGAGCATCTGCAAGTGAAGATGTGCGCACACACTGTCACACACTGTCACACACTGTCACACACTGTCACACACTGCAGCTTCTACAGTGAGACGCTCTTGCTTTCATTTGGGTTCCTTTTTTTTTCCTCTCTTTTCTTTTATTTCTGTTTTTACTTTTTATTTTCTCAGGGTCGGGGGAGGTTGGTTGCAAGAGCAGAGGGCAGACACGAAGGGAGGGGGAGATGAGCAGGTTTGGGGTACATGGCTTAAAATTCACAAAGAATCAAGCGAATGCTTTTAAAAAAAAAAAAAGCTGCTGTTTGAAAAGGAAGGATGCCTGATGTTCTTTCATAAGGTCATCCATAAAGTAAAACTCAGCTGAGTTTTGTTGTTGTTGTTGTTGTTGAGAAAAGAAAATTACATAAGCAGGAACAATTGGTCTAAAAAGAAAAATGTTACCCCACCAAACAGAGATCCAAGATCCTCGAAGCCAATGGAGAGTTATCTGGAGCGTTTCTACCCAGCGCGGGTATACATCGTATACAATTCCACTTTGGAGGGGACCTTTGTGAAAACACTGTAACATTCCAGGAGAACACATATGTTAGGAAGGAGAGCGATGCCATTGGAAACAGCGCTGGCAACAATGTAGCTGAGGCTCTCTCGGTGTAACTCTAAGAAGCAAGGAATCCAAGCTTGGCAGAATGCCCAGAAATCAGAGGCAGCCGCAAACTGCAGAGCGGGACTGACAAATAGAAAATAAAGGGAGACGAGAAGGGAGAGAGGGCAGGAGAGACAAGGAATGCCAGGGGGGAACAAGAGCAGGGCAGAGGAGGAGAGCAAGGGCAGAAAGAGTATCAGCACATAGAAGCAAGACTAAGCCCAGCCTCACAAATGTGTCCACAAGCGGCCTCATCCAAGAAGTTTACATGTTTGTTTGTTTGTTTTTTAAATCCCAAAGTGAGTTTATTAATGATCTCAACTTATTCAATGTGGTCTCCATTCCAGAAAGGACTTTTAATGCAATAAAAACCACTGTTTTCTACGGTCTTGTTCAAAGCTCCAGATGAATCTAAATAGTTGTGTAGAAAAAGTTCCACTCTTAGCATGGTTAACATTCAGTATGAAGCCACAGCACAGACCAGGACAGACAGACGTGCCGTGCCTTCGCCCTCCTGGGCTTCCAGAGCTAGCTGAGGGAAGAGATGCATTCCGTCCTGCAAACTTGGACTTGCTTTATCCTCATGGTTCACATCCCAGAAGCACCACAACTCGCTGATCTTTGAAACTTAAGAGCTGCTCAGAACTTTTCAAACATTTAGGTCCTGCGGCTCTACGTTTCAAAAAAAAAGAGAGAGAGAAAAGTTTCAAAGTTTTGAGTCAAAACATGATGATCCTGAGAGAAGCAAGCTGTGCCCTCACCATACACAGATAGTGTCGCCAACTCCCACAGTGAAACAGCAGTTTATAAACAACACTGGGTTCATGGTACATCCTCATGGACCTGGGGCTGGAGCACAAGCTGTACCATCTCCTTCAGTTGTGCTATAAGTCAGCTATACGACACCGGTACTGAGAATAGCATCCTATCGGACTCAGGCCTCCCTACCCTGTATTAAGGTCCTGAGAGGATGCGATGGGATCCTATATGCCAATGCCAATAATAACAGTATCCCATGTAACAGAGTTTATCCCTTTAACACCTTCATTTCTGATCAACATAATCCTTAAGTTACTAGGATACATTCTAATTGTATGAAATCTCCTGCTTGTGCTTCTGAGGTCCAGAAACCAGCAGTGTTGGCTGGGAGTGGTGGCACACGTCCATATGTCCTTAACTCTCAGGAGGCTGAGGTAGGAGACCCTGATTTCAAACCAACCTGACCTATATTGTGACAACCTGACCTAGATAGTAAGGCTCTCTCTCACAAAGAAAAATTTCTTTAACAGCAGGATTAAAATAAGTGATTAAATAAGTAGCTGTGACAGTATGAGAGTTTCAGTTTGAGAAAATGCATGTCCTGGTAGTGTTTGTTAGGTGCTGGGGTTTATACATTTACTGCTTCAAGAAACTAACGACACTCCAAGTAAATACGGCATTTGACATGTAAGTCAATCTTATGACTACTGAAATAGAAACACATATGACATAAAGCCAAAATACAATAGTATATTCCATTGACATGAGGACTCTCAAAAGAACAGGGTTTTCCTTACTAACATAAAAAGCGGTGAATAATCCATTAATGGACTTTCCAACAGGCACAGGAAGCTCCCAGAAGGCTACATTCCCAGCGCACAGATTCTTCAAATCACACCAACTCTGCACCGCTCTGCCTGCCTAGAATATCTAGATTTGCCACCATCAAAGGGTCCCTTGGACTTTTCTCAGACTTCTCATCCAATTGGTTCTTGCAAAGGGAAACCCATAGAACCAAACCACATACTTCTTCCTTCCCTTCAACCAAAGGTGACCTGAAGGGGTTCTCCCAAAGAGGCAGAACTAGACAGGAACTAAGTAAGGCTCCCACAGGATAGCTTCTAGCTGTAAACAGGAATTTCCTGTTTTCAGAATGAATTCCTACAACTCTTTGGTTCCCTCTCTGGCTTTTCTAAGGTTCAGGCATAGGGTATTCAGAGCCCACCTACTAACTTACTAGGCCAGGACAAGAGGAGAGAAAGAAGCACAAAGGGAGCATTTGATGGTGATTTCAACTTCCCTCCCAACATTATCTGGCAGTAACCAGAGCCCTGGGGGCACCTGGGCAGGGTTCACAGTCAGACTCAAGCTCTTTGACTCTTCCCCTCTGGACTATGGGTTCCTAGAGCAGCACATGATAGCATTTAATCCCTTGTCGGAACTCAGGGATTGTATGTAACACAACAGGGCTGACATGTGGACGGCTAATAATTACCCACTAATTAACTGACCAAAACAGGAATTAGCTACTCAGATAAACAAATGCCCAAGTGGTTCAATGGTTCCTTCAACCCATGGGAAATTCACATCAGTCAGAAATGGAGGAAGGAGCTGCAGGAGTCCTCCTAGAATCTTCCATGTTCTTCCCTTCTAGACAACTAGCCACTGAGTCCTTTCCACCCCCATGACCCAAGCTTCCCTTGGCTCCCTAACTCCACCCTCTGCTCCAACTTGGCTGCTCTCGCCCCCTCCCTCAGTGAATCACTGAGAGGGTCTCAGTAGAGGGTCCCTGAGTGCCACTCACTCCAGCCTCCCATACAGATGCAAAACAAAGATATTAGCAAGAGTTGGGAAGGAAAAAAAAAAAAAAAAGACTTTGGTTTTGGTTCTTTCCAAGAGGAAGATTGTGGTTTCAAGGCTACAAAGAAGGGTCAGGCCCTGGGGGCTAAAGGTGTCAGAAAAAGGACAGAAGTGCTTCCTGGGGATAGTTCCATCCCAAATAGATAAAGCTGACCCCATTGCACTCAGAGTCAATCAGGTAAGCATGCCAAGCTGGGAATTAAAGGAATGATGGTTCTTTATCACGTGCAAGGGAATATAAGCAGTGGATCTAAGTCCCCATAAACCTGCAATCTGCCTGCTTCTCTTACAATACTTCTGAGTGATAACAAGCATACAGGTTCCTGCTTCATTGCTGGGCCTGGCTTCGCCCCTTACTCTCTTTCTCAGCTATGCCTGGAAAAACCATTGCTCATGGCTCGCCCGCTCCCCCACCCCCCACTCAACTCAGTCACACCAAATAACACGTCCCTGAGAACATTCACAACTTGAGGTCTCACCGCGAGGCTTGAGTCTTCCATGGCCTCTGTCCATTCTGTCCAAATGAAATGCCATGGTGGCTCAGAGGGCAGACACGGAACGTGCAGAGGGTGACACCCAACATTTCTCAATGCTTTCACAAAGTGAGGGGTCGAGTGTTAGAAACAGCAAGCTAAGGCGTATCAAGGAAGATTTCATAAGAAACAGTTAACTGAATCCAATGTGACTAGGTCACAATGGGTAATCACATAGGAAATACAGCACGACAGAGGCAGGGTCTAGGAGAACAGGACAAGTGTTTATCAAACACTATTTGTTGGTATTCTGTCCAAGCTCCACCCCACAGTTACCTGGCAATAGCCAGGTATGCCCTGCCCCATATGCCTGGCCCACTATAAGAGGGGCTGCCTGCCCCTCCTTGCTCTCTCTTTCCTCTCTCATCCTCTTACCTCTCTGCACTCTCACCTCTCTGCCCCTCTTGGGCTCCCCTCCCCCCTCTCTCCATGTGGTCGTGGCTGGCCTCCACTCCTCTCTACTCTCTCTTCTCTTCTCTTCTCTTCTCTTCTCTTCTCTTCTCTTCTCTTCTCTTCTCTTCTCTTCTCTTCTCTCTCTCTCTCTCTCTCTCTCTCTCTCTCTCTGCCTCTACTATACCATTGACTCTCATCCTCTTCTCTAAATAAACTCTATTGTATACCATGTTGGTGTGTGTGTGTGTGTGGTCCTTCAGGGGGAAGGGATGCCTAGGCATGGGCCCGCTTAGGTGCCCCCTCTCCCCCCACGCCACCTTGCCACACTCACTAATACCCTTTCTCTCTTTTATATTCCATCATTGGTGCCGAAACCCGGGAACAACAACATTAAGCAACAACACTAAACCATCACTATTTCCCTTGCTTGGCCTGGAAACTCTGGGGAAGGGGGAAAGGCATCCTGAAAGAAGAGCAAAGAACCAGCCCAGCTACAGAGCACAGTACAAACAGCCTTGAGACAAGGTGGAAAATTGATTTGTTATCAATTGTAGAAGTTGAGGAATGTCTCCAAAGCTTTGGGGATGGTATAAAGAATGGATCTTTGTAGTAGCAATAATAATTTCTTTTTTTTTCCCAATTAATTCTAAATTTCTTTGTGTCACAGTGACTCTAAGCACCAAATAATTTCATAATCTCTGTGGGGCATTATTTGAGCATAATAAAATGACTAATGAACTGGAATGATCATGTGACTTACATATTAATTTAGAAAAATAGAAAAAAATACATAGTAATTTAGAAAAATAGAAAAAATACATCTTAATTTAGAAAAATAGAAATATATTTCATCTTGCTTAATATTTAAGCATGTTTCATCTGTCCACTGAATCTATACTTGCCATTGGTCCCTCACGTAACAAGTATTAAATAAATCCCTAATTCTCTTAATAACCAGGAACGTAAAAATGTTCATTTCAGGCAATAACAACCTTGGCCATCTGCTCCTACAGTAACTTTCCCTGACTGTTCTACTACCAAGTATGATGTGCTCCATAGTTCTGTCTACATGACCATCTAAAGGGACACAGGAGCTCCCAAGGTGTCCGATTTCAGCTCCCAAGTTGAACAAATGGTTGAGACAGATGATAGCCTCTAGCCCTGTCTGCTCTCAGGCCTGAGACACAGCAACACAAAAGTCTACAGAGTCTAAGAAGGTCCCTCAAAATGCAAGAGCATTGGCTTGTTGGGGACCTTTGCCAGTTAGCTAGGGTTACTACTGGGTAAGTCAACTTAATGTCTAGAGCTTGACTTCATGATCTAGGACATGAAAGGCTTAGACACAGACTCAAGAAAAAAGCCAACACATGCCTCTTAACTATAACTTAAAGACTCTTCCTTAAGGAAAGCTGGAATTTCCAGAAATAAGTTATTCCATGCTAGTACCTGGTTGAGACAGCCCCCGAAACACCCTATTTCACATTCTATTTTCTTCATAATTATATATTGTTGAGATTATAAAATAATTACATCATTTTCTCCTTCTAGTTGCTACCTACAATCCCTCCCAAGTCACACACACAAACTCCCACGGCCTCTTTTATTAAATGATTGTTACACATGTATATGTATAGATACAGGCATAGGTATATAAATACAAGTCCCTAAATATATAAATACTGTATACTCTATAAAATGTTACTCGTATGAGTGTTTTAGGGACTGTCTTTGACGTCGTGTGTTAAGTCCTCCATAATTAATTTCCAAGGTAAGTGGAACACAGATGGTTTATTGGAAAGTACCTTGGTGAAGGCACTTACAAAAAGCAAGAGGAAAATACAGACTGGACCAAGGAAGAAGCTAACATTTGATACAGTCACGAGGTATGGTTTGGCCACTTCTATGAAGAAGTAGGTACCTTAGACTGCCTCGCAGGATGGTTCCAAAATGCAGCTCCGCCTCAGTCAGTGGACAGGACTGTGAGCCACTGCAGATCTACACCCTGTGAGGACATGTCATCATGCCAGCTCCAAGGGACACGGGCAAGGAACTAGGGAAGGCACCATTAACCTCAAAAGCAATGAAAAGAAGAAGCAAATGGGAGCACAGTGAGAGAAAGAGAAGTAGATGAGACAGAAACAGCGGGGCTTGCACACTTATCTCAGCACACTGAAGCCTGACCATCTGGGTGACCGCGGCATGTCTGTTCAGTGTCTTTGGGATGCACTTCTTCCATGTAACCTGCTCTGACTTACTGTCGTCACTCCCGAGACACCCAGGAGCCTGTCCATATTTCATTGATGACTATGGTCAGAGATTATTGTCTCCCATCATCTCATGGCCTTTATATACCCCAAAAGGCAAAGGCCAGAGGAAGTCTCCAGTGGCATTTGAAATCTACCTTCATTAAGAATTCAGGCCCATTTTTTTTTCCCACAGCAGAAAATTCCCATCTCGATACTGCAGAGGGCACCCAGCAGGCCCATGATTAAATGAGATTTGCAAGCAGCAACGTGGGGACTTGGACGTTTACAATGACTCCGATTATTCACGTAGTTGTATCTTTATTACCCATGCTCCCCCTTGTGAGGTAATTTTCCTTATTGGAAGTAAAGCAATCTTGAGCAAAGCACTTAAAAATTATCCTTTTCCTGTTTTTATTAGCTGGTATCAAAGAAATGACTATTTGAAGCACAACCAACAGGAGGGAATTGGTTTTTTATTGCTCAGTTCACATTGTTACAGCTTTAGAAGTGGAGAAAGGACTCCCCAAGGAAATACTGTCTCTCAAAACACACTTTCAGAGTAATCAACAGGAAAAGTCTCTCGAAGGGAGAGAAACAGAGAAAAATATTAAAACATAATTAAATAAGCAAAGTATATGAAAAATAAAACTTGAAATAGGAACTATTCAAGAAAAAAAATGCCATTCCTTGACATTTCCTTTCAGAATAATATACAGAGTATACATTATCCCAGAGGGGCTGTGTCATTCTTTCTGATCAATTTAATAGCGGCTAATCTTTAAAATCAAAACCCAAGGGGTGAATAAGCTCAGTAGGTAAAGGAGGTCACTGCCAAGCCTGCAACCTACCTGAGTTTGATTCCCAGAACCCACGTGGTAGGTAGAGAGAGCCAACTCTAGCGGGTCATTCACTTCCACACATACAAGGGAGCAGCACGTGACAATGTATATACACATGAATAAGTAAATGTAAAAAAAATTTCTAATCAAAACCTGAGAGGGGCTAGGGTGATGGATTAGTGAGTAAAGTACTTGCTATTGAAGTCCGGAGGGCAGAGTTTGGTTCCCCAGCTCACAGGTATAATTCCAGAGCGGCGTGATGTCCCACCGAGCATAGTAAACAGAAATGTAGAGAAAACTGGCCGGAAGACCAGCCAATAGATGATCTCTGAGTTCAAAGGAGATATCCTGCGCTAAGAGAGCTGGCTACTGAAGGAAATGCCAAAGTCAATTTCTAAGCTCCATACATGTGCAAACACACATACCTGCACACATGTGGGCATCCATATACACACAAACAAACACATACAAACACATATACATACATTTGCAAAGGGTAAAATTGAATAAAGTGGGAACAATAATCAGCATTAAACATCCCCTGTGAACATAAACGAATGTATATACCAGCACTTCAAAAAAAAGAAAGATGTCAAGCCGGGCGTGGTGGCACACGCCTGTAATCCCAGCACTTGGGAGGCAGAGGCAGGCAGATTTCTGAGTTCGAGGCCAGCCTGGTCTACAGAGTGAGTTCCAGGACAGCCAGGACTACACAGAGAAACCCTGTCTCGAAAAAACAAAAACAAACAAAACAACAACAACAACAACAACAACAACAAAAAGAATGATGTCTGCAAAATGCATAGGAAAGAAGTACAGACATACGGTTCTATGAATATATGCGTGTTCATACTTATCACTGACACCACCATCTATCTCCACATTTTTCTTCACTTGACACTTAGCCGTGTGAACAGCAACAGTTGGATTTATTAGAAACTACTCCCATCACCACAGCTGCAAAACACAACTTTTATGTTTTGTAAAATTGCGAACAACAACAACAAAAAAATGCAAAGCCCCAAGAGGGGTGAGACCCTTTAATCCAAATAGAGACAATATCCCAAAAAAATAGCTTGTTTATTAAAGATCAAGTTCAGAAGATGTTCCATGATTTATTCAGATTACTGTATAAACTCAACTCCCAAGTCAACTGAAACAAATATAAAAAATTATATAATAATAAAAAAATCTACACAATACCATTCTACACAAAATAATTTTAATACTACAAATTGTCAAGACTGAAATAATCGATTTGCATCCAATGGTGCTTAAATTACATATTTAAGCATGTTCCCCTTTAAACATCATACTTGGATTATATTTCCCAGAAGTAGGTGTAATTGCATTGTTAAAGCATCAAGTTCTTATTAGACTTGTGGCTCACTCCATGAGATGAAACCCAAAATTGACACTGATAAAGATCCCCAGACTAGGTCATGAGCCTAGAGAAGACCTTACTACGATTATTTTGCTAAGGAAACACAGCAATAAAATATGTCCCCTAACGACACATATACTCATAGATCACAGCCACTGCTCAAACTTCATCAGAGGAACTTCGCACAGTAGATAGTACTTAACACAGTGAAGCAAAACTGGATAATGTATAGAATGAGAGACTTAGGAGCACTCAGAGGCTTTAAATGAGATATATTCATTAAAACACTCCCTTCCAGTGTCAAGACTGTGGTTGACTTCAAGGAAATACATATATGATATATGATGTATGGTGTACAATTAATATATAATATATAAGATGTAATATGTATAATATAATATCTATTAACTCACAGAAACTGATAACACTAAAGGCCTGCAGAAGGTCAAATCAGACAACATCCCAGCAAGAAGAAGGTGAGTCAGACACAAGGTCCCACCACACCTAAGAAAACTATTTGCAATTGAGACCTCCTAGAAAGGGGAAAACTCAGTTCTCTCCACTGGAGTGTCACATATGCCAGGGCAGCCCTGTTTCCAAGAGTGGTTGGCCAGCACAAAAACAAATACCAAAGTTATTTTGTTTTGGTTAGTTGATTTATTTGTGGTTTTTGTAGGGATTTTATGAAAGACAGACAGAGAGAGAGAGAGAGAGAGAGAGAGAGTGTGTGTGTGTGTGTGTGTGTGTGTGTGTGTGTGTGTGAAGTTGACTGAAGGAGGGAAACAATAGTGTACATATTTTTTTTAAATAATTTTTTAGCATCAAGAGAATATGGCCCACTGAATCTATTAATTGGGGTTCCCAGCGGCTCGCAGAAACTGAAATAGCAAGCCCAGGACCTGCATGGCTCTGTGCCGGCCCTCAGCATACAGGTTATGGCAGTTAGCTGTGGGTCTCCCTTCTCCCCAGTGGCCGGCCACCAGCCCATGAGTAGGAAGGGAGCAGAGTCGATGAAAAGGGTTTTGAACTGCCCATGAGTACACAGGGATAGAAGGACACATTTGGGGAGAGTTTCATGGAGACAGAACAACTTTACCTGGGGTGAATCACAGGCTCTGTCATTTTGGGGAAGGGAGGTAGGACTATCCAGAGCGGGCAAAGGTCATGGGCTGAAGGCTAAGGGGTTGAGAAGCCTCGTTAGCTCCAGCAGGCGCTTTAGGGATCTCAAGTGCTTGCTGAACAGGTTCTTATTGGGAGAAAGGAAGCCGACCTATAATCTAACCAAGCCGACCTATAATCTAACCAAGGCTATGGGGCATTCCACAGGTAGAGGTGCCTGGGGGTTTCAAGCTTCCCACACGAGGTCAGAGGAGGAGAAGCTGACAACGGGAAATCATCATTTCCTACCAAGCTCAGAAGGCTGTCTGGACAATGGTAGACTTCGACGTTAATTAGCAGGGCAACTGTTGGGTTGGTGTTTTTGCAGGATCCCTAATGGTGGGAGAGAGTATCTCTGACTCTGGCCTGCTCTTGAGACTCTTTTTCTCCTGTTGGGTTGCGTTATCCAGCCTCCACACAAGGGCTTTGGCCTTGTCTTATGGTACCTTGTTCGGTCCCGTCTGAGTGTCCTCTCCTGGAGGTCTGCCTTTTAAATGAAGAGAAAATGGAGGGGGGATGGATATGGGGGAAAGGGGAGATGGGTGTGGGTTGTCAGGACAAAGGAGGGAGGGGAAACTATGGTTGGGAACTATTATATCAGAGAATCTATTTTTAATTTTAAAAAAGTAAAGTTACAAACTATAATAACTTCAAAGATATTACCAAAGAAAACGCTATGTTATAAGAAATTCTGTTTGTACATAGACTAAGAGGAATTGAACTAAGAGCATGCCTATACCAGGCAAACATTATTCTACTGAACTATATAGGCAGTACAATTTATTTGTTTTTGGAACCAACACTGGTCAAGCTCTAGATTTATCCTCATTTATTTATTAAACAAACTAGAGAAAACCTAGTTTGTGGATAGGGTTATACTCACTCAGCAATGGATAAACACAACTGACAAAGAAAGAAAGAGGCAGGGAGGCAGGGGGGAAGGAGAGGGGAGAGGGAGACTGAAGGGAAGGGGGAGGGAGAGAGGAGGAGAGGGGGAGGGAAGGGAAGGAAACCCAGGAAAACAGAGTAAGCTATAAGACAGTGAGTAGAAAGCAAAACAATGACAGAAATGGATTTCCACCTAACAATGAAGAACTGCAGTGTCCCTGATCCCAACAGCCTCTCTGTATAGCTTGCGGAGAGCCTCAACTCCCTCAAAGACATCTACATAATCTAACTATTTGACCTCACTCCTAAGGAGACCGCAGAGTTAGAACTCAAAGGATCCTGAGGATCCCACGGCCTGAGCATAGTCTCTGATCTCCCCAGCAATAAAATCTCTTCCTCTGATTCCTTCAAACAGAAGGTTGCAAACAGGGAACCTCGCCTGGTTTCCTCAACCAACTCAGTAACACTAATGATGTCACTTAGTCACAATTCGGCAACAATTAGCAACAATTCACTCATCTCATGATCCTCCTTCCGCAAAGACTGTGAGGGCAGCAACTTTGCTACTTCTAGTACAGCTATAAATATAAAGGATTCCTATGCTGAGGCACACGCCACTCTCCTGGTTACGGAACAGCAATTAAAAATAACAGCAAGAGGGCTGGAGAGATGGCTCAGCGGTTAAGAGCACCGACTGCTCTTCTGAAGGTCCTGAGTTCATATCCCAGCAACCACATAGTGGCTCACAACCATCTGTAATGAGAGCTGGCGCCCTCTTCTGGTGTGTCTCAAGACAGCTACCGTGTACTTACATATAATAAATAAATAAATCTTTGGGCCAGAGCAAGCAAGGCGGAGTGAGCAGAGGTCCTGAGTTCAATTCCCAGCAACCATATGATGGTTCACAACCATCTGTATAGCCACAGTGTACTCATATACATAAAATAAATAAATCTTTAAAAAAAATAGCACCAAGAGTTCCTAGCAGTAACCTTCTGGTATGGTTAGATCCTTTTTCTTACAGCAGCTAAAACAGAGCAAGAGTATAAAGGACTGTGTACTAAATTCAGGATCAGCGTCACCCCATCTCCATTGTTGAATGAAGGGACAGCATCGGATCTGCTAAGGCCCAAGTTTCCTTGCCTCTAACCTAGAGACCACAGTAGACGGAGTCCCTCTGATATAAAATGATATTAACTTCTAAAACCTTTTTATTGTGTTTGCAAAGACATTTCCAAGACATAATGAAGAAGAAGCCTCCCAGGGCTGGCAAACCAGAAGGGCAACCTCTCAAAGGTATGTCAGGATAAATCCCCATATTAAATGCTGCTCAGAGTTTGCAGCTCTCAGGCCAGAGGGACACACAAGCTATGGATTCCAAGGTATTTACAGAGGAAAGAAAATGAAGCACCGTTCACAGCCTTCCATCGACTATTATTCTGTAAGCAGATACGAAGGTCATCCCAACCAAAAGACTAGCTCGAGACAAAGATCCATTAAAATCAGCCATGCTCCAGGGAGGCAAGGGGGCAGCCTCTCTGCTTCACACTCTGCAGACTCCAAGGAGAGTGCTAATTATTTTATATGCTAGAATTATTAGATACTAGATAGACTGCAAATTTGCCAGCAGATTGACTCCTAACGAGCAGCTAATCGGCCCTTTGCTGAGCCTCGCACAGTTGAATAAATGTTTCCTTCAGAATTTCCTTCAGAATATGTCTTTTTTTTTTTTTTTGATCAGCTACTCCACAAAACCATCCAGCTTTCCCCCACTCAGCTACTTCCTAGTCACCGAGATCCTTTGAAACAATAAGTAATACAAAGACTGAAAGGGTTCTGGCTGCCACCAAAGTGTCAAGATCATCAGCACAGTGACGACAGGGTCAAGACCGTGAGCACAGTGACGATGGGGAAGCAGGGGCTCCAGCATAGCCATGGGTTTCATGCCTGGCGCCACCCATCCCTCACCTGCTGTGTGCCCAGGGACTGACAACTTCCAAGCCTGTATGTTTATGAAATGGGAATACATGTGTCTCCTCGCTGGCTGTCCCGAGAACTGTAGAATGGGTACACAACATGCCCAGAGAGGGTTGTACTGACTAGTAAGCACCCAGTAACTGTGATTAGGGTTACTTAATTATCTACGTACTTGCTTACTTATTTTTAAGACAGGATCATGCTCCATGGTCATCGCTAGCCTGGAATTCACCACGTAGCCCAGGCTGGCCCTGAACTCACGTCAATCTTTCCTCTGCTTTACTTTATAACGCACCGGGACAACAGGTAGGTAACACTATGCCCTGTCTTTCTTTAATTACTTTTAACACAATGACCACCGAGATGGTGATAAACTTAGCAATCCCCAAACCTGCCAAATATTTATTAATCATTTTGTTTTGCAAGCAAAGTTTTCCTAAGAAAGAAAATGTAAATAGAACGCAGATTCTGTTTTCAACGTTAGATTCTGTTTCCTATCAACCTTGTTTAATGGACTTCCTCATTTACTTCTTAGATGGTTTTTCTTTTTCTCCATCACGTTTTTCTCTTCCCAGGCCGTCAACTGTGAACACACCTGGCAGCTGGAATGGGCAGGGCTTCCCCATCATTATGGACTTGGCTAAGATGTTACCCAGATATGACCCAAGAATCCCGCTGACTCAAAAGGTTCAAGTACGTATGTAAGCTACCTTTTCCTGACTTAACCACCTTGCCAAAAAGTGGCTTACGTGCAGCCGAAAGGTCAATCCACAAGTCTAAGAGAAATGCCTGAGATTTTTTTTTCTAGAAATCCTGGTTGCCTTTCCACTATTATATGTGCTCGGAAAATGCAGCACAGGAATTTACCACAGAAAGGGTAGCAAACAAAAAAATGTTTTAATAACATTTCTACACATTGCTCAAGGCTTCTAAAGTTACAATTATGAGTTCATGCAGTGTGAGCAACTGGTTTTCATTTGTTACTGGTTGAAGAATTTAAATAGGAATTGATAGAATGAGCCCGTCAAACGCACAACCTAATAGAGATTTACGGCTCCAGAAAACAGTCCTCCATGCTTTAACCGTGGAACAGACAAAATGTTGACCATGTGTTTATATTTCATTACCGAGGAAAATTCAGAGATGGTTAGTGATGGTTCATGTCAAGAGTTTTAAAGCTATACGTTTTTGGGGTGTTAACCAGCATATTTCGAAAGTCTCCACTCCAGGGCTTTCCTCTGCTCTTGTCGAAGCCCGTGGGCTTGGGAAGCCCCCAGCCTGGCCAGGCATCTCTGCCCTTCACACATTAAGGTTCTCTCTTCTATGGAACCCATGGGAATCACCTACTATGAACTAACCCAGTGGAGAAAGGGAACAAGAAGGTTTGGGGGAACAGTGTCAGGGGATTGCACAGTGGTTAGGAATGCAAATTGCTCGTTCAGAGAACTCGAGTTTAGTTCCACACACCCATGTCAGGTGGCTCAAAATTGCCAGTAAATCTGGCTCCAGGAGATCCAATGCCCTCTTTTGACCTCTAGGGGCACTGTACACACACACACACACACACACACACACACACACACACACACACAGAGAGAGTTCTGTTCAAACCTCTCTTTAGAAATCATAAGGTATCATACCTCCAAGCAAGAAGCTTTGTTTTAACCATTTATTTTTAGAAAACCTACATGTTTTCAAAAAAGCATTTCAGGCATTGCCGACCTAGGTAAAGGCTGTCATCATTTAGAGTACACCCCCAACTCATTCGTTACGCACATCTCGTATATTTGAAAGATAAGATCCCTCTGTGAATCTACACTTGCTGTCATGTTTGGCTACTAGTTTAGAGAAGGTTTAAATGTATTGTGTCCCCTGAAGGTTTCATGTACTGAAATTTGATCCACATCACCAGATATCAAGAAGGGAGAAGATTCATCTGACTATGCTGTTTAAACGTCAAGGCTTTGGGAAGCAACAGGCAACAGATTGGTTCATACGGTCCTCTGCCCCTCAGACATGGAGCCTTCGTGAAAGAGGCTTGAACGTGTTCTCAGACCACATTGGTACGGGGTCCTTTGCAGAAAGCCCATCAGTAGATACACGCCTATAGACCACAACTGTGAGCTCAAACACACTTCATCTCCTCATAAGCACCAAGTCACATGTATTCCACTTCATAACAAAATATAAACCAAAAATTAAAATAAAATAAAAATGAGTCTTGTATGTATGTATATATATATATATATATGTACATCTACATATATATTCCATAACATATAATCATAGAATATAAATGTATATGTATATATACACACACATTTTATATTCTATGATATATAAAATGTATGTGTATATATACATATACATACATACATACACACACACACACACACACACACACACATATATATATATATATATATATATAAAGAGAGAGAGAGAGAGAGAGAGAGAGAGAGAGAGAGAGAGAGAGAGAGAGAGAGAGAATAGAATAGAATAGAATACAAACTTCCTTGGACCAAGTCTCCCCCCACTGAGAGACCAGTAGATCAGGAAGAAGTCTGAATTTCTAAACTAAACAAGGAAAAACAAGCTGTCCTTCAGGAGCAGTTCCACCGAGGCTGGCTTTGCCACCACGTAGAAGAAAGAAAGGCAGCCCTGGTGGCTCCCAGAAGCCACCGGGATGTACAAGTTTCTCACAGCTTCTTGAAAAGCATGCCTTCTGTGTATTCCTAATCCGTTGGCAACTTTTGATTAAATATTGGCAATTGATGATATCAACTTTCAAGTCTCACATACTAAGGTCAAATGCTGACGTGAGATGAATAGAACCCAAAGACCTGCTTAGGAGACCCTGTGTCCTGTAGTAATAAATAAGTAGAGGTAACAACATAAGGGACAGGCACTTAGGACAAGAAGTCATTTATCAAACCCAACATCCATGTACGAGGTTAGACTCCAGAGAAGGTAGGGAAACAAAAACAGTCAGTGAACAACTATAACAAGTGTATATATATTTTGATATACTTATTGCATTACATACACACATTTTATATATATATGTATATATATATACATATACATATGCATTTGACCTGAATATATGAGATTTTAAAGTTGACATTATCAATTGTTAATATTTAATCAGAAGTTACCAACTAACTAGAACTACACAGAAGGCATGTTTTTCAAGAAGCTGTGAGAAGTTATATAATGTGGGGAGGTGGGACACACACATGATGGGAAGAAAATGAACCTAGGAGAGGTGAAAGAAATGCTTTTTTTTTTTTTTTTTTTTTTTTTTGGTTTTTCGAGACAGGGTTTCTCTGTGTAGTCCTGGCTGTCCTGGAACTCACTCGGTAGACCAGGCTGGCCTTGAACTCAGAAATCCGCCTGCCTCTGCCTCCCAAGTGCTAGGATTAAAGGCGTGCGCCACCACGCCCGGCTTAAGGAATGCTTTTTTAAAAATATTAAATATTTTTTAATATTTATTGAAATAGGATTATATCACTTTCCCTTACTTTCCTCTCTCCAGACTCTCCCAGTAAGCTCTCTCGTGCCCCCTCCTGGTTCAGAGTCTCTTTTTCTTTGGTTATTACTGTTGCACACACACACACACACACACACACACACACACACATACACACACACACACACACACACACACACACACACAGTGGTAAGTCCATCTGTATTGTTTGTGGAATATGGTTTCAGGCCTGACCAATCTGCACCCATCGGACAACTCATAGGGGCTCATCCCCGGGAGAGGTTCATCCTGCTCCCAGCTCCATCGGACATGAAAACGTGGCACAGTGCTTGCCAGGGAACTGACTCTCCATACCACACCCCTCACTGTGGTCACCGTGCAAGGGGAGGATCCTCTTGCTTCCTGGGCAGACCGCCTTCAACTATTACACAGGACTTCTTCCATAAACCAAGCCAAACCTAACTTCCTATAACTTCCATACATCATGCATACTCTGAAACTTAAATTTCATCACGGCACCTCTTCAAGCATGAGATTTACTATGTGAGGATTCTAAGGGCCATTACCGGAAGCTCTTGTCTTTCATTGGGAGGATGCATTGACCAGAGACTTTATTCTAGTCCTGTAACATATGTACCACCTTGAGAAGTGTCTACTACTCCAACAGTCAACCAAAACCCAGAGATAACGGCGGATGCGGGGATAAAGGCAGGGCAGTTCTTAAGCACTCAAAATGCCAATATGTTCTGGTCAGTGGTACAAAGAGTTAAAACAGAGCTTCCCGAGAGTTGATTCTCAACATGGAAAGAAAACCATCTCTCTTTTTACATCTTTATTTTAAATATGCAAAAAAAAAAAAAGATCTCCAGTTCTCTCAAACTACTGCTCACCGTAGACCAAACATGGTATTGTCAGCAGCACAGCACAGATGCTTTTACTCTAGCCAAACACTGCAATACTATCCTTTCTCTTCTGATTTGCATCACGATGGAATTCTTTGCTGCAGGCAAAAGATGAAAACTGGCTTCTATCTCAGAGTTATAATGACAGTTAGAGTATGTCTTAGCCAACATTTACCATTCTGATATACAAGCAAGGAAATATAAGTTAGAACTTTTGAGGAATGTACAAGTAGGTAAAAGCCTACTAAGTAGGGAATCTAGACAAACTCTACATCCAGTAGTCTATTGGAAGCAGCTACTACCGAAGACTGACAAACACTGCCCTCTCAGGAGACTAAAAGTCTCTGATACCACAGACGTCCAAAATACACATGCTGAAACTTAATTACACTATGTTAGTATTAGGAAATGAAGTCAGTGTGTATATGTGTAGGTAAAATCCTCGTAGATAGATTCGTGTACTTTTAAGAGAACAGAGAGCTAGATAGACCTGTTTCCTCAATGCCTTGCTAGGATACAAGGAGAAGCTGGGATGTGTCGCCTGGATGTGTGGCTCTCAACAGAACCTGGGTGTGCAGACATAATGGCTACTGTCTGACTCTAAAACTGGGAGAAATAACTTCCTACAGTTTATAGTGAACACATAGATGACACTTGGTTATCAAGGGCAGCAGTTTTAGAGAGCAATGGTCTACATGGATCCTCAAAGCCCTGGCCCAACCTCCTGTCCGTCTTGGTATAAAGTCCGACGTTTCCCTGAGCTCACAAGACAATTCACTAAAGCTGTGCCCTGCCTTAGTCTGCCAAAATCCTCATTCATAGAATTCAACCCCATACAGCACACCGCATGGGTTCTCCGCGACCTGTCCCTCTCTGCATCCTTTGTATCCTTACAAAGTCCTAAGCATTCGTTGCTCGTGGCAACAAGGAAAATGTCAACACATATTAGCTGACAAAACCCAAAGACTCTAGGATTGGCCAGTATTACTATAAGGCAGATTCTATCCTTTGTGACCCTGATTCTGTTTGCTGGTAAAGTGAGGCACATAGGCAGCCCTTCCCCTTAGGATTATCTCATGGATGAAGTGAGACAGTGCGTGCCAAGAACTGAAAATCAGGAAAAGCTACAGCAGACCTTTGGTTAAGTGTTAATTGCCTTTATTGTTATTTCAAGATTCATTTCCCAGTTGGTGATGGATTTGTGAAAATTTACACCCTCAAGCAACCAGCTCACCTCCGAGATGGAGAAAAGGCCCCACTAGAACCAAAAGCTACCAGGGGTCAATCCCCATGTCTCTGCCCTCTCTAACTACAGTTCAACAAGACCTGGGGCCTTGCAAAGGAGCTGTTAATAGCTTGAGTGCTACTGCCCCTGACCTGTGCAAGCAGAATAAACACAGCACTGAAACCTTACAAGGCAGAGTAAGCAGTTCCCCTCTTCCTACTTGAACTGAGATTTGTTCCTTTGGCTTAACTGAAGTCAAAGCTAATAGTTCTAATGTCTTTGAATCTCCCAACTCATTCTTCATATTTCTCCACATACGCTGTAACTTCTACTTTCTGAAACCAGATAAAGAAGGAAAAATGGTTTCTCATGAAAGAATTTACCAGAACATACTAATCATTTAGACATTGGCTTATGTTTCTAGAAAGCTAAAGATTAAGAATGGAAGGTTTTTTTTTTCTCCCTGGAGCAAAATCCAAGGCCAGCCTAAAGGCAGAGTATTAATCTAAATATTCACTAAGAACTTAGGGAAACAAGACACTTGAAAATCACTCATTATGGATTCACAGCTATCTTTGATCTAAAAAGGAGCAAAGATTTAGGGACCAGAATTACCAGGACAAATGGGAATGACCGTGAACAAGATAGAGGAAGTGGGTATTTAAGGGTTTCTTAGCAGTTAAGTCTTCACTTGCCTATTAATTATAACAAGGCTCCATGAGACTAATCTTTTCTAAGTGGTCCATGAAAAGACTTCAAGAAAGCAAAATGAAATGAATGGCTACACAGCTAGGGGAGAGATAATGGCAAATCCTGTTAGTGTGTTAGTGACAATGTTTCTCTTCACTTTGGAACAGAAAGACCCCAGGAGGTGAAGTCTGAATTAAGAGGCAAATTCCCAAGTAGATGCTCTATTTTATCACATGAACATCTAAAGACTGCCAGGCACATAGTGTCTGATGAGTGTGTAATTCTGGAGGAATCCAAAAGCTCCATTCTGGCAGCCTTGCAGGCGATGTTAACTCCACCCAGTCCTTGGATCACAGAAAGGTGGAAGGAAGGTGTTGTCCCACAATGACCTTTTAAAGATGTATATCGTATTACCCAGGAGAAAGTAAGATTATCCACAAAACACTGAAAGTTAACCTTTTCCAATAATTCAAAATATTTGCAATACACAAAGATTGCTCATATGCTGTCAACTGCCAGAAATTATAGAAATATATAATTATAGCTTTGAACCCAAACACCACTAATATATATATTGAACATATTCAACACAGTCTACATATAAACACTCATTAATAAACCCCCTTTATGTTTGAAACATATTATGCCTAAATTTAGAAATAGAAATATATTATTGCCCTGAATTTAGAAAACTATCTTGATTCTCAGTCTCCTTTGATAATAGATAAAATTGGTAGGGATAGCTTTCACTTTCTTTTGAATTTGATACTTTGGATAAGAAAAATGATGCATCGTACTCTAACAGGTACCTCTGTGTCGACTTTTATCATGCCATAATACAGCTTTATTTACTATACCCAACTATACACAAAAGCCTATTTAAAGGGACCACAGTACAACAGAGAGGAAGGAAGAGGAGAAGGGAGGCCTGAGATCATGCTACTTGGGTTTCTCTATTTTCTTTCTCGTCGATCACGGAGGAATCTTGACTCATCTGAAAGGACTTGATGAAAACTAAACACAGTGTGGCTCTCCAGCCAAAACTCACAAACATCCCATTGGCCCCCTCTGATCAGCTGAGCACAAGGTTCCCCGCCCCGCCCCGCCCCCATAAAAAGTCTACAGTGTATCTAAATCTGATCCCAGTAAGATTTGACTTGAGCCGAAGTGAAAATGCAGAGGTAGCATTTATGGGGAACAGCTGGAGAGCATTAGTTCGCTGTCTATCCCTTTCTCTCCCGAGGGTTGAAAATTCTGCTGTTCAGACAGGAAGTCGTCATATACCACACACTGTATGATGCGATATGCTGGGGGCGTAAGCGCGCATTACAGAAGACGAGAGATCCCTGAGATGCTTTCGTTGGCGAGCCAGAGTGATGGTCTCTCTACCTCTCAGGCCCTCCTCCCTCCTCCAGCCTCAAACCTAGGACTGACAGGTACGCTGAAAGTTATCAAGCACCCTTTGAATGACTCCAAGTGAGAAGGTTCCATGGTTTGTCTCCCCACACATTTAAAAAACATTAACTTCAATACCTTCAGAGAGTCAGTGGCCAAGATCCTCCAATAATCTTTCTTTGGCCCACTTTCACACTTACTGTCTAAAATGATTAACATTTCTTTCAAATAGCCCTCTCATGTATTTTCCCAGGACAAAACTATTATATATGCATGCGTAGTATGTCTGTATATGTAGAAAAAAATATATGGATGGAATTGTGTATATGTAGAAAAAAATATGTGGATGCGTTTTAATTGAGTGGATTTTTCTAGGGTTTGCTTTTAGTATAAGTTTTACAAAGTAGCTCAGAAGTAAACACAGATACAAATAGGGAGAGACACCCCCCTCCCCACATTCTGTAACCATGGCTCCAAGTTTTGGACAGGCTGATAAGCGGTTCCTTAACACCAGATGCTGAATAGCTAGCTATTCTGCATTCCTACCAGTCTGAAAGGGCTCTTCCCTCCTTTGTAACCACGGGTGCTCTGGGGAAAGGCTGGAAAGTCAAGCCAGTCTCTCCTCACTCCTTTCAACCAGGTCCACTAGATACAGACCTTAACTCTTGAACGGTAGAAAAATGCCTTTGCTTTGTGCACATCAGGGACATGCTGTTAATCACAGGGGTTAAAACACTACTGGTATTATGCAAAGCGGGGGAGGCGGGACTGAGGAGGCAACCCACCCATCCATCATCCCTTTAGGAGTAGGCGGAGTTTAAAGTTTCCCCAACTTCCAAGTTCTCACTTGACAGGCAATATTTCTGTGCAATTTCCAGCCCCGAGTAACAGATGGTGCTCTGCCTGTCCTGAGCCTCGAGAGAGCCCAGACAAAGCTCCCAGCCACTCCACGCCTCGCGGGACCCATAGGTGGTTAGTTTCACGGAGCTGTCAGACTAGGGCAGTTAGCAAAGAATGGAAACTTAACTTCTTCCAGAAGTTATTTTTTCCCCCCTGATACAAGGAAGTCCGGAGGACTGAAGCACAAAAAGGCCTGGGAAAAGTTTTGACTGTTTCATTTCTCTCCCAAACCGTCACCTAGACCAAGGTGCGCAGAGAAGGAAGGCTGGGTCACACGTGTTCAGAAACACAGCAGAAATGCAACTTGGGCAGTCCTAAAGACAACCTGGAAAATTGCTTAAGAGACCCCAGTGGGGGAAAGTCACCCTCCAGGTACCAGAGACTGGAGCACGCAGAGCCCAAAGGGAAGACCGCAACCCCAAGGGCACCAAAGTAGGGTGCGCCTGAGCTCTGTGCGAGAGGAAAGGGAGGGGGCGCGATCCGGGAGTCGGGGGAGGGGGTACGTTCGGCCCACTCACCCTCACTGCCGTACTGTTTGCCATTGTTCGCGCCCATCCTGTCGCCGTCATGCCCGCCTCCTCCCTGGACACTGCATAGCTGGGGCGCACCTCCCAGGCGGCGGGGCAGAGGAAAGCGGGCAGGACCGGACCGTTAGCTGCATATGCTGCTTCCAAGGGCCGATCTGGGCTTGGGGGGGTCGGCACTGCTTGGCGACGGGAGGGGTGGCGCTAGGTCCGCTCCTGGCACCCCTTAAGGTGGCGGGCCGGCTCCAGGGCAACCACCGGGGCTCTCAGATTCCGCGCTCCGGGCGAGTGGGAGCAGCGCGACGCACAGCCCGCGCCCGGGTGCCGCCCCTAGGCTCGCCGCTCCTCCGCCGCGGGGTCCCCATGCGCCTCCGCGGCCCCCAGCCGTGCGAGCCGAGCCGCGCCTGCCCCGGGCTGTCCGGCTCCTCCGCCTCCGCCCTGCGCCCCCGTGCGTCCGCGGCTTCCCCGGGGAGGGCGCGGCGGCCACTTGTTGCGGTGCCCCGAGTGAGCAGAGACTTGTGGCCCGGCGCGGCTAGCCTGCGGGCCGGACTTTTGTTAGCGCCAGGCGCCTCCTCTCGCCGCCCAGCGTCAATCACAGCTGGAGCCCCCGGGAGGAAGGCCGGCCCGGAGATGCGCGGCCTTTTAAAGGGGCAGCACGCCTTTTCCGCGCTCCCGCTCCCGGTCCCCGCCTGCTCTCCGGCTCTCCGTGCCACTCGAGAACCCTCTGGCGCAAAGGACCGTGCGGCGCGCTGCGTTTTACTATTGTTCTGTAGACTGTGGGCTTCACGTCGTCCCTCCAATTCCCGTGCAGTTGTCTACAAAAATGGCCCGTTTAGGGTATGTGACGTTTACGAGAAACAGGCAGTCCGTGTCCGGTTCTGACACATCCCTGGTACCTGCGCTGGCGATCTCCAGTGGCTCCTTGGGTTTGGGGGCTCACACGGGGAATGGAGGAGGGGTAGGGAGAACTTGAGAGGAACTTAGCAGGGAGGGGTCTCTGGAGAGCGAAGACATTCCCCGCCCTGCGAAGGAGGTTTCCTGATTGAAGTTTTAAAAGCTTCAGAGACAGGACTTTTTTTCCCTCCTCATTTTCATTTATTTCTTTTTCTTCTTGTAGTTGATGCCATCTTTCATTTAGTACCTTACTACTTCGTTTGGAGATTTACAGTTTGCAAAAACCCCTCCCCCTTTAAATCGCCCTTTGGTGTTCCTTCCATTAAATGGAAAAAGGGAAATTCTTAATGTTCTACTCCATTTCTATGTAAGTACCTAGAGAGTCTCACTGAAGAACAGAACATTTTTCACACAGGTTTTCTTTTCCTTTCCTTTCCTTTTCTTTTCTTTTCTTTTCTTATCTTTTCTTTTCTCTCTTCTTCTTCTTCTTTTTTTTTAGTGGTGGTAGTGAAACAAACACACTGCAGTTTCTCCTTACAGGCGTTGTAAATTAAATTAAAGCTTAGTGATATGTTTATCTTTATATATACATATTTCTTGAAATAGACACCCAGGGGTTAGTAAACAAAGGCTTCTTATGAGATGATTTGACTTCTTGCAAATTCTCCTTAGATGAGTTCCTACAATGCTCTTTATTAAAACTAAAACAGTATGTTTCAAAGTTTAACATCTATACTTAACCATGCAAATATCATATTCTTAAGTAAATGTGTAAATGTTCAAAGACAGAATGGAATAGTTATTGTGTTGGGAGTCTTTTTTTTTCTACTCCAAAACCATGAAAGGATATTTTAATGTCTTTAAAAATATCTGAACAATAATGTGTAATTCCTAAACACTTGTCTAATGAGATAGAATTAAAAACCTTTATGACTGACTTCCTATAAGATTCTGCTAGAAAACACAAAACCAATCTGAAAATGAGTAGACACCAGGGTTATCTTCTTGCAGAAGATGGAGTCTGCCAGGTCCTTGAGGGTGACTTTGAACATCTGACCAACCTGCCTCCACTCCTCTTCCAAACTGCTAAGGTTGCAGGCATCTGTCTCCATACCTGGATTTAGATGGTGCCAAAGATCAAACCCAGGACCTCATTGATGCAGGGCAAACACTCCACCCACTGAGATCATCTCCAGCCCTCCATCCAGGAGATTTCATGTCTCCATTTAAGAAACTGTCTGAAATTTACCACTCTGTTGGCTTGGCTGAAGACAGACAGCACTAATTCAGGAAAGCGGGTGAGGCGCATCTGATGCTGGATGTGACATTTGCAGTTTGTTATTGCTTGTGCTGTCTGCCCCTCTTTGTGGTACCCAAAGTATGGAAATAATGAGAAACAAAACCAAAGCTCAGCAAGTTCAGCTGCCCCGAGTCCACAGACGAGAGCCCCAGAATATTCAGGCTCCAGCCCACCAGCCCACTGGGTCCCGTGACTTGGCCATTATTCAACTTGGAGTCAATGGCGTGGTCTTTTGATCTGGTCATCTTACCAAGATCTTTACCGTCCAAGTCAAACTGCCTGGGACATGCATGTTGTACTAACAAATCATATGTAGCTGCTTTGGAATTAAAATCTGTGTTTTTAAGTTTCTGTTGCCTGCCATAACTGAGCACAGGGTTAATCCCAGTTCGCCAACAACAACAACAACAAAAAAAAAATGTTTAGTATCATTCAGAAAATAGATGTTGATACAAATATTTGTTGGCCTACTGGCTGTAGCCATCTGAAAACAGTAATCCAAAGAAAGAAAAACAGCGTTCTCGTTAAACATCACATTGGAATAGACACCACTTTTCAAAATTAAGATGTTGCAGAAAATGTTTTTATGCGGCGCAGAATTTCTTTTTTCGGGTACTTTCCAGAGACCCACATTTTCATCACCAACGTACAAGCCTCTTGAGAGTAAGTATGGTGTGTATTTCACCAGCTTGGCTTCCCAGCCTAGCTCCTGGCCCAAGGAATCACTCATCCATCACTTGCAGAATGAATGGAAGCCGAGCAAAGAAAGAACAGTGGCTTATACAGGATTCCACCTTCTCTGCCTGCCTCTGCCCCTTTAAAGGGGCCAACCCACTGAAACAATCTATATTTCCACAAAATGGAGTGAGAAAGCTCACTCCACAGGATGCAAGGAGTACCTCCTGCTGCTAACTGAGCCCAAAACAGACTGGCTAGGTCACAGGTCATAGGCCCTAGAGGAGAACCGAATCCTAGTATTCTGCTAAATAGACATGGTATTAAATCGCCCCTAAGTTCTTAGAACTTACACCCATAGATTAGTGTGTCTCTCAACCCTCCTCAGAGAAGCTTCTTTGTACACGAGATAGCAGCTAGAACGGGTCACTATGGGGAGAATAAGGCATGGTGGAATGCTCAGCTATAAATGGGACATCTAAATCGCACCTCGTTCCAGCACGGCTCAGGGAGAACCACAAAACGGACAGAAAGACCGCAAGATCCGAAAGCGGCAGATCTAAACATCTTCAGCAAGAAAACGCTATTTGCCAGATGTGAGAGGGCCACTGCACACACGACCCCAGCAGCTGTGACCGCATGCGTAAGACCTTGGCAAGATCAAGCCAGCAGTATCCCCAGCACCAACAGAAGAGGCTCATGAACCCCCACCCCCCCCCTGAGCGCCCTTTAATAACTGCTAGTTGCTGAGAGATGAAGAGACAGTTTTCTCTTGTGATGTGACCCCTGAAAGACTACCCATATCCTGTGTGTGTGTGGGGGGGGTCTTACCTCATACACTTACAGGCAGCATTAACTGGAACTTATTTGCTTTGTCCTGAGTGCACCTGATACAGAAAAGATAAAAACATTCAGGCAGGGAATATCTTTTGCTACTTTTATTTTCACTTCTGTTTTTTATTGTTTTCAGTGGTTCTTTTGTCTGTCTGTCTGTCTGTCTGTCTGTCTGTTTGTTTGTTTGTTTGTTTTGGAGACACGGTGTTTGTTGGGCTACTTTGATAAACATTAGATCTCTTATTAGGAGTATGTGTTATTATTTATCTTGTTGAAGTTAGATGCCAGCTTGATATTTAACACAGTTGGTTCTTGTGTTCCCTAAGCCATAGGGCGGTAGGTTACTATGAACTTGATTGACACTGGTGAAGAGCTGTCAGAGCCATCTTAAGGCAGCTGGGTGCTCAACACCTTGCCTCCTCTCTTCCTCTGGTCCTTGGCTTCCAGGCCTGCCAAGGAACACGGTTGTTCTTCTTCTTCTTCTTTTATTAGACATATTCTTTATTTACATTTCAAATGTTGTCCCCTTTCCTGCTCCCCCACCCCAAACCCCTATCCCATCCCCCCTCCCATTGCTCAACAATCCACCCACTCCTGCTTCCCTATCCTGCCATTCCCCTATACTGGGGATCTAGCCTTCTCAGGACCAAGGGCCTCTCCTCCCTTTGATGTCCAACAAGGCCATCCTCTGTTGCATATGCATCTGGAGCCATGGGTCCCTCCATGTGTACTCTTTGGTTGATGGTTTTGTCCCTGGGAGCTATGGGAGTACTGGGCAGTTCAAATTGTTCCTCCTATGGTGCTGCAAACCCCTTCAGCTCCTTGGGTCCTTTCTCTAGCTCCTCCATTGGGGACCTTGTGCTCAATTCAATGGCTGGCTGAGAGTGTGTCCCTCTGTATTTGTCAGGCACTAGCAGAGCTTCCCAGGTGACAGCTATATCCGGCTCCTGTCAGCAAGTCCTTGTTGGCATCGATAATAGTGTCTGGGTTTTGTAACTGTATATGGGATGGATCATTAGGTGGGGTAGTTTCTGGATTGTCTTTCCCTCAGACTCTGCTCCACCCTTTATCTCTGTATCTCCTTCTGTGGGTATTTTGCTCCCACCTCTAAGAAGGACCAAAGTATCCATAATTTGTTCTTCCTTCTTCTTGAGCTTCATTTGATCTGTGAATTGTGTCTTGGGTATTCCAAGCTTCTGGGCTAATATCCACTTATCAGTGAGTGCATACCATGTGTGTTCTTTTGTAAACATGTCCTTTTGTAAACATGTCCTTCTGAGGACACTGTAAATAAAGCAGATGATGATGATGATGATGATGATGATGATGATGATGATGATTGGAGATGCATTTTTGGAATCACTCAAAGGTAGAACCTCAGTTTTAGATAGATAGATAGATAGATAGATAGATAGATAGATAGATAGATAGAAGATAGATATGATGGATGGGTGGGTGGGTGGATGGATGGATGAGTGGATGGATGGGTGGATGTGTGGATGGATGGATGGATGGATGGGTGGATGGATGGATGGGTGGATGTGTGGATGGATGGATAGATAGAAGATAGATGATAGATAGATATATAGATGATAGATAGATAGATAGATAGATAGATAGATAGATAGATAGATATGATAGGTAGGTGGATGGATGGATGGATGGATGGATGGATGGATGGATGGGTGGATGGGTGGATGGGTGGGTGGATGGATGGATGGATGATGGATGATGGATGATGGATGATGGATGGATGGATGGATGGATGGGTAGATGGATGGGTGGGTGGATGGATGGATGGATGATGAATGGATGGATAGATAGAAGATAGAAGATAGATGATAGGTAGATAGATAGATAGATAGATAGATAGATAGATAGATAGAGGATAGATGATAGATAGATAGATAGATAGATAGATAGATAGATAGATAGATGATAGGTAGGTGGATGGATGGATGGATGGATGGATGGATGGGTGGATGGGTGGGTGGATGGATGGATGGATGATGGATGATGGATGATGGATGGATGGATGGATGGATGGGTAGATGGATGGGTGGGTGGATGGATGGATGGATGATGAATGGATGGATAGATAGAAGATAGAAGATAGATGATAGGTAGATAGATAGATAGATAGATAGATAGATAGATAGATAGAGGATAGATGATAGATAGATAGATAGATAGATAGATAGATAGATAGATAGATAGTAAATACTGAAAGTCATCACAGAACATACTGGTCTTTGAGGCTGGGAAGATGGCTTAGTTTTCTAAGTGTATGAGGCACAAGTGTGAGGATCTGAGTTAGTTCTAGTGCCGACTCACAAGCTGGTCCAGTGGTGCCTCTGAAGTCCAGTGCTGGAGTGAGGGGGCTGAGACGGGTACACAATCCATATGGATTGTTGAACTCCAGGTTCTGTAAGAGACTCTGTCTCAAAGTATAATATGGAGGAGCTAGAGAGGTAACTCAGGGCTTATTAGTATGTGTTGCTCTGTCAGAAGACCCGGGTTGAGTTCTGAGCACCTACATGGCAGCTTACAACCATCTATAATTCCAGTTCCAGGGATCTGATACCCTCTTCTGACCTCTGCAGGCACGAGACATGCACATGACACACTTGCAGGCAAAACACTCCATATGCACAAAATGAAATAATGAATAAAGTGGATGGATATGGGAAAAGACGCCCAGTATAGACCTCTAACCACACATCCATACCTACACACATGTTCATACCCTAATATAGAGACATGTGCACTCAAATAAGAGAAAATAAGCTACAATAAAATAAATTCTAAAAATAATAATCTGTAAAGACAGAAGAGGGGAGTCCAGCAGCTGAGTGATGTGTGCTTCTGTCCCATTATATTTCCCACTTTAATTCAGTTTTTTACTGTCACAGGTCTGGGTTACCTGCTTTAATTAAAAGCAGGATATTACATATTCTGTGACTACGACTATGGTGGAAAACAGTAAACTCAATAGGTTTGGATTTAAATAAACATATTACCTAAAAGAAGAAACAGTCCTTTAACCAACCAGTATTGATTCATTATCAAAGATGGACCTTTACTAAATTAATATTCATATCCAATAGAAAACAAGAATATAAATGATTATTACTTCTGCTATTGTCAAATTCTGACTGTCAATACACATAACTACTCTATGGCATTCAGTTTTGGCTGACTCACTCAGTGACATGGTCTCCATAGCCTAATAAATTTTATTAGTGTACATGGAAAATGTTTTACTACTAAATGAAGTTCAGAGGAAGCTCTGCCAGTCCCCCCCCCTTTTCTAACGTTTACCTCTGATGCTGCTTAAAGGAATGTAAGCATCCTCTGATTGAAGAGAAAGGACAGAAGAATTGAATGGATCATAATATAGACTCTGAAGACAAGACACAGCCCACTGAAGCCACTGACAGCCTCTCAACTACCAGCTTCGTAAAACAGAATCATGAAAATGATGTACAAGCCTAGACATTTAGAATTTTTGTTACTTAAAGCCAACTAGAATACCTAAAATACAAATATTTTGCTCTTTTAAGAAGGAAAAAAGTGTGACATAATAACTTTCTGCTGATAATAAGCTATTATTTTATTTAAAGACTTAATTTTATTTTGTACTGTATACATAAGGTTCACTTGACTTCCCTTTTCTGGTGACATCCACACAACTCTGCAGTACTGGAATTGATACCTCTTTTTCTAGTTATAGTATCTAAAGTGTTATTGGAAAAGGCCATACGTGCATGCATGTGTGCGTGCTTGGGTGTGAGTGGGTTTGTGTGTATATGTTTGTGTATGTGTGCACATGTGTATGTGTGGTGCTTCGTGTTCATGTATGCATGAGAGCATGTTTATGTGTGTATATGTGTTTGTGTGTGTGTGCACTTGTGTGCACTCATGCATGCATGTGTGTGTGTGCACGTGTGTGTGTGTGTGTGTGTGTGTGTGTGTGTGTGTGTGTTTGTCAGTTTGTGAGCAGGCTTAAGAGGAGGCCAGAAGAAATTGTCAGATCCTCTTAGAGCTCCAGTTGTGACCTGCTTAATACGAGACTGGAAATTGATTCTAATGCTCTGCAAAAGCAGCAAATGGTCTTAAAGACTAAGCCATCTCTCTAGCTACTCTATAATATATATACTCTATAATAACTAGCTACTAGTTATTTTAGTCTATCTTAAGTGGGGATTTAAAGTTATATAAGAATTATACTTAAACAGATCAGAAAATTTCCACAATGGTAGCCACTTAAAATATTACTCTCTTTAGTTTCTAGATAAAACACATAAATATTTTGTACTATTACATATACAAATAGTATACATTCATACAGCATGCACAAGTAGCATAAAATATAATAATCATTAAGATTATATTTAAAGCCAAATTTTAATGTCATGTAGGAAAGATACAAAGAAACACTTTTAAAAGAAAGTGCATTTTCTTTCTCAACAATGGATAATATAAAACTCTCCTGGAATCCAGTGCAACTTTTTTTTTAAATGTAACGTCTTTCAATGGAGTTTAAACTCTGTTGATAATAAAAGTGTGTGCACTATTAATTCCCTGACATAAGTTTCACTTGAGTTCCCTTTTGTGGTGACACCAAACAACTCTGTAGTACTGGAATTGATACTGACAGCCATGTAAGCCAGGGTGAATACTGCGGAGTCTCCCAAGTGGCAACCACAATCCAGCTGCACAAGGGTAGTCTCATGCATCCAATGGAATGCATTGTTCCAAGTCCAGAAGAGATTGTCATGCAAAAGGAAGACTGAGGCTCTACTATCAAGGAGAGAGGATCATCATGAACAGAGGCAGAAAATAAACACCATCTTACACAAAGAAGCAATTTCTGAGATGGGGCAATGCTGTGCAGAAATAATAAGATAATGACGTGTCTTCAACAATGACAAAGATGTAGCCATGTAGAGATATAAGGGAAAGAATGTTCAAAATGGAACAGACAGCAAATGAAAAGTCCCTAAGACTGGGATGATCCCATCATTCTACCACCAGAAAGGAGGTCAATGGACCATTCATCTATTGCTGTGATGTTGTTGTGTGACAGGTTGACTCTAACTCCAGTTGAGCCATAACTGGAAGTTACAGTTCTTATATGTGTTACAGGTCTGTGGATCAACTGGAACTAGTTGAATTCAGGCATATTGATGGAACGGTTTTGTTACCAGAATTCAGCTTTGGTTTAGATTTCCCTTATAATTCCTTCTACAGTACAGGCTAAGAGGACAGGCTGGCACTAAGTAATATGTTATGAATGATGCCAAAATGACTGATAGAAACCACAGAAAACATTACAAAATGCTCAACACCTCCACAATCATCATGAACAAAGGTATTTGGCCTTACATGGTGACACGACAAAAGGGAAGGGATAAATTAAGAAAAGTGAATTACTGCACCTGTCTTGTGAGTAAATGCATCATAGGTTAGTGCAAAGGGGTCAGAGTCCAGATTATATAAGGTGTCTAAGCGTAACTACTCTGAATTATTTTTATAGTAAAATGCATGGGGATTTTTAAGTAGGAATATGATTAGACCTTATTGGTACTTAAACTGTTTTACACTATACCACTGCATCTAAAACCAGCAGGCACTTAGCAGAGCAAATACAGAGACATAGCTCTCTGCACTGAAAATAGATGAGTCAAAGTTGACTCTGGTCGGTACAACATGAGGAGTTCAACAAATGAAACCAGTCAGACTCAGTGTGTTGTTTGGAGAAAAATCACCTGACTATGGCTTATGAGGGGGTGGACAATGAGAAGTGGGTCCAGGGTTTTGCCTAGTCGATAATAGAGAGAGTGGTTAGGAGAGTGAAGGAGAGACATTTGGGGATAGCTATCTGGAAGGGGATCCTGGCATGCAGAAATCCATATTACACACAATAAACTTGGGGCAGCACTTAGACACATGCCATCCTTTGTGTTAATGAGTCTGGCTTCAGGGAATAAAACATCACTGGACATATTGACTTGGAAGTTTTTAGCCTGCAAGGTATATTCACGACATTGACCTAGATGGGGGAAATTAGGAAGAAAATATAAATATTGTAGAAGTGTGAGGCTAGAATTTATCATACGTCCACATTTCATCGCACAGAGCAGAAATAACTGGCAAAGGAGACAGAGAAATAAATAATAATATAGACTGAAAATACAGGGGAAAAGGAAAAGCTAAAATAAAAATAGTTCCAGAAAGAGGAAGTGGCTCAATGTGTCAAATGCTGCTGACTATTTAGTAGACTCTGGATTTGGCAGGAGTTGGTCACTGTCAGCTGTCTGGGAAACTATAATAAGTCACTTAGGCAGACTAGCATGGAAGAGTCAAAAGGGGGAGGGGGCAGCAATTCTTTGTTTTCATTCGATTAGGTGAAGCTTATAAGTTTATAGGGATTTTTAAAAAAAAACAGAAAGAATTATGGTAACAACAAATTCACAGAGTTTTGAAAAAAAAAATGGCTCGGATCAGAATCAGGAGGAGGCTCTCCATCCAGAGATGCAGATGTAGGTAGTTGACAGTACCAGGGAAGAGAAGGCAGTTGGCACTTCCTCCCCAAATGGGCAACTACAAGGATGCTCAAGCCCCCAAGACACGGGGATGGGAGGGAATACTGATCACAGCTTCCTGGCTCTGCCACTGTCCCGCCCAACCAGAGTGGCTGCTGCTGGCCCAGCAAAACAGGCTGGTGAAAAGAGTCCCAGCTGGAGTTGGCTTCCATGGCCAGGCTCTGCAAACTCCCATAGACTCCCTGGCCAACTTCTCAGCCAGGGGGAGCGCAAATCATAGCAATGGCAGTATATTGGGAGCCTCCTTGGCTGCTTAGCGATCTTCAGCTTCAGTGGTGCCCCACAACCAGGGTCTGAATTCCTTTTCATTCCGGCTTTCTCAGCACCGGATAGATGCCGATAACCAACTGCTTGCTGCATCAGGATCATGGTGTGCCCTTTCAAAGCTGCTGCGACCTTCAAGCTCCCTGCCCCACCCCTCCCTCATCTGTGGGAGACACAGGTCACAAGTACTGTCCCTGGGAATTTCAGTGTGGGCAAACAGCTGCTCATCTCGTTTTTTTGTCACCTTTTGGGGAAACACAAATCTAAAGAAGGTTTGCAGAGGCTCTGACCTTTGCCTTGATTAGAGAGGTCTACAAATCAGAGCTTCTCCACCTCGATGCCACTAGCATTTGTACTTAGAATATTCTTTGTTGAGAGAGGATTTTTTTTCATATGGAGACTGTTCTAGAACATTTCTGGCTTTCCCTATTAGCTACTAATTGTAGCACTCCCTAGTTATGTCTCCAAACCTTTCAGAATGTTTCCTATGGAATTATTACCTGCACACCTGGCAGGCTTACTTGAGACCCCCTGTTATACATCATCTCTCTTTTGTGGAGATCCCATGGGGTTAAATCAGAGTGATCTAGTTGACTCTCTTCCCTATCCTGTTTTTTTGCTCCCTATCCCTTAAAAGTGTTCCTGAGAGCATTCCCCCCAAACTAGCTACACAGAAATGTCCCTCTTGTTTCCCCAACTCAGAACTCAGCCCAGAAAGTGACCCTATAAAATTGGTCTAGTTTTCTTATCAACCCATTGGCAAGCTGAATCCTGCCATTGGTTGATGGTGACATATGCTAACAGTGAGACAGACAACACATTCATTTCAATGACGTGGCTTGGGATACTGTTGAAGGAAATTATCTGGTTTAAGCAAGATCTCCATTGTTTGATAGGTGGGAGGAAGAGCGATTACGAGGTCTATGAGATCATTGGTAGTAGAGATATTTGATCAATCAATAAGGGCCATGGAGGGCTGAGAGTGGGTAATCACTATCTATTGCCTCCTTGGGATGGGATGGGGGGCCGAAAGAGCAGTGGAACAGCCTCCATCCAGGTGTATATATGAATGTCTGATCCTCTTGCCCTAGTTTAGGAGATCTCCCCGGAGAACTATTTCAGCCACACAGCTTGTGACTCTTGCTTAGGGTGCTAGAGAAGATAAGTCAAGTTCAACTTGTCACCAATCCTGCTTCTCAGACTTCTAAGACTAGCAAGTCTGCACACACTCTAACTTGTTACTAATCTGTTACCAAGATAGTGTTCCCACAAGTCATTGATGAACAAATGTCCAACTTTAATTTCAAAAGAAAATTCACTTTGGCCAAATATTTTCTTCTACGTCTTGCCCTAGTTCTTTTTTTTTTTCATTAAAAAATTCCTTGAGTGTGTGTTCCTATTAATCATATATCCTTTCCCAATCCTCCTAATTCTAGGTTGTTGTTTTTTCTACTGTCATTGTTCACTACACTGACAAAGATATTATCAAGATTTCTGTTTAATTCAGGAATTCATAGTTCAGGAGGAACAATGAACTTTACCTTCACTTTGAGCGCTCCTGCAGGACCCTGGCTAGCACAGGAATCCCCACTCAACAAAGGCTGGGAGAGGAAGTTCACCTTGATCAATGTTGAGTTCCTACCAGGTGGCATGACACCCCAATATTGCTCTCTACAGTGGTTTGAACAGGAATGGCCCCATAGACTCATGAGTTTGAATGCTTAGCCCCTAGGGATTGGCACTACATCTCCGACCATGACAAAACATCTGAAACTATAAGTCAGCCCCAATTACATGTTTTCCTTTATAAGAGTTGTCCTGGTAGTGGTGTCCCAACAATGGAAACCCTAAATAAGATACACTTCTTCCTCCTGAGATTCCATTTTCCAGTTCAGAGCTCCACATTTTCCTTTCTCAGTACCCCCACGGGCACATTCTGTACCGTCTTTGTTTATTACTCTTATCTCTCTGCTACTCAGATCTGTAGTCATGAGTCCAAGGGTCCAAGGCTTCTCTCATCCCAGACTTTTCTTCTTCTCTGTCTACAATAAATTCTCATAATAACCTCAAGCAGAGTGTTACAGTCTTAAATCGCCCACAAAGTGGCCGTTGGTAAGTTTACATCTTCAACTCAGCTCTCTTCCTTAAATTATAGATCAACATTTCCTACTCTGCCCCTGGGATGCTCACTTGGTTCATAAATATAAATATCCCAAGTTTAGAAAAATCTCAAAATAAACTCACATCATCCCTCCTTGCTTTAATAAACAGAAAGTTCAATTGATATTCACTCAGGCCAAAAATCTTGGTGTTACCTTCAACCTTCATTTTCTCAATGTCTGTCAGAATACTCTGTTATCTCCTCCTTCAAAATACATCCAATCTGTGATTTGTGCCCTGCTTCTCCGTGTTTCTGACGCCAGGATTTGTGAAGAGTTCCCTCTGTTACAATGTTCGGCATTTGTATTTCAGCATGTTGCAGGATGGTTCTCATGTAGGAAGTTGGGCTCTTTCCTCCACTGTTCTGAGGTCTCCACTGTCTTCCAACTGCATTTGGAGTAACAACCTCATGATCGTCATGACCTTGCTTTCCTGTCTTCTTCTGATATGTTCTCCTTGCCTCTCTCGATCCCAGGATCTCAGTCTGATTCCAGACTCATCAGGATGCCTGGGCTCTGCCTTGCCTGTTCCACTTGGCCCCTGACACCTGCCTGATCGCCACCAACTCTTCTGAGCATTGGCCTCCTCCTAGTCTAGAGGCACCTCCTTCTTTGGGTCTTGATTACCTCCCGAGCTGTCACCTAGGGTTGCAGATGGTGCCAGTCCTCTTCTATATGACTATGCCCTGGCATCATCCTGTCCTTCTGTCACTTGTTATTGGTTTTCTTCTCACTTTATCTCTGGTCAACCATCTCTGATCGTCTGAAGCTCTGAACCCCAAATTTTAAAGTGGTTTTATTTAGTCAATTGCACGGTGAGTCTTCCTCCTTACTACAGACCAGCAGACTCCAGGGTAGAAGACTTCCTGAATCCTTACCTCAAATGTGAAAGAGATAAAGTCTTTCCCAGGAACCTCTTGTGAATAATGTGTTTGTGGTTCCAAAGAATTAAAACTACTGTCTCAAAAATCAAAATTTTCAAAAGTGTATACCTAGGCACTTAGCTTAATTGTACTGCCCAGTAGTGATTTTTCTTTAGTATTCTTTGGTCCATTAATAAATCATTTCCTTAGCATATCAATGGTAATTTTCAAAGCAAGACACTGAAACTCACATTTCTATTGTGATTGTATCTGGCTCTTCTGTAGTAGTTCATAAGCACTGGCAGTTCGCCTATGGTAATTCTTTCCTTGTTTCTCATAGCATATGCAAGGCAAGTTTGACTGACAAGCTCTTGATATCTTCAAGGATTCATAGGACTCAAAAGTGAGTGCAGCCAGTCTTTAAACTGCAGAAACATTTTTATCTCCACACCAGTTTTGGTCCCACCCATCCCACCAACATTTGTTGCTACTTTTTAATATAATATACACTAAATATTTGCTTTTCGTAATCAAAACAAATGCTCCAATGAACGTTCCAGTGCCATTTGGCTCCTGTACAGCTGTGGGCTCTCCGAGCCAGCAAGACTGTGCAGTGACAGGGGAGCCACACTGATGACCTCAGCAGTTGTTGCACAGAGTTACTGCTGGCATGGTCTTTGGGAAATGGCTGCTCGCGCTCTTTAGTGAAATGTTTTTTCTACGTTGTAAAAGGATTTTATTGTAAGTTCTTGTGTTTTCTCTTTCGTGAATTTATAATATGCAGAATAGAGACAAATCACTACAGAGAAATCTTAGGACAGAGTTGTTCTATTAGGAAGGACTTTGCATTTATCGTCTTCTATTAATACGATTTAGTGAGCCAGTGAGATGGCCCCGTAGGTAAAGGCACTTGCTGCTAAGCCTGAGGACCTGAGTGCAATCCCAAGGAACAGCATAAGCTTAGGAGAAGGAGCAAAACGACAGTCCCAAGTTGTTCTCTGAGTTCCACGTACCACTATTGGACCCATTGCTGCATCTTGTCCTACTTTTTATTACTGTTGTTCACAGGATTCAGAGATAGCTATGACTATTGATGTCTCTTTCTCCTCAGCAGCCTGAAGAGCACCTGTGGGCATATGAAAATTAGCCAGCAGGGAACAGGCCTTGCAGGTACTGCTAACTTGATTTCTTCTTGTCATGTGACCAATGCATGTGATGCCTTCAGCAAGGAGTACTTACTCCAAGTTCTGATGGGAAGCTGAGCTCAGTGACAAGAGCCTTTATTAGTTTGGGGATACCACGGACCAACACCAAGTGCTGAGATTTATATATGGCTTCTAGGAGTAGATTATCCTCATGTAGGGTAACAAATTCAACTCTTTTATAAGCTTAGAGAATGGTAGGTTTCTATTTGACTTTTGACTTTCCTTAATATGTTACGTCTGCCCCGTCTTCTCTCCCATCCTCTGTACTCCTGCCTCCCTCTCCCCACCTCAAGCTCCCTCCTCATTATTCTCCTTACCTCTTCTCACCTGTGCTTTCACACACTCCCTCTCTTAGGACCACATACCCCCCTCCCAGCAATGATGCTTTTCTAGTTTCCTGGCTTCTACAAGCACTCCAAGCTAAACTCAAAAACCTAAAGACCCAAGGCTAAGACCTACCTATAAGTGCAATGATTGTCTTTCTGATTCTGGGTTACCTTAGTCATTCTAATTTTTTTTCAGTTCCACCGGTTTACCTGAAAATTTCTTAATTTCACTTTTTTTCCTAACAGCTTAATAAAATTCCATCCAGTGTAGGTAATACATTTGCATTACATATTCATTGGCTAATAGATATCTTTTATGTGTACTAGATAATGTGAATACTATAGCTATGAAATAAGAATATTTTCTATAGTTGCTCAGGGTGGTATAGCTGAGACCTATACTGGACCTATTTCTACTTTATTGGGCAACCACTAAACTGATTTCCATGGTGATTCTTCCAATCAAAAGTTCGTGGACTAGGTATAAGATGAATTCTCAACATATATTTAATTTTCATTTTGCTGATGTCTAAGGATGAGTTGGACTTCATGAAATTAAAAGCTTCTATATTTTTGCCGGGCGGTGGTGGCACATGCCTGTAATCCCAGCACTTGGGAGGCAGAGGCAGGTGGATTTCTGAGTTCGAGGCCAGCCTGGACTACAGAGTGAGTCCAGGACAGCCAGAGCTACACAGAGAAACCCTGTCTTGAAAAACCAAAAAAAAAAAAAAAAGCTTCTATATTTTCTATAAAGTTAAAAGCTTTTCCGTATTTTCTGTAAAACTCATATTCTATCTGAGTTTGTGAGTTGTGGACCCTGTTATAGAACTCGGTCATCGGACTTGGCAGCAAATGCCTGTAACTACTGAGCTACCTCATCAACCTTGAAAATGAGTTTAATGTAGTTAATCTACTAGGAAATTTGTCAGGAGACCTTCCATCCCTGTGCTCCCTTTGGTAGGCTAGCAGAAACAGGACTTCGTGACTTCCTCCAAGAAGCATGGCCGTTTTCTCTACAACCCACTTAAAGGATGCCAACTCATCCTTCTTTAAAACTGACCTTAAGAATTCAGTCATCCAGGGATCCCTTTCTTAGTTTATCTCAGTCCGGCTATGCAGATAGACAGACCATCTGCGGTTTTGGTCAGAAAAGATCTACAGTAGTTTTCTCCCACCATCTCAATGTCTTCACTTGTCAGGCCTCATAAATCACCTGAAGAACTTGGACCAGCTCATAAATCCTTTATTAACAACTCATTCTTAGGACTCCACTCTGAGGATAAACTTAGAAACATAAACTTTTGAGATTTCCAAGTCATTTGATAGTTTATCTTTGCAATCATTTTCTTCCCCCAAAATAGGAGGGCTGATGCCCACAGAAGTTAGGACTAGTTCCAAGGACACTTAGGTATAAACAATGTTGAAAACCCCTATTCTAGATAATGTATTTTGAAGTGGAACAATTTTAGTACCTAAGCGTTGAGAGAAAATGTTAGTTGAATTGCATTTAATAATTTAACTTTTCTTCTGAACAAGAAATTTAATACTAAGCATTTGAAAGAGTTAATAGCCTATTATATGTGCACCCCACCAAAAACTAACTTCATCTCATAAATTATATTTATATTTAAGTGTGCTTTATTTTAAAATGATATTCTAAATAGAGAATTTGAGCTATGATATAAATACCATAGAAGAGGTTACAAATAAGCGGAGCTTTGATGGGAGGCCCAAACATGCTATATACCACTCAGAAGGCTGAGGCAGGTGGAACAGACTTTGAATGTAGCCTATGCTATATAGTGAGACTTGGTCTAAAACTAAAGAAAACAACTCCATAAAATGTCAAAATGTATTTTTTTTTAAAAAAAGGTGAATTTTCATTCTAGGGTATTCAAAACCTAGAGTGCATAGTTCTTAAGAGACAGAACAAGGCTACAAATAGGCATTAGTCTGAATGTTGATCCTATCTGCTTAAGTACAATATGAAATGGGACCTATAACTTCCCAAATACTAGCTCATAAATGTAAAGGTCTCTCTCTGTTTAATTTCTCCCATAAAGTCAAACAAAAGTTAGAAAGAGATCACTAAATCTACGATTCAATCATTTTTCCTCTTCCCTTCTTACCCCTAATTCTGTTACCCCCATTTCTTTTTTTGTTTGTTTGTTTGTTTTTTGTTTTGGTTGTTTTGTTTTGTTTTGTTTTGGTTTGGTTTTTGTTTTTGTTTTTGTTTTTGTTTTTGTTTTTTTGTTTTTTTTTTTTGAGACAGGGTTTCTCTGTATAGCCCTGGCTGTCCTGGAACTCACTCTGTAGACTACGCTGGCCTCGAACTACAAATGGTTGTTTTATTTTATTTTATTTTTTCGAGACAGGGTTTCTCTGTGTAGTCCTGGCTGTCCTGGAACTCACTCTGTAGACCAGGCTGGCCTCGAACTCAGAAATCCGCCTGCCTCTGCCTCCCAAGTGCTGGGATTACAGGCGTGCGCCACCACACCCGGCTCCCCATTTCTTAAACACTCAATTTTTCTACTTGCCTCATTGAGGGTCAGATCCTGTCCAGACAAGGATCAAGATATGCCTTATACATAAGGAGTGCAAAGAGCAAGTGCATGTTTAGAGACAGGGAACAACCCATAACTCTAATTGACATACAAGAGGTGATGAGTCTGCCAGAATATAGCCCAAGCTCTTATCATTCCCATAACCCAGCATGGCATCTTAGTGAGATGAGTCCACAGAGATTACACCTTACTGTGTTGTTATCATTGACTTGTCAGTAAGTTATGTGTTTTAGTTTATATTCTGAAGTTTCCTACCAATATCCTGCTTTTCTTTGTCCTTATAAAATCCGAAATTAAAGAAACACTAGAACAGAGAACTGATACATTTGAACTTCACACAATTGTGTTGTCCCCGTATTCATTCATTTTCTATTACTATTATAACATACTAGAGGAAGGCTAGTTTTATAAAACGAGGTTATATTAGCAACTCTGCAACTCAGTCTCTATTGGAGGTGATGCCATAATGACAGGAACCTGAGGAAAAGAAAATAAGTTGAAATAAATCAGAGTTAGAAGTTGAGTCCACTCAAAAAACAACTCTCTACCAAAAGAACTCAGGGTTCTTATGAGAGCTGTATTGGAGTTCAGGGTGCATAAATTAATTGTATGCTTATATATATATATATATTGTATATGGCCAAGGATCTTCTATTAATCATCACTAAATGCTAATTTTTTCTTCTCTAGTCTTTCATCGAAGACCTTGAAAACACACTTGATTATCTGCACATCTCCAGGTGATGGAATATTTCAAAGTGACTTCTACTTTTTTTTTCTCCTAAGGAATCAAACTAAGAAAGCGTGATGCGTGCATGGCAGTTACAACTTAGCAGAGCAGATCTATGTGAAGACAGAACATCCTTTCTTTTAAAACATTTATTTACATTACATCCCCATCAGATTCCCCTTCCTCCTCTCCTCCCAGTCCCTCCCTCTTCCTCTCCTCCACCCTCTTCTCCTTCCTTTCTCTTCAGGATAGGAAGGCTTCCCATGGATATCAGCAATCCTTGGCATACCAAGTTGCAGTAAGGTTAGGTGCATCTTCTGTTATTGAGCCTAGATAAGGCAGTCCAGTTAAGGGAAAGAGATCCAAAGGCAGACAATGCAGTCGGAGACAGCCCCTGCTCCTTCTGTTAGGAGCCTCACATGAAGACCCAGCTGAGCAGATGCTATATATACACGCAGAGGGCCTAGATCTGTCTCATGCGTGCTCTCTGGTTAGCAGTTCAGTCTCTATGAGCCCCTATGGGCCCAGGTTACTTGATTCTGTAGATTTACTTGTGGTGATCTGGACCCCTTTCATTCCTTCCATCCTTCTTCTCTCCCTCTTCCACAGGATTCCCAAGCCCTGCCTAATGTCCAGCTGTGGGTCTCTGCATTTGTTTCCATTAGCTTACTGGGCAAAGGCTCTTTGATGACAGTAATGCTAGTACATGTTGGTAAGTACAGTCGAATATCATTAATAGGGTCAGGGGTGGTCTCTCTCTCTCTCTCTCTCTCTCTCTCTCTCTCTCTCTCTCTCTCTCTCTCTCGGCATGGGTCTCAAGCTAGGTTAGTCATTGGTTGGACATTCCCTTCTCTCTCTCTCTCTCTCTCTCAGCAGGGTCTCAAGCTAGGTTAGTCATTGGTTAGACATTCCCTCAATGTCTGCTCCATCTTTTACCCCTGCACATCCTGTGAGCAGGACAGGTCTAAGATTTTGTGGCTCAGGTGGTAGCCCAATCTCTCCATTCTAAGTCTTGCCTAGTTGCAGGAAGAAGATCCTAGCTTTTAAGCAACAAAATATTTTAATACTATTTCTCTCTTCATGTAAACCTTAGTCTAACTGGCGACTCAAAGCACTTTCTGCTTGCATATAAAATTACTTCTGACCTTCTTGTAGAGCAGCAGTCAGGAACTCTTCCTGAAGTGTTTTCCCCGAGGAATTGTCGCCTGATGCCTGAGAATGGCTTGTTAGTTTCACTTCTTGCATTCAAAATTAAATTGTAAATTGAAATAATTTACAATATAGATCCCATAGAGAAAGAATCTCCTTCAGTCCCTTACGATCTTCAAGACTTTTCTATTTGGCTCATAGAAGACCATTATTAACAGAAGGATAACAGCATCTAGACGTGCAGTTTCTGCCCAGACAGCTCTCAGTGCTGCCCTAAACACCTTCTGTCAGTGACTAGTTACCAACAATCGAGGGCAAGCTAATGTGAAATCCAGCTAATTGTAAAGTGCTTCTTAAAAGAGAAAATTAAGTGTCCTGCAGTTAAGAGCACTTACTGCATGTGCGCGCGCGTGCGCGCGCGCGCGCGCGCGCGCGCGCACACACACACACACACACACACAATAAATACATATTTTTAAAATTAAGAGAAAACTAAGATGAATTTTAAATTTAAAGTGAGTTTGATTTAGCATCAGTGTGCTTATAAGTCGTTTATTTTCTGATTCGGCTGTTATTGAAACTGAGTTTGTATTTATTCTCAGCTGGCCCTGAGCTACACTGATTTCTACACATTTATGGTTAGGTCTACGGCCTCTCTGTTAGATAGCACACACACACACACACACACACACACACACACACACACACAAAGAGGAGGAGGATAATGGCCAAATTATCTCCCAACTGTGAATTTCTTTCCTTTCATCATCAACCCCTAAATTACAGATAACTGCGTCTCTCCAGGCTCTATTTGTATTAGGTAAATGTCTACATTGCTACACACCCTTCAGGACATGTTACTGTGATAACAGTCCTGCTGCCTAATTGAGCCATGGTTGAAGAGAATGCAATTCACAAGGAAAAACCCAATATGCTAATCAGTTATAAAGCTGAAATAAATTTAATCGAGGCAATCGTTCCCTTTTATATAATTACATATTTTTATGAACATCATTGAAGTCTTCTGAAATTCTCCATTCTCTCCCAGGAAGCTCCAAATAACCACTGTTGACTCCAAAACAGGGCTTGCCAATATTTTGTTACTTATAGTAAATCCCTGCCTGGCATTTACATTGATAATCAATCTTTGTTTGTTGCTTAATCCATTCAAATTTCCTCTGATAGATGTAATTTCATTGAGTAGAATGTATTGCATGCAAATAAGGACACCTCAGCAACAGAAATCAGCCATCAGAACACATTTATATTCCAACAGTAGAGAAGAAATTAATCTCACAGTGGTTTCAATTCAAATTGGTATGATGTCCTAGTAATAAATTCCCTGCCCAGATGGAATCATTTTCTATATCATAAATATTTTAAAACACTTGATCTTTATTAAAGCTGTTCAGGACTGAAACTAATTTTGGATATTTTGAATATTTTAAATGAACCTTAAGCAGAAAAGTGTTTTGATTACTTTGAGTTCATTATGAAATTATTTCACATTTTCCAGAAGTTTGTTCTATTGCATAAACTATTTAACACAAGCAAATGTTCATCAAATGCTTTTGTTGCACTTAGAGCGCCAAAGGAAGGCGATTGCATGTAGACACTTATTGGTCTTTTATAACAAAAGAAATTCTGAAAACATCCATTACTCTTTCCCTTTAACTAAGGTCTTAGTTTAAATTGCCAATTTGATTGTCCTTAAAAACCAAATCAGTTTCTTCATAATGGTGAATGCAGGCTTTTGTAGCAAGGAAACTCTACTGTCACATACAGAAAGCATCTCCCACAGCACCCTGTTTAATGATGTCAGGAGGCTCAAGGGCATGACCTTAAGGAAGAGCAGACATTGGCTTCATCGTGCCAAGGGTAGGCGCCAACTCCAGAGATGACATTAATCAGTTATGAACTGCCAGTTTGCAGGAGGTAAAATGCAGTGCCCATTGTCTTACATCAGCCATCAAGACAGTGTGTTGTGAGCAGGGCTGCCTTTAAGGTTGCCAAAGCTTCAAATCCCATATGCTTTTACAGATTAGCATCAGCCCTTAAATTATATCTGGGAGTAAACTGAAAGCAGCCTGGTGTCTTTAGTCTAAGTATTACATAACCAAACAGGCAATCCAGAAATCAATGAGAGTTTTTAGGCATTAGCAGATGTTTTAAAGTCTCTGGAAAAATAATCAACCCCATGTGTAAACCAGAGAAAGATCTCTAATGGCAAGGATATGAGAGTCTGTTCTTATCTGATACTGTGGACATGTTTCTCCAGAGGCGTGGATCCTTACACCTTGAAAGACTTGTAAAGGCAGGGTATATTTCTCCAAGTATGCGCTGCATAAAAGATCTACATCACAACTTAAGTGGTGCTTATATAATAAACAACCTTTCAGATAAAAATCTCATCTTAGATTCTGGATGTTACTATCCATTATTTGAATTAATTTCAAAAGTAATGGAGCAATAGTATGAAAGTCATTTCACAGTGCGTGTATGGTTCTCATAGTTCTAGAGTTCTCTACAGGAAAGAAACTGGAGATATAATGAAGTTGATAAGACTATTGTTCATCACTATAAAGAGGTCAACCACACTACCTTGTCTCCCCTTAGCTAAACAGCTGCCTAGAAATCAGGAAAACCATGTATTTATTTATTGTACATCCTGTATAATGATGATGTTTTAATGAGGAGCGATGTCCAATTTTTGTACTGATTTGTTTTATGAAGTGACTGGCTACTTGTTTCTTACAACTGGGAGTTCCCATCTTCCCCATCCAATGTTCTATAAATGATATGAAAATACGCGGAGAGAAGAAAAGAAAAGAAAAGAAAAGAAAAGAAAAGAAAAGAAAAGAAAAGAAAAGGGGCTATCGCTGATCTGTTTCATATTTTATCAGTGCATATAACATGAAATTGCATTTTTTATTTGTTCTAGTGTCTTCACAAAGGAGGAGGTGATTACAGTACCCATCAGTATTTTTTTGTATATATTTTTCAGTATATTTCAAGGACCCTTCTCAGAATATCTCATTATTCTCCTATAAATAACAACCTTGGACTACTAGTTGGGTATCATTTATACACTTCATTCTTTTTTTTTTTTCGAGACAGGGTTTCTCTGTGTAGCCCTGGCTGTCCTTGAACTCACTCTGTAGACCAGGCTGGCCTCGAACTCAGAAATCCGCCTGCCTCTGCCTCCCAAGTGCTGGGATTAAAGGCGTGCGCCACCACACCCGGCTTTATACACTTCATTCTTTACTCAGTTGACAATATCTCCTAGGTCAAATACATGGATGTATATATTTATATATTATATTTATATATGTCTATAATTATATATAATTAGTCAGGGTTCTTTATAGGAACAGCTTATAGAATGAATATATATTATATATATAATATATATAAAATGAAATATATGCACACATGCTATAAGTTCTGTTCCTGTAGAGAACCTTGACTATATATATATATATATACATATATATATGTATATATATAATGCAATGTATTCACACACATACACATACTTACACACACATATATTAATATGGCTTACATGTTGTGATCCAACTAGTCCAACATTGGCTGTCTACAAATGGAAGATCCAAAAATCCAATAGCTTCACGAGGCTGGATGTCTCAGCTGGTCTTCATACACTTGACTCCTGAAGACATAGGCTCTAATGCCAGTGACGGAATGGACTGGCTTGTGAGAGCAAGACCATGGTGGGAAAAAAAGCAAGCCTTCTTCTTGTATGTTCTTTATATAGGCTGCCAGCAGAATGCGTAACCCAGACTAAAGGTGGATTTTTCCCAATTCAAAAGCTCTTGATTAAATGTAGATCACCTCACCTCAAAGTTCTTCCCACTTTAAGTGATTTAATTAAGATGAAAATCTGAACAGGTGTGTTTAACCATCTGGGTTTTGGTTAATTTCAGGCAACTTGAATACCAAGAATATCCATCATGGGTGTGTCTGCTTGTAATCTACACTACCTAAAAACTAGAGGTCCCTCATGAGATCCCAAATTTTTATTGTGCTTCCAAACCAGTATTCTAAGAATATTCTAAGTATATTTCAAAAGGCCACAGAGAAACTTAATAATTATAGGCATCTACATAAGTGAACTCTGTGTACTATAAATAGAAACTATATATAACCATAATATATATTGAGGCTTATTATACATTTATGCATAGATATGAGTTACCCTACAGTGAAGATAATGGGATAATGCGTTCCCCTCTCCCAGAAACCATAAGTTACCTTTACAAAAGGTGGTATACTTTCCCTCTAGTTGTTAGTACAGTGGGTTCCCCAAGCCCCAAGTAATAGAGTCTGTTGCTATTGCTTTTGGGTATCTACCAAAACTTGATGGTAACACCTGTTGATGAAGACATGACAAACTTTGGTCAAAGACCACAGAAAAGTCAATTTGGTACTGACAATAAAACTTTTTCTTCCAGACTAGCTTTTATAGTACTGGAAGGTGTTATACAGGCTGCTGGGGGTGAAAAATCACCTAAATGTTGATCCTGTGAGATACAATAATAACTGGTGTAACAAGATATGCCCATAGATAAGATAGCATGAATATCAAGGGATTTTCTTTCTCATTTGGTTTAAAGGCCATTCCACAGATGAATTGCATGCTTAATAGTACAAATCTGGCCAAGAAGTAATGGCTGGGAACCTCATAGACATCAGCGACGAGCCTACTATTGTTTAGGTAAGATGACATAGTATCAAACTAAGCTCGAAAATCGGTATCTATAGATTAGCTCTTCTTTCACACTTCATCAGAGAAGTTCTTTGTGCAATGGATGGTGGTGAATACAGAGATTCACAACTGATAAAAGAGTACAGTATCAGTATTAGAGTATAGCGTATGGAGTATAGAGTATAGTATAAGTATCAATGAAGGGCTTAGTCACAAATGGAACATCATATCACACCACCCTCTCGAAGACTCAGGGATCATGATAGAAGAGAAGGAAGGGAGATTATAAGAGCCAGATGCTTGGAAACAGTGTCATCCAGACACAACAAAACTATGAATTTGTGAATGTAATAGAAGCTGTGTTTGCCTGCAAAAGTCCTGCACATGATCAAGTCAGACAACCTTCCAGCATGAATGATGAGTTCACAAACTTCCACTCCTATCTGAGGACCTATTGACACTTGGAGAATGTTGAGAGAGGAAGAGTTGGGTTTTTCTGAGGGTGTGGCCGTTGGCATATAGGCCATGTTCCAATGGACAATCCCAAGTTCCTGAGTACGTAAGCAGTATACATTTGACTCAGATGTTTATTTAAAAAAAATAGCACCTGAAGTTGGGATAGGTGCTGTGGGGTAAATCAGGGAGGAACTGGGAGAAAAATGTGAAAGAAATACTTTGTGCAAGTATAAAATTTTCAAATAAAAATGTTTTAAAAAGTAATTATTTGGACAGTAGCCCTGAGTTAAAATATACTCCCATACATTTGTATATTTGTGCAACCTGTTGTTAGTCCCCAGTTCCTGGTTACGTTTGAGGAGGCTGTAGAGCCCATTAGGAGGTGCAGGCTTGACGGAGGGAGCATGTTGCTGATACGCTTTGAGTATTTGCAGCCTCCCCCCACTTCCTGCTGGCTCGCTGTGCTTCCTGTGTATGAACAAAATGTGACCATGCAGCTCCTCCTCAAGCTGACTGACACTGTGCTCTCCCACCACATGGATTCCAGCCCTCGGGAACTGTAAGCTAAAATAAACTGCTCCTTCTATACATTGCAGTGGGTCTTACATCCAAACAATAGAAAAGTAACTGGTGCATCCTTCTATTTATGAGGCTCTGTTCAATGTCTCCTACTGTACCCCAAATATACAAATGCTGTATTATTCCCATAAATACATGTATATAAATTGAGTGTCTCTTTCACCTTAAACTAAAAGCTTGTACACTGGGTCTATAACTATTGCATTTAAGGTAATGGAGCCAAACAAGAATGGATTTCTTTTTTTTACTAGATATATTTACACTAAGATAGACAGACAGACAGATGGATGCGCGTGCGCGTGCACACACACACACACACACACACACACACACTTTCTTGATCTTGATTCAGCAGCAAAGAAAGCATGTAGATCTGAAAACTATACTCCACTTTAAATGTCAAATCTCTGTGTGGAAGAATTTTAATCCAGCAGTATGGCTGCTTTGGCAAGGGATCACATCCAAAGAACGTCAAGGTCTATGTGATATAACTGGAATACAGACACACTATGCACCTTTAACTGGTATACAGGTACACCTTAGTCCACAGCTTTAATCCCTAACAATGAAGGTAAAGTTGTACAAAGAAGCAGCCATGTTTGAAAGTGACCTCTAATTGAGGGGCAGACAAAGTGATCAGTCAGAGGAAGATTTGACAGAATGAGTCAGAGATAGAATAAGTCTATCTCTATGCAGAGCAGACAAAAAAAAAAAAAGAGAGAGAGGCTACTAAAGAGTAATGCAGGGATAGTCAGTCAGTTCAGATGAGTGGAGTTGAGTTTGGTACAGTTCAGTTGACTGAGTCCAGTTCAACAGAACTGAGTTCTTTCATGAGGTCACACAGTTCAGTGCAGGTCATCAGAGGTAGTTGGAGCCAGAGATTAAGAAGCAGCCGGAAGATTAGAACATAATGTCAGAATTAGTTTGAGGCCAGGCAGAGCAATTCACTGAGAAGTTAAGATGAGCCAGAGTGAAGGTGGTCAGTTTGGAGAGAAGTTTCGGCCAGTTATGTCTGAACTCTGAATGGCTTGTTCAACTCAAAGTTGGCCTAGAAAGGGTGAGTTTATTCAGCAGTAATCCTCAGAGATGACAGCTATGTCTGATGAATAAAAGTTACTTTTACATCTCTGAATTTAGAATTATTTGACGGGAGCATTAGAATCATGCTGCACTTGGGCTAAACAGCGACTTTCCTGAAGTTTACTGTTTCAGCTCTCTGGCCATTGCTGCTTCTCCTGCAAAGGTCTTAAAGGAGAAGAGAGGGCAAAGAGTACAGCTACAACTCTGAATTCTGTATTAAATATAACCCCCAAATCAACATACTTGATAAACCCATACTATGCAAAAGAGGAAATTGCCAAATTGCTCATACATAACAAAATAGATAGTGACCACCCAGAATCTTTTCCTTGCCATGGATTATAAAAGCAGAGACATTTCATTTAATTCCATCAGTATTTTTCCTCACATCTCAGATTACAGGATGGTCAGTTGCAAAACTGATGATTGAAGCGTGCAGCCAATATTAGGAGATGATACCAGATTTTTTTTTTTAAGATTTGAGTCATAGTTTTATGCTTTTCAGATTGTGAACTATTGAGAATTATGTTCTGTTGGGTAAGTGTCCTTAGTGGACCATCTGCACTGGTTGCATGGACTGACAGATAAATATACTTAGATATGTGCAGGATGTGCCATGGCCATGGCATTTGACTTCTCGGTGAGCTGTGGTTTCCTTTTCTGGAAAAAAAAGGATCCAGTCCATTTACTTCATGCCTATGATGGGCAATGGATTTCATAAACTTCAGAGTTATCTAAGGAAGATGAGATAAAGATTTGCAGGATGACATAGAACTCTAGAAGGGAGCAAAATTTAATTCTTTGTATAATCATGATACCTAAATATTGTTATCATCAGTTACAGAGAAGGAGAGTGAAACACAGAAATTAAGCATATTAGATGAGGTGATTCTGTTAAGCCACAGAGCTATATGGCTTGATGTCCTAATCCACTAAAAATCGACGGTCACAAGCATTTTACTCCTTACACTGTCCATAAGAGATATGTATGCTGCAATGCACTATAGTTTAGAGGTCAACATGAATGTGTTTTGAGAGAGGAGAAATTTGCTCTTCTGATTTCATCATTTCATCCCCTTGTGAACTTGAAAGATATCAGGGCTGTGCTCTAATATGGGTTTACACAGAAATGAGGGTTGTTTGTACAAACACTATTAAGAGCACACTACTTTAAACTTGGCGACATTTTCCCCAAGAGTGAAGGTTTTCATTTTCAAGGTCAAACATCAAGGCAGATTGCTGCTCAACAATGAGTGTCTTAAAACTCTGCACAGCTCTATTTGAAATGAAGCCAAGTTCCTGAAAAAAAAAATGCCCACTTCAAAGCCTTAATGAAGGCAATTTGTCAACAATTTCACACATCATTTGCCCACAACCTTTGAAGAAATGGTTTCCCAATTTACCTTTTCCCCTGTGAACTTCAGATCACATGCATTTTAATGAACCATTAATCATTATCATGCCCAGAAACTGAGACAGAGGAAACCAATCCGAGAGCTCCATAGAAATGTGCTCTATGCCCGTCCCTTCTACATAATGTCAGGGAAATGTGAACAGGGTCTTAGGAGTCCTTGAGAGCAGCTTCTCAGACCTGGGATGAATTTGTCTTATAAAAGGTTAGAAAACCCATAATATCCTTTGCTGTGTATGGAACTTAGATGCCAAAAAAATGTTATAGAAAAGTGACAAAAGACAAAGGAAGAGGAAGAGTCACTGGGCAGGTGAGAACATGTTTTACTGAGGAGGAGGAGGAACAGCCTTTCCATGGCATGGAGCCTTTAAATAATTGATGGGAAACTCTTTGCCAAGGACTTATTTATCAAATAGCTAACCTAAACCATTACCGGCGATGGCAGCTTTTTACCAAGTGCCTGAGGGATAAGTTGGTGGAAAGTAATTAATAAGACTATAAATAAGGTTTGCTGCTTGTAAGGGACACTGTTTATAAATCTGGGGCTCATAAAGCGTTATGCTGATTGTTGGTGGAGACGCGGCTGTTTCTGTTATTTTAGTTAAGGGAAAGGGAGTAAGAACACTTGGAACCCCAGCATTTACCACAGAAACCATTTTCAGCTACACTTCAACGTAAAGTACAATCTCACTATTACATACATATTTAGACCACATACAAGACTCAAGAACAGCCTTGGCCTGGCCAAATAACTGTGGCTTTCTAAGATAAGGTGAAAAGTCACTAACCTAATGTATGGTGATTCTCCAGTGAGGCAGAACTATGAGGTCATATATCTACCATCACAACTATCAGGCTATATACCTACCACCTATGTTCCTATCTATGAAGAAGTTTATTATGGGAATCATATGAGCTATTTTAGTGGGCCAAGACAATATACAATATTTTCAAAACCCAGGTTCCAGTGGTTCTGAGTCCCAGAGTTCAAAAGCCATAAAGACCCATACACCTCATTGTTGAAACCGGAAGAGCATAGGTGCGCCAGCACAAGAGTAGGAAAAGGAAAGACTTAGACAAGAGAGGACCTGGGAAAGGAGGGGGGAAGGGGAGGGGGAGAAAAGAAGAGTAGAATGCACCTTTTAAACCCTCAGTGGGTTGGCTGATACCCATCCTATATTGGTGAAGAAACATTGTCACAGAAAAATTAACATTGCTGTCTCAGCTATCAGAGCATCACTGAACAGTCAGGCTGACATATAAACCTAACTCTGATACTTCGTTAACTAATGGAGGAAAACTTGAAGAAGTCCTGACATTCTCTGTAATTATCTAACTATGATGAAATAACGGGTAAGGCCTTGTGTGAGGATGGGAGCTTTATGGGCGTTGTTCCATTTTCTCAGAATTGTGTTATTTATAACTATTTAAACTACAACCAGGCAAAGTATCGACAGTATAACTTATTGTGTGTGTGTGTTATTTAAGTAGATGTATGCTTTGTGAATTATATCTCAAAAGACCTGTTTGAATGTGACATATTAGAAAAATATGTTTATAGTTTTTTATACCCAAAAGGGAGGAGAATAAAAACACATCCGAGACTCCTGTTTTGTTTTGTTTTTATATCTCAGCCTGGCTGACTTCGATTCCTAGAGAAAGAGGTATAATGAGAAATGGAAATATTGCATATTAACTAATCAACAACTCGGAGGCCTCAGTCTTGATGAGAGTTAATGAAATCAGGCGATGACAGGTAATAGAGGGCTTTTGTCAGGAAACTTCTCAATCCCAGCATATGTAATCAGTAGTCAGCTTCCAGGGTAAATATAGTGATTCCCGTGGGTCACACATAATAGTCAGAGACTGGATAAAAACCACCAAGTTCTGAGCTGAAGATAAGATCACAAGAAATAATTTTGAGTAGCTATGAACAATCAAAGCCCACCTCTTTTGATTTTGCAGTCTTATTCAGCAATGTAATTTAACTCAAGGATTGTATGTGTCTCCCAGGCACACATGAGTTGCACTGATTTTTGCTCCATTTTCCCCCCATTTTGAGTGTGCTATCACAGCTTGGAAGACATCGCAATGGGAACTTGAGTCAGCCGGCCACATAGGATCTGCAGTCTGGAAGCAAAGATGGAAGTTAGGGCAATACTTACTTTCCCCTTTTTATCTGTGTGTGGCCACAGTCAACACAATCGTAACATCTCCATTCAAGTCTAGTCTTAAGCAGTATTATGGATAGTTACATATTCTTATCGCTTGTATGAGAGCAGTAAGTATATGTCACACACTCTCTGCTGTCTTGTTCTCTAGGCAAATGAATATGTGTTTTTTTAAGTTGTTAAACACTCTCCAAGGAGTCTTGATAGAGACTCAAATGGCTTCTGAATATAATGCTTCACGTTGGCATTTGGGTTGTACTCTATCTTATTTCATTGTGCCATCTCCTTTGCTCACCCACAAAGTATGTGGTCATAAACTCCACAAGCACCAGAACGCTCAAGGAAATTTGCAAAGCTCAGAAGATATACTGCAATATGACCTTCTCTATGCTATTAGTCGTTCTAGTAAACAATTTCTGAACAGAGCAATGGCCAACAACAGTGGCAAAGGTTTGTACACAAGATCTAGCAGTCCATGGTAGGTTTATAGAGAGCCTGGGAGACCAGATGGTAAAATAGCATTCCTCTCTTTATGTAGCACCAGGTAAAACTAAAACATGCACACTGTGACTAGCTTCTCATTTTGTACAATTCTATAGTCAATCAAAACTAACATCACGAGAAGTGACCCCCTCCACCAGAGGTGACCCCTCAGACATAATTTATAGTCAATTGAAAGTATTTATTTCAGCCAGCTGGGACAACACGCAGGTAATCCCGACCTAAATGTAGTCCCCATTATTTAGATTAGGAGGATTTTAAAGGCAAAAATCACATCCTGGTATCTTACTCTATAGCTATGGGAAGAGGTTTTATTCATGCAAGCAGTTTAACAGAAGTTCAGTTAGCTAGGGGTATCAGTATCTTGACCTCAGGTTCATAGAATAGTGTTGGAAATTTTCCATGAGATTCTCCATCAAGGAGATTTTAGTTAAATCTGAAATGTCTCAGTAAGAATAAAAGGTGGAGGATCACTACCCTGCCATGTGCCATCATATCACTATATATTAAAAGTAAACCAAGAAAAGACACTATACCATTCTGATGTGCATACATTTAAATGAACATCATATTATATAGAAGGAGGAATAATGTTGTAATATGTACTTAACTCATTAATGATCATAGTGACGGAGTATTAATCTGACTCAGTGTCTTCAAAGATATCTGTTTCCATACAGAAAGCTCTGCAGCGCGTGAGTTTTAGGGCCGTGCTACTGACGGGTACTCTGTAAGTCTGAAATACATCTGTTTGTGTAGAGTCTCTTGAAACTGCTGAAGAAAGGAAAGACTCTGCTGCCCATAAAAGCTTTCAGAAGATTTGAACCAACTGTTATTTTCATCGTTTCAAAATAACATCACATACTTTCTGCCAAACTGTCTTGGTTCAAAGTCATGACAAAAACATTCACAAGGAAATATGGCTTCAGAAACAGCCTAGTAAAGGAGGGACGGTCCTTTTGGTTTATCAGCATTCCAGAGCGCACAGTACTCAACCACACTGTATTAGAAGAGGGAGTATCATTCATGGGTCTATAATGACATTAATATGATATTTCTGTGGTTAACGATGGGCAGATGTCATGACAGAAGGCCAAGCAGCAGTTCCCAAAACTTCGGGGCCTGAAAACAAGTTTGCAAGATTGCAGAATTACAACAAAAGAAGTAGCTATTTTAAACTGTGTTTATCAAGAGGTTGCTATTGAGTTTCAGATTGTTGCCCCTGTCTATTGTTTGCGGTGTTGCTAATTGCCACTTTTCCTTGCCAATACCATTCTCTCAGCTTTTAAAAATTTCCACTTTTCCAAAAGTGGTGCCTCTGAGCAAGACTCATTCTGTTTCAAGTTGAGAAGTATAACTAATTTAAGGGCTGTAAAGAGTCATTTTCTAAAAAAATTAACTAGTCCAATTTTCTCCTTTTAAGTCATGCGGTCAATGTGTTATATAGTATTTTAGAGCAGAATTCTGTCCTCCCTCCAGATCTTCCAGTCTGGGACATACGATTAGAATGCTATTGCAAGCATGTGGGTAATCCCTGCAAGAAACTATAGAAAATAAAACCACTCGTTTTCATCTGCAGTTCTCTGAGTAGTTCTTTCCATTTAAAAACACTCAATATATGTTACCACAACGGATTCAACCTTTGAGGGAAAAATTGGAAAATGAAAACAATGTCAGCAATTAGATTTACCTATTCACAAGAAAAATGACTAACTTATCATGCCTCTCCGGATGACAGCAGCCTGGAGGCAACACAACTTGGGAAGAGCAGCCACAAGACGTTTCCTCGTGATTCAGGCTGGGCCCACAGAATCGAAAGAAATTTAGACTCCAGCCATTCTTCTCCGTTAGCTCACCCCCTCGTCAGCCGGGCGTGTTCGACAGGAGTACTTATTCCTAGTCCTCCAGCTTCACTGAAAAATGGACAAATTCTTACTTGAAAAATCGGTCGCTTCTACAGATTGGCTTCAGAGGTATCTCCTGTCTCCTACTGAGAAGTAAAGTGGAGGACCAGAAAGCATCTACAGAAAACAACATTCTCCTATGATCCCGGTACTTTGGAGGCTGAGACAGGAGGATTACTATGAGTTCAAGGCCAACCTGGGAGAGTAAGGTCTTAAATTGTCTCAGAAAGGGGGGCACGGTGTTGGAAGGGTTTGGATTATTCTCTGCTAATATAGTGGTCAGAAACCACAGCAAGGTGTCACCAGCCTTCTTTTTTTTTAAACTTAGGTATATTCTTTATTTACATTTCAAATGTTGTCCCCTTTCCTGGTTTCTCCCCTTCCTGAAAATCCCATAAGCCATTTCCCCTTCCCCAATCAACCCTCCCCCACTTCCCTGTCTTGGTATTCCTCTACACTACGGTATCAAGTCTTTCCAGGACCAAGGGCCTCTCCTCCATTTGGTGTCTAACAAGACTCCTCTGAGGCTAATGTGTCTGGAGCCATGAGTCCCTCTATGTGTACTCTTTGGTTGATGGTTTAGTCTCTGAAATCTCTGGTGGTACTTGGTGACTCATACTGTTGTTCCTCCTGTGGTGCTGCAAATCCCTTCAGCTCCTTGGGTCCTTTCTCTAGCTCCCCCATTGGGGACCCTGTGCTCACTTCAATGGCTGGCTGAGAGTGTCCCCCTCTATATTTGTCATGCACTAGGAGAGCCTCCCAGGTGATAGCTATATCCAGCTCTGGTCAGCCAGCACTATTTATAATAGCCAGAATCTGGAAAGAACCCATATACCCCTCAATGGAGGAATGGATACAGAAAATGTGGTATATATACACAATGGAGTACTATTCAGCCATTAAAAACAATGAATTCATGAAATTCTTTGACATGTGTCTTTATTGTATGCAGGGGAATCCTCTGGGTATATGCCCAGGAGTGGTATGACAGGGTCCTTTGGAAGTGTCATGCCCAATTTTCTGAGGAACCTGCCAGATGTCCCTCAAAGGAAGAATGGATACAGAAAATGTGGTATATTTATACAATGGAATACTACTCAGCAATTAAAAATAATGAATTCATGCAATTTGTTGGCAAATGGTTGGATCTAGAAAATGTCATCCTAAGTGAGTTCACACAATCACAAAAGAATACACATGAAATGCAATCACTGATAAATGGATATTAATGAGCCCAGAAACTCTGAATACTCAAGGCACAATTAGCAAATCAAAAGATTCCCAAGAATAAGGAATGAGAGGACACTGGTCCAGAAAAGACTGGTTCCAGTTTTGCAGGAGAGTACCAGAACAGAGAAAGGGTTGGGGGGTGATTGGGGAATGTGTGGGGGTGGGGAGCTTGGGGGGGTTGGGAGTGGTGGGGGAGGGCTTATGGGACACATGGTGAGGGGGGAACTGGGAAAGGGGAAAGCCTTTGGAATGTAAACAAAGAATATAGAAAATAAAATTTTAAAAAATGTTCATTGTGCGCTGAAAAAAAAAAAAAAAGAAATTCTTCGACAAATGGATGGAACTGGAAAATATCATCCTGAGTGAGGCAACCCAGTCACCAGCCTCATGCACAGGTCACCTTAGTGATATTTCACACGGTGGGGAGAAAGTTCAAAGCTTGCAGTTGGAAGAATTTACCTCACACAGTTCAGCCCAAGTAGGAGAAAACAAACTTGGGGCTGAGCGTCTAGCTCGGCAGGGAGGCAGCCAGGACTACTTTTGTAGGTGGATAGAATGAGGCGCTTGAGGCTGAAGACAGTGAGTCTGAAAGGGAAGTGAAGGAGGATGGGAGAGATGGCAGAAATGGGGGCTTAGGGGTACTGGGTTCCCAAAGCACTGGCTTAACATCTGCTCTCCGGGAGGTTTCCCTTTTCATAGGACTTGAAGTGGTTAGACAAGGATCTTGGTCTTGACATTCAGTGTGGCAATGTGACAGACAAAAAGAAAAGATGTGGTATGATTCTCTCTGACTTGCCGGGATCTCCTTGAGATGCGATGCATCGAAGCTGGAAAGACGATCGATCGTAGGACTCAGAGAACCGACACCTGCCTCCTGATGCTAGAGGAGGCAAAGGCCTTCCTGTCCTAAAGTGACAGAGAAAGGAGGATGAAATCTAGGAGCATTTCTCTGTCATTTTTTCCCCATTTCCGTGGTCTTTCTCCCTCCATCCTGGAGGCTACATGTAGAACGCCATTGTGTTATTTCAGGGAGTGATTACGATTACGACCCATGCAGGTGGTATCCATGGGCAGCAGAGGTAGATTAATTTATAACGCTTTATAACAGACCATTGCTGAAGAATTATTGGTTGTAAATAACATGAATTTATTCTAGAAGACAGAAATCCAGAATCATTTTCTCTAGGCAAATGTCAAGGTATCAGAAAGCAGGCGTCCCTTAAGTTTCTATTGAGGAATCTGTCTTCTTGTCTTTCCTATCTTGTAGGGCCCTCTGATTTTACTGACCCCATCTATCTTAAAGCCAGTAGTCAATCGTATCTTCTTTCCACTTTAACCATTGCTCCAATACAAACCAATATAACATTTATGATCTACCTAAATAATCCAGGGTATACAGCCCTCATCTAAGATTCTTGGATAAATATTTCCATCCAGTCTTTTACTACATAAGGTATTACTTTAATATTCAAGGGACTTTTCTCTTTGGCACTCTTCTCCAGGACCATGGTCTAACCTTTCCAGAGTCTAGGCAGTCCCATGTAGAGATCCTAGGTTAAATCCCCTTATGAACCAAAGCTCTGCTTTGCAAAGGTGACTATGTTGACACAGAGGGCTTATTGCCATGAAGTAAAAGTCCCAATGCTGTTTATTCATAATTCCATAGAAAAGACAGGCATAGAACACCATGAACAGCGTAGGGGCAGGCGGTGTCAGTGAGAGACAGGAGGGAGTGGTCAGTGGAGACAACAAGCCTTGTTGGGACTTCCATGGAAAAAGCAAGACAAAGAGATGATTTGTAAGTGGCTAGATTGAGTTTTTGGCACACTTTGGCTAGAGGGGTGTTTTCCAGGTGTCTAGAATCTTGTCCGGAGCAGCAGAGTGCTGCCCACTGAGGTCTGTCCCCTGCTCCAGGGCAGCAGAGAAATACCCACTGAGGTACGCATGACAGACAGCGAGTCTCAAACTTTCCTTATCTATTTTTCACACCAAAAGCCTGTTCCCAGCTAAATTACTTGGTGTCTCTGTAAGAACTGATTATAAACAAGTGAAGGTAGTCTGTGTTTAGCCAGAAAGAGTTTTTAAGATATTGAAGTACAATAATGCAAAGAACTGTTTTCTTTTTCTTTTCTTTCTTTCTTTTCTTCTTTTTCTTTCTTTCCTTTCTTTTCTTTCTTTTTTCTTTCCTTTTTTCCCTCTTTCTTCTTTCTTTCTTCCTTCCTTCCTTCCTTCCTTCTTTCCTTCCTTCCTTCCTTCCTTCCTTTCTTTCTTTCTTTCTTTCTTTCTTTCTTTCTCTCTTCCTTTCTTTTCCTTTCTTTTTTTAAAGACAGGTTTTCTCTGTGTAGCCCTGGCTGTCCTAGAACTCACCCTGTTGACCAGGCTGGCCTCGAACTCAGAAATCTGCCTGGCTCTGCCTTCCAAGTGCTGAGATTAAAGGCATGCGCCAGAACTTTTTTCAAAAACTGATACACCCTCTACATTTGAGACCAAGAGGGAGTTGCACTACCCCAGGACTTGAGCAACAGGGGCCTTGCATTTCATGTCTCAGCCACACAGGATCCTGCTTCCTAATGGTCAGAACTATCCCTTGGGCTAATGACCATATTCTATATGACTCTTTGCCTTTCCATCATCCCCACTGTAAGTACAAAAACCCTAGAAACACATCTTCCAAGGGCCGCAGAGGCAACTAAGTAGTACATATAAAATTGCTCTCCCTTTAGCAAGAAACAATTGGAAAATTTTCCAGAATATTTGTTCTCCAGGAGAATAATTTCGGTGCAAGGAGAAATCTGTTATGAGCTCAACAATCCTCTGTATCCTTGACCTACTGCCATGGGGATTCAAGATGAATTTGTCTAATGTTGAGACATCAAACCAGATGATTCTGTTTATTTGTCTACAAGCGTTTTATCCACCAGTGACATTTCTTTCAACGTGCTTCACGCCCCTGTCAGGAACCCTCTCCCTGAAGTCCATCCACAGGCATATGCTCTCTGCCCTTAGTTCTGCCTTTTCTAAAACTTCATGCCAATGGATGCACAAAGCATGCAGTATTCTAGGCACATGTGTCTAATATCCTTTGTTTATCACAGATCCTTTCTGTGACAAAGTGTTAGGAAGGTCAGTAGTGTTTGTGCGTGCATGAATGTGTGTTTCTTTTACTACAAAGTTGTATAGTTTTATAAGTCTAAGTAACTATTTGATTTTCCATTCATCGGCTGATGGAGGCTGGGGCTTTCTTTTGTGGCTACAATGCAGTGGGCTGCTTTAAGCATTAAAGTTCTTCGAATAAAAATATTTCCCAGGATATGCACCTACAAATAGACGTGATTCTATTTAACTTTAAGAGTTTCCAAGCTCATCCACTTTGAATGCTCTCTAGCAACATTCCAGCATCCCACATCCTAACATGGCTTCCTTTGCTTTTAATCAGTCTTGCCTTTCAGCTATTTTCTGTTCTAGTTAATCTGGTGGGTCTGTAGAAGTATCTCATATGGTGTTAATCGATATTACCTAATTCTAATAATGGTGGACATTTTGCATGCACTTTTTGAACATTTTCATATATTAATTGCTTATATGTTTGGATCTTTTCACCATCATTTAATTGGTTTAGTGGGAATACATATATTTAGTAAACTGCAAATTTAGATAAACATTTTACAGACATTTCATCCGTCCATAACTTTGTTTCACTTTCTTTACAGTGATTTTAAAAGTTTTCACCTTAACAAACTACATGGTATGCAGTTACTGATAAGTGGATATTAGCCTAGAATCTTGGGACACCAAAGACACAATTCACATACCAAATGATGTCCGACAAGAAGGAAGGAGTGGACCCTGGTGCTGGAAAGGCTCAAAGCATCAGTGTAGGGGAATACCAGAACAGGGAAGTGGGAAGGGGTGGATGGGGGAACAGAGGGAGGGAAAAGGGCATGTGGTACCTTTGGGGGGCGGGGAACCAGAAAAGGGAAAATGAAATGTAAATATAGTATATATCCAATAAAAAAAGGAAAAAAACTACATTTTTCCTTCATCATGTGTACTTTTTCTGTGCTGTTTAAAAATATTTGCCTATGCTTAAAAATTGTAAATATTTATGTACCTCTAAATTTCATCATAGGTGTCATTGTAGAATTGAAATAGTATTGGTTATTATTCATAGGTTTTTAGTTCACCCAAAATTCATTTTATATATGGTATATACTCATTTGAAATTCTTTCCATGTGTATGTATATGTTTGGCTCTGGTTAGATGATACTTCTAGTATCATTTGTTTAAAGATTATCTTTCCTTTTTGAATTGTCTCTTGAATATCTGTGCTGCAGCACTGATCCAGATTTTATGTCACTGTTACAGTTTCATCACTATGGTTTGATGGAAAGCAGGTTGTAGAAATCTTCCAAATTTTCCTGCTTTCTCAAATTTGTTTTGGAAGATCATGTTCATGGTCTGTAAAATTGTCTTTCTGATCGTGATATAAAACCCAAAAAATAAAAATCATGGGGATTCAGGGTTGGGATCTCACTGAAAATACACACCAATTTGAGAAGAAATGAAACTTTGGAGCTGTCAAATCTCCTAAACCAAGAACATAGACTGTCCTACCATTGAATTGGTCACATGGTTTCAGGAATAATTATAAGGGAAAACCCTTGTAAAATTGTTACATCCACATCATCAATTCCTAAACTGTGTGAATGGATAACAGTTTAAAATTTTTGGTTTTAAATGTTTTCTCTGAGTGTGCAGAAGTACAATATATTTTTGTATATATTAACTTCAGATTTTCTGAAATGCCTGTCCATATGATTGTTACTCATCTGGGGAGGGGGTGCATGGTGTGGGATTTTCATTTTGGATAAATGATCATGGTGCCTATGAGAAAAGACAAATTCATTTTAATATTTCCAATCTCTCTCTCTTCTTTTCTCCCTTTCTCTCTCCTCTATTTTTAACCATCATCTTATTTTCAGCTTTTTTTTTTCTGAGACAGGGTTTCTCTATGTAGCCCTGGCTGTCCTGGAACTCACTCTGTAGACCAGGCTGGCCTCGAACTCAGAAATCCGCCTGCCTCTGCCTCCCAAGTGCTGGGATTAAAGGCGTGCGCCACCACAGCCCGGCTTATTTTCAGCTTTTAAAGTAAAACATTTAATAATTCATGTTATTTGACATAAGCTATTTAGTTTTAACAGCTTTCCTATGTCATACAAAATATTTCAATTGATTTTAATGTTCTATAATTTTCTTTTTCATTACCATAAATTGATATACCAAATAATTTTTCTGCAGCACTGTGAACATTGCGGTTAAACCAATTTTTTGTTTTGTCTAAATTGAGATTGCCCATCATTTGAATTTCTCTGGACATTTCTACTACTGCATTTATATTATGGGATTGAGTTGTTAACATTTTATTATAGGTGTTTCCATGGTATTTCTTTTGATTCTCATCTGTAATAGCCTTTGTAATTTGTTTGTTTGTTTGATTTGGTTTGGTTGTTTTGTTTTGTTTTTTTGTTGTTGTCTTAATCTCCTTGCCTGGTTTGGTGAAATTATACAACTAGTTTCACAAGTATAGAGGAGCCCTCTGCTCCACCTCCCAGCAGAGCACAATCCCTAAGTACATCCTAAATATTTGTTGTTACATTATATGTGTGTGTGTATACATACATACATGAATATCCTGCTCAGTCTGTGTACCACTTTACTGAGCTAGCACAATCCCTAACATCATTCTAAACCAAAGGTAAGTGTAGTCCTCACCTCTCATCAAAGAAACTACTCTTTGTAGAGAAGACTATTTCCAAACCAAAAGGCAGAGTTGTAGATCCCAGCCCCAATGGACAGATCTGCAAAAAATTACCACACCTAAGGCTCAAGGAACTTTGGGAAAGAGGAGGCAGAAGGATGGTAAGTGCCAGAGGATTTGGAATTGCCGTGAGATGGGGTCTCCTAGTAATTTCAGAAACTGTACCTATAAAACCTTACCAACATGACTGCTTACACATATGCTGAACAAGAACTGTAGACTTGTGAAAGTAAATGTGGGTGGGATACCCAGAAGACCATAACCCCTATATAAGAACTACAAGCTATTAAAGATTATTTGTAGCAGGTTAATTAGTTTTCCCTTGGGAAAGAGCATACCAATAAGTTTCCAAAGGTACTGGATAACCTGAAAATATATGTAGTATTATATAGACTGATCAATTTGTTGACACAACGTCATGTGTTTGGTTAATAGAATTGGTGGTTGGGTGTCCTTGTCATTTTGGCAGTTGTTGTTAAGCCTGTGGTGGTACCCTCTATTTCCACATACAGGTAATTTGTTTTTACAAAGCAATATACTGGATATCAAATTTGTTTATCTATCTGATGAGAAATGTATTAGTTTCATGGATGTCCTTTATAAGACCAATGCCAGATTTCATTGATTTTTTTCTGTTTTCTATTTCAATTTATTTTTTTCCACTAGCCTGATTTTGATTTCTCCTTTCTTAACTTGTAAAGCAGAAATAAAATCGCCGAACCTTCATTTTCCCCCCACAACCATTCCATTGCATATATCTCCTCCAAAGCACTACATTTACAATGTCTTATACAGCCTGGTGAAATTTTTTATTTTATTTGTTTGAAATATTTTCTAATAACTTCATTCTATATGGCTTATAGGGATTCAGAAGTATATATGCTATAATTTTCAAATATTTTAGCATTTTCTCCATGTCCCTTTATGATTTCTTTCTGATTTAATTTCTTTGTCACTGAAGAATATTATTACTATGGTTGTGGTCTTTTTATACAGAATGTTTTAAGGCCTTGAGCATGTTCTGTCTTTGTACATATTGTTTGTACACAGAAGCAATGAACTATGTTTTGAAGTCATACTGTTAGTGTCGAGTAGGTTAAGTAAAGTCACACAGATGCCTATTGATTTTCTACCTAGTTACTCATCAATTACTAAGAAGAGCATTAAAGTCTGTAACTAAGATCTTAAAACATTTGGTGTCCTTGTTTTTAGTATTTTGGTATATATTTTATCTAAGAAATTTTCCTTACTAAGCAAGATACTAAAGTAGGCTTTAAAGTATGGCGTATGGATTCACAGGCTGCTGTGACGAAAATGTGGGCCGGAATAATCAAAGGGATTCTGAGGACACATGGGTAACAAGGGAGTCAAGGCACACATTGTGACTGATGGGGTTTGTGATGTTTGCGTTATCCTTATAGGTTTATAAATGAGGGAATTGTCGAGTTGAACTCATTAATCAAGGTTTATTATTGCTATTTTAACATTCTTATTTGAAATGTCTCTATTCAACAGTAAATATCATTTATATGCAGGCAATCCTCACAGTGAAATTTTGTAAGATGAATTAAAATCCTCGACTCTCAGCCAGCAAGAAACTTAAAGCAGATTCTAAAGGATGAGTCTCCTGCTCCATCCCATATCCCATTTTTCTGTTCTCTCTAAGCAGCCTAAAATACCCTCGCTGTGAAAGAAAAGTTACTCTTTTCCCAGAATGATTCACAACAGAATTGTACAACTAACACTACTTGAATTATCTAAAAGAGAAGAAGAAGAAGAAGAAGAAGAAGAAGAAGAAGAAGAAGAAGAAGAAGAAAAAGAAAAAGAAAAAGAAGAAGAAAAAGAAGAAGAAAAAGAAGAAGAAAAAGAAGCGGAAAAAGAAAGAAACAGAAGGAATACTTCCAAATTCCTTCAAAGAAACCATTATCACTCTGTATTAAACGGTGCTGGAGAGGATGTGGAGAAAGAGGAACACTCCTCCACTGTTGGTGGGATCCCAAGATGGTACAAGCACTCTAGAAATCAGTCTGGCGGTTCCTCAGAAAATTGGGCATGACACTTCCAAAGGACCCTGTCATACCACTCCTAGGCATATACCCAGAGGATTCCCCTGCATGCAATAAAGACACATGCTCCACTATGTTCATAGCAGCCTTATTTATAATAGCCAGAAGTTGGAAGGAGCCCAGATGTCCCACAAAGGAGGAATGGATACAGAAAATGTGGTATATTTATACAATGGAATACTACTCAGCAATTAAAAATAATGAATTCATGCACTTTGTAGGCAAATGGTTTGATCTGGAAAATATTATCCTAAGTGAGTTAACCCAATCACAAAAGAATAATACACATGAAATGCAATCACTGATAAGTGGATATTAATGAGCCCAGAAGCTCTGAATACTCAAGGCACAATTAACAAATCAAAAGATTCCCAAGAAGAAGGAAGGAGAGGACACTGGTCCAGAAAAGACTGGTTCCAATTTTGCAGGAGAGTACCAGAACAGAGAAAGGGTTTGGGGATGATTGGGGAATGGGCAGGGGGGGAGGGGGGAAGAGGACTTATGGGACACATGGTGAGGGGGGGACTGGGAAAGGGGAAAGCCTTTGGAATGTAAACAAAGAATATAGAAAAAATAAAATAAAATAAAACACTTACAAAACTAATTCAGCCATATCTAAAATGGTTGCCTATCATGATCAAGTCAGATTTGCCTCTTAAACATACAGATTGTTTAACATAAGTCAATAAATACATACGTGTAAATAACATAAGAAATAATTTATAAAAGTAGACTTAAAGACAAAAATCACATGATCATCTCAAAAGTTGCAGAAAAGTCCTTTGACAGAAAATGCAGTATTCAGTAATAGGTGGTACAAACAGAGGCACTCAATGGGTTTGGAGTGGAGTGTCTGCAATGATGCATCTGCTCACAGGCATTGTGTGTGTGCGCGCGTGTGTATGTGCACATGTGTGCATATAGGTATGAATATACATATAAATACCTATGAACACACAGAGAGAGGTTAGAGAACAATCTCGGGTTATTGGTCCTATGGGACCATCATGTTTTGATTTAAACATACTTTACCATTTACCTGGAACTCTACTATACAGGCTTAGCTATCGGGGTGTCAGGCTCCCCAGACGTCTGCCCCATCATCACTTCCCATCTCATAACCATTGGGATTGTAGATGCCTGCCAGGGTATTAACACGGATCTTTATTAGATTCTCATACTTTTGGGGCAAATGCTTTATCAACTGAGTCATCCCTCCAGTCCTAACTTTGTGTTTCTTTTCTTTTCTTGCTCTTAGTCACAACTCTGCACTGCCTGCTGTTGCTCAGTACATTGCATTTGTGTGTAATAGATCTTTTCCTTGTTTTTCATCCTTCAGAAGGAAGCCAGTCCTTCACCACAAGAAGCATACATCTCCTAAAGAGTTTGGTGAAAATTATCAGTAACATTGACGTTATTCAAATAAAAGAGCATGCATTAAAAAGACCCAGGGTGAAATTAAAAGAATTTTTGGACATTTACTCCAGAACTTTGAAGGTGCTAATTGATTCTACGAGATGTGATTGTGCTTAGAATTAGTCTAAGAGAGGAAGGATCTCTGAGATGGGAGAGGACAATGATGAGGCGGGACAGCCAGCTCAGTTATTAATAGTATGTCTTGCAGAGGACCAAAGTGTGGCTGGCAGCACCCAAGTTGTGTCTCCACAAATGTCTAGAAGTAGAGCTCCAGAGACTCTGATGCTCATGCTTACCTTACCCACCCCCACATATACACATAACTTTTAGAAATAAAATAAAACATATTGGTAACTTTGGAGTCAAAATCATGACTGCTACTCTACATATGATCTTAGAAGTTGCAATGCATGAGTTCTGAAGCATGTGGTATTGGCTATTAATCCTAGCCCACATTTTCCTCCCAACATAATGGCTATTCCTCCTTTATAATATGACTTAGGAGATAGTGACTAAAACTAATATTGATGATAATAATAATAATAATATTGATAATATTGCTGATGTCCAGAACAAAGAGTTTAAATGTGGAATTCTCATCAGCTTTGCCAACAGCAACCTCGCCCAACCAACCATGCAAACTGACTCACTGCAATAATTAATAACTAGTCCATAAGTAAGTTTTAACATAATTTATAATATATTTACTACTCAAAGTTCTTGGAGCTTGGGATATGGAAAGGAAAGTATCATTTGGATAGATGTCAGATTTTAATAGAAGAATTTAAAGGCTCATTAATGTTTGACTATAACAAGAATGGAAAGGGGACGTTTTCCTGGAGAGAAAAACTCAGTTGAGAATGAGCAGTCCAAGTGACTCAACATCTTTTACTTGAACATGGGGGTGACAAATCTGGAAAGTGGCCAAGAATGTAGAAGAAAGTCAAATTGCTCACTTTCCTCGGGAGAAAGTATGAGTTGATGATAAAATATACAGTATTGAATACTTTCCATTTCCTTTGCTACAGTTGAGAATGCATAAATCCAAATGTCACTATAAACTAAAGGTAAAATTACTATAAAACATGGAAAGTATTTGTGAAAAAAGAACTAAAGTGGGATTTAAGCGGATCCCAAAGTAAAAGTATAATTCCATAAGGAAACTTTAGTAAGGAGCTACTGTTATGCTTTCCAGCTTAGTGGTGAGGCAAACCCCTTTTGTAGTTATGCTATCAAATTATTAGTTCTCTTTGACCTCTTACCTCCTCTCAATAAAAATGAGCTTTTATACATATTGACTTCAAGGAATATGGCGTAGGGATATTTGTCCCTGTTCTTTCTATTAAGTGGAGCTTACAAATGTAGACATTAGTCATAGAAGAAGCATAAGAATTGTTTAAAAGATAAAGGGATGATAAAATTTAAGCAAATATCTTATAATGAAGGATGACTAATGAAGATTTCGCTTAGTCTGCTTCTCCATATACATATCAGACTTGGAGTCAAACGTGGTAGAAGTAACCTTTAGAAATGGCTTATCATAATCCCGTCCTCTCTTTTCTATAAATTTCATTTTTTTTCAATGTAAGGACAAAAGAGCCTTTGACTAGACAGAGAACTGATTCCCTCCTACCCATGATGCACCGAGGCACAACAAACTCCAAGCAGAGTGGTATCAGAGATGGAGTATAAAATTTAATTTCATCCTAACCCAGAAGTAAGAAATGGTTCTCTACCTCCAAGATGGAGTCCTGTCACAGAGGTGACAGGTGGCAAAGTGTATGGTGAGAAACTTCGCCATTGCCCAACATGGAGGCTACTCATGAATAGTATTATCAGGGGCCAAGTGGGGAACAGGAATAAGACATCTCCCCACACCCCAACCAGGTTCAGATAACACTTCAGGAGAGAGACCCCCCACATCTGTTCAATATTGATGACTTTCACTCTTATCACTATTCAAGGATGCAGAGAGAGAGAAACGTGAGCATTTTCTTCTGTGTGCAAAAATTGAAACATTGCCACAAACATATCCACCTCTTTTGTTGGGGTTGTCTTATAGCAGCCAGAACAGGAGCCTTAAACAATCCAGAGACTAATACCATAACACCAAGGTCCAGATTTCAAAGAAAACCAGGAAGCTATACAAACTAAATCAGTGGACAGATGCTAATACAGAGACAATCATTTTAGGGTGATTTGGATCAACAGTTCTTAGCTTATGAACATGCTTGAAACAACTGACAGAGACCCTCAAAAAGAGATACTTTTTCATCAGAGATACACTATAAAAGAGAATCAAAGGGAAAGCGAATGAATGAAAAAATACAGCTACAAATTATGAACTGAAGGATAGGCTCAAAAGAACAGAACAGAGAAAAAGCAATCAACATAAAGAAGAACAACTGGAGTCATTTCATCCAAATGACCCAGATAACCTGTTTATTAGGGACCAACAGAATTATGGTGATTGATTTTATTTGGTTGGACAACTGCATTGTGATATTTGATCAAGAATTATGTTAAATGTCTTTATAGAAGTCTTTTTTTAGAAGAGAATAAGATTTTACACAGGAAATCTTTGAGTAGACTAAATTATTCTCCAGAATGGGATGACTTCATCTAGTCAGTGGAAGACTTTCCTTCCTGTCAGGACTTCCCTCATTCTAAACTCTTCCCTGAGTCTATAGTCTACTGGGATAAGTGTAGCTTCCTTTGGTCTCAGCAGATCTCTACAATTGCTTATGCTGATTCCTTCAATATCTTATATATCACATTGACTTTATTTGCTTGAATATTCCCAGTGGATGGACTGTACAGATAAAGCCAACACTTATGTCTCAGTCTTTAAAGGACAGGCCAAAGCTAATAGGGTTGAAAGAGAAATGATAAGGAAAAAACCTTGGGAAATCATAAGTACCTGATCCAGGAAGGTGATGGAAACTCTTCATAAACTCACATCAATCCAAAGACCTGTCACTGGCGGAGTTACAAACTGCAATCAAGAACTACCTGTAAAGCAAAGAGGAGAGAGTGCCTTCTTCATGGGAAAATGGTTCAAATGGCCGTGGGTAGCTGAGCTGGCAGGAGGATCTGAGGGAAGTCATGCAATGTTTTTCAAGGGCTGAAAGTAAGGAACTGGAAAGCTAGAGTCTGAGATCTAACAAAAAACAAAACAACAAACAAACAAAAAACAAAAAAACAACAAAAAAGGAGAAACAAGACCGTCTCTGACAGGGGCAAGACATGCCAGAACCAGGCAGCGAGAACCAGGATGCAGAACACAGATTCAAACCCACAAATTCAGCTGTGTTTCGGTGACATAACAACGAGCATATGGAATCATAATTAGTTAAAATACAATGCCATTTACAAACATTTAAAAATAAGATTACTAGCTATCAGTTCCATGAAGTAAAAATGGAATTATTTTTGAGAAGTACAAACATTGACAAAAAAAAAAAACACAAACAAAATTGAAATGAATGAGAAATTACTCATAGATTGAGATACTCATAAAAGGATGTCAATTCTCCTCAATTGACACACAAATGTAATGTAATTTCTATTAAAATACCGTGACAGTTTCTTGGAGACAAAAATAGTATTAGTGTAAAACATATGGAAAAGGAAGATTCTCTCTCTCTCTCTCTCTCTCTCTCTCTCTCTCTCTCTCCCTCTCCCTCTCCCTCTCCCTCTCCCTCTCCCTCTTCCTTTCCCTCTTCCTCTCCCCCTTCCTCTCATATCTCTCTCCCATCTCTCTCTCCCCACATATACTTAATATATAGTAATACTTTTTCTTATAAAACCAGATTTATTTCATAAATGTGAAATGCTAGAATGCTGAAAAGGAAGAAAACTAGGAAGAAGGAGGGACACAAGTTGGGACTGGTAGTGTCATGGCCATCAAGACTGTTGTGCTTTCAGAGAAGCACATGCATAGGTCACTGGAGCACACCAGAGAATCAGAAATAGGTTTATACAAATGTGTCCAGATTAGTTTTGAATTTTTTTTAAAAAACATGCAAGAATTCAAGGGAAGAACAGGTTTTTAAACAAATGGAAGAGGGGAACTTATGTATTCAGAAACACATTCAGAAAATACAGGTAAACCTGTATATAAGTCTCATACCTTACCAAAATTTAACTTTAAGTTAAACAGAGACTCAAATATGAGACATGACATCTAAAATGTTTAGAAAGTGATAAGAAAGAAACCTCATGTACTGGGGTTATACAACAAATTCTTAGACTTGAAAACAAAAGCTTGATCCAGGAAAAATGAGACTATGTTTACAGATCACAAACGTGACCACAGACTGTCATCTTGCGTGGTGGGAAACAGCCTTGTTGCAGGCGCCTCTGACACACAGGAGCGTGTTCTTTGGATGCCTCGTTTCACATTCACGTCTCAGTAGAACAGGAAGTAAGTGGACAGAAAACGGAACTGTACTATAAACCTCAAGTCCCCCCACCCCCAGCAACCCTCATCTTCTAGCCGAATCCCACCCGCCAATGACCTCACAACCTTTCCAGATAGCATCACAGTTTAGAGAACAGCCTTAGAAAACAGGAGGCCATGTGAGATGGTTCACAGCCAATCCCTAACGTGATACATTTTATCACATTCCTGAGATGAAAAAAATTATAGGTTGGGTGCTGACTAGTGTTTCAGATACTGAGGAGACGATGGTGTAGGAAGCGGATAGGTTTGGTTATAAAAGGCTAGTGTCGTCCCTTGTGACGATAGAACTATTCTGTCTCGACTATATCTTAGATGTGATATTTTAGTATTAATCTGGAAGGTGTCACCACTGAAAGAGCTATGGACTGAACTATGTGTCTTACCTATCTGTACTGGCTGGTTTTGTGTGTCAACTTGACACAGGCTGGAGTTATCACAGAGAAAGGAACTTCAGTTGGGGAAGTGCCTCCATGAGATCCAGCTGTGGGACATTTTCTCAATTAGGGATCGAGTTGGGGAGGGCCCTTTGTGGGTGGTACCATCTCTGGGCTGGTATTCTTGGGTTCTATAAGAGAGCAGGCTGAGCAAGCCAGGGGAAGCAAGCCAGTAAGGAACATCCCTCCATGGCTTCTGCATCAGCTCCTGCTTCCTGACCTGCTTGAGTTCCAGTCCTGACTTCCTTTGGTGATGAACAGCAGTGTGGAAGTGTAAGCTCAATAGACCCTTTCCTCCCCAACTTGCTTCTTGGTCATGATGTTTGTGCAGGAATAGAAACCCTGACTAAGACACTATCCATTCATATTTTGAAATTATATCCCCAACACCCACCCCTGCCGCTGCCAATGTAATGGCATTAGTCAGGGAACCCTTGGAGAAATACCTCTTTACATGAGCTAGTAAAGGTGCAGTCCTTGCCATATACTCAGTGCTTTCTAGGAAGCACTATTTATATATGCTATAGAAAGAGGAAGCAGGGTTGCTCTCTTTCTCTCTTCTCTGTGAGAACCAAGTGAGGAGGCAGGTATCCACAAGGAAGAAAAGGAGATCCCCATAAATCAATTATGTTGTTACATTGACCTCAGATGTTTAATATCCAGGACTGGACAGTTGCCTCAACTGTTCAAGCCACCCGGTCCGTGGTATTTTGTTATGGTGGGCAGAATGGACTGAGCCAGGATGAAACCTGATAAATGGTATACAGGGCCCAAGTACACAATGTCTTTCCTCCTGGGAAAAACAGGGATATTCAAGTATTTCATTGAAAAAATGCTCTTTTTCCAGAAATGTTTCTAGTTTGGACTGTCTTTGAGATGTATTATGACACAAGGTAAGAGATCTCTCTCTCTCTCTCTCTCTCTCTCTCTCTCTCTCTCTCTCTCTCTCTCTCTCTCCCTCTCTCTCTCATACACACACAAACACACAGACACACAAATTTGCATAAAAATACACATACACACAAATTCACATATAAGTACACACACACATAGACACATACATACATACAAACATACACATACACACCAACACACACATACACAAATACATATATGCACACACACACACACATACCTCAACACAGTTTTGCTATGTCCTGGGAAGTCACAGCTGCTCTACTAGAGTTTAAGAAACTGGACCTGCAGGAGCTAAGCTGGCCTGAATGTAGCTGGACAGCAAACGGTATTGAAGCTTTCTTGAAGACGACTATTTCAAATTGGCTTCTTGGGAATTCATGAATTTCCCTGGCCCTAGAAGACGATGGATTAGCTTCATATCCCTTAAGTCGCTAGAGAAACTGCTTCCCCACACGTTAGGGGTTACTAGATCAGGAGCAAGGTGACTTTGCATGCCCAGAGGAACAAAGTGCGCATGACTAACTTATAATTGGAAGTGCCGCTGGACAGGCTGGACACTAAAGCACCCGGAATGCAGTGGAGCTGCAGGGTTAAGGACAGAGTGACCTCCCTTCTGCCTCTTCTATCCTCAGCACTCAGATAAGGTTTCCTGTGCATCCCTAGCGAACATAAAGTGTATGGGGGGGGAACTTCTCTATAGAATCCATTCAAGTGCAAATATGCAAGGAATGCACAGGGAAAAGCCGAGGTCTCCTGTTTGCTTTTCATTAGGAATGGATTCCTCAGATTCAGTGTCCCAGGCAGCAGCGACAAGGCTGGTTCCTGGAACCAACTGTCTTGCTCTTGTGGTCCTTTGGCAGACTGGTAGAAAATATTATCTGCTGCACAAATACAAGAGCAGGGCTTCAGGTTCCCTCACTTCTGTGGCTTTTCCCGACTTGGGAATTAAATGGCAGAGTCCACCTTTTAGCCAAGAGCTCACGGAAGTATTAGAATTCGAGAATAAAAACCTTCCTGGGTAGTTATTAGTTATTTCATGAAGACACACAGTTAGCTAAATTCACTGAGATGAGAGTCCACTTGAATCTAGAGATTGATGTGTGAGTCTTCCTTTGGGTCTCTACTATGACTCTTTGCCTCTCCTAAGCACAAACCATTATAAGACAAAGGCTAATAAAAGTAGAATGGAGCTGGGCAGTGGTGGCGCACGCCTTTAATCCCAGCACTTGGGAGGCAGAGGCAGGCAGATTTCTGAGTTCGAGGCCAGCCTGGTCTATAGAGTGAGTTCCAGGACAGCCAGGGCTACACAGAGAAACCCTGTCTCGAAAAACCGGAAAAAAAAAAAGTACAATGGAGCTAACTCATTCACTGTAGTGAGTGAATGAAAAAAAGCAAGTTAGCTTCCAGGCAGTGTAATGGCCCACTAGGGTCTTTCCCTGTAACTACAGGGCTGAGCAATCAAATAATCTCTGATGTGTGCCTGGGCCACTGGTGTAACCAATGGAAGTGCCACCGACTTGTTACATCCAACATGGCTCTGAGCTTCTGGTACATGACAAGCTGCCACTGTCTTATCTCATGTCTTCTATCAAGACCTTTCTACCTAACTTCCCTAAAGACTTGAGAATGTAATTTGGGTACAAAAAATAACTCTCATTATCTAGTCCATAACAATAGCAGGTATGATTTCGCCAATTACAGCGCAGTGTCAGACACCGAGACTGATTCTGTACATGTAGTCTACCATCTAATAGTCACTGGACACACACACACACACACACACACACACACACAGAGAGAGAGAGAGAGAGAGAGAGAGAGAGAGAGAGAGAGAGAGAATTGTGTCCCTATCCTGTGACCCACTGGTAACTGGACAGGTAAGGCTCTGCCCTGAGTTTGCATCTGTGGTGTGTTATGGAGACACGGCTGATGCATGATTGCCTCTTAACACTCATGTTCATTCCCCTACTGAACCTATGCCACCAAAGGGTTAAGTCCGCCGGGGATCCAGGCAAGATTGCTTTGGAACAGTGTCGGAATGCTGGATTCAGACTTTAGTGCCTCTATCAAGCCTCTGAAGCTGTTCCTCATGCACGACCTTATACAGAATATAAGATAAACCAGCCTGATGACATGCGCTTCTTTGAACATTCTCCAGTGTGTATGCGTTGCCTGGTGGCAATCAATAATCCCTTCTCTAAACTGAGCCTCAATCGTTTGTCTGGAAACACATGCTATCTTCAAAACCAAGTATGCTCTGGAGGCAGAAGATTCACATCCCATGATCTTTGTTTGTTTGTTTGTTTGTTGTTTGTTTTATTCGATGAATGTACCCCCCTCACTTACTGTCGCCAACATGCCATTGAACTAGTACATCAGGAGCCACCACACTTAATACAGTCTTTTCCCAGGTCTGTGAAGGCCTTCCAAACTAATTTCAATATGGCTACACTTAAAATGTGTTCATGGGCTGGAGAGATGGCTCAGCGGATAAGAGTACTGACTGCTCTTCCAGAGGTCCTGAGTTCAAATCCCAGCAACCGCCTAGTGGCTCACCACCATCCATAATGAGATCTGACGCCCTCTTCTGGGGTGTCCGAAGACAGCTACAGTGTACTTACATATAATAAATAAATAAATCTTTAACAAAAATAAAATGCGTTCATGTTCATATTTGCATGTGATCATGTGTCCTTAGCCATCCCCTTTTCTGCTGCCTGCTCCTACACCCCTGGCTCCCTTGCTTAAATCATCTCCTCCAAATCTCCTGATTCTACTTTCCTGTTACCTTTTGTGACACTTCTCCCTTTTCCCTTCCCCCCTTTTTAACTGAATATATTCTTAATTTACATTTCAAATGTTATACCCTTTCCCGGTTTCCTCACAGAAAACCCCAAATCCTCTAAGAATATGCCCCTCCACCTAACCCACTCTCACCCACCCCCCTTGATTTTCCCACGCTGGGGCATCTATGGAGCCTTCATAGGACTGAGGACCTCTCCTCCCACTGATGCTGGACAAGGCATTCCTCTGCCAAACTTTTGACTGGAACCATGTATATACCCCTTGGTTGATGGCTTAGTCCCTGGAAGCCCTGGGGCATCTGATTGGCCGACATCGTCGTTCTTCCCATGGGGCTGCAAACCCCTTCAGCTCCTCCAGTCTGCCCTCTAACTCCTCTGTTGGGGATCCCACACTCAGCCCAATGGTTGGCTGCTAGCATCTGTTTCTGTATTTGTAAGGCTCTGGCAGGGCCCCTCTGGAGACAACCATAACAGGATCCTTTAGGTATGCACTTCTTGTCATCCATAGTAGTGTTGGGGTTTGGTGACTATTTATAGGACGAATCCCCAGGTAGGACATATATACACAGTGGAGTACTATTCAGCTAATAAAAAACAATGAATTCATGAAATTCTTAGGCAGATGGATGGAACTAGAAAGAGTCATCCTGAGTGAGGTAACCGAATCACAAAAGAACACACATGGTATGCACTCACTGATAAGTGGATATTAGCCCAAAAACTTGGAATACCCAAGATACAATTCACAGGCCACATGAAGCTCAAGAAGGAAGACCAAAGTGAGGGTGCTTCGGATCCTCTCAGAAAGGGAACAAAATACAGGAGCAATTACCGAGACAAAGTGTGTGGCAGAGACTGAAGGAAAGGCTACCCTTCTCCCCTTCTTAAGATCTCTTCCTCCTCCCTCAAGATCCCTTTCCCTTTTAATGTTGCACATAGAGACACTCAAACATTTATGCACATATATAATTTAAATTTATATTTGGTATAGGACATAAAGTATGGCATTTGTCTTTTTGACTCTAGAATATTTCTCTTAACATAATGATCCGCGGTTTCATCCATTTTCTTGCAAATGCAGTAATTTCATTTTTCTTTAATGGAACTAACTAGTATTTAACTGTGTGCAAGTACCACGTTTTCTCTATTCGTCCATCTGCTCACAGACGTTTAAGCTGGCTGTATTTCTTAGTTATTGCCAATACTGTTCACATCCATAGTCTTCACACCAATAAGCAATCATATTTCTTAGAAAGCTCACAGTTCACTTCCTTTTGCAGCCTTGATATCTAAATCTAGTTTCCTTGCATCTAATTTAAAGGTCCCGATAGCAAATAAAATTGTCTTCCTTTTCATTCTCAATATGAAGGGGATGAAGGAAGGAAAGGGTCCATATGGCTTTTGTAAGAAGTCATTAATGTCTTCTATATTCAACACTGAAAAAATGCATTCTACTCAAGATTTTATTACTTTGACCTTCTCTCCATCCTAAGTAACTTAAACCACTACCTTAAATATCCACTATATCCAGCCTACATTTTCCTACATACTTACTGTTTTAGATGACTAAAGGTACCACGGGCAAATAGAACACAACAGATATTCATCAGTGAATCATTTCAATGTAGAGCAGTTTCTATCAGATAATGCTGCATAGCCCCATCTTCTCAGTTGAAGCCACCATCTAGATTTTTGTTTCTATCCCGTCTTAATGTTGAGTAAATAAGACACAAGATATGTGTAAATAATCCTGAAACATCTGGATAAAAAGGAAGAAAATCAATTATCAGGATGTTTTGTCTACACAACATCAAAACATGTAAGCTCTATGTAGACAAAACATCCAGATGATTGAATAGTGCCCTTTTCATCCAGACACTTTGCTGTCACATGGACAAAAGGCACTGCCAAGTTGAGAACAAAAGAAAAACCAATTAAAAAAATTAAAACACATAACAGAGCAAAATTTGCCTGGTTTGTAGAATGTGCGAGCATTGTTTCTGAGTTTGATAGGGGAATGAATGACAAGATAGTGTGTGGAATCAAATGTTAAAAACGCTAAGCCAAAGAACCAAGAACCATTTCACAAGTTCATAGTGATCTTAATAAATCAGGGACACATTAAGAGCTCCTTAACAAAAAACACAACCATCTTTTAAAATTTGAGACTGTGTTTACTTTACATATGAGACAGTGAATTTATAGAAAAGGAGAGTAGTCACTCCATAACAATTTACCTTCTGGAAGGACAAAAGCAGAAACTAATTCTAGTTGTCTAAGAGTAACTCAGCTTACTGGTACAAGAATCGGTAACTATTCACCACCAGGAAGTCAGGAGTTACACCAGTCTCTTTTTCACACACAGTCTATTAGCTTACTTACTGGAGCTGTGTTCAATAGTAATTGCTATTTCTATTTTATATATACAGAACTGGTCTGTGAAGATGAAGGGGAAAACTCAGCAAGGTTTCACAGAATATTTACTTCTCTAAGTAGTATGATGAAGTGGAAATTTCTGGTTTCTTTGGAAACTTAGTTGTGTCATGTGATATTTTTCAGGAAACTTTCTGAAGAGAGGATGTTTTTGGTGAGAACAGACACGTGGCGTTTTTTGGAAGCTGCCTGGAAAAAAGCACATGTGATATTTTTCGAGAGCAGACCCTTGAGAGAACATGTGATGTTGGGAAAGGGTAGAAGTATAACCCGACAGACCACAGGTGACGCTGTGGCATTGGTGTGCCTTGCCACTCTTTGTTGGTCTTTGCTGGTCTTTGCTAATGGTGGTCTTCACTGAGGACACTGCATTGGTTTGTTTTGCCTTTTTCACTGGTCATCATTTTTCATGTCTTTGTAGAAACACACCAAAGTACTTCTCGTGATATTCTGGTAGCTTTTTGCTGCTTCCATGGTCTTGGATTGATTGACAGAGAATCATGGTTTCTTCCAGATTGAACAGCCATTGCTTATTCGTGAATGGTGGTTGCTTGAGTGGATTGAGCAACAGCGGTTGATTCATGTAAACCAATTTGCTGCTATCCTGACAACAAAGATTAGAATCACCCTGAAGAACTATTTCTAAACAGGTCTATTGCCTCTTTGGCCCTATTAACCTTTCCTTCCTGCTACCTCTGGGGGTGGTAGGCTACAAGGGAGGTTAGGGCATTTCAGGACACTTATTAAACTAGGTTTTAAAAAATATAAGCCTGCAGTATGGTACTTCACAGAAGCTTTTATTTAGAATACCTTATTTTGTGTTTTTGTTGTTGTTTTAATTAATCATTCCATTCATTTATATCTCAAATGATATCCCAACTCCCAGTTACCCCTCCACCTCCACCTCCACCTCCACCTCTACCCCATCCCACATCCACCTTCCCTGCTCCTCTTTGCCTGTATGAGAATGATCCCCCACACTCTTCTACCCCACTGTTCCAAGCATCCCCCTATATTGGGGCATTAAACCTCCCCTGACCAAGGGCCTCCCCTCCCATTGCTGTCAGGCAAGACCATCCTCTGCTACATTCATATCTGGAGCCAGGGATCCCTCCAGGCACACTCCTTATTGGTGGTCTAGACTCTGGGAGAATTGGGTGGACAGGCCAGCCTATGTTGTTCTTCTAATGGGGTTGCAATCCCCTCTGCTCCTCCAGTCCTTCCGCCAGCTCCCCCACCAGGTTTTCTGAGCTCAGTCTGATATTTTGAATGGTATGTCTTCAAATAATAAATTTCAGAAAATGAATATCACAGTTCCTTAAAAATCTGGGAATTTTAATTAAATATACTATTATTCTTTTTTATTTACTTCATGTTATGACCATTTTTCCATGTTATAAATCAAATATACCTAGGCAAGAACTTACTGTGGAGAAAGGAGCTGTTAGTATCCAATGAGAAGAGCTATTTTTGTTCATGAAGAACCTGACAGCGGTGTCTTTACTGACCGTCTGATAAGGCTCAGTGAGATAACTGACTCACTGGCACTATTGCTTCTTGGGTGGACAGCATTAACGGCTGTACACAGAGGCCACTGAGGCCACTCTGTCCTCAGAGTCAGCTTTATCCACTTTCATCATCTGGCAAGGGCTTGGTTGGATGAGATAGTGAGAATGAGGAGAACTTAGTTTCCTGCCAAAACTTGTGTGATCAGCAACCAGTGGACTCAGATTTTCCAGGTCAAGAAACTGTCAAAAATGTCATCAGGAGGGGAATGGGTCTGCAGAGGAAAGCTGTGGGATGTTCCACTTGGGCCATAGAAGTGTATTACTCACAGCAAAGACATTCGTTGTGATAATCCCTGAGCACTAGTCTGCAGCCACACTGATGAATTGAGAATTGCTATGATTTGTGACTGTGGCACCATGGCTAGAACAAGTCTCTGATCCACAGCACAAACTCACATGCATTCCCAAGCAGGGCCGGTCATCAAGATGAACCTCTCAAGAGACTTAGTTATACATTTTCTACTGTTAAAGTTCTCCATACTTGCATTAATGCAGAATGTTTAAAACCAGAATTGGATTCTGGAATTAAATGGTAGCAATGGTTATGACTCTGGGAAAATTCTGAAAAGTGCTAAATTTTACCTTTAAATGGGGGAATTTTACAGTACATGCGTTGCATCAGAGTTTAAAGTACATCAGACTAATTCAAATGGGTTCGTGGACATCAAATGTACAGAGCAGTATTTTGGGGATTTAATGTAAATGAAACAGAAACATATGGAGCAAATTTTTGCAAAATTACACACGATTTCAAAAATTAAGGGGGAAACGTTCTTGGCAAAACTTAGCCATGTTTTATCTAATCCAAAATATTTGAAAAATAAATCAAGACATTTCATAAACCAAAATACAGCTGGTTTTTCCATGCATTCTGCATTTGGTTGTGTATGGTCCTTCTCATTAAATGCACCTTTCTACTTGTTATTGGAAGGGACAGCCAGTTGGGTACCCAGGTACAGATCTAAAAACACCGAGGACATTCTAGAATGTGAAGCAAGGTCACACCATGGAAAAGCTGCTATGGCGTATTAAACATTATTTTAAAGAAAATGGTATTCACAGCAACAAAGGAGAAAGCTGTTCATAATGGCCCCCTGTTGTTTCTAAGAAACCGCATTAGTAAGACAAGTTAGATATTCTTAAGCACCTCCCAGTCTCCATTACATCTCTGGCCACACAAGTGTCATTGCTACTGGAAAGTGATTCCTCTGAATGTATCAAACATGGATACAAAAGACAGATGCTTCCACATCTATCCATATCTATCACAAATTTGAAATGATCGTACCAAAGTCTTTATATCACTTAAAACCACTCCCATGTTTATGTTCTCCCTTGTTTTTGCTAAATCCGAAGCTATAAGTTCTTAAGCAGCATTGATTGCCAAAGGTCCTTTCTATAGTGAATTGAGTGTCTTTCTGCCCTTTATTACCTGTGAAGGTCGAAGTGATTTTAACTTCTTATACATCTGCTTAGTGTCATTTTCTCAACAAATTCTTCCTGGACTTCTACATTCCATGATTTACCCAATGACTTCATTACTTCTACACAGGCTGGAACATGGCCTGACATCTCTCTTTATCCATTATGTGCCTTGTCTGCCTGACTGTTACTCGACAGGGGCAGGTACTTAGTGTTGTGTGCTGTTCTCTGATAGTCTGAGGACTATCAGGAATTGCAGAGCTGCTGGAGTTTGAATCGTTAGTTAAGTAACATTGACTACAAGGTCACAAGAGGAAATATTGGAAAGGCATGGCCCAACCCAACAAAAAGCAATGTCTGAATAACCATAATTTAGGCTTAGAAAAGGGAATGTTATACTTAGCTACTGGATGCAGTTCAAGCGCCTTCACACATCTAGTTAGACCTGGCTGTTCCAAGGCTTGGAAACCTGCCCTGCTTTTAGGTCCATAGAAACATTTCAGATTTGTCAGAAGATGGCCACCACCCCTCCCCCAACCCATCTATCCTACCCCCTAAGGCATGTCCTCAGGTATTTTAACACTGCTGATTCTAATGGTCTGTGTTAGGATCACGGACTTACAGCAGCAAGAGATACCAGAGCTCTTGTGTGTAGATCCTATCCTTCTGATACAGTAGATCCTTCTTTAGCATCTATACAGGTAGTCTGGCACTAAAGAATCAAAGCTAGAAAAGGGAAGATGAACTCACTGATCATAGTTCCAGAGAAGGAATGTTCTGGAGAGCAATGGTCCATTCAGCCTTCCTGGGGACATCCTGTGTGTCTACATAATCATCTGAGTTTTCCCAAGATGCCGTCATCAATTTGGTAACATAAACACTTGCATTTGCTTTCTCTCCCTTTCAGAATTAGCCTTTGCCCTTAATCTAAATCAGAACTCAAAGTCTGTTGTAAAGAAATTCTAGGCATCTTGGATGAGATAGTACTAGAAAGCCATCCTTTTGAGTAGGGTTTCCCTCCTGTGTGGAGACAATGCAGATGGCAAGTGTCAGAGCAACAGTCACCAAAGCTCTACATATTGAAAAGGGAGTCATCAGACCACTAGAGAGTGGGTACTGCAGAAGTACACTGACTGTTATGCCTGACAAGCATGGAGTGTTGAGATGACAGCAAAGAAGGTAGTGAGAACTGGGTACCAACTCTTTAACAGCAAGTACTCATAAAACAAAATGAGAGCTAAATACATTTAAAGCATGGGGGCTCTCTATGGTGGCTTAGAGAGGAACATCCCCTTTCTTCAGACATAAAATATACTGTGTTGAAGATCAGGACCCATGTCTGATCAGTGGGATGAGAGAGTTGCTGAGGCAAGGAAGTACACAGTGTGGGCCTTGTACAAATGCAGGAATGAGGATTAACAATCTTCCTCCCTAAGATCACAGAAGTCTACTGACCAGCAAAGGAATTTCCATCTTGGAATAATGAGCAAGAAAAAGTGATGTCTGAAATTTTTATGAGAACCTGGTGGAGGTGTTCCTCAACATGTCTTATAATTTCTCTCTGTGTTTCTGCTCACAAAACCCCACTGTAACTAAGCTTTACTGAAGCAGAGAGTACTTAATTCTCTGGGGGGAAACGTATCCACTTATATGTAGAAATGGAAAAACAGAAGCAGGAGTGGGATCCATGTTTAGCATCAGATATTTACATTATGATTCGAAACAGTAGCAAACTTACGGTTATGTTGTGGCAATGAGATAATTTTATGGCTAGGGGCCACCACCACACAAGGAACTGAATTTAAGGACTATAGCATTAGGAAAGTTGAGAACCACCGACCTATTAGAAATCTATGGTAATTTTTTTTGGAAAGAATAGAGAAGACAAAGGAATCCTGAGATGATTGCAATTCCGCTGGCGTGCATAGTAAAAAAATCGAAATCAAAAGAGCTAAGGGATGGCACTAACATATAGAAAGGAAATTCAAACATTTTATGTGGTTTCTAAACCTACATTCATGCATAGATCAAGAGACATATGATTTACGGGGATGCTTGATAAATGGATTAAAGTAAACAGGAACCATGCTCCCCAAATGCGTCTACAAAGTGAGTCCATGGCCAACATCCAGGACCACTATGCACCAGAGAAGAAAATTACTCAAATATTTGAAAGTTGTTTCACATGGTCAGATGTTACTCCAATTTAAACAGGTAAAAATTGCCTCCCTGGTCTTCTGCTTGGGTGGACCCTTTAAAAAGACAGGTGGAGAAAGCTTTCAAAGATGTGCTTGGAGATAGTACTGAATGTACGGTGTTAATTTATAAATTAAGCAGCAAGGCAGGTGAGGACATTAGTCACATGTGTTTAGAGAAGCCAACAAAGGAAACTGAAGCAGACAGGATGGAAGCTTAGAGAGGAAGAATTGAATTGGGAAAGGGTTTATCAGGCGATATTCTGCTGCATAACCTCCATTTGTTCTCAGAATCCAACCTCTGAGTATTTGCTGCAGTAGTACAATAACAACATGAGATTTACTTACAGCTATCTGCAAGGAAAGGGGAGTTCTTTTTGTCTTTCTTGGTTTTTAATTAATTTCAAAAGAGAGTCTTGACGGAGACTGAGGCAAGCCCTAACAGATGCCTGGGGTAAATCTCCGGTTAATGGGAATGTGGTGATAGTGGAAAGATAGATTGGTTTGGCCAAGTTTCACTCTGTTCTCACAATCTGGCCTTGGGCTAGTGGATTGAAATTGAAAAGGGTCTGGGGAGACATTAAACAGAAAAGAACTTTTGGACACTGTTCCGGTCGAGGTCCTAGAAAATGAGCTTAAGGAAGAGTTTACATGCTCTTGCTTTCTCAAATGTTTGCCACAGAGGCAAAGAAAGGATTTGAAACAAAAGGGGAAAGGGCAAATATAATTATGAGGGGATACAGGACCTTCATGGCCACGTTTTTCAAAGGAACACTGCTATTATTGGAATATAAAATACACTCTCGTGTGGTGAAGGTTTGGTTTCCATTTGTACTGGCTAGTTTTGTGTGTCAACTTGACACAGGCTGGAGTTATCATAGGAAAAGGAGCTTCAGTTGGGGAAGTGCCTCCATGAGATCCAGCTGTGGGGCATTTTCTCAATTAGTGATCAAGTGAGGGAGAGCTCCTTGTGGGTGGTACCATCTCTGGGCTGGTATTCTTGGGTTCTATAAGAGAGCAGGCTGAGCAAGCCAGGGGAAGCAAGCCAGTAAGGAACATCCCTCCATGGCCTCTGCATCAGCTCCTGCTTCCTGACCTGCTTGAGTTCCAGTCCTGACTTCCTTTGGTAATGAACAGCTGTGTGGAAGTGTAAGCTCGATAAACCCTTTCCTCCCCAACTTGCTTCTTGGTCATGATGTTTGTGCAGGAATAGAAACCCTGACTAAGACAAATTGGTACCAGTGTAGTGGGGTATTCCTGTGACAACCTGACCATATTTTGGGGAGGACTGTGGAAGAACTTTGGAACTTTGGGCTAGATGGCCCATTCAGTGTTGAGACCTCTGTAAGACCGTTGTGTAGGAGCTTGGAAGATAATGTTGAGAACAAGGCAGAAGATGGAGACCTGGCTTGTGAAATTTCAGAGGGAAGATTAAAGACTCTTATCAGGGCCATGAAGACTCTGTGGTTTTGGTTAGCTGGAGTTGAAGAATCAGCTGTGAGTAACAAGATACCAAAACCATTAAAGTCAACCTTTGTGTTACTGGGACTATTGATGCTGGTTAGCTGGAGCTAAGAAATTAGCGGTGATTAAGAAGAAACCAGCATCACTGAGGTGAAATCTTCTGGAAAGTGTTTCCTGACAGCACAGAGAGTGTGTTCCAGATAGCCAAGGTTGTGCCTCATGCTGTAGCAGGACTTGGTACTGTGTAAGAGTCACCCAGGTGGTACTGCTTTTGAAGGCATGAAGGCATCATGAAGAACAGCTGAGGCTTGGTACAGTGAGAGGCCATGGAAGGCCATTGGTGAAAGTGTACCCTCAGTTGTAATTGATGGCCCAGGACTGAAGGGGTCATGCAAATGATTTGAGGCTTGGAGATGCCAGTACTATGGGATGACCACCAAGGACAGCAGCAGCAGTGGAGTACAGGCAGCTGGAGCCTAGAAGACAAGTTGTGTGCTACAAAGGGAGCTGGAGAAGTGACCCAAGCCCTTGGAGGAGCCCAGAATATCGTGAGTTGGATCCCAGACATTGAACCATTGGAGTTTGAGTTTTGCTTTTTTGATTGTGACTGTGCCCTGATATTTTTCCCTCTTGAAAGAAAGTTAAGAGACTTTGAATTTTTAAAAGACTTGGAATTTTAAGATATTGGACATTTTAAAGGGGTTGAACTTTTAATATGTAAAGACTGTGGGACTTTTTACGTTATTTACATCTTGGGGATGAATAAGAAAGTAAGGGTTGAGGCTTAATAGTGATATGTTGGTGTGTCAAGTTGACAAGGGGTCAATTGTACTGGCTAGTTTTGTGTGTCAACTTGACACAGGCTGGAGTTATCATAGGAAAAGGAGCTTCAGTTGGGGAAGTGCCTCCATGAGATCCAGCTGTGGGGCATTTTCTCAATTAGTGATCAAGTGAGGGAGAGCTCCTTGTGGGTGGTACCATCTCTAGGGTGGTATTCTTGGGTTCTATAAGAGAGCAGGCTGAGAAAGCCAGGGGAAGCAAGCCAGTAAGTAATATCCCTCCATGGCCTCTGCATCAGCTCCTGCTTTCTGACCTGCTTGAGTTCCAGTCCTGACTTCCTTTGGTAATGAACAGCTGTGTGGAAGTGTAAGCTCGATAAACCCTTTCCTCCCCAACTTGCTTCTTGGTCATGATGTTTGTGCAGGAATAGAAACCCTGACTAAGACACCATTGAAGCTGTGCTCAGAGATCACTTTGGGTGAAGCGATTGGGCCACGAGAGCTCTGATTTCATCAATGAGTTAATCTTCAAGATTGATAAGTTGATTGTGCAAATGTCAGGCATGGACAATTGCCTGTAAATGAACCTTCAGGGGATCCAATCCTCTTCCTGACTCTGCTGATACCTGTTCTCACATACACACATATCCACACATGGAAAACTACATGTGCGCATTTCAAGAGTAAAATAAAAATGGAAGGACATTTTAAAAAAAATCTGGTGGAGTTCTTGGGTCACGGATCCTGGTCAGAGGAAATAGATCTCAGACTTGGCTTTGAAGCACACATCTGTCCCCTTCCCCTCACATCCATGTCCTGCCTCCTGGCTTCCAGGGGAGGGGCAAGCTCTGCCACACACTCCTGCTGCCTCGAGTCTCGGTCTTGCCTCAGGTCAGCCAAACAGAGTGAAGGGTCCGAGGCAGTGAGCCAAACTAAAGCTTTCCTTCTTTAAGTTAATTTTGTCAAGTATATTGTTAGAGAAACTGACTAGTGTAAAAAAAATATATGTGAATAGTCATTTGGTCACATATGAAGTTGATTAATCACGAAAATGAATAAACTATTTTAGCCAATATAAAACTAAATCACATCTCCTGATAATAAATAAGTTATAAATGAATTGATGGAAGAAAGAACACAAGTTACATATTTTACCGGGTTAGAATAGTGCACTTCCTAGCTACCTCTCAAAAAAGACTAGAATGCACAGTTCTGCAGTCACTTCTGACATTTCTGTTATGCTTAACTGGCTTCAGTAGACTTTAAAAAATTATGTATTTTATTTTTGAGTTTAAATGTACTTACATCATTTCCCCTTTCTAACTCTTTTCCTTCAACCCCCCCCATATATCTCTTCTTTCTGTCATTCAAATTAATGGCCTTTTCCATTAATTGTTGTTATATACACATTTATGTATATACACATACACATACATATACATTTTAAAATATATAAACACAACCTGCTCAGTCTGTGTAGTGTCGCTTGCATGCTCATGCTTTCAGGGCTGACTATTTGGTGTCAGATCACCAGTTCTTCCCTGCGGAGGACTATTTCTCCTGAGCTTAGCATTTCCTAGTTGCCTGCAGTTCTTTGTGAAGAGGTGAAGTATTTGGGACTTAAGAAAATTCCCCCAAAAAAGAACATGATGGTAAAGATTCTTCTATGACTATAGATCCTTCATAATTTTCCTGATGCTTCATAAGTATTTTCTTAAGAAAATAGAGAACTCCCGGGCGTTGGTGGCGCACGCCTTTAATCCCAGCACTTGGGAGGCAGAGGCAGGTGGATTTCTGAGTTCGAGGCCAGCCTGGTCTACAGAGTGAGTTCCAGGACAGCCAGGACTACACAGAGAAACCCTGTCTTGGGAAAAAAAAAGAAAATAGGGAACTTTCCAGAGGTGCTAAACAGAGCCTCTTCAGAGTTACTGCTAGGCTTTGGCCAAGGTGTCCGTCTGGAGACACCCTAATAATGTTTGAAGGTCTTTAGTTCTCCGGGCAGCATCTGTGCTGTTTGATTCCTTTTTTTCCTCTTCTTCCTCCCTTTGTTTCCGTGCATGCCATTCTGTGTGTGATTTGTAACTGTTCATGCATATGCTAGTAGGTGCAAACACATCTTTGTGAATGTGTACTCGGAGGTCACAGGTTGCCAGCGAGTGTCTCTTTTCACTGTCCTCCTTGAACTGTCGGCGCTGACTGACCAGCACCTCCTAGGGTCTGGCTGCCTTGCTGACCTCCATGTGCTAGCTTAATGATAGACTCTGCTGCTCTTGGCTTTTTGTGTGGATGCTGAGGCTTAGCACTCCGGTCCTCACACTTGCACTTGACTGTGACCAGGGCAACTTATAGGAGCTGCACAATACCCACGGATCACAACTCTGTGACCCCTTAAAGCCTCGCAGAGCTTGATCTAACATAGCACCTGCCATCATAACGATACCTACAGAGAATCAAGGGGTTGATATGCATCACGCATGCTTAATCTGCACTAAAATTAACACCTCATTTAGCTACTGTAGATAAAATCGTTTCCCTGAAGGACATGCTGAATGTTTGAGGAGACATATCATGCAAACCTGGTTTAATTTTTACGTCTTTATTTTAGTTGCTATTCTATTGTTATGCTAAACTATCATGAGCAAGGGAATGTATAAAAGAAAGTAGATTTAATTGGGTGGCTGTTTCGGAAGGTTAGATTTTTTAAGTATTAGTGGTGGGAAGCATGGCAGAGGGCAGACAGGCACGGTGCTGGAACAATAATCAAAAGCTTACAACGTGATTGGCAACAACCACACACACACACACACACACACACACACACACAAACAAACAGAGAGACAGAGAGAGAGGAGGGAGGGGGAAAGAGGAGGAAGGGAGCGAGAAAGGAAAGGAAGGAGAGAGAGACACAGAGGAGACAAAGGTAGAGCTCTAAGTGTCTGAATGGCTTCCCCCTTTGAAAACTCAAAGTCAGTGCCCAGTAACACATCTCCTTCAAATGGACAACACCCTCCAATTATTCTCAAACAGCCCCACCAACTAGGGGCCAAGTATTCAAATATAAGAGAGCCATTCTCATTCAAACTACCACAACAATGTATGTATGTATTAAAACATTACACTGTACCAGTAAGCATAAAGAATTAATATGGATCATTTACACCTAAGCCTTGCACACTCTTTCTGGGTCGATTATAAAAGTGGTCCTCAGTATCAGATCTGACTTTCTGATTCTTTCCATAAAAATGGATGGATTCTTTGCACAAATGTGAACACTTTTCAGAAGGATCTACTTTTAAGAGCTCCTGGATGCCAAACTTGCAACGTATTTTGGTTTACAAACTTTTCCCACAGCCTACCATACACATCACCCTTTTTTACAAAAACCTAAATTGCATAACATTGAGACCCAAAGAGCATCCGCTTGGACAGCATGTGGGAATGTTGCAGATCTCCAAACGGGGTAGTTTGAGAGTCCTTCAAATAATATAGCCTGCCTTTCACCTAGCTGCATAAGAAATTAGGATACCTTATTAAACACATGGTCATAATAAACACACTAAGGTATTTGGATCTATCTAAACATTTTCTGGGTTTTTCTTTTTTAGCTTAATATAATGGAGAGCAAAAAAATTATTTGTTCAGTGAAAATGTCACATTTTGTGAGTCATTCACTCAGCAGTATTTGGTTAATTTGATTTTGTTGGGCATTTTTATAAATCTGATATATTTACCCAGAGGACTTTTGGCACTAGCAGCATATTAAAGTAAGGAAAAAAATAACCATGCAGTCTAGAATTGGGAAGAGTCAATTGCATCCAGATGAGGGCCAAATCCACTTCAGATTTCCAAAGCAAACAGAATTAATTGTGTCAAAAATTAATCCTTCGGAGACCTCTGGAATGTATATTTATCCCTCTCCTAATTACTCTGGCATTCTGGTGACCCTCTTTGGTATTATTTCCCATCCCCCACCCTGCTTTTAGTCTTCCTTTGGGTTCATTATCCTTCCTATTTTTGATTCACATTGTTCCTCTGAGCCCATAATCAAAAGGTGGGGTTGAAGCAGGTACAAGGAGAGCATTTGAGTTTTTAGCCTGTCTTCTAGGTCCTTGCCTTTCCTTGGCTTGGTGCAACAGCAGCTCATCTGGTCTCCTGGGCTTGTGAGACGCCATGTCCTCCTTTACTGGGCATCCCTCAAAGCAATCAGTCATCCTTAAACGATTGGGTGTGTCTGTCACCGGTTTAAGGTGAGGTTGGCAGTTTTGAGTGGCCGGTGGGGAGGTGTGGGGGTGGGGGATTGGGGGGCTCCTGAGAAGAACATTATTAATGGAAAAGAGGAAAGAGCAAAAACCAAGAGCACTTGGATTTCCGGGTAAGATTATGTAACCTATGTGTAATGGTGGCTGGGTGATTGAAAACAGTGCTGTATAGCTTTGAGTGTTTCCCATCTAATGTGGCAGCATGAATACAAGGATGAACGCCTAGCATGCAGTGGCCACGTCCTAACAGGGTGACCACGCCTAGCATGCAGTGGCCACGTCCTAACAGGGTCACCTAGCTCTTTCCCTCGTTTTCCCCATATTTTTTCTGTTGTCAAATCTCTTATTCTTACTTAAAAAACAAACAAACAAACTCATATTTGCTTCTCAAGAACGCACCCACTCCCCTGTACCACCTCCGTGTGCATCCATGAATTTTATCGGGAAATGGAGACTCACATTCAGGTAAAAATCTGTGTCTCTAACATGACTACAAAATCATGAGCAGAAAAATCAGCATTGCGTGGTCATTATAGATTAGATGCCTGTGCTCACTCATAGCTAAAATTCTCAGGTTGAAATCATGTTCCTAATACAACGATGACTAGGCAGTGCGGTCTTAGGATGGTATGGTGGCAGGTGGACTCAGAAGGATGAGGCACACTCAAGTTAAGAACAGATGTAATACTACTGGCTCCATGGAAGGGTTGCCTGAGCTGATCTGAATTCCCACTGAGAAACGTCCAAAAAGGCCATTGGCTACTCCCACAATGACTGGTCAGTGTTTTGAACATCAGATGCAATAAGCATTGCATCACATACTCAACATAGAGCTGATCCGCTGTATGTATGTGACGAGGTGGGGAAAGGAGCTGGTCTTTGAGGCAGCCCAGAAACTTTTAGTTACTTTGGCGGCAGGGGTAAAACTGATTTCATTCTTTACTCTGATGCTTCCCAGGGGCCAGGGACAGATGATGCACATATTAAAAGAATGTGAAGCAGGTCCTGAGGATGCACTGAGGAACAGGACGGCTGAGAGAGGCACACACTCGAGGATGAAAGAGACTGCATTCATCTCCCAGCAGCCCAGGCCACCCTGCTAACACAGCCCAGTCAGCTCTTTGTCTGCGGCTGGACACAGTGTCCTCCATCCATATGCATAAGCTAGACTCCCGACTCTTCCACAGTCCCCTTTTCTTAATCGCTCATAAATTCAAGGTGGTTCTAAGACTATAATGAGGTTTCTCTACTTCTATTCGGGAAGAATTTTCTTTTTTTGTATTTATTTTAAGCCCAAGTAAATACATGTGTTTTTTTAATTAAAATTTTTTAAATTAAATACATTTAAAAAAATTATCCTGCTTTCTCTCAACTAAGCATGTGTTTTTAAATTTGACAACAAACACAATTTTATCACATGTATAAACTCAAGAATCTACTATTTTAAAATAACCAGTACAAATGATTCTTAAACCAGAGTGAAAAATGTAGAAAAAAATTCACTGTCTGGAGTCTTCTTATGTGTTTAAGAATCGCCACCAACTTTGATTTTATATAGTATTATAGCTATTTTAATACCCTGAAGTATGCTGATATTCTTATGTAAATGACACTCAGATTCTTCAGTGTAGCTTGGACAGTCTGTTAGGTATAAATATGTTAAGTTTTATAATGCCAGGACTAAAGTGGAGGTAAAATTTTGTAGCCTAGCTTTATGTACTCTTAAAAAAAAGGAGTGAAAGCCATCACTGCATAACACCAGAGAAATGAGCAGAAAAGGGCATATTAAAATGAAATCATTTAATGTCACAGGAATGAACCGTGATTTGTGGTGCTATGTGTTTCAGTCATATAAACTGTAATTAAACCAAACTTTTCTAAATCATTCAAATACAGAATACTACATATAAAGATTAGCAACATGTACATAGACTTTGCCCCTTGGGGGCGGGGCAAACCCTGGAGACTTGACATTTGTCTACATACCTTAGTAATACTGGTTTTTCAAAACCAAACCTGCAGGTCCTGGACAAATTGGCAAAAGCTTTCTCACTCCACTGGGATGAAGCATCTCTCCTATCATCCAGTCTAGGATTCTATGATTTGAGATGAATCCCCAAACAAAACAAAGCCATCACAAAGACTTAGTCCAAATGCTTTAAATAAAGAAGCGTGGGCGTCTACTTTGTACCAGGCTTGCTGCTGGCAATTTGTTAAAGCTCTCTCTTCTCGGAGATGCTGTGAGCCCTGTACAGGGGACCCTTAGATCTAAGTCATTTGTTTCTCCACCTGCTAGGGCATCCATTTTATTCTCTAGAATCTGACCTTTAACAAAGAGTCTCACCTCAAATCAAATCTTTCTTCTAGAATAACCTTCACTCAATAACCAAAGGTCTGTATGTCTTGCCTCAGGTTGAGTAGTACTGGAGGTTCCCCCAGATTCTGAGGGGTTCCTTGTGGGTCCTTCTGGGGCTTCTCAATCATCTCCCCCACTGTCTCCCTCCATGCCAGGATGACTCCTTCATTTTCATCCAAAAACGGATGCTGGTTCACTCCCTAGGTATCGTCCTTCACACATACACAACATACCTTCCTCTTACCAGAAAAACTGACCAGACAACCTTATTGAATATTTAATGTCTGTGGAAAGTGAAGAATTTTAAAAAAAAAAAAAGAGTTGACAGGAAGCCAATAGTTTATCAGGAAAATATTTCCAGAGGAGCTTGAAAGGAAAATAACAGCAAAACACACCAATAATTAAAAGAAGAAAAAGTCTTGAATTTGTGAGGAGTTGCATGAGAGAATTTGAAGGGATAAAGAGAGAAACGTATACACACACATATACACATATACATACATACATATAAAGAGAAACTGTGAAATACACTAAATACAGTACTCAAGAATAAAATTCTCCAAAAAATTAAATTAAAAATCCCCAATGGAAATTTAACATTGAAATTTATTAAAATCTATTAAAAGTAGCGCCCTGAGAAAATATACATGGGTCTCTCTGTAAAGTACCACAGTGCCAGATGGTTTCCCATTTGGTTCCAACAGAGCTGAAAGGGAGTATTTCTAACAAAATGAACGGAGCCTGATAAATTTCTCTCATCCTTAGAATAATAAGGGATTATAGAAGTTAAGAAAAAGAAACATCACAGCTCCTGCATTTATGACTCATTTTAACATAACAGAAAAAAGGGTAGGAGTCAGAAGACTTCCTGAAGTCTGCTGTGACACAGCCTCTCCCAGAAATGGCTTCATACAAACCTGGAGCATAGCAGTATCAATGGACATGATAACATGGAAGACAGGAAACGTTGCAGGGTTCAACCCATAGGGGGGGGAATACTAAAGACAACTACTAATTGTGGGGAGAGAGAGACTTCAGCCTTCTGAAGGGACGAGCCCTCTTATTGGTTGTCCAAGGTATTGAATTCAGCCTTGAAATCACATACACAGAATCAATCAAAATGCACTCAGCATGTTCTATTTCTCTGTATATGTAAATATAATTGGAAACACACATGTGCTTGCATGTGTGTGTGTGTGTGTGTGTGTGTGCACAAGTGTGTGTGGGGTGTGTGGGGTGTATGTGTGTAACAAATATAAGCAAAAACCAGGCTATCAACTCGAGAGTGGGGAAGTATGGGATTGGTACAAGACATAGCTAAAGGCAGAGGGGTGTGGATTAAAGGAGGAATGCTGTAATTCTTTTTTTTTAAATAAAGGAAACAGTCAGGTGTGGTGACATACATTTTTAATCCCAGCACCTGGGAGGCAGAGGCAGGAGGATGGATCTCTGAGTTCAAGGCCAGCCTAGTCCACAGATTGAGTTCCAGCACTGCCAAGGACTACATAGAGAGACCCTGTCTCAGCTTCCCCCCCCTCCACCAACAAACACACAGAAACAAACAATACAAGAAGACAACACTGTGATTATTGTAGCTGAAGTATGCAGAGATTTTGAAAGAGAAGGTGCTGAAAGACATATCTAGGTGAAGTTCAGGAACGGCTGGTGTTTTTTAGGGGCTGCACCTTGAGAACATAATGAGAGCTCAGGATACTTCTGTATTAATCATTTTATTTATTTACATTTCAAATGTTATCCCCCTTCCCAGTTTCCCCTCCTCCAATTCCGCATCCCACTCCATCCCCTTTGCCTCTAGAGGGTACTGCCTCACCTATCCACCCACTCCTGTCTCACCAGCCAAGCATCCCCCTTTTCTGGGGCATCAAGCCTCCACAGGACCAAGTGCCTACCCTTCAACTATTGCTAGATAAGGATATTTTCTTAACAGAAAGCTTTGGCAGCTGTACAGGGAGGGCCTGGGGAAGAGGACAATTAGCCAGGAAAAGGAGATCTTAACTTTAAATTAAAGACAGCTCTGTCTAACCTGTAATAAGAACATAGTTTCCCTACTTCCTGGAGAAATGTCTGAAGTTAATTCTGGAAAGGCTAAACACACACATCATACATACATACATACATACATACATACATACATACATACGACAATGGATTATTATTTATAATGGAGTTTCCCATTTATTGCTCTATTTGGTATGAAGAAGAATGCCTCACACTTTCATAGAAAAAGGTAGTTCTAATATTACAAGGGTCACCAAGATTCTGTGACCTCAAGAGAGTCAGTCAGAGGTATCAGAGGTGTCTGAAATGGCATCATCTGAGTGGAGGTGACTTTTTCTGTACCCTGTCTTGGGGGAACCTTTGCTGGCTTGTCTCCTACAGGAGGCAAAGCCCAGGTCTGCAGCTAGTGCTGGTCCCCGATTTACATCAATAAACGACCTCAAGTTCTCTGCTTCCTTCTTCTTTTTAAAAAATCCAACAAAACTCTAAAAATAATTGGAAGTTTCATGTTCTTTGCTAACTAATAAAGTGGCTATATTCATCTACTTAGCACTCAAAACACTCGGAAACCCCACGTTTCCATAACTTTAATAGGTTTTCATTTAAATATACACAGCTATATTTGGTTCCCTTATTGGAGAACACAGATATAGGCTGCGACGTAGGTGCTAAAATCATGTGTTGCCATTTCTCCAGGAAGTTAGGAAACTGCCCCCCCACCCCCCTACCCCGTGTACATGATAATGACGTTTTCTGATTTCACTTCAGGTAAGTGCTCATTATCAAGGTTCTTCTTGATCTGCCTTTGATAACAATTCAGCTTGACTTGAAATTGAAGTTGGTAATCTGAGGTCTGGAAACTAAATCTAGTCTACTGGCTTTTTAAAATTTTCTTCAGAAAAATAGAAAAACATTAAGGGTGGCACTGGAACCCAGCATGCCCGCTTGTTTAGAAAGCCATCTACAACAGCTCCCCGTGCCACAATGGCCCGACCAGAACAATTCAGCCGAGACTAGCTGGGGAAGTGGAAAATATTTCTTCAAATTCCCTGGATTAGAATGAGGTTATAAACAAAGCCCAAATATTGTCTTTGTAGCTTTAACAGCCTGTTTTATCAGGTCAGACTTTCACATCCACAGTTGGCTGCTTTTAAACTTGTTCATTTGAAGCCAACCAAATCTTCCTGGTTATGTAAGTTCAACCTTCTTTACCTTGCCTCGGTGTAAAATTTGACAAACTGATGCTCTTTCCTAGACAGTATGAGTCTGAATGAAGACCAGACTCCATGCTTCCTGCCGTGATCTCACAGTGCTTCCAAAGACCTTCTCAGTTCTTCCACATGACTTCCCCTCTTTCTTCTAAAAAAAAATAAATAAATAAAATAAATAAATTTAATTATGGACTGTGGTCCCATTCGGCTGACTCCAAACTTATGGGTAGGATTTAGTCCCATAGCAAAATATGTAAACTATCACTCATTCAGTGTGGAAGTGTTACTTTAGTTTCTCACTTTAAGCCATATCTAAATTTATATGAGAACTTCAACTACATCCTTGGATGCTTTGGTTTATCCATCCAGAGATCACCATGCTTCTCATCTTGAAGTCATAAAGGCAGGTTTTTGAGAAGAGGTGCAAGCAGTTATCTGTGTATTAATAGGTGAGTTGAGAATGGAAATCTAGTATTTTTTTAAGATTTATTTATTATTATATGTAAGTACACTGTAGCTGTCTTCAGACACTCCAGAAGAGGGTATCAGATCTCATTATGGATGGCTGTGAGCCACCATATGGTTGCTGGGATTTGAACTCAGGACCTTCAAAAGAGCAGTCGGTGCTCTTAACCACTGAGCCATCTCACCAGCCCCAAACTTTAGTATTTTTATTGTCATTGTTTTGCATGAGCACACATGTAAATTTAGGCATGACTATGATTTAGAATAAATTCATTAATAATGTATTCTTATGTGATTTAGAATCAATTTATTAAAATTATTAACCAATAATTATTATTTTATAAATAATTATTAAACAAATTAATAAATAAAATTAATGTAAGTCTTTAATAATTATTAACAATAATAAATTAATAATTATAATGGATGTAAATTTATGCATAACTAGATTTAGGCATGAATATGCATGTTTACATGTGTGTTGGTACGTGTGTGTGTGTGTGTGTGTGTGTGCGTGCATGTATGCCTGTCTGTGTATTATAGAAGTGAACCCTGTATCTCTCTTCTATGTGCTGAGAATATACATCAGCCACCTCCCCTACCTTACATTTATATGAGTGTTCAAGACCCAAAGTCTGATCTTCATGTTTGCATGGCAAGCACCTTATTCACTGAGCTACCTCCCCAGTCCAGAAGGTCTAGCTTTAGTGGGGAAGAAAGGATTGCCCTAACATTTCCGTTTCATATTTGTGACCACACAGTTATCCAAAGAGAAGAGGGCGGAAAGAAAACAGTAATCAGGCCTCTGTGGGCGGAAACTGTCAGTGGAGAGCACTGAAAAATTGCGATAAGGATGCTGAAGGGGAGCCCTTTGCTCCTGATGGCTCCGGCAGGGGTGCTGGTGGGGAAGGACTCAGTTTTCTTCAAGTGGCGGGTCACCATGCTCCAGTGAGTATATGGGCAGCATAAATTAGACTTGGCTTTCCCCCTCTTCTTCTTTTTGGGAAGGGTGGTGACAGGGGCCAAGGGGCCGACCTGGGAGGACTAGGAAGTGAGTGTGATCAGAATCCATGATGTGAAATTCCCAAATAATCAATAAAAATATTATGTCAAAAAGCGGAGGTATGTCGCGTACTCAGGTTCTTCTGTATTGACAGAGCACAGCCTGGTCCTAATGGAGACGTTCGCCATCAGAGAAACGGAATGGAGACACCAAACTCAAGGCCCACATAAGGCATCCTCCGATTCACTGATATTAAGTGCAGCACCTTTACACTGATCACTGTAATTCTTGTCCACCTAAACTCAGTTCCTTCAGTGAAGTCCAAAATAATTCTTCAAAGAAAGCAGGAAACTCATCACTTATTTGGTTGTCCATAGATTCCATGACTTGATAAAGGTCTAATTTTTTTCAGCATAAAATGATTTGTTGTTGTTGTTGTTGTTGTTGTTGTTTTTGTTTGTTTTTTGAAATGTAAGGATGGACTTCATTTTTAAAAAAAAATCATTTTAGGACTATAAACTACAAAGGGAAAGCACATCACTACACAGAATCTAAAGAATACATTTGCCTGTGCATAAAACTTTATCAAAGTCATTCATTTTACAAATTCACCCCACCCACCAATGGCTTTTGCTACAACACTCTTAAGGTTACTATACCTTTATCTCAAATTATATTACATGCTATTCTCTCCAGATAAACTTTAAATACCAAATTCTTGGCTTCTAAGAATGGCACCTTCAAAATGGGCAATCTCCACTGAAGTCTCTGGTGGCATTATTCTATTTTTTTTACCAATTAAAATAAAAAAAATGTTCAAAATGTTCACTTTTGACCTTTCCCATAAAGGTGGCTACATCTCCCCCTACCAACTAACTATAAATGGAGAGCAAAGAGAAAAGCAATGAAGGTAGCCATTAAACTGAATGGATTGAAGTATTTGGCTCATGGTAATTTAAAAAAAGTGGCTGGAGAACGTCATACTAAGTGAGGTAGCCCAGTCTCAAAAGAATACCCATGGTATGCACTCACTGATAAGTGGATATTAGCCTAGACTCTTGGAACACCAAAGACACAATCCACATACCCAATGATGAAGAAAGAAGAAAGAAGAAAGGAATGGACACTAGTGCTGGAAAGGATCAAAGCATCAGTGTAGGGGAATACCAGAACAGGGAAGTGGGAAGGGGTGGATGAGGGAGCAGGGGGAGGGAAAAGGGCATGTGGGACCTTAGGGGGGTGGGGAAACAAAAAAAGGGAAATGAAATGTAAATATAGAATATATCCAATAAAAAAAGAAAAGAAAAGAAAAAAGAAAAAATGGCAACCAGGGTGAGTTGCTAGATGTTTGAATATAGTAGAGGGAGGTCAGGCCCAGACAACTGAAGGGCAGATGCTAACAACTGTCCTTCACCTTCACAGAAGAAATGGAGTCAGGCAGAGATCCCGTTAGAACATGCTCACCCAAAACATGCCCAACAATCTTATGGTTTAGTGACAAGACATTTCCCTGACACACTCCTTGTGGGAACTCTTTCCTAACAGTCTAGCTGTATCCTGGGGTAGAACATTTATTTGTATGAGGAGTTATCAACTTGTTTTACCTGGAAAGATGCCAATGGACCTAGAAGTTTCTGGAAAAAGACTAAGCTTCCTTCTTCCTACCTCTGCCACATGTAGTTCTCAAACTCAAGTTTGCTCTCCATGCCTTCACTAAGGATGAAACCCAGAAAACAAAAGGTTTTGATTATGAAGAATCAAATACATGCACACACACACACACACACACACACACACACACACACACACACACACAGTGTTAAACCCTGCATTAAAACACCCTGGCATTACTCTGGAAATCAGTCTAGATTTCCTCAGAAAACTGGACCTGATACTTCCGGAGGACTCAGCCATACCACTCCTGGGAATATACCCAGAAGATTCCACAACATGCAATAAGGATACATGCTCCACTATGTTCATAGCAGCCTTATTTATAATAGTCAGAAGCTGGAAAAAACCCAGATGTCCCTCAACGGAAGAATGGATACAAAAATGTGGTATACATACACAATAGAGTGCCATTCAGCCATTAGAAACAATGAATTCATGAAATTCTTAGAGAAATGGATGGAGCTGGAGAACATCATACTAAGCAAGGTAACCCAGTTTCAAAAGAATACTCATGGTATGCACTCACTGATAAGTGGATAATAGCCTAGAATCTTGGAACACCAAAGACACAATCCACACACCAAATGATGTCCGACAAGAAGGAAGGAGTGGACCCTGGTGCTGGAAAGGCTCAAGGCATCAGTGTAGGGGAATACCAGAACAGGGAAGTGGGAAGGGGTGGATGGGGGAGCAGGGGGAGAGAAAAGGGCATGTGGGACATTTGGGGGGCAGGGAGCCAGGAAAAGGGAAATGAAATGTAAATATAGAATATATCCAATAAAAAAATTTAAAAAATTTAAAAAGTGCACACTGGTATTATTAAAGGATATAAATAAATAACATTTTACACATATATAGTTTGGGTTACATGTCCAGCGATGCCGTGATACCTATTAGGTGTCAATCTTGCCACTGACTTACTGAATAAAATAGCCTGGAATGACTTTGAAACGTCACAGTGCCGTACAAGCTCTTGTGCTTCCGTAACATCTACACAGGTATCTGGATATAACCTTGAATCTAAGAGTATGGTGAGATGGTGAGAATATATTAAATGAGTCGTCTTTTTTTTTTCACTTGATTTGTAATACATTCTATTAATATAATGGCTTTCTTAAGAGTTTGCTCTCATTATTCAAACTTAATGTCCTGGTTGTGCGTATGTCTTAAGCATTCCCTTCTCCCCAGTTATCTTGAAGCATCTGGGAAGGCAATGATGGAAGAGGATGCAGATAGTGCGTGTCGATGCACCCATCTCTTGAAAGGTGGTGGATCTATCCCATGGCATTGTTTGACCTTCAGAAGAAAGCAGGCCTGCAGCAGATCCGACTCCTCAAGAGTGGCTTTCACGAGGCTGTATTTTATCAACATTACATTTGTGCACACTGGGCACTAGAAATTAAGATGAAGAGCATCTATGACTTTGTTTATCATGGTCATCTATGCTTTTTAATGTGCTCCCCTCCACCATCTCTCCTCCTAAACCTTGAAGAGAAACTACCCTGTGCAACGAATGCTCTGGCCATCTAGCTCTGCTTATATCACATGGCAAGAAAGAAGCTAGGGACGATATAAGGGACAGAGATGGGGCTGAACTCCTTTCCCTCCCTTTCACCTGTTCCTCTGATTTCCTCATTAAACAGTTTCCCATATTGTGATGGTTTATATATGCTCAGCCCAGGGAGTGGCAGGCACTGTTAGGAGGTGTGGCCCTGTTGGAGTAGGTGCGGCCTTGTGGAGTAGGCATGTCACTGTGGGTGTGGGCTTTAAGACCCTCATCCCAGCTTCCTGGAAGCCAGTATTCTCCTAGCAGCCTTCAGAAGATGTAGAACATTCAGCTCCTCCTGCACCCTGCCTGCCTGGATGCTGCCCTGTTCCTGCCTTGATGATAATGGACTGACCCTCTGAACCTGTAAACCAGCCCCAATGAAATGTTGTCCTTAGGAGAGTTGCCTTGGTCATGGTGTCTGTTCACACCTTCCTACCCTATCCTGAATAATGTCTGTGATGAGGCCATGAAGAAGAAAAGGGAGGAGGTTGCATCCCACCGCTGCCACAAAAAGATAGGAGGGAGGGAGGGAGGAAAGGAAGAAGGGAGGGAGAGAAAGAAACAAAGAGAGAGGAAGAGGAGGAAAGAAGGGAAAGGGAAGGGCAGTGGAGAAGAGAGGATAGGGAAGGAGAAAAAAGAGAACAGGAAAAGGAGGGAGGGAGGAAAGGGAGGAGAAGGGAGCAAGGGAGAGGGGAGCCGAGCAGGAATTTGACATTCCTCCTTCTGGTTTGGTGTGTGCTGGTTAGTCTGGATTGCCAACTTGCCTGCAACGGTGACGGTTTTCTTGCTCAGTTTAATTGATGTGCTCAAAACACCTGTCCTAAAATCGAGCAACATTTTCTAGTGTCAGCCAAACAAAATGAGGTCAGAGGGAAAAACACTCTCCTTTTTTTTTTTTTAAATTTTTATTTTCTATATTCTATGTTTACATTCCAGAGGCTTTCCCCTTTCCCAGTTCCCCCCCACACCATACATCCCATAGTTCCACTCCCCCCAACCATTCCCCAATCATTCCCCCCCCCTTTTGACCTGTTTACTTCCACTCAGTGGTAGTACCCTCATCCGCACCGTTGGGAACTTGTGATCTACAGGACACTGAACGGAGTATGCAGAACAGTGAAGGGCGCTGAGCCCCAAGCGCCATGGTTAAATGCTGTAAGGCTGGGGGACTCATTTCTTCTGGTAATACACTTATTTTCAGACAATGTGAAGAACTTTCCAAATTGATCATTAGAAAATGCAGTATGTCAAAAATGTAAGCAATCTGAAGAGTCACTTCAGCAAAAATGTGTTTGTCAGATAAGCACTTATTAATGATATCTGACAAAATTAGCTACTTATGCAATGCAAATCAAGACCACTCTGTGATACCACAGCAAACTCGCTAGCCACTTACAAAAAGACCCGCCCCACCAACATTAGCAAGTATGTCGTATCCAGGATTTTCAAACAAGCTGGTATGAATGTAAACTTTTACAAATACTTTGAGAAACAGTTCTGCATCCTCTTAAAAAAAATCAATGTGCTGTATCATTTGAACAGGATATTCTACTATTTAGTATTTAAAGTATGTGAAAGGTTATAGATTGATAAAGACTTGCACACAAATGTGTTACAGTAGCCCAAATGTGGAAACAACTCAAACATCCATAAATGGCCAAATATTAACAATATGTTACATCTCTGCAGTGGAATGCCACTCAAGAATAAAAATGCATTATTGTTATAGTTTTCCAGATGTATCTCAAAATAAGTATGATAAGAGAAAAGTAAGAGAGAATAGAAGGCAGATTGTATGGTTGGACTTGAGTGGCATTCTGGGACATGTAAAGAAACCTAAAGTGCTGAGAAGCACCTTAAGAAATGTTCAACATCCTTAATCATTAGGGAAATTCAAATCAAAACAACCCTGAGATTTCACCTTACACAGGTCAGAATGACTAAGGTCAAAAACTCAGGAGACAGCAGGTGTTGTCGAGGATGTGGAGAAAGAGGAATACTCCTCCACTGCTGGTGGGATTGCAAGCTGGTACAACCACTCTGGAAATCAGTCTGGCAGTTTCTCAGAAAACTAGACATGACACTTTCGGAGGACCCTGTTATACCACTCCTGGGCATATACCCAGAGGATTACCCTGCATGTAATAAGGACATATGCTCCACTATGTTCATAGCAGCCTTATTTATAATAGCCAGAAGCTGGAAAGAACCCAGATATCTCTCAATGGAGGAATGGATATAGAAAATGTGGTATATTTACACAATGGAATACTACTCAGCAATTAAAACAATGAATTCATGAAAGTTTTAGGCAAATGGGTGGAACTGGAAAACATCATCCTAACTGAGGTAACCCAAACACAAAAGGATACACATGGAATGCAGTCACTGATAAGTGGATATTAATTAGCCCAGAAGCTCTGAATACTCAAGACACAGTTAACATATCAAATGATTCCCAAGAAGAAGGAAGGAGAGGGTCCTGGTCCTGGAAAGGCTTGATCCAGCATTGTAGGGGATTACCAGAACCGAGAAATGGGAGGGGGATGATTGCGGAATGGGCGGAGGGAAGAGGGCTTATGGGACATATGGGGAGTAAGGAACTGGGAAAGGGGAAGGCATTTGGAATGTAAACAAAGAATATAAATAATAATAATAATAATAATAATAATAATAATAATAATAAACCTAAAGTGACAGAAAGAAAGTGGTCATCTGAGGATGAGGTCAGCAGGGTCAAAGTTGGTCAACAGAGAGGCTTCGGGGGTCACATAAAGGAGCTTCTGAGGATGGTGAGTATGCTAATTATTGTGACTGTGTTTCAAATCCTATCAAATCGCACAGTTTGAGAATGTACAGGAAAAAAAAAACATAACGTTTAGTTTACTCTGTATAAACTGTATCCCAGTAGAGCCTGCTTATGTAAAGAAATACTCCAGAAGAAAAGAGCTATGAAGAGGAGCACACGCACATGCAAGTGCAAACAACAGCTGAACCCTTGGGTCAAGAAACAGAAAAGTTTAACTGTTCATTGTAACATGCAAAATACAAAGTTAGTCTTAGAAATATTAGTGGTTTAAAAGAATACATGTTTTGCTTTTGAAGATTTTTTTCACATTTGTCCTTAAATAGTATGATGTGTCTGTGTGTGTGTGTGTGTGTGTGTGTGTGTGTGTGTGAGAGAGAGAGAGAGAGAGAGAGAGAGAGAGAGAGAGAGAGAGAAAGATTAGAAAACAGAAGTTCCAGGACAGCCAGGGCTATATAGAGAAACCCTGTCTCAAAAAAAACCAAAACCAAAACCAAAACCAAAACCAAAACCAAAACCAAAACCAAAACCAAAACCAAAACCAAAACCAAAACCAAACCAAACAAAAAAAAACAAACAAAAACCAAAACCAAAAAAAAGGTACCATTAGTAGTTAGAAATCAGACTAAGGTAAGGACAGCGGGCTAAGTGTGTGCATACCTGTAATTCTAGCACTTATGAGAGGGGGCAGAAGAATCAGGAGTTCGATGACATCCTTACCTACATATCAAATGTGAAGCCAGACCTGACTCTGTGAGACTTGGTCACAAATTGAGAAAGAAAAGAGGGGTTGGTGTCAAATTAGCAAAGATAAAATGTATCCCACAAAGAAGGGCAGGTGGATTCAGTTCATAGAGGCGATTGCACACAAAATGGCATCCTAAATTCATTATTCAGAAACCATTTAAAGGTGGAAAAAAGGGACACCAAAAAGTAGTTTCCTGATTTCCATACACAAACCACGTCACTCATGCTCCCACAAACATCCTGGACACACACACACACACACACACCTCAGAAAGCCACAACATCAGAAACTACCCAGGCAAAACAAAGCATAAGAAATCAAACAAGACCAGAACTTTTCTTAAGCCTGGCAAACATCATCATCATCTATTGTGACAAGCAGGCTGTTAATGTCTTGAGCAATAATAATGCACATGTGTTCTGATGATGCAAAAACTGAGTTATCCCCTAATAAAATATCGTGGGGCCTCTGAACCTGTCCTCAAGCAACACCGAGTTCTGTATTTGTTTATTTATAAACAAAATACTTTTAAAAGTTGCTGACCTGAGTGCCGAAGGTGGCTGTATCAGCGAAGAAACTGGACAAAGTGCCTGCTCAGATGAAATCTATTTTACTAATAAATATCAGGCTGATTCAATCACTTGCAAATGTGTTTTAAAGTGTGTCTTTCTGCCTTGTTCACAAGAGACTAAACGTTTCTACCATGCCCGTTTAAAAGGCCATTCCTAGGGAAGGCTTAGGACAGAGCCATCTACAGCTCAGTATTAAGAGCTATTTTAGGACTTCTCTTTGGACAGGGTAGATAGAGGGGGTTCCCTTTATCTGTCCTGTTTCATGAGCACAAATATCAAATAAATACTTCCTAAAAATAGCATGTCATTATCCACCCTCGGCATCCCCTCTGACACCGCTGTACCTTCCACCACGGCCTTAGTTTCTTCTGGATGAGAAATGAATTAGAAACCATCTCCCATCTGCATAGTTCAAAAGTCAGGATTGGAATATTGTTGCCTAAAGAATTCCCAGCACCAGGGACTCTCGCAAAGAATGCTAAAGTCATGTTTATTCTCAGCTCCTGCAGTCCTGAGCAGACCGTAGGCCCTCAGACCACAGGCTGCCAAGAGAAACAGGAAAGTGAGAAACTATCTCTAAAAGAAAAATCCCTGGCACAGCCGTGCTCGCCGGTGCTTCTCTTCTTGTTTTCTTTTTCTTTTCTGCTCTGATTCTTTCATTCTTTCTCAAAAGTCAGGAAAATCAGGTCGATGAAATCTTTTGCTGAAAAGGAAAAAAAAAGGGGGGGGATTTTTCTTCATTGATTGTAGATATGCCTGGCTGGAGTTTGGGTAAACAATCAAAAAGAAAAAGAAAAAAAAAGACTAAGAAAACGGAGAAGGAAAAGCAGCATGCTACAGACACACAGTAATGGAAACCCTCCATGTTGATTCTTGTAGTATAAAAAATATTTCTTCTTTTCAAGGAGTGTTGCCTCTAAGGGAGTAGGCTCTGCTCTGGCAGGAGGGAACAGTGAAAGAGCGTGCTGGTGTTTAGAGAACGTGAGAAGTATTATTCTAAGATACCCAGCCCTTCTCCACATCCACCATCCAGCTCATGGTCGCTGAATCAGTATGAGCTCTGTCCCCTGACTTTTTTTCTTGTTCCAAGATGATTCACTCACCGAAATGAAATCTCATTGTATTTCCCATTCAGCTAGAATTGCTAAATGTTGTAGATGAAAGTAGATTACAGATTATTCTTCCTTATAATCAATAACAGTTGTCTAGCTTGGGTCTAATGGAATGCACTCACGGGCTAGCAGTGCCAGGTAGGGATTCATTCGATTTATTCTAAGGTTACTTCAGTCCATCTCTCCCTTTACACCTCACCCAGAATAGAAAGAAATGCTATGTGGTAGTTTGAACGAGAGGTTCCTCACAGGTCTCATATATTTGAATACTTGATCTCCAGTTGGTGGTGCTGTGTAGCGACGTTGTAGAATCTTCAGGAAGTACAGACTTGATGGAAGAAAAATACCTCTCTGTTCCCAGTTTTGGGACTGTATAGTCTTGCCCAATTCCAGTTCCATCTCTCTGCTTCCTCTGTGTGGTTGAAGTGGGACCAGCCAGCTTGTTGCCCCAGCCCTGCGACCATGCCTCCCTGACTCCTGAACTATGAGCCAAAACAAACTCGCCCATGAGTGGCTTTGAGTCATAGTATTTTATCACAGCAGTGGGAAGATAACGAATACATCCAAATTACAAGAACCTTTTAGCAATCTCCTTCTTGTTTCCATTTATTTTCACTGGGCCCAAGCTGAAACTTCTCTGTGGCTTTTTGTTCATTTTAAATACTTGTTTTTATTTGTGTGTTAGGAGTGATGACTAAGGATAATGGGAGATGGTATCAGATCCACTGATGATGGAGTTATAGATGGTTATAAACAACCTTATGTGGGTGCTGAGAGCTGATCTTGGGACCTCTGGGAAAGCAAAAAGTGCTTTGAACTGCTAAGCCATCTCTCCAGCCCCAATTTAATGGCTTCTGAGTCAAGGAAAGGCATAGCATGGATTGATTTGCATGAATTGCAAAGAATATAAGAAAGTGCTATGACTGTTAGACTTTATGGTCTGAGTTGATCAGTTGTACCTGGAGCCTGATGACATATCAAAAGAAGCTTCCCAGGAGTACTGACCACAGAGCACTGGATTGTATAAGCAAGAACTCATGGATGAGGAAAAACCCAAGGAAGCAGTGTGAAGTCCCAGAAAGAAGGCCATAGGATATGTGGGCCATCACATTTTACAAAGTGCTAACAAGAAAAGGGGTTAAGCAATAAAAAGTAAACTTCTTAGATGTCTTACTGCTTGAATTTTTCTGTCATGAGGCTATGGAATATGGATGCTCTTCAATAAATCTTTTAATAACTGTAGACTACATGTTTTCTTTTTTTTAATTGATTTGTCCCAGTGAAGAGAATTCCAAAACCAAAATCATCTAACGTCTCATTTAGCATGAACTAAAAGGCAAACCCTCTATGTAGGAATATGCAATGTCCACCAAAATAACTCTGCAGCCAACCAACTCCTCAACCAGAAATAAAAAAGAACACAGCACTGTTTTCATGTTCCAGGACTGAGAAAGTATAAACCCAAGGCATTTGTCCAAATCAAATTGGAATTTTCTCACTAGGAAATCATCTGTCTCGAGGTCTAAAACAAGTTTAGGAGGTGAAGATTATCATTTATTTTTAAGAAGACAAAATCAGTTTAATATTCCCAAACTGATCGTAATATATCACATTAATAGAATAAAGAAAAACAAATGATCGAAACAGATTATGCACAAAAGTCATATGACTAAATTCTTCAGGCACTCACGTGAAATACTTTCATGAGAGGAAGAACAGAAGAAGAGTTGCAACTCAATAAAGAACAACACAAAGTCTAGTGTAGGGGGAGAGGGGGCCAGAGAGGGGGCCAGCAAGGAAAGAGCAGGGTATTGGGAGAAAGTGTGCTTGTGTGTGTGAGGAAAGAGCAGGGTATTGGGAGAAAGTATGCTTGTGTGTGTGTGTGGAAAGAGCAGGGTATTGGGAGAAAGTGTGCTTGTGTGTGTGTGTGTGTGTGTGTGTGTGTGTGTGTGTGTGTTTTGTAAACCTGTTACTTTCTATGCTGACTTTTAAATAACTTGACAAAAAGGAAAGCAATGAATAGATGGAATTATACTAGTGATTTATCCAGAGTAATGAAATAATAATCATGGGGGGATTAGCAATAAAGGATTATTGGGATAAAAAGCTGTCACTGTCTTTATTCAAGGTGGCATGATTCTGAGTGTAGAGAATTGCAGGTAGCAGAGAGAGCCCTGAGAGAGTCAATTTGAGTGACTGTGACATTACCATGTCAAGGATCATGACGTCAGACTCACGGGAAAACAGTGAAGATTCAAAAAAAATGCCTACTCATCATTTTAACCCAAGTGACCTCTGTCCTCTGAGGAAGGGAATTCTACGTGGAGACACTTAGCGCCCCCCCCCATCCCTACTCACACACACAAAAAATCTTTATTTTAGGTTGGGTTCATTTTAATTTGCTCCCATATTCGGTATATCTTTATCAGACGCTGAAAGAAAAGCCAGGTTTGGTGCTACGTATCTGTAATCTCAGTATTTAGGAGAGGGAAGCCAAAGAATCAGGAGTTCAAGGCCAGCCTTGGTTAAAGAAATGCTTACTATCAAACCAAACAAAAATAAGACATGAACGAGGTAGAACATCTTCTCTTCCATTTTGTTGAGATGCTTGATAAACGGGGTCTGATACGGAGGAGTGTGTGTCTTGGGAAACTGAATCCAGTTACCAACGTTACCAACTACTCTTCCCTTCTACTGTTCCCGTTGACTTTTCTTGCTACAGCCAAACCACCAGCATCCGCTGCTCACAGCGCCTGGGGTTGGCAGCTGGGTCATGTTTTAAATCACCTGTTATGGATGCTTTGGAGTAGGAATTCTGCAAAGTCTCTCTGTGATTGCCTATCTGTCTGCTATTAAAGAAAAACTAAAAGCCAGTTGATTTTAGGAATGACACGTGGTACTTCTTTCTTTTTAAGGCAAACACTGGTGAAAGCAGAGATTCTCAACCTTCCTAATGCTTCCTAATATCATTATTTGATATGTAGGATATCTGATATGTTACACACACACACCCCTGCCACGTGAACGGGGGGGGGTTGCTACCAACAGGTTGAGAACCACTGAGTTAAAGGATCGAGTTCAGGATTTGTTTGATAAAGAACTAAGAGGAGTGGACAATTTAAAATCCACACCTTGCCTTTGATGTTTGTTTGTTTTCTAGGACAAAATGCATTTTCCCTAAAAGCCCCCATTATCTCCTAAACATGGGGGTAGCCTTTCTTTTACTTATGGCCCGATAAAACCCAGTTAGATGGAATTTACAAAGGGAATTTTGTAATTACAGAACCCTGAACTGTGAGGTTAGATAGGAAAACAATTGCTAATAACTACTCTGAAATGTCCGCTCCTCTTGCTTGAAGTGTGACTTCCTCTTCCTGGAACTTGAGCTGTTTTTAAGGTGGACTCATGTTCCAGGGGCTTACCCTAGACTCCTCAGAAACTGGAAACAAGACTCTCTCATTTTTAGGTTTCATGTGCACTGTTCCCAAACTGACCACATCTGCCTAACCTGAATCAAATGTGAACTTCTCTGGCTACAACTGACTTCAACATGCACAGCAAATATGATGGATTTGTCTCTCCTGTGTGAATGCCAGATGCAGACCAGATGTGTGTGCGCCAAAGCCCATTGGCCTATTGTGGACACACTGTCTGGACGCTTAAACTATAGACAGTCTCTGTTTTAGGATCACTTTGAGATAATTTGCTGAAAACGGAAATTACAAATGTCACAGTTGTCACTTGAAAACAACCACACTGTGGCATGTCATCGCCGTTTCTTCAGCTTCCCATCTGTGAGTGGATGCACTCCCCACCCCCCAGCATCCTGGGGTACGGACCAACAAACAGGTCAGAGGCTCCAAGAGGCCCCATTCCTCCCTTGAGTGAAGACCATCTTGCCTTTGTTGAATTTCTCCTTTGCTCTGCATGCTGATGGGTTTTTCCTATAAACAGCCCTCTTTACTCCTCTGGAATGCCATGCCTCCAGCAAGGCAGACCACTTCCTAGCTGAGGGGTTTGCCCTGTATTTCTCATTAGGAGCAGAGTTCTTTGGGCAGGTATGCTGCTTTGGCACCCCAGCAATACATGCACAAATTTTCTAAAAACTTCTGCATTCCATCCAGCATCTAAACAAGGATACATGTATATATACACACATACACACATGGAAAATAAAACAAATAAAAATGTTTAAAAAAAGACCCTCATTCTGTTTTTGTATAACCTGTAAGTTTATATTAATATTGACATTTTTAATAATGTGGAAGAAAAAAAGAATGCTTCCAAAATTTAACATATTTATTTTTCTAGCCTTTTATAGGTTTGTTGGTCTGTGATTTAGACAAGTCTCCTCCTTTTCAGAGAACAGCGAGGTCTCTCTTCGGTTTCCTTCAGAAACTGAATTTCCTCCATCTGTGCCTTCTCTGCACCACAGCTCCCCTGACTTGACCTTTGACCCCCCTAGGCCCCGTCTCTGTTCCTTTTGCTGCCAGGACCTGTCAACCCACACTGAACGTTTCCTCCCTGCCTTTCTGGGCCCTCACTCTTTCCTTCTGTTTTCTGCACAAGTTAGATTCCTCCTGGAATCTGCACCCTCTCCCCCTACCTATTTTTTTTCTTATTAGGCACCTTCTTTCTTACGGTGACTGTGAGTGCTTTATCCCTGCTGAGGCCTCCAAGTCTTCCATCCAGCCCTCCTCCCTATGCGTACAGTCACGCAACAGACATGGTGGTATCCACAGTCTGTTCAGTACTGTCCTCTCCTACGCCTTTTCTTTGCAAATGAGAATTTATCACACCCTTTCTCATCAACTTGTTGCTTTTTGATTGACTAAGAGCTATTTTTGGCTCTCCATTACACAGCCACTGAGTCCTGAGAACTCCACATTTAATACTTGTCTAAATCTCTTAGAAGTTCTAAAGTAAACCACATCATTCTCTGTAGACAGTAAGTATCTTCTAATTGGCATGGACATCTACCTGCTGGAGTACCCAAGATATACATGACACTGTGGAAAGATCTGTCTTTCTACAGTCTCTTGATTATTCATATCTAGAGTAGAAACTAGGTCTAAGCTGGTGGGCCAGGGCATGGGTCACTGTGGTTAAGGGCATGGGTTGGGTCCTTGTCTTCGGAAACACTGGGCTGTTCACAGGCTTCATGTAGAGAACTGCATGGCTGGCATGGAGAAGTGGACAGGTCTCATCATAGACTCAAGAGCTCAGCCTTGATAGCAGCCTTGGCAGATGTCATATCCTGGTCAAGGTTAATCTAAGGAATGAAGTAATAAAGTGCAAAAGTCAACAGTTAAAGATGAACAACTCAGGTAAGTGTAGGGACTATCTCTGCGAATGATTCTACAGCTTCTCAATGACAGAAATAAAAATGACATCAGTGACGGGCACAGAGGAGACCCACAGACACTTCTAGTCAACCTCACCCATGCTATGTCCATGAATGTAGCTGAAAGCTACCTGCCCTTGTCTGACTTTACCCAGTGGAAGGGTTACAGGTAAAGATTCAAAGGGAGGGAGGGAGGGAGGGAGGGAGGGAGAGAGAGAGAGAGAGAGAGAGAGAGAGAGAGAGAGAGATGAGAGAGAGAGAGAATGAGAGAGAGAATGAGAGAGAGAGAATGAGAGAGAGAGAGAGAAAGAGAGAGAGAGAAGAAGGAGGAGGAGGAGGAGGAGGAGGAGGAGGAGGAGAAGAGGGAGACACAGATACACAGAAAGACAGACAGAGACAGAGAGACAGGAATAGAAAGAGGAGAGACAGGGAGGGAGGGAGGGAGGGAGGGAGGGAGAGAGAGAGAGAGAGAGAGAGAGAGAGAGAGAGAGAGAGAGAGAGAGAGAGCCATCTGTTTACTGCATCACAGGCATGGAATTAGCTGATGCTGACTGACAATGTGAAGTGATAAAAGCAAATTGATAAAACTTGAAGAAAATGAAGTCAGACTGAAATGGGGATATAAAATATAATTTAAAAAAATTAACCGATCAGGCATGCTTTGATCAATGCCTCAGGTACATAACAGCATGCTTCTGGAACAAGATTCTGTCTGATACAGGGAGTGTTATTATCTCCAGAATCCTGGCCAAGGACTAGCTCCTTATAAACTCATATAAAGAAACCTAAATTTCACATAGCTTCTCCTGGGAAAATATGAGCAAATCCTCCCTACAGGAGGGAATATTTCAATTCAGAAGAAATAACTATACAACATCGAGCCATTAGGACTGCGATAACCACCCCTAAGTGCCGCTTCTAACTGTAATGGACTCTCCTACTTTTGGCCTCAAGAATCTTACTTTTAAAATGTGTACACACAAAGAGGAGGTGAATCTTTGGGGAATCGCCTGGGAAGAAGAGTGTCAATGAGCATGGGAAAGGGAAAAAAGACTGTGTAACTGTTGTGTGCTCGTGAGGACAACACATTGCATACATGTATGAAGGAATTAACAGGGAATAAATAGGAAAATCAAATATATGGAACACCTCATTTATCCATGAAATAATGTAAAATTGCACACGGTGATTGATTTGTTACAAAATGTAGCAAATCAATTTTAAAAATAATAGACAAAATTTTATTTTATATTGTATTTTATATTGCTCTTTGTATTTTATATTGCAGCTGACAAAATAAAATGTGCTATTGAGAAATTATTGAACTGTTATATAATTATTTTTGCCTATGTCTGAATTAGCCTACCCAATTATCAAAGGACTGTTATCAACATTCATCTTAGTGAAAAAATTTAAAATATATGTGATATGAAAGTGTAAAGGGAGACACTAAAGGAGGAAAAGTTTAAATGGGATGGAAGAGAGAGGAGGGAAAGGGAAGAGAAAAGGGGAGGAAGGAGGGTAGGAGGGAGGTGGAAGAGGAAGGGGAGAAGGGAAGGGGAGGAGGGAGGGGGAGCAGGGAAAGGGAGGAAAGCAGAAGTCAACAAAAATCTAAGGATATAGAAACATTACTTTATGTTTATGTTACGTTATGTATATGATAAAAATAACCTCCCCCCACACCCCTACCTCTTAAACACAAGGAACATCGTGGAAAATGGAATAGAAAAGCTATGGGAAGCTTCAGGATAGGGAAGAGTATGGCGCATTACTGTCTTCTGAACATGGCATGCCTGATGTAGTCAAGAGTGTATAACATCGGCGATGGCCTACAAAGGGTCCCTGAAACAAAAATAAAAGCAAATTTATACAGACTTAGCAAGTTGCATTTATGTGTTTAGAAACGTGTATGTATACGTATGTGTGTGTATATGTAAGTTTGTATGCATGTATGTGTATACATATATTTGTGTATATATACACATATGTATACACATGCATGCATGTATATGTGTACATATATGCATGCACATATGCATGTGTACATTTATACATATTACAATAAATCATGAAAAGAGAAGTCATAGATTTGAAAGAGAGCAAGAAGGGGTGTGGGGGAGGGTTTGGAGAGAGGAGAGAGAAGGAGCAAATGATGTAATTATAAGTTTAAAGAAGGAAGCAATATTTTTTTAAAAACTTTAAAAGAAGGAAGGGAGAGAGGAAAGGACCTGAGGTCAATGGCAGTAGGAGAGAATGAGAGAAGGTAATGAATGTATCTACCTTGTATGTATACAAGTATGTAATTGTCAATTTAAAGGAAATCTATAGGATGAGTTAGTAGCTTTTACTTCTCATTGGAATAAAGCAAGCACTTCTAGGTGTTAGAGAGCTCATAGATACACTTGAAGTAGTCCATTACTTTGTATTTAAGCTCTAAATGACTGTTCTCAAAGTGATTCTGCCCTTCACTGTTAAGATAGTACAAGTGTAAGAAATGCAGTCGTGTGACTCTCAATAGGATGTATTATTAACATCTGTAAAGCCGGGAGGAAAGTGGCTTTGGGAGATTTCATTTGTTCTGCATTCTGCCTGGCGTCTTCGGAAAAGCTTCTTATGTCTCATGTGTCAGGGACTTCCTGACATGCCCATTAGAACTGGAGGCCCCAAGGCCCTTCCTCTTCCTTCCTTTCTTTTCCTTACATTTTCGCCATCAGCTTGTCAGAAGCAATCTGCTTATAGGTGATGAGGGACTTTATTTTAAAAGATCTCTATAATGCCAGAAGGGGCTACTCACTACAGAAAAATCTGAAACATAAAACCTTGGAAAGTCCGAAAATCAGAAAAAAAAATCGATTGCTCAATTCTACAATACACTAAGTTCAATGGATGTTTTTCCTGCATAGACTAAAACTTATAAAAATACATTGCACAGGAATATGTCTATGTGATAGAACGACAGCCTTTAAAAGAAAGAGTACTGTCAACTTTCATGGCATACGTTTATCGTGCTAAGTGAAATATGTGAAGCACAGTAAGAGAAATGCCCCACGCTGTCAATTATATGCAGTCTAAAAAACCAAACTCCTAAAAGCATTTGCTGGAGGTTGAAACAGAGCACACAAGCAAGAGGAAATAGAAGAGGCCAGACAAAGAGTAGAGGATTTCAGCCAGTTCAGAGAAACTCATCTTGGTGTCCTCTTGTCTAGCATGATGACTCTATTGCTATCATATATTTCAAAATTACTTGAAGTCTAGATTATAAATGTTCTCAATACAAAAAAATGACATAAGTAAAATGATATGAGCATTGTCTTGATTTAATAATTAATCCCACATTTTGACATACATTAAAATATCACACTGAACCCCCTAAATGTATATAACTATCACTTGTCCGTTGAAAAGAAAATTTATAACATTTCTTATTTACCTACAAGGAATGCACATGTTCCTGAAACAAGATGTATCTCTCTGTCTTAGTCATAGCTTCTGTCGCTGCAATGAAACACAGTGAACAAGAAGCAGGTTGGGAAGGAAAGGGTTTATTCAGCTTACATCTCCATATCTGCTGTTCATCACCAAAGGAAGCCAGGACAGGAACTCAACACAGGGTAGGAACCCAGAGGCAGGAGCTGATGTGGAGACCATGAAGGGGTGCTGCTTACTGGCTTGCTTCCCCTGGCTTGCTCAGCATGCCTTGTTATAGAACCCAAGACTACCAGCCCACGGATGGCACCACCCACAATGAGCTTGCCCCTCACTCCGCCTTGATCACTAATTGAGAAAATGCCTTACAGTAGCTGGATCTCATGGAGGCACTTCCCCAACTGAAGCTCCTTTCCCTGTGACAACTCCAGCTTGTGTCAAGTTGACACAAAAACAGCCTGTACAAATTGACCCCTTGTCAACTTGTCACACAAACATATCACTGTTAAGCCTCAAATCTTATGTTCTTATTCATCCTAAGATCTTAATAACTTTAAACGTCCCACAGTATTTACATATTAAAACTTCAATCCCTTTAACATATCCAATATCTTTTAAAATTCAAAGTCTTATAAAAATTCAAAGTCTCTTAACTGTGGGCTCCACTAAAATACCTTCTTACTGCAAGAGGGAAATTGGCCAACATGTAGGTATTTTGGTTTCTGATTTGATGCTATCTCCATAGAATAAGGTCGGCCTAGCTCAGAGGGGAAGGAACAGAATAATCACACCATTGAAAAACAAAATTGCATCCAGCCAGCCACAGATTTGAATTTTCTCCTTTGAGCTTTGATCTTCTCCTGGGCCAGTGTAGCTTGTATACAGTTCTACACTCTCTTGTGATGGCATAGGCTATTTTGAGCACATTTAATAGAGGATGGGCAAAGCTATGATATTGGGCAAGCCAGGTGAACTAAATGCATTTGAGTGTGCAGTGGTTTCAGCAGACAATGGGCTGTAACTGAATTGTACGCTGAGCAGCATCTCTCAAGTTCACGACTCTTCAGACTGGAGCCTCCTGAGATACCAGCACCTTTCCCACGGCCAGACATACAAGGACCCAAGAAAACTCCAGGAAACAGCTCAGAAGATAAGTGGCCTGCTTCTGCTGTTGGAATATGTGAGTGGAATGGCTTTAATGTCCTGCCTATGGATCCATGAGCCTCCACTGAGACCTGGTTTTCTCAAGCACTTCTAGCATGGCTGGAAATGCATTTTACTGGGTTCCTCATCACCCAACTCCTCTTTGCAATGTGGTGATAACACATCACACAGGGATGGACCCATGTGATAGCATCCTGGACTTGACATGCCATGAAGAGAGAGCTCCACTAACCTGACAATAATTGTTAGCTTCGGCTTTTCCATTCACTGAGGAATTTACTGGATTCCTATGGTTGCAAAATGTCTCTGACACTGGGCATAGGAGGAATTCTCTTGATGTATACACCTATCACTTCTACACCTGAGATCCAGTAGAGACCTGAGAGCATAAAGGTGATGTGCTATCCTTTGCCCCTTTGTTTCTAAGCTTGAACAAGCTGACTCCAGCATTTCTGTTCCACAAGAAGAGAAATGCCCCCCAGTCTTTAATGAGATTTTTAAATGCCATTACACAAATTCCAATAATCTAGGGCCACAGAGAGTAAGGTTAATTAAATAACAATTTGTTGTTATTGAATGACCTATGCTCTTGGCACACTGCTCTGAAGGTAAACATAGCCTGGACTCTTCCTTTTAAAAGAACAAGTTATCCCTACAGATTCTTTTGTGTTGCACAGGAGCCCTGCAAACACACACACACACACACACACACACACACACACACTAAACATATATATGTATGATGTATGTGTGTATATATATATATATATATATATATATATATATATATATCCACACCCTAACTTCTAGGCTTTAAGAACATGACTTTATTTAAAACCTTTTTTACAGATGTAATTAAATGATATTAAAAGGATATCACCACTGATAATCATGATAGAACTTATTTCCCATGATTAGGGTGTCTTTAAGGCAGAAAGTGTGGTATGAAAAAGACACCACAGGAAGGAGGTTGAGGCTATAGGAGAAGTTGGGCCATAATTCAAGGAATGCCAACAGTAACTAAACTTAGACAAATGATTTTTCCTCTCTAGAACCTCTGGAGGGCCATAACACCATCTTTACTTGAGACTTCTATTACATAAAATGGGAAAGAGTAACTTTCTCTTGTTTTAAACTACAGAGTGTGTTACATCACAGCATGCAAGAAAACTTAAAACATTATGTTCCTACTGGTGTTCCTATTAATATCCATCTAGACATGGTGGCCCCCATCTTCATGGGAATTTAAATGAATGTATGGTCAACACAATTCGCATTTGAAAGCAACTCCCATCCCTACATTATGATTGTGAATTCTCCAACCCCCTTATCTTTTATATGAGCTCCATGAGAAAAAAAGCTTCTCTGTAGATTGCCATTGAAGTAGACAGATTGTGATCTTCAGATTCAGAAAATAATTTTCACATGACCATTTTTGTTTCTCATACTTAAAGAGAATAAAAACTAATGAGAAACAGTACCTGGTGACCCCCATGGTCACATGGGAGGTCCTATTCCCAGAAATGAAGTTATTTACTTTTGCAAAAATAATACTGTCTCCTAATTAAGTGCATACTCCCTTTCTTAACCTAGATTAATTGTGAAGATTCAAGTGAAGCTTTATGAGATCATTTCAAGGTGTACAGGAAAACTCTAGCTTGCATCCAGTACATGAGACAGTGCCCTCTCAGAAATAATAAATGCCTTGTTCAACTGAAATTGACTACGTATTTCAATCAAATAATATACATTTTATAGTTCTTTGTGTACACGAATTATTTTCATTCACCGATGCTCTGGACATTGTTATTTTGTCTATTCTAAATCAAGGTAACTCAGAAAGGCACAAAGCACCATGAAAATTTAGAAGAGGAAAAAGTGAATTTTTCTAAGAAAACAAGACTTTACTGAACTCACGGGGTATTTGGCTTCAGTTCTGTAGTTACTGTAATGGATGTGCACGTGTGTGTGTGTGTGTGTGTGTGTGTGTGTGTGTGTGTGTGTGTAACCATGTGGCTTGGTTAATTTCTTGAAATTTCTTGAAAGTCACTGTGTCTCTTGGTCTCCTATATCTCCCCCAGAGCATCCACCAAAGGCCCTTCCATGAAGAAGAGGCTGAGATACATGGTTCAGAATAGTTTTCAGGTTATCCTGAATTCTCTCTTCTAGAGTTGACCCAGTGTTCATCTTCTACTACATATTGTACTTCGACTTGATGTACAAACAAGAAAGCAGTGAGCAGCCATGCCCACTCCTGGGAAACATTTCTGCTGTAACATTTCCATTTCTGTCAGCGTTCTCAAAGGAAGCGTTCCTTAGATGCAGCTGCTTGACTTGGGAAGCCACTTGGATCATTTGAGGTGTCCCTCAAGAACAAATTGGAATTCTCTGCATTTGTCAGTGTAGTCCAAAGTATAATTGACTTAAACCCAGCCTTTTGTCCCTGGAAACCTCAACCGATCCATTCTGTGCTCTTCAGACCCCCACGTGTTTTTGCTCATTTTTGGTTTCTTGTGCAAGTAAGTTTTGCAATTAGATTTATCATTCTGTAAACTTGAGTTCTGCCAATGTCATGGGCCAAGGTTTCAAGCTATGGTTTAAATCCATTACTATGAGAACTTAGGGAGAATGACAAAAGTTCTGTGTATGGTTATTTTATATTTGTTGTTGTTGTTGTTGTTGTTGTTTTACAGATTGTAAACATTCAACTGAATGTTGAAATGGTTTTGTCACTTCTGGGGCTAAGAAGGGGAAGACGTTTGGGTTTGGGATTTCCTTCCTCCCTCATTCCCCCCTTTATGGATTTCATCTCACTATATGTTTGCTTCAGGATTTTTCTTTTCTTCTTCAAAGAATTATCTATCTATCTATCTATCTATCTATTTATTTATTTATTTATTTATTTATTTATTTATTTAATGTATATAAATACATTGTAGCTGTCTTCAGACACACCAGAAGAGGGCATGTGATCACTTTGCAGATGGTTGTGAGCCACCATGTAGTTACTGGGAATTGAACTCAGGACCTCTGGAAGAACAGTGAGCATTCCTAACCACTGAGCCATCTCAGGATTTTTCTTAATTTGCTATTATTTTTTACTTGAGGAGTATCTCTGCTCTCCATCATCTCATAAAAGTAGAAAACAGTTTTGTAGTGATATGAATTAAGAAGTTATTTGTTGAAGGAGTGCCGGTCCCTGGAGAGGTTACAAAGTTTACACACCACACACAGTTTGCCTACATTTTTCTATTTCTCGTATCAGTCCTACTCAGCTTACATAGCAAATGCTTCCTTCAGTTGTTAACATAGGTGTGAGCATTGATCTTTGCAAATAGAAATGTTTTGCTAGACCAATTAAGTCCATATGTGCAACAGGAAACAAAAAGGGACCTTGATACAAGATTTGGCTTCTCAGCTTTAAGGTAATGTTGGCCCCATTAAGCAGACAGAACTGCACAAGAAATTATGGTATGCTTGTACAACCTAAGAGTCAGTTTAAGTCAAACCTAGAGAGTGTTTTTTCTTTCAAGTTTTGGGGTGTTAAATACTTGTTCAGTTCAGATAAGGAAAGAAAGAATGGAAGGAAGGAAGGAAGGAAGGAAGGAAGGAAGGAAGGAAGGAAGAATTTATATATAATTTTTGTCAACCTTATTGTACTGAAATTAGCAAATAAAAGCTGTATTCATTTAAGGTGTGCACAATTGTGATTTGTATATGTACTCAGGGTGCACTGATTACCACTATCATAAAGTTAGCCAATACAATCAAGTGTGATAGCCTGAGGTTTGGAAAAACAAAAACAAAAACCTAATATCTTCTTCACTGGGTTTCAAGTAAAGCACATGGTGCTACCCATACTCACTATGCTATAAATTAGAGTCCCAATTTTAGTTTTACATCTTTCATGCGTGTGTCCTGTAGATACCTGTGTGCCTGCATGCTCATATGCAAATACTGAAACCAAAAATTGATGTTGGGTGTCTTCCTCGGCCACTCTCCACTCTGTTTAGCTTCTTGATGAACCTGGAGTTTAATTGCAGTCTATGTAGCCAATCTGCCCTGCAGATCACCTGCTATGCCTACCAAGTGGTAAGGTTGTAGGAGCTGGCCATGTCTGCCCAGATTTTATGTAAAATCTCTGAATCTGAACTCCAACACACAGCAAGTGCTTTATTTGTGCCTCAGTCGGAGGCATCTCCTCAGTCCCCCAGTCTCATCTTCAGCTGAGATTCTACACTCTTTGACTACCCTCTCCTCATTTCTTCCACATTCAGCCACCACTCTACCCTACTTCTATGAGACCAACAAGTTCAAGTTTTACATTTTTAGATTTTAGAGAACTTTTCTTCTCTATGTTCATTATTAGACTTAGCACAATGCCCTCCCTCCCCACTTTATCCATAGTATGGCTGTTAGTGGTCACTCTTATGCAGAGCTGGTTCAATTGACTTCTTGTCAGCTTGACACACAAACATATCACTATTAAGCCTCAACCCTTACTTTCTTATTCATCCCCAAGATCTAAATAACTTTAAAAGTCCCACAATCTTTACATATTAAAAGTTTGATTCCTTTAAAATGTCCAATATCTTTTAAAATACAAAGTCTTTTTAAAAATTCAAAGTTTTTTTTTAACTGTGGGCTCTACTAAAATACTTTCTTCCTTCAAGAGGGAAAAATATCAGGGGACAGTCACAATGAAAAGCAAAATCAGACTCCAACCATCCAATGTCTGGGATCCAACTCATGATCTTCTGGGCTCCTCCAAGGGCTTGGGTCACTTCTCCAGCTCTGCCCTTTGCAGCACAAACCTTGTTATATAAGGTCCAGATGCCTGTACTCCACTGCTGCTGCTGTTCTTGGTGGTCATTTCATGGCACTGGCATCTCCAAAACACTGCTATCTTCCACTGTAACTAGGTTTCATCAATAGCCTCTCATAGGCTTTCTTCATGGTGCTATGCCTCATCTCCTTTGCATGACCCCTTCAGTCCTGGGCCATCAACTGCAGCTGAGACTGCACCTTCATCAATGGCCTTCCATGGCCTCTCACAGTGCTGAGCCCCAGCTGCTCTTCATGCTTTCAAAACCAGTACCACCTGGGTGACTCTTACACAGTACTAAGTCCTGCTGCAGCACAAGGCACAACCTTGGCTATCTCTGAAACACAGCCTCTGTGCTCTCAGGAAACACTTCCCAGTAGATTTGGCCTCAGTGATGCTGGTCTCTTCTTAATCACCGCTAATTTCTTAGCTCCAGCTAACCAGCATCAATAGTCCCAGTAAAACAAAGGTTCGCTTTAGTGGTTCTGGTATCTTGTTAATCACAGCTGATTCTTCAGCCCCAGCTAACCAAAACCACAGGATCTTCACAATCAAAACATGTCCCTGATAAGAGTCTTTCATCTTCCCTCTGAAATTTCATAAGCCAGGCCTCCATCTTCTGCACTGTTCTTAACATTATCTTCTAAGCTCATACTCAACATTCCACAGAGCTCTTAATATCCAAATGTCTCTTCTAGAAAAAAAGTCCTTCCACAGTCCTCCCCTAAACTTGGTCAGGTTGTCACAGAAATACCCCACTATGTTGGTATGATTTGTTTTAGCCAGGGTTTCTATTCCTGCACAAACATCATGACCAAGAAGCAAGTTGGGGAGGAAAGGGTTTATTCAGCTTACACTTCTACACAGCTGTTCATCACCAAAGGAAGTCAGGACTGGAACTCAAGCAGGTCAGGAATCAGGAGCTGATGCAGAGGCCATGGAGGGATGCTACTTACTGGCTTACTTCCCCTGGCTTGCTCAGCCTGCTCTCTTATAGAACCTAAGACTACCAGCCCAGAGATGGTACCACCCACAAGGGGCCTTCCCCCTTGATTCCCTAACTGAGGAAATGTCCCACAGCTGGATCTCATGTAGGCACTTCCTCAACTGAAGCTCCTTTCTCTGTGATAACTCCAGCCTGTGTCAAGTTGGCACACAAAACCAGCCAGTACAGTGGCACAAATGTCATAGGAGTAAGATTAACCACTTTTTTTGATTGGATTTAATGCCTGATCTATGAGATTCACCAACACCTAACACTGTTAACAAGGCCTGTAACTAGATAGGTCCGGGGCCTAGGAGAAAATTTGCTATCATTATTCTGTTAAATAAGCACAGCAATAAAATGACTCCTAATGACACCTGGCTATACTTACAGCTCAGCATGTCAACAACTCAGTCCCTATCATATAATCTTCTTATTACAGTAGATGGAAATTAACAGAGACCCACAACTAGATAATGTGAAGAGAGTAAGAGACTATAGCGTGCTCTGCCTTAACTAGAATACCTTTATCAAAACCCTCCCCTCACGGCCTAGAGATCTATGTGAAAGATTTTTTTTTATGGAGAAAGATTGTAAGATCCAGAGATGATGGATGATTCCAAGGAAATAGCATCTTCCAAATAAAACAAGGCAAGTGCACATATGAACTTACAAAGATCGTGGCCGCTGTCACCAGACCTATGCAAGATCAAGCCAGATCAAATCTGCATACAAAGTAGGGAAAATGCACACTACATCTCATCCCCAGTAAAGACGTTTATCACAGTTGTTAGTTACTATGAGAGGGAAATCAGTTTTTCTACGATGAAGCAGCAGCAGGCATATCAAGCACACCCCAGTGCAAGCCTCATGCTCAAAGGATGGTTGACTAATAAGTTAGGCTTTATGTTTTTGTTTTGTTTTTTTTTTAAATAGAGAAATAATATGAAATTTGGTAGGGAGAGAGGTAGAAGGGAGGTGGTGTTATAAGGGAAGAGAAAGAACATAATCATTTCAAACATTTTTTAATATTTATGTGTATATATGTATGTATATATACATATATACATATATATAATTTTCCAAAATGAACCTATAATGTTAGATGCCCTCATGGCATTTTTAGCAAAGCATGTTTCCTCTTCTCCCCATCCCTTTGCTATCCTTGTTGTGTAGATCCTTCTTTTTCTTGTCCTGCATCCTTCATTTCCCTAACTCCCATCTCCGACCATCCTTCCTTATCACTCTCAAAGTCCCTTGTTGCCCTCTGTTGGTTTTCTTTCTAGATTTTTAGAATTACTCACACGCCTGTTTACAACTACATATGCACGCATACATTACAGGCAGGATCTGCACATATGCAAGAACATGGATTTTTTCCCCCATCTGAGTTTGGGTCTCATCACTTAATAGTAATGTTGATCTTATTAAAGGTTTTACAAGGGACTGTGCATCATGCAGCAAATCATGCTCCACTTCTTGGTGTTTGAAACCTGTACCTGTACCTTCTCACCTGTACCTTCTCACCTTGGTGCTTCACGTGTCTATTTAAAGACCCTCCAGGGAGAAATGCCAGGACGTTGGAGCTACTTGGTATGAAGATAAGTCTCTTACGGAAGATGAGTTGTACTTTTTTCCTGAGGGTTTCTGTGTTTTCCAGTGTATACAACAATCTAAAACTAGGCTTTGGATATCCCAAGCTGATCCTGAAGACTTTTTTGGGAGATGGAAGGCTTTGGGATAAACTTGGAGGGCAGTGCCTAACTAATTCTTCCAGAATTCAGTCTTAATGTACACTCTGTGTCTATGAGGTTGCTTGCAAAGTAGGAGATCTTCACTTACATCTCCAGGAAACATTGCCCAGATGCAGCAGTATCTGGTGTCATACCTAGAATCTCCTAGACACCTTTGCAAGTAACCACAATGTTATACAGCTCACTACATTGACAGCCTCTGGGACATCCTCCCTAAGCTCAGTGCAACCTCCTTCTCTTCTTCATCTTTCCTCCTCTCTCTTCCTCCTCCTATGTTCCCTTTTCACCCTCCTCCTCGCCCCATTCTTTCTCCTTTCCTTCCTTTTCTTCTCTTTCCCCATAATCTTATCGGCATCCCCCTCTGTTATCTCATTTTCTTCCCTGTATTAGTCAGGGTTCTCTAGAGTCACAGAACTTGGGTTGTCTATATAGTAAGGAAATGGTCAGCAGCAGCTGTGGATGGAAGTCCAAGGATCTAGCAGTTGCTCAGTCCCACAGGGCAAGCAGGCAAAGAAGAGAGTGAATCTTCCTTCTTCCAATATCCTCATGTAGGTCTCCAGCAGAGGGTGTGGCCCTGATTAAAGGCATGTGCCACCACGCCTAAATCTGGGAATTGCTTTGCCCTAGGCTGACCTTAGACTCAGAGATCTCTGTGTCTTAATCTTCTGGGATTCATAGCCACTATGCCTCAAGATCTCCAGCCAAGGTCCAGGTCTGAGTTCATTCCAGATACAGTCAAGTCGACAACCGGGAATAGCCACTACGCTCTCCTTCCTCCTTCTCTCATCTCCGAAAGTCCTAATTCCTTCCTGAATTTTCATGACACTGAGAAAGATTTTGATAAGCTACAGATGATCTGAGGATAATTTAAATTTCCCATTACTCAGCATCCAATATGGAGACACAGTAAAATGCCACATGTGCCTAGCCTAGGGAAAGATAAGAATTCTGAACATATTCTGAATGGGCATTTCTTATCAACTTGAGTAATGCTGAGGAAAAGCTTATGTCAAACCATTGTAAACCAGGGACCAACTCTACTTACACAGCCAAATGACTTGCTAAAGAAGGACATAATTGCTTGAGTTTCTGACATTTGAGGCTCATTTAGCTTCTCTGCCATTGATATTGCATTGTCCCATAAGCACGTTTTAAGGAAGCCATCTTCCCTAGAAGCACGACAGTAAAATGGATTCTCTTAGTGCCCCAAGTCCCCAGTATTCATCATAAAGACTTCTTGTTGTAGGACTCTGCTAAGGATCAAGGACATTTTCAAGTTCAGAACTGAGCCATGCTCAGAACTACTGAGTCCGCAGTCCAGTTTGTGCCCCAGGTCTAAGATTTTCTTTTAGCTGTGAGAAGGTCAGGGAGGGCTACTGTTATGTGTGTTTGCCCTATAGCCATTTTCTGGGTGTAGTCAATAACAAGTTATCATTAGCTCATTTAATAAGAACATGGTTTTCTAAAACATTGCACAGGTAAGCCTTTGAAAGGCAATTGCCTTCTCTTTGTCTCTAATAAGTCTTAATACACTTAGCCAGCATACTATGTGGCCAGAACTATCTCAGGAAGCCAGGTGACCTTGTGTGCAAACCGTGCAAGGTTCCTCTATAAGCATTTCTCTTGTTGCACTCAGCACCAAGTTTGCAGATTGCCGTCGAGATGGGTCAGCCAAGGTTCAAATGTCTTCTGTCCCAGGGAAGCTGTTCTCTTCCTTGGAAATACCTTCAGCGTGTGGTGTGTCATTACTTCCTGTGTAGATAATATGCCCCTACCTATCTCCTGTCTCTGTATTAGCCATGTGTCTGCTGGACATTTCTGGCTCAGGGTGACAGTCTAAGATAAGAGTGTTAAAAATAACCCTCCAGCATCCTACTTTGTTATTAGAATACACAATGATTTGATGGTCACAGGACAATATTTAAACACTCGAATAATCTTTCCCCCCAACTGAATGAGTTGTTTATTTTTAAAAATATTTATTTTTATTCCATGTATATGAGTGTGTTGTAAACTGTGAGCATGCCTGCTACCCTCCAATACCACAAGAAGATGCTAGATTCCCTGGACCTGGAGTAAAACCTGCTTTGTGAGCTGTCATGTGGGTACTAGGAACCAAATCTATGTCTCTCACAAGAGTAGCAAGTGCTTTCAATCACCAAGTCACCCCTCCAGCTCCAGAGCTATAAACTTTTAGCATCACTGGACGATAATTGAAAAAATTAAGTGCACTGGCCATTGATTCAGACTGTGTGTGAATTTTAATTAGGCAGCGATAGAGATTGAGAATTGCTGAACCCAGGCCCTTTCTAGCATCTCAGGATCTAGCTGCGTCCTGACCAGCGGACAGCGGGCCCTGCCTCCATGAGTCTCAGCATTCAACTTTGGCTTCTTCTTCCTCTACTTGTTTGTCTGAACACTATCTCACTAATGTATGGCCCCCACGGGAACAGTATAGGAAGGGGAACGAACAATGACCAAGCCAATGTCTAACCACAATTGACCATTTCTCTTTCTAAAGTTCTCTCTTATATAGAAAGCTATCTGTTAGAATCTTTCTATATTACAGGAAAATGGAGAAGGATATTCTTTACAAAAACACGGATTAAAGAATCCAAAATCATATAAAAGCCACCAGAAAGTTCCAGATACCAGGAAAGAAGGAGACTCCCAGGAACCAACGGGGATGACATGAGCTGAAATACCCAACTAGGGCAGGAAGAACCTGTAGAGACCATATCCAGAGGTTAGGCAAGGCCCCCGGTTGAGGGATTGGGCCACCCACTCATCGCCAAAGTTTTAACTGAGAATTGCTCCTGTCTAAAGGAAATTCAGGGACAACGTGTGGAGCAGAGACTGAAGGAAAGACCAGAGACTGCCCCATCTGGGGATCCATCCCACATACAGACACTGAACTCAGACACTACTGCTGATGCCAAGAAGTGCTTGCTGACTGGAGCCTGATATAGCTGTCTTCTGAGAGGCTCTGCCAGAGCCTAACAAATACAAAGGCGGATGCTCACAGCCAACCATTGGACTGAGCATGGGGACCCTGATGGAGAAGTTAGGGAAAGGACTGAAGGAGCTGAAGGGGTTTGTAGCCTCATAGGAAAAACAACAATACCAAACAACCAGACCCCCCAGCCCTCCCAGGGACTAAACCACCAGCCAGAGTACACATGGAGGGACCCATGGTTCCAGCTGCTTATGTAACAGAGGATGGCCTTATCTGTCATCAAAGGGAGGGGAGGCCCTTGGTCCTGTGAAGGCTCGATGTCCCAGTGTAGGGAAATGCCAGGGCATGAGGAGGGAATGGGTGGGTAGGGGAGCACCCTCATAGATGCAGGGGGAGGGGGGCTGGGATGGGAGTTTCCAGAGAAGAAACTGGGAAGAGATAACATTTGAAATGTAAATAAATAAAATATCCAATAAAAATAAGTAAAATTTTAAAAAGTTATTGAATATCTACCACAACAAAGATATTAAATATCTATCACAACCAAAAAAGAAAAAAAAAACATGTATATCTCTCTACTGTCTTATGCTACAGTTTTAAATTACTTTATTTAAATTTTATTTTAAATTTATTTGACCTTATTTTAAATGTTCTCATATGATACATTTGGATCATATTCTCCCTCCTCCTCTACCCCCCCAGACCCTTCCCAGCTCAGTACATACTCAATTTCATGCTTTCTTCCTCTTCTTCTCAAAAAAGTTCCCAAATAAGAATCAAAACCAGATAAACTAAGAAACAACATAAAAAACAATAGTACAAAAACAACAAACAGCAAGCAAATAGTGTGAGTCAAATCACTGTAGGTCATGTTGTGTGAGCCAGTTCTTCTTGGGTGGGAGTATGCCCTGTAGTGTAGCTGACATAGTGACACACTTGAGAAAACGAGATGTTTCTTTCCCCGAAGCTATCATTGCCCAAAACTTCTTGGTCCTGGTAGGACACTGTGTCTCCTTCCCAATTCTCAGTTCTGGAATTCTGTCTGGCTTAACTCTGTACAAGTCTTGTGTGTGCTGTATTAGTGTCTGTGAGTTCATATGTGTGCCAGTCCTGTTGTGGCTGGAAGAAACTGTTTCCTTGAAATTCACCACCTCTGACTCTTACAGTCTTTGTATCTCCTCTTCTGATTAGATCCCTGAGCCTTGAAGCAAACAGTTCAATGAACAGATCCCATTTAGGGCTGAGGGTTGCAAAGTAGCTCACATTCTCTGACCATTGTCTAGTTGTGGATCTCTTAGCACACAGCATATACTGTAAGGAGATGCTTCTCTGATGAGGGTTGAACAGTGCTCTAATTCATGGACAGAGAAGGAAGTCATTAGGAATCACTTTCTTGGTATGTTCCATTGGCATAGTAATAGTATAGATTTGTCCTAAGTACTCTATCAATGTCAATTATAGGTTCCACCCCATGTAGTGGATTTAATCCAATAAAAAAGAGGTTGGATCTATATAACCTTTCTGTCACTATAACACCAGTGTACCTTGCAGGCAAATCACAATTGTAGGGTGTAGAGAGCCTTATTGAGGTGCCATGCCACCTGGCAGGAACTTGACATCGACCAATGTGAAGTTCCTCTCCCAGCCTTTGAGTGGGAACTCTTGGGTTAGTCATAATCCCCTCCACCCAGGGTGGAGTGCTCAGACCAAGGTGAAGCCCATTGTTCTTCAGGGACCTGCAGTTTCCTGAGAAACACTAGCCACCTGTGGGGCAACTGAACTGCTTCTGCTGACAAGCTTCCAGCCTTCCCCACCCCTGAATACACACACACACACACACACACACACACACACACACACACAGAGAGAGAGAGAGAGAGAGAGAGAGAGAGAGAGAGAGAGAGAGAGAGGGAATTCTTCATTAAATTTTGAGGCCTTGAATAGCAGTGTTATCTTGGTCTCCATCTCTTTTTTTGCTGCCTTCCCATACATCCCCAGCTTCCCTTACAGTTAACCCATTCAATGTTACTGCAGGCAGTTACAGTAGGGTTTCAAGGTTTATATCTGGATGGTATTGATTACTTTTCTCTTCCAATAGCAGGGACAGTACCTTCCAGTACCACGAATGCTGGCCAGAAAGGGTGAAGGTGCTGGTTAGATACCAGCTCAATTTCTCCGTGTTCACTGACAAAAATGAGTTGTGTCTTCAGGAATACAGCCTTCCTGTTGGGTTACATTGAGTAATAAATAGCCTTGGGGATACCTTGCGATGTTTGAGAAGTCTCATCATTGGGACTCATTTGGCCAATGACTCAACCACATACAATCAACTCTTAGCAATGAAGGTTTTATCTGGTGGCATGTCTAGATGGGGCATTTTCTCCCCTAATGTTTGGTGACTCCATTAAGATTCCTTTTATAATACATATATTTTAGGAGGTTTCTAGAGTAGTAGGTTTCAGCATGGCTTCTCAAAACAGCTTTGGAGCTAGATGTCAGTGCCCACATTCCTTTTGCACTCTGCTCTTGTTTCTCCTCCCTATTGAATCCTCTTTTCCTTTCCCATTGACCTCTTTATGACATTATTCTTTGTCTCACCTTCCTTGCATAGTGCTACTCGGAGTGTGGTTGTCTTGGTCTTCCTTGCTGTGCACTCTGGATTTTTGTGTTTCCAAGATTTCTCCATGACTTCCAAGTTGTAAAAGAGTATTCTTATACTTTATTTCTAATTTGCTTATTCACTAAAATATAGACATATAGTCCAAGTAGATCTGTTTTTCTAATTTTGAAGTAAGGTGTTGTACTATGTTTACTCTGGCAACATTCACAGACTCAATGGAATCCTTCTAAGTCATTTGAATAATCGTATCATTAACAAAATTGCTTGTAGAATGCTTATATATTATTTTGAACTCTAATACCATAGGTGCCTAACAAATAGTGATGTTATTGGCGGTCGTGTGGCATCAAAGCAGAGTAGTGCCAAACACATTTTCTCTGTGTACTCAGGATTTGCAGGGTGTGAGGAAACCTCTATGTTGGTACAGTCTTTCAGCTTCCTGCTTTGGTAAGTCCTGTATCACATGAAAGGATGGGCAAGAGAAATTTGCAGAGTACTAAGGCCCTATCACTGCCTCTGGCCTACAGTGCATTCCTTCTGTTTCTTTGTATAGAAACGAGTTCAGAGCTATGCTTCTCAAACAAGAGGATCGTATGAAACCTCTCCAATATTTACAGCAGAAGAGACATACATTAAACAATACAGTTGTTAGATTTTATATATATAAAAAAAATCCTTGCTATTGAGTGACTTCCCCGGGGAATGGGAGGCTTTGTAACCTTGGCCATAAAAATGAATCGTATAGATCAAAACATATATCTTGGCAGAGAATAAACTTTGGGTTTCACATTCATTGTTGAAGCAATGTTGTCAACATTCCAGTGACTGCATTTTAAAAATTCCATTAATGAGTATACCTCAAGTTATAACTAGGCATTATTTCAAGTGTCCCTCCATCCCATTTCCACAAAGAGCTCTTTCTAGCTATGAAAGCAGAGCACTTATTTTTAAAATAGTAAATGGGTACACAAGAGAATGAATCCTATAGCAGTGAGCAGTTGCTGCAGAGAAGTGTCATAAATAGAAGTTTCTTAGAGAGGGAGAGAAGGTGAATTGCTAAAAACTAAGATGCACAGGAAAGGAAAGGTACATCGTCATCATCAGACAGGAAAACAGAAATAAGAAATTCACAGGTGTCACCTGTTAAAAATGGCGTTACTCAAAAGTTAAATGCAAGCTTAAAGTGCCATATTTTACTATCTTATTTGATGTAAAAATATGCATAGATATTTTAATTAAATATTACATTAATAAATATTAATATTTTCTACAAATATTAATAAGCACCTTTGAATATTCCATTCTCCCCCAGTCTGCTTAAAGAGAGTGTGGTCTCTAAACAGAGATTCTCTGATTTTATTATCAGCATATTTGATTCCATGCTTTATTTTTAGGCTCCACAGTTTTGCCAAGAATTATATATATATATATACCACCCAAAATGTAATCCAAGAGGCATCTCTCTTAGAAATAAAAAAAAGTTGTGTTTCATCCCAAGTAATAGATCATCACTGAACACACTGTTTGACAGACAGGTCTACTGGGCATCAGGTATTAGTAAAAGCTGTCTGCAGAGGAAGCATGGAGGTGAAATGTTGAAATAGATCTGTCTTGGGGGCATTTGTAGAGCCAGCAGTTGATAAAAGAGACTCCTTGTTTGTGCACAAGCACTCTTTGAATGGGTCCAAGGGTGGTTTTCGTACCTCAATCCGCATCGCATTGATCTTGCACAGTGTACCATCTTTGCTCTCAGTGTGTGAGTGGTTTTGCTGTTTTGTTTTGCTTTGTCTTTCCTTGGGATGCATCCCTTTCTCAGTCCTAGAGATCCTGGCGAGACTGAGCCCTTTGCAGCACCCTGGCTTTTATGCATTCCTCTCCCCTTTCCCCCCTCCCAGCCCAGCATCTCCCCACCCACCCTTTGTGTCCTTCAACACCCTTTGCCTGCATGCCAGTTCTCATTCTTGGAACCATTTCACAATTAATATACAACCTTACCCACCCCCCAGTCCCCTTCACAGAGTCTCTTGGGGGAGAAAAAAAAGGTTCTGCAAAGCTTCCCAGGCCGACAGCATTGCACTGTAGCTCTCCTTTGTAATAGTTTATACTGTTTGGCTGAAATGGTCAGGGAGGCATGAATAATGCTTTTTCTCTCCTGCCCTAGGAACATTTAAGGTGCCGTGTAATTCATGCAAAATTACCATGGGAGAATTCTCTCTCCTGAGCTGTTTTTGTCCTGTACCCCTGGGGACATGTCAGTTCCAAGAATGGCCCTATAACCACACAATTCCACCATCAATTCCCCCCTTTAGAAATACCTGCTTTATTGACTTTTCTAAAACTAGCAGGCTTTTATTATTTTTCCTCTCAAGTAAAATACTCAAGCACAAAGGTTAATGGTAGGAGCTTCTCATTGATTCCATGGGCTTGTGTCTAAGACAGATGCACAAGCAAAGACCAGGGGCATTAATGAGAAGACTTTATGCCTGGCCCTTTATTCCATGATTTAAACCTTTTCTGAGAGTTGGGTCTACTGAATTTTTGTCTTTCTTTAAATGAAGCTGGATTCACCCTATATTGGCAATTATCACAGCATCTCTTCCTTTTGTCAGAAAGGCTCTGGGAAGAATGAAATGAAAAATAGAAGCTCTTAGTGTTTTAATTAGAAGTATAAGACATTCATATTCTTCTTACTCAGAGGGACTAGAAGAACAAAAAATATTTTCTGTAGTCTACAATGCAGAAAATTTTCAGTTTAAGATATCCCCAAACCACACAATGATCTTGTAATAATTCTATTCTGTAAACCTGGACATGTTTTATAAATGGATTCTAAAATGTTAAGTGATAAATGAAGTGTTCCTGTCCCCTCTTGAGCCATTTTTCCTTTCTAGACAAGGACAAATCTCTCTATGCAAAAGGCTCAGTTGTTGGAGAAAAGAGAAATTAGGTCCACCACATTTCTAGAAGTCTACTGTCTCCCCATTATTAATGGTCTTCTGAGTTGGTTTTCTGTTGCACTGACAACGCTCTTGAGACTGGGTAATTTATAAACAATACAAATATATTAATCTCATGATTTTAAAAAGCAAAGTCTATGGCGTGCCATCTCGTAAAGTCTCCTTGCTGTGTTCTACCAAGGCAGCGGGCAACAGGTGGGGAGACAGAGTGAGTGTGTTAGTTCAGGTTTCTTCCTCTTCCCATAAGGCATGAATGTCACCATGTGAAGTCTCACTCTGAACAATGTGCAGAGTCTTACTCACCTCCTATGCTGGCTAGTTTTATGTCAACTCGACAAGATGTTATCATCTGAGAGGGAAGACCCTCAATGGAGACACCCACGTCTCCATAGGTTTGGGCTACAGGCAACCCTATAGGATGTTTTCTTAATTAATGATTGATGGAGTAGACGCTAGTCCATTATGGGTGGAGTCACACTTGGTCTGGTGGTTCTGGGTGCTGGAGACTGAGCAAGCCACGGGGAGCAGGCCAGTAAGCAGCACTCCTTCTTGGCTTCGCATTAGCTACTGCTTTCACATGCTTGCCAGGTTTAAGTTCTGCCGTGGCTTCCCTCAGTCAACTGTGATTTAGTGTGTATATAAGCCAAACACACAGTTCCTCCTATGTTGCTTTTGGCTCTTCTGGTATATCACAGCAGTAGTAGCCCTAAGACACCTCCCAAAGGCCCAACTTTCAAACATTGGCAACACGAGACTCCCAGGATCAAGTTTCCAATATAAGAATCTGGCACATTTCCAAACCATAGAAGTCCCCTTTCTGTTCCTCCTTTAGACAGGAACAATTCTGGGTTAAAAATTTCTGTCACCGTGCCTTGTCCCTAGCCCATCATTGTGGTGTGACATCTACTTCTCTGCAGTAAATGTTCTCACAGATTGATCCATTGTCCCACTAGGCTTGGGCAGTGGACATTCTAAGAAACATTTCAAGAGCTCTCCGTGCATCTTCAAATAAATGACAGGATGTGTGTGTATGTCCAGAGTCACTAAATATTCCTGTCTCTTCCATGGCTACCTCTTACATATCTGGGCTCGACTTTAGGCTTCCTTGATTTCATTTGCTAGCAGACTTATCTGAATAATCTATTCTGATCCCAACTTTTAGTTGACTTGTATTTATATCCTAGTTACTTTCAAACTGATTATAATCTCTTCAAGTTTTATCATTAAAACAATCTGTTATATTACTCCGTGCATTTGTCTCAATAAAGCCTCATAATCAACACACTCAAAGCAATACACCATCATCCTAACAATACTCTCATGTCCTGTGCTCCCCATGGGATGAGTAACCATATCCACTGACAAGGTATTGGTGTGGTGCCAAATTCAGAGTAAATGCACAATAAAATTTAACAATTGATATATAATTGACTTGTAATCTAAAACATTAATGAACACATTATTTTGCAATGACTAAACAAGCATATAACATAGTAGGTTGCTAATTCAGTGGTAAATAAAATAGACCTGTAAAAAATAGCAAACAATGCGTGCAATCTAATATTGATTAATATAATATATTACATATGTATATGTATGTAAAGAAATACATGTTATGTGAATAAATATATTTGTTTACATGAATATATACTTATATATTTATTATATATAATGCAATATTGATTAATTAAACCCTCTTCCTTTAGGAAAGTAAGAAACATTAGACTAGTAAGGCTGTCTTCTTCCACTGAGTGCTTGCTTCAAAAATTCTCCTTTGTCTAGAAATCATTACTGCCGGCTCTGCCCAGTTTTAAGACAACTTGACAAAGACCACAGTCAGCTGAGAGGAGGAAACCTGACTTGAGAAAATGCCTCATTAGGACCAGGCTGCGGACAAGCCTGTAGGGCATTTTCCTAATTAGTGATCAATGGGTGAAGGCCCAGTCAATCATGGATGGTGCCATCCCTGGGCTAATGCTTTTAGGTTCTATAAGAAAGCACTGTCCTGGGGAACAAGCCAGTAAGCAGCACTCCTCCGCGGTCTCTGCATCAGCTCCTCATCCAGTTTCCTGCCCTGTTTGACGAGTTCCTGCACTGGCTTCCTTTGATGAAGACCAGCGATATGAAAGCCAAATCGATCTTCCCTCTACAGGTTGTTCTCGATCATGGCTTTCATCGCAGCAATGCTAACCCTAAGAGACACTGATTATTGTTCCCTCTGCTAAGTTTCCTTCATTCTCCTATCTCTATAAAGTCAGCAGAACTGTGGAGGTGTTAGAAGTGAGTCTACACCCTGATCAGTTTTCTCCCTGTAAAATCTTTGGGCTGAGTGTGATTGTGAACAGTAGAAACTTTACTCAGAATGAAGAGGTCGTATACACACTAGAAAGTGGGCGGTGGGGCAGGGGGGGGATCAGAGAAGTAGAGAAAATTCTTAATAGAACCAGCAGCCAGGCACTGAGTTTCTCCAACAGAAAAAGGCGGGAGTCAAGTAGTCAGGAAAGAAAAGGCAGGGTTTTATCAGGAACTGAAGGTTGGTGAAGCTGTGAGAATATCATAATAAGGAATGGGAGGTGAAGAGCTAGAGGGGATTTGGAGGCTGAGCTTGCTTCTCAGTCATGCGGACCGTAGTTCAGATCCCAGAACAAAACAACAAAGGGACCAGTGGTATCCCTCATCTCTGTAACCCTGTGCAATGCGCCCATACAGTCACCTGTCCATACACAGAAGGACTAGAAATCATAACAGACTGGAAAAGCATTGGACTGCCAACTGACCATGAAGCTCAACCAGAGCCTAAGTCCCTGCAAACAGAACTTAGTGCCCATTAGAAGTTCTGAAACCAGGCTTGCCCCATGGACCAGGATCAGTGAGCTGGTGGCTGAATTTCTTATCGGGAACATTATATGAATGTGAAAAATCAGACATTCCTGAAAGACCGCTCAACTCCCCGATGCACCTGAGTTGTGGCGAGGGGGAGTGGCGCGGTGACACACACACACACACACACACACACACAACTGTTTTCATATGGCATTCCTTTACAAAGACTGGCAAATTCCAAACTTCCAAACAAGTTTGCCTAACACATGGGCCTTATTAGAGGCCTCCATTTTCCTTGGCAGGAAGACAAGTTGCATTTAAATACTAACACGAGCTGTTTTCCATAATGTATGCTGAGTAGGCTCCGCCCATGTGCTGGGATGACATCAGCCAACCCCAGCCCCATGCTACAAAGGGTCCAAATTATTGTGTGCCAGAAAGATGAAAAGAGTGGGATTGTTAAACACAGGAAAAGTGTAGACAAATTCACTGACTCCAGCTAGCGATGACTTGTGTATTTCCCTCACATCAAGTAAAGTCCTTTTTTAAAAATCTCTAACCTTAGCTCGAGAATTTATTCGCTATTTTCAATTGATAGGAAGATATAGTTCTGGGGAACGTGTCGCTGTCAATTGATTCCTGAGCAGCACCGTGCTAATCTCTGCTACTTTCTGAATTTGCTCAGTGACCCCAGAGGTGTGCGCCACACAGGAAACGAGACGTGAGCCAAACACCCCCTCCTGGACTCTTGCCAAACACAAAACTTTCACAGACCTTAAGCATCCGCTAATACAAAGGCACATGGTTTCTTGAAAAGAAAAGGTTAACATCGTCGTGGCATCTCAACACTTTAAAATGTGATTTTAAAGGAGTTTATGAAATGAAATGCCTCTCTCCCCCAATGATCTTAACACTGGCAGCATTTGGCTGGTTTCTTGCCCTTGAATGGGATGGCAGTTCTGGTGCCTGCCCCGAGGCAGCAGGAAGCCGAGATTCTGAACTTGTTGCTGACAGGGAAGAAGATGAATGCACCAGGCTGCAGCCATCCTATCTATGAGAAATAGGCATGTAAAAAAAAAAAAATAAAAACCTTGGCTTGATGAAGTGCAAAGGTTCCTTTTTTTTGCTGCACGCCACTACAGCAGAGAGAATTTTAAAAGATTTCTAACGGGAAAGAAAAACATGTGGGATTTTTAACATTTTCTGTCTGGAAAGGAAAGTACATTTAGGGTTACAAAGTTTGGTTTGAAGTTGAGCCTCGGCTGTGGGCTCTCGGTGATCTGCAATGCTCTTAGCTTCTCAAGTACAAATTCTCTCCACCTACTTAGGGAGGGTGGGGACCTGGGATCCTCTCTTTGGTCAACGCACTCCTAACCTGCTGAATGCTGACAGTGCTGTCAGCTTCTCTCATTGTTGTAAAAAGGGGTATCCGGACACAAGCAACTTAAACTGAGTTTGTTTCGGCTCAGAGTTGTGGGGTGAAGTCCATCCTCCTCCTGCAGGAGTCTGGGTGACTAAGGTTTTAAGCAGCGGGTCACATTGTATCACACAATGTATTTTATAGGACTGGGCAAAGTCTTTTTTTTTTTTTTTCATTGCTAACAAAGTCACATTCAGGAAGGAGAAAACATTAGGTATTCACCTTTTATTTATTTATTTATTTTACAGTCCAGCTGTTGCCCCTCTCTCACAGTTCCTCATCCCATTCCTCCTCCCCCCTGTCTCCAAGAGGCCACTCTGGAGCCTCAAGCCTCAAGGGTTAGGTGCTTCTTCTCACTGAGGCCAGACCAGGCAGTCCTCTGCTGGATATGTGTCAGGGCCCTCGGACCAGCTAGTGGATGCTGCCTGGTTGGTGGTCCAGTGTCTGAGAGATCTCAGGGGTCCCAGCTAGCTGAGACTGCTGGTCTTTCCCTGGGGTCGTTCTCCTCTTCAGCTTCTTCCAGCCCTCCCACCCCCTAATTCAACCACAGGGGTCCCTGACATCAGTCCAATGGTTGGGTGTAAGTATCTGCATCTGTCTCCGTCAGCTGCTAGTTGGTCGTCTGAGGACCACCATGCTAGGCTCCTGTCTGTAAGCACACCGTAGCACCAGTGCTAGTGTCAGGCCTTGGAGGCTCCCCTAGAGTGCTCATTCTCTCTGGACTCCACTTTTCTAGGTAGTTCAAGCCCAGGAACAGGAAATAGTGCCCACTGCTTTAGGGTGGGTTTTCCTACCCAGTTAACCTAATCCAGATAATAGATGATCCCTCATAAGTATGCTCCAAGGATTTTGTTTCCCACCCACTAGTTTTGGATCCCATCAATTTGACAATCAATGTTAATTACCACACAATGTATTTTATATGACTGGGCAGTCTTTTTTTTGTTTGTTTGTTTGCTAACATAAAGACACATGGACATGCAAGATAACCACTCTCATTTTGTTATGGATCAAGGTCTACACCTTTCAAATTCTCATTTCTAATCCATAATTCTCATTTCTCTACTTAGAGAATGAAACTCTGAGATTATTAATGTCAAATGAAATTATTATTAAGAGTTAACAGTACTGACCCTGACCTGACCCTTTCAGTAAGAGATAAAGATGACAACACATTCTCTCTCTCTCTCTCTCTCTCTCTCTCTCTCTCTCTCTCTCTCTCTCTCTCTCTCTCTCTTCTCTCTCTATTTTTCTCTCTCTCTCTTCCTCTGTCTCCCTCTTTCGAAGACAAATATCAAGGACAGTGTTCTCCTCAGACTCAGACCCTGCCAGTTCTTTGATCTCCCCCATTCAGTTTCATATGTCACCTAGTTAATGCATTTTGTTATGACAGCCTGAGCATATTAACATATACTTACATTTTTAGAAACTGTTAAAACTCAACCCTTAGTCTTATATCTCTGATTCAAATATTATTAGATCCAGGGTCTGCCTGGACTCAGGCCAATTCTATATGACTAACACTTTGGATTTAATCTTTTGGGAAAATAAAGAAAACCTAGGCTTTTCTTTGCTTCTGAGAAACAATACAATGTTCTTAGTGAGCTCAAATGCTCAGTTGACTTTCAATTAAGAGCACCAAATGATCCCTTGGGGGAAAAGATATACTTCTTAACAAATGGTTTTCAGAAAGAAGAGACAATCTACAAAATGGGAGAAAGTATTTGCAAGCTATACATCTGGAAAAGGGTTAACATCTGAAATATGTAAGTAACTCAAACAACTCAAGAGTTTAAAAAAACAGAATGTAATATTTAGAAAATGCAAAAAGGAACTGGCAAGACATTCTCCAAAGGAGGACACGCACGTGGATAGCAGGTGTTCCAACAGTGCTCCTTATGGTTGATTATCAGGGAAATACCGACTAAAGAAGCAATGAAATGTCACTTCATAGACACTAGAATGGCTTATCGAAAGGTTCCTCAAAAGGGAATGTGGAGAAATGGCAAATCTTGTTCAAGTTTGGTGGGAATGAAAATTAATGTAAGTTCCCTTGAAAATGTTTCAGCATTCCTGTATAATCTGACGATCGCATAGTGTTTATATATTTTGAAATAAATACATAATCATTTATGCATAGACAAAAGCAGCCTCTAGCCTTGATCAAAGAGGCCTCTTCTTCCAATGAATGGTTGGGGATGAAGAGAGACTGTGGCTGCTCCAGAAACACAAAATAAACAACACTGTGTGCCCATCCCTAAAAATAAATTACAATACCCCCACTACGGCTTAGGGAACGTTTTTTTAGAAAAGTATGTAAGAGCTAAAGGATGGGGTGAAGGGCTACATAACACAGTTGTCTAGACTCAATACAGTGACTGCCAGTAACTTACGACAGCTAACTGTAGTCACCTATAGTGCGCTCATAAGAGTCCTGCCCTCAGCCAAGGAAGTAGAATGGGCCTTTGCTTCTGAGCTATTGGCTCATGACAGATTCTGGAAGACGAAAAATTTTGTCTCTACTTGTATGCTTGCTGCTGAGTCTACCGGGTTCCAACACATAATTCCAAACCCTAGTAAATCTCAGTAGGTCCCAAAGCGAAAGTGATATATGTAAATATGGAGAGATTTCTAGAGAGGGAGGAGATACACAGGGGTGGTGTCGAGGTGGAGGAATTCCAATGAGTACATCTGTGAAACTGCCAAACACCAAAATTTGATTGATAAAAATGAAATCCGTACACTAAAGAGCTATCTTCGATGCCTGTGTTTCTAAGAACGTGACACGCTGGCTACGATCTGGAACCGATCTAATGTCTAGAGATAGATGAATATGTAAGGAAACATGGCATACTGACAAAGTGGAACGCCGCCATAAAAAAATGAAAGCCTGCCATGTTTAACAAGATGGCAGAATTTTTTTAAAGGAATTAAGTCAGACACAGAAAGCCAAATACAGTATGGTCTCACTCACAAGTGAAACAGAGAGATTGGTTCTGTAAAGGTGGAGAAGGAATGAAGGGTTTCCAGGGAGGGGGAGGCTGAGTGGATGCTGGTCAAAGGATACAATGTTTCAGTTAGGAATAAGTTCTAATCAATCTAGTGTGATGATTTATGGCAATATATTTTGTTCTTGAGTAACACAAGAGTAATTTGCACCAAAAACTGATAATAATGCATGGTAACGCATATACTTTAGCTAAGTTAACTAGATATAGTCAAGGTACAATGTATGCACATATATAGACATATATTTCTATATTTTTATACAAATATAAAAATATTATACACAATAAATTCTCATGGGCTTAACAATTTGCAGATGAAAATAACATTTTAAAGTTTTAAATGATACTTACATAACAAATATCTCTTAGGATTTCTTTAGAAAACCAATCCCATAAGAGCAGACACTTTGCTTTCATTTATGCATTGATACAACATATGTTCTGTATATTTGCACATACATTAATAAGTATTCCAATATATCCTAAAACTGTCCATGTTCTATGACCACCATGTATAAGACTAGAGAGCTCGCCTTTATCCATTCTACAGCTAACTTTCCAAACTCTAATCTCTAATTGGAGGAATCATTGCTTGAGTGCAGAGACTCTCCTAACAGTTTTTATTATACCTAGCAGAAGAGAGAAAATGTGAAACGAAGACCAAGGTGTGTGTGTGCATGTGTGTGTGCGCGTGTGCGTGTGCGTGTATGTGTGTGTGTGTGTGTGTGTGCAAAAATGTAAGGGGATCAGTTGTGAAAGCTTAGCACCTAATTTAGTAAACTTCCTAGATAGTAATCTGAGAGGACATGAAAGGATATTTTTATGAAAGAGTATTTTTTATTTAGTCTTTAGGAATTTTGTACAATATATTTTGATCATATTCATTCCTATCCCTCAACTTCTCTCAGATCTTCCTCCTCTACCTCTCCACCCACCAAACTTTATTCATTCTTCCTTCCTATTTCCTTCCTCCCCTCCCATACCCTTTTCCTCTCCCTCTCTTAAAAACCTAATTCCTGGAGTGTGGTTAGCACTGACCAACTACTCCAGGCCACCGGGGATTGGGGGGTGGGGCTTCCCTTGAATGTAGTCAATATACCTGGTGTGACTCCATTGAAGAAAACAGATTTTCTCTTGACCAACTGTAATCAAATGCTGATATATCCTTCAGTAGGTAGGGGTGAAATTTCATGCCCAAGAATAACAAATGAAAGGAAAATTTCTAGAGCTTCAAGAGGATCAAAGTTTTACTCATCAGGGTCACTTCATTGTCACCGGAAATAAATGGCAGTCATCTCAGGTATAATCACTTCTGGGAGAGCCAAACATGGGGGAATAATTACAAGACACAGAGCCAGAAAGCAAGCTGTTCAGTCCTGAGGTGAGATACAACAGACAGCACGAGGCTGCTGTAAAGATTAGGAAGGCTGGATGTGGACAAGTCCTACCTACCATGAGGTTCACTGCTTCGGATACCAAGGACGCGGAAGCTCCAGCCAACAACTTGGCATCCACAACTGTATTCCTGAAGCAGGCCGTGTAATGTTTAGTTGGCTTTGAATGTACAGAGTAGGTAGGTCTGACTGTTCAGCTGTCTGTCCTATGGTTGTTTCCCTGGCTCCCAAGGCACTATGAAATGCTCACGAACGGGACATTAGCCCCTTGGTGATGTAACCTGAGGAGTTGAAAAGGGTAAGAGAACATGCCCAACCCACACACTGCAGAGCTATCCAAACGAAAGGGGGCTTGTCCTCTCAGAAGTTCTGATTCATCAAACACAGAATTCAAAGATCTTGAAATACACAAGACTCTTGCAAGTGGAGGAGGGTGCAGTTCCCATACTGGGTGGCCTACAACCACCTGTAACAGTAGTGCGGGGGATCTAATACCATCTTCTGCCCTCTGGGGATATATGTGTGTGTGTGTGTTTGTGTGTGTGTGTGTGTGTGTGTGTGTGTGTGGTGTGTGTGTGTGTGTGTGTGTGTGTGTACACACGCACACCCACATACACACATCTTTTAGTTATGAAAATATATATTTAGATTCATACAGGAGACCTACAAAGAGCAGAAACAGATTTTTTATTAGATATATTCTTTATTTACATTTCAAATGATTTCCCCTTTCCTAGTTTTCCCCTCCCTGAAAATCCCATAAGCCCTCTTCCCTCCCCCTGTTCCCCAATCAACCCCCTCCAGCTTCCCTGTCCTGTTATTCCCCTACACCACTGCATCGAGCCTTTCCAGGACCAGGAGCCTCTTGTTCCTTCTTCTTGAGCTTCATGTGGTCTGTGAATTGTGTCTTGGGTAATCCGAGCTTCTGGGCTAATATCCACTTGTCAGTGAGTGCATACCATGTGTGCTCTTTTGTGAATGAGTTAACTTCACTTAGGATGATATTTTCTAGTTCCACCCATTTGCCTAAGAATTTCATGAATTCATTGTTTTTAATAGCTGAGTAGTATTCCATAGTGTAAATATACCACATTTTCTGTATCCATTCCTCCATTGAGGGACATCTGGGTTCTTTCCAGCTTCTGGCTATTATAAATAAGGCTCCTATGAACATAGTGGAGCATGTGTCCTTGTTGCATGCCATGGAACCCTCTGGGTATATGCCCAGGAGTGGTATAGCAGGGCCCTGTGGAAGTGTCATGCCCAGTTTTCTGAGGAACCACCAGACTGATTTCCAGAGTGGTTGTACCAGCTTGCAATCCCACCAGCAGTGGAGGAGTGCTCCTCTTTCTCCACATCCTCGCCAGCACCTGCTGCCTCCTGAGTTTTTTATCTTAGCCATTCTGACCTGCGTGAGGTGAAATCTCAGTATTGTTTTGATGTGTGTTTGTTTCCCAGATGACTAAAGATGCTGAACTTTTCTTTAGGTGTTCTGAGGGTATATATATATATATATATATATATATATATATATATATACACACACATATATATATGCATATTTTATAGTTATAAAAATATATATCTAGATTCATACAGGAGACCCACAAAGTAAGACCAGAAACAATTTTTTTTAATTATTAAAAATAGGTTCCTATAAGTATATATGGCTGAGGACATTAGTTCTGTAAATATTTAAAGAGCTTTACATAATTAATATTGCATCTTTACTCATTCAATATGAACAAGTTCAGTGCTAGATCTGAGAGTAGAACCACAAACAGAACAAGTGAAACCTTTCCTTTTGGGAGCTCACATTATAATGCTAAAACTTACCACACATTGTTAAATCAGATGTGGTCAGTCGTCGGATTTAGAGTCCAATGGACATGTGTATAATTCCGATCCTACTCTTATCCCAAAGATACTTAAGTTATTTGAGTTTCTGATTTATTTATGTGTGTCTTGTTTTCTGAGAAATAAAAAAGATGTGACTGGTGTACCTAATTGCTCCTAATGGATATCAGAATTATTTCTAAAATGTCAAGTGCTGCAACCATGGTCTTCATTATCATAAGACCTAGCCAGCCCACCCTAATATTCTATTCCTAGGCAAAATTATTCTGTTCTGCCTTCCAACTTGGGGGTTTTGTTTTATGCTCATTAAGGTGGCAGGTAATAAGCTGAGATGTGAAGTTAATGGACCAGGCAACACATACATGTGTGTGTGGCAAGGAGAGGAAGTGGTCACACACTTCTAAGTGCCTATTCCGATTTAACCTCTACGTAGCTTGAGTAAGTCATCACCTTTCCTGAGTCTTTATCCAGTACAGTACATGAATGAATTTTGTCAAGTGTAAAAATAACATCAAAATATGTGATCAAGACTTTAACCATTTTATAGGCATATTTAATTATTGATTGTCTTATTTCCTTCCCTAGCATTACTCACTTAAAGAGGACCCTTGTTTTTCTAGGTAATATAACCACTCTGACAAAAGACTACAGATAAAATTAAAATGTCAAGTATAAGAGTTTGGCAGCCCAAGGGAAAATTCCATTGCTTTTCCGGTGTTGGGATATATATTTTTTTCCTTTGAGCAGCTGTAAGGAATTCTATTTTCTCCGATTTTAGAGTATGCCTTTTAATATTTGGTATTTCTTAAAATGAATACTAAGAAAGTCAGTCATAATATTTCCTAGAGTAGCTAGGCTACCTGGGGAAAACACAGTTAATGAATTCCTAGATGACTGATCACCGTTAACATATTTACCCAATGGCTATATATGAGTCTTGGCTTCTACAATTTAAAAAGTTTGTTTATAAATGAATGAATGAATGAATGAATGAATGAACGAATGCAGGAAGGAAGAAACCGGTGTCTTTTTTTTTTTTTCCGAGACAGGGTTTCTCTGTATAGCCCTGGCTGTCCTGGAACTCACTCTGTAGACCAGGCTGACCTCGAACTCAGAAATCCGCCTGCCTCTGCCTCCCAAGTGCTGAGATTACAGGCATGTGCCACCACGTCCAGCTAGAAACCGGTGTCCTAATAATAATGATGATTTTGTGTGCTCATGACTCCATGCATCTGCTGCGCAATTCTGACCTCGGCTGGCTTTGATAATCCCAGCTGGAACTGCTCCCATGTATGCAGTCAGCATTGTCTTCTGGTAGCGGACTTGTCTAGGCTGGCTGGAGGTAGAAGGCTTGCAGTTGGCGTGGTTGGTTCAGTCTGATAGGAGTCACAGGGCTGTGTGTGCTTCACCATCTGAAAGTCTAGTCTCCAGCTTCCAACAGAAGAAGACACGTGTCTGTGCCGAGGCATTGGCTTTGGAGATATATATATATATATATATATATATATATATATATATATATCAACACTTCTACTTGTCCTCAGCCATGGAAAACCACTATCACAAACCAGGTTAAGGATAACTGAAATTGGCTATACCTCTTGCTGCATTAAGTTATAAAATAGTAGAATAGACTTTCTCAAATATTTCTTAATTCTAATAACAGTATCCAAGGCCCTGATACATTTAAAAAATGATTAAAAGCATAGGCAGACTATTGGTTTCCTGTGGACTCTGTCTACCCTTGAAGTACCTATCCTATATCCTTCTTTGCATTGTATTTTAGAAGCACATAATAGTTTCATTTCTTAGGAACACATCTTGGGGAGGTACAATTTGCCTCAGGATGAGTACTGCCTTGAGTTTCACACAGATTGACTTTAAGTGAGTTTTGAGGTAAAAATGGAATGTGTTAAAACATTGGAGGATTTTAGGAATTGCATATTAAAAGAATATTTATTTTGGAGGCCGAGGCTCCAAGGCTTTAATATAAACCCCAGAGTTCATGTGTTAGAGTCTCAATCTCCTTTGCCAAGTGATGAGTTCTTTAGAAGGTAATTAGATCACATATGTTCTACCCATGGGAATAAATAAACATTATCCAAGTGTTCATATTCTCATGGTGATGAGCCGCCTGCCCCACCTATGTGATATGTTTCCTCTTGATATGTAAAGCATGAAGACCCTCATTAGACTCTGGTACCTTGAACTAAATGAATACAGGACAAACTATCTTATACGCCTCACTCAAGATATTACCTTGATCTTTGTTGAACACTAACATGGAATATTAGTAATTTCATCACATGTTTATTAAGATTTTTTAAAAAAATATCTTTCCCACAGGCTTTTACACCATTCACCTAATTATCTTCCAAGTTTCTAAACATGCTAGAAAATTATTTAAGAATAATTATATTGAATAAAAATACAAATATCTAGTCTGTTCTTCTAATAAGCCCACAGTCCTACTTTCTGGGACTGTTTTTTTTACTTAGCTTTTCAAGTGACATGTCAGCCATTCCAGGCCACTATACTACTGGAAGATAGTGACACATGGCTGGCTTGCATTGACATTTTGGAGCTTCTGGTGAACATAATTACTGATGACCTGTGTTCTATACTATATTCAAAAGACATCTGAATCCAGATAACTATGGGTGTCAGAGGTTCCGTTTCTATCTAAAGTAGAAGCCATGTTTTGACTGCTGAGGATTGTGAAGAATGTAAGACTTTAATCAACTTATCCACAAATTTCATGTAAAGTCAGCAGTCACTGGATTAGGCCAACTGAATTTGTTAACATTCTATATCTATTTGACAAGTGAACTTAACTGGGTCCTACCTTCCTAACTAGGACTTTGTAAATAAGTCCTGGTTAACTATGCCCAAATGGGAATATCATGCTTGAAGGTTAAAGGTCTTTATGGGTCAGAAGTCTGATGCTAAACAAAAAGCAGCAGCAACTCACTATTTTTTAGAGAAAGATATGGTAGCCATGTCAAGAAGATATAGAGTTTGGTTTTGTAAGAGGTCCCAGAGGGTTCAGCTTGCCTTCTGCCAGATGGTACAGTCATTAGTTACACGGACTTACAGTTCAAAGAGGTCACTGAGGTCACAGGGTCCCAGAGGCACCAAGAGCATGCCAAGGCCTTCTGGATAATTTCTCCCATAGTCTGTTGGTTTGGCTGACACTCAGCCATGCTGATTTATGGGTTGGCTGGTATGCATAAGAAAATACAGTGTCAAGTGAATCACACATGTTCCAATACCCAAAGAATCCTATAAGGTGTAGAGATTCATATATGATGCTGTGAAGAAGCATTTTGCAACAGATTATGCTTCACAACTCTTGCCCCCCAAAGCATAAAGCATTGTTTTTTGTTTTGTTTTGTTTTTTGTTTTTGTTTTTGTTTTTTAAATATCTTCAGATTTAAAATTTTTTTAAATATATTTTTTTATTTTCTATATTTTTTGTTTACATTCCCCCCCTCAACATATATCCCATAAGTCCTCTTCCCTCTGCCCATTCCCCAATCACCCTCCCCCATTTCTTTATTCTGATACTCTCCTACAAAACTGGATCCAGTCTTTTCAGGACCAGGGTCCTTTCATTCCTTCTTCTTGGGAATCTTTTGATTTGCTAATTGTGCCTTGAGTATTCAGAGTTTTGGGGCTCATTAATATCCACTTATCAGTGATTGCATTTCATGTGTATTCTTTTGTGATTGGGTTAACTCACTTAGGATGATATTTTCCAGATCCAACCATTTGCCTACAGATTGCATGAATTCATTATTTTTAATTGCTGAGTAGTATTCCATTGTATAAATATACCACATTTTCTGTATCCATTCCTCCTTTGAGGGACATCTGGGTTCCTTCCAACTTCTGGCTATTATAAATAAGGCTGCTATGAACATAGTGGAGCATGTGTCTTTATTGTATGCAGGGGAATCCTCTGGGTATATGCCCAGGAGTGGTATGACAGGGTCCTCTGGAAATGTCATGCCCAATTTTCTGAGGAACCGCCACACTGATCGTTCCTCAGAAATAAGTCTAGCATAAAGCATTGTAAAAAAAAAAAGCTTACAAACAGGACTCCCAGATTTTTGTCTGTTCTTTTTTTCAATGTCCCCTAGGTAGTAGATTTATGGTCCCGTTATAGTTATGCAATCTAGAGGGTAGCTTCTGCCTTGCAAATCAACAAGACATACATAACAAAATATATGAACATAAGAAGAAGGAGACACTCATTCTAAATCCTTAACTCCACCTCTTGACCTTCATGCTAATAGCAGGTGGCCTGGACTTTTCTTTCACTAACACTTCCCTAACTATATGTTGTACAGCCATTTCCTCCAAATTTACAGTCCCTCCTGTTAGAAGAAAAGACCGGGCAGGTTCATAACACTCAAAAAGTAAAGGAAACATACAAGTTGAAAGATTTCAAAGGAAACAGTGTCTTCCAGACACAATAGGACTAATGCACATACGAACTCACTAAGACTGTGGGAGAACACACAAGACCTGCACAGGTTCAAACAAGACAAAAGCCCAGCTCTGAGAAGAGAAACTACACGCAAAGTCCCAACAAGGAACCTATTTCAATTGGTACCTTCTGTGAAAGGAAAATCAATGTTCTCCAATGGAGCGTGTTTGAATATTTCAACAACACACCAAACGTAGACCCCCTGTCAGGTACAGTTGGCCAACATGAAACAGACTCCCTGATTTCTGTGTGCTTTTGTTTGCTGTGTTTGGTGTTATTGATGGGGTTTTGCTGTTTTTTCAAGACAGACAGACGACAGACAGACAACAGACAGGGAGATTGAGAAAGGAGAGAGAACATGGAATTGTCAGATAGAAAAGGGTAATTACTGGGAGTATTGGGGAAAGGGGAAAGAATAGGATCAAAACATATTGTACAAATTTTTTTAGGTAAACCAGGGAAATGAGAATTTCAAAGCTCAGCATGCTCCTGAAAGTTACAAGAGTCTTCAAGGGCTCCAACAATTGCTGGGGAGAGGAGACTCTAAGAGTAGCTAAGTTTCCTACAAGTTGTACAGGGAGCTCCAAGGATGTAGTTTTATGAATATTTGCCCCTTCCAAGGTGAGCTTTTTCATGACACAGCAGCATGCTCCTGTACGTAGCCGCTTACTCATAGCCCTAGACTCAGCTGAGCTTGTGGGTAATCATTTCTTTGATCTGTTATCAGTGCTGTATCCAGGCACGAATGTGTGCTTGTTCGGGTCTCCTGGGAAGACATCACACAATGGTGTCACTTCCTGATTGAGATAGTTTGGGTCTTTTTGTTTGTTTATTTGTTTGTTGTTTTGGGTTTTTGGGGAGTAATGAATGTAATAACTGTCATTGTACATACCTATATAGACCCAATAACAACAGCTAAAGCATCCTATCTCTTTCCATAATTTTCCTTTATACTTAGGTAATAACATGTGGTCTTTAGATTCCTTTCAAAACTAAAGCATCTTCAGCCCATCTTGGTCAAGATACTTTCAAAAATGTGAAACTGGTTAGGAGTTGAAAGGGTCAAATGTCACAGAAGGAGACAGAACTCTGGACTATTTTCTATTGTGTGGCTTAGAGGATGTTCATGACTAGACGGATGTTCCTGATCCACCAAAAAAAAATCTTTGCTTTTACTACCCACGTGTTTTATTTCTGATTTGGAGAATCCTTTATTCATCAAGATTTGACAGAACACCTACAGACATATTGGTGTGGGTCTTATGACTTATTGCCCCTTATGATAAGCGTTCTCCACTTCTTGAACATGTAGAAATTTTTTTTTAAATAATAGCACCATCCAAAAGGACTATTTTGCTTCTACCTCTTGAGCTCAGCCTCTCAACAGTCATCAACAGGATAGTGGCGGTCTCTTCCTGCCCCTTAGATAAGGAGCCTTTTTAACTTGGTCTTCCAAGATTCTTTAACCAGATTTATTTGAGCCTCCTTCCTGCTTTTTTCCTCCAAAACGTCAAGTCTCCATCCCCTGTCCCCCACACCTTCTTTGTCACTGAAACCTTCAGCAACTATGAAGGATCTGAAATCATAGAATATTTAAAAATAATTACCCAACCATCAGCTCCTGGGCTTTAGCAGAAGACAAGAGTCTCCTGGGCCATAGGTAAGGATGCTTATTGTACAGAACACAGACAGTACTGCTCCCTGTTCGTGTTAGTTTCCTTTGGCTCCAGGCCTTAGTGAAAAAGTTTTAAAGCATCCCAGACAAATATCCTACATGCAATGAGTTTGCATAACAGCTGAGAATTCCACATCTGGAGACTCCAATTATTTAACAATGGGCTTCAAGCAAACCTACCTATCTTTGCCTTAGAAGTTGATGTTACCTTTTATTTATTGAGTGTGCTAAGACAATTCTGTTCCCTTTATATGCAAATTAGACACCATAGAATTTCTGATATCCTTTATCCAGACTAATTTTTCAAAAATGTCCCCTGCAAGAGTCCACGGGCCACAGACAGAAGAGCAGAAAATTATTCAGGAAAACTCAGATATTTGAAATGCTATTATTCTGACCCTACTTAAATTTTGTACCTTTGCTGATTTCTCCATCATCAGGTCAGAGCCCATGCTCAAATGATGTGTATGTTAAGCACAAGCCCCATATCATTTTTATTTATTTAGAATACATATAAAAGTCTGTTTATACATCTCATTCTCAACTATTCTCTTTCACAAACATTACTTTTGCTTCAACAAATGACATCATTTTCCATATAACATACATTGAACCTTTTGTCATCTCTCACATCCATATGCCCTGGTCGAATAAAACTTCCCTCTTGCCACCATCACATAAGTTACCTCTTGTTTTGAAACCTAAGGTTATTTCTCTAAAAACAAAAAAACAACAAAAAAAAAAAAAAAAAAACCCCCACAAGTTTTATTTCGAAAAGCCAGGATTCTAAATATAATTTGTGTTGCCTTTCCTAATATAATAGAGACCTCGACCTACTGAGCAACAAGACACTTAAAGGCATTATGGTTTTGTTGACTTTCTGTTATCAATTTCACCTAACTCCTTTCTGGTGTTTTGTTTATCTAGTTCGTAACATCAAATGCAAAACTCCATGATCTCAATAATTGGAAACATGTTTGAAATCACTTTAACTGTAATTTAGAGCCTCGTGTTGTTTTCTGGAGCTTGCAGCATTTTGAGAAACACTTTTGAGGCACAGAGTGAGTTGGGCCAACTACTGAAACCAGAGCCATTTATCAGGACCCTCTGTTTCCTTTCCTATGTAGCACTGCAACAACAATACTACAAGGATAGGAAGAGGGATCAGTCTTTAAAGTGCTGACTACACAAGTGTGTCTGTGTTTAGATCTCAAGCACAAATATAAAAGGCTGGATGTTGGGGCATACAGGCATCGATAACCCCAGTGCTAGGGACCAAGAAGCTGCTGGAAAGTGCTGACTTTTAGATAGACACTATAGCTGATATGGAGTTCCTGAAGAGGCCAAGAGAGACTTCTAGTGACTGTGCATCCTCACCTGCAGGAGAGATCCCCCAAGATACTAATGTGCCAGAACAATAAGACATCAGACAAGGGTAGCTGCATGTGGAAAGTGGAGTTAACATAATCCTGAAGCAAGTGAGGTGTGTTGCTGATGGCAGAGTTGGAGAAACGGGAGTTTCCAAAAAATCTTTGTAGGCTAAAAGTCATGAGTAAGCCCCAAATGCTGGACATTGAGCTCTAGGATTTGATTTGCATGCTTAGGTTTTGAGTATTGCTCTGATCTGATTGGCTCTGCTCTGCTCTTTTTCGTTTGAACTAAGAAATATTCCAGTTCCTTTTCTAATTGTCTTGGAGCTCACAGTTAAGAGACTTTGAAGTGAAGTGGCCTTGACTTTTGAAGTTTTAAATTTTCGAAAGACCATAGGATTTTAAAGTTGGACAGCATGGTGATATCAACATGAGCTCCTGAAAACAAGAACTGAAAGGTTATGGCTTAAAGTGATGTGTTTGAGTTGACAGGAGATGGATGCCCTAAATCTCCTCAGGGGCCATGAAGGCAAAGCCTAGAGTCATTTGGTGGTGTTTCCATTGAGAGACTTGCCCACATCGTATTGGCCTATAGTTGTGTCTCTGAAGTCTCTTGATTGTTGATGGATTGGGTTCGTTGAGGGTACAGCAGACAGTGCCATCCCTAGTCATATGGTTCTGGACTGTGTAAGAAATAACGAGACATGAGCCAGTGTATGAACCAACAAATAGTGTTTATCCGTGGTTTCTGCTGCAAGGTCCTTCTTGAGCTCTCGCTTTGGATTTCCTTAATTATAGACTATCCTGTGGATGTGCAAGCCAAAAAAAAAAAAAACAAACAAAAAACAAAAACAAAAACAAAAACAAAACAAAACAAAAAAAAACCCCTTTGCTGTGTATACTCCTTTTGATGATCCTGCTTTATCAATATAATGAATAGGAAACATTTTGAGTGCAATTTAGCATAAAGATTTCTGATTACCAACATACTTCTCTTTAACATGCCTCTGGCACTCCCAGGACTGTATGAATTTTGTGAGTGAGTCACACCTGCAAAGTAGAAACCCACTGTAGCTGTCACTCATGGTCTAGTCTGGAACCCTTTGAGTCCTAAACTTCCTCGTACCTCTTACTTTAATAATAAATATACTCCTCCAATACTAAGAGTATGCCTAAAGTACCTTAAGTAAGCCCTGCAGCAGACTCTGGGTCTCTTTTTTGTGTGTATGAAGGGTCTGACTGCCTGTTTATTTAATTCTGACATATGGACTAAATTATATCTTCCCTCAAAAATGTACTTTAAATCACCTTTCTGCCTAGCAGTTTGTCAAAAATTGGCCACCTGTAGGAACCTAATGAGATTACACGCTGAGAACTGAGCTCTGCGCTAATCCCAACTTCTACAGCTCAACATTTCAACAAACATTTACTAACTGCTCAAAAGGAACTCTGAAACATACTCTAAGGAATACCTACATCTTCAAGAGAGGAGTTCAGCAGATGGTGGATACATCCATGTTTGGCACAACATGAAGCTAACTGTGAAATGGATTGAGGCCAACAGCACAGATTTGTGTTAATCTCTGTGTTCAGTATTTTAGTTTTTCTCTGTAGATCTGAGTCATATCTGTTCCAGGCCTATTCACTATAGGCTTTGGAACAAAGCAGTAGCTACACAGGTTTTCGGTGTTAGGATGCCAATAGAAGAAGAAAAGTATAAACACGTAGTATATATCAAACTTCTGCTGCCAGCATAATTAATTTCCTTTGGGGCAAAGACAAGACATGGATGACCCCAAAGTCACAATTCAGAATCACATATTTAAGCTAGTAAAGTCAAAGCTAACTCATATACTCACATTAACTATACCCTCCAGAAGAATCTTAGAAGGAGAATTATTATTTTGAACAAAAATTACTCTATCATCATCACTAAACATACAGGGGCTTATCAAAAACTAAAACGAATCCTGAGAATTGAGAAAGCCTTCTTGAAACTACCATGCAGTTAGGTATGATTGAAAACCACTGCCTTGGCCTTCAGCATACAATCAAAAGTCCCTAAAGAGATGTTAACCTTAGAGTGATAGTATGGCAAATGATGAGGTTTAATGGGAGACTGGAAACACTGAGTTATAATTTGAGAAGCTAAGAATGAAACCTTGAAGGAACATTATATTCCAAGAAAAAGTGGAGAAACTCCCAGCCAGGAAGAAATAGAAATAACAATTATAGGATTTAAAGGCCCAAAAAGAAGTAGCAATTAGGAGGAAAAAATAAAGAAAAGAAAAACGTTAAGTCATTTAAAGAAGTTGTTAAAGTATTTAAGTCTTTGAAAGGTTGACAAAGAGTAGCATGAGAAAATATCCTTAGTATCTGAACTGTAGGCAAATTGGAGTGTAAAGCACAAAACAAATTACACAGCATAAGAGAAAAAGAGTATATAAATCAAGAGCCATGATAGTATTCTAGAGCAGTTCATTTTCTTACTGACATTATTTTCTTTCCAAAAATTATCCAAATTATGCTTTAAAATTAAATACCTTACATCATCAAAATTTTTGAAAATTGTATCTATATGTAAAATATGGTATCTCTTTACACATATGTCATGAAACACACCTAAGACCTTTCTTTTTGGCAAAGCCATCAAGAGACCACCCCATCTAGGGAGGGATCCATCCCATCTGCAGACACCAAACCCTGATATTATTGCTGATGCCAAGAAGCGCTTGCTGACAGGAGCCAGGCTATTCCCTGAGAGGTTCTACTAGCACCTGACTAATACAGCTGCAGATACTCACATACAACCATTGGACTGGGCCCCGGGGATCCCAACAGAAGAGCTAGGGGAGGACTGAAGAATCTGAAGGAGATTACAACCACATAGGAAGAACAATATCAACCAATCAGATCACCCAGAGCACCCAGGGACTAAACAACCAACCAAAGAGTATAAAGATTTCCATGGCTCCAGATACATATGTAGCAGATGACCTTATGTGACACCAAAGGGAGCAGAGGGACTTGTTCCTGTGGAGGCCGAATGCCTCAGTGTAGGGGGATGCAAGAGCAATGAGGTGGGAGTGGATGAGTGGGTAGAGGAGCACCTTCATAGAGGCAAAGGGGAGGGGGGAGAGGAAAAAAGGTATGGGGGGAGTTGTGGTGGGGTAACTGGGAAGGGGGATTTCATTTGAAATGTAAACAAGTAAAAAAAACTTCCTTTTATAGGATGATTAAATATGCCTCTGTTCCATTAAATATATAAAAGCACACAAACACACACATATATAAATAAATATGTATTACAAATTACATATAAGGACAAATTATTTATCAAAGTTTATTAATATAAGACATAAAGTTTAAATATAAGATGAAATATAATACAATAGAAAATATAGCAATAATTTTCAATCCTGCCCACAGAAACAGACTTTTTACTTTTTTTTTAATTTTTATTTTCTATATTCTATGTTTACATTCCAAAGGCTTTCCCCTTTCCCAGTTCCCCCCACCATACGTCCCATAATTCCTCTCCCCCCCAACTATTCCCCAATCATTCCCCCTCCCCCCACGGTTTCTCAGTTCTGGGTCTACAAAACTGGATCCAATCTTTACAGGCCCAGGGTCCTCTCCTTTCTTCTTCTTGGGAGTCATTTGACTTGCTAATTGTGCCTTGAGTATTTAGGGCTTCTGGGCTCATTAATATCCACTTATCAGACTTTTTTTTTTAATTTTTATTTTCTATATTCTATGTTTACATTCCAAAGGCTTTCCCCTTTCCCAGTTCCCCCCTCCCTACATCCCATAATTCCTCTCCCCCCAACTATTCCCCAATCATTCCCCCTCCCCCCACGGTTTCTCTACAAAACTGGATCCAATCTTTCCAGGCCCAGGGTCTCTCCTTTCTTCTTCTTAGGAATCATTTGACTTGCTAATTGTGCCTTGAGTATTTAGGGCTTCTGGGCTCATTAATATCCACTTACCAGTGATTGCATTTCATGTGTATTCTTTTGTGATAGGGTTAGCTCACTCAGGATGATATTTTCCAGGTCTAACCATTTACCTACAAATTGCATGAATTCATTATTTTTAATTGCTGAGTAGTATTCCATTGTATAAATATACCACATTTTCTGTATTCATTCCTCCTTTGAGGCATATTTGGGCTCCTTCCAATTTCTGGCTATTATAAACAAGGTTGCTATAAACACAGTGGAGCATGTGTCTTTATTGTATGCAGGGGAATCCTCTGGGTATATGCCCAGGAGTGGTATGCCAGGGTCCTCTGGAAGTGACATGCCCAATTTTCTGAGGAACCGCCAAACTGATTTCCAGAGTGGTTTTACCATTTTGCAATCCCACCAACAGTGGAGGAGTGTTCCTCTTTCTCCACATCCTCGCCAGCACTTGTTGTCTCTTTTTAACTCAAGCAAATCAGTAGCCTTCTTGTACTCAAAGGACAAGCAGGCTGAGAAAGAAGTTAGGGAAATAACACCTTCACAATAGCTACAAACAACATAAAGTACCTTGGCGTAACTCTAACCAAACAAGCGAAAGATCTGTATGACAGGAACTTCAAGTCCTTGAAGAAAGAAATCGAAGAAGACCTCAGAAGATGGAAAAATATTTCTTGCTCCTGGATTGGCAGGATCAATATAGTAAAAATGGCCATCTTGCCAAAAGCAATATACAGATTCAATGCGATCCCCATCAAAATCCCAACTCAATTCTTCATAGATCTAGAAAGAGCAATTCTCAAATTCATCTGGAGCAACAAAAAACCCAGGATAGCTAAAACTATTCTCAACAATAAAAGGACTTCTGGGGGAATCAATATCCCTGACCTTAAACAGTACTACAGAGCAATTGTGTTAAAAACTGCATGGTATTGGTACAGCAACAGGCAAGTGGATCAATGGAATAGGATTGAAGACCCAGAAATTAACCCACAGACTTATGGTCACTTGATCTTTGATAAAGGAGCCACAACCATACAGTGGAATAAAGATAGCCTCTTCAACAAATGGTGCTGGTTCAACTGGAGGTCAACATGCAGAAGAATGTGAATTGACCCACTCTTATCTCCTTGCACTAAGCTCAACTCCAAGTGGATCAAGGACCTCCACATAAAACCAGACACACTGAAACTATTAGAAAAGAAACTTGGGAAGACCCTGGAGGACATAGGCACAGGGGGAAAGTTCCTGAACAGAACACCAATAGCTTATGCACTAAGGTCAAGAATTGACAAATGGGACCTCATAAAATTACAAAGTTTCTGCAAGGCAAAGGACACTGTCAGAAGGACAAAACGACAACCAACAAAGTGGGAAAAGATCTTTACCAACCCCACATCTGACAGATGGCTAATATCCAATATATACAAAGAACTCAAGAAGTTAGACCCCAAAGAACCAAATAACCCTATCAAAAAATGGGGTACAGAGCTAAACAAAGAATTTTCACCAGAAGAAATGCGGATGGCCGAGAAACACCTTAAGAGATGTTCAACATTATTAGTCATTAGGGAAATGCAAATTAAAACAACCCTGAGATTCCACCTCACACCAGTCAGAATGGCTAAGATTAAAAACTCAAGAGACAACAAGTGCTGGCAAGGATGTGGAGAAACAGACTTTTTACTTTTATCTTTTCATCAGTTTTTACATCTTTGAAAATAGCATACTTGTAGACAATATACTGTGACTGCATTCACTCTCACGATCCTCTCTCATCCCTTCCTACTTGCTGTTCCACCCTTCTGCTTTCCCAATTAGTGTCCCAGTCCCCCCCCATCCCTGCCCTATGCTTCTAATACTTTTGTGGGTGTGTGCTTGTAGGTCTTCTGCGGTGACCACAGCTTCTGTTTATTCACAAAGGCAAAGCCCGTCATACACAGAAGACAGCATTTTTAAGTACTCCTCATATTCCTATGATAGCCTTAGTATTTGAGGAAGCCCATTTACAAGTACGAGTATTGTTCAAGTATCTTTCCCACAAAGTGTGTATTGACATTCTCTGGTCCTTACACTGGATGATATGGATGTATGCCTTATGGATGAGCACTCATCAATCCCTTGTTCTCAATAGATTGAAGCATTATAAGTCTCAGTTTTGACCATTGTCTTCCACCAAAAGAAGCTTGTTTCTGTGATTAAGGCCAAGAGCTAGGTCATTCAATGGGTAAAAGCATAAATATTTGGAAGGCAAATTTAAAGTTGATTTTTGCAAAACCATGAATAATAGGATTATTATGGTGACTGTGACTTCCCTAGCCATAGGCTTTTGATCAGGTTCACTGAGCCAGGCTGTTTTTTCCTCACATGAACTGGACCTCAAATGCAATTGGAAAGCATTCAGATATCCCTGAAACTGTCATCTGCCACTGTTGCACCAGTAGACTTACCTTCTCTGGGACTTTGATACTGAGGCACACAGGTTGAACAGTTAATTAAGACTACTGATGACTTTCTTCTCAAAAGCGTATGTAATACATTGTGGAATTTAGGAATATTAGTTATCAGGGAGAAAGCTTCCAGCTTAGTTTCTGCTTTTTCTTATTCCTTTCTGTTCTATACATTGGACTTGATCTGACCAGTTGCTTCAAGTTCCTACTCCTTCACTTCTCAAAACTATTGACAATAACTTAGAATTGTTAGGCAAACAAACCTGTTGTCCCAGAAGATTGTTTTGCAAAGGTATTCATTGGAGAAACAAGAGGAATCTATGACAGCTGATACTGGATGTCTACAGGTCAAATTTTCTTCTAAGGAAAAGAGTGAATAAAACTTCTTGAGTTTTCTTTTTCCTCTGTGAATGATGGTTTGTCCTCCCCAATATTCTGAGTTCGCACATATATGCCCAGGTACTGCTTGCTACTTAGAGATCAGTGAGGCATTTCAGAGTGACTGGATGCTCACAGGATTCTTTTTATTTCAATGAGTGTTTCCAAAGACATGGGAGGAAGGTTGTATAAACAAGATCACCACCCAGGTTTCCACATCATCTGTGTCACAGGTCCCTGAGTATGGGGAAAGAATCAGTCTTAGAAAATGCAAATAAAATGTACAATTGCTTCAGCATCTCCTGGTAATGTCCATGGTATTTTTTGTTTGTTTAATCTTGTGATTATAATGACTTGTTTCTTTTTTTTATTGGGTATATTCTTTATTTACATTTCATTTGCCCTTTCCTGGCTCCCCACCCCCTAAAGGTCCCATATGCCCTTTTCTCTCCCCCTGCTACCCCATCCTCCCCTTTCCACTTCCCTGTTCTGGTATTCCCCTACATTGATGAATTGGCCTTTCCAGCTCCAGGCTCCACTCCTTCCTTCTTCTTGGACATCATTTGGTATGTGGATTATGTCTTTGGTTTTCCAAGATTCTAGGCTAATATCCACTTATCAGTGAGTGCATACCATGGGTATTCTTTTGAGACTGGGTTACCTCATTTAGTATGATGTTTTCCAGCTCCATCCATTTCTCTAAGAATTTCATAAATTCATTGCTTCTAATGACTGAATAGTACTCCATTGTGCATATATGCCACATTTTTTGTATCCATTCCTCTGTTGAGGGACATCTGAGTTCTTTCCAGCTTCCAGCTATTATAAATAAGGCTGCTATGAACATAGTGGAGCAAGTATCCTTATTACATGCTGGGGAATCTTCTGGGTATATTCCCAGGAGTGGTATGGCAGGGTTTTCTGGAAGTATCGTATCCAGTTTTCTGAGGAACCACCAGACTGATTTCCAGAGTGGTTGTACCAGCTTGCAATCCCACCAGCAGTGGAGGAGTGTTTCCTCTTTCTCCACATCCTTGCCAACACCTGCTGTTTCCTGAGTTTTTAATCTTAGCCATTCTGACTGGTGTGTGGTGAAATCTCAGGGTTGTTTTGATTTGCATTTCCCTAATGACTAAATATGTTGAACATTTCTTAAGGTACTTCTCAGCCATCCGAAGTTCTTCAGGTGAAAAGTCTTTGTTTAGCTCTTTACCCCATTTTTTGATAGGGTTATTTGCTTTTCTGGGGTCTAACTTCTTGAGTTCTTTGTATATATTAGATACTAGCCCTCTGTCAGATGTAGGGTTGGTGAAGATCTTCTTTTCCTAATTTTTCCTTCTGACAGTGTCTTTTTGCCTTACAGAAACTTTGTAATTTTATGAGGTCCCATTTGTCTATTCTTGATGTTAGAGCATAAGCTATTGGTGTTCTGTTCAGGAACTTTCCCCCTGAGCCAATGTCCTCAAGGGTCTTCCCCAGTTTCTTCTCTATTAGTTTCAGTGTGTCTGGTTTTATGTGGAGGTCCTTGATCCACTTGGAGTTGAGCTTAGTGCAAGGAGATAAGAGTGGATCAATTCTCATTCTTCTGCATGCTGACCTCCAGTTGAGCCAGCACCATTTGTTGAAAAGGCTATCTTATTTCCACTGGATGTTTTCAGCTCCTTTGTGGAAGATCAAATGGCCATAGATGTGTGGGTTCAATTTTTGGTCTTCAATCCTATTCCATTGATTCACCTCCCTGTCACTGTACCAATATCATGCAGTTTTTAACACTACTGCTCTGTAGTATTGCTTGAGGTCTGGGATAGTGATTCCTCCAGAAGTTCTTTTACTGTTGATAATAGTTTTAGCAATCCTGGGTTTTTTGTTATTTCAGATGAATTTGAGAATTGCTCTTTCTAACTCTATGAAGAACTGAGTTGGGATTTTGATGGTGATTGTGTTGACTTGTTTCTATTCTTACATGTTCCCCTGAGGAGAATTGTAGCAAGTGTTTGTGGGTTCTTTTCTTCCACTCATATTCACCCTTTCCCTCCCTTTCAGGCCCCTAACACTACATAAGAGAGAAAAAAAGGATAGCAGGGAAAAGGGACAACATTATAGTTAGACTACTTTCTGATGATTAGGGACATTGAATTCCTTGGGGCAAATCTGATCTTCACTGTCATGATATTTAATTTCTTCTTGTTGTTTATTCTTTGTGCACAATTTCTTAACAATCTGCAATGAACAATAACACACCCTGTCTCTCTGGACCCTAGCATTTATCTACCCTTTGAAAAGTTCCCACAATTCCAAAGGTCACATAATTTCAGAAACTATCTGCTGTAGGCAAAATCACACCTGTACTAGAGCATGAGGCAAACCATAATCAGCTGCCATGGACAATCTGAGGCAGTCCCATATCTCACATCTGGGATTAAAACAAAACATATTCACATAATATTTCTGTGTTTTTCAAAGAAACCAAAGCTCCAAAATTGTCACTACAGAGAGTAGTGTTTTTTTCTTCTAGCTGTAGAATGTATCTTCCTGAGGCATCGAGATATTTTATTCGGGCAAAACTAAAGTCCTATTGCATGAAATTTAAAAGTTTATAAAATTGTGACATGAAGTTTTACTTTTCATTGGAGCATATTTGGCTGTACGGATGGCCAAATTAGTTCTTGTACTTGTTTTTCCTTTAGACAATTTTTTACTTATTTGACATTATTTACAGAGGCATAAACTTATCCATTGTTTCTCCTTTTGATAGCATATCAATGTTCCAAAGAGAACAAAAGCAGGGGATTTAAATAGTATGATATTCTATAAGCCTAGATATATCTTCTTCAAAACTTGACTCTTATAAATTTCCTATTTGATTTGGAGGACAGCTTAATTTTGAAAATTTAGCAAATCTTTAAGGAGCATCCACAGTGTTCAAGGCTATGTGTAAGAGAGTCAGCAAGCAGGAGTACTTGCCATCAAGTCTAACCACCTGAGCTCAATCCTTAGAACCCACTTAATGGAAGAATAGAACTGACTCTCTAATGCTGACACCCACATGTGCACATTCAATACACATACCATGCACATACACACACACACAAATTAAACATAAATATGTATAGGAAAATATTTTAAAGTAAGTCAGAAGAGGACAGCAGTTGGTGCTTCTATAGTCTTCTCTTTTGTTTTTTTATTTATGTTAGAGTTCTCTGGTTGTATGGTGGGATTTACAGCTATGACTAGTTTATTGAAGTATTTGTGTCTAGATATGCCCAACAGTAAGTTCTGATTTTCATGTAGAGGAACCATTATACCTTAAATGGAGTTAAATAGCAAAAGGCTGTAAACAGGTAGATGGAGGACAAAGGAGTATTATGTAAAGTTTTTTAAAAGCCCTGTTTCATGCTACTCTTGATAAATTCTAACTTGAAAATGTCTACTTTATTGGGTCATAAATGTAGATGACTTCTTTTTTTTTTCAAGTCTAAAAGTCTACACTTCCACGGAGTAGAAGAAAAGGCACACAGGTCAGAGGAAGAGGTGAATAGCAACGTTCAATAATTGCTAATAGCTGACATTACACAATGTGGATCACACATTTTTTCTAACACAAAACAGCATATTTAATATCATATGCTATATTCACCTGAGTGAAAAATGATTCAATGACCTGTGGGCTAACATTATGATCTACATGCTACTGATAAGAAAATACAGGCAGGAACATGTCATATTTAAGAATACATATGTATATGCATACATGCATACAATAATAATGAGTGAAAAAAGAGACCACAAATTTGAAGGAGAACAGGAATCTGAGAAGATGAAAAAAGGAAGCTGGAAAATAGAGAAATGTAACTAAACTCTCATCTTAAAAGTAAAAGCAAATTTTTTTTAGCAATTAAAAAAAATAAAAGGAAAACTTAGGCTCAGAAGAACAGGTGGTTTATTCAAAACTTCAAATTGGGAATAGCAGACTTAAATCCGGTTTTGTTTTATTTTTGTTTTTGTTTTGATTTGGTTTTGTTTGTTTGCTTGCTTGTTCTTGCTGATAAGTTGCTTCCTTACAGTAGTGAATGTCCATATGAAATGAGCTGTATCATGATTGGTCTTTGAATCATTTGATACATGAATAAGCAAATAAAACCCATGCTACTCATTGTCTTTAAAAGGAAAAAAATTAAACCTTTGGCAGAGATTCATATTTCCTCAGGACCCAAATATGGATTTCTTTTTAAGGAATAGCAAATGCCATATTAAAAGCAAACTAAATATCTGTAAAACATGCACAAAAGTCAGCAAATGCACACTCTATTATGTGACAGACATTTCATAGGCTGAGCCTATAATTAATTCACTTCTATTCAGTAAAAACATGCATTGCACATCCAAGTCAATGTAGCCTACATCATATCTGGGGAAAGCACTTCAACAATCTGTAAATAGATTTCTTCAAATATTGAGTATATTATATGAGCGATTTGTAGATGTTACTCTCTCATATGCTAGAAAGGTTCCCTAGTATTGTATTGTAGTGTTATAGTAGCTTACAATGAATGATTTTGTGTTGTGGACATCACAAGTAGAAAGTGAAGATTTTCACAGCTGTGCAGTTATCAATGTGGAGAAGGGTTTTATCTTTATCATTTATAGGTGTACCCTATGAGCACCTGACATAATTTATAAACCAGGAAAAATGTACAATCATGGGTAGAACACTAAGCTTAGTATCTCATGGCAAAATTTTAATTACAAACTGATAGTAGACAGTTCCAATTTCTGTTATAAAATAAAGGATATTTCCTCCAGTGTATTCCAGTTACAGAGATACCACAGGAAAGGAATCCTTTTTTAAAAGATGAATTGATTTTAACAGTCTTAACCTTTACATTTAAATTAAGTATCTTTGAGGGCAATTATTAACTCATGCCGAAATGTTCTCTAAACACAAAGTGTGGTCATAAATGGTTTGCCATGTTCTCAGCAATATATGTAACATATATACAAGTGAGCAAATTTTTAAAGTTAATTCACATAAGTTATGCTACTCCTTACATTTTTCTAGCATTTAGCATGTCTGGAGAGGATCAGTTCTAACATAATTTGTCAAGTGAAATAATACATAGGGCTTACCCTACTGTGATGTTATACTAAATATTTTGACCACTCTTTGTTTATACTATATTAAACGTATTATATTATAGATCTGAATATACTCACCATACACACACATGCAAACACACACACACACACATACACACACACACACACACACACAAACATACACACGCACAGAGTTCAACTTTGGTTGCAGAAATTGTTTAGATAATTTTAATGTCTCTTTATTGTAAACTTTCCAACTTCCCCGTTGAACATGTTTTGTTGCTAAGTCAGATGAAATCTAATGGGATGTCTAGGAAGAAGAGCATGGGGAATCTTAAATCTGGAGAGCACTAAGCCGGGCCTGATCTGAGACTGAACCATTCATGCCTATAGGAAAACACATGATGTCCTACTGAGAGTAGGTGCTGTGGGCTGTGCACTTTACAGGGATATAAAGACCACACATTGCTCAAATCTGTGAGAATACCAGCCCAGATATAGACTTAGAGACATTACTAAGTAACTCAGACATTCAATGTGGACCCAAGACATAATACTGTGGGAATCAGGAGCATGCCCTAGAGAAAGAAACAGACTAAAGGAAAGGAAAATGAAATACATAGCTGATGAAAAATAATAAACCAGACATACCTAACCAAGAAGGCACTGCAATAATGTATTTTCTGTCCAAACAACACTTACCATTTTCTAAAGGAATATGACTGTCAATAGACAGTCTGGAGACATCATGATATTCAGCATAGACACACATACACTAGGTATGCCAATGAAAACTAGAATAAAGTGGCAAGAAGGGGAGATGGAGTTAGCAGATAAAATGCTAACATCAATCTTTGACTTTGAAGCCTTGAAATATGAACAGAATGAGAGAACAAGGGGATGTCACTGGAGCATTGAATTAAAACACAGTGAAAACTCATAATGGGAAATAATGACCAATGTACTTGATGGGATCAAGAGAGGATTGTAGGGATCTATGTCCCAGCTTTTATGTCACGAAGAACACCGTAGAACCATTCTTCCAGGAAACAAACAAAACAGATGAACATTACTAGATCACTTGATGTCTTGGAAACCTGCCCAAAGGGCATGCAATAAACAAAACAAATGTAATGAAAATCCACGAAACCACCATTGAATCAGTGTGTGCGGAATTGGGACTCCTCCCCAATCTGGCTCTCAGTCATACTTTCTGAGAAGGGAACAGCATTCCATACAGATTCTCTCTGTGTGCTCATGGAGAAGTGAGAGGTCAGTGTTGGAGGTCTTTCTTGATCACTTTCCACCTTAGCACCTTGAGGCAAGGTCTCTTGACCTTGAGTTGATGCACACTGATTGGCTAGTTTGTGTCACCAGTGAAGCTTTGAAGATCTTCCTAAATCTCTTAGCCCTGTATTCTCACACCAACCCTATGCCAATGTTAAAAGTGTGTACAGCTACATCCAGCTTTTGAATGTGAGCACTTAGGAACCAAGCTCTGGACATCATGCTAGTGCAACAGGTACTAAGTATCCTCATACTCCCTGAAATAAATTTCAAAAATATATCTTCTAAAACATGAATAGAAACTCAAACCAACTGTCCATTTAAAAGAACCAAAATTGAATAAACACCTGTCAACATGTGTTGATATATATGCTGATTACATTATTACAGAAGATATAATAAATGGCATGTTATGGTTGCTTTAATTTTTGACATGTAAGAAAATGTTACTACTTCCTATTTGAGTTTTCTTTCTTTTTTAAAAACTTTACTCCACACTCAGTATTCCCTACAAATATACTTTAGTACTTTTCTCATCTTTAATATATTAGTTCCCTCCAAGGAATGGCCTTTTCCTCTTAATGAGTATTAAGGAGATTGCAAAGTCAAGTATTGGTTATTAAATATTCAAGTACAGGAACATATTTAGAATATAGATGATATAAATATTACTAGGACAGTGTATATTAAAAAACAAATTAATCCAACATTACTTGGGGCATTACTGCTGACTCAAACTATCGGGTATATTAATAACTAATATATACTTTCAATATATGTTTCTTAATTCTAGGATAGCTTTCTTGTGTTAAATTCTAGTGCTATAAAATGTCTACATAACTCCTGGGCATATACCCAGAAGATGCTCCTACATGTAATAAGGACACATGCTCCAATATGTTCATAGCAGCCTTATTTATATTAGCCAGAAGATCAAAAGAACCCAGATGTCCCTCAAGAGAGGAATGGATACAGAAACTATGATTATATATATATATATATATATATGTATATATATGTATATATATGTATATATATATGTGTGTGTGTGTGTGTGTGTGTGTACACACACACACACACACACACACACACACACACAATGGAGTACTATTCAGCTATTAAAAACAATGAATTCAGGAAATTCTTAAGCAAATGGATGGAGCTAGAAAGTGTCATCCTCAGCAAGGCAACCCAATCAAAAAAGAACACACATGGTATGCACTCACTAATAAGTGGATATTAGCCCAAAAGCTCAAAATAAACAAGTTACAATTCACTCAGCATAGGAAGCTCAAGAAGAAGGAGGACTTAAGTGAGGGTGCTTTGGTTCCTCTAAGAAAGGGAACAAAATACTCACAGGAGCAATAAGGGAGACAATGTGTGAAGCAGAGACTGAAGTAAAGGCCACCCAGAGACTGTCCTACCTGGGGATTCATCCTATAAACAGTCAACAAACCTCGACACTTTTATGGTTGACAAGAAGTGCATACCAAAAGAGCATGCCATGGTTGTCTCTGGAGGGGCCCTGCCAGAGCCTTACAAATACAGAGGCGGATGCTAGCAACCAACTATTGGACTGGGCATTGGGTCCCTAATGGAGGAGCTGGAGGATGGTCCAGAGGAGCTGAAGGGGTTTACAGCCCCATGGGAAGAACAATGATTTCAGTCACCCAGACACCTTAAGACTCCCAGGGACTGAACCATCAACCAAGGGGCACACATGGTTCCAGCTAAAAATGTGGCAGAGGAAGATCTTGTTGGGCATCAGTGGGAGGTGGTCCTTGGTCAGGTAAAGGCTCAACAGAGGTCCCAACAAAGGGAAACTGATGGGGGGGGTGGGAGTGTGTTGGGTGGAGACAGGGGAAAGGAGGAGGGGGAGGAGTTAGGGGTCTTAGGGAAGGGGGGATATTGGGAAAGGTTTTACCATTGGCAATGTAAATGAATATGATATTCAATTTAAAATGTCTGCATAAGACAATAAGATGAACTAGACAGAGACAGATTTAGCATGGTTTTTTTTAAAGAATATTTTTGAAAGGAAAATATTAAACATGAAATGTCTCTAAAAGGGAGTCTCACTTTACCTGTGTGCCCCAGTCTTTGTCTGCAATGATCACTTCCCTCACAGAAACTCAGAACGGAGAAGCACAGACTAAGGCAAAACTTCAGACTTATGAAAAATGCAAAAGTGACGGCCAGAGATAATGTGAAATTCTGATGTCAAGCTGACTGGGGTCCTTAAAAACTCCCTTTTAGTAGATGCAGTATATGTGCAGGAAAAAAATAATGTTTCAGGGCCATTCAAATAGAGTTACTAGAAAACTCAACAATGACAGAGTGAAAAACAGGCAAGTCTGCTTTGCATTTTGAAAGCCTTTATTTTCTCTCCCTAAAGCAACTAACTGCCTTTTGAACAAGCATCATGGAAAATTGCTGCCCAAGATTCACAGATAGTGGGAGAAAAAAGCGATCGGCTTCTTTTGGTTCGCAACATTTTCTTTAAATGGTTCAATTCTCATCTAACAGTCATCTTCATTAAGATCCATTTTGGGGTTCTTGGCAACATGTACAGACTACTTCCCTCCACATCTCTCCTCCCTGCTCCACCTCTTTCTAAGAGTTTTCTCAGTGTCTTCAGTCCTTAAAAGGCTTTTCTGCTTTGTATCCTTCCTTGGTGTTTTCTTCTTGTTTTGAAATGACTGAGCCATTGCTTTCAAACTGCTTTCCTTAGAACGCGAAGCCTTTGTCCACTTTGGAATCCCTTCACACATAACAGACATAGGAGCAGTTGTTTTGATGAGCAAAAAATTTCAAAACAACAAATTCTAAGGTGGGTTGAAGGCCCCTTTAAAAAGGTGAAAATGTTTCTTCAAGTTGGTTGCACTCCTTGGGATTCAGGAGTGAGAGAAAAAAAAGTTTCCTTTTCTCAGGTTGGAGAAGTCAATAAGCAGTCCTGGCAAACGTTCTTCTAAAGATGATCTGACTTTTGAAATGCATGGGCTTATTCCTGAATGAACTCTTCAGAATGCAATGGAAACCTATAATCTTATCCAGAAAGAGGGGCAAACTCCCCAGAAGCAGTGCTGGGAGACCCAACTCACGCTTTAAGCTGAAGTAGGCACCCTGCCCCAAACAGCCCTTGGTAGCAACCTTTTATCTCATGGTTCTGAGGTCCTGAGGGATACTGATCTCTGTGGAAAATAGCACAAAGCTACCACAACAAAGCAGCTTCGAGCAGGAGAGCACAGAGCATACACTATCAACTGATGAGATTTTTAGGGCAGAGATTGCCTTTCTGGTCTGCATAAATGCAGGAAGAAGAGTGATTCCTTCCCACCTTGATGAAATTCAAGCCTGTGTTCTCCCTGCCAGGATGGACGCTCCTGGTGTCTTTATCTCCTGCTTCCTCTTGCATATGCCATAGTCCTGTTTTTTTAGATGCAGATATAACTAACTAACTTCAGGCTCCATTTTCAACAATAACACCATTTGACAGATATATATCACATGTGGGGCCTAATTTAGCAGCAGGTAATGTATGTAGCAAATAAGGCTGTGTAAGACTTGAACGGGGTGGTTCATTCTGAATTTAATGCAAGATGGGTGGCTTTTCAAACAGTAAACATTGTTCCTTTATGTGTCTGATTTGTTTTACTTACATCCTGTTTGGTTTTGGTGGTCTAAAAGGATCAATAACTATCATCCTATAAATAACATAATAGCATAATAACATATGAATAATATAATAGTATACTATACCAATATTTGAACACTAGTAAACTTTATCTATAGTTTATGGAACTGTAATTGGAACTTGGCAGTCTTGACATAGGGCTTATAATATGACATAGTAGAATTTTGTATTTTCAATGAAAAAATTGTATCAAAATATAATAGGAAAAAGTGTATCAAGATGTATGACACCTCTATTGAAGGCATCAAAGAATCACTAAGAGAAATTAAGATAACTGAAATGAGTAGACAGGAAAATACAGAATTCTCCAATAGAAAATAATGCTTGTGACCCTGAAATTGATCTGGAGGCTCCATGAATTCCATGGAATAATTTATAAGACAATTCTAAAATTTACATGGAAGTGAAAAGATCTGCAATAGCAACAATATCTTGAAAGAAAAGAACACAATGTGAAACTCTAAAATTCTCTGAGAGAGTCAAAACAATAAAGAAAAAATAGGCTTGGGAAAATGATACTCAGAGCAGAAAGTCCAGAAGCAAATTCATATATATATTGAATTTGAAAGAAAGATGTTAACTCTTTCTAAGATATAGACAAGTAATATTAGTGTCCCTGTAGAGAGTGTTAAGACCACACCCTGGCTTGTGGTATTCAAAAACTAATTTAAGATGAATCCCAAATAGTAAAGGATAAAAATTATGCACATTCTGACAGAAGACATCAGAGATGTCTTCATGAGCATTAGATAGAAAATGGTTCTTATGAGTAGAGAAAGGGTAAACCAAAAAGAAAAAAATAAGCCAATAGGATTTCACCCAAATTTAGTAATTTTGCTCTTCAAAAACACTAGGAAGATAATGAAAAGGTAAGACATATTCTTGGAGGAATATCTATCTATCTATCTATCTATCTATCTATCTATCTATCTATCTATCTTATTATCTATCTATCCATCTATTATTTATCTATCATTTACCAATCTATCATCTATTTCTATGACAAATGAATTATCTCCAGAATTTATTTACAAGAAAATCCTGTAATTCATTAATAAAAATTCAAATATGGAACCTGAACTCAACATGGGCTCCACAATATTTTTAAATAATTGCCACATGGTACTTCTGATATACAAAAGAGATCAACTACGAACCAGACAAGGAGCTGTTTGAGAACCTAGAGGTTTACTGTTGCTCTTGGGCAGCTGAAGTCGTAAGTGCTTTTCTTCAGTCATTCTAAAAGCCTCAATGTCATCACCACAGAAGTGAGAAGTACTATGTAGAAAACACTGGGGAAATGAGTCAAACTTTCCAAGCTGGTTTCCAAGGCAGGCCGGAGTCAAGCAGCAGAAAGGCTTCTGAGTGGAAAGCAGAGAATCTTGTGTTCTTACCCTGCAGCCTTATTGTCGTAAACTGGAACAGCTCAAACCATCACCAGGCACTGGTTTTATTTTATAAAACATAAAAGCTGCAAGACAGAGCTTCTAACATTCCTTCTAGAAGCCAACGCCAACTGACATACACATTCATATGTTTTACCTATTTATTGGTAGCTACCACTTAATACTTGCTAAGTATAATTGATACACATAAATACAATTGACTGCAGTTATTAAATAAATCTAGTTGAAGAGACACACCAACTATTTAAGAACAGCTCTAAACTATTAATATAATTCAGAGCCAAGTATTGTTCAAGGAGGAATTCAAGTTCATTGTGTATTGCCGAATGTCTTAGTTAGGGTTTGCATTGCTATGTGGAAACGCTATGACCAAAAGCAACTTGGGAAGAAAATCATTTATTTGGCTTATATTTCCAAGGGCAGGAACCTGGAAGCAAGAACTTATGCAGAGGACATAACAGAGTACTATTTACTGACTTACTGTCTTAGTCAGGATTTCTGCCTGCACAAAACCATCGTGACCAAGAAGCAAGCTGGGGGAGGAAACGATTTATTCAGCTTATATTTCCACATTGCTGTTCATCACCAAAGGAAGTCAGGACAGGAACTCACGCAGGGTAGGGACTTGGAATGGAAGCAGAAGCTGTGGAGGAATGCTGCTTACTGGCTTGCTTCCCAGGACTCGCTCTGCTTGTTTTCTTATAGAACCCAGGACTACCAGCCCAGGTATGGCACCACCCACAAGGGGCCCTGCCCGCCTCGATCACTAATTGAGAAAATGCCTTACAACTGGATCTCATGGAGGCATTTCCTTGAGGGAGGCTCCTTTCTCTGTACTAACTCCAGCTTGTGTAAATTGATAGACAAAACCAGCCAGTACACTTGCTCAGCCTGCTTCTTATAGAACCCAGGGCCCCCAGCCCAGCAGTGGCATTACCCACAGTGACCAGGCCCTACCACATCAATCACCAATCAAGAAAATGTACCACAGGCTTGCCTCTAGCCCAGTGTCATGGAAGCATTTTCTCAACTGAGTCTCCCTCCTCTCAGGTGACTCTAGCTTATGTTTGACACAAAACAAGCCACCACAGCTGACCTCTTGCCAAACTGACACATGAGGGCATCACTGTGAAGCCACACCCTTTCCTTTTTCTCCTTATCCCCAAGGTCATACATTAATGTTGACACTAAAATATAAACATTCCAGATTTTAAAAGTTCTCTAGTCTTTAAATATTCAAACACTTAAAAATTCAATCTCTTTAAAATATCCAGTCTCATAAAAATTCAAAGTCTTTGTCAAATTCAAAGTATTTTTAAAAGTTCAAAGATTCTCAAGTGCAGGCTCCTATAAAACAAAATTTAAGGTAAATGCTTAGCGGGGAAGATTCATGACACAGTCACAAATCTGAAAAAAGCAAAACCAAACTCCCAACAATTTAAATAACTCAATGTCCAATACTGGAATTTTGCTCATAATCTTCCCGACTCCTTCAAAGGGCTGGGGTTACTTCTCTGGCTCTGACCACTGCAGCTCACACAGCTGGTCCTCTCGGCTCTGGATGATTCTACTCCACTGCTGCTGCTGTCCTTGGTGATTGCCCCATAGTACCGACCCTTCCACAATTCTGATACACTTTTATCAACAGCCCCTCTTAGATTCTCTTTGGGGACTCCAGCCCTGCAACACTGTGGCAAGCCTCAGCTGATGTCCATGACTCCTTCATGTCTTCAAAACCAGTACAGCCTGGGTGATTCTTATACTATCAAGTTCACCTTCCAGCGCAAGATACAACCTTCGCCTTGGCCACCCCTGAATATACAATGCATTTGCTGACTCAGAAGAAAGAAACATTTCCCAGGAGATTTCACCTCAATGATGCTGCTGCTGCCCCGACCTCCTCCTCCTCTTCCTCTTCCTCCTCCTCCTCCTTTACCTCCTTCTCCTCTTCTTCCTCATCCTCTTGTTCTTTTATTAAAAACTTTTTGTTGATTCTTTGTGAATTTCACATCATGCATATCAATTCTACACATTTCCCCCAACTGTAATACTCATGCTGCATCCTTGCAACCTCCCTGCCCCCCCAACAGAGAAAAAAATCTCATTGTGGAAACTAGTGTGTCATAGTATGTTCCGGTTTATACCCTTTGTCCACACTTCTTGTTGGTCTGGTAGAAGGCCTCTGGCTTCTGCTACTCTATTGATACTGGAATCTCCCTGTGATTCCTTTCAGATATCCTCCTGTTGCCATGTGCCAGGGATATCTTGTAGTTTGGGGAAGTGTAGGAAAGGAAATGCTCCCTTTCGTGCACTTGTGCAGTTCACCAGTGGGGTAGATGCTGGGGTGGGCCAATTCAAAGGCCTGGATCTGGGCCTGGGAGGTATCTGAGCTGGTCTAGTCTCTAGCTTGCTCCTGGTTCTAGGAGCTCTCAGGATCCAGTGGTTGTTTTAGTGTTGTTCCCTATCTGAGGCCCCTGGCTATGGACTGGTGGTCTTTTCAGCTTGCTTTTGGCAGGGAATTTTAGGTTACTCATCATTCAGATGTTCATAGGTCAGAACACTGAGTGTAGACATAACCTCTCTCATTCCTCTCTGCCACCTAGGGATGCACATGTGACCCAGGAGCCACACCTGCAACACTTGCTGGTCTCTTCCTAATCACCACTAATTTCTCAGGTCCAGCTAGCCAGCACCAATAGTCTCCGTAAAATAAAGGTTTTACTTAGGTGATGCATGATAGCTTCAGCCCTAGCTGACCTGAACCATGAATTCTTAATTCAAAATACGAAGCAGTCATGAGGAAGTCTTCAAATGACTTTCAAACTTCTCTCTGGAACTTTACCAGACAGGCCTTCACTGTCTGCATTTCTCCCCACTCTCTTTATCTTCTAGATTTCTACAGAACAGCTCACCAAGCTTTTAACACTCAATGGTTTATCCAGCTCAAAGTTGCTCCAACGTCCTTCCACGGTGCTCCCAAATTCTACAGGATCAGGTTTGTCACAGAAATACCCCCAAATTCTGGTACCAAATTCTGTCTTAGATAGGGTTGTCATTGGTATAACCAAAGGCAACTTGAGGAGGAAAGTATTTATTTGCTTTGTGCTTCCATATCACAGTTCATCATCAAAGGGAGTCAGGACAGGAACCCACGCAGGGTAGGAACCTGGAAGCGTGATCTGGTGCAGAGGTCATGGATGAATGCTGCTTGGCTTGCTCTATATGGCTTGCTCAGTCTGCCTTCTTATAGAACCCAGGACCACCAGCCTCGGGTGGCACACCCATGGCGAACTGATCCTTCCCACATAAATCACCAAACAAGAAAATGTACCATAGGCTTCCCTACAACCCAGTATTATGGGGGTATTTTCCCAGGGAGGGTACCTCGTCTGCGATGATGCTAGCTTGTGTCAAGTTGACATAAAGCTAATGAGCACAGAGAACAATAAACAGTTCCACTCATAAGGAAGCACTGAGGCTTTGCTTTATCAAGAGAATGTGGTGTGGGTAGGGGGTATGCAGATTTGCCTCCTATGCCAAGAAGTTTGGACTTTATTCCTTATAGTCAGAATTGTCAATATTTCTTTGACTCTTTTCAAGCACCCCTGTTTTAGAAAAACTCAACTAGAAACTGAGTATAAACTACTTTTATTTTAAGCATCTTTTCAATCTTAGAATGAGTTTCTCTCGTTCTGAGACACAACTGGTCTGCCTGTCCATGAGTTCTACAGCTGTGGTTCAACTAACTCAACATAACATACACACACACACACACACACACACACACATACACACACACACACACACACACACACACAGAGAGAGAGAGAGAGAGAGAGAGAGAGAGAGAGAGAGAGAGAGAGATACATGTATACATATGAAACATGATATATGCAAAACGGGCAAACACACTAACATCTGTGTCTTGCCATTATTCCCTAAATAATACAGTCTATCTGCCTTTCACATTGCATTCAGTGTCACAAGCAAGCTATTACTGAGTCCCAGTATAAAGGGAAATAGATACATTTCAGGCCACACCACAATATGTTACTAAGGATGCTGAGCATCCTTAGATTCTGGTCTGCAGAGGGTCTGGACCTACATCAGTTAGGGATGGCTACATTTGGTTTCTGTCTGGGAAACTGTCTTTCTATTCTTTTAAACATCATTCTGTACAACATCATTCACATGGCACTGATACACTGTCAGAAATGCAACACTTCCCCAGGCAGTTTGACTAAAGGATGTTAAGGAACTTGGTTTATGTAACCAGAAGAAAAAAATAAATACAGTCTCCCTGCTGGAAACAGCTGTCATTTTCGTTTCCTTCCTCTTTTGAAACACAGAAGACATTGAGTTCAGGTGAGACAGAAATAAACTTACAATAATGTTTTCCAAGGGTATAAACATATGGCTGGCTCTGGGATGATTTTTTTAAAGGAATGAAACCTGTTCTTCTCTACCCATTTATGTTGGCAAGCTCACAAGAAGTTAAACTGGCAGAAAAATCAGCAGCATGACATCTTGGAGTACCAGCACAATCAATATGTGTTGGCTGAATATGTGAATGCCCCAATTAAATGTGCTCTGTTTTGATAATAGCTGAACCAATTGAGCTATTTTTCACAATATATTATAGGCTTACATGCACCCAATGATGTCTTACTTCATTTTAACACAATGATACAAATAAATCTCATTTAGACACCTATTTCATGATATGTTGTGAGAATATATCTCCAGGGCTCATATCACATAGTTTTAAATTGTCTTGCTTGCACCTGAATTGAGAGGACTGAATGCAATCATTGTGTCAGGATTTCATCAAAAATCAGGTATTGTGCTACCTATTTCAAGTGGTAAAGTTATAATACAGGGAAATGTAATCTTACTTAATTACTGCAGGAAAAGATGAAGAAAAACACAAAGAGAAGCATGCCAAACAAACATGTACCAGTGATCCCTGCTGCCTTTGGCATCACGAGGGGACCCCCAAAGCCACTGGCACAGTGCCACATTTGCCATCTGCAAATGTCAGCTGCCCCTGGAGGATGATGGCTTGCTTCTCTGCATAACCACCCTCAAAACTCACACAAATGCTTTCGCTAGCAGAGTTTAAATGAAACCACGGTTGTCTAGTAAACCCAGTTTACTGTCACATCCAAACTGCTAAGTACTGTGTTTCAAGATAGGTTTTAAGAAAACAAGGAAGTTGGGCACTGGTGGTTCATGCCGTTAATCCCAGCACTTGGGAGGCATAGGCAGGCAGATTTCTGAGTTTGAGGCCAGCCTGGTCTACAGAGTGAATTTCAGGACAGCCAGGGCTACACAGAGAAACCCTGTCTTGAAAAATGAAGGAGAAGGAGGAGAGGGAGGAGGAGAAGGAGGAGGAGAGGAAGGAGGAGAAGGAGGAGGAGGAAAAGGGAGGAAAAGGAGGAGGAGGAAGAGGAGGAGGAGGAAGAGGAGGATGAGGAGAAGGAGAAGGAGGAGAAAGAGGAGGAAAAGGAGGAGAATGAGGAGGAGAGGGAAGAGAAAGAGGAGGAAAAGTAGGAGAAGGAGAAGGCAAGGACCACACTATATGTACCACTACCTAAGTGCTACAGACACATCTACTCAGAATTCCAAACAAAAATGTTCGGGTTCAGACTATGATGGTGAATATGTGGGATTTTTGTACTTCTGTGAGTACAGAACCCTAAAGAAACCCCTCTTCTCTATCAATGAACTGATCTGTGCTGTCCCAACCTCGCATTACCATACAGATCAAAGCGTGTATTATTGTGACTCTCAGCAACTTCTCTTTGCTTCCCTTACTCTTTAATGTACAGTTCATATAGGGAAGAAACAAGGCTGTTTCCTATATCCATTGATAAACATCTATTACTGTAATATATAAAATGATGTCATATATCTGTATACTTTTTAAATGAAATAGAGACTGAGTAACCAGTAAATTAATTCATCATCATTCATCATTTATTAAAAGTATAATTTTTCACAATACAATGAACAACAGAATTTATCCAAAGTGGAATTAAATTGGTTTGGAATTTTTAAGGATTTGAAACGGTGCTTAAATATTTTTTTCCTTCTGGCCCTATCAACCAGCCAAAATCCAATGTATGCTTCATGATTAATTTGTAAAACGAGGGTGTGTAAGTATATAGACCCTGAAGTTCTCACTTTCTACCTTTCCTTCTTCTAGTTCCCAAGTCTTTCCAAGCCCATTCCATAATGTTTCTTAGCCCTTCCCATCCCTGGGTTTAAGTACAACTACACTGCTCTCTAACTCCTTCTCCTGGGTCTATCTTCATTTCTGACCCATGCAGGCTTCTGTCTTTGAAACTATCTTGGGGATAATGTTTTTCTACAATCACTGTCACACCAGGTCTCTCATTAGATCCTCCCAATGTTTCTGTGATGCTTGAACCCATCCATGGACACTACTCTTTGAAACTCAGAGCAGTTTACCCCATCAAGCACACAGTCATGTATGGGGAAGACTCTAGAAATTCAATGAAGAGTGTGTATGGAATAAGTATATTTTGTTTCAACATTATTGCCTCTAGAAAATATTTTGATGGATTAACAGAAAATGGATGGTGAAATCTATACATATTTGAAAATCACTTTATTTCTAGCTCTACCTAATCTTAATTTTATGACTTGTGTTTCACCAAATAATAATGTTAATTATTGTCACAGCTGTATTATTGTCATAGAGAATGTTTGCTGAAGTTTTTTAATTATTACTTTTTGAATTTATAATTACATCATTTCTCTATTGCCGTTCCTCCCTCCAATCCCTCCCACAAATACCCCTCCTTGCTCTCTTTCAAATTCAGGGCCTCATATTTTATTGCTAAATACATATATGTAAATATGTAAATATTCCCAAATCTTGAACTGTCCTGAAAGTCTTCCTCTGTGGACTAGCTTTCTTGGTACCAAAAGGTTCCATGCAAGCTTCCAGTGGAGGAAGGCAACCATCAGACAGTCTTCCCCGACTACGATGACTATGAGCCACCACAATGCACTGCCTGATAAACCTAAAGGTGTTGTGGCAGCATGCATACCTGCGCAGTAACCAACAACTCTCCAATTGGAAGACCTGCACACCAAGAGGGAAATCAGGCCTGGCGCTGAAAATCTAGCCAACTGCTCAGAGATCTTGTTGTAAATTTTGAGTTGGACTTAAAAGGTTGGATCTCTCTAATGTCTTGAGTCTAAGTATATCATGATAATCTGTTGGTATATTTTTTACATTTGTACATTAGGCTGTGAAGTAAACTCATTAGACAACCGTCTTAGTCAGCTCTGGCTCCCATGAGAGATTAACATAGGCTGTGTAATGTAAACATCAAGCATTTGTTTCTTGCAACCATAGAGAGATACAAGGTCACGAAAGACACCTGGATGCTGTAATAGATGTTATTCAAAGGACCCAGTTATACTTCAACCTGGCAGTAGTTGACTCAGCATGAAGTTTTATTTTCCTGACATGCATGTAGAGAGTCACTGAAGCTTGCACTCAGAAAAAAAAAAAGACAAGCCAGTATATATGACAGTGTTGGATTCCCTGTAAGGAGGCTCTGAGAGGTCAATTTGTAAAGCCATGAAGGTACAAGCTATGTTGCGCTGGAAATGAAGAGTCTGGCTAGGAAAGACTCAGGCTGTGAATGAAGCCAACAAAAAACAAAGGCCTTGTGTGCTCCAAATAGAAGACCATATGGATAGGGCTACCAGAGCCCATTGGAGACAGATGACACCACCAAGTGTCCCCCAGGCCAGACATAGGGATGTAAGAGTTAATGTTTCCTTGCTGCCTTTCAGCATTTCTTTTGTCCAGTGTGTCCTTGCTATCCTCGTGTTTTTCTTTTGGGGAGTGAGGATGTTTATTCTGTGGTATTGTGTATTAGAAGTGTGTAATTTGGTTTTCTTTTCACAGGGGATGAAAGCTAAAAGACTGATTTATGCCTTGGAACAAACTTTAAAACCTTGAAAGTTTGGGGGACTATCAAGATCATGAGGACCTTTGAAGTTGGACTAAATCCATTTTGTATTATGAGATGGCTGTGAGTCTGTGGAACCAGGCACAGAATGGCACAGTGTAAATTTGAAGCATATTCCACAGACTCTTGGGTTTAAATGCTTAATTCATAGATGGTAGTCATGTTTGGGGCGGGAGCCTTTAAGGCAAGGGCTGTTGAGATGGCCACTGAAGATGAGTTCTTGAGAATTATAGCCCAGCTCTGCTTTTCAGACTAAGGTCTTGCTGCTTCTGACTCAACAATATATGAAAATAACGGAACACGTGTCCCCACACAATGCTCTTCACCACACTGTCACTGCCGCAACAGACGGCAGTCCCCATAACCATGGGCCAGAATGTTTCTTTCTCCTTTAAGTTGCCTCTATCAAATATTTTGTCAGAGAAATGATGGAAGTAGGTGATTTAATAGATTTGCAGTCCATATCTATTCAAGTAAATTCTTTCTATTGAGTATTTGGGGTGTGGGGTGTGGGGCAAGGTAATAATATATTGATCAGGGTCTCACCACTGCATCAAAGTACAAAGAGACAAGGGTGAGTTTAGCCCATAGTTTCAGATGTTTTGGTCAGTGGTTGGCTGTCTCTATTGCTTTAGGTCTGTGTCAAGGCAAAAAGTAATGTAAAAAAAACTTTGTAAGGCGAAGTTGCTCATATCAGGGCACTCTGTAATCAGAGAACACAAGCTAAGGACTAAGATGAAGATCTACCTTTGAAAGGCATGCTGTCAGTGACCTCTTTTCTTAATTAGACTCCATATGCCAAAATTGCCACTGTGCCTAATAAGTTACTCAATTACAAATTTATTAATGCATCAATATATTTGATAAAGTCAGAGCCCAGATACAGACTGATAAGTATTTAAGAAGCTGTATTGAATTCACATAAAACACCCAGCACATTGCAAATTTATGATACATAAAACAGCAAGGCAGGAAAATTGGCAGTTGCCCCAAGAGAGAGGAATCATTGAACAGACAGACGGCCGTGTCCCAAATTCAGAATATGTACGGCCTACTTTAAATCACATAATAGTTCATGGATTATCAGCGGCTTCCTGAAAATTATTTTATAGTTGAATTTATGGGAATGATCATTGAACATTTTTGGGATAGACTATAGATTCTAGGGAAAGGAAAAATTAATATAAATATAATAATATCAGTTCTAAAACTGCATAACCCCCGAAATATTTGCTGAAGAATAGGTGACTTTTCAATAGTTACTTCACTTATAAAATTGGTTCCCTCTCCCCCAGCCACTATTAACTGTCCTAGTGAGAGGCGGGGCCTCGTGAACTCCCTTGTGCATGCTGTAATGGCAATGTGGCCAGTCTTGTGCAGATCTCGTGCAGGTGACTACAGCTGCAGTGATAATGCAGTACTGCCATGACTGGACATTTTCGTTTTCTCATCCCCATATTTTGACTCCTACATTCTTGCTGACCCCCCTCCTCTGCATGTTCTCTGAGTCTTTGAAGGGATAATATAAATGTCCCTTTCAGGTCACAGCATTCACCCCCAACTTGGCCCATTTGTACATCATCAAAAAGAAGTTTTGATGTCTGAGGGTATCACTAATCTACCAGCATGAACCTAAGTATTTAGAAGGCAATTTTCTACCTTTACCACTTTATAAAACAACCATGGTAGATTCTCAACCAAGGTCCATGACCTCCAATCCTTGATTTCTTGATCATATTTACAGTCCCAGGAACACTATTCCTCATGTGGGAATAGGAAGCAGTTGAAGGTCTTCATAATAGCCATGCCACTTGCACCCAAGGATATATCTTGCATGGAAAGCTTTTGTTAAAACTCATGGTGTCCACAGATGTGTAGAACCATTGATGACTTACCCTCTGTGCACAACTTGCTCGAATCTCTGTCTCTGTGAATGCTAACTAGCAGGTAGGAAACTGCCATCTCAACTCCAGCTAGAGCTCTTGGTGTCTGTCCTGCAGCTGAAGTGAGTCTTCAGGAATAGGATCTTAAAATCTAGCTCCAGTGGCCAAGAAAGACATTAGCAACAACCTATAATGTTTCAGAGATTTCTGGATCCATCCTTACCAATAGCTCACAGGAACGTATTCTACATCAGGTTCTGCGGTTTCCATTTGCTAAACTTAGGCTTCTGGTAGAAGCATCATCTACCAATCCAGGTAGATGGACAGGTATCCACTCAAACCTTTCTTTAAAACTATGTTTTTAACAGACTTACAATATAGTATGCTTTCTTTTTTTTAATTTTATTTTCTATATTCTTTGTTTACATTCCTAAGGCTTTCCCCTTTCCCAGTTCCCCCCCACCATATGTCCCATAAGTCCTCTCCTCCCCCCCAACTATTCCCCAATCACCCCCACACACACACCATTTATCTGTTCTGGATCTACAAAACTGGATCCAATCTTTTCAGGCCCAGGGTCCTCTCCTTTCTTCTTCTTGGAAATCATTTGACTTGCTAATTGTGCCTTGAGTATTTAGGGCTTCTGGGCTCATTAATATCCACTTATCAGTGATTGCATTTCATGTGTATTCTTTTGTGATTGGGTTAACTCGCTTAGGATGGTATTTTCCAGATCTAACCATTTGCCTACAAATTGCATGAATTCATTATATTTAATTGTTGAGTAGTATTCCATTGTATAAATATACCACATTTTCTGTATCCATTCCTCCTTTGAGGGATATCTGGGCTCCTTCCAACTTCTGGCTATTATAAACAAGGCTGCTATAAACATAGTGGAGCATGTGTCTTCCTAAGACTTTTTCTGTATTTCCTTGAGTTTGGTTATCTTTCCTCCACCCTCACACCCCCCACCCCTTCCATTCCTAATCTCCCTGAAATGTCAGCCTACCTCCCCATAGTCCCCATTCTGCTCACATGTCACATGGGCTCTTCTAGTTCTCTTCCTTTAAGGGCTTTCCCCCCTCTAATGCCCCCTTTTATAACCTCCCGGCCTTTACGGGCATTTCAGAAATACTAAAGAACTTCAAGCTGGATCCATACGTGAGACAGAACATATGGCATTTGTCTGTTTGGGCCTGGACCACCTTGTTGAGTATAATTCGTTTTTGTTCCATCCCTTTTCTGAAATGTCATCATTTCACTTCTATTTACAGCTGAATAGTATTCTGTTGCATATGTGAACCACATTTTCATTATCCATTCATTATTTGATGAGTATCTAAGCTGATTCCATTTCCTGGCTATTGGAGAAAAGAACAATTAACTAAATGATTAGAATTCAAATATCAGTGCCCTCACCCCCGCCCAGTGTGATACTTATTTTTAGATGAGGTCTTTGAGAGATAATCCTGGTCAGGTGAAGTCAATAGGTAAAACTTCAAGATATGGTTAAAGTCTTTAGGAAGAGAATAAAGATGGGCATGGTCACACATGCTTCTAATCCCACTATTCAGCAAAGGACCACAAGTTTAAGACAAGATCAAGACCAGCTGAAGACATAACTGGTAGGTAGGCTTGTTCCAAGTGGGAAAAGGGCCCTTACCAGAAACTCAATCTGCCAGTGACTTGATCTTCAACTTCTAGCCTCCATGGACATTAATGTTTGTTGTTTAAGATACCTGCCTTGTTGTATTTGTTATAGCAGCTTGAGCTATATATAGCATGTGGTGTGAGGATTAGTTATTGCCTGTGGCCCAAGCAAGGAATGCAGTCTCTCAGATTCCATTTCTACTACCGTAGAAATTGTTCCTCCAGAACCATTTGGTACAATGTATTTAAACATCCCAGGAAGTAGATGGCATAAACAAGAAGCACTCCTCAGAGAAATTAAGTATCAGGTCATTTTTCCAAGTTTAGTCAACATTCTGATGCTCTTTATACAAAGGACCATTTCTTCCCCCATGCTGTGAAGCACAGTAACCAACTGTTTTATTCCAAATTTAGCACATGCCTCTTGCAAAATACTAATACGTTCATTCGGATCAAAGTCATCGTACTACGTCCTGGTTTGGAGACCTATCTTGTATGAAGGACTAAAGCACTTGTCCTTTATCTGAGATGCTTTTGACTTTACCTGTGCAAATGCTTATTCAGCCACTAATAAGTGGCCCATCACTTATTGAGCTACTTGGCAGTTTCTTCTCAAGGAAATGAGAGGTGGACATTACATATCAAGATAAAGGACACTGATATCGACCCTTCCCAGTCTTAGTGAGGAGTTATAGTAAGTGTAATCTCTGCTTGATACTTGCTATTTAATTTGTCTGAATTTTCTGTTCATTTCTTGAAACATATTTTCAGCTCTAGAGACTTGTTTTATTTAGTCAATTTATAAGCATGAGGAAATACTGCAGGAGCATAATTTAAATGCTCACAGAGTTCCTTCAAAGGTTGGTGTCTGTTGTTTGGTCGGTTTTGTTTGTCTGTTTGTCACATAGAGGCTATTTTGCTCAAAATTCTAGCTTGCTAAAGTGATTTTAAAATGTAAACACATTAAAATTGTGTTTACTAAAAAAAAAGAAAAAGAAATAAATAAATAAAGAGTAAGCAGCAAAGTTGCTAAGTAGCCAGGCTCTGAGTCCTGCACAGACCCAGTATTAAATTTTGAGCTAAAATATCAAGACACATCTAGACATATATACATAAAAGAAACTTTTTCCCAGTTTAAAATTTGAGCTTGATATTGTTCCCAGCAATTTACTTTAGAACTGGCTTCAAAGACCTAGTATTTGAAGGTCATTAGGTATCAGAAATTCCATTCCACTTGCATGAATATTATGAACATAAACTAGGGCCTCTAAAAGAGAACTCTGCCAAAGACACTGTTCTGTTTCCTACTGTAAACATACAAAAATCTTAATTCTAACAGAGTGTGTGCAGAGAGGAATGTTTACATTATGATACTAGATAAGTCACCTAAACCTGGTGCTTCATAGAGGTAAACAAAGGGATACACAGAGAACAACTGACCTCATATTCTGAGGTCATATCGCAGAGACGATATTCAGTTGATTAAATAGTCTCAAAGCATCCTAACTTTCTGGAATGTTATCATCTATTGTTGATTGCTGGCTCAAGATCCTCCACCCTTCTCCTCACAAAGCTGGTGCATCCTGCAGAAGGGGGCTCCAGCAAACTTAGGAAAGAGAGAACCCACTACTCGCTTCAGAGATTCAAAACTCAGAGCAAAAGTACAAGGAGAATTTTCTTTTGAGAAAATAGGAAACAAATCATCTTCTGTGGTTTCTCACCTCCTTCCTTACCACAAAGAAGCTTCATCCTCTTGTAGGAAGATGGCATAAGAGCATATGAGATGCTTGTGGGTCTACAAAACTCAGAGGGTGGAACTCTCCCACTCTAACAATTTCCTTTCACTTGCCCTTCACAGAGAGATCCAAAACAACAGAAGCACCCTGCGGTAGAGGTTGCTATTGGAACACCCAAGAATATAAGACTCTCTTCTAGACAAATACAGGGTAGCATTAATAAGATGAGCATGAGCAGATGAAGTACCTCAAGGGAGAGTTTCTAGTAGCTTCAGAGAACATCCGATGGTGTAGACTCAGAAATGGCCCAGAAATAAGGGAGAAGACTTTGTGGTGAGACCGAGGACTGTGTCAAGGAGCAGCCTTATGTGGCTTTCCAAGATCCAGATACGAGAGCCAAATCTAATGAAGAATATGAACACTAAGATCTTTGATATACAGGTCTAGGGAAGAGAGTTGGAATTGGAGAGAAAAATGTATTATCCAAGCTTAAAATTCCCACTCTTCATAGGATAATGGGGTTATAAGGCTGATAACAGAATGAAATCACTTTTTACATAATGGGAATTATAGAGTTTGAGGTTTGACGTTCATGGGTGCCTACATAAGCTAACGTTTTCAGTCTTCAGAAATAACTCTTTTTTTTTCCACTTCCAATAGTAAGTCACATCTTTTTTTTTATTGGATATATTCTTTATTTACATTTCATTTCCCTTCTCCTGATTCCCCGCTCCCCAAAGGTCCCACATGCCCTTTTCCCTCTGCCTGTTCCCCCATCCACCCCTTCCCACTTCCCTGTTCTGGTATTCCCCTACACTGATGCATTAAGCCTTTCCAGAACCAGGGTCCACTCCTTCCTTCTTGTTGGACATCATTTGGTATGTGGATTATGTCTTTGGTGTTCCAAGATTCTAGGCTAATATCCACTTATCAGTGAGTACATACCATGGGTATTCTTTTGAGACTGGGTTACCTCACTTAGTATGATGTTCTCCAGCTCCATCCATTTCTCTAAGAAATTCATGAATTCATTGTTTCTAATGGCTGAATAGTACTCCATTGTGTATATATACCACATTTTTTGTATCCATTCCTCCGTTGAGGGACATCTGGGTTCTTTCCAGCTTCTGGCTATTATAAATAAGGCTGCTATGAACATAGTGAAGCATGTATCCTTATTGCATGCTGGGGAATCTTCTGGGTATATTCCCAGGAGTGGTATGGCTGGGTCCTCTGGAAGTATTGTGTCCAGTTTTCTGAGGAACTGCCAGACTGATTTTCAGAGTGGTTGTAACAGCTTGCAGTCCCACCAGCAGTGTAGGAGTGTTCCTCTTTCTCTTGGCCAGAAATAACTCTTATGATGAAAGAGAAAACTGGAACTTTTACTGGGACTAGAGATGTGGTATTGGACAAATGTGGGCCCTGGTTGGAGCATCCCAAGGAGTTCTCTTATAAAGCAATGTGGGCTGCACATAATCTCTTGGAACACATCTAACATCTCAGTCACTACATCCCCCACAAACACTGCAATCACATCACTCCAGGACTGAACCTTTGCCAGTAGTTTCAGTGGAAGGGTTTGCTTTCATCCCACACTGGATGCAGAGTCCTGGAGCTGTGGTGCTTGCTCTCTGCATTCCCCTCAGATCCCCAAGCTCTGCATCTTCCAACAGCTCCTCTAAGTCTCTTTGTGGGAACCTGTGCTCACTCTTACTCTCTGGCAGCTGTGTTGCTTCTGAAGGATCATCATTCTTCTGGAGGCTGTGGTGATAGGATGGACTTTTAAACTCTTGGCAGAAGAAAAAGTTGCTTCCTGCTCAAAGAGAAAGATGAAAGTGCACCCCACACTGTGCAGAAGCACAGGCCCCCTGATGCTTTCTACACAGCTTGCCCTAACAGAGCATCTCAGAACACCACTGCTTCAGGGCTTCCTGACCTGGATTCATGAACTGCACCTACCTCAGCTGATGTCACACTAGCTCAAGGGAAGTCTATTTGCAAATAAATACTTGAGTAATCAACTTCATATTCTTCCATGTTCAGGCAGATCACTGCATCCCCCATGGTTTTCTGCATAAGTTCTAACTAAGCCACTCTCAATAATTGAAAAGTCTACGTTATGCATTGAAGAATAACTATCCCTTGAGAGGCATTTCTTGGAGATACATTTGAAGAGGGTGACATTGATGATTATTTGGGAGAAATGAGCACCAATATTCCTGATTATATTCTGGACTTAACTGTAAGTCATGTTAAGTAAGAGAGGTGTTTCTTAATTTCATTTTATTTCCAAAAGTTAAAAAAAAAAGGTCCATGGAAAATCCTGGTGTGGTTTGAATAATCAAGGGTACAGGGTCTGTAGTGGTAGAAAAATCCTGGAGAAACTGTGCATATCTTATCCTTGTCCCAGAACTATTCTTGCAGACCTTTCCTCATTTCTTGTACGTCTGCTGACCATGGGGATTTGGTGGTTAGAACTAGATATTTTTACTTCTTTGTAGACATTATTCCTTTCCTCTGCCTCCTTGTTGTTCTAAGTTGCATAGTGCCTGGTGCATAGGAAGTGTTCAGTAATCGTCTGGTGTTGCAACTGGATTAGAGAATTTTCTTCCAGCTTCATCTGTCTCCTTCTTAGATACCAGTGAATAGTCAAAGGCTTTCATGAAGCATAAAGGTGCATCACACACTCTTTAGTGAGAAAGGCCAGTGCCTGGAGATGTAGTTCAGTTGGGAGAGGACTCGCAGAGCATGCATGAAACCTAGGTTCAATCTGCATTTCTTCATAAGCCAGCACCTGTAATCTCGCCACTAAAGAGGCAGAGATAGGAGGATGAGAAGGACAGGGACCTTCTTGGCTACATAGTGAGTTTAAAGCCAATCTGGGTTGCATGAGCCCCTGCCTCAGAGAGATGGGAGAAACAGCCCCAAAAAGGAATAACACATTTTCCTTAAGGACAGCAGATTTCCTAACCAATACCAATAGCTTCCCAGGCTCTACCTCTTTTCTCCTCAATATGCACCAAAATTGCTTTGGAGGCTCCCCCCAACTCTAAGCAGATGGCTACAGAATGCTCTAGAAGGACATATGTAAAGCTAGTGTCAGAGAAAAACCAGGAAAGCAGTTGAAAAGCCTATAAAACCAAGAGAAATGTAGACAGGTTGAAAAACAGGGCTCTTACTAAACCCTTTCAGAGAGCTTGAGAAGCAAGAGACAGATGAGTAGGCCTCCACTCCAGTGTTGCCCCACATCAGAGTTTTTGTCTTGTAGTATGAACTGGGGATCATGAGTGGGTGACTGACTGTATCCTGTTATACAAGCCCCTGTATCCTGTATCAGTAGGATTGGTTCTACTAAAAGTAAAACTCAGTTTCTCTAGATCCTATTCAAGAGACATTCACTAACCCAGGCCACCAAGGCGGCCATCCATGCTGGAACTCCAGTGATGTGATTGCCATTTAAAATGCTAACATGTTGTTGATCACAAACTAGCCTGGAGGAAATTATTTTTATTTTATCAAACACTGCACCAATCCTGGGGGTATAACTGAGTGGCAACAGAATTTGGGATGCCCTGCCTTCAATCCCCCCCAAAATACCAAAATAAATAGAGCACTGCACTAGACTATTATGTTTCTTTTTGATCTCTGAGTTTTTGATGGCCTCTCAATTTCTGCCCATATCAGATTATTAGGGCTTGTATGACAAATTAGAGCAAACAAGGTGGCTTAAAAGCAACACAAAAGGCAGTTTCTGGGTGGCCTTTCCTTCAGTCTCTGCTCCACACCTTGTCTCCATTATTGCTCCTGTGAGTATTTTGTTCTCTTTCTCAGAGGAACCAAAGCACCCCCACTTCAGTCCTCCTTCTTCTTGAGCTTCCTGTAGTCTCTGAAGTGTAACTTGTTTATTTTGAGCTTTTGGGCTAACATCTGCTTATCAGTGAGTGCATACCATGTGTGTTCTCTTGTGATTGGGTTACCTCACTCAGAATGACACTTTCTAGTTCCATCCCCAACAAAGGGAAATCAAAGCAGGGGGAGGTGGGAGTGGGTGGGGTGGAGGGGCATATACTTGGAGGCAGGAGGTGGGAGGAGGGGTTGGAGGTTTTCAGGGAGGGGGGAAACTGGGAAAGGTTTTAACATTTGAAATGTAAATGAAGATTATATTCAATAAAATAAGATAGCAAAGTTAATTGCATAAAAAAAACCCAAAATACACAAATAGTCCTTCACAGTTCTGAACCCAGAAGTTTAAATGGTATCAGCAGAGTACTAGTAACCTAGTAAGTATGCCGGTGTATACTCCAGATCTTGTTGTTTCTTGACTCTTGGAAGTATCACCATCTGTACTACCATCTTTAAGCTCCCCGTGTGCCTGTCAAGTTTTTCCCTTTAATGAAAATACCTGTTGCCATAATCCATGATATTCTCAGCTTGTGATTCTTGTTTACATTTGCAAGTAACTTTTTACCAAATAGGTCATGCTCATGGGTGCTGGTGGTTATATTTGGACATACATTCCCGAGGGGAACCATTCCTCCCACCGTGGCCCCAAGACAAGTGCTTCCCTCGCTTATTCTAAGTCTTAGCATGTGTTTCTCTTGGGTTCCACCACGTCACGGGAGTCACAGCTGGTTCTCATAGCTGGTGCGAAAATAAGTGGATGGAAAAATGAACAGCAGTAAACACACAAAATGAGTGTGGGTGTTCCAAACCCTGATCCTACTCGCATGAGCAGTGTCTAACAAGAAGAGGGTGACAAGATCCAATGTGGAAAACCTTCACACAGGCCTTCAAGTTGGAGAGAAGTCACTGAAACTCTGCCACTAAAATGACATATCTTTTTGGATTTATTACACATAATTTTATCTTTTCCTTGACTTATTTCATTTCAATATTTACTTCAAACACACATACACACACACACACACACACACACACACAATACGATTGATTCTTTGTGTGTATTGTTAAAACCACAACTGCATGATCGTGGGAAAGAGGGAGCTACTTCAGAAAACACACATATGCACGCGCTTCTTGAAGCCATATGGAAGTTTTATTAATGCAAATTGGACTTCATTTTCTCTCAGCTTCCCACAAAAGTCTCATCAGCAGGAAGTAGATTTTCATCCCTTAGTAGGACCTGTTAGGATAATCTGCCTAAAATGTCCTGCTTCAACTTTGGGTTGTGTAAATCCTTCGTGACCACCATGGTGGCATCAGAGAATTCACTAAAAAATGAGAATAAGAGCTGTCATCATTAAAAAAAAACCTGCTTGTATTTTAACAAAGTATAATTTCAGACAAATCTATGTGCGAATTTTCACAATATTACACAAAGTGTATGCTATATCAAAGTGTATAAATTCATGTGTTAGGGTAAACTTCTCATCCTCAGTATGTTTAAAACCGGGCATCTCATGAGCAAATCACTTGCAGATTGCTAGACAGAGTAAATAGTCTGACGGCATATGGAGACTATTTATGGGCCACAGCAGTTTCCACACCGCTGATCGTGTGTTAGATAAACAATGTAACTGAAGTGAATTATGTCTGTTCTGTTATTTTCACAGTATATTACATTTAATGTTTAAATTGGGAGATTCTCTCCTAGGTGTCTTGCTAGGTGTCTTGTGGTTTTTTGGGGGGTCCGACTTTAACAGAAAGCATGCTTTCCTCTTCCTCAAAGCCAACTGATATTTCTTATACAAGAGTAACTATCGAAGCACTGGGTCAATGGCAACTTATACATGTGCAATCAAAGGTTCCGTGTACGGTGAGGGAAGACGAGGGCAAACCGAGGATGTCAGAATGGGTAAGCCAGCCAGTTACAGAAGATGTGAATTTGCTTTTAATATACACGATTTTCTCTTAAGCTAAACCCCTATGAATAAATCCCATGCATAGACATGATCTTGACATGGAAAGAACCTTTAGGGCGGAGGCTGAGCACCATCTACTTAAAACACCTAAGTATCTCTCAGATGCCCCTTCTGCAGCACCAGGGCTCTGGCGTGGCTGGAACGTAACTATTCCCATCCCATCCTTATGCTCTCTTCCCCATGAGACCACCTCAAGCAGCCTGTACACATGTGTAAAATCACTTATTCATGTATCTTTCGTGGCTCGAAAGCCAGGGCCATATACACAGCACTGGCAAGCTTGACCACCAACTTGGGGTGTTCTCTGACATCTGTGACTCATATTTTTAGCAGTCTTGGTTTGTTGTTCCTTTGTAGTTACAAAGAAAAATCCTTAGCCCCTTTCTTTTTACAAGTTGGAGATGTAGCTGGGTGGGGGTTTTCCCTGATTGCACCCCCCCCCCGATTCAATTTTGGATTGGGGTTTTTATCTTCTCATCTATATCTGTACAAGTCCTGGGCCCAACATTAAATTTCCTGGGACTTTCTCTTTAGAGTGTACACTTTGTTTTGTTTGCTCTAGTTACTCCATTTCATTGTAGACCCACATGAGAACGATCACTAATAACACAGAGTCAGTATTAGGTTATCTTGAAATTGTCTCTACCAAGGAAATAAACCCATTCTTTTTTTAGTTTTAGCCTCAGGAAAAAATCTTAGGACACAGGCAGAAAGCAGCCATATTCTTTACCAAAATACCGCAATAGTTTCTAGCCTACTTGCTAATAATTTTTCCCTTTGAAACCTCTTGAGCTGAACCTCCACAGCCTATATTGCTATCAACACTAGTGCTTCTCAAACATCTACTAGGACGAGCCATTAAAGTTCAGCTTAACAGTGTTTGATTACATTCACAGTCCAAAGTCCCTAAGTCCTAAAAGCAGGTTGGCCAGACCTGTCAGGAAATGCCCAACTCCCGGTACCAGGTTCGGTCTTCCTTACTTTACTCTTGCTGTAGAAAGAACACCATAACCAAGACAACTTTTTAAAAAAATCTAATTCGACTTACAGATTAATCGGGTTAGAATCTATGATGAAAAAGTGAATAAACAGCCAAGAATTCACACATCTTGACCCACATCAATGAAGCAGAGAGACAGCACTGGGAATAAATCTCATGGCCAATGACACACCTTCCCCCAAAAGCACATAACCTTCTCCGCATTCCAAAACATCTCTACATACTCTAATACTCAAATATATAAGCTGATGGGGGTCATTCTCATTGAGTCACCACCACACTGACCCACAATTTCTAGTGACTCACTGCACAGTGGGACTCTAATGTCACAGCCCACCTTTCTGCTAAGCATCTTAAAACTTGATCCAACACCTGTCTTGTTCCTCTGCTCAATCTTTCTTGTCCTCTTGAGATTGAATAATCTACATTCCAACAGTGAAGACGGAAAGGCAGTAAAGGGAAGTGTGAAGGACAAGCCTTCCCAGAACTCCGACATACTCAGAGCAACGAAAAGGTTGTATTTATTTATAATGCTTCAGACGAGATAGAAAAGCACCAAAGGGCCAGCCTACAGACAAACCACTGGTCTGTTTTTATAACACATATTGAGACTTCTTTTTATTTATTGGATATATTCTTTATTTACATTTTTTTTCTTTTTTTCCTTTTTTTTATTGTATATATTCTATATTTACAATTCATTTCCCTTTTTCTGGTTCCCCACCCCCAAAGGTCCCACATGTCCTTTTCCCTCCCCCTGCTCCCTCATCCACCCCCTCCCACCTTACTGTTCTTGTACTCTCCCACAATGATGTTTTGGTCCATTCTAGCACCAGTGTCCACTCCTTTCTTCTTGTGAGACATCACTTGATATGTGATTTGTGTCTTTGGTGTTCCAAGCTTCTAGGCTAATATCCACTTATCAGTGTCTGTATACCATGGGTATTCTTTTGAGACTGGGTCACCTCACTTAGTATGACGTTCTCCAGCTGCATCCATTTCTCTAAGAATTTCATGAATTCATTGTTTCTAATGGCTGAATAGTACTCCATTGTGTATATATACCACATTTTTTGTATCCATTCCTCTGTTGAGGGACATCTGTGTTCTTTCCAGCTTCTGGCTATTATATATAAGGCTGCTATGAACATAGTGGAGCATGTATCCTTATTGCATGCTGGTGAATCTTCTGGGTATGTTATCCCCTTTCCCAGTGAAACTTCTTAAAATCTTACCCAACACTTTAAAGTAACAGATCTTGCTTTTTCTAAATACATATTAATATGTATTTAGAAATACATCATATATATGTATATATACATACACACATATATGTATATATATCATATATATATATATATACATACACACACACACACACACACACACACACACACATATATATATATATCAGATGTCCCATGCATTCACCACTTACTTAGGGACAAAAATTTAACACAGAATATTTGAGCACCTATAAATTTCTATTGGTTAAAAACTGAGAACTCACACATAAATCACAACACAATCTCTCTAGTTAAAGGTCCCACAGTTAAGACTTTCAGGAGCATCAGAGAGTCCATGCATGGTCATTGACTACAGGTATAGGAGCTCAGTGTTCACTGTCAGTCTCATTTAACCAAAATCTTCACCACAAAGAAAGGGAAGTGGGATAATTCTGGGAAATTATATCCAGAGGAAAACTGGTGAAGGAGGCCAGGAAAGCAAAGAGCAGGCGAGCTGGGGAGTTTCTGGGGATGGATAAGAGCTGAAGGGATGCTTCAGACAGACAACGAATGACCCAGGATAAAGGTGCCTTGTCCTTCATGTGCATCTGACTGCACTTCTTATGAGTTCTATGTCACCGTAGGAGGTGATGTCATAGTTAATGTTATCAAATGGTAAGGATCTAGAATTGCCTAGGAGATAAACTTCTGGGGACACCTGTCGGAGACTGCTCAGACTGGGATAACTGAAGTGATAGAGCTCACCCTAAACGTGGATGGCTCCCTTCCCTCGGCCTTGGCATTGACGCACACAAAAAGGAGAGATGGGGCAAAGTAGCTGCATTTCTCTTTTCTTCAGGATTATAGTGTAGTGTGCCTAAGGGCCTCCAGCTCCTCACATCTTGGCTTCCCTTACAGGATGCACTGCACCCTGTTACTATACAGGATGTTCTACACCCTATAACTATACAGTATTTAATGTGCCCTGTAACTATACAAGATGTACTGTACCCTGTAACTACATACTGTGCCTGTAACTACACAGGCTGTACTGTAACTATATACTGTACCCTGTAACTATATACTCTACCCTGTAACTATACAAGATGTACTACACCCTGTAACTACATACTGTTCCTGTAACTACACAGGATGTACTGTAACTATATACTCTACCCTGTAACTACATACTGTGCCTGTAACTACACAGGATGTTCTGTACCCTGTAACTATATACTGTACCCTGTAACTATACAGGATGCACTGCACACTGTAATTTTACAGGATGCACTACATGATATAATTATACAAGATGCACTGCAAACTGTAACTATACAGGATACGCAGCATGCTGTAACTACATAGGATGCACCGGATGCTGTAACTACAGAGGATGCACTGCATGATATAACCACACAGGATGCACTGTATGCTGTAACTACACAGGATGCACTGCACACTGTAACTACATAGGATGCACCGGATGCTGTAACTACAGAGGATGCACTGCATGATATAACCACACAGGATGCACTGGATGCTGTAACTACACAGGATGCACTGCACACTGTAACTACATAGGATGCACCGGATGCTGTAACTACAGAGGATGCACTGCATGATATAACCACACAGGATGCACTGGATGCTGTAACTACACAGGATGCACTATTCTTCCTTCCTTGAGTTGTTTTTGTCATTTTAGTGTTTCCTCAACAACATAGGAAAAAGTCCTAATAGGATGATTTTTAAGACTTTCATTGTTTCTCTGTCTCTGGGTTACTTTCAACCCAGCCCAATTTTAGTTATTAGGGGGCTACTAGGAAAAAATAGACTGGGCAGTTTGCTTTAGCTGTCCTGGGTTTTTTGTTATTCCAGATGAATTTGAGAATTGCTCTTTCTAACTCTATGAAGAACTGAGTTGGGATTTTGAAGGGGATTGCGTTGAATCTGTATACTGCTTTTGGCAAGATTGCCATTTTAACTAAATGAATACTGCCAACCCATGACCATGGAAGATTTTTCCATTTTCTGAGGTCTTCTTCTATTTCCTTCTTTAGAGACCTGAAGTTCTTGTCATACAAATCTTTCACTTGTTTGGTTAGAGTCACACCAAGATACTTTATATTGTTTGTGGCTATTGTGAAGGGTGTCATTTCCCTAATTTCTTCCTCAGCCTGCTTAGCCTTTGAGTATAGGTAGGTTACTGATTTGTTTGAGTTGATTTTATAACCAGCCACTTTGCTGAAGTTGTTTATCAGCTGTAGGAGTTCTCTGGTAGAGTTTTTTGGGTCACTTCAGTATACTATCATATCATCTGCAAATAGTGATAGTTTGACTTCTTCCTTTCCAATTTTTATCCCTTTGACTTCCTTATGTTATCGAATTGCTCTAGCTAGTACCTCAAGTACTATATTGAAAATATATGGTGAGAGGGGGCAGCCTTGTCTAGTCCCTGATTTTAGTGGAATTGCTTCAAGTTTTTCTCCGTTTACTTTGATGTTGGCTACCGGTCTGCTGTAAATTGCTTTTACTATGTTTAGGTATGGGCTTTGAATTCCTGTTCTTTCCAAGACCTTTAGCATGAAAGGATGCTGAATTTTTGTAAAATGCTTTTTCAGCATCTGATGAGATGACCATGTGGTTTTTTTCTTTGAGTTTTTTATGTAGTGGATTACATTGATAGATTTCCGTATATTGAACCATCCCTGCATCCCTGAGATGAAGCCAATTTGATCATGGTAAATGATTGTTTCTGGGGCAGTCAGTATCCCAGACCTCAAGCAATACTACAGAGCAGTAGTGTTAAAAACTGCATGGTATTGGTACAGTGACAGGGAGGTGGATCAATGGGATAGCATTGAAGACCCAGAATTGAACCCACACATCTATGGCCAATTGATCTTTGACAAAGGAGCTGAAAACATCCAGTGGAAAAAAGATACCCTTTTCAACAAATGGTGCTGGCTCAACTGGAGGTCAGCATGCAGAAGAATGAGAATTGATCCACTCTTATCTCCTTGTACTAAGCCCAACTCCAAGTGGATCAAGGACCTCTACATAAAACCAGACACACTAAAACTAATAGAAAAGAAACTGGGGAAGACCCTTGAGGACATTGGCTCAGAGGGAAAGTTCCTGAACAGAACACCAATTGCTTATGCTCTAACATCAAGAATAGACAAATGGGACCCCATAAAATTACAAAGTTTCTGTAAGGCAAAAGACACTCAAAAGGACAAATTGGCAACCAACAAATTGGGAAAAGATCTTCACCAACCCTACATCTGACAGAGGGCTAATATCTATTGTATACAAAGAACTCAAGAAGTTAGACCCCAGAAAAGCAAATAACCCTATCAAAAAAATGAGGTACAGAGCTAAACAAAGACTTTTCACCTGAAGAACTTTGGATGGCTGAGAAGCACCTTAAGAAATGTTCAACATCATTAGTCATCAGGGAAATGCAAATCAAAACAACCCTGAGATTTCACCTCACACCAGTCAGAATGGCTAAGATTAAAAACTCAAGAGACAACAGGTGCTGGCAAGGATGTGGAGAAAGAGGAACACTCCTCCACTGTTGGTGGCATTGCAAGCTGGTACAACCACTCTGGAAATCAGTCTGGCGGTTCCTCAGAAAACGGGACATGATACTTCCAGAAGACCCTGCCATACCACTCCTGGGCTTATACCCAGAAGATTCCCCAGCATGCAATAAGGATACATGCTCCACTATGTTCATAGCAGCCTTATTTATAATAGCCAGAAGCTGGAAAGAACCCAGATGTCCCTCAACAGAGGAATGGATACAAAAAATGTGGTATATATACACAATGGAGTACTATTCAGCCATTAGAAACAATGAATTCATAAAATTCATAGACAAATGGATGGAGTTGGAGAACATCATACTAAGTGAGGTAACCCAGTCTCAAAAGAATATCCATGGTATGCACTCACTGATAAGTGGATATTAGCCTAGAATCTTGGAACACCAAAGACACAATCCACCTACCAAATGGTGTCCAAGAAGAAGGAAGGAGTGTACCCTGGATCTGGAAAGGCCAATGCATCAGTGTACGGGAATACCAGAACAGGGAAGTGGGAAGGGAATGGATGGGGGAACAGGGGGAGGGAAAAGGGCTTATGGGATCTTTGGGGGGGTGTGAAACCAGGAAAAGGGAAATGAAATGTAAATAAAGAATTTTCCAATAAAAAAATTGTCTGCAAGAAAAAAAAAGAAGAAGAAGAAGTGAAGTTCGCACAGTTCTGAAGACTGGACAAAGTGAGGGCACCAGATGGTCAGGATTAGGTAAGAGACCCTTCCAGCCTGTAAAACGTCAACTTCCCACTGTGCCCTCGTGTGACAGAGAGGCAGGCAAGCTCTCTCTGGACCTTTCGGTTTGTATTAGATTGTGTGAGTTTCATAAGATGAAAGAATTCATTAACACAATTCCAAACAGGGTCTTGATCAAATGCTTCTTCCTTGCCTTTCCCTTTGCCCTACAGGTCCCATTATGTCATCAATAGCTTCCTTCTGCCTTTAGGTCTTTAAATATTTCTAGAGTCCACATGTGAGACAAAGCATGACACTTGTGTTTCTGAATTTAGCTTATGTCGTTTAAAGAATGATCTCCCATCCCATCTCTATTCCTCTAAATGGTAGTTTTGTTCTTGTTCATGGGTGAAGAATTTTCCATTATGCATATGTGCCATATGTTTTGTCTTTATTCATTCATCTGCTAGTGGAACTCAGACTGGATTGAAAACCTGACTATTGTAAATACAGTAAACAGAGTACAGATATTTCTGTTGCATGTTGTGATGGTTTGCATATGCTTGGCCCAGGGATTGGCACTATTAGAAGGGATGGCCCTGTTGGAGTAGGTGTGGCCTTTTTTGGAGTAAATGTGTCACTGGGTGTGGGAATTAAGACCCTCATCCTGGCTTCCTGGAAGTCAGTATTCTGCTAGCAGCCTTCAGATGAAGATGTAGAACTCTCAGTTCTGCCTGTACCATGCCTGCCTGGATGCTGCCATGCGTCCTGCCTTGATGATAATGGACTGAACCTCTGAACCTGTAAGCCTTCCCCAATTAAATGTCCTTGGTCATGGTGTCTGTTCACAGCAGTAAAACTCTAAGACACAGGCCAACATGATTTCTTCAGTTGAATGCCAAGGTTTTTGTAGAGTTGAATCATACGGTAGCTCTAGTTTAGGGGATCCTCCCTATTGATTTTAATAGTGGCCACACTGATTTACATTTTTTACCCTCTGAGGCCAGGTTTTTATGACCACTGTTGTTTTTTATAAGAGCTCTATGTTGGGGGGATCTAAAAATTACCTGAGCTTCTTACCTACTAATTTCACTATCTTTGGATTTTGAATTTCAACAGATGATTCAACAGGGGAAGTCAAACATCTATTTCCAAGAAGAGCTCAAGATGGATTCCCTGTACCTATCCCAGCATCAGGTTCCTAATCAAAAGCTATGATTCAGGACTTTCCCTATGTACATGTTTTTAAGCGAATGTTACATACAGTGCTGTAAGAAATAAGACTTTTATCAACTAAAATCATAGAATGCATGGTCCTCAAATGAACAGCTTGTGATATAACATTTATATTTCATTTTATACTTACAGGTATGGTGGTTGGCTGATAGGGTTTACTTTGAACTAAAAGTAGCTTGAGATTAGTTTCGTATAAATAACATGTTCTGAAGAGCAGGCTAAAGAATCGATAAATAGTAGGGACCAACTCTTCTAACAGTGTTCTCAAGAGTCCACCAGTCCCTGTTCCCTCTGACCACAGCAAAGAATGTGGTCAAGTCCAAAGTCAATAGAAATGGAGCATGGACTCCATCTAAACCTCTCAGAGGGAGTCAGTGAAAAGTCACCAACAAATACTCTATCTTATCACAAGAGATAAACTTGTTACCTTTATAATGGCAATGGCTACCATAGTGACTCAGTGCCACAGCAGTGACCAGATGTTCTGATGCCCTTCCATATATACATATACTTCCTCTAGTGCTGGTTTTGGTATTGTCTGGACCACCACTGTAAGTCATGGTTCACTGGTGTTCTTCTATAATAGACAATGGTATTCAAGCCCTCACCTAGTGTTATAGGCCACTCAATTTCAGAAATGCGCTGTGAAGGCCTATTCTTTGAACCTACTTCTGAAATCTATTATGCTAACACCAAATGCAGACACCAAATGCAGTGGTACACCTGGCATATGTTCACAATATTTTGTGTGAGTCCAGACTCATAAAGATTGCATCCATTTGATCTAAGAGACACAATCAATATTAAGAACTATTATTATTATTATTATTATTATTATTATTATTTTAATTACATAAACTTGTACATGTCTCTGCACAGGTAGACATGAGTGTTGATTCTTAGGGAAGTGTGAAGAAGGTACCAGATTCCCTGAAGCTGGAGTTTAGATGGTTGTGAGCTACCTTATGTAGGTGTGAAACCCAGCTCTCCTCTACAATACTCTTAACCAGTGAACCTTCTCTCAGAATTAATATTTTTAAAAACATTTGAGCTTTCTATTAATCCCATAAAAATGAGTAAAACTGTTTAGCACTATTTGCATCTCAGGTTTCTTTTTAATGAATATTGATAATCCCTAAGATTGTAGAGTTTAAACACAAGACTAATATTATGCTGTCTATAGATTTGGTTTTATATAAAAATTGTATCCATAGAGAACTACAAAGTAGGATGTAATGTCAAAACATAGAAATACTTAAGAGGGCCATATTGCCTGCAGCTTCCCGCCCAGCTGGCGGTGGGGAAGCCGGAGGGTCACCCAGCGTCCCAGGTGCTCAGAACCATCCGGCGGCGGCGGCAGAACCAGGTACCCGACACAGCCCGAGCTTAAGACCTTCGGGGACTCAGGCCTGGAGTGGGAATTGGGCACAGAATAGCGGGTGCACTCTGCACTTGCGCGCGGGGCGGACCCCGAGCTCCCTGCAGGCAGCTGCCATATTGCCTGCAGCTTCCCGTCCAGCTGGTGGTGAGGAAGCCAGAGTCAGCCAGTGTGCCAGGTACCCAGACCCAGCCGGAGGCCGAACCAGCCTCCCATCCAGCCAGTGGCAGGGAAGCTGGAAACCGGACCCAGCCAGCTTCCCAGCAGCTTGGGACCAGCAGGCGGAACCAGATAACTGAGATATCCCAACTTTAAGACCCCTGGGGAAACAGGATATCAGACAGCGAACCCTGAGCAGGAGCAGTGCAGAGCAGCCGCCCAACAGGCGGAACCAAATACCTGGGATATCCTGAGGTTAAGACCTCGGGGGACTCAGGCCACCTGTCAGCAATCTGTGAGCAAGAGCCCCGCAGGACAGTGATTCAGGTATCCCAGTCACTGGGAAATAGCCTTACAACCCCACAGGAGGGTCAAGCACCAGCTAGTATCTACAGGACCAACTAACACCAGAGTTAACCAGATGGCAAAAGGCAAACGTAAGATCGCTACTAACAAAAATCAAGGCAATATGGCGGCATCCGAACCCAGTTCCCCAACAGCAATAAATATTGGATACCCCGAAACACCAGAAAAACAAGACTCAGATCTAAAATCACTGGTCAGGATGCTGATAGAGGAACACTTAGATAAATCTCTTAAAGTAATACATGAGAAAATAGATCAAAAGCTAGAAGCCATTGCAAGACAAACACAATTAAATCCCAGATATCTCAACACACCAGAAAAACAAGACTCAGATCTAAAATCACTGGTAAAGATGCAGATTGAGGATCACTTAGATAAATTTCTTAAAGTAATAGAGGAGAAAATAGATCAAAAACTAGAAGCCCATACAAGGCAGACACAAAAATCACTTAAAGAAATCCAGGAGAATATAGAGCAAAAAGTGAATCCCAATAAGGGGGAGAAACAAAAATCACCCAAAGAAATACAAGAGAACATGGGTCAACGAGTAGAAGTCATAAAGGAGGAAACACAAAAATCCCTTAAAGAATTACAGGAAAACACAAACAAGCAACTGAAAGATCTGAGCAAAACCATACAAAATCTAAAAACAGAAGTAGAAACAACTAAGCAATCGCAAAGGGAGACAATGTTGGAAATAGAAAACCTTGGGAAGAAATCAGGAGTCATAGATGCAAATATCAACAATAGAATACAAGAGATAGAAGACAGAATCTCAGATGCTGAAGATACCATAGGAACCATGGATTCAACAATTAAAGAAAATGCAAAATGCAAAAAGCTGGTAACCCAAAACATTCAGGAAATCCAGGACACAATGAGAAGACCAAACCTAAGGATTATAGGGATAGATGAGAATGAAGATCTACAACTTAAAGGGCCAGCAAATATCTTCTACAAAATTATGGAAGAAAATTTCCCCAACCTAAAGAGAGAGATGCCCATGAATATACAAGAAGCCTATAGAACCCCAAATAGACTGGACCAGAACAGAAATACTTCCCGTCACATAATAGTCAAAACCCCAAATGTACTAAACAAAGAAAGAATATTAAAGGCAGTAAGAGAAAAAGGACAAGTAACATATAAAGGAAGACCTATCAGAATTACACCAGACTTCTCACCTGAGACCATGAAAGCTAGAAGATCCTGGGCAGACCTTATGCAGACCCTAAGAGAACACAAACTTCAGCCAAGACTACTATACCCAGCGAAGCTCTCAATTGCCATAGATGGGGAAACCAAGATATTCCACGACAAAACCAAATTTGCAAGATACTTATCTACAAACCCAGCCCTACAAAGGATAATAGGGGAAAAATACCAACACAAGGGGGGAAACAACACCCCAGAAGAAACAAGATAGAAACCCCATCTCATCCAACCCAAAAGAAGAGAACCACTCAAATACAAATAATAATAACAATTCCCAAAATGTCAGGAAGTAATAATTACTATTCCTTAATATCTCTTAATATCAATGGACTCAATTCCCCAATCAAAAGACACAGACTAACAGACTGGATACGGAAACAGGACCCTACATTTTGCTGCATACAGGAAACACATCTCAGTGTCAAAGACAAACACCTCCTTAGAGTAAAAGGCTGGAAGACAGTTCTACAAGCAAATGGTCCCAGGAAACAAGCTGGAGTAGCCATTCTAATATCAGATAAAATCGACTTTCAACCTAAAGTCATCAAAAGAGACACAGAAGGTCACTTCCTGCTTGTCAAAGGGAAAATCCACCAAGAAGAATTCTCAATACTGAACATCTATGCACCAAATGCAAGGGCACCCTCATTCGTAAAAGAAACTTTACTAAAGCTTAAAGCACACATCGCACCTAACACAATGATTGTAGGTGACTTCAACACTCCACTCTCCTCAATGGACCGATCAGGAAAGCAGAAACTAAACAGGGACACAGTGAAACTAATTGAAGCTTTGGACCAATTGGATTTAACAGATATATATAGAACATTCCATCCTAAAACAAAAGAGTATACCTTTTTCTCAGCACCGCACGGTACCTTCTCAAAAATTGATCATATAATTGGTCACAAGACAGACCTCAACAAATACAAGAAGACCGAACTAATCCCATGTCTCCTATCGGATCACTATGGAGTAAAAGTGGTCTTCAATAGCAAGAAGAACTACAGAAAGCCCACATACACATGGAAACTGAACAATACTCTACTCAATGACACCCTGGTCAAGGAAGAAATAAAGAAAGAAATCAAAGACTTTTTAGACTTCAATGAAAATGAAGGTACGACCTACCCAAATCTCTGGGATACAATGAAAGCAGTGCTAAGAGGAAAACTCATAGCCCTGAGTGCCTCCAAAAAGAAACTGGAAAGAGCATACACTAGCAACTTAACAGCACACCTGAAGGCGCTGGAACAAAAAGAAGCTAACTCACCCAGGAGGAGTAGAAGAGAGGAAATCATCAAACTAAGGGCTGAAATCAATCAAGCAGAAACAAAGAGAACCATACAAAGAATCAACAAAACCAAGAGCTGGTTCTTCGAGAAAATCAACAAGATAGATAAGCCCTTAGCTAGACTAACCAAAGGGCACAGAGATAGTATCCAAATTAACAAAATTAAAAATGAAAAGGGGGATATAACAACAGAAACAGAGGAAATTCAAAAGATCATCAGATCCTACTACAAAGGCCTATACTCAAAACAACTGGAGAATCTGGAGGAAATGGACAATTTCCTAGACAGATACCAAATACCAAAATTAAATCAGCATCAAGTAGACCAGCTAAACAGTCCCATAACCCTTAAAGAAATAGAAGGGGTTATAGAAAGCCTCCCAACCAAAAAAAGTACGGGACCAGATGGTTTTAGTGCAGAATTCTACCAGACCTTCAAAGAAGACTTAACACCAATACTCTTCAAACTATTCCACAAAATAGAGACAGAAGGGACACTGCCCAACTCATTCTTCGAAACCACAATTACGCTGATACCTAAACCACAAAAAGATCCAACAAAGAAAGAGAACTACAGGCCAATTTCTCTTATGAATATAGATGCAAAAATACTAAATAAAATCCTTGCCAACCGAATCCAAGAGCATATCAAAACGATCATTCACCATGATCAAGTAGGCTTCATTCCAGGAATGCAGGGATGGTTCAATATACGGAAATCCATCAATGTAATCCACTACATAAACAAACTAAAAGAAAAAAACCACATGGTCATCTCATTAGATGCTGAAAAAGCATTTGACAAAATTCAGCATCCTTTCATGCTAAAAGTCTTGGAAAGAGCAGGAATTCAAGGCCCATACCTAAACATAGTAAAAGCAATCTACAGCAAACCAGTAGCCAACATCAAAATAAATGGAGAGAAACTTGAAGCAATTCCACTAAAATCAGGGACTAGACAAGGCTGTCCTCTCTCTCCATATCTTTTCAATATAGTACTTGAAGTTCTAGCGAGAGCAATCAGACAACATAAGGAAGTCAAAGGGATACAAATTGGAAAGGAAGAAGTCAAAGTATCATTATTTGCAGATGATATGATAGTCTACTTAAGCGATCCAAAAAACTCCACCAGAGAACTTCTACAGCTGATAAACAACTTCAGCAACATGGCTGGTTATAAAATTAACTCAAGCAAATCAGTAGCCTTCTTGTACTCAAAGGACAAGCAGGCTGAGAAAGAAGTTAGGGAAATAACACCCTTCACAATAGCCACAAACAACATAAAGTACCTTGGCGTAACTCTAACCAAACAAGTGAAAGATCTGTATGACAGGAACTTCAAGTCCCTGAAGAAAGAAATCGAAGAAGACCTCAGGAGATGGAAAAATATTTCTTGCTCCTGGATTGGCAGGATCAATATAGTAAAAATGGCCATCTTGCCAAAAGCAATCTACAGATTCAATGCAATCCCCATCAAAATCCCAAATCAATTCTTCATAGATCTAGAAAGAGCAATTCTCAAATTCATCTGGAGCAACAAAAAACCCAGGATAGCTAAAACTATTCTCAACAATAAAAGGACTTCTGGGGGAATCAATATCCCTGACCTCAAGCAGTACTACAGAGCAATTGTGTTAAAAACTGCATGGTATTGGTACAGCAACAGGCAGGTAGATCAATGGAATAGGATTGAAGACCCAGAAATTAACCCACAGACTTATGGTCACTTGATCTTTGATAAAGGAGCCACAACCATCCGGTGGAAAAAAGATAGCCTTTTCAACAAATGGTGCTGGTTCAACTGGAGGTCAACATGCAGAAGAATGCGAATTGACCCACTCTTATCTCCTTGTACTAAGATCAACTCCAAGTGGATCAAGGACCTCCACATAAAACCAGACACACTGAAACTATTAGAAAAGAAACTTGGGAAGACCCTGGAGGACTTGGGCACAGGGGAAAAGTTCCTGAACAGAACACCAATAGCTTATGCTCTAAGATCAAGAATCGACAAATGGGACCTCATAAAATTACAAAGTTTCTGCAAAGCAAAGGACACTGTCAGAAGGACAAAATGGCAACCAACAAAGTGGGAAAAGATCTTCACCAACCCCACATCCGACAGAGGGCTAATATCCAATATATACAAAGAACTCAAGAAGTTAGACCGCAAAGAACCAAATAACCCTATCAAAAAATGGGGCACAGAGCTAAACAAAGAATTCTCACCAGAAGAAATTCGGATGGCCGAGAAACACCTTAAAAGATGTTCAACATCATTAGTCATCAGGGAAATGCAAATCAAAACAACCCTGAGATTCCACCTCACACCAGTCAGAATGGCTAAGATTAAAAACTCAAGAGACAACAAGTGCTGGCGAGGATGTGGAGAAAGAGGAACACTCCTCCACTGTTGGTGGGATTGCAAAATGGTAAAACCGCTCTGGAAATCAGTTTGGCGGTTCCTCAGAAAATTGGGCATGTTACTTCCAGAGGACCCTGGCATACCACTCCTGGGCATATACCCAGAGGATTCCCCTGCATGCAATAAGGACACATGCTCCACTATGTTTATAGCAGCCTTGTTTATAATAGCCAGAAATTGGAAGCAGCCCAAATATCCCTCAAAGGAGGAATGGATACAGAAAATGTGGTATATTTATACAATGGAATACTACACAGCAATTAAAAATAATGAATTCATGCAATTTGTAGGTAAATGGTTAGACCTGGAAAATATCATCCTGAGTGAATTAACCCAATCACAAAAGAATGCACCTGAAATGCAATCACTGATAAGTGGATATTAATGAGCCCAGAAACCCTAAATACTCAAGACACAAATAGCAAGTCAAATGATTCCCAAGAAGAAGAAAGGAGAGGACCCTGGGCCTGTAAAGATTGCTTCCAGTTTAGTAAAGAAACCGAGGGGGGAGGGGGAATTATTGGGGAACAGATGGGGGGGAGAGGAACTATGGGAACTATGGTGGGTGGGAACTGGGAAAGGGGAAAGCCTTTGGAATGTAAACATAGAATATAGAAAATAAAATTAAAAAAAAAAAAAAAGAAATACTTAAGAGGACATAAGTATTAATGTTAGTAATAGAATTGAGTCACCTTTCTCCCATAAAGGTCATTGACATACTGTAATAAAAAGTCAAACAAAATCAGAAAGATTTATGCAACTTTCCAAGTGCAACTGCAGATTTAGAAAAGATATTTGCAACATATTGACAGAAGTTCTGATCAATCTTGGCCTTAGGCAAAGAGAGAGGACAAAATTTAGGCCTTAAATAAATAGTCTTTTGGATTATCAGCCATATGTTTATTTTATATCATATCTTCTTAGGCATAAAGAACTATATAGATGCAAATATAAGCATACTATCTGGGGCTGTCATATCAAACAACCACTAATCATATATGATTTGCGTCTTAGAGAGACAAAGTAAAAGAGACAGCAGAGGTGGTTCCTCATGCAAGCTGGACAGCCACGTTCCCACAATGAGGAGACACCTGTATCTCCTCCCCACCTGCCATCTGCTGGTTCTGGCAGCCTCGTTACCTTCAAAGCCAACACAGCACACGTGCAAAGAAAAGACATAATGCAATTGCCGGCAAAGTGATAAACTCCGTGTTTGCATCTGGTGCTAAAATTGCTCTCTTTAAGGAAGAGGACCTAAAGGGTTTTGGACCGCAATTCAGGGGCCAGTCAAGTGCTGGTTAGCAAGGAGACACAAAGCCTTCATGCCTTGAGCTATGTCTGGGAGGCTCTGAGTGGAATTTTTGGTCTGATTTTACCTTCACATAAACTCTAGACTTCCTGGGTTTCCCATACTGATGCATGATGGATGGGAAGGTACCCTGGCAAGATAACGGGGATGCGGACCACGGCTGGATGATCACATGTGATCGCTGACACCTGCAGTGTCTCCTAATGAGCACCTCCCTGTCAAACCCTTGCGTGGACGAGGCCTGACACGGCAACTACTCGCAGCTGACGGCTATTTTTACTTCTCAATTTGTTTCCATTCTGATCCTTGCTTTGGCAGAATGGTAGGACACAGATTCCTCTCCCTAAGGTGATGAATTATGTCGTAGCCATGTGTGCTGGATGTTTCACTTGTGTTGTCAATTATTTGTAAATAATTATAACTGATAAAAAATGGAAGGGGGAAAGAAGGGTTATGAGAGAGAGAGAGAGAGAGAGAGAGAGAGAGAGAGAGAGAGAGAGAGAGTCTAAATGTAATCTCTGTCTATGTTTCTCACTGTGGTGCATCTGTATGCTATGTCTCTGGGTCAGTAAACCCTGAGTAGCTTTGGTGAGGAGAGGGGGTTTGGGAAATATGTGACACTGAGTCACCTGGTCCTCCTCTGAAATGTCCATTGTTTTTAGGCGTGACAACTTTCCAAAGCCACAGATAGCCCTTCACAGTCTCCTTCCGAGATTCAGCACCAGGACCCGCGCTTCATCTCTGCTGGAGGTAGCCTGACAGCCACACAGGCTGACTCTGGGATGGAATGAGTGATAGGAGTCAGGGTTAAGGAAATTCTGGAGTGAGGCCTGGCCACACTCCCCTGCAACCCAAGAACATGGAAGGACAAAGTGATGGAGAGGAAAAGGAAATTTTCTTAGGGACTCAAAAAAAAAATAGAATAATGAGTTTGAGGAAAACCCGTGTTACAGACGACCAAGATCTCGGAGGAAAAAACAAACAAACAAAATTGAAAACAAGAAGAAGTAAATTCTGCCTCTAATGTTGGGATCTGAAAAGCAAAAAAGCCTGTTTGTCTTCATTCCTAGATACAGAATTAGAAGAAATAAATACAAAGAGCTCTTCTAATTTGTGTGTTTTCCACCTTTGTTCCCACAACAGAACTCCTGAGTGGTTCATTTCATAGAAGACTCTGAGAACCGCAGCCATGTGGTAAGCTCTGTCTAGCACAGGTTGCTCGTGTGGATGTCTTTGATAGCCTGTGTTGAAAGTTGTGCAGGCAATTAATTCTGTGAGTGTGAACTTGGCACCATCTCCGATTTAGCCTTAGGAGAAAGCTGCCAGGATCCAAATCCTGCTATTTAATTTTACATAAAATATTTACTTCTCTGACTTGAAGCAAAAGCATGTCGCTTTAATTCATGAAGCATGGACCAAGTATTCTCTTCTGCCCTTGTTTCCTGTAGACTCCTGGACATGATGTGTCTCAGAAAGGGAGGAGTCCTGCTTGCTCGCCCTCTGCAGAAAGACTCGGTCAGTCAGTTTGCCGTGAGAAATGTTTTAGTAACAAGCCATTCCATATCTGCTGGCCTGAAACAAACAAACAAAGACAAGACAGGCAAGGAAGGCAGAAAAGAGGGTGAAGGAGGGAGAGACGTGGGGGGGGGAGGGGGGAACATTCCTCCTTCACACTGTATAGAACAGAAGTTGGCAATAGCCTTGGGTCCTGCACAATGGGTCACTAAGTCGGGCTGATGACACAGCTATGTTTCAAACTTTGTACATTTTGGAGAGAAAAGGCATTCTGAAAGCTATTGATCTTGGAGTTAAATAGTTCAGTTCACACTTCATTGACCGCTTGCTGGTCCTCAGGTCTCACCACTGCACAGGCACAGCTGGAGACTGAACATTTATGGACCCAGAAGAGGAGCACTGAGTTTTGGAAGGCAGTGCTAATGACGATCACTTTTGAATTCAGCCCCATTAAACTTTCAGAGCATGAGCAGAATGCAGCCGGACTCCTCGCCAGCTTGTAACCGGCATGGCCGCCAGCCCCGCTCTTAGAAGAGCCCTTGCTTTCCTGTGAAACCTCATGAGCCTAGACTGCACCATTTTCAGAAATGTTCTGCTCTTCTGAGCTCCCATCACAACAGCCCATCATGCTCCGCTTCTGGCATTCCAGAGACTCCCTGGTCTGTAGCTACAATTCCTCGGGGGCCTCAAAACTACACGGTCGGGTTCTCACGGAAACTGAACACGCTCCACGGCACCAGTTTTCTACATTGTTTACTCCCCCTTGTAGCTGTAACCACATGCTTGACAAGAAGCAATGTAACAAAGGGAGGCTTTCGTCTTTTTAGCTCATAAGGAGAGATACTGTCTCTTCGAGAGACACGGTCCCTCTTGATGAGGGTATGGCACAAACAACTCATGTTTATGGTAGGTCTGGAAGGTGTAACTAGGATGCCTCAACTCCCCAAACCTCAACATAACAGATGCAGAGAGACCAGCCCAGAAGTGGGGGTCTCCCATCAGTGACCTGTTTCCCTTGGCTAAGCATTATAAAGGTTTCACAAAATAACACCACCATACAACCCTGTGGGGAACACTTCCCACTTGAGTCCTAACACCCCAACATATAGAGGTTTGAAATGATCCTATCTTGTCTCAGCTGTGTACAGATGCTTTACCTGACATCATTCATGAGTCACCGTAGGCTGCAACCCAACACAGCTCTGAAGGTTCATTCTCATGGCTAGTAACAGGTGCTGGCTTCCTGCTCCTCTCCATCAAAAGGCCTAGTAGCTGGGGTCAAAGGGGAGAACAGCAGGAGCACCAGGCCGAAGCTATCATATAGTGGGGGGATGTAGAAGTCACCTATCATACACTATTGCTTTCATGGAAATCACAGTTCTACTCAGAGGATGTAAGAGCGAATAGGGATCCCATCTCTCATTTCAAAGAGCTTAAAAGTGCCCTGTTGTATGCAATGTGAATGGATGGGAGGTATTAACATCTCCATTCATGAAAACACATCCTGTCCACATTCCAAAGCATCTTCCAGCGGAACATCTGGAGTCTGCAATGATGCAAGCACCGGCTACAAGGCCAACTCTTCTAATGAGACATGGTAACTCGCTTGGGCTTCTTCCTCTCTGTCCTCCCCATTACTGCCTTGGGCTTCATTCCCAACTGTAGGGAGAATGAAGCTGCCACAAACGCCAGGTGACTGGAGGTCCAGGATTTGCCTGGTCATGTGTTTTTTACTATTGTGCCAGCATCCAATATACATTTCCATTTGCCCTCATAGGTGCAAGGCATCCATGATCATGCATGACATTTGCATATATTCACATATGGTGTGATGATTAAAGTAATTAGCATATTATCCCTTCACTGACTCAAGCCCCTTTCTTGTAGCTATGCTGAAGCAGAGTTTGCTGTCCTTAACCATGTTCATGTTGTGGAACAGAACAAATTTACATTTCCACCCACAGTGCATATCTCAGTGTTCCTTCCTCTTAGCCTACAGTTGCTTTGTTGCCGGTGGCACTGACCACTCTGGTCTTTTTTATCGCTCTTTAATAAGGGTAAAGACTTATACTTCCTATTTTGCCATTTTTTGATGGCACTTGTACAGTGGTTACTGTTGTCTTTTATCTTCTCTCCCACTAGCCTCTGTCTTTCCACCCCCACTCCTGCTAAACCCCATCTTCTTTGAAGCATGTCCCTCTTAGTCTATTTCTATATCTTCTTTGTTTTGTTTTCATTGTGGTTGTTAAATTAGTATTGCTTTCCTGAGCTGGGGTGAAGGGTCTTTCACCAGAGTAGAAGCAACTTAACAGTAGCTAAGACACCCTTCTCCTCCAGCAACCACAATCTACAAATGGTTCCTCTGTAATGGGGAAGAGCAAAATCCGACGGGCTCCACTCCCTCCACGATGATGTGGATGGGTCCCATCTTGTCCACAGCTGTTGTGAGTTTCTGTGTGCAATGGCCACACCATGTCCTGCTGACAGTTTCATGGCATCCCTCCTTGTCCTCCTGTTCTTATATTCTGTCCACAACTTCTTCCTGGGGGCGTTCCCTGAGCCTTGAAGGGGACATTATAGATGTCCTAACTAGAGCCAAGCACTCAGTAGTCACTCGTCCCCAGTCCTGTAGCTAGTTGTCCAGTACAAAGAGAAGCTTCTATTACTGAGGCTGAGAGCAATACTAGTCTACGGGTATAAATATTACTGTTTAAAAGACGTTTTGACACCATGCCCATCTGAAAAAAAATAGCAAAATAGGTTCTCCCCTAGAGCCCATGTCCACCTACCCATGGCTTTTGATGAAACCTGCAGTAACAGGCATGAACTGATTTCTGTGGACCAATCTTCAAATCCAACCAGAAAGCTGGGGCAAAAGAATCACGTGACCGTTGTACCAGTAGGCATACCTTTTGCCTGGTAGGTTGACAGTCAACTATCATAGTTGAGTAAGGCCGTTGACATTGTACGCTCCCACCAGCTTTGCAGCGTTCCTTCTGGCACTGAAAGACATCTAATCTAAGAGGGATGAAGCTTCCGGCACAGTTGCATTTTGATTTCTCTGTATCTTGCAAACAAAGTGTCTCCAGCCATAAAGTCTTACCTTGTGGAAGGACACCGTAGCAATGTCAGTAACTTGTATTCTTTCACTGGTCCTTGGTACCTCCACGACCAACAACCCACAGGGAGGCAGCTCACACCTGGAATTGGTGTGGCTCCTTAATAACACGGACCCTGTGAGCAGCATTATCCATCCATTTCATGGTATCGCTACCCAAATATACTTTTTAAGTTATGCTCTTTAACTAGTTTACAACCAAGTAGGTTTCCATATGACTTTTTTTAATGCATAATTCGTTTTGGTTACTCTCTCCCACACGCGCTCTTCTTCCTCAGTGGATCCTTAGGACTCTGAGAAAGGAAACAGTACTTCACTGGACACGGAGCCTGCCTGGTCTTAAGCTTCGTAGCCTTTGGTAAGGTGAAAAGCAACTTTGTATGGTTTGCAAGCCACAGCATCTATAATGTTCTAATTGCAGCAGCTGGAATGAACTAACACACTCTGTCTACAGGGGTAGTCAAACCGGTAGACTGCAGGATAGTCCCCGACGTGCTGGTTGGACTACCGCATTGAGAGTGGGAGATAGGAAGAGCACCTGGGCAGGCTGGGATAGCCACTCGGAGGTAGAGTGTCTGCCTAGCATGCATAAGCATCTGGGCACACTTCCCAACAATCCCCCTCCCCAAAAAACCTGACACACAAAATATTACCAGGCATAGTGCGCACCTGTGATCCCATCACTTAAAAGGCAGATTTAAGTAAGAGGATGGAGTGTTTCAAGAAACCTTTGGATACATGGTGATTTTGATGCGAGCCTGGACCACAGGAGACCATGCTCAAAGGGAGACAATAAAAACAGACAAACAAAAAGAATGAGCCAGAGAATAGGTCATAGAGAGTCACAGGTCTGACCAAGGTCCAATTGTTTTCCTGAACAACCCCTTCTCAGTAGATTGCATTTGACCAAATGCAAGAGTGCTATAAATGGTTAACCTTTTGTCCACACTTAGAATTGTCCTTAGGGAGAAGATTTAAATGGTCAACGTTTATATCTCTCCAATAGCAGCAGATCATAGTGCCCATAAGCCTTCAGAGGATATCTTACTCTCACACATATGCGCATTCTGTGCGTCCACGTGTGTGACTGTGTTGATCATCAGTAAAGCATGTGCTTAGAGTTTGCTTCCCCTCTTAGTGACTGCACAACGTGCAGAAATGTCCATGCCCTTCTTGCAACCATGATGGCCCATTGGTTTGCCTGGTAGAGATCTAAGGCAAGAACTACCCTGTCCCTGGGCATCTGACTTTTCAGTTAGGGCAAATTGAAGAACCCTCCTTCTGTGGAGGTGGAAATCTGCCAACTTGGGGAGCCAGTCAGGAGCAAGAGTAAAGTTGAGATGGGTCCAATCCCCAAAAATCTCATCCTAAGACAGGCAGGAGTAAAACTGTCTTCCTCCTTGCTATGGTCTGCATATCTCAGCTCACTTACACTGTATGATCCCCACTTCGGCCACTGTTAAGGTAGTCGTGTAGCCTGGTGGCCAAATTAAAGATTTAACTTCCCCTCTCCCTATAAGGACTTGTCTAGTCAGTACCTGGAACTCCTCTTCATGCAAATGAAACATTTCCAGCACCTCAGCCTCATCCAATAATGCACGCTCACCCCCAAAACCCCTGCCCTCTCCCCAAGGTTTTTATATAGCCCTTTATTACACTCAATAAAGGAAAGCTGTTTCACTGAAAACCCTATTTTCCCCTGGAATTCACCATTGACCAAGGTTCTGTGGAACCCACCTACCTGAATAGCAGAACCAGCCCACACCCTTCCTCCTCTGTTATATTATATTTAATATCACTCTCTAACCACCTAGATTAAAGAATGCACCAGCTCATATGAGTTGAAGGGTTTTCAAGGTTTACCCACTGAAAGTTGAGTGACTCTTCAACCACTACCAGGATATGCTGAAGTATGTAGCTACCTGTTTTCAATTGTGCGTAGGTATGTATGTATGATGACTGCATGCCCACATGTTCACGTGTGTGCACATGGGGACAGTGACGTAAATGCAAGTGTGCAACATGCAAGTGGAGACCAGAGGTCAATTCCAGGTGTTTTGCTCTATCACTGTTCACCCTCGTTTTTCAAACATTGTCTCTCTCTGAACCTAAAGCCTGTCTCCCTGGCAAGACCAGCTTACCAGTAAACTCCAGTGAAGCTCCTCCCTCTACCTCCCCAGGTCTAAGATTACAGAGGCACACAGCCGTATCCAGCTTTGTACTCAGCGACTAGGGGCTGAAACTCAGTTCCATTTTGCCTTGAGCAGTTGGTGCTTTATAGACTCAACCATCTCCCCATCCCTTGAAATATTTCCCCTTCAAAACTTTTCACAAGCTCTGTACTGAAAGCAAGCTGAGAAAGCGTCACCAAAATAAGGGTAAAGGATCGTTTAGATATAAAACACTCAAATCTTTCTCGTGTATTCTCTAAGCTGATCTGATTAGTTCGAGAGAATAACTGCAAAGCCTTGCCAGAACAGAACAGGTTTCTACTTAGGGTCTAGTTGGAAAGAGAAAGAAAACTACATACAGCTGTTCCGGGCCTGGGAAATGCTGTGCAGACTTGACAGCAGCTGCCTGCAATGCCAAATACTTCCAGCAACTTCTAATTAAATCCAGCTCAGGAGAAACTGTATGATCTCTATCATGTGACTTCTGTCCCGGTAAGAGATGCTTGTTTTCCCCCTTTGAAAATTTCTTCGGGGGGGGGGGGGCGGGGGTGAAGGGAAAGATATCTATTTTTTCAATCTAAAAGAGCTGAGTTATCCAGACCCAAACCTGTGTTCTCCATAGGAACTGGAAAGTGTCGAGGAGGTCCCCAGTGTGGGGGTGGCAGAGTGACAACGTTCCTGATCCTATAGCTAAGCTACGCTGTCTCTGTCTCAAGAAATCAAACATGTGCACATTTGTGCCTTTTCAAGTTTGTTTCGCGACACTTCACTAATGATCCTAAATTAACCATAATAACTCACACTGGCATAACACATCATCAGCATGCTTTCTATTTATGCTTGAACACAGCCCCATGAAGGAGGAAAGCGGAAATTCTTATCCCCACCTAACGTAGGAGGACCCTCAACACCTAATTCCTGAGGTGTCCTTAGTCGCACATCTATCAGCTTTTAGGTAAAACTTGGCATCAGACTTGACAGCAGGAAGACCACTGCTGCTTTCACTCGGGCCACTCCTTCGTGTCACTAGTGAGATAAGCTAGTCAGTCTCTTCCTACATCCACATGTGCCACTTTACCCAAGAGCAGGTATTTACTCTGCAGGGAAACCTACTCATATATTTAAGTATCTCTGTGTGACTCAAAAAATTTTTCACCCTACGAAAATGTTGGTACATGGAGTAGCTGGAGGTGAGGTTAGCTCGCTGCTCTCAAGACAAAGCTCATTGCACATTTTAAAGGAATGCTGGGGGAGCTGTAAAATGTCACTATTCTTGCCTAAATTGTACAAGATGCTCATCTCTCTGGTGTTAGTAGGCAGGTGCCAGGAATCAATCCACAGTGTACATTTGCAAAATCCCTCAGGCCAAATCCCAAAAATAGGAAGAAAAAAGAACTCTGGCTGTGAGTAAGATTTCCATTAAGGTAAACAGAGTGGCAGCCCACGCCCACTGGCACAGTCGCTCTGAGAACTAACGCTCATTTCCATATGATACCACATTCCCAGACTATTGGTTAAGTGTGCAAGGGTCTTCAAACACTTGTGTTCCATTATGAATGAGATCAACAAACATGAAAATTATTTAACAGGACCAAACTCTATGGAAGCACTTGACTGCCAGTTTATTTTATTGTTTGGGGAATTTAATATTCCTGATAATGAATGCTGGCTTTGCAACAGATAAACACAAGAATCGGTGACCAAGGAAAGTGAGAGAATTTGGAGATTTGCGATGTATGTTCCAGGGACCTGAACCAATCCTGTCAGAGATCATAAACTGCTAAGCTGTGAAATGGCACATGCCACTTTCATACGTGTGACCTCAGGCAATTACAGAGTCCCAAACACAGGAATGATCAGGAAATGTAGCTCTTTCAGTATTTCCATGAAAAGAAACGAGAGTAGGGGAGAAAATTAGACTGTTTTGAGCATTCCTGCTTTCCCTCCCATTTCATTGGGAGGTCATTTCAGAAGCACCAAACACTCTGCTCAACAGAGATAGCAGTGTAAGGAAAGGAACTTTATAACCCTGTTAGCAGGGAGGTTTACTAATCTCAAACAGCTTCCTCTGTTGAAGAGTCACTTGAGAGTCTGAGGCCTTCACTCATAAAGATTAAGAAGGAAGAGAGACCAGTGGGAGAGGCTGTTAGACCAAATGCCTGGGGGCAGAAGAAGCTGTCCTCTGCAGACTTGTGGTATGAATATCACAGCTCAATACATGCTTTTCTTCCAATAGCCTTAGATATATGTAGATCATATTCCTGGGGGGACCTGATGCACTCAAATTTCAAGGGTGGAATAAATACAATGAAACATTTTAAAGCTGGTTGTGATAGTGTGTGCCTTCAGTCCCGCCACGGAAGCATTGCTGATGATCTGAGCATACCGTGGGAGCATGATTATATAGGAAACTCTGGATTCCCACAAGGACCTGTTAAATGATGTCCCAAGAATAAGCTAAGAAAATCTCCCTTCTGGTGTTATCCATTCTGTCTCTCCCTCATCCCCCTCCTTTCTGTGTGTACATGTATAAAACAGGGAGAGTGGGTTCACTCACTTTTTCCTATGCAGTTATTTTTCCTTAATAGCTCATCTCAGTTAGCGCGCGCGCACGCGCGTGTGTGCACACACACACACACACACACACACACACACCACACTACTACAACATGATACAACCTGATTTTTTTTAACCCATGGACCATTTCTTAGGATTATTTCATGTGTGGGTCTCTCTCCTCTCTCTCTCTCTCTCTCTCTCTCTCTCTCTCTCTCTCTCTCTCTCTCTCTCTCTCCACATATGTGTACAGGTATGTGTGCATACATGTAAATGCATAGGCTAGAAGTTGTCTGGTGACCTCTACTCTAGCTCCACAATAGACTTTTGAAACATGGTCTTTCACCAGACATGGGTGTACTGGCTGGTGCTGTGTGTCAACTGGACACAGCTGGAGTTATCACAGAGAAAGGAGCCTCCCTTGAAGAAATTCCTCCATGAATCCGGCTGTAAGGCAATTTCTCAATTAGTGGTCAAGGGTAGGAGGGCCCATTGTGGGTGGTGCCATCTCTGAGCTGGTAGTCTTAGGTTCTATAGGAAAGCAAACTGAACAAGCCTCAGGAAGCAGGCCAGTAAGGAACATCCCTCCATGGCCTCTGCATCAGCTCCTGCTTCCTGACCTGCTTGAGTTCCAGTCCTGACTTCCTTTGGTGATGAACAGGAATGTGGAAATGTAAGCTCAATAAACCCTTTCCTCCACAACTTGCTACTTGGTCATGATGTTCTGTGCAGGAATAGAAACCCTGACTATGACAATGGGGCTCTCAGATTTAGCTACATTAGATGGTTAACAAGCTCCAAAATCTACCTCTCTCAATTTCCCAAGCACTGTGATTAAAGTGACTCCTGTGCCTACATTTTTTAGTTTGATTTTTTTCCTTTTATGTCTAGATTTTATGTGTGCAAAAACCAGAAGAAAACACTGGATCCACTGAAACCAGAGTTCAAGAGTTGTGAGCTACCATGTAGGTGCTGGGACTAAAACCCTGGTCCTTTGGAAGAACACCAAGTGCTCTTAATCATTGAGCTGTCTCTCCATCCCTGTCTAGCTCTATGTTATTCCCACTTCTATAGTAATGAACTGAACCCCAAAGTAATTCTACAAAGTTGAGAACACATCTAAAATGATTTATAGTCCTGGAGAGACAGATCAGTAGTTAAGAGAATTGGTTGTTTTTCTATAAACCCACAGTTTCTTTTCTAAAAATAAAATATTGGATAGTTTATTTATTTACATTTCAAATGTTATCCCCTTTCCCAATTTACCCTCCAGAAACCTCCTATCCCATCCCCCCTCTCCCTGCTTCTATAAGGGTGCTCCCCCACCCACCCATCCACTCCCTGTTCCCTGCCCTGGCATTCCCCTACACTGAGGCATCGAGCTTTCACAGGACCAAAGGGCCTCTCCTCCCACTGATATCCAACAAGGCCATCCTCTACTACATATATGACTGAAGCCATGGGTCTCTCCATGTGTACTCTTTGGTGGGTGGTTTAGCCCCTGGGAGCTATGGGGGATCTAATTGGGTCATATTGTTGTTCTTCCTATGGATTGCAACCACAGATCACAACCAACTGTAACTCAAGTTCTAGGGGATCAGAAGCCCCCTTCTGGCCTCTGCAGGCACTGAATGTCTGTAGTGTACAGACATACATGTAGGTAAAACACACATAGACAGAATAGAATAGAATAGAATAGAATAGAATAGAATAGAATAGAATAGAATAGAATAGAATAGAACAGATTTTAAATCTATTTAAAAATCTAAATTTAATGCTGATTTCTTACTCATGTATCTTAGTCTGTTTGTGGTTTAACTGCTCAACTTTTACATTTTGAGAACATATGATTACTTTTAAGGTACAGAGTATACCTGCCAGGACTCAACAGATTTGTTAATGTGTTTTCTATAAATATTTCACTTCTCTGTGGGAAAACACTATATGTAAAGCCAATAGAAAGAGAAATTTGAAGCTATTATTTTTGTTGTTGTTCTTTACTTTGTATCATATTGGCACGGGGAGTACCCAATTTTGCAATATCATAAATGTTTCATATTCTGTGGTCTATATAAGCCTGTTAAGAGACAGCTTTCTGCCAGTACTTGAGGTCTGTACTTTTCGTTAAAAGTAAAGCCCATTCTGTATGAAGACAAAGCAGTGTGTCCTTAGGAACTTTTAATTTGGCACAGACAGCATGGAAATGGCCAATAAAGGAGTAGTTGTATTTATTCCATCACTTTCCAAAGTGCACAATGTCTGTTTTGGCTCACAGAATTAAACACTGAGAAGAGTCCGGTTAGGTCATTCAACTAACCCTCATGTGTCTCGCATACTTTAAAGATGATTGCATATTTTAGAGAAACAGACCTAAGGCTTTCATTCATCAGAAAGGAAGTGACATCCAAATTTCTTATTACATTTCTGTTTTCATAATTGTTCAATCTGACGTACAATATATTAAGAGTTATCCCCAGCACAGGGAAGCATTCCCTAAGACTTTTGTGTAGAACACTTAATACCACCAGAAAGAGATCCCATGATCAAAATATGGGGAGTGCTCAAACAACTATATTGAATACATTTCTTTTATTGGTAGATTTCTCACAAAGCCCTTAATAAACTCTCCTTGTTAAGACAGTCCCAGATGCATGACCTCAAAATGCTGTATTTCCTCTACTTACTTGATTATTCAAGCTTCTTGGCAGAACTCCTTAACATCTTGAGTCATATTGGTGTTCTATAGAACAATGCCTAAGAAAATTGTAGAAAAGATTTAAGCTCCCTCTTGTACTCCCTGGAGTATACAACTTTTCTTTATGCACACAGGTAAATGAATTTAGCCACCAAGTGAAAGACCAACAGCCCCAACAACTTGCAAATAGAAAAACTTGTGGAGATAACTGAAACTTATCAATTAATTGCCAAGATGCTTCAGTGCTCCATATTAAAGTGTCTAGTAGGGGCTTGAAGAGACAGCTCAGAGTTACAAGAACTTACTACTCTGGCAGAGGACCCAAGTTCGGTCCCCAGACCCACACATGGCTTCTTATTGTCTCTATCTGAAGTTCTAGTGTTTCTGACAGCTTCTTCTGGCCTCTACCAACACACACATGCGCAAACAGCACTTACATATAGTTACACAAAATAAACACATAGAACAAAAAGCAAACAAATAAAATTTAATAAAAGTACCTAATAAAATCTAAATGAGGCATAACCCAAAGTTACAAACAAAAAAGTAACAAAATACTTCAATGCATCATGTCTTATGTCTATAGATAGCCAAGGAGGCCACTTCACCAAAGATGCACTGGGCCTTTGGAGGCTCCTGGTGTGACCATCCATGTGTTCTTTGTATCTTTGTTCCAACAATTCATATTAAATTATCCCACAAAAAGAGACGGAAGTGTAATTACCTACAAAGACAAAAATCTGCTAAACTGAATGTTTCTTACTAAAGATTTACACATAGAGTTCAGTATACAGAGGATTAAGTGTTTCCTTCCGAAATCTTTTTAAATACACACATGGTACTCACTAAGTCATGGGCTGCAGTTGATGCCAAAAATGACATTCTTTATCTCAAGTTTCTGTGAAGTTTACAAAACAACTCTTTGCAGGTTTTCTCCAGACACAGTCTATCCAAGAAGCCATGAAGCTATTTTGTTTAGGAAATGCCACAGTATTCCTGCCACACCACACAGGAACTACCTTCCTATGCTATCTCCAGGCAGAGTCATTCGTTCTCCAAACAAAACATGAGCTAATCTAAGAATGCTTCGTTCAATATGTAAACTTTCCATTATTCCTATACTTTCCAGGTCAGACACTGGGCCAAAGAGATTACACCATGGAGGAAATAAAACTCCATTTTATAACATAGAAGAACAGCATCCTTTTTCATCAGGAAAGGGTGAAGAAGTGAAGCAAGAAGAAATTAGATTAGATTCTCTCTCTCTCTCTCTCTCTCTCTCTCTCTCTCTCTCTCTCTCTTTCATGAGAATTCAAACAAGTTCCATTTTGTTGAGATTCCCCTTGAGGCTTTGGACCAAGGAAACAGAGAAGAAACAAAGAAAACGGGTGATATTTGAGGGAGACACTACATGTGTTTGGAAAGTACAGGGTGTGAGCATTTTAAAGGGTATCAGACATGCAGGTGTCTGACCAAGAAGGAACTGGAACGGAAACGCCCTGTATTGTCTGAAGGATATCCTGCCCTCTTCTTTCTGTTGTCTTCACATAGAACAATGAATAAGACAGATGGATTACCATGTTACTTTTGTTTTCTAATTATTTCTATTGTCTGCATGTGTGGATATGTGGAAACATATATAAATGCTAAGGCACACCTATGGAGGTAAGAGGACAACCTGAGGAAGGCTGTTCTCTCCTTCCACCATGTGGGTCCCAGGGATAAAACTCATCACCAGCATTAGTAATAGGAACCTTTACACTCCAAGCCATCTTGCTAGCCCATCTTCTGCTGATCTTTAAGAGGCCTCCTTGTGCGTTTGCCTTTCTGATTCAGTGAGTGGAGGCTTTCTAGGCCAAGTTGCTGCAGTATCTGCTACCACTTCATATTATCTACCTCCATGACTACAGTCTCTCTCTTATTTTTTCCATCACAGTGATTGAAATTGGTAGCCCATAGACCAAATCTGGCCTACAGATGGGTTTTTGCTGAGCCTGGCTTATGCTTTCTCCATGTGAACCAAAGCAGAAATCAGGATGCCTCTCATAAAATCCAAGCTTCTGGCTTCTTTTGAAGAATTGAAACATCTCACCACCCTGTCTTCAATATTCAATATGGTCCAACCAGCTGGGTTTGAGGAGACTGAACATTTCAATTCTGGATAAGTTCCATTAGTTACATAAGAACTGCAGATGTACTAGGGGCAGACCAGCTTCATCCGTGGCAACCACCTGCCTCATTTTGATGAAGGCAGGAACCATCCATGTGTGGGCACATTGAGATTGCATGTGGAGATGGCCTGTGGTGCAGCCCTTGTCCCAGCTGACTTACATGCTCGTCTAAGTGCACTTGGCTGCAGACGCTCTGGCAAGCATCTCCCTGATGTTCTCCTAGACCTCAGTCCAGCAAGTGTATCATCTTTCCTGTTTCCCCAGCATTTGTTTCTTGCTTGAGTCTCTGCTCTCCACAAGGAAAACAATTTTAACCATCTTAAAAGGAAAACAGAGCACTGGCACTGTGTTCCTTTTCTCTCTACAAACATTCCTTGATGAATAATTGCACCCTGGTCTCCCCAACTCACTAGCAAGCCACATTTCAAACCGCTGTAATCTGGGCCCAGCAGACCTTGGAAACTACGTCCACTAAAGTCACCGACGGACTCTCATTTTCCCAACTCCCAAGCAGTTTTTATTCCTATGCTAAACCAGATGCATCATCTGGTGCGGATGATGGCTGTCTTCTATTTTGAAATTCTTTCCTATATTCTAAGGCGGGACTGTGTTTATTCACAACTTGCAACTCTCTTTTCCAATACCGTTGAAACTTGAAAACATTTTCTAAATAACAATATACCAAAGGATGTCTAGATGTAAACTCTGTTTCTCTGATTCCTTCAATATTGTGGTATAAAACCTAATGAAAAAAATCACCCTGTTTCCAAATGGCACAGTATCTCCAATGATCCACTTGCACTGATAAAGTAAGATATCTGAGGCTCTGTCCTTGGGAAAGATTTATTTAGCTCATGAGTCTATTACTACTGACAGGGTGTCTAAGTACATGACACCAGCCATTTAGCTAGGATGCACTCTGATGAAGAAGTGGAAAAATATCCAGTTCCATAGGCGTCCAGCATATTGCTTAGTCTCAGCTCATAGCAAACTGATCCCAAGAAAAGTGACTGACTCCATAACATTATCAATCCCCTGCTGATACCTCGGTTTTCACACTTTTCTCATTGATCCTTCATCTCTTCAAAGTTTCACTCACCACACCATACTGAGAGCCAGGCTCCTGCCACGTGCATCTTCAGAGAATAAGGCACATCCAAAGCATAGCACTGTCCTTAAGGTAGCTGAGTATATTACAGCAGGCCACTCACATATTAAAGGCAGAGGGAAGACTCAAATCCTAGTCATCTGTATAGCATGCCCTCTACCATTAAGCACTGCCCTATCTCAACTTCCCTATCTCAAGAGTGTTGATGATTCCTGGATAGAATGTGGTGCTTTCTAATTTCCCTTGTGAAATCTTAACAAGAACCATGGGCTCACCAATCACATTCATGGTGATGTAAATCAAACTAGTTATATTCCAGGGCTTTCCTTCCAATAAGCAAATTCACGTATTATCCTTTATGAGTTGTTAAAGTTTCATCAGTATACATAAGTATAAAATTATTTTGGTGGGTCAATAAATCCATTGGAATAACTCTTAGATTCGTATATTCTCATCCCAGTGGCTGGCCCATTAGTATTTAATGACTGGTGAGAAATTGCCTGAAGAAGAAGATACCCACTGGGACTAGGAACATCTCGACTTAGATCATACACCATCTTTCTCTCTTGTCTATATCTCAAAGCTCACTCACTTTCAAGCTTCTCTCATGCACTTATTCCATTCTGTCTATATCCGAAATTTGCCATCTTAGAAAACAGTAATATCACTCAGTGAATCATTTTAAACCTATAAATTAAGTATCAATTGCTTCCCTAACTCTTTGACAATCTAGTTGATCAATCTCTTAGCCCCCTACTCCTCAGATAATCATGTTATCATCCCTGCCCCCCAACCCCCATGCACTGGATACCCACAATGTCAGGCTTCACCATTCCATGTTAGCCAGTTTCTAGTTCACTGGCTGCATGTTTCTTGCAGTCCATTTCTCACAATACTATTGAATATATACTTTTTAAATAATTTATTTTTGAGATTATACTTACATATTTCCTTCTTCCCTTCCCTCCTACCACACCCTCTCATATACCTTTCCTTGCTCTCTTGAAATTCATGGACTCTTTTCTTCATGAATTGCTGGTATTAGATTACCAGTGTGTTCATTCCTGGGGAGACTATTTCTCTAGCTTTCAACAATCCATAGTTACTGACAGTTCTTTATGCGGGGTTGAGTGTCATGGGATTGCCTCTAATTGGGGATGTCTACTGTTGTGTCCTTATTTATGCAGCCATGCTGGTGAGACTTTAGGAGTATATCTTCTGGCGTTATTAAGAGATTCAGTCTCATAGCTAACTCCTTGATCCCTTGCCTCTAACACCCCTCTGTCATCTATTTCACAATGATTCCTGAGTTTTAGGTCTAGGACAAGAGGACAATCATCCCTGGTATTGGAAACTTAGATACCTTCTAAGTGCCTGTATAATTATGGATATTGGAAAACCTACACCTATCAATTTATTAAGCAAGCATAAGCCTTAACTATATTCTTTTAGCAATAGAAGAAGACCATTACAAAATCTACAACCAATAAAAATGTAAAATCGTAGAGCCCAGTCCAAAGAGCCCACTCTTTTCTTTCCTTTTTCCCCTTGCTTAGCTTTCAAGGTTTATTTATGATATGTAGTAAAATTAATCTCCTTGACAATATATGCAAACCTCTTGGTGACTTGGTCTTTCTTTCATTATCAGCATTCTCTCTATCCATCACACCTCCCCTAATGCATCACATTTTACTGTCCTCAAATGATAGTAGTTCTTAGCTTCTCTTCTTCATGAATTCTCTTCTTTACCTTCTTATCCTAGAAAACCTTAAGTGTCCTTAATACTTAAATATGTCATTGGAGGATCACCTTATCTCTTTCTATCTTTCTTACATAGATTTAGTTGACCCTTGTAGTTCATTTCCAGCCTATAGTAAGCATAATATAGTTATTTATTTGCAAATATTATTTTCCATAAATATAGGAAACTTTATGATTTACTTCATTCCATGATACTTACAACACTCATAAAGGTAGCTAATGGATTTCTCCACAATGGATTGACGGATGAAAAAGTTAATGATATTAATAAAGGAAGACAAATGAGTCCAGGCCTTATGAGCTCTAACCTCAAATTATTTTCATTATCCAATAACATATTTGAAGTTTTTGGTAGGCAAGCTAGTAGGATAAATTAGTCAGCAAGTATTTAGAGCCAATCACACAAATGATAATACATATCATAAAGACAATAAATCAAAGTTAGCAGATGACTCATATAACCACTATCTATGCAAAGGGGAACACTTTGAATAATCTCAGTTGATAAACAGCATCCATTCCATTCCACTGCATGTATAAATGGTACTTGATTATCATTAAGTCAATAGCATAGTTGCTAAAGAGCACAGAACATAATCACATTAACTCTATAAATAATTCTCTCTCATCAATCTATGTATCATCTATCTATCTGTCTGGTCTATATCTACATCTACTTCTATAGATCTATACATTTCTTACATATATATGTCTATAGAACAAAGAAGTTTTTGGCTTGATTTTATGATGTGACTGAAACAATTAAAGACATGTACAGCATATGAAATAAGTACAAAATAATAATGAAAATCGTTAGCAAACAATATAAATTCATATTTGCCTCTGAACTGTTTGTGATCTCTTTCTGTGTGTGTATAACCACATATGAGGGGGGTTGTATCTTTGTGTGCGTGTGTTTGTGTGTGTGTGTGTAAATTATACTATAGATATGATGATTGTATTGGTCCTGATTTGACTTTATTAATTAGTTTATTAAGTTTATATTTACTGTTACAACAATCTTTCATTGTTGGGCATTTTTAAATTAAAGTTCACTGAATTCGTTCTTCTTTATATAATATCTCTAAGATGAGAATACTTGAAGATTATTTTTGAGACCAGTTCTCACTGTTTCCATTGCTATGCTAAAACTCACCATGGAAATCATCAGGCTGGTCCTGAAATTACAGAGACATACCTGCATCTGCCTCCTAAATGCTGGTATTACACTCATGCACCAGCAGGTCTGGTTCTGAGATTTTGTATGTTTTGTCAAATGAAAAGATGAAAAATTCTACTCTATCTAAAACAGCTATTTGAAATATAAAACAGCTTTTATAAGAAATATTTAATAAATGGATGATACAGAACCACACATCATATAAATTTCATATAACTAAGTGATCTTTCTAACAAAATAATTTAGGCTAGTTATAAGGAACATACTGATCAAAGTGAGTAATTGCATATTTTGTCCATAAGGAGATCACAGACTTGAATAGAAAAGGGAGATTAGTCACAAAAGCAAGATAAGCCTGCAAGTAGATTGCTCAACTGTAAGGTGAACAATGGAAAGTAGAATTTTGCAAATATTCTGAGAAAGTAACCATTGACTAAAACTCCTGTCTAAGGCTAAAGAATCACTGAAAACTGCTGACAAAAATAAAGATGTTTACAAACAAAAAGAAAAGTATACAATAACATGGGGGACTTTTTTAAAAAACAAAGTCCACCAACACCTTCTGAACAAATACAATAACATTGTTCAAGAAGGAGACAAAGCAATGATGGCCGGTCATTGGTTACTTCTCAGTTGCTGCTTAAACCGAGGGGGGAGGGGGAATGATTGGGGAATAGTTGGGGGGGGAGAGGAACTATGGGAAGTATGGTGGGTGGGAACTGGGAAAGGGGAAAGCCTTTGGAATGTAAACATAGAATATAGAAAAAAAAAAGAACGGAAAGGAATATTAATCACTGTTTAAAAAAAAAAAACAACACTGCTCAAGCTTCCACTTTCCATCTGCTCCTGGAGTTCACACTATGCCACAGCTCTGCATACCCAAATTCCTCCCAGAGAGAACTGGTCTCCCAGGAGTGCTGACACATAGGCTTACAGGAGGGACAAGCCACAGTAAGAGACAGCAAGACCAGCTCACACCAGAGATAACCAGAAGGCGAGAGATAAGGGCAAGAACATAGGCAACAGAAACCTAGGCCACTTGGCATCATCAGAACCCAGTTCTTCCTCCACAGCAAGCCCTGGATACTCCCCAACACACCAGAAAAGCAAGACTCTGATTTAAAATCACATCTCATGATGATGTTAGAGGACTTTAAGAAGGACATAAATAATTCCCTTAAAGAAATACAGGAGAACACATGTAAACAACTGGAAGCCCTTAAAGAATAAACACAAAAATCCCTTAAAGAATTACAGGAAAACACAAGCAAACAGGTGAAGGACTTGAACAAAGCCATCAAGGATCTAAAAATGGAAATAGAAACAATAAAGAAATCACAAAGGGAGACAACCCTAGAGATAGAAGTCCTAGGAAATAGATTAGGAGTCATAGATCATCAACATAGTCATCAACAACAAAATACAAGAGATAGAAGAGAGAATCTCAGGTGCAGAAGATACCATAGAAAACATTGACAAAACAGTCAAAGAAAATGCAAAATTAAAAAGCTCCTAGCCCAAAACATTTAGGAAATGCAGGACACAATGAGAAGACCAAATCTAAGGACTATAGGTATAGAAAAGAATGAAGATTCTCAACTTAAAGGGCCAGTAAATATATTCAACAAAATTATAGAAGAAAACTTCCCTAACCTAAAGAAAGAGATGCCCATGAATATACAAGAAGCCTACAGAACTCCAAACAGACTGGACCAGAACAGAAATACCTCTTGTAACATAATAATCAAAACCCCAAATGTACTAAACAAAGAGCGAATATTAAGGGCAGGAAGAGAAAAGGGCCAAGTAACATATAAAGGAAGACCTATCAGGATTACACCTATCAGGATTACACCAGACTACTCACCTGAGACCATGAAAGCTAGAAGATCCTGGGCAGATATCATGCAGACTCTAAGAGAACACAGACTTCAGCCAAAACTACTATACCCAGCAAAACTCTCAATCGCCATAGATGGAGAAACCAAGGTATTCCATGACAAAACCAAATTTGCACACTATCTTTCCACAAACCCAGCCCTACAAAGGATAATAGGGGGAAAACACCAACACAAGGAGGGAAACCACACCTCAGAAGAATCAAGATAGAAACCCCCTCTCATCAAGCACAAAAGAAGATAACCACTCTAATATACAAAAAAATAAATAAATAACGTCAAAAATGTCAGGAAGTAATAATTACTATTCCTTAATATCTCTTAACATCAATGGACTCAATTCCCCAATAAAAAGACATAGACTAACAGACTGGATATGGAATCAGGACCCTACATTTTGCTGCATATAGGAAACACATCTCCGTGTCAAAGACAAACAGTACCTTAGAGTAAAAGGCTGGAAGACAATTTTACAAGCAAATGGTCTCAGGAAACAAGCCGGAGTAGCCATTCTAATATCAGATAAAACTGACTTCCAACCTAAAGTCATCAAAAGAGACACAGAAGGTCACTTCTTGCTGGTCAAAGGAAAAATTCACCAAGAAGAACTCTCCATTCTGAACACCTATGCTCCAAATGCAAGGGCACCCTCATTCATAAAAGAAACTCTAGTAGATCTTAAAGGACACATTACACATAACACAATAATTGTGGGTGACTTCAACACTCCACTCTCCTCAATGGACCGATCAGGAAAGCAGAAACTAAACAGGGACAGAGTGAAACTAATTGAAGTTTGGACCAATTGGATTTAACAGAACATTTCATCCCAAAGCAAAAGAATATACCCTTTTCTCAGAACCACATGGTACCTTCTCCAAAATCGATCATATAATTGGTCACAAGACAGATGTCAACAAATACAAGAAGATCGATCGAACTAATCCCATGCCTCCTATCAGATCACTGTGGAGTAAAAGTGGTCTTCAATAGCAAGAAAAACAACAGAAAGCCCACATATACATGGAAACTGAACAATACTCTACTCAATGACACCTTGGTCAAGGAAGAAATAAAGAAAGAAATCAAAGACTTTTTAGAATACAATGAAAATGAAGGGACAACCTATCCAAATCTATGGGGCACAATGAAAGCAGTGCTAAGAGGAAAACTCATTGCACTGAGTACCTCCAAAAAGAAACTGGAGACAGCATGCACTAGCAGCTTAACAGCACACCTGAAAGCCCTGGAACAAAAAGAAGCTAATTCACCCAGAGTAGAAGACAGGAAATCATCAAACTAAGGGCTGAAATCAATCAAGTAGAAACAAAGAAAACCATACAAAGAATCACAAAAGCAGGAGCTGGTTCATTGATAAAATCAACAAGAGAGATAAACCCTTAGCCAGACTAACCAATGAGCACGGAGACAGTATCCAAATTAACAAAATTAGAAATGAAAAGGGGGATATAACAACAGAAACTGAGGAAATTCAAAAAATCATCAGTTTCTACTACAAAAGCCTATACTCAACACAACTGGAGAATCTGGAGGAAATGGACAATTTCCTAGACAGATACCAAATACCAAAATTAAATCAGAATCAATTAGATCAGCCAAACAGTCCCATAACTCTTAAAGAAATACAAGGGGTTATAGAAAGTCTCCCAACCAAAAAAAGTAAGGGACCAGATGGTTTTAGTGCAGAATTCTACCAGACATTCAAAGAAGATTTAACACCAATAATCTTCAAACTATTCCACAAAATAGAAACAGAAGGGACACTGCCCAACTCGTTCTACGAAGCCACAATTACACTTATACCAAAACCACACAAAGATCCAACAAAGAAAGAGAACTATAGGCCAATTTCCCTTATGAATATCGATGCAAAAATACTAAATAAAATCCTTGCCTACCAAATCCAAGAGCACATCAAAATGATCATTCACCATGATCAAGTAGGCTTCATCCCAGGGATGCAGGGATGGTTCAATATAAGGAAATACATCAATGTTATCCACTACTTTAAAAAACTGAAAGAAAAAAAACATGGTCATCTCATCAGATGCTGAAAAAGCATTTTACAAAATTCAGCATCCTTTCATGCTAAAAGCCCTGGAAAGAACAGGAATTCAAGGCCCAAACCAAAACATAATAAAAGTGATATACAGCAAACCAGTAGCCAACATCAAACTGAATGGAGAGAAACTTGAAGCAATCCCACTAAAATCAGGGACTAGAAAAGGCTGCCCTCTCTCCATATCTTATCAATATAGTAATTGAAGTTCTAGCAAGAGCAATTAGACAACATAAGGAAGTCAAAGGGATACAAATTGGAAAGGAAGAAGTCAAACTATCATTATTTGCAAATGATATGATAGTATACTTAAGCGACCCAAAAAACTCCACCAGAGAACTCCTACAGCTGATAAACAAGTTCAGCAAAGTAGCTGGTTATAAAATCAACTCAAGCAAATCAGTAGCCTTCCTATACTCGAAGGACAAGCAGGCTGAGAAAGAAGTTAGGGAAATAACACCCTTCACAATAGCCACAAACAACATAAAGTACCTTGGTGTAACTTTAACCAAACAAGCGAAAGATCTGTATGACAGGAACTTCAAGTCCTTGAAGAAAGAAATCGAAGAAGACCTCAGAAGATGGAAAAATATTTCTTGCTCCTGGATTGGCAGGATCAATATAGTAAAAATGGCCACCTTGCGAAAATCTACAGATTCAATGCAATCCCAATCAAAATCCCAAATCAATTCTTTATAGATCTAGAAAGAGCATTCATCTGGAGTAACAAAAAACCCAGGATAGCTAAAACTTTTCTCAACAAAAAAAGGACTTCTGGGGGAATCAATATCCCTGACCTCAAGCAGTACTACAGAGCAACTGTGTTAAAAACTGCATGGTATTGCTACAACGGCAGGCAAGTAGATCAATGGAATAGGATTGAAGACCCAGAAATGAACCCACAGACTTATGGTCACTTGATCTTTGATAAAGGAGCCACAACCATCCAGTGGAAAAAATACAGCCTTTTCAACAAATGGTGTTGGTTCAACTGGAAGTCAACATGCAGAAGAATGTGAATTGACCCACTCTTATCACCTTGTACTAAGATCAACTCCAAGTGGATCAAAGACCTCCACATAAAGCCAGATACACTGAACCTAATATAAAAGAAACTGGGGAAGACCCTGCAGGACATAGGCACAGGGGGAAAGTTCCTGAACAGAACACCAATAGCTTATGCTCTAAGATCAAGAATTAACAAATGGGACCTCATAAAATTACAAAGTTTCTGTAAGGCAAAGGACACTGTCAGAAGGACAAAACGACAACGAACAAATTGGGAAAAGATCTTCACCAACCCCACATCTGACAGAGGGCTAATATCCAATATATACAAAGAACTCCAGAAGTTAGACCCCAAAGAACCAAATAACCCTATTAAATTGGGGTACAGAGCTAAACAAGGAATTTTCACCAGGAGAAATTTGGATGGCTGAGAATCACTTTAAGAGATGTTCAACATCATTAGTCATCAGGGAAATGCAAATCAAAACAACCCTGAGATTCCATCTCACACCAGTCAGAATGGCTAAGATTAAAAACTCAAGAGACAACAGGTGCTGGAGACGATGTGGTGAAAGAGGAACACTCCTCCACTGTTGGTGGAATTGCAAGATGGTACAACTGCTCTGGAAATCAGTCTGGCGGTTCCTCAGAAAATTGGGCATAACACTTCCAAAGGACCCTGTCATACCACTACTGGGCATATACCCAGAGGATTCCCCTGCATGCAGTAAAGACACATGTTCCACTAGGTTCATAGTAGCCTTATTTATACTAGCCAGAAGCTGGAAGGAGCCCAGATGTACCTCAAAGGAGGAATGGATACAGAAAGTGTGGTATATTTATACAATGGAATATTACTCAGCAATTAAAAATAATGATTTCATGCAATTTGTAGGCAAATGGTTGGATCTGGAAAATATCATCCTAAGTGAGTTAACCCAATCACAAAAGAATAAACATGAAATGCAATCACTGATAAGTGGATTTTAATGAGCCCAGAAGTCCTGAATACTCAAGGCACAATTAGCAAATCAAAAGATTCCCAAGAAGAAGGAATGAGAGGACACTGGTCCAGAAAAAACTGGTTCCAGTTTTGCAGGAGAGTACCAGAACAGAGAAAGGGTTGGGGAATGATTGGGGAATGCATGGGGGTGGGGGTGGGTGGGCAGGGGTGGGGTGGGGGGGCGTTAGGACTTATGGGACACATGGCGAGGGGGGAACTGGGAAAGGGGAAAGCCTTTGGAATGTAAACAAAGAATATAGAAAATAAAATAAAAAAAAGAGAAAAAATTAAGAAATCATCTATTTGTCTATATAGCATCACTACATGACAATACACCTTTGTTGTTCTATAGAAATCTGAACAAAAGGGTGGGCTAATACCTAATGATGCTATTTATATATTTAGTGTATGTGTACACATTAAAAAATTAATTACATATGGCCACTAATGACTTGCTAAAATATGCAAATTCTTGAGAAAATATAGCATACTGAAATGGAATCAATTAAGGACATGATCAAGTAGCTTTATAACCTCTAAATAATTTTAACCAATAGCTAGAAATACCACCATCAAATAACAGGAGACCATAAGCAAGCAAGTTCATCAAATCTTCTAAATGAAGTAGCTTCAAGTCCACAAAAACTCTCCCGCGAGTATAAATAGTATTAAAATTCTCAGCACACACACACACACACACACACACACACACACACTTAAAAATGTCTTCCATGGAACCAAAAAAAAAAAAAAAAAGAATATACCCTGGACCATTTAACAAGATTCTAAAACAAGGTAAACATAGACTAGTTGTCCTAGTTTGGTTTCTGTTGCTGTGATAGAACACTAACAAAAAAGCAACTTGGGGAGGAAATGGCTTATTTCTTCTTAATATTTACGGTACATCACCCATCAAAGTTGGAAAAGGCATCAAGACAGGAACCTCAAGATAGGAACTGAGTCAGAGGCCACAGAGGAACAATATTCATGAACTTGCTACCCATATCATGCTCAGTCTGCATTCTCATACAACCCAGGACCACCTGCCCCGGGATGCTACCATGCACAGTAGGCTGTGCCCTCTCCCAGGAAGCCAGATTTCATTTTCCTTACACAATCCTGTCTTAGTAACAATTAACTGACCAGTTGTCTAGGAGAACAAGTCTCACATTTGTGTGAGTTTCTGATTGCTGTGATTTCCAGTTGTCACTTAATGACCTTGAACACATGGCAAGGACGAAATGACTGAGTTGAATGGCTGGCTCTGTAAGATGCTGCAACTGGGCCACATACACCATTGACTAAGCCAGCTCAACCTTGGGTCTCTCATACATTCAATGAACTACTGTTTCTAGTTGCCCAAATTTTGTTTCACTCAATTTCAAAAATCTAAAACACCACTGTTCACTTATGGTGATTATCAACTCTCTACATTATGCTATTAATTCTTTTTAGGCATACAAGCACTAAAGAGCAAAAATGAACGAGTGAATAAAACATATTTCCTTCAGGACATATACACACTAGATGAAAACAGAAAGTAAGATGAAGAGTCTATTAAGTCAGGAATAGTAGCATACAATTGTAGTTCCAGCACTTGGAAATTTGAGGCAGGAGGGTTGCTATATGTTTGAGGCTGACCTGGTCCAAAAGGAAAAAAAAAAGACTATTTCTTTAAATAAAAAAAATAAGAAAAGCAAATCCTGTATCAGAAGAAAGTAATTGCTGTAGGAAAAACCAGGCAGAATATTTGCATAAGAAAATTTGGATAGTATGTGCCAGTTTGAATAGCATGGGTGAGGTAAACACTGTTGGGAAGATGACATTTCAACACAGTATTTTTGGAGCTACAGATCCAGGCATGTGGATAGCTGATAAAAGTGAACGTTAATATAGTAAGGACTTGATACAGTCAAAGACAGCAAGGCCACAAGTATTGTTAGGCCAGATAGGTGCTATTGAGAATACATGGAACATAGACATAGGGTTGTAAGAGTAGTGGGGACAGATGCCATCCTGAGTCCTGAGACAACTGAACACCCCCCCACTTTGAGTTGGAGTGGGGCTTATACGAATTCTCCAGCATCTTTTCCTGTGCCACATGTGATTTCAATCTGCCTTGTTCCTTTTTCATTTGGAGAAAAATGTCCTCATTAAACCCCCTTTGAATACCTGATCTGGTTCCATTAGTTCAGTTCCCCGATTAAATAAAACCAATTATTGCTGATATTAGCCCACATCTCTCCAGTTAGTCATCAGGTTTTGATGATAACCTTTCTTTCTTTTCACGGCTTCTAGCTAGCAGTCATGATTTTTGCTTAAACCTATAAAGAGTAATTTTGAGGGTTATCCCCCCCATGGGCACCACTTTCATAAATAGTTAACCATAAGTAGACATTCTTCCTGTTTTAAGGCCTGATAATAACGTTTTGGCTGCTTTTTGGTTGATCTTTAATATTTTGCTTGAAAACCAATATTAGAAACATCTTTGAGGCCCAGAATTATCCTGTCTCCTTTACTTGGCTATTTCTCAATTACTTGTTACTGAAATATTTATCATACATGATACAGTGCTTCCTAGGAGCTTGTGTTCATGGGTAATGATGTGATGAGAGAGTAGCTTCACATTTACTTTCATTATTGGCATAAAAGAATCTGAATGAAAAAAGATGTAGAATCACTATCAAATGCATGAATTTATAACATGAATCATCTCTGGGGTTCAAAGCTGTAGCATGAGAACGCTGGATCATAAAAGCTTAGATCTGAGGACCCCTTCACAGTTGAAAGTCCATGCCTGGGTACTGTAAACCTGACTAAAAAAACCATACCAGGGTTGTAGATACATCAAGCCTCATGCCATGAACCTTAAACACACACTTTTTCAATTATACACCAACAAAACTCTCACAAAGCAAAAGGATAGTGTTCTTATACAATTCCATTTTCTCCCATTAAGAATTTGTTGTGCTCGGGGATAGGGTTATGGATCTTCTAGGCATCTATAATATATGAAAGAGTTGAGTTATTGTTTGGCAACGGGCTTCTCCTTCTGTTCCCTAGTTACAGTACTTCAACATCCAATAGACATTTGTCATGACACTGAACATCTTCCCATGGGTAATATTCCAACAGACACTGCCTATCTATCTCTGCTAGCCTATGGCCTATAAGGCCATGGTCTGATGCCTTGATATGCTCAACTCCTGAAATGTTTCTTGTTAGAAGTTTATGAGAAGAGACATAGGAAATGGAAGTGTGACTAGACCTTACTAGGAAAAAGAAGTGTTTATTAAATTCAACTGACTGGATAATTTTTCTCACTAACACTCTACAACACAGGGATTTCCCCTGGGTCTTGAGATGCAGCACCATGTGTCAGGACCTCCTGGTTGACCAGTACTCTCTGTGGTCTGATCTTGAGTTCATCTACCCTAAATATGAGCCAATTGTTTAGTGACATGGTGAATATCTATTTAGTATTCTTGGCATTCTCTCTGAGATAAGAATTGAAAACAGGCTATGTTCTAACAGGATGTAACCATGGGACAACTACCTCTACAAGTTCAGTATCATCTCAGGTCATAAACTAAGAGACAGAGACAATTCTTCTGCAGCACATTTTACACGGGATTCTATGGAGATCAGATGTACAGATCACATGGGCTTCCAGAAACCTAGATGTTGTGGTTCAAGGTGGGAGGATTTACTCCTCTGGAAATCAGTGGAAAGACCCTGTGTGGATTAAGACCTTTAGTTTCTCTTAAAGGATGAATGGATCTTATAAGCCCCAAGGATTCAATAAAAATTTTATAGCTTTAGTAAGGCAGAGTGTCCATCAGCCAACTCTGTGATTTTACTGTGTTTGTCTTTTGCAGAAATCCATGTGAAACCTCAAATGTCCCTTTTACGAGGTCTTTTGTTACACACACATGGTTTTGGTTAAATTAGTGGTGGTTCAATCTGGAAAAGATATGTGTAATTAGAGACTGATTTTTGAAGTCTTTTTTTTTTTTAAAGAGAAGGAGGTTAGCACATTTTCTAACAACCTTGTCTCACAAACAATGTACTCTCCCTTTAAGGACTGTAACCCAGCACAGCAGCTTCTGTGGTCCCCAAGAAGGATGGTGTTACTTATTACTATATCACCAGACAAACAAGAACCTTGTTTCTCTCTTCAAACTTGGGTGCATCTTCATTTTATCATTTTATAGTGGGTAAACTCTCAAAAGCTAAATACATAATCAAATCTGATTCTCCAACCAGTAGCCCCATGCATATAGAACAGGTTTATCATACCACCATCATCCTCATCATAATCACCACCACCACCACCACTATCATCACTACTACCATCATCACCATCACCACCTCCAAAGAAGAAAGAGGAATTTTTAAAGGGTGCCTGCTGTTTATTGTGTGAAAACAGATCAAACGAATGGTTAAGCTCCAATCCCTTCCTGGTCCTGTGTTGTAGCAATATCCAAAGACACAATAGCATAGCCTCTCAGCGAGCATGTGCAAGATACGCCATGCATAAATCATACCACACCACATAGATGGAGAGTCCAAGGAGAAGACCAAGCTTCCTTGTGGGCTGTTCCGAAGCATCCACAAATGAAAAGGAAGAAGAACAAGAAGGAGCAGGACACAGGATAAGTCCCTTTCCTTGTTTGAAAGAGTTTCTGCATACTTTTTTTTCTGTTTCCTTCTCTAATATTCCTGCCACTTTCTTCCTAATACCATAGTTTTCTGAAGATTGATGAAGGAGGTAAGTTGATATCTTGGGTCTTAAGCAAGAATAAAGAATATTTCTCCTACACATTTATCCTTAGCATGCCCTTTATATTTAATTTCTTTAACATACAAAATATGTTAAAAAACTAAACATATGCATGTGAGCATTTTAGTCTGTGATTATATTTATAAGAACTAAAACGCTGGCTAAGGAAAACTTTGAGACAAATTTTTTAATTGAAACAATAGATGATATCTGTTTGCCATTTGTATGAAATATTAAATCCGATTTTTAAAGGAAGTGAGGTATTCATCTATTTAACTTACATTGTAAGTTGAGATGAGCTATGAGGTTAATAAAATTCACACTGATGAAATAAAGTTCTAGAAAAATTCTCCAAGCAACTTTTGATCTCAGGAATTCCCTTAAGATAACAATTACTGAAAAGCTAGCCCCAGCTGTGTGATATTTATTTGGTATTTCTGGTTATTATTGGTAGTATAAAGTGGAAGTGGCCCAGACAAGTGTTTCTCATGGATAATCTTTTGGGCTAAAATGGGGTTTCTACTGATATTGATATTCAGATCAAAAGATTAGAAAATTCTTTGTAGCAGGGAGTGTGCTCCTCCATGGATTCCACTCACTAAATGCTATCACACATATACATTTCTGACAAGAAAAACTGTAGATATTACTAAATGTTTCCTTGACAACAAACCCCCCTCCTCTGGGTTGAGGAAAGTTGACTTAAACTACATAAAATGACAACAGCTCTAATATTTATCCTATTTTAAAATGTAGATTTTTCATATCTAGTCCCCCATTCAGAAACTGAGACTCTGACAGATCCAATGCACCAAACAGACTGCAACAATGAGTTTTTTTTTTAACAACACTATTCCTGGGAAGACATGAACAAACTGCTACCACTAAAGGATACTACCTAAGTCTAGCTTAGTAAAGCACTGTGTTTTATCCGGGTGACACACAGGAACAGGGTGCCTCAAAAACAGCTCCATCACCAAGGTGCACCCCATCATGGATGACACAACCTAAAACATACTTAACACCTTTCAGGAGTAACTTTGCTGAGTAGTTCAGTTGCTTAGAACCTCTTTTGGCAACTTAGTTGATGCAGGATATCTCTCAATAGTTCTTATTGCTTACTTATGCTAAGGGGAGGCGGGAACTAGTAACTCTGGTCAACTTTAGGGACTTCCTGAACCCATTTTATTGTTCCCTTCCTGAGCTTAAGGAGCTTCCTTGCAGAGTAGAATGTTTTCTGGTTACTGTTATTATTATTACTATTATTAATTTTTTCACTTATTCACTTTACATCCCCGTCACTAACCCCCTACTGGTTACCCCCACCCTGGCACATCAAGTCAGGATGGAATGTTTTATCTCATAAAAAAATTGTAATACCATAGCATACAAACTTTGAGTTATAAAATCAGTGGCAACAGAAGTAAAATATGACAAATGATATAGAAACACTTTTCTGTCAACTTTAGGACATTAAATAGCTGTTCATGCCAAGAAATAAGAGTCCACATACAAAATTCTTGAGAGGCATTAAAAACAAGTAGCACCATCTTCTTTCTTATCAATACCATGACATCAAAATACCCCCTAAAAATATTCTACAATTTCTTCTTGAGATTGATTATTGAGAACAAACTGAAGTTTAAAGATTTATGTTTGTTTTCAGTTATGTCTATGTCTGTGAGTTTGTCTGACACCCAGAAGATGTTCCTAAAATAGTCAAGAACTTCCCCGTGTAGGAATTAATTGTGATCTAAGGTTCTTTGCAAAAGCAGTACATGTTTTAACTCTTAATTCAACTCTCCAGGCCCCAGTTTAATACTGGACAAAGACTTGGAGAAATCAAGAGACTCCGGTTATTGAAACACTTGAGAAATAGTCATCAATGCTGCATCTGATAAATGGCCTGAGGATGTGGCAAATGGCAGAGGAGTCACAGTGGAGAGAGAAAGAGAGAGTGGGCACAGAGGCAGATAAGGGAGAAAGGTATCTGACTCTTACTGGCACTTGAAAGGAGCTACCTATTTCTCAACAAAGCAGTGTGGTGCTGAGAGAGGCACACTCAGCTTTAGGAAACACAAGCCTCTACCTCTAACCTTTACCTGAACCTCACGAAAAATGCCACCATAGCTTGTCCCCACCAAAGTTTACCTTAAGTCCCAGTGTGGCCCCAGAATACCGCTATAGTGAACATACTGAAAACAGCTTGCAGGAAATTCAAGCTGGAGCCGTAGGATGGACTTCTCTTTCGCTTTAAGACTGATGACTCCAAATATCAACCAACCAGATGCCCCAAAGCTCCCAGGGACTAAGCCACCAATCAAGGAGTACATATGGCTCTGGCTGCATATGTAGCAGAAGACAGCCTTGTCAGACATCAATGAGAGGAGAGGTCCTATGAAGGTTTGATAGATGCCCCAGTGTAGGGGAATTGAGGGCAGGGAGGTGGGAGTGGGTGGGTGGGTGAAGGAACACCCTCATAGAAGAGGGGAGGAGGGATAAGAGAGGGAATTTCTGGGAAGGGGGGAAATCGGTAAAGGGGATAACACTTGAAATGTAAATAAATTTAAATTTAAATTTAAAAAAAGACTGGTCACTCTAGCAGCCATCTAAAGAAAATTGGAAGACTGAGCAGTCACATATGGTTGCAAGAACTAGGCCTTGGAAAAACACAGATATGAGCAATGGAATAAGGGACCCCTTCCATTGAGTATGATTTATTGCCCCACCTCTCAGTCTGAGAATGCCCAGATATGTGAAGAACACTCAAGCTGAAGGAATTATGGATTGACGATGTGTTGGTTTTGCTGTGGTGGAGATAAAATACTCCACAAAAGCAACTTAGAGGAGACAGAATTTATTTCATCTCACATTCTAGATTACAGTCCATTATGACAAGGGAGTCACAGTGACAGGGTCTTGATAGAACGGGTCACACTCCATCCTTATTCCAGAGAAAAGAGAGAAAAGAGTAATAAATTAGTGCACTCATGCTAGTACTCACCTTATACTACCTTTTTCATTCAGTCCGGAGCCCAACACATGAACTGGTGCTGTCGGCACTCAGGGTAGGTCTTTCCATTAGTCATTAGGGAAATGCAAATCAAAACAACCCTGAGATTTTACCTCACACCACTCAGAATGGCAAAGATTAAAAACTCAGGAGGCAACTGGTGTTGGCAAGGATGTGGAGAAAGAGGAACACTCCTCCACTGCTGGTAGGATTGCAAGATGGTACAACAACTCTGGAAATCAGTCTGGCAGTTCCTCAGAAAACTAGGCATGACACTTCCAGAGAACCCTGTCATACAACTCCTGGGCATATACCCCGAGGATTCCCCTGCATACAATAAAGACACATGCTCCACTATGGTTATTGCAGCCTTATTCATAATAGCCAGAAGCTAGAAAGAACCCAGATGTCCCTCAGTGGAGGAATGGATACAGATAATGTGGTATATTTACACAATGGAATACTACTCAGCAATTAAAAACAATGAATTTATGAAATTCTTAGGCAAATGGTTGGAACTGGAAAATATCACACTAAATGAGTTAACTCATTCACAAAAGAATACACATGGAATACAGTCACTGATAAGTGAGTATTAGCTCAGAAGCTCTGAATACCCAAGACACAACACACATATCAAATCATTCCCAAGAAGAGGGAAGGAGAGGTCCATGGTCCTGGAAAGGTTTGATGCAGCATTGTAGGGGGTTGCCAGGACAGAGAAGGGGAGGGGGTTGACTAGGGAATTGGCAGAGGGAAGAGGGCTTATGGAACTTATGGGGAGGGGGGAACCAGGAAAGGGAAAATCATTTGGAATGTAAACAAAGAATATAGAAAATAATAATAATAAAAAAAGAAAATTCTCCACTGATATGCCCACAGGGCTGCTGTAGAGGGTGGTTCTGATGCTAAGGTCCTGTTCCCCAATTGGTTTTTGATTGATCAACAAAGATACCAGCGACCAATGACTGAGTACGTAGTGGGACACTTAGAGTTTGAAGGGAGGACACAGGGAGAATTGGGAGAAACAGAAAAGAGGAAAGGGGCAATCGCAGGAAGAGATAAAGCCAACCAGCCATGTGAGTTTTCAGTTGGAATGGCCAACGGCCACTCTATCTGATTTTGCCTGGGGAATCAGAGGAGGTTTAGGAGTGCCCAGTCATTGAGTTAGCAAAGGCATTATAAGATTAACTAGTGTGTGTGTGTGTGTGTGTGTGTGTGTGTGTTTTGTTGTTGTTGTTTTGTTGTTTTGTTGTTGTTGTTCATCCATGGATCCATGGGAATCTGGATGGGGGCTGGTAGCACAATCCACCTAGAGCTTAAAGCTAGGTAGCAAAAACTACATGCTACAGGCAGCCTAATCTGGACAGTGTCTCACTGACATTTCTCCCCAAGTGATTCTCAATTCTGTCAAGTGGACAGTTAAAATCACCACCCATGGTACCTTATCCTAACAAGCAGAGAAACTGGAAACAAGTTCAATTGACTCCCAGATCCACACTACTCCCACCAAGAAGACAGAGAAAGATTGGCAGAAGTGTGTCTACATGATGAACTGGTAAATGTCAGATAATTTTCCAAACCTTTGTATCAAGTCATTGGTTTCTCTTTTATGGTATTTGCTGATTGGTTTATTACTTCATATATACACATGTGAGTATATTAGTTTTATTTTTATATTTTTCATATATATTCTATTTTTATTATTCCCTTTGTTTTTCTCATTAGTCGTTAACTCTCTCCCATTTCTAATTATAAAATTCTCTCTTCCAATCTCTCCCATGATTATGGAATTCACTTTTCACATATCTCCTGATTTCTACACTTTAATACTTTAAATACTCTTTCTTTATATTCTTTAAAAAATTATTCAAAATGTTTTTCACACAAAATATTTTGATCATGATTTTACCTCAGCTAACACCTCCTGATCCTCTCCAGACCCTTTTCTACCACTTCTGCACCTCGTGTTGTCTGTTCTCTTCATATCACCAATACTTGAGTATTGTCTTATTTCTGCTGTACACCTCTTCTAGCCATCATTGTTAGAGTTGTAAACTTTGTAGTTGGTGCTGGTTTTTACTTTATTTCTGTATTGGGATCACAATTATTATTGTAGTTGCCTTAGCCTGCTTTTTGCTGTTACGTGGTGCTAGAATTAAGCATGACACTTTGAGGACATTGGTACAGACACTTTACTGCTGAGCTGTACTGCCATCCCAACCAAGAGTCAGCACACAGTTTTATATACAACCCACAACCACACAAACTCTGATGAATACTTCAACTCAAAGAATTGAGAAGAGGAAAAACCCCAGGCTAACCACCATGCTCCAAATTAGCAGCATGGCATCTATTCTTATAGCAACAGCAGATAGAAAGAAAAATAAAAGCTGGAGCAACACAGCTAATGAGCAGCTGCAGCAAAGGCTGTGTCTGTCCTTCTCTTGAATGTACTTTATTGACTAAACTAGAAGATAGAGGAATGCCCCTGTACTCTCAAAACATGTGTTTGATCTACTAGAATTATCCCATTCTCATATGTCTACTGGAAAACTGGAAAACTCAGGCTCCAAAACAGTATAGATTGTATCCAAATACACTATCTCCACTATCAAACAACTGGGTAAAATATTCCATAACATCCAGCTGGGAATGAATCTAACACTTCACAACAATTCAGTGTATCAATACAACTAGTCATCATGAGCAGTCCAGTTGCCAAGATAGTTCTTACCTAAAAGCCAAAGCAGTATCCATCTCAATAAAAGGACAGATTCAGTACAGAAATAAAAGAACTTTGAAAGACAACACAAATCCACCAGTATTCTGCAAAAGCTCATAATTCTCTAACAGCTAAGTCCAAATATAGTGATCAAGGACTGTAAATAATGCAAAACAGTAATATTTAAAAGGCCACTGACTTCCAATAAAGTAAAAAAAAATAGAAAATCAGGAAGAAAACACATGATATGAATCAAAAGTTCAATAAAAAGATAAAGATTTTTTTAAAAATCTTTACATGAAATTAAAAACTCAGTATGAGATAAACTCAAGTAGAAAAGAGAATCTCAGGGCTTAAAGATAAAGCTAATAAATGTGAACATTCTCATAACAATAAGGGCAACAAAATAGGGCTTATAGATAGGACATTTAAGACCTTTAGGGTTTAATTAAAAGACTAAACTCATAAGTCTTTAGTTTAGAAGTTACTTGGGTACAAACTAAAGGCTTAAAAACTAAACATAAATAGCAAAAATTATCAAAGTAAGAACAGCCATGTCCAGGAGACACTTAGATCTTCAAATAGACCTGAGCACAAAATAAATGTTGTAATGTCAAATATTAGAATTAAAGTGCCAAGAATGTAGAGCAATATAAGAAAACTGGGCATAATATTACCAGAGGACCTGGCTATACCACTCCTGAGCATATACCCAGCAGATCCCCCAACATGTAATAAGGATATATATTCTACTATGTCCACAGCAGCCCTATTTATAATAGCCAGAAGCTGGAAAGAACCCAGGTGTCCCTCAACGGAGGAATGGATACAGAAAATGTAGTATGTTTACACTATGGAATACTACTCAGCTATTAAAAACAATGAATTCATGAAATGCTTAGGCAAGTGAGTGGAACTGGAGAATGTCATCCTGAATGAGGTGACCCAATCCCAAAGAACACACATGGTATGCACTCACTGATAAGCAGATATTGGCCCAGAAGTTTGAAATACCCAGGAAACAATTCACATATCAAATGATGCCCAAGAAGAAGGAAGGAGAGGCCCCTAATCCTAGAAAGGCTCAGTGCAACAGTGTAGGGGAATACCAGGACAGGGAAGCAGGAAGGAGTTGATTGGGGAACAGGGGGAAGGAAGAGGGCTTATGGGACTTTTGGGGATGGGGGAGCCTGGAAAGGGGAGATCATTTGAAATGTAAATAAAGAATATATCGAATTAAAAAAAAAGAATACTGAAAACTGCAAGAGAAAGAACCATTAATGCTCCTAAAGGCATACACTTCAAAATAGCAGATTTCTCCACAGAAACTGGAAAGGCCAGGGGATTTTGCAATGGGTGTTTCAAGCCCTGGATAAAACTGATAAATCTCAATAACTATTCCAAAAACGTAATCTCTCAGAATCAGAGGAGAAATAAATAAAAAATTCTGGAAAGAGCACAAGCCAAAGCAATTCACTGCCACCAAGCCAACATTGTATAAGATACTTAGATCCTACAAAAGAGAAAGGTAACCACTGGGGAAACACAGGAAACAAGAAATACCACAGAAAGTAAATGTATTGGTTAGGGTTTTAGTGCTGTGAAAAGACACAATGACCAAAGTGACTCTTAAAGGAGACAATATTTAATTAGGCCTGGCTTACAGGCTTGGAAGTTCAGTCTACTAGCATCAAAGCAGAAAACATGGCAGCATCCAGGTAGGCATAGAACTGGAGCAGAAGCTGACAATTCGATAGATTGATCAAAAGGCAGTCAGGAAAAGACTGTCTTCCAGACAGCTAGAATAAGGATCTTAAAGCCCACACCCAAAATGGGAAGGCCACACTCGATGGGCCAATTATATTCAAACTATCACTGTAGACAATCAAATAAAAACTAGTAAACAATCAAACATTAGAAACAACAAAATGACACGGAATCCTGTGTATTATTCCATCATATCTTTGAATATTAATGTCTTCATTCTCTAAATAGAAATCTGTAGAATGGCTGATTGGATTAAGAATTAAGACCCAGATGTTTGCTGCATGTGAGAAACAAGATTCACAAGCAAATTCACATAGAACATAAAAGTGAAGGATAAAAAGATGTTCAAAATACTCCAGGCAAATGGAATACAGAACAGGAATACCTATACTCTTATCCAATAAAAGCAAACTTCAAGCCAAAACTAATCAGAAGATGAAGAGAAGTGCATTTCATATTGGTAAGAGAAACAATGTCTCGTGATAATAATTAATTTTATATGTATATGCACCAAGCATTGGTATACCTAATTTCACAAAATAAACACTTCTTGACATGAGATGGCAAAGAAACTCTGATAAAAAATTAACAGGTGACTAATATCTCATTATTCTCAATGGGTCTATTGTCCAGACAAAAGATTAATGAATAAACTTAGTAGTTAATATATACTACAGATCAAATGAACTCAACAGACATATATCTATCCAGCAACTGCATGATATTCTTTCTTTTCATCAACTCCTAGAACTTTCTCCAAAATAGGACATATTTTAGGTCACAAAGTCAATCTTAAAAAAATAAAAATGAAATAATTCTTGTATTTTATTATTATACCACAATGGAAAGAAGCTTGCCTCCAAAACGGAGACAAAATATTTAAAATGTTGAAAAATACAGAAATAGACTGAAAAATACACCTTTGAGTAAGTGGATCATTGGAAAAACTGGGTTGGAGAAAAATCCTGGAATCAAACTAAAATGGAATTACAATTTCTACAATTCATATAGTGTGGAAAAGGCAGTTCTAAGGGAGAGCATTATAGCTATAAGTATCTGCATGTAAAAAAATCAAATCTCAGGTATGTAACCCAATGAACCATGTCAGATTCTTAAACAACAACAAGCTAGCCCAAAATTAGCAGGAAAAGACAAATGTCAGCACCGAATTAAAATGAAGTAAGTTTTTAAATAATACAAATATTATCTTTTATTGGGTTTTTGATAATTTTATACATGTGTGAAATCCGTCTTGATTCTACCCATTCCAAAAACACACTATAAATAACTTATGAAACAAAGAGTTGATTCTCTGAAAAGATTGGCAAGCTTTTAAACAAGCTAACCAAAAGAAATTGAGAGAAAAAACAAGTTAAAAGAACTAGAGACAAAAACAAACTATTATAACAGATAACACTGAAATCCAAGGGATCATTGGGAAAAGTTTTAAATATCTGAATATAAATTAGTATGGCTAGAATTGGACAATTTTCTAGATACATATATTAAACCAAAATTGAATCAATAAGACATAGAAAACCTTAGCAAAACAAGTAACTGAAATGATATAGTCACGCTGGAGTGATGGCTCAGCCATTAAATGCTAGGCTCATAATCAAAAAAAAAAAAAAAAAGACTGATGCAGTCATAAATATCTCCCAACAAACAAAAGCTGATAAGCAGACTTAGTCACTCAAATTCACTGAATACTGTCATATTTGTAAAGGATAAATTCCAATGTTTATCAAATTATCCCATAACTATAAAGGAAATTAGTACTGCCACACTCATTCTATGAATTCAGAATAACCCTGCTACCAAAAGCCAAATAAAATCACAAGAAAAAGAAAACTATTTATAATAATATATAATATATATAATAATATATATACATGCACACACACACATATATATACATATATATAATACACACACATACAAATTTTCTTGTCAAAATTGGAAACAATTTTTTTCCATAAGAATACATATAAACCGCGGGCGGTGGTGGCACACGCCTTTAATCCCAGCCCTTGGGAGGCAGAAGCAGGTGGATTTCTGAGTTCGAGGCTAGCCTGGTCTACAGAGTGAGTTCCAGGACAGCCAGGGCTACACAGAGAAACCCTGTCTCGAAAAAAAAGAAGAAGAAGAAGAAGAAGAAGAAGAAGAAGAAGAAGAAGAAGAAGAATATATATAAACCAAACTGAGCACATTAAATATCTCATATACATGTGATAACAACAGTTCCCTTCCAAGGCTACAAGGATGGTTTTGGACACACAAAACAGGAAATATAAAATAGTACATAAATAGAACCAAGGACAAAAGTTACATGATCATCTCAATTCATGTTGACAAAATCTGAAATTCCTTAATGAAATTTCTCATAGAAAGAGGCAACAGAAGAAACACATCCCAACACATCAGGGCCTGTATATGGCAGATTCATGGCAAATGTTATGCTGAATAGGAAAAAGCTAAACAGATGTCACCTAAAACAAGGAGCAGGATGACAGGACAACATGAAACTTAAATTATCATTGAGTAATAACAAGAGAGAAGTAAATAAAGAGAATAAAAATAAGGAAGAATGAAATTATTCCTATTTGCTGATAATGATTCTATATTTAGAAGGCCATAAAGACTACAACAAACTTCTGAGGTGTCAAGTCTACATAACAGATAAGAAATGGGGGTTTCCCATCTGCCCCTTCCGCAGCCTGTCCTTTCTTCTGGGGCAGACCCTTGCCTGCTCTGCTCTAGTGAAAACACCATCTCTTGATCCATCCTAGAGAACACTCTGCACTTAGAGCAGTTGGTAAGAACCCACTCCCACCTCTGGAGTCCCAGAGCTGCTGCTGGGAGTCCAGAGGACTCACTACCCATCAACCACCAAAACCCCCACCCTCCCAAATACCACTCCCCTTCCATTCCTTCCTGTCCTTTTTGCTGGGGCAGACTCTTGACTGTTCTGCTCCAATGAAGACACCATCTCCTGATCCATCCTAGAGAATATGCTGCACTCAGCAGTTGAGAACCTGCTGCACTCAGAGCAGTTAAGAGAACAGGAATTAGAGGAATACCGATACACAGGCTTATAGGACAGATAAGCCACAGTCAGAGACAGCAAGACCAGCTAACACCAGAGATAACCAGATGGCAAAAGGCAAACACAAAAACATTACCAACAGAAACCAAGGCATCATGGCACCATCCAAACCCAGTTTTCCCACAACATCAAATCTTGGATACCCCAACATACCCAAAAAGCGAGATCTGGATTTAAAATCACATCTCATGATGCTGATAGAGGACTTCAAGAAGGACATAAATAACTCCCTTAAAGAAATACAGGAGAACATGAGTCAACAGGTAGAAGCCCTTAAAGAGGAAATGCAAAAATCCATTAAAGATTTACAGGAAAACACAAACAAACAAGTGAAGGAACTGAACAAAGCCATCCAGTGTCTAAACATGGAAGTAGAAACAATAAAGAAATCACAACGGGAGACAACTCTGGAGATAGAAAACCTTGGAAAGAAATCAGGAATCATAGATGCAAACATCAAAAACAGAATATAAAAGATAGAAGAAAGAATCTCAGGTGCTAAAGATACCATAACAAACATTGACACAACAGTCAAAGAAAATGAAAAAAAGGGGGGGCTTGTAATGCAAAACATCCAGGAAATCCAGGACACAATGAGAAGACCAAACCTAAGGAGTATAGGTATAGAAGAAAGCCAATAAATATCTTTAACAAAATTATAGAAGAAAACTTTCCTAACCTAAAGAAAGAGATGCCCATGAACATACAGGAAGCCTACAAATTGGACCAGAGCAGAAATTCCTCCCATCACATAATAATCAAAACACCAAATGCATTAAACAAAGAAAGAATATTAAAAGCAGTGAGAGAAAAAGTTCAAGTAACATACAAAGGCAGACCTATCAGAATTACACCAGACTTCTCACCAGAGACAATGAAAGCCAGAAGAGCCTGGGCAGATGTCATACAGACCCTAAGAGAACATAAATGTCAGCCCACACTACTATACCCAGCAAAACTTTCAATTACCATAGACAGAGAAAACATGACATTTCATGACAAAAGCAAATTTACACAGTATCTTTCCACAAATCCAGCTCTGCAAAGGATAATGGGTGGAAAATACCAACACAAGGCAGCAAACCACAATGTAAAAAAATTAATAAGGTAATCTTTCAACAAACCCAATAGAATATAGCTACACAACCAGAATGTTACCTTTAACTAAGAAGATAACAGTAAGCAACAATCACTTTTCCTTAATATATCTTAATATCAATGGTCTCAATTCCCCTATAAAAAGACATAGACTAACAGACTGGATACGTAAACAGGACCCAATGTTTTGCTGCATACAAGAAACCTACCTCAGTGACAAAGACAGTCACTATTTAAGAATCAAAAGTTGGAAAACAATTTTCCAAGCAAATGGTCCCAAGAAACAAGCTGGCGTGGCCATTCTTATATCAGATAAAATTGACTTTCAACCAAAAGTTGTCAAAAAAGGTAAGGCGGGACACTTCATACTGGTCAAAGGAAAAGTCTACCAAGATGAACTCTCAATTCTGAACATCTATGCTCCAAATGCAAGGGCACCCACATTCATAAAAGAAACTTTAATAAAGCTCAAAGCACACATTGCACCCCACGCAATAATAGTGGGAGAATTCAACACCCCACTGTCAAAAATGGACAAATCATGGAATCAGAAACTAAACAAAGATACAGTGAAATTAACTGAAGTTATGGACCAAATGGATCTAACAGATATTATAACACTCCACCCTAAAGCAAAAGAATATACCTTCTTCTCAGCACCTCATGGCACCTTCTCCAAAATTGACCATATAATTGGTCACAAAACAGGCCTCAACAGATACAGAAATATTGAAATTATTCCATGTATCTTATCAGATTACCATGGCCTAAGGCTAGTCTTAAGCTCAAACAAAAGCAATGGAAAACACACACACACATGAGCAATGCTCTTCTCAATGATAGCTTGGTCAAGGAAGAAATAAAGAAAGAAATTAAAGACTTTCTAGAATTTAATGAAAATGAAGACACATCATACCAAAATTTATGGGACACAATGAAAGCAGTGCTAAGAGGAAAACTCATAGCTCTGAGTACCTCCAAAAAGAGAATGGAGAGAGCTTACACTATCAGCTTGACAGTGTACTTGAAAGCTCTAGAACAAAAGGGAGCAATTACCCCCAAGAGGAGGAGATGGCAGGAAATAATCAAACTTAGAGCCAAAATCAACCAAACAGAAACAAAAAGAACTATACAAAAAAATCAACAAAACAAGGAGCTGGTTCTTTAAAAAAAAAAATCAACAAGATAGATAAACCCTTAGTCAGACTAACCAGAGGGCACAGAGACAGTATTCAAATTAATAAAATCAGAAAAAGGGAGACATAACAACAGAAACTGTAGAAATTCAAAGCATCATCAGATCCTACTACAAGAGTTTATACTCAACAAAGTTTGAAAACCTGGCTTAAATGGACAACTTTCTAGATATATAACAGGTGCCAACATTAAAACAAGATCAGATAAAACATCTAAATAGTTCCATAAGCCCTGAGGAAACAGAAGCAGTCATTAAGAGTCTCCCAACAAAATAAATGAATGAATGAATAAATAAATAAATAAATAAATAAATAAATATTTAAAAAAATTTTTTAAAAAGTCCAAGACCAGATGGGTTTAGCGGGGAATTCCATCAGATCTTCAAAGAAGAGTTAATACAGATACTCTTCAAACTTTTCCATGAAATAGAAATTCAAGGAACACCACCCAACTCATTCTATGAAGCCACAATAATCCTTATACTTAAATCAAACAAAGACCAAACAAGGAAGGACAACTTCAGACCAATCTCCCTCATGAACATTGATGCAAAAATACTGAACAAAATCCTGGTCAACAGAATCCAAGAATGCATCAAAACCATAATTCACCACCATCAGGTAGGCTTCATCCCAGGGATGCAGGGATGGTTCAATATACGGAAATGTGACAATGCAATCCACTACATAAACAAACTAAAAGAAAAAAAACCACATGCTCATTTCATTAGACGCTGAAAAGGCTTTTGACAAAACCCAGTATCCCTTCATGATAAAAGTCTTGGAGAGATCTGGAATCCATGGCCCATACCTAAACATAGCGAAAGCAATATACTGCAAACTGGTAGCCAACATCAAACTAAATGGAGAGAAACTTGAAGCAATCCCACTAAAATCAGGGGACCAGACAAGGCTGCCCACTCTTTCCCTAGCTATTCAATATAGTACTTGAAGTCCTAGCCAGAGCAATCCGGCAGCAACAGGAGGTCAAAGGTATACAAATTGGAAAGGAAGATGTCAAAATATCACTATTTGCAGATGATACGATAGTATACTTAAGCGACCCCAAGACTTCCACCAGAGAACTCCTAAAGCTGATAACTTCATCAAAGTGGCTGGATATAAAATTAACTCAAGCAAATCAGTAGCCTTCCTCTATTCAAAGGATAAACAAGAGGAGAAAGAAATTAGGGAAACGACACCCTTCACAATAGTCCCAAATAATATTTCATAGCTAGGTGTGACCCTAACGAAGCAAGTGACAAGAACTTTAAGTCTTTGAAGAAAGAAATCAAAGAAAGTCTCAGAAGTTGGAAAGATCTCCCATGTTCATGGATTGGCAGGATCAATGTAGTAAAAATGGCCATCTTGCTGAAAGGACTCTACAGATTCAATGCAATCCTCATCGAAATCCCAAATCAATTCTTCATAGATCTCGAAAGAGCAATTTTCAAATTCATCTGAAATAACAAAAAACCCAGGATAGAAAAAACTATTCTCCACAACAAAAGATCTTCTGGGGGAATCACCATCCTTGACCTCAAGCTCTACTACAGAGCAATAATGATAAACTGGTATTGGTATGCAGACAGGCAGGAAGATCAATGGAATAGAATTGACAACCCAGAAAAGTACCCACACAACTATGGTCACTTGATATTTGACAAAGGAGCTAAAAACATCCAGTGGAAAAAAAAGACAGCATTTTTAACAAATGGTGCTGGATCAACTGGAGGTCTGCATGCAGAAAAACGCAAATCGACCCATTCTTATCTCCTTGTTCAAAGCTCAAAGATCCAAGTGGATCAAGGATCTACACAGAAAACCAGACACACTGAAGCTTATAGAGGAGAAAGCAGGGACAAATCTTGAACACATGGGCACAGGGGGAAAGTTCCTGAACAGAACACCAATGGCTTATGCTCTAAGAACAAGAATCGACAAATGGGACCTCATAAAACTGAAAAGCTTCTGTAAGGCAAAGGACATGGTCAATAGGACAAAACGGCAACCAAATAATTGGGAAAAGATCTTTACTAACCCTACATCTGATAGAGGGCTAATATCCAATGTATACAAAGAACTCAAGAAGTTAGTCTCCAGAGAATCAAATAACCCTATTAAAAAATGGGGTACAAAGCTAAACAAGTAATTCTCAAATGAGGAAACTCGAATGGTTCTAAAGCACCTGAAGAAATGTTCAGCATCCTTAGAAATGCAAATCAAAAGAACAGTGAGATTCTACCTTACACCAGTCAGAATGGCTAAGTTGAAAAACTCAGGGGACAGCAGATGTTGGAGAGGATGTGGGGGGAAAGGAATACTTCTTCATTGTTGGTGGGATTTCAAGCTGGTAAAACCACTCTGGAAATCAGTTTGGTGATTCCTCAGAAAATTAGACATCATACTACCTGCGGACCCACCTATACTACTCCTAGGCATATACCCAGAAAGTGCTCCTACATGTAATAAGCACACATGCTCCACTATGTTCATGGCTGCCTTATTTATAATAGCCAGAAGCTGGAAAGAACCCAGATGTCCCTCAATGGAGGAATGGATACAAAAGAATGTGGTATATATACACAATGGAATACTATTCAGCCATTAGAAACAATGAATTCATGAAATTCTTAGAGAAATGGATGGAGCTGGAGAACATCATACTAAGTGAGTTAACCCAGTCTCAAAAGAATACCCATGGCATGCACTCACTGATAAGTGGATATTGGCTTAGAATCTTGGGACACCAAAGACACAATCCACATACCAAATGATGTCCAACAAGAAAGAAGGAGTGGACACTGGTGCTGGAAAGGATCAAAGCATCAGTGTAGGGGAATACCAGAACAGGGAAGTGGGAAGGGGTGGATGGGGAAACAGGGGGAGGGAAAGGAGGGAAAGGGCATGAGGGGCAAGGAACCAGAAAAAGGGAAATGAAATGTAAATATAGAATATATCCAATAAAAAAATGTTTTAAAAAGGAAGAAGAAGAAGAAGAAGAAGAAGAAGAAGAAGAAGAAGAAGAAGAAGAAGAAGAAGAAGAAGAAGAAGAAGAAGAAGGGGAAGAAGAAGAAGTGGTGGGGGTGTCAAGTCTACAGAATAGCAGGTTTAAGAAATGGGGACATAGAGAACACTTGGGAAACCTCTATTTGTTGAGACAGTTAAGGCAGGAGGATATGCAGATTTGGAAAGGGACAGAAAGGGGTGAAGGCTAGCAAGCTACTCAGTATAATTTTTTTCAAAGAGTAAGTTGGCATTAGAAAAAAAATCAAATCTGATTATTGATCAAGGGTGGGGGAGGGGGATTGTTATGAAAAGAATGATTGGTGGCTGATGAGCACTGGCAGCAGCTGACAGGGGAGAATGGACATGCCAGGGCAGAGAGAGGAGAGGGTACCTGTCCTTGAGTATTCCACATCGGAAGAGTGAGGGGAGACACTATGAGCCATTGAAGAAGTATGGGGAACAGCAGCGAAGAGAGCCTCCAGGCTCTGATCTAAGAGAGCAGGCGACAGTCAGTGACAAGGAGGTCATAAAGAGCTTGGAGCAAGCACGTGAAAAGGTTAAAAAGGGCCATCAGAAGAGCACCATGAACATGCCATCAACCAGTCGCTCTTCACTGCTCCTCTTCCAAGCCTTACCAAAGAATCTTGAGAATCTTCTTTTTTTGTTTTTTATCAGATATTTTCTATCACAGGAACCTCTTGGACACCGTAATTTCGCGCAGCCAAGCTGTAATCCCGGTGGAAGCTGTGTGATATTTACTGGGAAAAGTCTTGTATGGCAGGGCTGTCCTAGATGGAAGTCGCTGTGGGCCTCCTTGGCCGGAGATAGGGCTGAGCTGAATTTCTCATGGCAAGCTTTGTCTGTGTGACCCTTCTCTGACTTGTTCCTTTACTTACGAGATGTCCCTGATAGCCAGAGGTGCGAGCATCCAGGCGTGATGGTTCAGTGAGAGTTGTTCTTTGAGCTACAGCACTGGCCATGATTTATCTTCTAGAGATCCATTGCTTTGCTTTTTGATCAGCTATACAGTTATTACCTAGATACATTAAAGAATTAACCTCCCAACAATATATATAATTTGTATGGTTAGCTGGCTTTGACACTGTGACATGGAAAGCATCAGTTAAGTAAAGTTTCAAAGTAAGCCTGAGGGAGTCTCACAAGAAGGAAGCAGGATATTAGACAAAGACTACACTAACAATATACCGAGTGGTATAACAAAGTGTTTCCAAGGACTCTTGAACTACTAGTTTATCATTAACTACAGAGGGACGCGATGGCTTTGTATGTATTCTCTAAAGTTCATACCTGATTGATTTTGTATTTTCTTGTGCCAGATACTCATGGTAACCATTCTTTGTAAACATTTCACTGAATACATTTTTTCTTCAGTAATGTAATGCCAACTTGTGTGTATAAAAGTTCCTGCCTCGAAACAGTAAAGTGCATTCAGACGCATTCAGATCTAGTGTGTGTCTGTCTGTCATTTCACGCCATGACCAGTGCCTTCCTGCATACCAAAGACCCTGATTCCCCCATGTGTGTCCCGACTGTGTCAGTCCGTGGCAATTTTCTTTATTTACATTTATTTTTTTCCAGAGTAAACTGCTTTAATTCTTTTTTTTAATTTTTATTTTCTATATTCTATGTTTACATTCCAAAGGCTTTTCCCTTTCCCAGTTCCCCCCCACCATACGTCCCATAATTTCTCTCCCCCCCAACTATTCCCCAATCATTCCCCACACACACACGATTTCTCTGTTCTGGGTCTACAAAACTGAATCCAATCTTTACAGGCCCAGGGTCCTCTCCTTTCTTCTTCTTGGGAATCATTTGACTTGCTAATTGTGCCTTGAGTATTTAGGGCTTCTGGGCTCATTAATATCCACTTATCAGTGATTGCATTTCATGTGCATTCTTTTGTGATTGGGTTAACTCACTCAGGATGATATTTTCCAGATCTAACCATTTACCTACAAATTGCATGAATTCATTATTTTTAATTGCTGAGTAGTATTCCATTGTATAAATATACCACATTTTCTGTATCCATTCCTCCTTTGAGGGATATCTGGGCTCCTTCCAATTTCTGGCTATTATAAACAAGGCTGCTATAAACATAGTGGAGCATGTGTCTTTATTGTATGCAGGGGAATCCTCTGGGTATATGCCCAGGAGTGGTATGCCAGGGTCTTCTGGAAGTGACATGCCCAATTTTCTGAGGAACCGCCAAACTGATTTCCAGAGAGGTTTTACCATTTTGCAATCCCACCAACAGTGGAGGAGTGTTCCTCTTTCTCCACATCCTCGCCAGCACGTGTTGTCTCTTGAGTTTTTAATCTTAGCCATTCTGACTGGTGTGAGGTGGAATCTCAGGGTTGTTTTGATTTGCATTTCCCTGATGACTAATGATGTTGAACATCTCTTAAGGTGTTTCTCGGCCATCCAAATTTCTTCTGGTGAAAATTCTTTGTTTAGCTCTGTACCCCATTTTTTGATAGGGCTATTTGGTTCTTTGGAGTCTAACTTCTTGAGTTCTTTGTATATATTGGATATTAGCCCTCTGTCGGATGTGGGCTTGGTGAAGATCTTTTCCCATTTTGTTGGTTGTCGTTTTGTCCTTCTGACAGTGTCTTTTGCCTTACAGAAACTTTGTAATTTTATGAGGTCCCATTTGTCAATTCTTGATCTTAGAGCATAAGCTATTGGTGTTCTGTTCAGGAACTTTCCCCCTGTGCCCATGTCCTCCAGGGTCTTCCCAAGTTTCTTTTCTAATAGTTTCAGTGTGTCTGGTTTTATGTGGAGGTCCTTGATCCACTTGGATTTGATCTTAGTACAAGGAGATAAGAGTGGGTCAATTCGCATTCTTCTGCATGTTGACCTCCAGTTGAACCAGCACCATTTGTTGAACAGGCTATCTTTTTAAAAATGTTATCCCTTTTCCTGGTTCCCTCTGCAAAATCCCCTAACCCATCCCCCTCCCTCTGCTCACCAAGCCACCCATTCCCACTTCCCCCTCCTAGCATTCCCCTACACTGGGGCATGGAGGCTTCTCAGGACCAAGGGCCCCCTCCCTTTGATGTCCAGCAAAGCCATCCTCTCCTACATATGCGGCTGGAGCCATGGGTTCCTCCATGTTGGTGGTTTTGTCCCTGGAAGCTCTGGGGTTACTGGTTGGTTCATATTGTTGTTCCTCCTGCAGGGCTGCAAGCTCCTTCAGCTCCTTGGGTCATTGGACTGAGCACAAGGTCCCCAGTGGGTGAGCTAGAGAGAATCTTCTATAAACCTGAGCTGTTTCTCTGCATTGCCACTTGCTCCTCTCTCGGTTTGGGTAGAGTATGTGTGTTGTACACTTCTTATTCTAAAACATGCCATTTCTCTTTAACTTGCAAGCAGTGCAAGAGTGCAAGTCAAAACTCAAAACTGTCCAGTCAGTAAGATAAACTCGTCTATCTTAAGGGAGCTTTTTGAGACTTCCTTGTTATTTTTTTTTTCAGAAGTCAGTGTGTTGGTTTTTGGAAAGTGGGCAAGCTATAATTTATAGTGAATAAAGGAGAAGAAAGTTTGCAGACCTTTTTAAGAATGTTTAAGGTGCAATATGACAGACAATGTAACAAGTTTCTTCAGATTGGGATAGAGCGTAGTAATGTGATTTAAAAGACTCCTAATTATCTTCAGCTTTCATCTTGACCCAGCCAAGAGTTATCTGAGGGAGTCTAAATTTGTGAAATAACTCAGCCAGATCGGTATGTGGACATGCATTTCCGTGACACACATTCTTGACTGCTAATTGATGTGGGAGGACCCAGCCCACTGAGGGTGACCATCCCAAAGCAAGCGGTCCTGGCTGAGAAAGCAAGAGGCCAAGTCAGGAGCTAGTATTGCTCCCTGATCTCTGTTTCAGTTCCTGCCTCCAGGTTCCTGCCTTGAGTTCTTGCCCTGACTTCTCTTCATGATGGAGTGTAACCTGTAAGCTGAAATAAACCTTTTCCTCCCCAGGTTATTTTGGTCAGAATGTTTTATCACACAATAGAAAACAAACCAAGGACAACAAAGCAAAACTTTCTTGGGACTGAAATGCCTTCATTTAAGTCATGTCGCCAAACCAGACTCAGCTGCTACACTGTCCTTCAACTTTATTACACTTATTGATTTACTTAGACAATTATGTAAAGGTATGTGTATGTATATGTAAATATGCATATGTGTATAAATATATATTTCTCTGTGTGTGCATAAATTAACTCAACATCAAGAGACTCATTACCTCTTATTATCTTCAGTAGATATCAATAGGAAAACTACTGCATGAAAGGGATGTTTTCTTTTGTGCAAAGCATTATATTTATACTTTTCATCTTGAGGTGTACTTAGTAGAAATCTAATAAAACCTCTAAGGTCTCTGAGTACACTGAAGAATTATTACTTTTCCTAGGATAAGTCAATTAAGATGTTTTTTGAATGGATTTCAACAACCTTTTTCCAAAGAACTGTCCTTTTGCCAAATCTCAAACACAGCAGAGCTGAGGAAAAGTCTCTTTATCTTACAAGCAAATGTAAGCATCTTGCAGATGCTTCTTTGGAGAATAACAGAGAAATTGAAGTGCAGGAAAGGAGGAAATATTTAAACCCGACAGACACTGAGGGTAGAAGAACTTGGCCTCCCTTCCTCACTTAAATTGCCAGCTTTATGAGAACCGGCCTGAGGTTACATTTGGAAGCCGGTCACAGAGTAGGTTGCCTATGCGGTGCTGCTGAGCGCATGCCCCTGAGCGGGAAAGAACATGGAGGTGGCTGTAGCCTTTTCCCCCTCTGGTCAAACTTCCAGTTGGCTCTAAGTCTACCAATGCGGCTGCATTTTCTTATTCACTCAATATAGCAGGTTAAGGGCTCAGTCTGGGGGTAAACGTGAAAAAAAAATTTAGTTATTTTTTTATTAGATACTTTATTTACATTTTGAATGTTATCCCCTTTCCTGGTTCCCCCTGCAAAATCCCCTAACCCATGCCCCTCCCCCTGCTGCAAAATCCCCAACCCACCCACTCTAGCTTCCCCTTCCTAGCATTCCCCTATACTGGGGCACTGAGCTTTCTCAGGACCAAGGGCCTCTCCTCTCACTGATGTCTGACCAGGCCATCCTCTGCTACCCATGTGGCTAGAGCCACTGGTCCCTCCATGTGTACTCTTTGGTTGATGGTTTTGTCCCTGGGAGCTCTGGGAGTACTGGGTGGCTCATATTGTTGTTCCTTCTATGGGGCTGCAAACCCCTTCAGCTCCTTGGGTCCTTTCTCTAGCTCCTCCATTGGGGACCCTGTGCTCAGTTCAATGGCTGGCTGAGCGCATCCACCTCTGTATTTGTCAAGCACTGGCAGAGTCTCTCAGGAGACAGCTATATCAGGCTCCTGTCAGCAAGCACTTGTTGGCATCCACAATACTTACTTGGGAAACAGTGACTTGAAAAGGCGCATGCAGAGCATTTGTGAAGCAGAAACACTGCGGGGAAAGATGAAGCAAAAGCAGAAGCGGTGGGGACCTGTGGGGATGTGGGTGGAATACTGAAAATGGGTGGAGGGTGGAAAGAGAGGATTCACACAGTGCTCAACCTCCATGCAAACTACCCAACATCAGTTGGTTCCGACAGCAAGCCAAGTGCTTTGGGTACAGTCAGTCATTGATCATTATCAGGTATCAGTTGTGTAGCTACCCATCCAGTTGCTTTGGAAGATTTTAGAACGGATTTCTTTTCTTTTTCCTCCCTCTCTCTCCTCCCCCTCCTTCCCCCTCTTCTCCCTCCACTCCCTCCTCCCCCTCCTCCTCCCCTCCTTCTCCTCCACCAACACCACTACCACATTCTCCTCCTCTTTTACTCTTTACTCTGCTCCTCCTTTCTTTCTCTGCCTCCCAACATCTTTTTTTTTACCTACTTGCAAAATACATCCCTGCTTTCATTTGTTGTGCTAATTGTTTAGTGCAGGATATATAGTTCAAACCCTCCTCTGTTTTATCCCTATGTACATTAGCAAGTCATTCATCATCGGGTTTGTGGTACTTCTAAGCAGGTAGGCAGTCTGGGATGACTTTTATTCCCTGTGCAAGGACAGCATAACAATGAGGGCAGATGGAATAGAAAATCAGGAGTGAATATGTGAAGTGGCTCACACTGAATTCAAAGGAACTGAAAGAATATTCAAAGGCTGATATTGGAAATTCTAAGACTAAACCTAAAGCATCAACTGTTGTTTAATATTAGTGAAGGAAACTTAAATCAATGTGGTAAATACAATTCTGTTAAGTTTCCTGAAGCTGAAGAAAATGGGTTTTGTGAAAAACATTGTATTATTCCCTCTGTGCTGCATTTAAAACCTTATAGAAGTTTCTTCTGCTCTCTATCCCATCAGGCATACTTTCTTGTGTTCTGAATTTTTAGTTTCAAAAGCAGTGTCATGAACGTACTTAAAAGATAACCACCCAACTAAAGCTACGGCTTCTATAAATCGTTGCATAGGTATAGGATATTATAGAAAATTTGGCACTGTCTACTCATTTCCAACAATGAACTCAAATAAAACAGTTTTCTCCCCATTCCAAAAGATCATTCATCTTAACATGGGGTAAGCATTGGCCCTTCCATTCCCTGATGCTCATAACTCTGCCTGGGCATTGAGAGTGATTAAACCTATTTTCTGCTTGAACAGGATTTCTGTCTCCAGTTGGCATCTGTGAACTGCTTCATATTTCAATACTGAGAAAGCTATTGTAAGTCAGACACATCTAAACAAGAGCTGAAGACATTATTTGACTTACTGTTAAAAATATATTTCTTGGCATTATTCTAAATGAGTTCATCTAAGCATTTTTCATATTTCAGTAATACATAATTGAGACAGGTTTAGGTTTACAAGTAGATCATTTTAAACACCTACTGGAGTTCGTCAAATTTTATTTATCTTCTTGAAATACGTTCATTATTGCTAGGGATTTTTTTTTCCTACTTTATTGAGCTGTGAAGTTTTGCTTATTTTAGCTCAAAATTTCTTCAGAAGACAAGCTTCAGGTATATAACAGTGAACGCTCAGGAGGCTAGCTGTAGGACAAGAGTTTGGAACACTGGGTCTAAACTTCCTGGGTGTTTTCATTTTCAGTGCCGTACCTCTTAGGTCTGCCACTGACCATCCTCATCGCCTACCACAAGATTTTGCCTTAAAGGCTGAGGGGCCAGCTGAGAGATTGAGTCAGGCACAGGAATCAAAATAGGGGTGTAGTTAAAAACATACCTAAGCCAGCAGGAGCTATGAACAGCCTCTCCTCACGCTGAGCAGGGAGGAGGGAGATCAAAGTCTGTACTGCATCCAAGTCAAGATTCCCACCGGGGAGTTTCCTGAGTGCAACCTTCTCTTCTTAAAATAACTCACCTGGGAGCTGTAAAATGTCATTATGTTTCCTACACTGCTTTCCGGAATACAAGGAACAAAAACACTGAACTTCAAACAAGAAACACGAAAACTGTATAGGTAGGTAGTTTTATCAGTAGATAGAAAATTACAGAAGCTAATTATTAGTGAAGGATATGCCCCTTTAAGGATACGTTCCATTAAGGGCTTTGGGGATCTTGAGGGGGAAAAAAATCTATGTCCAGATCATTAGTCTTTTAATTTCCAACCTGGTGGTCTGCAGAGGTAAGAAAGTCTTCATTTTTCCAGACCTAAACCAAAGTTCGCTCACACTCAGGGGCAACTGACTTCTAAGCCTTCTGATACCTTTGGGTTTTAAAGACAGATTTTTAAAGGACACTTACATTGATTTTTGTCAGACCCAGAAGTTTGTGCTCTGAGATTAGCAGAAATTGGCTACAATCAGGAGTGAAGTACTCCAGGCTGAAGGTCATTTACGAAATGTAATAGGAAGTCTTAGTGATTTTGCAAGGAGATCGATGCTCATTTTTCCACTCTGACCTGTGCTATGTGTTGAACTCTTACAAAGATGATGATGACCGCACATCAAGGCCAAGTGTCTGCTCTCCAAGATATGAAAATAAAGCTCTTTCTCTCTCTCTCTCTCTCTCTCTCTCTCTCTCTCTCTCTCTCTCTCTCTCACACACACACACACACACACACACACAAGATGGGTGGGGCTAACATGGTTCATCCTGAAACTGACACTCCAGCACATGACCATGTGGAGAGAGGGGGGAGGGAAGGAAAGGCCAAGAGGGGGTGAGAGAGACTGAAAGTGAGAGAGGTTAAGAGAGATAAGAGAGAGAGGAGGGGCTGAGCAGCCCTCTTTATAGTAGGCCAGGCCTATCTGGCTGTTACCAGGTAACTGTAGGGAGGGGCATACCTGGCTATTGCCAGGAAACTATGGGGTGAAGCTTAGAATCCTAACAAATCCTTATGACTTTGCCCGTGTTTCAGATGTAATGATCCCTGCTCTTCCTTAACCACATGCATTACCTAAACACCCCAAACTATAAATTATCACTGTAAAAAGCCCTGAAATTTTTCCTTAAATCTCAAAAAGAAAGAATCCCATGACTGTCATGATAATATACTGTATGCATCAGAGAACAGAAAAAAATGAAAGAGCAAACACTTAAAGAAACTTGACACTTTTCAAAGGAGCTACTAGGTCTTGTTTTACTAGGTTTCGTTTCGATTTGTGTTTATTTACTTATTTGTGTGTGAGTTGGGAGAGAGGATATATATTCAGAGGTCATATGAGTCCTAGGAATCGAATTTAACTCATCAGACTCCAACAACTCATCAGTGGCAAATGACCACACCTGCTTAGTCCTCTTGCTACAGCAGTTACTGTTTTGTTTATTTGTTTTCAGAATACATACATGGAAGCCAAAGAGTCACCCAACTGTCTAGAACCACAGAAATATGGGTTTATAACAAATTTTATCAGCAATAAATACTTCTAATGAACCTATATCCACCATCATTTTATAAGTCCTAGCAGTAAGAACCATTCTGTAGTAAGGAAACTTCAAGGTCAAGAGCTTAATTGCTTAGATGATCCATCATTTAACATCAAGGACTGCTTCCTTCCACTTCTGACCTTCCTTAGCAGGCTTATGGCTTTCTCAATTCCCTGTCACAAAAGCCAATTTAATTAGTGTCTATACTTTCCCTTGCTTTTACTCCCCAGCATCAGAGGTGGATAAAAGATGCCTGAACCTAACCATCTAGTGAACTGATGTGAAAGGAAATTGGTCATTAAAAGCCAATTGCTAAGAGTGGAAGGTCTCTCCTAAAACAGCTTCCCTTTCTGGGTCACCTCAATCAAAAGTTAATTCGTCTGCAAAGCAATCATCTACTCTCATTTGTAAACTGACATAAATCTGAACCGATGGACCTACTTCCTGTGTTCACGAAAAGGTCAAAAAGAGAGTTACAATGGCAGCCAACTTTGTCTAATCTCTTCATCGCTAACAGAAAATCAGCGCTCAGTGTTAAGTGGGAAAATACAGTCTGGCAGGGGAAAGCTTCTTGAGACAGGTCACCTCTGCCCTTCCTCAGAGGCCCCCATAGGACTATATATAAACAATTAGAACCAGGGACCACCGTGCCCTGCTCCCGTGCCACTCATGCAACCCAGTTCCTAGCCCAACTTAGAGTTGGATGACAGGAAGACACACACACACACACACACACACACACACCACATAACCATGAGGAAGCCTCTCAGGGAAAGCAGCATACTTGAAAGCAGTCACTTACATAGAAAAATCGGAAAAAGCATGTGAACAGACTCAGGAAAGATTTTAAAAGTTCCCAAATCCCCAGGTTGGATACACAAGGAGATTTTTCTCTATCAGAGTCAATGTACAATGATTATTAAAAAGTGATTGCTTTTTTCAAATGCACAATTTTAACAGTCAACACAAAACATACAGAGAAGTGGCAAAACATGGCTTTTCCAAGGAGCAGTAAATCAGCAGTAAGTTCCTTGAAGGAATAAGTGCATTGGGATTACATGACAAAGACTTTAAGACAGCTGAAAAGAATTCCTAGAAATCAGAAACAAAAGACGTAAAAGTAGTCAGGAAAGATAGCTGAAATGAGAACATCCAGTAAAGGCAGTAGTCATAAAAGATGCTCCAGGGTGTGTGTGTGTGTGTGTGTGTGTGTGTGTGTGTGTGTGTATGTGTGTGTGTGTACATGTATGTGTGTAAATATATATACACACATATATGTATATCTGTGCGTGAATAAACATTACATGAAATTATGGCATGTGAGTTATCAATATTTTCCACAAGAGCTATAGACTGTCTAAACAACAACAACCACCACAAAAATCCAGTACCAGGGTCATGGTACCAGTATCAGGGTAATCCAAATGACAACCAAAACAATATAGGCAATTGCTGTTTCCCTCTATTGCCTCTGTATCCTTAATGCTGAAGGCACCACACAGGGCTCACATGATCTGAGTTGGATCTAACCTGAAAGTCTTCCCATGGTCTACTTTTCACAGTGCCAGAATCCACTACCATACAAGCTGCCCAAAGAGGGAAGTTATCCATAGTCCTACTCAGCTGCAAAGCCTGTGAACCACAGCACTAACCAACATGGCAAGATATCCCTAAAGGCGCAATAGTGTCAGACATGTATTGATTGTAACCACCTGCTGTCTAATTGGACTTAAGGCCCAATCAACAGAAGGGAAGTCATGTCTGGCTCTAGAAATCTAGTCAACTAGCCAGGAGTAATGTTGAAGGTCACTGATCTTCGAAGAGATTACCACCACATTACTAGATCATATTAATTCCTAACTACAATCTAAAACTTATCCTTGTACCCCAAGTTAAGTGTGCTGCTAAGAGGTTACAATGATGGAACAGTATGTAGAAGTGATGATAGCATACAGATGAATACAAACAGGGGAACGGGTTATGATTAAGAATTCTGCATCTTATCAAAAAGAATGCAGCATGGGATTAAATAACAAGCAATAATAATAGAAGGTGGTTACTGCTGAGTGACATGAGTAAAGCTGGGGACTTCAAGATAATAAAAATATGATGGGCAATCATATAAGTCCATGTAGACACAGGTATAATTGATCATTGGAAGTGGAGAAGAGCACTGGAGGTGCAGAGTTCAAAGGACTGGGGGATCATCTACACATGCCATAGACTAATCAAAGCCCTAAGGAGATGGAGTGGAAAATAGATGAAAGTGGCCATGTTTGTTATTACAGATTAAAGAAATATAACCAGTACTTCTGTAGATGATAGGTTTGCTGAGTAGCAAAGTCATGCACCATCCTCTGCCCACCCCCAACCCCTTGCAAGGGATCTGCAGAATCCCTAGAAGCAAGTGGGGGAGCACAAGAGGACTTACCTGCTTCTATTCAAGATGTGAGCAGCTAGATCCTAAGGAAGACACAAGTGGCCGGTGAGGGGCATCCACTGGGGACTGCTAGGGAAACAGGTTGTCAGAGCACAGGCAAGAAGGGAATTTTCAGAGATGCCATGGACATATAGGAGCCCACTGATGACAGAGCAGAGGTGGTTGAAATGAAGGAGGTTGAAAAGATGATTGGGGGCTCAGAGGAGACAGAGGTCAAAAGCGAAAAGATGATCTCGAGGCTCAAGCTTATCTTAATGACTGGTAGCCTGTCTGGAGATTGTGAAGAATGTAGATAATCCATTGGGAGTGGTTTGAATGAGAACGCCCCCAATAGGTTCACATATTTAAATGCTTGGTTCAGAGTTGGTGATACTATTCGAGTAGGTATAGGAGCCCTGGCCTTGCTAGAGGAAGTACGTCTCTGGCTGTGGGATTTGAGAGTTTAAAGGCTGGAACCATTTCTAGTTTGCTTTCTCTGCTCTGTGGTAGTGGTTCAAGATGAGAACACTCAGCTTGCTGCTCCAGACACCCTCTCTGCTGTTTTCTAATGATAGTAACGGACTAATGACAGTGATAGCTTTCTGGAATTGTAAGCCCAAACTTTTCCTTTCATGAGTTACGCTGGTCATGGTACTGTATCACAGCAGTAAAAATATAACTAATACACCTTTTTTGTTGTTTGTTTGTTTGTTTCAAGACAGGGTTTCTCTGTGTAGACCTGGCTGTCCTGGAACTCACTCTGTAGACCAGGCTAGCCTTGAACTCAGAAATCCGCCTGCCTCTGCCTCCCAAGTATTAATACACCATTTAACACATCAGATATGTGGTCATGGCTGAAATGCCAACCATCCTCTATGATAGGTAGAGCTGCCTGTGAGATGACTGCAAAGCTAAACAGAGGAATTATCTCTCAGGTAACAAGAAACAAGAGGTTGCTAGGATGAATTCCCTATGGAGAAAAAAACAACATCATTAACTATCCCACCTCTGTTGATATCTCTGAAGTAATTTTTGATAATTTTGTCACTCTGGCGCTTTGAATTCAAATGAATCGCCTGTAGACTCAGAGAGAGTGTCACTAATAGGAGGTGTGGCCTTGTTGGAGTAGGTGTGACCTTGCTGGAGGAAGTATATCATTAAGGGCAGGCCTCGGGGTTCAGAATCTGAAGCCAGACCCAGCATCTCTCTCTCTCTCTCTCTCTCTCTCTCTCTCTCTCTCTCTCTCTCTCTCTCTCTCTTCTGCCTGCCTGGTGATCCAGATGTAGACTCTTGGCTCTTTCTCCAGTACCATGTTAGCCTGCCCACCTCCATAATTCCTTCTATGACAATAAAGGACTGTCTTAGTTAGGATTTTACTCCTGTGAACAGCACCATGACCAAGGCAACTCTTATAAGGACAACATTTAATTGGGGCTGGCTTACAGGTTCAGAGGTTCAGAGGTTCAGTCCATTATCACCAAGGCAGGAACATGGCAGCATCCAGGCACACATGGTGAAGGAAAAGTAAGAGTTCTTCATCTTCATCTAAAGGCTGCTAGCAGAGTACTGACTTCCAGGCAGCTAGGATGAGGGTCTTAAAGCCCACACCTACTCCAGGAGGGTCAGACCTTCTAATAGTACCATTCCCCTGGCCAAGCATATACAAACCATCACATGAACTAAACCTATGAACTGTACACCAGGCCCAATTAAATGTTTTCTTTTATAAGAGTTTCTCTGGCCATGGCATCTCTCCACAGCAACAGAAATTTTAACCTAGACAGTCACCTCTGTTTTGGTACAGTGCCAAATGTTAAATGTTACTGATAAATCTGGGGCAATCTGAGCCTGTAGAGAGATGGAGGTTAACTCTACGGGATTCCAGTCTGTTCTAGTAGAGCCTTGGGCAGCCGACATGGGGGAAGTTCATCCCAAGTCCCTTGTGAAAAGCCCTGAGATCTTCTCCCCGAGGGAGCACAGGCTTTTGTTGTCTAGCTTTCTTAGATCTTAATCTCCTTCAGACAGAGGCTCCCCTTGTTCTCCGCTGTGGAGGTGGCCCAGTTAAATCATTCTTTGCTAAAGACCAACAAGAACCAGTGAGAGAAAGTGTGAAAAAGCAGATGCCAAATCAGCCAGGAAGACATCACTGGGTGGAGAATTCCTTCCTTTGTCTGGGGAGATTTTTTTTTTTTTAATGGCAATGAAGAGAAATAACAAAAGCTCAGGAGCAGATCTTGAAATTTTTAGTTCCCTGGGAACTGGAATTATTTACATGCAACCCTGGAGCATTGCTAATTACAGAGTCCTGGGGCAGATAGCCAAGTGGCAGTGCTGGGTAACCCCAGCATACTCTCTTATGTATGTTTGCAGAAGAACTAAATATCTGTTAAAGATATACCAAATACAAGTCCTTAATCAGTCAATCTCTCCATTACAATCTGTCCACCTCTCTCCTGAGGCTGTCCAGAGAGCTCTGCTGGGGGTCCTGGACTGGGGTCCTGGGATCCAGGCTGGGATAGCACAGGGCTGGAGGAAATATATTATTATGTCTGAAAGACCATAGCCCTGAACTCAGCATGTTCTTGAACCTCTTGGCCCTTGAGTTCCCAGTTGTTGAAACATCCATATTAATTCCACTGCTCAGTGAGCTTTTCTTTATAAAGATCTTGACTGCCCTTCTTTCCCAATTTCTCCCATTATTATGATTGCAAAATAACAATCTCTTTAATGAGGTACCAATTCTTACACTCTTCTACATCCCTCCTTAAACATCCTTTGCCATTTCTTCTTATCTGTGCATCTCAGCGGAGCAGCATGCTTTGTATTACAGAGCAACCACTGTGAAAACAATGGAAACTGGGCCATTCTTGTTCCAAATGTACTAATTTCTCATGATCCATGCTTGGCTTGCAGCCTCTGCCGCGGAATGTGTCTCCTTCCAGCAAGGCCAGCCTCTGCGGCTACACTACCTATCATCTTGCAACTTTATAGTCTTGTCATTTATTTTTGCTTTGATCTTTATTTATTATGCATGTCTCTGGGTAGGGTATACCTATATGTGTTTGAATGCATATGTATGTAGAGGCCAGAGTTTGACAATATCGGGTGTCATTTTTATTATTCTCCATATGATCTTTTGAGATAGAATCACTCACTGAAACTGACACAGATCAGCTAGACTGCCTGAGCAGTGAGCTCTCTAGATCTGTCTGTCTCCACCCACTGCACGGAGATTACAGGCATTCGCTACCTCCCTGAGCTCCTTACATTGCACTAGGGATCCGAATTCAAGTCCTCAAGGTCACACAGCCAGCATTTCCCCATGCCTGGAGTCATCTCTCCACCTCACATTTCACATATTCGTAAGAACAATAGGGAAACCCCAAGAATCATACCTAGGGGTGCCTAGATTTGAATTCCTAAGAGGTAATGAAGCAATGAGCTTTATGAAAGAGAGAGTAGTTACATAGAAACCTGAAGAAGAATGAACAAAAATTTGCAAGCATCACAGAATAGTAAACTATATAAATATGGCTTTGGTTTTGGTTTGGGTCTCTTGTTTGGATAAATCAGTATACTCAGTGTTCTGGTAGAGGGCCAAGTAGGGGAGGCATTTCTCTGAAATATCATCATTTGAGAGATGTCAGGCAGAAAGATCACAGTGATCTCCAGACGAGCCTAGGCTACACAGATTTTAAAAGGGGGGGGTATGGTTTTGTTTGTTATTTTGAGGATATCATAAAGATAACATTTTATTGTGATATTGTCTTGTAAAATCTGTTTGCATGATCTTTGTCCCCATCTCTTCTCCTCCTGTTCTCAGAATCCCTTGGTCTCTTCTCTTTCCACTTCACCTGTGTTCTAGTACTCCGTTGTCTTCCACAAAGTCCCTTTACCTCTTTTATGGTTCCCTTTCTAGTTTCATAACCCAAATTCACACAAACACACACACAGAGACACAGACACACACACACACAGAGTTTATTTTGTACATATATAAATTAAAAGCTTTAATTGACATATGAAATGAAATATACATATTACTAAAGCAGAAAAATATAAATGTAAAAACGTTTAATAGTTATGAAAGATATAAATATGTGCTTGTGTGTGTGTGTGTGTGTGTGTGTGTGTGTGTCCACATGTGTGTGTGTCAAGAATTCTATAGATTGAATCAGCTTGCCAGAGCAAACCAGAGTCAAGAGAACATGAGAAAGCTACATCGCTCAATTAGGTAGAAGACCAAACTGCCAACCTAGACACCAGCCATGGTTGGTACACAGCACCCCTTTCTAGTTAACATTGCCGATATCAGTACTCAGGGTCCAGAGGCGATAGAACGCCATCCTGGCTTGGTGACGCTGCTTCAGCCATTTGTCAGCTTGGTGATTTCCTGTGGCAGCCGATCTCCCTCCCTAAGGTTGAGATCACCCTGGGACAAGAGCCTCCTTGGTCTGACTCTCTGAGAGAAAGGAGCTGCTCTTCTATAGGCTCTTCCCGTTCCTTTGTGTTCCCTGTCCTCCCTCCAGCTCTGGCAGAGTAGAACTAAGTTCATAGATCATTGTACAATGACCACTAACCAAGAAACGGTTTCCAGAAAAGAACTGGTTTTTCCTTCCAGAGAAAGGGGTTCTGGACAATTCAGTGATTGTATGCTTCTCAATTGAAGTGTGTCAATCAATCATGGGCAGTTCAGTCCACTTGCAAAAAAACAAAACAAAACAAAACACACCATTAGTTGTGGCCATAAAGTTCCCTTACACACACCCTGTGACTTTAGCTTGAAGATTCTTCTTATTGCTTATCCTAGAGGCATGCCAGAAGGCTTTCAAAAGTAAATAGAGCATTTTTGTTCCATATGGGTCTTTTTATTGAAAACAAATATTTACATAAAGCATAGCTAGGAACAACAGCACAGCAGTGCCGGCACTCCTTTTATGGGTGACAATGAGTTTGGCAGTGTCCTCTGGCTGTTGTGGCATTAATTACATATCTTCTTTCAGCTCTGGTGTTGACTGGTATGTGGGAAGTATTTAGAACCTTGTATAATCGTCACTAATTTTTACTAAAATATGCTCTTAATGTCATCAAAATTGAATCTGCCCTTTCTTCCTCACTGGTACCAGACCCATGCAAGTTTCACTGGAAGATGTTGCAGGGATGAGAGGTTTTGAAAACCACCAGAACCAGTAGCCCACTCTACCCTCTACAATATTTGTCTTGTAATTTTTAAAGAGAGAATCCTTATTGATCTGATCTAAAGTATATCTGTTTCAATATTTGCTGAGGCATAATTTCCTTCAACTCCATGTATATATGTGTGTACATGTATGTGTGCATATATATATACATACATACATATATGTGTGTGTATTTGTGTGGTGTATGTTTATATAACATATGTATGTATACGTGAGATATATGTATATGTTTTATCATATAAATCTTTCAAGAAAAATTCATTCTCAATCAGACATTTCTTAATTCTCTGGAAATTAAGACTTATACATTCAATTTTCTATTAATCTAAAGCTTAAATACTATTTATAACAAATACACAATGGCTATTTTTGTATGTGGTATATAACCATTTTTCCTACAAAACAGAGCCCTTGGAAAAAATACTTCTATTATTTATTATGCAGTGCCAGATACTGACAAAATTATGTAGTTTTTCATGTGATACTTTGCCAATATAAACAAATAACCTGAAGGATTACCTTTCCAGAAGATATTCATTTTAACATTCTAGTGAATATTAATGAGCCCCAAAGCTCTGAATACTCAAGACACAATTAGCAAATCCAAAGATTCCCAAGAAGAAGGAAGGAAAGGACCCTGGTCCTGAAAAGACTGGATACAGATTTGTAGGAGAGCATCAGAACAGAGAAATGGGGGGGGGGTGATTGGGGAATAGTTAGGGGGGAGAGGACTTATGGGACATATGGTGGGGGGGGACTGGGAAAGGGGAAAGCCTTTGGAATGTAAACAAAGAATATAGAAAATAAAGAAAAAAAGAGAAAAGAAAAGAAAACAAAGGTTTGGTTGCTTTATTTAAATATGATTAATTCCACTGTTTTATCATGAGTATTCTATGGAAAGTGTTAGAAGCGTTGCGCCAAATCGACAAATGTATACATTTGGTTGTTGTAGCCATTTTCTGCTGCTATGACAGAGTACCACAGACCCAATAACACAGAAAGAAATGATTGGAAGAGTTAGCAATGTATCTTATAGGTGAAGCACTTATATCGCAGGTACAAGGCCCTAAATTCAACCGCTAGCCCTGAAAATACAAGGCTTATTTGGCTGGCAGTTCTAGAGTCTGGGAAGCCTCCATAAGCATGATGCTGATGTTGGTGAGAGCCTTTGTAAGACCTGGAAAAAAACGAGGGTGCCCCAGCACCCCATGCCTCGGAAGGCGACACCCAGGTCACTCTCGAGAAACAGTCTTGATGCAACAGCATGAGGATTTTTATTCCAGAGCCTCTGGGGTTCACAGCCATACAACACGCAGGGGTAGAGGACTGTGAACCACAAGTGCAGAATCGGGACAGCTTTTATAGGTTTACAACAAAACCCGAGTAACGCAAACCAATCATTCCTAAGCATTGAGAGCCTGCGCAGTGTGAGCTTATTGATTTGTACCACTCCATAGCTTCTAAACCAATCAGTTTAAATTATCCAAGTCTGCTCTGAGAACCAATCAGTTTCCTATAGAAGCTAGATAGCAACTAGTTAGCTCATTTCCTGTTACTAGGCCCTTTTGCCTAGTTCCTAACAAAGAGTGGGCTCAAGGAACGTGACCTTTCACTTAGTTTCTAACAAAGAGTGGGCTAAACTTCTGACTTTTTGGGGTCATTTAAGAGTTAGGCACGGGGGATTTTTAGGCTGTAATTCTCATCCTTTCACCTTCTGACTGACATATGATGGCGGGTAGACAAACAGGCATACATGAGGCACAGAGAGTGAGAGGAGACAAACCATTCTCACCCACCCCCTCAGTGATGACGACCTATTCCTGAGAGCAGAGCCTTCATACCCTAAGCACCTCCCACTGGGACCCGTCGCTCAGCGCTGACACTGGCCACCACATTTCTGTCTTAGTTATTTTCCTGTTGCTGTGATAAGGTGCCGTGCCCAAGGTGACTTCAAAGGAACTTCGTTTTGTCTCACGATTCCAGAGAGTTGGCGTCTGTAATGGTTGTAGGAACAGCATGACATTGGGCCGCAAGCACAGCAGCAAAATCTGAGAGCAGAGAGCGGAGAGCTCACATCTCAAGCTGAAAGCAGGAAGACCAAAGAAAAGTATGAAAGGATTTTTTTAATCTCCTAGCCTGCCCCCACACTTCTTCCCTCAAGCCTGTACCTTCTAATCCTCCCCCAAACAGTGCCAACCAACTGGAGACCAGGCATTCAAATGCTTAAACCAAAGGGGAAACTTTTCATTCAAGCCAATGCAGCTTCCAACATGTGAATTGGGATTTGGGGCAGGCATACAAATCATAGCACTTCTCATGGAAGAGATGGCAGAAACATTTGCAAAGAACATGGAGTACTTAATTGTCAGCCTGGGGCTACCTCCTAAGCCAAGGGAAAGATTCAAAGAGCTAGAAGCCATAGCGTAAGGATACTTAGGTACCTATTCTGAGGTTTGAGATCATATAGAGTTACCACTAAAGAATGCCCTTCTCAAAATAAAGGCAGATACCCATCAGTCAAAAGTGTTCCAGTTATCCATTTCGCATTAGCTTGGGGATTTTGACCTTGGAAACTATAAAATCTCCTTGCTGTATATTAGGGGACTTAAATTGTTCAGTCCCAGCTGAACAATGAAAAGATTCTTCTTAAAAAAAAAAAAAAAAAGAAGAAGTCTGAACACCTGCTTCATTTCCTGGCAAGCATGAGCGCTCCCCAGTGGGCTCAAGTCTCCATGGCATCCTCCCTCTGAGTACACGGCTCCCCTTCAGGTGCTTCTTAAAGAGCTGCGTCTTCCAAAGTCTGGTGCTTCCCCCAGCACAACCTCCAGTTGCATTTCCTGCCAATGTGCCTATTTGTTCCCTCTCAGAATCCAAGTAGTGACACAATCCTAATTATTCTCAGATGGTCTTTGATGATGTCATTTTATGGAGTACATGGCAAGAAATAAAAGTGGACCATATGAATCATATACCCAAGCCTGAAACGAGGACGCACTGCAAATAAACTTCTAAACCTCTTTAATGACAATTCTATGATGTATTTACTGCTGCTTTGATAGTGTAAACTTCTCAGTATGCTCTTCTCCCAAAGGAGACATTTTCAAATACAGCAGGGCTGCATCTTCAGGAGCCAAAGTTCCCAGAAATAAACCGTTCAACCATGCTGCATTTACTGATGCTTCAAGTACTGAACTGGCTCCTTGTAAAGACACTGGTGTCCTCTGGAAGTTCCATCCATGATGAATTTTCTTTCAAAGGAGTGACTGACCTTAGATTTATGATTTCAGGAACAAAACAGTGTGTTACAATGCATTTAATACAAAGCAATAACCTGGAGTATTGCATCGTTAATTGTTTAAGTTCCATCAGACATATAACACTTGCTATAAAATTTTAAGGCTTGAAACTATTATTGTATTTAACATTTTGTTTCCAGTCACTGTTTTCTGATATACGGGAATAAAGTTATGCTCTTAGAATAATTACTATTTACAAATACCATATAGTATAAATGTATCTAGAAAGAGTAAAAGTTGCAGAAACACACAAAAATCTGTTAATATTAAATGACCAAATATAACAAATTTATAGTGTTTTATATTAGCAATAACAAGTTAAATAACACTATGGAATGAGTCCATTTATCATAGCAATAGTTAATATAAAATGTATAGAAATTAACCTTATGAAAACAAGCAAACTTCCTATAAAGAAAGCTTTTAATGTTATTGAAGGTTGTGAGAGAGAAAGAGAAGGGGGAGGGAAAGAACTGGATTTTTAAGTTAATTTTCTAATATAGATAATCTTAATAACATAAACCTGTAAAGTTATCTGAAACATGGCCAAATACATTTAATGTAGTTTCAGTCAACACTGCAAAGGATTTATGCCATTGGCTGGCTGATCTTAAACTTCTCAGAAAGATGGAATGCTTGGATCAGTGATGCTTAGGATGAGTTAATCTGAACGTATGATGACAAGATTGTTGAATTTTTGCTGCTTCATGCAGTCATTGTGTGATAATGATTAAAGAAAAAACTTAAGCACATTTATGTTTATAATTCAGCTGGGAAATAAGAAAAATGAATGGGAGTTTAAGCTTAATATTACGTTTTTCTCATCTCAACATGCAAGGCTCGTATTAACTTCACTCTGTAACTAAGGATACTCTTGAATTTCTAACCCTTCTACCTATGCTCCCTGATTTCTCAGATTAGAGTGAGCACCATTCCCATTTTATGAAGTGCTGAGCCAAAACACAGGACTTTGTGCATGCTAAGAGTGGTGGTTTGAAAGAGGTGTTGTTCCCCATGTCTCAAGAATTTGAACACTTGGTCACCTGTTGATGGCTTCATTTGGAAGCTTTAGGGAGTGTGGTTTTGTTGGAAGGTGTATGTCACTGGAAACTGGCTTTGGGAGCAGAGAGCTTTGTGCCATTCCCAATGTGTGTCCTATGCTCCACGCTTGCATTTTGAGATATGAACCCAAAACTTCTGTTCCAGTCATTACGCCTGCAGCTTGCTGTTTCCACTCGCTGTGGATTTTAACCCTTTGAACCGTAAATCCAAATCAGCATATCCTTCTATAAGTTGTCTGTCCATGGTGTTTTGTCACAGCAATAGAAAAGTAACTAAGATAACATGCAAGTCCTCTATCCACTGAACTGTATTGCCAGCTCTGGTCTTTTGGTTTTCATGCTCATGGTCTCATCTGTGAATTGGAGAACCAACCTCTACAAACATTCCATACTGTTTAAAATGCTGCTTTCTCAGCTAGGCATGGTGATGCACTATTACAATCCCAGTGATGAGGAGGGTAAGGAAGTCCTGTGAGTCTGAGGGCATTGTAAGCTACACAACATATAGTTAGATGTTGAATTAAAAACCAAACAGGAAGAAAGGCTCTTTTCTTAATCATACTCCAGTTTTTTCAGAGACCTTCAGTTGATAATCAACCCAAATTTAAGTGACTACATACACAATTTTCCATATTGCAACCATGAAGTTAGACAAGAGATTAATAAACACTCTACTCTTGTAAATTCTCAACCTGTTCAGCAATACTATATATGGATATAAGAGGGGATTTATTGGACTGCCTTATAATAAGAAAAAAGTCATTTGAAGACAGGAGAGTTAAGAAACCAGTGGCTTCCTCGTCCCCCAAAGCTAAAAGCCACTGAGCAAGATGGAGCATTTATTGAATAGGCTTTTTTTTCCAGTGTATGTTTCTGTTGATATTATAAAAAATATGTGCCTATATCTGTATATATGTGCGGACTTATCTAGAGATCTTTTACTATGTTCTATGTCTACAAGTATGTATACTATGTCTACAAGTATGTTTTTGTGACAGCACCATGCTCTCCTTATCATTATAGCTCTATAGATAATCTGAAGTCAGAAAATGAAATAGATCTTACTGTTTCCTTTGTGCTTGGGATTGTTCTACCAGTGTTATTTAGTGTTTCCATAAGAACTTCAGAATCTTTCTCTAGTTCTGCGACATTTCCGATATCTAGATTGTATAAAGATTCACAAAAAGTAAACTTTACAAAACAAAATTGCCAATCAATAAACAGGCCAACAAACCTTAAAGACAGTTCTCAAGAGAAAAAATGCAAATGCCCAAAAATTGTTTAAGTGATCAAACTCTTTAGTCGTCAATGAAATGCAATTGAAATTGCTATGAAATCCTATCTCATTTCAATCAGAATAGCTATCATAACAACAATAACAACAACAACAACAACAAAGATAGCAAAGATGTGGAGGAGTATCTTAGTCAGGGTTTCTATTCCTGCATAAACATCATAATCAATAAAACCAGACACACTGAAACTATTAGAAAAGAAACTTGGGAAGACCCTGGAGGACTTGGGCACAGGGGAAAAGTTCCTGAACAGAACACCAATAGCGTACGCACTAAGATCAAGAATCGACAAATGGGACCTCATAAAATTACAAAGTTTCTGCAAAGCAAAGGACACTGTCCGAAGGACAAAACGGCAACCAACAAAGTGGGAAAAGATCTTTACCAACCCCACATCCGACAGAGGGCTAATATCCAATATATACAAAGAACTCAAGAAGTTAGACCGCAAAGAACCAAATAACCCTATCAAAAAATGGGGCACAGAGCTAAACAAAGAATTTTCACCAGAAGAAATTCGGATGGCCGAGAAACACCTTAAGAGATGTTCAACATCATTAGTCATCAGGGAAATGCAAATCAAAACAACCCTGAGATTCCACCTCACACCAGTCAGAATGGCTAAGATTAAAAACTCAAGAGACAACAAGTGCTGGCGAGGATGTGGAGAAAGAGGAACACTCCTCCACTGTTGGTGGGATTGCAAAATGGTAAAACCGCTCTGGAAATCAGTTTGGCGGTTCCTCAGAAAATTGGGCATGGCACTTCCAGAGGACCCTGGCATACCACTCCTGGGCATATACCCAGAGGATTCCCCTACATGCAATAAAGACACATGCTCCACTATGTTTATAGCAGCCTTGTTTATAATAGCCAGAAATTGGAAGGAGCCCAAATATCCCTCAAAGGAGGAATGGATACAGAAAATGTGGTATACAATGGAATACTACTCAGCAATTAAAAATAATGAATTCATGCAATTTGTAGGTAAATGGTTAGACCTGGAAAATATCATCCTGAGTGAGCTAACCCAATCACAAAAGAATGCACATGAAATGCAATCACTGATAAGTGGATATTAATGAGCCCAGAAGCACTAAATACTCAAGACACAAATAGCAAGTCAAATGATTCCCAAGAAGAAGAAAGGAGAGGACCCTGGGCATGTAAAGATTGCATCCAGTTTAGTAAAGAAACCGAGGGGGGAGGGGGAATGATTGGGGAATAGTTGGGGGGGAGAAGAACTATGGGAACTATGGTGGGTGGGAACTGGGAAAGGGGAAAGCCTTTGAAATGTAAACATAGAATATAGAAAATAAAAATAACTAAAAAAAAAAAAAAAGAAACAAGTTGGGGAGGAAAGGGTTTATTCAGCTTACATTTTCCACATTGCTGTTCATCACCAAAGGAAGTCAGGACTGGAACTCAAGCAGTAGAAAGCAGGAGCTGATGCAGAGGCCATGGAGGGATGTACCTTACTGGCTTGCTTCCCCTGGCTTGCTCAGTTTGCTCTCTTATAGAACCTAAGACTACCAGCCCAGAGATGGTACCACCCACAAGGGGCCTTCCCCCCTTGATCACTAATTAAGAAAATGCAATACAGCTGGATCTCATGGAGGCACCTCCCCAACTGAAGCTCCTTTCTCTGTGATAACTCCAGCCTGTGTCAAGTCGACACACAGAACCAGCCAGTACAAGGAGGAACCTGATTCACTCTTAGTTGAAGCGGCAGTTGTGACAGCCACTATGAAAATCAATGTGGAAGCCTCTGAGAAAAATAAAACCAGGGCTGAGAATGACCCACCAACACTACTTGTGGGCATACACCCTGAGGATTCCATACCCTGCGCAGAGACACTAGCTCATCCTTGGTTGTTGCTCTTTGTACAAAAGCAAAGAAATGGAATCACCCTCGTAGCCATAAACTGACCAAGGAACAATAAAAATGTGGTATATGCACACAATGGAATTTTGTTCAGGCACAAAGAAAACTGAAACTGTGTCGTTTTCAGAAACATGGATGGAATGGTAAAATACACTAGGTGAGGTTACCCAGGATCAGAAAGACAAAGGCCATACGCTCTCTCATATGCAAATGCTATGTTCTAACTGTCACACATGCATTTATGTGGGGATAAGTTTGGGAACATGCCCAGAAGCTATAAAGGAGCCCTTGACAGGAGATAAAAGATGTGCTAGGGGATGGGTGTGAGAGGGTAGTGGGACACAAGTGATACAAAACTGGAAGGGGAGATGCTGGAGCAGAGGAACGCAGTGGAGACATGGGTGTGGTGTAGGCCAGTGGGGCCGAGGAGTAGGTAGAGAAGAATTAACCAAAATTAAATATGTGTAAAAATGACATAAGGAAATCTCTTGATTGCATGCTGATAGTTTGGAAATATCAACTAAGGATTTTTTTTGTTGTGTTTTCATTTTTATTTCTGGTTGTTGTTGTTTTGCTCATAATCATAAAGGTAGGCCTCACTGTACTTTGAGCTTGAAGTAGCTTGCTTTGAGATTTTGAATCCTAGAGATGAAGGCAGAAAGCTTCAAGATCCTCTAATATCTGTGCCATCATAGAAGTGAGAAATCTAAGATGCCCACCTTAGGCTTGGAAGGTGGTGCATGGAGACATTTCTCACTCAAGAACAGTATGATTAGACCATGATTTCCCAACCAGTTTGAGATGCCGACAAAGCTTAAAAGAGGAAGGAAGTAAAACGTTTTCACCAGGACAAAGACTCTTATATCTAAGCTGGAGACAGACCATCAGATCTACCCAAGAGCCCATGAACTTGCAGCTCAGAGTCAAGGCCATTGTAGTTCCCTCCAAATGTTCTGACCTAGGACATGGGTATAATGTAGGGAAGAAAACCAATGGTTATAAACATGACTGAGGAAGAATCTCCCATCAAGTGAGCAAATGGGAAAGAGAGTAGGATTAAATCAAGATAAAAAACCTTCCACTTGAAATTTCACATATTTGAGAGTCACTCATGGGCCAGCTTTGTGCACGCTACATAAAAATATGATGGACATAGTGTTCATGATATATCAGAAATTGTCATTCTTTTGTTATTTATAGTTCATTTGTGATGCATCTCCAATGAATAGCAAGAAGCTTCCTAGAGCAGTATAATATGAGCTCTCTGCTCCAGGCAAGCTGTCTGCTCTGTCCACCTCAGGTGCTGACCTCTAATGTCATTGTCTTTTCTGATTACACAACCATCACCTAAAGCACAGGGTTCCCTTGTCTCAAGTTTCAGAGTTCCAGTTGTGCATCTTTCATAGCTGTCTTCAGAATAAACTTCCAGTGAAAAACTCTCGTTGAAAGCCCCTTCGTATTCTCTGCTGTCCTTAGGACTAATTTACACAACTTAGCATCAGCAGGTGCAGGTCCAACCACTCCCTCACATCAGCCTGGGATATCCCTTTTCATTCCTATGCCCTTTCAGTATAAGTACCTGTGACACTGCCTGGAGAATTTCTCAACATAGCTGAAGAGGCCAAGCAGCAGAGAAAGCCCAGGCACCCTGGGGGGCAACACATTCCTCAACCAGACGCCTCTTTATTATTTCATAAAGTATTCTGTTGTCAATGTTTCCAAGTGTGTGCTTGGAGGGAGGACCTTATGTGCAGGTAACAGTCAGAGGGCGAGTGAAGTCCTGTGGTGAGTCTGTGGGACACTAGCTCCTACTACCATATGTACAGTGGCCAAGACATGTACTGGTGGAAACTCTATGAGGAAATTCCTTCCCAGTGTATAATTTCAAAATAGCTGTTCTAGATCCTCTTAAATAGTTCTGGGCATAGAATTGAGGTTGGTATGTAATATTATTTAATTTTCTTAGCACCTCAAGATAGTCATTGAATCAGCACAGTAGACATATGTCTAGTTTTATTTGCCATTGGTGTTTTATATGAATTTATCCCAGGGTGGATCACATCCATGTTTGCTTTGGATGAATCATGCACCAGGATTTGCAAGTGCAACATAAAACCTGGATGGAATGATGTCTCTCACCTTCCTCTCTCTCTCTCTCTCTCTCATAAACTGTCTGCTCTACTCCAACCTTGCTCACACTGCTGTTTGGTCTAAAAACAGTGCCCACCGCACTTGACCGTTTCTCTGCTGTAAAATCTCAGCAGGATACAAAAGATTTTGAGAGTTCAACCAGTTTTCATACTCATGTTCAACAGGACAGATGTGAGGGCGAACAGCAACAAAGACAAAGAAGAAGTCCCTAGCCTCATTTTTAGAGAGTCTTGTGATGTGCATATAGTCACACATGGGCCAGTTCGATGAACTCAGAAATAAGGTGGCTCTAATCCCAGGCTGTTCATGATAACTAAGTGGCTAAAGCTGCCAGCTACTACCTGGTGGCACCTTCCCTTTGTTTCTCTGATGGAGAACCAGCTGTGGTGTGCCCAGCTGTAAGCACTTCTTAGTCTCCCCTGTGGGTAAGCTATAGTAAATGAGATTGGCCGGCTCTGCTCATTTTTGGGCTGGCCACATTCTCACGTGCAGAGCTCATTGATGCTCTGTCTCCTAGCTCCCGTCTGGAATGTAGAAGTCACCTCTAGCACTCCAGAAACCTTTTTGTGTAGAGAGCCTTGCCACCTGGCAGGAACTTGATAACAACCATATGTGAAGTTCCTCTCTCAGCCTTTGAGTGGGAACTCCTGTGTCAGCCATAATCCCCTCCACCTAGGGTGGAGTGCTCAGTCCAAGGTGAAGCCTATTGTTCCTCAAGGACCTGCAGTTTCCTGAAAAACACTAGCCACCTGTGGAGCAACTGAACTGATTCTGCACTCCCAGCTTCTCTTCCAGGTAACCCGTTCGAAGTAACTGTGGGCAGTTACATTTTTGTAAATATGAAAGCGTAACTCCTATGATAAGAAGGGCAGAGCACCTCCCTGTCACTATACCAATACCATGCAGTTTTTAACACTACTGCTCTGTAGTATTGCTTGAGGTCCGGAATACTGATTCCCCCAGAAGTTCTTTTACTGTTGATGATAGTTTTAGCTATCCTGGGTTTTTTGTTATTCTAGATGAATTTGAGAATTGCTCTAACTCTATGAAGAACTGAGTTGGGATTTTGATGGGGATTGTGTTGAATCTCTATATTGCGTTTGGCAAGATTGCCATTTTAACTATATGAATCCTGCCGAACCACGAGCATGGAAGATTTTTCCATTTTCTGAGGTCTTCTCCCATTTCCTTCTTCAGATACCTGAAGATTTTGTCATACAAATCTTTCACGTGTTTGGTTAGAGTCACACCAAGATAGTTTATATTGTTTGTGGCTATTGTGAAGGGTGTCATTTCCCTAATTTCTTTCTCGGCCTGCTTATCCTTTGAGTATAGGAAGGCTACTGATTTGCTTGAGTTTATTTTATAACCAGCCCCTTTGCTGAAGTTGTTTATCAGCTGCTGTAGGAGTCCTTTGGTGGAGTTTTTTGGGTCACTTAAATATACCATCATATCATCTGCGAATAGTGATAGTTTGACTTCTTCCTTTCCAATTTGTATCCCTTTGATTTCCTTATGTTGTCCAATTGCTCTAGCTAGTACCTCAGAAGCTGAAAATATCCAGTGGAAAAAAGAAAGCCTTTTCAACAAATGGTGCTGGCTCAACTGGAGGTCAACATGCAGAAGAATGAGAATTGATCCACTCTTATCTCCTTGTACTAAGCTCAACTCCAAGTGGATCAAGGACCTCCACATTAAACCAGACACACTAAAATTAATAGAAAAGAAACTGGGGAAGACCCTTGAGGACATTCAACGGTTCGGGGGGTGGGGGAGAGTTCCTGAACAGAACACCAATCGCTTATGCTCTAAGATCACGAATAGACAAATGGGACCTTAAAATTACAAAGTTTCTGCAAGGCAAAAGACACTGTCAAAAGGACAAATCAACAACCAATTGGGAAAAGATCTTCACCAACCCTATATCTGACAGAGGGCTAATATCAATGTATACAAAGAACTCAAGAAGTTAGACCCCAGAAAACCAAATAACCCGATCAGAAAATGGGGTTCAGAGCTAAACAAAGACTTTTCACCTGAAGAAATTCGGATGGCTGAGAAACACCTTAAAAAATGTTCAACATCCTTTGAGGGATATTTGGGCTCCTTCCAATTTTTGGCTATTATAAACAAGGCTGCTATAAACGTGTGGTATATTTATACAATGGAATACTACTCAGCAATTAAAAATAATGAATTCATGCAATTTGTAGCTAAATGGATAGATCTGGAAAATATCATCCTAAGTGAGTTAACCCAATCACAAAAGAATACACATGAAATGCAATCACTGATAAGTGGATATTAATGAGCCCAGAAGCCCTAAATACTCAAGGCACAATTAGCAAGTCAAATGATTCCCAAGAAGAAGAAAGGAGAGGACCCTGGGCCTGAAAAGATTGGATCCAGTTTTGTATACCCAGAACAGAGAAATCGTGGGGGTGGTGATTGGGGAATGGTTGGGGGGAAGAGGAATTATGGAACGTATGGTGGGGGGGAACTGGGAAAGGGGAAAGCCTTTGGAATGTAAACATAGAATATAGAAAATAAAAATTAAAAAAATGTTCAACATCAGTAGTCATTAGAGAAATGCAAATCAAAACAACCCTGAGATTTCACCTCACACCAGTCAGAATGGCTAAGATTAAAAACAGCAGGTGTTGGTGAGGATGTGGAGAAAGAGGAATACTCCTCCACTGCTGGTGGGACTGCAAGCTCGTACAACCACTCTGGAATCAGAAAACTGAACACGATACTTCCGGAGGACCCAGCCATACCACTCCTGGGCATATACCCAGAAGATTCCCCAGCATGCAATAAGGATACATGCTTCACTATGTTCATAGCAGCCTTATTTATAATAGCCAGAAGCTGGAAAGAACCCAGATGTTCCTCAACGGAAGAATGGATACAAAAAATGTGGTATATATACATAATGGAGTACTATTCAGCCATTAGAAACAACGAATTCATGAAATTCTTAGAGAAATGGATGGAGCTGGAGAACATCATACTAAGTGAGGTAACCCAGTCTCAAAAGAATACCTATGGTATGCACTCACTGATAAGTGGATAATAGTCTAGAATCTTGGAACACCAAAGACACAATCCACACACCAAATGATGTCCAACAAGAAGGAAGGAGTGGACCCTGATTCTGGAAAGGCTCAAAGTATCAGTGTAAGGGAATACCAGAACAGGGAAGTGGGAAAGGGTGGATGGGGGAACAGGGGGAGGGAAAAGGGCATGTGGGACCTTTGGGGGGCAGGGAACCAGAAAAAGGGAAATGAAATGTAAATATAGAATATATCCCCCCCAAAAAAAAGAATAAAAGAAAAAGAAAAAAAATAAAGAAGGGCAGAGCAGCTGGCGGTGGTGGCACACGCCTTTAATCCCAGCACTTGGGAGGCAGAAGCAGGCAGATTTCTGAGGAGTTCAAGGCCAGCCGGGTCTACAAAGTGAGTTCCAGGACAGCCAGAGCTACACAGAGAAACCCTGTCTCGAAAAAAAAAAAAGAAAAAGAAAAAGAAAAGGTAAAAGAAAGAAAGGAAGGAAGGAAGGAAGGAAGGAAGGAAGGAAGGAAGGAAGGAAGAAAGAAGGGCAGAGCAGTGAGTTAGAAGGACTTTCGACCCTGATGAACTCTAACAATGTATTGAATGTACAATATAACAAATTACCCTAAAAGCCTATAGCTTAACCAAGTCCTTTACTGAGCTCTATCTGTGCTGATTTGGACTGAGCTGATCTAGATGACAATTAATTGGACTTAATTGTGTTCACTGGGTTTGTAGCGGTGAGGTTGATGGAGATTAGCTGTAGTTTGTCAGCCTGGTTGGAATAGCAGAGGCCATAGGGACTTTCTGTTGAGATCTATCTCCCAACAATGAGTAGGATAAACCAGCAATAAAAGACTCATTTGGACTTACCCATCATCACTGTCACATGTCATTGCCACATGACCAACCTGGAATTATAGGGTGCTGAAATATTCTTCTCCCTTAATAGGAAAATAGACCCCTTGTCTGACTTAAGCCATGATTTTCCTTGTACTGTGTTACCAAAAGTTCACAAAACTCCTCACAGATACAAACATTTTAAGAAGTCAGATATGTGCTCTGTTTCTGAAGACAGATTTGAGGCCATTTGAAACATGAAATTGTCCTGCCTGACTGTGTGCTAACCTTTCATTCCAGAGTTAAAAGCAATGAGCAAATATTAATATACATACTTTCCCCCACCATGATGACCCCCTCTCATGATAAAGATAGAAAAATTAATTTTTGCTATGGCATAAAATAGACTTTATGTTACATCTTCAGTCGGAGAGAAGGTGGAGAAAATAGACTTTATGTTACATCTTCAGTCGGAGAGAAGGTGGAGAAATAAGAGTACACTAGTGGGAAAGGAATTTGAGGCGAATGCAATAAAAGGAGTCATTGTCATTTAGAAAGCATGTGGAGCAGGCAAACAGCAAATAAGACTCAAGTAAAACATGATGGTGGCAAACCCCGACGCTATTGTGGATGCTAAGAAATGCTTGCTGAAAGGAGCCTGATATAGCTGTCTCCTGAGAGGCTCTGCCAGATCCTGACCAATACAGAGGGGGATGCTCACAGCCAACCATTGGACTGAGCACAGGGTCCCCAATGGAGGAGTTAGAGAAAGAACTGAAGGGACTGAAGGGGTTTGCAACCACACAGGAAGAACAACAATACTAACCAACCTGACCCCCTAGAGCTCCCAGGAACTAAGACACCAACCAAGAAGTACGCATGGCTCCAGCTGTATATGTAGCAGAGGATGGCCCTGTCAGGCATCAATGGGAGGAGAGGTCCTCGGTCCTATGAAGGCTCGATAGATGCCCCAGTAGGAGAATGGAGGGCAGGAAGGCAGGGAGTGTGAGGGTGGAGGACACCCTCACAGAAGCAGGGGGAGGAGGATGAGATAGGGGGTCTCCAGGAAGGGAGTGGAAACTAGGACAGGGGATAACATTTGAAATGTAAATAAAGAAAATATATAAAGATACATATTAAAAAAAAACATGATGGTGGCACTTTTAGAAGGTAGTTGTCAATTTAAAGAGCCTCTCAGAGGGAAAAAAAAAAGATATCTCAAGACATTGATCTTGTACACTCTGAAAGCAATACAGAACCTAGAACCATACAAAAAATTAAATCTCAATAAAATTTCCGATTACAATAAATAATCATGTATAAGCTATCAAAATGGGATACTGTGAATTTACAGAGGTGTTTGATGGTCTACTAGAGACAGAATTCAAAGGTAGAACTATTAAGAGGACATATATTAGCTAAACCTCCAGCGAAAAAATATGTGCGGAATTTTATTCTTTTCATCATATGATAACCAAGAATGCTTTCTTCTGAGGTTCTTTTGGGGAGGGGAGTGCCTCTTGAATCCACATGGAATTCAAGGGTTCAATGTTATCTCCCATGGAATGCAGAAATTTTGCATACTAATTGGCCGTCATGGTAGCTATTCTTAACGTTTGAATCTGTGAACTCTAAAATATTTTGATTGGCAGCGAGACCCAGAGACAGTTTATTATCTGTTCATGTAGCCCAAAGACAAATTACCCATGGAGAATTTGTGCCACCACGTAGGGTGGTTATTTTTCATACAGTATCAAGGCAAACCCAACTGGTGCCCTTGATGTTCTCCTCAGATAGGGCAACAGTTCATCTTCTGTAATATTTCCTTTGACTTTGTTTGTTGATGGGGGGGGTGGAGATTTAATACAATGTAAAGCACTTGCCTAGCAAATTCAAGGTCTAGGGTTTACCTCCCTGCACTCAAAAGCAAAAGTGGTGTTGTATTTAAAGTAGGCACCATTGCTTTCCATTTTAACCATGTTTTTAGTAGAAATGGAATTACATCACTCTTCCCTGTCCTCCATCTGCACCATCACACTTAAAATTTCTGGAGATGGGGGTGGGCGATGAGTGCAAAATGGTCCTTGAGATTCTGTATAGATCTGGGACTCTTAAGTAGATTCTTCTGTCTTAGTCAGGATTCCTATTGCTGTGATGAAACACCACGACCACAAGCAACATGGGAATGAACGGGTTCATTTCAGTTTCCGACTCTCAGGTCCCACTCCACTCCTTAGAAAAGTCAGGAGCATGAAGGCAGGAGCTGATGCAGAGGCTGTGGAAGCGTGCTGCTTACTCTATTGTTCCTCGTGGCTTGTTTACCCTGCTTTCTTACAGCAACCCGGACCAGCAGCGCAGTGGTCTGGTTAATGGACTCTCCCACACCAACCATTAATCAAGACCGACCCCACAAACATGCCTACAGACTAACTAGTCTTATGGTAGCTTTTTTTTTTTTTTTTCTATTTTGGTTCCCTCTTTTCCAGCTTTTGCCAAATTGACGTATCACTAGCCATCTATAGACACTCCAACCTCAGGAAAGTCAAAATATGCTGATTAAAAGAACTAGATTTTTCGTAACTTTGGTCTGCAATTGTACCCTGAACACATCTCATAACATCCCAGTATGAGACCCTAATCCAGTTATTAAAAAAATCCTCTTTTCCTATATTCATGTTTATGATTTGGAAAATGTGTCTTTGATGACTGCCCCAAACCTACTCAGATAGGATAAAATAATAATCATGGCTCTGATTACAAGAACCTCATATTTTCACATCGTGCGGTATAGCAAAAATGTGGTTAGGGTAATGATGCTGAGATGCAGAAACTACAGCAGCTTAGCTAGACGGACCTGATATAATCACAAGTGCTCGTACTAGTGAAACAGAGACACGGGTGAAGCAGAGAGGTGTGCACGAAAGAGCAGGTCGGAGCTGTGGGCTCCATGGCTTGAGATAGAAGGATGCCCCCAGGAAATAGCAGTCCTCAAAGGAGCATGAGACAAACTGCAGCCATACAGGCTTCCGGATATCAGCACGTTTTAGATCTTGGTCATCAGAACTGTAATAAATTTGCCATTTAAAACCCCAAGTTCGTGTAACTGGTCACATTAACAATTATAAATGCCGGCCTTCGCAGTCCTGCTCCCTCCCCTCTACTTGGAACGCACTAACCCACCTCGAAGTCTCCTAAAGTTACCATCGTGTCTATTTTGAGTTTTTACCACCAACTTCGTGGAGTAAGACACTTCTACTGTTATGAAGGTTGGAGAGGAATTTGTTGGGAACAAAAGGGGGAGTCAGTGGGAGCTGGGGTTGGAGGGATAAGAAGTGAAAACAGAGAGAGGCTGTGATCAAACCACATTATGTACATTTATGAAATTGTAAAAGAATAGCTAAATAAAAGCTACCTCTGGTAGCGGCCAAACTCCCCCTTGTTGAACAAGCGATGCGTCGAGGCTGAAGGGTGCTCATCTGTAAACACTCACGAAAGAAGACGTTTAGGGTTTACAATATGCAATTGGAAGAAAACCGCGCCTTTTGCTTATTTTTGTTCTGTTTAGGAATATGCTGCTTACTATAACGTAAAAACCATATTTTTTTTCTTCTGAATACCTTTCATTAGTTTTTAATTGATTTTGATAGAGGTAGAAGTTTGAAGCTTATTTATTCTCATATTAACTCACTTGTTCCAGGGTCATTTGTAGCACATTGAATTAACTCGGTGCAGCCATAGAACAGTAAATTCATAAACTTTGTATCTTTACCTTTTTTTCAATCCTTATTTTTTTTTTTTTTTTGGTTTTTCGAGACAGGGTTTCTCTGTGTAGCCCTGGCTGTCCTGGAACTCACTCTGTAGACCAGGCTGGCCTCGAACTCAGAAATCCGCCTGCCTCTGCCTCCCAAGTGCTGGGATTAAAGGCGTGCACCACCAACGCCCGGCTCAATCCTTATTTTTAATGATAGTTTATACCTCCCTTGTGGTCCACCCACCAGAGGGAGTGGGAAGCTAGGATACAGGGGAAATGGACCTGTTCAGAAAGAGTCTTTAGACCAACTCCCACTTCACAGATACACCTGCAGTCCAGTTCGGTAGAGTTGGGACAGCAAACAGGAACTAGCAGCTGTGGCACTACCTAGCCGAGACAGCCTTGGCTCAAGTCAGCAGGATGGACCCAGAGGGATGCCAGGAAAAGTTCTCCACTGTGCTTCTCTCAAAGAAGAGAGGAACATCGAAGATGCGAGACCCACAAGCACTGCACAGCTCGCTCTACAAGCAAGCCAAGCTCAGCCTCTGTCACTGTCCGTCCAGTCCTTTCTATACTTTCTCCAAACATCACGTGTGCTCCATGGGTCTAGCCTCAGCACTTGAGTGTGCCTCAGCTGATATCACTCTGCCTAAGTCAGAGGAAGTGGAAAAAAAAAACCCTACATCACATCACCAGAAGTTTTTTGGTGTGTTTCTCTCTGTGGAGTCCCAACAAATGCTGCTCAACTATGCGATGTAAGGCAGACCAATACACACATGTAGTTATACAATACACGCATGTAGTTATCAAAGAATCCTTTATCACGTCTGCGTTCACGCACTTGCTTTAGCAGAACATCCTTTCTCCTATGTCTGCTTCAGCTAAACTTTCCTTCATGAGTCTGCCTTAGCCTTTCACCTGGGTCCACTTCAGGAAAACACTCCTTCGTGTGTTTGCCCCAGCAAAACACCACTCACCCGACTTTCCAAAGAACCCTTACTTTTCCTCTACAAAACTTTATATAAGCCAGTTATTTGAAGGCTCTATTATGCTCGATGAATTGGAGTGTCTAACTTGGGGACAATATCGCCATATTTTGATCAATGGCTTTTCATGTCTAATTTCAAGGTTGAGTAGTGTAAGTCCACCAAATTGTCCTCTCTTCTCATTTCTCTTGCACCTTTTATTCCACTTATATTTTAAAGTAATTTTCAATTATAACACAACCAGGATAAGGCTCCTTTCAATTCCTACTACGTTGAAAGTATTCTTTGTAACTATGACTTACGATGTGACTATGACTATGATGGTTTGAATTTTGTAAGACTTTTACTTCAAAACAAACATTCAAATTTGTATTTATTTTACTTATTTATTTAGAAGGAGTAGCTTGTTCTTGTTTTTTTTTTTTCAAATTCTTGAGATGAATCATTAAGTGATTTATTTGTGTTTATTTCTGCTCTTTCTGTTCGTTTGGTTTGGTTTGGATTGTTTGGGGGAGTTGGGCTTTGGGGAGAGTTATAGCTACTTAAGACTATAAGCTTCCTCCTTACAACTGCTTTTAATGTGTCACAGAGGTTTTAGTTTCAGGAATATTTTTATTTCTTTCTCGATTTTGTTCCTTTGACGTATTCATCGTTGAGTATTGTATTGTTTAATCTCCATGAATTTACACACTTACTAGAGATACTTTTGGTAGTTGGGTGAAATATTCTGTAGAAAACTGCCAAGGCCATTGGCATATGTCATATATTCTGAGGTTTTCCTATTTATTTATTTATTTATTTATTTATTACTTTTGTTCAGATGACCTATCTACTTGAGAAAGTGGGGTGTTGAAGTTGCTTATTATTGAGTTCGTATTAATCTGTGTATTCCATCAGTTTGCTTTTTATAAAACTGGGTGCACCAGTGTTTGGTGTATTTTGTACTTTGATATTTTTCGGATTAATTAGAAAAAAGTACTTGGTTAGAAAGGAGAAGTCTCCTTTGTCACTTATGATGAGTTTTAATCTGAAATCTATTTTATCGGATATTAGGGCAGCAGTACTCACTTGCTCCTTGATCACATTTGCTTGGATTTTTTTTTCCATTCTTTCACTTTAAAGCGGTGCTTATCTTTAAAGCCAAGATGTGTATTGTTTATAGACAAAAGATTGGGATTGGTTTCTTAATCAACTAGCATCTGTTTTTTGATTGTAGAGTTAAGTTCAGAAATATTTATAGCTGTTGTTAAAAAGTATGGCCCCAAAAAAGCGAAATCGATGTGGGGGGAGATGGGAGTGGGTTATATGGAGGGGCATTTACTTGGAGGCAGGGGGTGGGAGGAGGGGTTGGGGGTTTTCGGGGAGGGGGAAACCAGGAAAGGTTTTAGCATTTGAGATGTAAATGAAGATTATATTTTAAAAAAAGGTATGTATCAATTATAGTAAAAAATATTTTTGCTGGTTTATTTTTCATTAAATTATCATTTTATTTGTTGTCTTTCCAGAGTCTGTGGCTTTTTCTCTTTTCAGTTTGGAACACTAGTTCCAGAATTCTGTTTAGCAGTTTTGATGGTCATGAATTTTTTAAAGGTTATTTCTATCATGGAAATTATTCTTTCTCTTTTAACTATACCAGATCATTTTTGTCGGTATAGTAGTCTAGCTTAGTGGTCATAGACTTGGTGGGAGGGCATAACAGAATTCTTGTTGAGAAATCAGCTGTTGTTCTGACTGGTTTAACTTTAAATGTGACTTTTTTTTCTCTTGAATTTTTTATTTATTTATTTATTTTTGTTCTGTGTATTTGATGTTTTGACAATGATATACCATGGAGTGTTTCTTTCTGTTTCCTTTGTTTTGTTTTATTTTAGTGGTTTGGTTTGACTTGGTTTGGGATTTCAAAAATAGGGTTTCTTTGTGTAACGCTGTCTTGGAACTAGCTCTGTAGACCAGGTTGGCCTTGAACTCACAGACACCCTAGGACCTGGCCTCCCTTCTTGTTTTTATCTAGCTGCGGCTCTGTGTGCTTCTTGTATCTGTATAAGCATGTCTTTCCTTAGTTTGGGGAAGTTTTCTTCTATAATTTCATTAAAGATCTGATATTTGCAACTGATCAGAAATTCTCTCTCTGCTATTCCCGTAACTCAAAGATTTGGTCTCTTAATGATATTTCAAATTTTCTATACTTCTGAATTTTTTCATTTTCTTTGTCTTTTTGTAATATTTAATTTGTCAAGACCTT